>JADLSH010000374.1:1389953-2779906 GCA_016169945.1 Trachythela sp. YZ-2020 | reverse complement strand
ATTTCAAAGAAGAACTTTCACCATCGGTACTTTCGTTCCACGAACAATGCAACATTTCCCAGAATTGCTGAATGCTGTACGTCAGTTACCATAGAGATTACAAATAAACAAAGCATTTACAGCTTGCTTTGCACCGACAGCTTGCACAAAATTTCGTTCACATAGAGGCTGTATATATGCTCTACTAATTGTACGTTTTTGACCTGTGTTCTCTCAACTTCTCATATAATAACACTGTAGGTTTTCATGCATAAGGTTTTTATCTTTCTCAAATCTTTTGGCATTACTTTTCTTACAAAAGAAAAGAGGTTATTTGAATCACAATGACTTGATCTGACCAGGTTTATAACTCAGTCAACTGTGGGAGTGAGCACAGGAGAGACTTAGCTCTGCTCACATGAGTTATGTACAACATCAGATCATTTTAGGGTAGCTCACACATTCAAGAATATGTACTACATCTGCATGATCTAACCATGCTTAACTCAGTCAACACAGAGAGAACATGCACAGGAGAGACTTAACTCTACACACACATGAGTTCAGTACAACTCATCAGATCTCTTTATAGGGTAGCCCACATTCAAGAACATGTATACTGCCTCTGTATGATCTACTATGCTTAACACAGTAGTGAGTTAAGTACAAAATCAGATCTCTTTAGGGTAGCTTATATATTCAAGAAGAACATGCATGTATTATATTCCTAATATATATATTATTTTGTAAGGTTTTAATGCAAGTACTATATTTATCTTTCCCAAACCCTTTGGCAAACCTTCCCCTACAAAATTTGAATCACGCTGACTTGCACTCTACTTCAAAGAAACTATAATTGAATATAAAACTACAACAAAACTAATTGCTTTTTAAACTATTGTGTTTGGCTTTGAACTTCTTCAAGGACTATATCATATTTTTATGCCACATATGCACCGCACTGGAAACTACATGTTGTCATACTATAAACGACATTTACCAAAACTCGATATAACTGTTTTAAGTTTACACGAATGATAATATATACTGTTTTGAGACTACATATGCATGTATGAGATATATACTGATTATCTGAGTCTGAGATATACTGTTTGAAGATATACTGTTTACATGAAATATATTGTTTTAAGTTTAGTTGCCTATTTTCTATTTTTCTAAATCCTCATGTATAGAAACTTCCCTTTAAAAGGACCACATTTATATACTGTACAAAAAGGACTATATTTATTGACCATATAATATATAAAAATACAAGACTTATTTAGTTTAAGCCGATCTTATATCACATATGATTACACTCTATAAAAATGACCATATAATATATAATATTTAAAAAATAAGACTTATTTATAGTATATATAAGATCTTACATCACATATGATTATACTCTAGTATAAAATTTACTATACCATATATAATATATAAAAATACAAGACTTACTTAGTATAGGATATAGCTTATATATCACATATGATATGATTATATATACATTGAAGATTGCTTGTAAGCATGAAACTCTGAGTAGTGACGATACTATTTTAAGTATATAATGTAGTAAAATTCACTCTACCTTTAGGTATTGAGCACTCTTTAGACTATACGTTCAAATATTTTGAATTATTGTATTAATATATATATACTATATATTTATGTCCCTATGGTATATAACGGATTAAAAAATGGCTTATTGATTAAAGTTCTATATGTGGGTATTCTAGTAAAACTCTACACATTACACACACTAAATAGCTCAATATATATGTCAAATGTCTAGAATTGAATTGACATATATTGCATGTTTGTTTATAGTCCACCACAAGTTATAACCAGTTATTTCTTTATCTAATAATATACGCAATAAACATATAAGGAACATTTCAATATCCATACCATGCATTTTCGTTTTGTACATCCTTCTATCTAGTTAATAGAATAGTTTATGTACAAAGCCATCACACATGCATGCACGCCTCAGCAATCACCAAAGACAATGCAAAAGCCTGACGATGTTTGGGATGTCGTCGATCCGGTGCCCGATGGATGAACTTCATTATCATCGCCACAGCAACATTTCATCAATATACCTCCAAATACGAGAAACGCGATTACCCCAAAAACAGCCCCCAGTGCTTTGCCTGAACCACTGCTGCTATCAGTACTATCCTGCTTTTCACAACAACTGGACTCCCCACAACATTTCAAAGGGCACTGACCATTCACCAAAGTACAGTTCTGAATGTTATTTGTTGGACAGCAATCTGCTGGGCAGTTATCCACGCTCTCGCCTGCATCACAAACGCCATCAAAACAAGTGCCGACCGAGATTCCTTGTTCTATCTTACACTCGTTCTCGATGCAACCTCGAAATAGCCAACACGAGGCTGAAATAGCGCGATAGCGAGCTCGACAAGTGTTTGCTATTCGAGTTTGGTCAACACAACCAGCAAATGCGTCTACTGCCCCAAAATGAAAGTGAAGGCAGACCATAAAACTGAAACAAACTTGAAAAAACATTTTTCCTTCTTCTGATTTCAAAAGTTGAAAACTTTAGATATCGATGTACAAAGACTTTGCAAAATTTTTTGAACTTTCGTTTTTTGAACGCGATAGTCAACTTCGTGTACATGTACAAAATGGTTGCTAATGCTTGCTGATCTCTGTAAATTGAACTTGAAATACGATCCGTTACCTCCCTTGTGTCCAGTCTCCCTTTGGTAGTAAACCATAGCGCCTGGATACGAGGCAGATACATCACTAGGACTGAGTGATGCTTTCACAGTTCCACTTGACAAAAATGCCCCGAATTTACGCCAGGTCCAGTTAGGGCCATCATATTGGTGTAGTGTTGCTACAGGAGGAAACCGGAAGAAATGAAGAAATCCTACGGTTTTGGTAGAGTAAAAATTTACTCAATAAGCCAATTTTGAAGCCAGAATATTTATATAATGAGAAGAAATTTTTAAAGCTGTCAAATTTTTTGCAAATCGAATTGTGAGGTGTTTAAATTTGTTTTACTATCAAGCAAATGTATTTTCCTGTGTAGCTTGAAAGATATAGCTTCCCACGTCTCTTCTAATGAGTTTTAGAACGTCTTAACCATCAGATAATGAGACTTATGGCGGCCATATTGGTGTGACCACCATAAATCTACTCAGGGGCGCACATTCCAAAAACGTTTGGGGGTGTCCATTGTTCAGGGACCGACTTTTTATATTTGTTTGACCACATCAAAACATGTATTACAAGTTAATGTAAAAATATGTGTAGTGCCAGGGGTGTAGTTATTTAAAGAAAACGCCCCCAAAACGTAGCCTTCAACATCATAAAGACCCAACTAGAAACTGCATTTTTACAACAGAGTTGACGTGGAAATAGAATGCACAATGCGGCAGAGCAAAAGTTGGGAGGTTTTGCGCAGTCGTGTATGGCTATGCCATCTTACATTTGAGTATATTGCTTTAAGAGGAAAATATATCTCTGGGTTTTCCAATGTTGATTTCTTTTATTGACAATTTTTGTATCGTTTATTATACGTTTTTTAGACAGGATGTTTCGGACCAACTCGGACCGAATTAAGAATTAAGAATTTAGAACAAATGATGGGGGGGGGGTGTCACACCCCCCCCCCTAATGTGCGCCCCTGAATCTGCTTTGGTGTTGCTGAAAAGTTAGAAGAGGTTCTTTCAGTGGAGCTACAAATTGGTCATATCTGCAGTGACCTCTCTTTATGACCAATTTCTATATACACAAAGGATCTTGATTGTAGTATGTAGTGAGTGTATATTATACAATTATTTTAGTATTTCTAAAATTTTAGTTATTTAATTCTAACTCATTTGCTCCAAATCACGTCTTGTGACTGAAAACGGCCTCTCAACCTTAAATAAAGGTTGTTATAGGATGTCGGTCGGCACGCTTGATTTGTTACAGTACACATGTTGGCTAGAATACGATTGGAAGTATATCGCAAGATAATCGCCGGGCGTGGCTGCCATGTTACATAATTATACATTGGTAGCGAAGTGATGGTATCTAGCAATCCTGTTGACAATGCAAGAACTGTAATATGCGCTAAACAGACAAGCCGCCTGAAAATGTTATTGTAAAATGTACTAATAAGGCATGCCGCCTGAATTTCTTGATTAAAGCAGACACAAAGATCACCATAAGTTTGGTTAATATGGTCCTACTTGCAAGCCACACCCGTCCACCCGCAACATGGGACCAGCCTACAGCTACAGAAGATGGGTGATAGATGCATACTAATGTGTTTTTCTAATTGATTTAGTCTTATCTTTATGTTGAAGGGTTACTGTATATGGAGATTTCGAGCAAGAACTATATATACATATTTTAGACCTAAGCAGGAGCAGTTGCGAAAAATGCAACTATGAACTACAGGCCGTCTGGCAGGAATTGAACCTGCTGCCCTGCCGTTCCGGTGCAGCGCTCTGACCACAGAGACCAATTGCGAAGAACAGTTGCCAACATTTTTGGAACTTCGCTCTACTAACATAACTAAGGTATATATAATGTACCCTAATCTAAATAAGAATATGTTCGACATTTTCTTAGAAGTACATCTCTATTTCAAAGAAGAACTTTTAGCATTGGTACTTTCGTTCCACGAACAATGCAACATTTCCTAGAAATGCCGAGTGCTTGTACGTCAGTTACCATAGAGATTATATATAAACAAAAGTATTTACAGCTTGCCTTGCACAACACTTCGCTCACGTATAGGATTGTATTCTCTCATAATTGCACTTTTTTGGCCTGTGTTCTCTCAACACCTCATATATAATAAGACTATCCCTTAAAAATACGTATTATTTCAAGGTTTTCATGCAAGCACTATATCTTTATCTTTCCCAAACCTTTTGGCTATCCTTCCCTTCCCTTAGTCTTAGAAATAAAGAAACTATTTGAATCACACTGACTTGCACTCCACATAAAAAATATATTATAATTAAGTATATATAAAACTACAACAAAACTATAATTAAGTATATAAAATTATATATGCCCAGTTAATTAAATCAGTACTATTATTGTGCTTAGCTTCAAGGGCTCTATCATCCATATTTTATCACACTATTAACGACATTTGCCAAAACTCTGTAACTTAATGGTACAGTCACTGAATGTCTTTAGTCCACACACTGACACACTTCTCACCAAACTCAATAACTGACAATACAATTAGACTAATTAGTTTCCTGGTAGACTATAGCTATATACAAGAGTGTTTACTGTTTTAAGTTGTAAAGTTTTAAGTCTTAACCTTGCATATTTTGTTTTAAATAGAATACACGTTTACAAAGCATATATCTGCTGCATGGGTATATTGTCTATAATCTATTCGTTCTATTGCTTATCTACTCGCTTTTTTTTATCTACTCGTTGTTTAATATAAGAAAATAAACGATAAAATGGGTAACTGACACAGATACACCCGAAAATGAGACTCACACAAAGAATAATCATCTTTAGTTTATTTTTGCTCTCTTTCTCAACACAACAATTCGGTTCTCCACAACATTCTGGTGGGCATACACCTTGCAGCAAAGTGCACTTCTGTGGATTTCGACGGACGCAACAGTCGGCTGGACAATTTTCTGTGTATTCCCCATCTTCACAGACACCATTGAAACAAGTGTGCAATTTGTTCCCTACTTGTGGCTCAAAGCGAGCATCAGGTGCCGGGGTGACTTCAACGCCGTGTTCAACCGGAGGATTATAATTACTCAATCCTTGTCCTCCTCCATTTTGACATGCAGTCTGGAAACAATCTCGAAATAGCCAACACGCGGCTGGAATGGTGCGATAGCGTGCTCGACAAGTGTTTGCTTTTCGAGTCTGGCCATGACAACCACCACAGGCAAACGGTGCAGACACCTTCTGAGCTGAACTCAACTGGTTTCCACCACAACTACTGCAGTAATACCCGATCGCACGACTCGCACCACTTCGGTACGTTTTACCACGACAATTTTCATTTGCATCACCACAATTGTTGCAGCAAACATATTCAATAGCTTGTCTGTCGTTTTCTCTCGTCCGTTTAAACGATAGACATTTTCCTTGTGGAGCCTGATATCCGATTGTTCGCTTCACGCGCGCTTCGTTGAAGTCGTTGAATTTCGAAAATGCTTTAACTGCCGTAGAATGAAAGTGAAGGCATAATATAATAAAACCGAAACAAACATGAAAAATCATTTTTCCTTCCTTGATTTCAATGTTTGGAGACTTCAGATGTTTCGCTTTTTGAACGCAATAGTCAACCTAGTGTACAACAATACGGTTTCCATAGTTTTTGTTTTCGTGAATCTGTGAACTTCCTCGTACCCAGGGGCTTTGGTAGCAAACCATGGCGCCTAAATACGATCGAGGCAGATACGTCACTAGGACTGAATGATGCTTGCACAATTCCACTCGACAAAAATTCCCCAAATAGACGCCAGAGAGGTCCAGTTAGGGCCATCTTATTGGCCTAGTGTTGTAGTACAGGAGGAAACCGGACTAAACGGAGATATACTCCGGTTTTGGTAGAGTAAAAATGGTTGGTTCTTTATGTAGCCCCACACGAGTCATGTCTGTGATAATATCACTGGATTATATATAGCATTAGGATTGGGGTTATGGTGGGGGTTGGGGTTAAATTATACATTTCGTGTAGGGCTACATAAAGAGCCTACCGTAAAAATTCACTCAATAAGCCAATTCTGAATAAGCCGGAATATTTATATAATGAGAATAGATTTTTCAAACTGTCTAATTCGATGTGTTTAAATTAGTTTCGTTATCAAGCAAATGTCTTTTCCAGTGTAACCTGAAAGATATAGCTTCCCACATTTCTTCTGATGAGTTTTAGATAATGAGACTTATGGCGGCTATATTCGTGTGACCTCAATAGTTATTCACTAGCAAATTTCAGAAGAGAGGTCACTGTATCTACACAATATATTTCTTTTTCAGTCCATTTTAAGAACCTCTTCAGCAAGACCAAAATGGATTTATGGTGGTCACATATGGCCGTCATTGCCTTCATTTATGAATAACAGATGCACTTACCAGTGGCGGTTTTGAGATCAGTGGTCACCACCAACCGTTATAATATATCCGGGGAGGACGTACGTCCTTTCTTCCACTTGATAGAAATGCAATCGTTAAGTTATAACATAATGGACACTTGTTCTTTCTAACAAAGCAAAAATTAAGGTCAGGTTGTTTAGATTGAGTTTGGCATCAAGACCGCGGTCATAGCGACAACGGACAACCGTTTTTGCATGAAAGTGAGGAGCGAAAATATGAAGTTAGTTCCACCCCAAATTTGCTATACTGGATTTGGAAAAGCCTTGTTCTATGCAAAAATATTTTAGAAAAATAGTCGTTGATATTGTGAGTATTGGACAGCATTGCCTATTGGACAGCATTGCCTATTAAGTCTGCTTGGAAGATATTTTCTTACAAATTTCTTGCAAACATTTTCAGGTGGATATATATCCCACATTTTCAGGTGGATATATATGTGCAACGCACATATAAGGAGTATAACCACCTAAACCCCCGTCAAAAAGTGAAGAGGAAAGACATTCTCATTCTAATCTTTGATGTGATGTTTTGGTCCAGCATTCATCTTTCATTTGCAATAACTGCCATATTAATACCATATCACTATATGAAAAAATGGCGGTGATATGCATGTGTGTTTCTCACACGGTTGTTGAATGTTGGTTTAATAAAATATGTTTACTTAAAGGACAATGCTCTTTTGGAAATCGGTAATAACTCTTCGGACAATTAGTTTAAGACACCGCCACAACTTGACACACTCAATCTCATTAAATATTTCATAAAAACGCACAAACCGCTCTTGAAACGTATATAAAACCCCGAAAACAATACGGCAAAAGCTGAAAAGATGTCCTAGCATGTAATAAAACTAATATACGATATGAAATTTAAATGATAGTCTACAGGCGGCCATTAATATGCAGGCTTATTGGTAATTTCTTAATTTCTCGCAAACAAAATGGCGGTGCCTGGCCGAGTGTCGGCAAGCGTACGAAACAATACTGCAATAAAAATTTAATAAAACGCTCACACAGAAGTCAAATTAAATTCACACCATATGGCACGTAGCGGCGTTTTTATAATCGTAAAGATAAAGAGAATCTTTAATACTTTAACGAACTTTTTAAGCCAGTTTCTCAGTTTAGAGTCTTTACGTCTTTAGACTTTTGCCGAACAATTTAAAGGCAAGATGTCGAAAACCTTTTATTTATATACTATTATAGCTCCTGACCAACACTGGAAAATACTATTCATGTCCTAGCCAATATTTAGTGGCTTGCGTCTTCACAATTTGACACAGTATAATTTAACACAGTATAATTTAACACAGTATAATTTAACATGCACCATGAAGTAGCTATAATTTTACACACTTTTTCTTTTCGCACTGTAAGTTCTATTAGTATCGTTGCCATGCAAACAGTGGTTCTTTATTATTGAAGATATAATTTATGAAGTTTGTTTACTAGCAACCTTTAAGGCTCTATACTTTGGCGAATTGTCGGGCGAAACTACTTAAATAAGAGCCTCGATGCAGAACTTCCAGTAGGGCTAAAGAGTAAAGTGGCCATGTGGAAAAGTTTTGGTTTTTTAATGTTCACACTGTAGATCGAAAGCAACCAAAATTCTATCAGTAAAGCCTATACTATACTCTATAGCCGCAGATTACTACTATTTACACTCAAACTGGAATGGATGATACATTCAGTCAACACAGCATCAGATGCCTTACTTGTATACATAGCTGCTTAGCCATGTCGAATGCAAATAATTCAATAGGTATTTTCCCTGCTCGAAAACTACAAAAGTAAACATTTGCATTCGCTGTTCATTGCCTGTTTAAGTCAAAAAGTGCGGCTAATTAATTTCCATCAACAAAACCAATATATTTCGAAGAGTAAACATGGCCTAGCCGTAAAAACTAACAAGAATATCGAAGCTTTGTAAACGTTAGTTCAATAAAATTAGATTTGTTGATTTAAGTTGACGGTCGATTTGACATGAGATGGGCTCGTTCTCAGCGGCAAGTGTTAAAGCTTTAAATCAATAGGACTTTTTGCAAGTTTAATTATTTTAGCTTCGGACGCCATTTTTGCCGCCACTTGAACACAGGTGCGTGATATGTACCGGACTCATGGAATTACGGAGTCGTGGAGTTGAGAGCTGAGCTGAATTACGAAGGACGCAGCTCGACTTGATCGAGTCGAAGGCTTATTGAAAGCGCCTCTCTGGCTGCCACCGTATGACTCATGTCTGATCAGGGAGCACAGCTACGATGGAAGGATTAGTTTGGGGCCTATCCAAACCCACCCTGACAACATTCCCTGTGGGAGGAAACCGGAGTACCAGAGAAAACCTACAACATTCGGTAGAGCGTTGACTGACTCTTTTCACATAAGTGTCATGAGTTCGCAGCGAGAATTAATAGAACCCACGATCTCAGAGGTGAAAACGGCGCTTGCTCTGACGACTGCGCCACCGAAGCCCCTTAATAAGGATTTCAACTTCACAATAAGTGGTTTACAGAGGGGTCCTTACAAACATATGTACAAAAGTATATGTTAACGTTCCTCAAAGTATATGTTCCTCGAAATATATATGACTTATGTCCCTCGTTTATAATGACAAGTAATGACAGAGGAATCACTATCCCAATTTGAAAGATATGACAATTCAGTATGTTCATTTTGATTTCATGCAATCTTTGCCAATCCCACCGCTGCCACCAACACTTTGCTCACGATTGTGTTCTGTCATGTTGCCGAGCCTCATCCAAGGTACAAATTAACACACAGTCTGTGTGAAAGTCTGTTATGTGCTACCTTGCAGTTGACTTAACTGATGGATAACTACCAGCTTCTGCTGGGAGCATGCAAATTGATGCCATGCATGGACTAACCGATTCACTATAGTCTATACGGTATTCCACGCTTTCGTATAGAAAAGGCTGTATTCCTAATGTCCCTTATACTAATTGCAGGTACGACCGTACGAATGCTTGCCAGTTTTCGATGTGAACGTTTTTTCTATTTCGACCTAATAACTCCACGTTCCACAACTCCAGAAGTCCACTATTTCAGTCTTTTGTCAGTAACACGGCCGCCACAAGTGACAAAAATAATTAAAATATTGCGACTTTGACAGGCTTATAAAGACGTCAATCGAGGGACCGCTAGGCGCTTTTCAGTAGCTATATGTCTGGCACCACGTGTGATTGAAAAACTAATAAAATGTAGGTTTTAGTAATATTACTAAGACTAAGCCAATTTATAGTGTATATTTACCGCTCAAAATAATACTTTGTTTACAAAAGCCGAACCAGACGCCGACTATTAATTGGCATGACTCGCGGTTTCTCAAAACAGTGAGCGGAAATTTTGTTTTGAAGGGAATGTGGAAACTTGTTTTAACTATCCATCTATACCATACCATCGATAATATATCAATCCATAGGATGCAGGTTTAAAATGTTATAGTTGTTCCAGACCTGCAATCAAGTTGTAACCATTGATTTGCTTATAATAACATGTGCACTGCCACTGGTACACATGTGTTCTCACTGCTTGTTCTCAGTTGTTGTGGCAAATTTGTAACAAATTGTTATAATTTCGTATAACGTTTAGTTGATGACAGTATATCACAGTTCGGTTACAAGTTGTTCCAACAATTAGCCTAATTAATATGTGTCCTCTGTATACAACAATTTGGCAACAATGGCTCACAACCACAAGTTTGTTGCAACTTGTCATATCCATATTATACATCAATTAATATGTTGAAACAACTTGTAACACTGACTCTGTTATTATTGTCAACCTTGATACAGGATAACAACTTGTATAACAAACTTATCACATGCAGACAATCTCAAACTTCTTGGAACAACTTGTAACAACATTAATTGATACTATCATCAAGGTATAGTATACAAGGACTCGCTCTGGGATCTTAACTAGCCTTAAATCACATGCAACTATAAATTAACCGAATTTCTCTAAAATCGTCGTAAATGGCATTATCTCGTATTATTATGAAAGTAACTTGTTACAATATCAAACTGTCATCAACGATAACCATTTGTTACAATCTAGTCAGTGACAACTTGGAACAAGCAGTGCGAATACAACTAATTGTTGTTACCCTATACCAAATACCCTTGCATGATCAAACAAGGGCCAAGGCGCGTGCCTCACTCAGCCTATATTGCACGCAAAAACATGCTAACCGGATGTGCTAACAGTGTTTCTTACAACTTTCATGACACGAAATAGCATTGACTAGCACGAACGACACATAGACATTATCAATACACGTTCTGCAATGTTAATTTCTAGAATTTGTTTAAGTTTTAGAGGGGCGTAACTCGTATGACTGTAAAGCTAATAATACATTCGCATATATATTTGTTTGATACGTGTTATAATGCATGTGGTTCTACAAATTGTTAATATTATTACGAATTAAGTTTCGTAAATGCAAATATTGATTATTGGTTTTGATAATTGATTGTACCAACTAAACATTTTTTATACTGGATAGCTTCATCAGTTCTAAACTGTTTTCCTTGGAGGTCTATATAGTAAGGCCATCTCAAATCTCATATTGATTATTGCATGGTCTGGCCAGCGTTACTGCAGCTTGTGCGAGGAAACCGGAGTATACCTCATGGAGAAAACCTGTGGTCTTTGGTAAAGTCAAACTGGAAGCATTCTTCGTTCATGCAACTGAGGTAAAATTATAATCAGACAACTGCAGAAATCGAACCCAGTTCGCAGAGATGAAAGGCGCATTCACTAACGACTGTGCCACAAACAGAACTCCGTTTTGAAATAAAGCGCTTGAAAATAACTTTAACCCACCCCCAGAAGTGAATGACACAGCTCTTCAAAACAAATAACGGCCTTCCTTTCAAAAGCGGTCTTTGAATATGACCCCTGTATTATCATTGTGTTTGTCAAATAAACGCCATTGTGTTTAAAAGCCGTACACCGACCATTGAATAGAGTAACCCTTAATTAAGTAATAAAGAGAGCAATCATAACTTTGTTGCAATTTTCCACTCGATTGCCTTGTATTGAAAGCGCCGATAGTGCCGCTATGACTCGACACGAAAAACATGCAACGATACTAAATTTAACTGCAAAGTATAATGCACACACGAATGTAACTTTAAAACCCTGTACTGCTGTAAAAAGCATTGTATGTGCGTTACTGAATTATATAGATGCTCTTTTTTTCGTATATAGACTGTATGTATATGCACTTAATGATAAGTTTACACCACTAAAAATTTCTGTTAATGGACGAAACTGACTATATAGACTCTGGCCAATTAGCTTTGTCTTTATTTGGTATTAAATACACTGGAAAAAATAGTGAATTAAGGATACCATTGAGATCATATTTGCAACGCTATTATCAAATGTAACATATGGTACGAAGATGACAATTAGTATGAAAAATGGATCCACATATTCGATTTCCGTATAGTGAGGATTTTTGAAAATACTTGCAGTGATAAGCCTTCGTGATTTAAAATGTTCGAGTTGTTCAAAAGGTTATAAATTATTTTTTGTCGTACATACGAGTAAATACATTTTATATCAAGGAAAAATTGTTCGTCTGTTTTGGGGTTTATGGTATGATCACGTGAGCATGCATCACTTCAGGGTTATGTTCTGTTGTAACTTATGTTTCATTTTTTTGCGAATTGTGTACAATAGTGCTGTTTATATAGATAACAATAAAGACCTTCTAGAAACCTTGTATGACATTTTATCACGACTAATTTTCTTAATAGTTTTAGTATTGCTTATCATATCTTATTATATATGCATATATTAAGGTGCATATATTAATAGTATATTATTGCTCAAAGTCTATCATGCAAGGCCCTGAAAAATTGCATTTCCTTATAATATACTTTCAAATTGTACTAACCTGCGGAGTGCGGTAAACTTGCAGATTGTAATGTTTCGTACCAAGCTTAATGTCGGGCTTGTAAACTATCAGTCTACTGGCAAACATAAAAAATAGCAATAAGCTAAATGAAAATGAAGATCAATATTAATCATAGGTATTGCAGTATTTAAGTCTTATTTTGTGGGCAATGCATGTTTTTTTATTCTCTCCTAACTAGCATTGCATTGATTAATCAATAAATTCGATTAATTTGATCACAATATTAATTAATTGGTTGACATGATGCTTGCATGCAGATCGATGGCTAATTAGCTAACGAGTCAATTAGTTGGTTTGTTAAAAATTTAATAATGGAGTTGGTTTGTAAAATTGCTAATTTGCTATTTATCAATTTAGTTAGTGAGTAAGTTAAATTATACATTATATACATACACATTGACACACACACAAACAAACCCAGGTGATGAAGGAGGTATATTAATTACACCCTAGACCTACTGTTGTTTTTCCAATATATATATGTCAAATCAAATCTACCACGATGCATTTTTTAATCTAGTTATACGTCACAGACCATTTAATTTTTTTCAGACAATTTCACCGTGCCGTCAACTATACATAAAGCGATGAAGGAGGTATATTAAACCCTATAGTGTTGTTTTTCCGTTCCTAGGCTGGGTGTTATGCAACCTGGGGAGTTAGCGGTGCTTTTGCTTCATAATACATTTTGATAAACTGAAGAACGAGACAGACCCCCCAAAATAAGTCAAAACACTTAATAACAAACCACGTGTAAAACCCAAGTTAATTAGAAAAATCGTGAGATCTCATGCTCGTGAAATTAAACATGTTGGGGGACATCCACACCCGGTGAGCGGAAAATTATATGTTGAGTGGAATTTTCCCTCCTATGAATTATAAACACAATGTAAAAACAATTAAATTGGTTAAAATGACCCATATAGATTGGTTGTCTCAGATTTAAAATGAATCTCAGACAACTAGTTTATGTGTTGTTTAAACCAATTTGTTTTAAATATTTTGGAAAAACTTCCATGCAAGATAAGTAATGTCCATGCACTCTATACAGGTAAGCAGTAGACTACTTGATCATGGTGGTATTTGCGCTTGGCCAGTAGATTATACATAATATATTGGTGTGTCCAATATATTATGGATGGATATTCTTAAAGTGATGTCCACATCAGACAAGTAAAATTTGTACTATAGTGTAGTAAATGTAAATATTGAGTGATGTTTTACATAGTTAGGCTTACGGATTTCAAACAAACTACACGAATTAGTTCCTTACTATATATAATACGCGTGAGGCAACAAATTCATGCATGATTTTATTATCTTTAGGAGCAAACAACCCGAAAAATTCAACAAGAATTTCCACGTTACGAGCGAAGGGCCTTCGTCTATACTAACTTCCAGAAGAAGCTAGAACTTCGCTCGAAACTTCGAGGTTCTTCTTAAATTTTTCAGATACTTTGATCCTAAAGACCCGAAGCTTATCGCGGTATAGACGCTACCTACACTGGCACCACTATACAGTTCATGATTTTATGATCAACTATATATAAATCCAGCATTCCTAACTAATTAACAACGCCTTATATATAAATTTAGCGATGATAAGACTAAAAAGATCGCGAGACATAAGATAATCAGTATATTATAAAGATAACTCTAATATTACTATCGTGCACCAATTGAAACTTCTTATATATAATTTCAAGTATATACAGATGGGACAAGCAAGCCGAGATCATGGTGGTGAAGGTGAACCGGCATCATCAGAATAAATAAATGTTGTTAATTATTTCAATTATATATTTAGTATAGCGTTGTATTTCGTGGAATGAATTACGAGATCCAGATCTTGCTCCTGTAAAAGTGCATGTCAACAGTTCTGAAGTTGACCACCATCTGCTGACTCATATACGCTAATACTACATGTACTTCAAATATTGAATCAATTCTCATGGGGAGATGAAATTCACACATTCGGTTCCCATAAAGTTAGGTAAACACGGCGTTTTGTTTGTTTGCTTTGGCGACAAACACTTTGAAAAACCCATAACCGACTTGACCCCTCGTGCATGAAATATTGTTAAGTCAACAAGACACCATGATGAGATAAAGCTGTATCAATTTTATCCACAGATAACGCACTGTAGATTGTCAGTAACTTTGATTTTGCTGATTAGAACGAAATTCGCAGTGTAAGATATGGCCAGTCGCATGGACTGGATTGAGTGTGGTTTATACTGGACTCGTGTGTAGTTCATGAGAAGACAGAAAAGACTGAACGTTTTTGGAGTCATATTTTTTAAATTGTTTATGCTAAGGTTGAATTTCGTACATTCTTTTGGATAACTAAATATGTCCCGAGTTCCAGTATAAAGGATTTTCCTTTACATTCCAACGTTACTGCAGGAAGAAGCCAAAAGTAAACTAACTGTATTTATGCTGGATAGCTCTATCAATTCTAAACTGTTCCCTTTCGATGTCCAGCACAGAATAAATCCGGAATATCCCGAGAAAACCTGCATGCATGCGATGCATGTTTGGAAGAGTGAAACTGGAAATACTGTTCTCACATGTGACTGAGATGAAATAATAATCAGACAACTGCACATATAGGCCCAGTCGCAAAGTTGAAAGGCATGCGCATATACAAATATTCGAATTTTGGACATCCGTCGCTCCATAGAACTGGACGTTGAAGGATTTTTGCAGATGAAAATTTCGAGCGAAGATTGCATAAATATTTCAGACCTAACCAGGGCAGTTGCGAAAAATGGAACTATATAGGCCCTCTGCGAAAAAGCAAACAATAGAGTACTGCTCCAAGATTACAGAATCCAGAGTAACCACCGTTCAAAGTTTGTTAGTTTATTGGCGTACTAGTTTGTCTGTCGGTATAGATATGGTATTGTATAATGTGTTAATTAGAAATCAAACTGCAGTCTGGACATCCTAAGCCGGAACTGCGGTATAAGAAGTCCAATATTTTGAAATATCACTGCTTGGGATTTACTCAGCCGGGACCTACGCGTCTGGAAACGATAATCAGACACAAAAATCGTGATACAGCAAAATGTCATTGGTATTAGCAAGCGAGTTTCGTGCAAGGCAACACCCCAATAGCTACCCAAGGCAAGGCAAGGCAAGGCAAGGCAAGGCAAGGCAAGGCAAGGCAAGGCAAGGCAAGGCAAGGCAAGGTAGAGTAGGGTAGGGAATGGAATGGAAGGTAAAATAGATTCAGTAAAGTAAACGGAAACCAAATAAGATCGAATAAATAATGTTAACAGGTGAATGAATAATTCAGATTCATTGAGGAGTTATTATCCATGGCAGTTATTGTTTGAAAACAGTTGTCCACTTATAAAAGTACAATGAATGTCAGAAGGTTTTGTCGGACCTATAAACTAAAGAGCCGATCCTTTCACAAAATTACGCTCAATTTGTCAAGTAAATTTTAATTATCCTATTTTGCGGGTACCCTAATAAACTTGTCATTTTATATATGACATTTGAAATTAGTTTTTCAAACTAAATATTTTAATTATAGGGTTTCTGAACTTTTCAAGTGCAGCCGAATCGAAGGGAATTGCCTTTGTTTGAACTCATTTGCATTAGGGTCGGCACATAAAAAGTTCAGTTGACGTCTGAAACAAGCCTAAGTTTCGAAATCAAACTTAACATACGTCAACACACGTCTCTCAAACCCCAAATTTCCTGCTATAATATCTAAGACTGATTGCTTTCCTGTTTAATGAATGCGGATATTTCTTGAAGCAATGCCAATCTCTTAAGCTAAGGCTGTTTCCTTCTCTACCGGCTAGTGGTTACGGGGAAAAATATTATGCTGCATTAACAATGGGTTTTGTCAGTTGGCCCGCGTTTCCTTATCAAGAAATCTAATTACATTTTAAAGCCATAGAGATGTTCCGTCGATTTTATCTTGTATAGAATTAAATGCTTGATAAAAACTCTGGTTTAAAAGTAATAAAATTCAATTTAAAGAAATTGAAAAGGTTATTAATGTTGTTCTTTCGGATGTGGGGTATTCCATATGGACAAGCAAATTCGGTCAGCATTCTGAAGATAGTTGTCTTAAATATTTACAGACTGTCTCTTATGCACAGACACAGTATGGGGTACGATAAAATAACAGTATAAAATACTGTTGGTTGTATTGGGTTCCAGGGGGAAATAGTAAAATCCATATTGTACTGTATGGAAATGAAATTTGCATCACTAAATCCATAGTATATATCCATACAATATCCATATTGTGGAAATGGCAATTAATATGGAAATTGGATTTCCATATTACTATTTTCAACTAGGATCCATACTCCTTTTATAGTATAAGGATTTTGAAGGCATTTTAGCGTTGTCGTTCAGGAACAATATTCAAGGAGTTGGTTAAAGGAAAAACTACTTGAAGAGTATAGGAAATACTTCGATTGGTGTTTCGAGCAGTCCTTCACTAAGTCCTCAGGCTTCTAAGTTCATTGTCTTCTTTAACTTCCAGACGAAGGGCATTCACTCTGACTTATAGCCTGTATAGTTACAGCATCTTTCAACCAACTTCTTGAATATAAAATCCTATACAATCCTTAACAACGGATTAGACAATCTTAAAGTCTGCAGAAATATAACTATAATTGAGGTTCCTCATTTCCTCAATGAAGAAATATAACTAATTGAGGTTCCTCATTTCAGACGAAATTTTAGAACAAGAAACCAGCAATGATTGTATGTTGTACAGTAAACATGAATGATAAAAGCCTGTAGTTGTGTCATCTCTGCGAGGTTCGGCGATTCTTGCAATATGCATGCTGCAGTTATCTGATTAGTCTCACTTTCAATTGTTCAACGATTTTTACCACAAAGTAGAAATAGTCTAGCAAAGCTTGAAAATGAAATATCAAACCTATATATATATATCATGTAGTAGAGTAAATGTGCTTGGACCTCGGCCAACTGATTAATGCATTTGCCAATGTCTTGTTTGGAAGTCATTTGCTGGGCTTTTATATCAATATGTTCTGACCCATACAAGTATGTATACATGACCTAGATATGGATATCAACACTAAATACACCACATCTGGCTTCAATGAAATAGCATTTAAAACCTTGCTTGATCCATGTTCATAATGTATTTTCCGGTAAACGCATTATATAGTGAGGACATACTATTTATCGGCATTTTAAGATCATCTTTCAATTTGATTTATATGGCAAGTCTGTGCGAGTTTTACGCGCAGGAAACCGCAGCATTCAACCGGCCACCTATATGAACGATTGAAGATTACAGTGCGTGACATCTGAGCGTCTTTTCTTTATATACGCTATAACGATTAAAATTTCAAGTATTCGGGTCGATTATCAATCTATGCCTGGACTATTTATTCTATAGGATAATATTATTTAAAATTGAAAACGAACTAATGACTAAAATATGAATTATGAACCAAATTTTTCTGGACTGTTCTGAAATTTTCAATCAGATTTGTTTCAGTTTTTAGATCAAATATATAGAAGATTGTAAAATATATTTAATCCTTTAGGTTACACCAAAAGAGGGAATGATTAGGGATGAATAGAACTAGCCATGCAGTATAAATACAGATAGGCTATAGGCTAAGGATTCCTCTTGTAGAACTATAGGTCTATATATTATACTAGACTTCTAGGGAGAAGAGCTTTTCAGAACTGATAGAGCAATCAATCCAGTATAAATAAAGTAAGTCAATTTTAGGTTTCCTCCTGTGATAACACTGGATCAATAAAGGATGCCATCCTTTACTGGATCTCTAGGGAGAATAGTTTAGAACTGATAGAGCTATCCAGTATAAATAAAGTTAACTTATAATCTATCGAATCATGGCTCCACAAAATCACATTACATGAACCAGTGTGCATATAGCCCTATCTCAAAATACATACGCTCTTCGGCAAACGGAAAATCTAAGGTGTCCTTCCAAATCAGACACGATAGTTCTAAAACGGAATGCGGTTTGTCTGTGGTGGGTCTGTTGCAACAAACAGCTTCATCAAATTAGTAAACTGTTTTAATCGTTTCGAAAATTGCGGTTAATAAATCTCTTATGCAAAGAGCGCCGCACGCGCCTCTGATTCTGCGAAAAAATTTCACGTCCCGAAACGGCGCAAACTTTAATACCCTTTCGATAATACTTAGCAATAAAAATCCTGTATATCCAATATAGCTTAATAAAACGTGTCTAATTCGGAGCGCGCGTTTCATGTTTTCGCCCCTATTCAAAAGCCGTTTTGTTAATTGCGGCGAAATTTGCGCTATCAAACTATCTTCAGAATTCGCAATTGGGGCAAGTGTTAATCCCTGAACAAATGTCGAGCCGTCTTTTAAAACGAAAAACACATTCCCTGTTGTCGACGGGTGTGAGAAATTTACTTAGTAAATTGAAATATAAACATCCCTCACAGGTTCACAGGCCAGTTAGACAAACGTTAATGTAAATGACGTTTACTTTTCCTCGCAAACCAAACACTCAATGTTAACAAAAAGTCAAAATGTACACAAATGTGAATTCTTGAACAAATAGGTTTTAGTTTTCGTGTGTATTTATAGGACTAGAATATCGCCTTGTAGGATTTGTTCATTTGTACATCGATCGCCATCCGTATAGAAGGTCGCTCCTATGTCAGGGGCCACGCAATTAAATTTTGCCAAGCAAGGCTAATGAAATGTATATTTGCGCAACACAAGATTGTTTGCCCTTTTATCTCCGAAAATTCGTTTCGGAAATAAAATAAAGAAACTGGGGTAACTATCACATTATATCTCTGCAACTCTTTGATTTTTGAAGCGGCAGTTCTGAACATTGACGAAATTCATGACATCTAACTACGTAGGATATTTTCTCGCATCAGAAAAATAAAAAGAATTGTATTAAATTGTTCATTGTACACACTCAAATTTGGTCTACAACAGAGCTAGATTTATAGCCAAACGCGGCTATTATTTTTCTCTCAACCGAACCGGTCGATCTGTTCAATTGTTTGTATTATATCTGAGATTGTTTTGCCATACACAGACGAGAACAAGTTGCAGTAGACTATAAACTAAAATCAAACAGAGTATACTTAGTGGTCTTTTTAAGAAAAATGCTGCTTTGCAAGTCTTGCAAATCATTTGCTGAAAGGCTGTTTTCAACATTAGTAGAAATTTGGTTTGATTTGTAGAACAGTTTAAGATACAGGGAGGGATTTATGACCGTGTTTATCTACTAAACTAACAAAAAAGCTAGCCTTGCCTGGGCCCTAGCTTATATAATATCGTCGTCTAATTATATCACTAAATACAATTCAATACGCGCGTTTTGAAAACGGTCGACGAATCTGAGTGCATGCATGCTTTGTGTAGTAAATAAGTTATAGAAACTATACTTATATTTAAACAAATAAAATATTCTTCTTATATATTTAATTTGAAATTCCTCAGTATCGATCGCATTAACTATAACAATATCAAGACTGATGGCTTGTGCCGCTTCCTTGAAGTGTTTAACACTTATACATTTGTCGCACAAAGAGTGAAGTGGCTGAAGTGTCATTGTTCGTCTTACATCTTACAACTATAGTGTTCCGAATCAAATTTTACCTTTCATAAATAAGCTCAAAACACACTCCGCGAACTTTTTGTACTGTATAAGTGTTAAAATAATTGTCCTTTTACTCCGTTAAAAGGATGTTCAGTACTACGAAAACATAGGACGACATAGCGCACGCGGCCAGACCTTTCAGTTAAGTCTTTCTCTTTCGAAAAATATCTACTGTGCACTTGGAAAGGTTCATAGTTTCTTCCTAACTCTAAAATATCAGTTCATTTCTATTTCACATAGTCCTGCTATTCTAGCAGTCGCTTCATGTTGAAGCAACGACCAAATATTTGGCGAGATTTACTCATGAACACTGAAGACGTTCAACTTGGCAATTTTTGTGACCATATTTTGCCTTGTATACAACTTTCAATATTATCGATGAACAGTTTAATGTGTTGAAGCATCGAGTCTTTTTCAAACTGCAGATAACATCGCCACACGCGAGTCAACGAAATCCAATCGAAATAACATATGTCTAATGGAGTTTGCCTCAGGTTTGATGATATAATCGTCTTGTATCTTTCCTTTGCCAGAAAATTTCTCGGTCCCAAAAATCTTTTCATCTAAATCAGTCTGCATAGTTCCATATCTAATGCTTTATAAGTTTGCACAACGATCTTCACTTTGATACACTGAGCTCTATAGACTATAGTCCATTTAATATAAGTTCTGTTCTACTCCTGTTTTGACAACCAGTGACTAATAACAAATGCCTTCGACTTCGGATTTCATAGTTTCTCTCCAACTTTAATAGGAATGACCCAAATCCTTTCGCCCAAATCTTTAACGATATCAATTTTCCCATCTATTTTAACATTCTCTTATGGCTAAACTTAGACGTTTTTCTATACAGTACATGAACAACGTCTTCCGCGCGGACAGCTCAACTAGTATAGATCGTCTTGTTGTGTTACACAGCGCGGCACTAGGCTAGTGAAACAGCATACCATTTCGACATAAATTACTTGGCAGTGGAGCAAACGAAGGTCGAACTTGCGGATAGTACAATGATTCGCGCATGAAATCCGTACAAGTGTTCTGAACGGGCAAGTTCACATTCTGCGGCAAATATGTAGTGTTAGCAGGCATCTTCCAGAGATCGGTTTGATGATAGAGTGATGTATTTAAAGGGTTTGTAGGTAGCGACGTGGAGTAAGCACCACAAGGCGTGGACATAGTAGTGTGGTTTAGATTAGAGAGAGGCAGAGATGATGCAAAACTCTCTGAACTGTTCATATTTGCAAGTTGTTTTTCACTTGAACCGATTAGACTTTCGATAGCAAACGGGTGTCTGGGACTGGTATCGTTTTTCGATTCCGATGCAACGTCCTTTAAGCTAGTCTGTAGTTGTGTGGATTTTTGATGGTGGTGTGTCGAGTGTTTCCCCATATCACGGTAGCCTTTTCTAATGCTTTTGAATCGTTTTCGCCTCCTTAAGAAACTACCATTTTCAAACATCGCCCCGCAGTCGGGATGAAGCGACCAGTAGCTTCCCTTGCCAGGCTGGTCAGGCCTTCGAGGGATCTTGATAAAGCAATCGTTGAAGGAGAGATTATGTCTCAGGGAGTTTTGCCAACGTTGCTGGTTCTCGCGGTAGAATGGAAAGTGATCGATAATGAATTGGTAGATCTCAGACAACGATAGCATCTTTCTAGGCGAGCTTTGAATGGCCATTGCAGTCAGGGAGATATAGCTGTAGGGTGGCTTCGCATTGCCGTAGCTGTTCCGTAGAGGTCTTGGCATGGCTGGGATCGTTACACTATATACTATAAATAGAGCAAATTGTATACTATATACAACACTACATATAAACACAGGAAAATAGAGAGGTTGTGTAGCAATACTATACATACAGACCAAGACAAATAGAATATACAGAGCTCTTCTATTATGAGAATATTATACTAGGAGTTATAGCTTGACTTTTGGGTTCCGATGTAGGTATAGCGATGAACAATATATTCACAAGTTTGGTTGAAGGATAGCCTAATTGCCTGAAACGTCGAAGTTCTTGCGATATCTATCATGTAGTTAGATCCTCTCAACCAAGCTTGTGAATTGTATACGAGTTATATATGATAAGTTCTGGAAGGAATTCTAGCTGTTCAGATATTTATTGAGTAAAGAGTTGACACCAGTAATATATACGTACCAGAATGAGTTCCCCTTGTGATTAATATTTAGCTTTCCTTTCCTTGTATAATGGTCGGCGTATATCAATACTGGAAGGCCAAGCTTAGCGCAGTAGCTCTGTATTCTGATGATATTACAATGAGTATAATATATGGTATAGTATACTATATATGATATTCGAAACTATCTTGAACTGCTCAGATCTAGGACAGGACCAGAATAACGTACCACAAACGGTTGCTCTCTTGTATACGGTGCGTTCTGTTCGTTGTGTCGGCAGCGGCGATGCAAAGCTTTACATGACGGTATGCTAAGCTTTTGTAGAAGCGTCGAAGTCGAAAAACACGGCAGCGATTTATTAGGAAGTAGGCAGAGCTTTTGTTTGACTGTGCGTGCACTTCCCCTTAATCGATTGTCGCGGTCTCGCTCAAAGTGTTGACATAAGAAGCGCCCGCCCACAGGGACCGTATTTATTGCTGCAACGTCTAATTAACAAATGTCGATCACAGAATACGACGCGGCAAAATTACACGCTAATTTTGTGCGAGCAGACACGGCCCACAACAAAAGACCGTTTTCACATTGCTTTCAATAAAAAATTCAAATCGAAAGTTCACGTGCATGGAACGCGCCTATATGAGTTCTATACAAAGGCGAACCGCTTGTTTGCGAACATATACATGAGACACAAAAGCCGCGCCCCATCTCCTCAAGGCAGTCGGTTCGAACCAACTGTTTTTATCCGCTACGGATTATATGAAAGCGAAAATACAAGTTTACTATATAAGTAGAACAGTGTCTGCAGCGGACTGGCAACGGGATATGAGTTTTGGCCGCTTTATAATGGCCATTTTACGGTGTTTAAAATTCCTTGTACTACGTTTAGGATAGGCTGAACAGAACTGAGTATACAAAAAGTCGCCGAGGACGGTTTAAAACTAATAAAATTAAAAAGTGTATGTATATAAATATATATTACTATTATACATGCATATATAGTTTGTTTACTGTTCAATTTAGTATTTTAATTGTAAATATACATGCATGCTATCTTCTGTTATTAAACTATTTAATTTTGAATATGCATTAGACACTATATATATTCAGCTCATCGCCAACAACGTTGTGCGCATAAGGTCACTGTATAATATATTACACAATTTTGCAATCTAATATTGTATAAATTAAAGATATAGTTTATTTATTGCATTTATAATCCTTTCTATTTGCCATTTGGTATACTGTATGGAGACACTATATATAGTATAATATTTATAATACTTCGTTCGTTTGCTATAATTCAATTTTGTCAGTATTCTATTTATATTGTACATAATATTTTATGTACTTTACCAATACAAAAATACACTAAATTGCATGATATCCTTATTATATGCATATCATAATGCACAACATACATGTATATTTATTTATCAGAGTTTATAAAAATATTCGAAATTATGGAATCTGGTTTCAAAAACCTTAACTGACATGACATTGCAATTCACACATTTTGATGCAAAGATGTATTGTACGATTTCATCAAAACACAACCTGTTAGCATTGAGAACGACCACCAAAATACTTGTTAAGTGACGATCTTTATATGCCTAGAACTATATATGATACTCAGGTTATGGTTAATTTGAATTAAACATAAAACACGCGAAACTATATATCGCCACAGAGTTTATGCAGGAACATAGAGTTTAGAAACCTGCATTCCATTCACATAGAAACTGATTCTCGAATCATGGCTATATATCATTTTTAAAACCGTTATTTGACCTAAGTATATAGGTTTTCAAGTGCACAAAGCGAAAGGGTTTATATTTATATTTATATTATATATTAATGGTATATCTTTTTCAAAATCATTATACAATGGAAATTGTATATGCATGGAGTTGGTGATGCAAATATGATTTCACTACTTTTTCCAGTAATTTATATTGCATTCATTTGGAGAAGATTTATGCATACTGCAATAGACCACACCTACATGCAGAAATCTTTTTTCTTAATATAAAAAGAACCAACAAGCATGGAATAAAATTAGTGTCAGCATGACCATGTAAAGAGGTTCACAGTGGTGTAACTTAACCTTTTTGACCACTTGCGATCAGGGCAAGTGGGACATGAAAAACGGTTGCCCTGAATAAAATTCACTTGCCATTAGGTCTAGCTTTGGTTCACATAATAACACAATTTGAAGCAAATGATTGCAGTACGCATATGTTGATGGATAACTACAATTTGCATTATAGTACACCAATTTACACCAATCATCATTCTCTTATTTTCCTTAAGAACTGAAGTTGAATTTAAGTCGAGGCACAATGTCCGTCGTACAATGGTCGGACAATGTCCATTGAGTCATGTTCATTTCTTTCATATTTTATTCATTTAATACTGCAGTTGGGGATAATAACTTAGAGATGGCCAGCTTGTTGAGAAAGCAACTTGCCCGATCGGGCAACCAAGAAGAGACTTCTACTTGCCCGTAAAGATTTTCACTTGCTCCGGGCAAGCGTTAAGTTACACCACTGGTTCATAGTTGTATAGTGGATAAATTTAGTCTTGTCTCGTGGGTTCGTCTCACACCAGGTCAGGCAAGAGGTCATGTAAGCATATAGATTTGGTTGTTTGTCAATTAAGAGGATTATGGCGTGCATGTCCACCACATGACAGTGCAAAAAACACGCATGCATGGTTGCATGCTTACTATAGACTTGCTCCAAGTTTGTCTCTCAACTAATGGGTTTCTATTTGGGAGTTATAAAGGACGCGAGAAAATGCGGACGGGAGGGCCCAAATAAAACCTCTTTGAGAGACAGACTTGGAACAAGTCTATATGTGCTTACCTAACACAAACATCCACTGGAAATTTATTTTAAAAATCCTAATGGATTCTAGTTGGAAATAGTATTCATGGGAAATGGCAATAGACATTATAGTAATTCCATATACTAATTGCCAGATTTTCACACTATGGATATACCATGGATAAAATTGTGGAAATAATATGGAAATAACATTTGCATATTATTTCCATGGTATGGATTTCAAAAGTTTTCTCTAGTGATCCGGCTTTCTAAGGGGCGGACCATGAGAAAAGTGATGGGGGGCGGCGTGGTGGTGAAAAAACATTTTTTTCCCTTTCGCGCAAGGGAAAAAGAAAGGAAAAAATTCATGCAAGATCAAATTCGCAAAAAAATTCCTGCAGTGCGAAGTATACCGAAAGCTCAGACTGTCTAGATTGGATATATAAAAAAACCGTCACTGAAAATGCAGGAAATCAAGCCACAGAGGCTCGAGAACACGAAAATTTTCTGGGGGAGGACCCCCAGATCCCCCACTCACAGCCTAACATACCTCCAGTTCACCGCCTCCTTGTTAGGTCCCTTTTCGTTTCTGGCCCCCACACTGACGAAATCTTAAAAAAGGCCCTGTTATTCCATGCACGTATGCATTATTTTCCTCATGTTCCAAATGAAACACCTTTGCAATTAGAGCTTATTGGGAAAAAAATTCGTGCACAAAATTTGGTGGGGGGAAAAATCCTGCAAAGCCAAAACAGCCAAAAAAAATATCCGGCATGGGAAAAAAGTCCCCCCCCCTCCATCACTTTTCTAATGGTCCGCCCCTAACATGTACCTATGTCCGATCTAAAGGCCATGGCTCAATTTTTGCTGCAACTTGGAACACAATTTCTGCACAGAGCCATGTTATGAAGAAATGTACACACAGAAGAACAGTGAACATGGCCCGCGTTTCACCTCGCCGATATTATCATTCTTCGCCAATATTATCATTCTCATTCATTTCTTTGTTGCCTTCTGGGCATGTTTAGCAAGAAAAATATCGGCAAAGTAAAACGAGATTCATGCTCACAATTTCTCTGCAAATGTACTTTTTACCTAACATCGCTCTGCGTCCAAAATTGCGTTGCAAGTTACAGCAAAAATTGCCTCGAAAGCACCGAAAAGGAAAGACTAACTACCATGACACTGCCTGTCAAAGTAAGTAAACCAACTGGTTTCTTTAGCAATGTACAATTAATCCTAGCCTCCTTTTTATGTTAACGTTAATTGGAATGCATTTAAAAGCATTCAAAATATTTAGCAATGCAATGTGCAGTCACCCAAAAAGAATATCCATTCCATTTAATTCCCAATAAAAAATAGCAAATAAAATGTTTTATGCTCGCCCACCCCCACTAGTATTCGCGCCATCCGCATATCCGCAACCCGCCATCCGCATACTCGCACACAAAACGTATATTTTTCTAAGAAATGGATTTTTAGCCCTTGGAAAGTGTATAAATGAATTGCATAATATGAGTTTATAAAACTGAACAGAAGTGCATGCATTTGGCATTACTGCATTATAATTGCTGTGCATATCTTATAGGTGTTGATTTCTATTTAACTGAACACGTACTGGCATTCAATTATGTACCTTTATAAGTCGCTAGATAGATTTACTAGAAAAACAAGCAAGCTAGGGATTAATATTGAGTTCGTTGACAAGGTCAATTAGATGTTTGGCTAGGTTACATTCGCACTGATCTAATGCTGACGTTGTGTTAAGCCAACAAGTAAATATATGAAACAGTATATGCATAAAAAATCAAATTTGGTAATTCCGCGTCCCTCCAACGTGAGAAACAAACATGAGCGAACAGTCAAAGCAAGACTATATATTTCTAATTCTCCACCTTCGCTCGAATGTCGAGCGCTTTACGGGTACATTATATATTTCAAAGAAAACTTATTCTCATATGACATATCTTCTCGAGTTAGGATATTTTCTCGAAGAAGAGCAATGCATTCTCCATGTTCAAGATTCTGTTCGTTCAGTGTCTCTTGTTTCTTGAAAAGCTTATAGCTATATTGCGGGTTTTTGTTATTGAGAATTAATTTGGAATTTTTGCAGGAGAGTTATGGATTTTCTCAAGATTCTAGAAATTTTAGAGACGAATTTGTGGTTTGGTCAGAAGTTTTTCAGATTTTCGGTACTTTTAAGGAATTTTAAGAGCTTTCAACGTAGGTGTACGAGTTTGTTTCGTCGTTTGCCCCCCCCCCGCCTATTATTTTTTTCCCACTTGTATAAGTCTTTTGCTTTGAAAAGCACTGCAGATACACTTTACTCTCTTGGTTATACCCTAAAGATGGAGAACTTTGCGGCAGCCATTCAGTGAGTTAAAAGTCAGAGAATTTTTATGAAAGATAATCTGAGAAATGGGTAAAAGACTGGATATATATCGCGGACCTGACTGGACCTCTAGGGAAAACACTGTATAACAACTGGTAAATTTGGTTAGATTAGTCTTGTTTCGGTTAGTTTTATCCCAGTAGGACAATGCTTTCCAATCTTCACTTTAAAGGTTAGTGCCAGGCGCCATTTTCCGGGCCGACTAGATGAGAAGATCTGGAAATTTTTTTTACAATCCGTCATATATTTAAACCATCTTTTGATAATCTTCCTCATTTTATCTGATTTTTATAGGAAATGCACCAAACAAGATATTTTTTATCGTTATTTGTTGCTGTTGGGTAAAATAAAAACAATAACAAAAGCCAGCAATGCATGACCCTGACTGCATTAATCCTTTAAAGGGCATGTATTGTTGCATGAGGTAATTTTTCAGTTGCAACTTGCAACACAATTTCGGACATATAGAGCGATGCATGCTGCATGTTATATGGATGATATAACGATACAAATACCTAGCTTGGTACATTTCCTGTTAAAAATCAGATAAAATGAGGAAGGATTATCACAGGATGGTTTAAATATATGACGGATTGTAAAAAAAATTTCCAAGGTTTTAAGCCGAGTAAATCAGTAAGTATGGATGCTTCTCACTTCTCTGATATTTCTCATTCTCGTTCTTTTCTTTCATGCCTCAACGGAGTAAAATACGGAGCAAGTTCTGAATTTTACTGTGAATAAGTTTTACATATAAAATGGCTCAGTTTCAGAAATTGCGTTGCAAAGTTGTAAGTTGTTACATTTCTATCTGTGTAGCTATCATTTATAGAAGAACTTTCACAAAACACAATACTGTCGATATATAAGCTAAGCAAGTACAAACGCGGTGGAAATCTCGCGCTGGCTGTTTCGGAGGAATATACGAGATCAAAGTAATTAAGTAAAAGCGTTCCCTCGTCTCCCGGCGTGCGCCAATCATAACCCACGATTATTAATACTATAAATATATATGTCAAAATACACCAAACTTCGCTTTCCCGTGTCAATGTCAAATACTCTGTGGTGTATGTTTGTTTAAGTTTAGTAGAGAAGTCGAGATGTGTGTATACACAAAGTTTAAAGGAATACTGCTTCCCTCAACTTTAACTGCACAACAATAATCTCTCATAAATAAGCGATTGGGAAGGCGCAACCGGCTAAATCGAACCGTACCGCAATTGCGAAGACAAACCGTAATTTTATTGAAGAGACAAATTAGCCTATATTAACGGCAAGCCTCGAGTAAATCAGAACAAGGATTCCGAGGCGACCGATACGAGATCGCGCAGTGAAGTGGTTAATTTCTAGCCCGCGTTTTTAATGGAATTATTGTTGTGTACGAAACGGCGGCCATTTGTGAAATAAATCTAATAAGTTTACACGGCTGTGTCGGGAGCGTGTGATCTCCGGCGTGTCGTGTGCGAAATAATAGCGCGGCTCGAGAGAGCGCTCCGGTTTCCCGCCCGACACACGGTATTCGCGCAGATGAAGATCGATGAGCGAATTTTCTCAGCTGACAAGCAATTAATATGAAACAATACAGCTCCGGTCTTAGTTAAATAAGCACGTACTGAAAGCGAAGCGCCCCTGTTGTTAAAAATACAAATCCCGTGATGAAATTAAACAACATTGCAGGGTCCCAGATAAATCAAGCTCTCCTGGCTTGTTAAACGCGAAATCCGTTATATTCTATATCACGCAACAACGCGATGCGTCTCATGCGGGGTGAAACTCAAAACATCTAGATTGAATCTAGCTCGTGATATTAAAATACTCAAAAAGCATTAGGATCCTCTCATGCATCCTCTTGAATAGCGAGACTTTTTATTGTTCTTTGCTATATGAGTTGTTTGTTTTTCTATGAAAGCTATATACATGAAAACGCAATATACGAAATTTGAACAAAACAATATTATAAAGACTTGTTTAGTTAATATAACAAGTAGACGACAGACGGCATTCAGGTCATCAGTGGCCTCTCTTTATCAGTGAATAAGCTCTGTTCAACTTGAGAAAACGAAATTATCTAGTCAGTTTTAGGAACTATAGGAGTTGTATTTTACCGTACGTTTGGGCAAATGAATCTTACAAAAACCCATAGCTTATATATGCCTAAGTTGTTGTGTTAATTTAAACCTATATTTTCTCGACTCAAATCTCAAGTCTCAACACCTATTTGAGTACAAGTACAAATAGTACAATATGAATAGGAGAGATTAGAACAAAAGGGTGAAAGCTCATTTGATTTTAATTTTTGATTTTCAATATGAACACAAACTGTGAAAATATCTCGAACGTGTGGTGCACTGCCAGTGTAGGTAGAGTCTTTACGAAGATACTGCGGTTAAGTTGGATTAATCTACCTGAAAAATAAAATACAAGAACGACGTTTCGAGCGCAGGCTCTTCGGCTTCGTCTGGCAGTTAGTGAAAGCATGGCCTATCGATCCCTTAGTCCGCTCTATTCAAGTGACACCAAGAGGTGTGAAAATGTACGAGCTAGTATTTATATCCGAAAACTTTAATATCAAAGCTTTCTTTCAAATTGTTGTAAAGATGCATAATATATTTCATAGCCATATATAGGTTAAATAAAACGTCACTTACCTTATTAAGCCGGGAAATTGCATTCAAAAAGTAATCACGTTTGACAGCAGTGTTCAATGGCATTTCGGTAGTACCTGAAAAGCAAAAACAATTAGCTGGAATCTACAGCAAACAAATATTATTGTGCTACCTCATTCAGAACATGATTATAACATTGTTTCCGTACATTGGACCAATAATGTCTCTTACTGGACATCTAGGCAAGATATTGGACTGTTATATAGCTGTCTAGTATAACTGAAGTTAGTTTAGTTGAGGTTTCCTCCTGCAGTAACACTGGAGCAATAAGGTCAAGGGGTACCCCTTACTGGACCTCTATAGGGCGAACAGTTTAGAACTGATAGAGCTATCCAGCATAAATATAGTTTAGTTCAGGTTTCCTCGTGTGGTAACACTGCATGGACCAACTAGGGTTGACCCTTATTGGACCTCTAGAAAGACCAGTTGCGAACTGATATATTTATAGCTATCCAATATAAGAAAGGTTGGTTTAGTTTAGGTTTCCTCCTGTATAGTAATATTGGACCAACAAGAGATGACCCTTACTGGGCCTCTATAGAGAGAACAGTTGCATGAGCACTGATAGAACTATCCAGTATAAATAGAGTTAGTCCAGTTTAGGTCTCCTCGTGTAGTAACACTGTAGTAACACTGGGTCAATAAGGGATGCCACTTACTGGACCTCTAGGGAGAACAGTTTAGAACTGATAGAGCTATCCAGTATAAATAAAGTTAGTTTAGTTTAGGTTTTCTTCTGTAGTAACACTGGATCAACAAGGGATAGACACCATATACTGACTGAACCTCTAGGAAGAAAAGTTTAGAACCAACCAAACACCAGCACAAGTAAAAGGTAGTTTAAGTTATTTTGTAATCAAAGGGACTGAACTTTGATTAAACATCTGTCAGGATGTTATGTTACATCTGGTTAAAAGCTAATCATTAATCATAATAATTGATAAAACGGCTGTTGACTGTGCACATATTTCAAGCTTTGTCAGTATGATAGTCGTGCTGGACTAAACCAACTTTATTTATACTGGATAGTTCTATCACTAGGACTAGTTATAAAGACTAAACTCTCATCCCTATAGCGATCCAGTAAGGCCCTGTAAGGGACATCCTTATTGGAGGAAATCTAAACTAAACTGACTTTATTTATACTGGATAGTTCTATCACTAGTTATAAAGACTAAACTCTCATCCCTATAGCGATCCAGTAAGGCCCTGTAAGGGACATCCTTATTGGTCCAGTGTTACTACGGTTGCCACTTGTTCCCATCTTCCTTTCTGACGTGACGTCATTTTTTCAAATTTGAAGAAATGTAAAATAGCCTTGTAACTGGCCCTAACCCTAAAACGTACCCTAACTCAATCAAATTGATGAAGAAAAATCAAGAAAAACGAATTTGAAAAACGGGAAAATTGCGTAACGTCAGTTTGGTAGATGGAAACAAGTGAAAACCTGTTACTACAGGAGAAAACCTAAACTAAACTGACTTTATTTATACTGGATAGCTCTATCATTTCTAAACTGTTTAGAATCTAAACTAAACTGACTGTATTTATACTGGATAGCTCTATCATTTCTAAACTGTTTTCATCAGAAAACAAGTAATGTCCAGTGTTACTACTACAGGAGGAAATCTAAACTATACTCACTTTATTTATACTGGATAGTTTTACCAGTTCTAAACTGGTCTCCCTAGAGATCCGGTACAATCATCCGATATTGGTCAAGGTTTACTAAAAGGAGGAAACTGGAGTACCTCGAGTAAACCTGCGGTAAACGGTAGAGTCTACCTGGAATCATCTCAAGAGAGAGGAAACTATAATCAGACAACTGTATATAGCAGGAATGGAAGCCCGTTCGAAAAGGTGAAAGGCATATGTGCTAACATCACCCCCCGTTGCTATAAATTGCTTGTTTATCTACAAATAACTGGCTAAATATGTGGATATAAATACCACATATGCATTGATAAAACAATTAGAATGAGTATGGCATCTGTGCAAATTTTTCGCTATCCGCAAAGCCGTACAGTATATTTTTTCCATAACCCTTCTCGTTTCCTAGACCACACTCCATGTATCGTACACTCTCTGTTAAGCTCCGTCTCAAATAAGCCCCTCTCTCTAATAATACTCTCTCTAATAAGCCACTCTCAAACAACCCCCTACCTCTGCAATAACCCCCCCACCTCAAACATGGCTGAAATGAAAACCGCCTGAGAGCTTTAATAGACTAGATTTATGGGTATCTATGGACCTAGGCTAACCTGCTTCTACGCTTGCGCTATAGCGGCTATACTATTCTGAGAAAATAAAGCAATTTGTCCATCTGGGGGCGGTTGTATCAAGGCCGGATGTCACTATAGCGAATTTTTTTTTTTTTTTCGACTGTTGTAAAAAAGCAATAAACAAATAACTACGAATACCCCAACCATAATAAATAAAAAAACTTTTTAACTTAAATGCTATGGGTTTAATCTAGATTATACAAATCAACGGACAATTTTAGGAAGGTTGGAAGAGATTCGCTATCCGGTGGATAGTGCTATCCGGCGTTGATACAACCGACCCCTGGTATAGGTTGGGTCCATGTCAAAATTTTGTTATTTTCCCAGTTTCCACATTAACTTGGAAACGACCAATATTAAACTCTCATTTTAAATCTAGTGGGACAACATTCAGACTCCATAATGCAGTAATTTCCTACGATGATCAACTACTCATGTCTGTGCCCTAGATAAGGTCCCTGGATAAGCCACGATGAACAGGCATTTAACTTTGCTAATGTAAGACAGGATACTGACTCGAGTGAAGCCGGATTTATACAGGATATATCAGGATTTATACAGGATATATCAGGATTCCTGCCTTCTCGTGATGACGTAAAGTAATGTGAAATGATTTCAATATGATAAGGTTGGAGACGACAAACACAGTGATATTAATGTTCCTACTTTTCAGGGTTTCCACTTTCATGGAAATTTCCATATTTTATGAAGTAAAATCAGGTGATACGGAATTTTTTATGGAATTGGAAAACATGGAATTTCAATGAAAATTCAGTATCCAGTAAATAATATTATCATGAGTAATTAGGATTAAAGTCCAATTAAAATTTCCAAACATCACGAGTACTATTAATCCCTAATTGTACGAGCAACATCGCATAATTACTTGTTTATTATTAGCATGACAAAATTTCCGCCATTTTGTTTGTTTCGGGAAAATCATTAATTGTACTGCAGTACAATTAATGAAATAATCGTACTCCTCTCAACCAATCAGCATCCAGTAATTTTATCATGCTAATAATAATACCAATTATATTGAATACTAAGTATTAAAAGTCCAAAATTAGAATATGGGGTAAATTGTGATACTTAGGGATATCATTGCGAATTTATGGAATTTTTGGTAAATTTGTGGAAATTTTTGCTGTCATATATGGAAATTACAAATTTGAAAGTGGAAACACTGCTACTTTTCACGAGGCTGAAAATACCGTCGTTTGCATCTAAGGATGAACAGTTGCAGATAAAAATATCGTCTATATTTCACGTGGAACTTTCATGTTTGTCACGAGGTTTCAATCTGATCAGCCAATCACGTATAACTAGCCTTACCTTGATTGGCTGGGGTAATACTATCTTGAATGCGTGGTTCCAGTGTAGCTAGCGATATACGATATACTTGAGGGTTTGGGTTTTCACTTGTTTCCATCTATCAAACTGACGTTACGCAATTTTCCCGATTTTCATATTCGTTTTTCTTGATTTTTCTTCATCAATTTGGTTAGGGTTAGGTTTTGGGTTAGGGTAGGTTTTAGGGTTAGGGTCAGTTACAAAGTTTTTAACTTTACTTAAAAGTTGAACTGAAAAATGACGTAACGTCAGTTTGGTAGATGGAAACAAGTGGCGTTTGTAGGATCAAACGATCTGAAAAATATAACAAGAACTTCGACGTTTCGAGCGAAGGCCCTTCGTCTGAAAGGCAGTAAAGACGAATCGTTGACGTTTTTGTTATATTTTTCAGGTAGTTTGAGCAGTATAAACCCTCAATTATGACGTAATGGCAACCTCCGACGGTTTGTCGTAAACATTCAGAAGCTTCACTTGAAAATATGCAACTTTCTCAACGCAACTTTCTTAGCTGCAACCGTTCATCATCAGACGCAAACGACGGTAATGTAATAGCCATTGATCTAAAAATATACCAGTACAGTTCTCTAACGAATCTGACTGGATTAAGATTCTTATTATTAATTATTAAATCAATGAATTTGGAAATGCATAAGTTATGTATGCACAAATTACGCATTTAGTGTTGTTCAGCAGGGAAAAGCAAGACGTTTTTGCTGAATTTCTCGTCCAATTTTTATCCAAATTGAACCAAGATAAAATCGATATATCCTTAGCCTATACCACAATATTTTAGTAAAATATTTTATTTTTTGAATTATCGTGTTCGCACAGACCAACAAACACACACCTCCTGCCGAAAGTAATAATGTTGAGTATTACGTCATTAGCGAACATTTTGACTTATTATTTGCATGACCACTTATTGTCTTTAGACCAGCAGCGTAACATTGTTTGTGTGCAAAAACGTAACAGTTTCTTTGTGTAGACGATACATGAATGTTCACATTTCTATGCCATGTTGGCTTGACGTGTTTATTTTATGCATTAATCTCATGTTTAGCGAGAAGTCAGTGGGTGTTTGACAAGGACGTTTATGATGATTGATAGGTGGAGCAGTGTGGAATAATCTCGGTGCATAATGTTTGCAGGAGAGGTCTAACGCTGGGGGTATTATTATTGTGTTGTCCTGCAGTGTATTGGAGTAAAAATAACTCCCCCAGTTTCTAGATGATATTCGCTTTATTAATATGGTGAAAACGTACTGATACAAAGGCACTCAGCCTTTGAATAAATTTGTTTCATGCAGTAGGGCTCAGGGTGTTGACTTGTATGAGCAAGTATCTATTTATGGCTACATGTCGTAGCATTACATGTCGAAAGTAGCTATGATCTTGGCCTTAACCCATTATAACTGGCAGTACCCTACCACTGACGAGTAAAATCGTCTGGCGTTTGACAGAGTAAAATACTAAAGTAGGGCGCATCTGGGCGCATTGTAAGCTAATGGGTTAAGGTGTTGCTAGGCAAAGTGGTTAGTGCATGTGTCTTTCACTGCTGTATGCAGTTGTCTGAAGATAATCACTGGCATGTGAGATTGTGAGAACGTTACTTCCAGTTCAACTCTACCATTCCTGCGGGTGTTCCGGTTTCCTCCTGTAGTAAAAGAGATGGTCCTTCCTGACCTGTAGGGAGAACAGTTTAGAACGGCTACATCCAGATAATTCGGTATAAATATAAAATAACTGATATTCTTTCAATAACTAACTTTCGATAACTGAGTTGCTTTCAACCTAGTACTAACTGACTTATCTGCATGGTCGAACGGCGACTACAATGTATAATAAACAATTATTGGACGAGGCTGAGCATATCAATAATTCTTGATATCATGCGTAAGCTGAATCCAATAATTGTTTTATTATACATTCAAAAGACAAAAACCGGACAAGTGTTGCCAAGACTTTCGGCCGGTGGGAAAGATGCAAAAACAGATATTAAGTTAACATTTAATAAAACAATAAATACTTGTTGAAGATGGTTTTGTATTGTCCTTTTTGGTGCAGCCACTACTTTTTCTAACAATGATTTGGACATTTTCTCTTCGTTTAAAAAGGCAAATTTAGAAGAAGCCATTTTGTTTTGGTTTTCAAAATTTCGCGCGCTTTTTATACAAGCTGCCGACCGCGCATGGGTTTGGGCTCTACAGCGTGCAATAATAGTGTTTTTTTGCATCGAACTTCGATCCAAACAACTATTATTGCACGCTGTGACGCTGATGACGTCAGCAACGAAAATAACGTGAAAACTACCGGATATTGAGTATTATCCGGGGCCTTTTGGCCAACCAGGAACGAGAATAAGGTTTGAATGTATAATAATACTTTTTATTATGTAAAATAAAGTGGTATATTGATTTTTCCGCCACTAACAGATGTGATTTCGTATGTGACTATTATCTCTTACCAACTACTTTAACACAGAGATTATAGAGAGAATAATACATGGAGTGCGCGGAAAAACCAGATTTATTTCGAGTGTTGAACATGATATCAACACGAGAAATAAATGTTCAACACGAGAAATAAATCTGGTATTTCCAAGCATCCATGTATTTTTCTGTTTATTATATAAAGTGCCTTTTCAAACAAAACAAAATAAAATATCCATTTTCATAAACTTCAAAAGCGATAATTTTCACATGTGAGATTATCATAAATAATCTCACGTGTGAGATTATCAGTTTTATAAGTGCTCGAAATCTCTATAAAGCACTATACTTTATATAATAAAAAGTAATACTACTAATGAGGTGAGATATTCTGTTCGACACGAGAAATAGACTTTCATATTAACACACACACACACACACACACACACGTGTTATTCTCTATGCCGTTAATCAGTGATCATGTGTGACTTGATTACTGGAATCACTACAATGCACTTTCAACTTTTACAAAAATATTTTCATACAAACTAATTTAAAGTAAAACCATACATTATGACAACTAGTTTTTGGTATTTTTGGTTGTCAACGTAAACACATATTTTACCAAAATGGGTATCTCTTGAACCTGTTAAGAAAGGGGGAGGTGTGTGCCCCCATCACCCTACTCTTCTGTGCCCCAGTGCCCAAGCAAGGTAAAATAATTTATGTATACTTTGTTAGTCTCCCTTTTCGCCGTTGTTGGAAAACAGTAACACTATGTTAGATTAATCAATTTTCTATGCTAATTTTTATGTTTAATTTTTATGTTTAATTTTTATGGCTAATTTTTATGTTTTATGTTGAGCTTGAACCGGCGCGTCCCAGAAACCCTGCCAATGCAGAACGCAATATAGAAAAGGCCCTGAGTACGTAGCCTGCGTTCTATTGTGGGGGAGGGAGTTTTGTTTAGAGCGTGCGAAAGGTGAGAAGATTTCGCCTCTCCCTTCACATTTTCTCCCGCCCCCCTATTTTCTTCTCACCTCGCGCGCTCTCTCAAAAAAAGCGCGCGCTCTCAACAAAACTCCCTCCCCACAATAGAACGCCCGCCTGCCACACAAGCTACTGGGTACGTGGTTGTCTATGACGATCACCAGAAATAATTTTCAGATAGGTCATAAATGCTAAGTGCCAGTATACACAACTGACTAAATTATTGTCCTACACAGAGGCTTTCAGTCGAGGTATTATAAATATAGATGTGGCTTTGGAGTAAATTTCACAACCGTCCACGGTTTTTATTGCTCCTGATGCAAATATCTTCCGACCTTCAATTTTGTCTATCTTAGCCTCGACCAATGTTGTCGTATTGAGAGGAATAGGCCTAAAATATATCGTAATTTCATTACGGTTAAACCTGTGTATAACAACTTTTAATACACCGAGTTGCAAAAAGCAGTGAGGAAGGTTTAACTGGCATTGAGAATGGTTGAAAGTGAAACACTGAATAAAACGTTGCAAAACAGGAAGTACTATAGACAATTTTGGCACGTTTTAGTAGCAACCGACAGTCAGCAATCGGTCAGACTAGCAGTACTGCAATGGTCTAAAGGGCAAACCTACCCAGGCAAAAACCTGCATGTTGGAAAATTTCCAGATATTTTGAGGAAAGTTGGGAAAAATCAAAATCCTACCCAGGGTAAGGTCGAAAACGTTAGCAAACACTCTGTATTCAGCAGACCATAGTTCACCGACAGTATACCTAAAGCTTTGCAATGTGTGGCTCTGGTGCAGGTAGCAATTAACAATATATACTTGAGGGATTACAGGAGAAAACTACCTGGAAAATAAAACAAGAGCTTTGACGTTTTAAGTGAAGACCTTTTCGGCCCATGACTAACTTCCACACGAAGGGCCTTTGCTCGAAACGTTTAAGTTCTGGTTGTAATCTTACAGGTGTTAACTTTGTAGATGGAATACTCGAACGAAAATGTACGGTATATACATTTTTTAGACCTATAATATGTATTATGAATATTCGTTCGAGTATTCCATCTACAAACACCTTCTACCATTAGTCCTATCGAACGAGATGCCGAGAAAAAATCATGATATCCTCACAGTAGTTTGATCGTGTACATGCAATCCCTCATGCACCTAAAGCTCTCATCTAAATCCCACATAAATCCTATAAATAAAAACTTTAGTGGACACCTCTATTGAGTGGACGGGACACCAAAGCTGGTACAAAAACCTGTCGACAACTCAACAACTTATTCCCTACGAAATAAGTTTTTTTCGCACTAGTTCACTTGCGAATGAGTTTTTAGGTAAAGTGTTGTAGCAATCCATGTCTTAAAAACCTAGACTTTTACAGTTTTAGTTATTATAATGTCGTTTTGTTGTGCTTTATTGTGTTTGAACATTGAAAACATTTGGAAACCTGCACATAAGGACAGCTCATTTGAGGAAGAGGTTCGTTTTGTTGTGCTTTATTCTGTTTGAACATTAAAAACATTTGGATACCTGCACATAAGGACAGCTCATTTGAGGAAGATGGTAAATATTCTAAATTTCTTTTTGGGTATCTTGCTCTATAGAATTGAATAATAGGTATATACAAAAACCTTTAACATTCAATTCATATATTACAATATTTATCCTTATACTATACACTGACATCACCCTGGTATATATACATGAACTTCTGTTGTGGAGTGGAAAAAGAGGGAAAATCCTGGAGCCTAGTTCAGAAATATGAAATATTTTATCTGAGCTCTTCAGAAAAAAAAATTTTCAATTAAATTTATATAATCAACTCATGAGATGTAATAAAAAAACTAGAGTATGCTCGAGTCTAGACTAAAGTAATTGTAAGTGCATTTTGTCAGAGGTGGAATGATCATACTTGGGAGCCTAGTTCCCAGAAATATTTTTTTTGGATCTGAATTGCAAAGAAAAATGTTTTACCACCTAAATTATACGTCATAATTAACTGATGATAAGTTAACAAAACTAGAGTATCTCCAGTCTAGACAGTAATCCTGCCAGAAAACCTGCATTTTTGCATTATATCAAATTGATCTCACTGAATATCTAAGAAATATTTCTAAAAATCATTAATTATTCATAGGCAAAATACATTGAAACTCATTAATGATTAATATTTGATATAGACTTGCTCAGAATTTTCAAACTTCAATTTGTTACAGCGAGATAACATCAATCTTGAAAATTCCAACGCCAGTGAGCGACAAAACGAGTCATTTAAATACATGACTACAACAAACCTATAGTTGCATCTTCAAAACTGCCGCGCCATGTTTTTTAAATCTGATAAAGACCTCTAAAACTTTGTATATTACGATAAATTTCTATTTGAGGAAGCTTGCTTTGCCTTTCAAACCATACCACATCGTGTATGTTTTCAAACCGCCATTTGGCGACTAGAACCTTTTGAAATCACTTTAAGTTAAACGTCCATTATGCCAATGACAGGCTTTTGATTGAATCATTGAATTTGCTGAAGAATTTTGCATTGATTTTATTATTTCAATTATATTAACCTGTACATTACCTTATATAATCAATATTTAAATTTCCAGTGACACTTCTGTATCCAGAATGGAAGGCACAATTTGCCATAACAACGTCAAGAATAGTTGCAATTGCACCACCATGCACCAGTCTAGATGATAAAATCAAGCCAATCTGTCAAAAAAAGGTTGCAAAATGTTCTTCACAGTAATTTCAACACATTCACCATTACGCTGCAACATGCACACAAATCAGGGCTTGCGCATTGGAGAGTGTTGCAGCTTAATGGTTTAACAAGAGACACTGGCAGATAGTTTTGTTAACCTGTTAACTGGCAGTACCCTACCACGGAAGAGTAAAATTGTCTGGCGTTAGACAGAGTAAAATACTCTGGCGTTAGACAGAGTAAAATATGAAAGTAGGGCGCATCTGGGCAGATTGCCAACTAATGGGTTAATGTGTTTTCTTGCCCTGGGCACTTTCCCCTAAAGACCATGTAAAGTCCGTTCTGCGCATGTGCTATGGGGGTCCCACGATGTAAACAATGCCCACATTTTGCGTTGTTTTGACTAAAATTCGACATCTTCTAAATCAGAAACTCGAATCTGTATTTAGTTAAAGCATAGCGAACAAGAACACTCATAATTTTTTAAATATAGCGTGTTTAAAATGTAAACAAACGGACGTTGCCGGTTTGTTTACATCGGGACTTTACATCACCTTTAATGAAATCTCCTAGCACGAGACCAATTGAAATAATGAAGGAGTTATCCTGATGGGTTATACCATACAGCAAATAATTATGTTAAACCCTCTTACCCTACAGGACCTCTTGTGTAGAGTCCAAACTGCACCACAACTTTTATACACTGTAGCTTGGCATTATGAAAGAATCGAAACTTAAACAGCTTCTCAGGCTCGTCACTAAGTGAACATGAAAACAACCTGGAACCATCTGTACCCATTGATGTATTTAGGTAATGTGTTTTCCAATCATTGCCCATTTCATTTAGCTGGTTAAATAATTCTACGGACTCCTTCGACCATTTTTCATTCGGCACAGCAGAGTCCATGGCAGCGTCATCCATTTTCTTACTTCGATCACTGTGTATGTTTGTTAGCAATCACCTGGCAAACAATATATGTATATAAACAAACATTTAATTTATAACGAACAATACCAGAGACCAGGGAATGTTTCAAATGTCTGTTAATTAGAGGTATGATGGCATATATTGTTCCTGAACTTCAAATATACATGTCTCACAATTAGAGGTGGGCACAACAAAACTCCCAGGGGGGGCTGCTCCCAACTCCCCCTCTGGCTACATCACCTTCTAGATAATTATGAAGTATGTTAAATTTTAGGCTGAATTGCACATAATTCAACACAATTATGCCAAACACTTTTCCAGGACAAGTAAAATGGTCTGGTGTTAAACAGAATAATACAAAACATTCACAAACTTGGCCTATTGACCTACCAGCTTGAAGGATTTGAAACGGCCTTTTCACAAAGAAATTTACCGAACAAGTGAACAACCAGTTTCTGTTTAAAACCTTATACATATAGAACTTTCAATTCATATCATAAACTTTGTTGTACTTAAATTAAAGCTAAATTCGCATAAAAAATAGAAATTGTTAAAATTCAATAATTTAATTTTGTTTTCAAAAAAATAAAAATTTCCTGGCTAGTGTTTCCACATTCCCTTTGTACAGTTCTCACTTGAAAAATCAAATTTCCTTTCGCCAGTTTTCGCCATAACAGTATTAAATTTTACATCAGGGTTTACTAATTGGCTTCTTGGAGGCCAAATAACTCGAATTTGGCTTCTTTATTTTTCTTTTGGCTCGAAAAAAAGTTTGACCTTTTCGCTTATTTTTGGCCTCTACAGTTTACAAGAATTTTGCGAAAATTTTATCGATTCTTAAGTATAAAATCTTGATTGTATGAAAATCAATTGCATTTTCAAGTAATGTCGTTGTCAGAAAGAACCGGATTGTAATTCTAGCCAATCGGTATTGATAAAATTCGGCCAATTGTAAGGTTGATAAACCATAACCAATCATAATTCAAGCGCAAGCGCCTTTCACCTCTGAGTCTTTGAGTTCGATTCTCGTTGAGGACTTTATTCATCACACTCATGTGAAAAGAGTAAGTCAACGCTCTGTCGAAAGTCGTGGGTTTTCTCCGGGCACTCCGGTTTCCTCCCACAGGGAAAGTTGACTGGGTGGGTTAGGATAGACACATTAGGAAAGTAATATCACAGTTGTAAAAATAAATAATGTAGGTTAAGTACATAATATAGGTAAGCTAGATACTTGATGTAATCGGTCACTGAAAAGCCCCAATGGGGAGTGAGCTGAATGTATAAAAATAAAAAATAAAAAATTCAGCATAGCACTGCAGCTATGTTAACCCATTAACTGGCAGTACCCTACCACTGACGAGTAAATCGTCTGGCGTTTGACAGAGTAAAATACTAAAGTAGGGCGCATCTGGGCGCATTGCAAGCTAACGGGTTAACAAGAGACACTGGCAGATACTTTTGTTAACCCATTAACTGGCAGTACCCTACCACTGACGAGTAAATCGTCTGGCGTTTGACAGAGTAAAATATACTTTAAGTATGGTGCATTTGGGCGCATTGCAAGCTAATAGGTTAAGGTGTTGTTAGTGCAAGTGTCTTTCACTGCTGCGATCGGGGTTCGATTCCTGCTGTATACAGTTGTTTGAAGATAATTTTGCCAGCCTCACTAGCATGTGAGAACGTTACTTCCAGTTTAACTCTACCAATCCTGCGGGTGTTCCGGTTTCCTCCTGTAGTAAAAGAGATGATCCTTCCTGGACCTGTAGGGAGAACAGTTTAGAACGGCTACATCCAGATAATTCGGTATGAACATAAAATAACTGATATTCTTTCAATAATTAGCTTTCGATAACTGAATTGCTTTCAATCTACTACAGGACTTATCCGCAGGTTGCATGATGATTCCCATATTTAACTGTTAGTTCTAATAGCCAATCAGAAGACACACGGTGACTACAATGTATAATACTTTTTATTATATAAAATAAAGTGGTATATTGATTTTTCTGCCACTAATAGATGTTATTCGGATGTGACTATTATCTCTGACCTACCATTTTAACACAAAAATTATAAAGTAATACTACTAATGGGGTGAGACACTCTGTTGAACACAAGAAATACATTTCATATTTACGCACATCCATGTGTTATTCTCTATTTTTAATCAGTGATCATGTGTGACTTGAACTACTACAATGTACTTGAAACTTATATAAAAATATTTTCATACAAATTAAAGTAAAACCATACATTATAACAACTATAGTTTCTTGTATTTTTTGGTTGTTAAAGTGAACACGTATTTTTATCAAAATGGGTATCCCTTGTCGTTGAACCTATTAAGAAAAGGGAGGGTGTGCCCCCATCACCCTGGTTCATTTGTGCCCCTGCCAAAAGGCAGGGTAAAAAATGTTATGTATACTTTGTTAATCTCCCCTTTTAGCCGCTGTTGTAATACACTATGTTAGATTAATTAATTTTCTATTAGTTTAGGCTCATTTTTATGTTTCTTTTTCGCGCTTGAACCGTCCCAGACATAAAAAAGACCCTGACCCTGGGTACGTGGTTATCTATGATGGACACCAGAAATAGTTTTCTAACTAAATTATTGTCCTACATAGAGGCTTTCAGTTGAGGCATTATAAATATAGATGTGGCTTTGGAGTAAATTTCACAACCGTCCACCGTTTTTATTGCTCCTGATGCAAATATCTTCCGACCTTCAATTTTGTCTATCTTAGCCTCGACCAATGTTGTCGTATTGAGAGGAATAGGCCTAAAATATATCGTAATTTCATTATTTTTCTATTTATTCTTACTTATTATAACATTTTTGCCCACAATGTGACTGTTTGACAATATGTATATAACAAACAAAAATATTATAGGGCTAGGGTCTACTCTATGCCTTTGTACAGGTCTGAGGAAGAATAAAACTCAAAGACTTTTTAAGGACTTTCCAGACCATGTAACAGGAAATTCAAGGACTATTTAGGGCTGAAAAGAACGAGTTAGAAGTCGGAAAAAAGTGCTGTTGACTGTACAATCAAGCCACATACCGACAAATGTCAGAAAAATACCACTCTCCTCTGCAGAGGCTGTGAGCTATTAAAAATAATTAGTCGTTTTTAAAAGTGAGGTCTCGAGCATTTTCATTAGTAAAACTTTGTGTAAGACTAGTGAAAAGACTCGAGACCTAACTTTTAAAAACGACTAATTATTTTTAATAGCTCACAGCCTCTGCGGAGGAGAGTGGAAAAATACAGTATCCAAAAATCTAAAGCAAGAAGAATTCAAGGGCTTTCAAGCACATCTGTTTAAATTCAAGGACTTTCAAGGCTTTGAATTTTTGTTTTCAAATTCAAGGACTTTCAAGTTTTGTACGAACCCTGGTAAGAAAACAGACAGACAAACAGTCATGTTTAGCTCAAAATTCCCAACTACAAAACCCTTCGACATTCAATTCTATCAAGCACTTATACCAAACACTGACATCACCCTAGTATAGATCTATACATGAACTTGTGGTTAGCTCTTGACAACTGGACTCTGTAGCTCAGTGATCAAAGCGCTAAATAGGAATCGCAGGGCTGCTGGTTTGATTATTTCCAGAGGGCCTTCAGTTGTGTTTTCACAACTGCTCCTGGTTAGGTCTAAAAATATGTATATAATTTTCATTCAGGAAGCTTGCTTTGCCTTTCTAACCATACCAGACCATGTTTTGAAACTGGGACCTGGTGACAAGAACCCTTTGAAAGCAGACACATCCATCAACCCTACTACTGACAAGTAAAATCGTCTGGCATTAGACAGAGTAAAATACTAAAGCAGGGCGCATCTGCGTGCATTGCAAGCTAATGGGTTTATAATACCATTATGGTAATGACAGGCATTTGATTGAATCATTAAACTTTGCCGAAGAACTATTTTTACATTGCAATTATATAAAACTGTACATTACCTTATATAATCAGTATTTAAATTTCCAGTGACAGATCTATATCCAGAATAATAAATACAATTCCCCATAGCAACATCAAGAATAGTTGCAATAGCACCACCATGTACCAGCCTAGAAGACAAAATCAAGCCAATCTGTCTTAACCAACTTGAAAGATGCTCTTCACATTAACCCATTAACTGGCAGTACCCTACCGTAGTATAATCGTCTGGCGTTAGACAGAGTAAAATACTAAAGTAGGGGCGCATCTGGGCGCATTGCCAACTAATGGGTTAACAAGAGACACTGGCAGATAGTTTTGTTAACCCAATAACTGGCAGTACCCTACCACTGACGAGTAAAATCATCTGGCATTAGACAGAGTAAAATACTAAAGTAGGGTGCATCTGGGTGCATTGCCAGCTAATGGGTTAACCCATTAACTGGCAGTACCCTACTGTAGCCAAATCTCACGCATTAAGCGTGTGACACACGCCTCAGCATCATTTCTCACCCTCACACGCTTCAGTTTGATTATCTCACGCATAAGCAGAAAGTTAGCTGAGAAGCTAAAATGTAGAGAAATAATGGTGAAAATGTTTGAACTAATTTCCTTTGGTATAAGCTATCAATAGACTGTAAAACTTGTGTCTCCTTGTGTTTTTGGAATTGTAGTTTTTGTTTTGACTAATATTGCATTTGCATTACATGTTTTCACATGCATTATTACTTGTTAAACATTGTGCCTTAACACAAAATGTACCTCTAAAATCTTGTTTTTGAGAACCAAAAATAACTCCCAAATATGTTCTCAGAACGCTGGAAATGCCATTTCCGAGACCCAAATTTCAAGAGGGGAAATTCTCCCGGATCCCCCTACGGTTGGTGCGGTGTGTTCATCTCACGCATCGACAAAACACAACTTACCTTGGCATCTATGTCATTGATTATAATAATTTCACTCATTATAATCATATAATGCCCTGAGCACTTTCCCCTTAATGAAATCTCTTAGCACGAGACCAATTGAAATAACGAAGGAGTTATCCTGATGGGTTATACCGTACAGCAAATAATGATGTTAAACCCTCTTACCCTACAGGACCTCTTGTGTAGAGTCCAAACTGCACCACAGCTTTCATACACTGTAGCTTGGCATTATGAAAGGATACATACTGAAACAGCTTCTCAGGTTCATCACTAACTGAACGTTGAAACAACCTGGAACCATCTGTACCCACTGATGTATTTCGGTAATATCTTTTCCAGTCATCGCCCATTTCATTTAGCTGGTTAAACAATTCTACCGACTGCTTCAACCATTTATCATTCGGCACAGCAGACTGAGCAGAGTCCATGGCAGCATCATCCATTTTCTTACTTTGATCACTGTGTATATTTTCTGTATATAAACAAACATTTACTTGATAACAAACAGTACAAGGGTCCAGGGAACGTTTCAAATGTCTGAGGTATGATGGCATATATTGTTCCTGAACTTTAAATATTCATGTCTCACAATTAGAAATGTCTGGGGGCCCAACTGAAAGACTTGTATTATTCCAAATGTTTCCAAGGGGGGCCCTATAAAACCGCCAGGGGGGGAGCTGCCCCCAAACCCCCCTCTGGGCTCTGGCTACTTCATCGTCTGGATATAAAGAATCTGTTAAATTTTAGGCTGAAGTGTATGTACATAGTTCAACACAATTATGCCAAAAACCTTTCCAGGACTAGTAAAATGGTTTGGTGTTTATAGATAATAAATATGCAAAACATTCACAAAACTTGGCCTATTTGACCTACCAGCTTTGAAACGGCCTTTTCACAAAGAAATTTACCGAACAAGTGAACAACCAGTTTCTGTTTAAAACCTTATACATATAGAACTTTCAATTCATATCATAAACTGTGTTGTACTTTATAAATTAAAGCTAAATTCGCACAAAAAATAGAAATTGTATTAAAATTCAATATTTTTGTTTCCAAAAAAAATAAAAATTTCCTGGTTCGTGCTTCCATATCCCCTAAGTACAGTTCTTCTTTGAAAAATCTAATTTCCTTTCGCCAGGACCCAGAGGCTCTCTCCTCCGCAGAGGCTTTTTAAAATGTTTTAAAATATGAAGAAAAACACCGCTGACCAGTTGGAATCAATAATGTATAAAGAAATTATTTTGACCGAAGGAGGTATGTGCCCGATCTTTGTAAGCCACTGAACAGACGTAAACGGCCGTTTTTTATACTATAGAGATGCATTATCCCTCTGGACGCATAATGCGTCTTCTATATTATTCGTCTAGTGTAAAGATGGGAGGAATAATCCGACGAATAGCCAGACGAATAGCCAGACGAATTTGTTGTGCGTCTTCAGTATAAAGACGGGCACAAGACGGGTTATACGTCTAGACGAACTATCATTTATTTATTTATTTCCTTATTGTGCATACCATCCAAAGTTTTGGAACGCTGTGTCCTAAACAACATCAAATTTCGATTACTTCATTTACTTGACATCTGTCAACATGGTTTCATAGCTGGACGATCTTGCGTGACTAACCTCATCGACACCCTCGACTATGTTGGATCATGTCTAGATAGTGCAGGACATGTAGACATGATCTATATGGATATGTCAAAGCTGCGCAAAGTCTATGGTTTTGGAGGGAATCTCCTCAGATGGTTCTGTTCCTATTTGGAAAATCGTAAACAACGCGTCACCGTATTAGGAGAAACGTCAGACGCGCTTCCAGTCACATCTGGTGTACCGCAAGGTTCTATACTTGGTCCAGCATTATTTCTTCTCTACGTCAATGATCTTCCAAGCACTGTAAAGTCAAGTCGGGTTGCTATGTTTGCGGATGACACTAAAGTCTTCAAGGCAATACAATCGCCTAATGATGCGGTAAAGTTACAGGAAGATATCAGTAACCTGGAAAGTTGGTCATCTACATCTGGCTTAACATTAAATGAAACCAAATGCAAAGCACAAGCAATTACCTGTGAGATCAACCCAATCACTACCACTTACTTTATGAAAGACTCTCGGTTAACATCAATCAAAAAAACGAACGTGACCTTGGTGTCTGCATATCCTCCGATTCAACTTAAACAAACATGTTAACGAACAGTGTGCACGCGCAAATACAGAGCTTAGCTACATCAGACGAAACACACGAACAATTCACATCATCTCAACAAGGAGAACCATTTACCTGTCCCTGGTACAATCACATCTTGGCTACGCGTCACAGGTCTGCACCACCTACAACACCTCAACAGGAGTTCTACCAACTGCCGAAGACCCACCGGCTGGCCACAAGTCGCACATGTCTGGTGCTAATATGTCATGATGCCAAAAGATTGTTGAAAATAATAGACATTATGAAATAAACATTGAAGCTAGAAATAATTATTTGTAAATATTGTCATTTTGGTTACAAGATGAAATCTGTAAATTTTTGTACTGTTTACACAAACTTTCAGTCGTTCAGTCAGTCAAATCAGTTTATAGGGAACTGTCAAATAGATGTAGTTGCATGGCCTTAGTTACATAGAACTCTTAAGGCAGTTCCATGAAATTTTTGTGCATGATTTATGTTTGTTTTGTCTATATTTCTCTTTCATTTCAAGTCCAAATAAGGTCTGTCATTTGTGGGAACTCATCTATGATTGTTTTCAGGGTGGTAAAAGATTTCTTCCAATGAGCGTGCAGTCTGGAAATAGATTTCTGCAGACGTGCAGAGTATTTTTGTGCTAAATCTAGCTATAGACCCCATAAACACCATCCACAGAGCATGGTTGAGAGGACCCATAGTAATTTTTCAAGTTACAAATCATCAACCAGATAAAAACCGGTAGGCTCTTTATGTAGCTCTACACAAAATGTATAATTTAACCCCAACCCTAACCCAACCCCATATATAATTACTAACATAACTCGTGTAGGGCTACATAAACAACCAACCTAAAAACCTGATAAATTTCTGCTGGTCAAAATGTCATGTGGGCGACACTTGGGTGTTCGACTGTTTTCTCCAACTGATTGTTTTACTTTATATTTATATACACAAATCCCTTTACCCACATCCAACATGTGAATATAAAATTAGAGAACATATAATTTTCGGGACAAAACGTCAAAGAATCATTTAATATCTAATTATAATATATCAAGAACATATCTTATTTATACAAGCAGAACATATCATTGAAATATTAGATTCAAATCTGTCATAATTTCTTTAGAAGGTGTTTGCAAAAAAAGTACATGCTTTCTACTAACCAAAGCAAGTGCACCATTTCTATGGCATGCAAGGTAACAGGATGATGGATTTTCTAGAACTTCTGGTATGATGAGCACATATGAACGTTGAAGTTCACCAGTTTCATCAGACAAATATTCTACAAAGATCTTACCGTTTGCTACATTAAAACCAATAATGTTTTTCGAGACTTGGTTGTAACATATACTCATATAGTATGAGCTACGATTATGTGGATGAAATTTAACAAACCTTTGTAACTGTCCGTCTTCTGTGTAGACGTAAAGTGCATGTGAATGTTTAGTAACATTTGTTGTTGCTACTATTATTTCATCATCGCAAGAAACAAACACACACTCTATCGAATGATTCATCAAACCGGTGGTAAATGTGCACACTAAATTTCCATTGCTGTAACACAAATATACTGTGATCTCGCCAAGATCATTTTCACAACAAATGACAATCTTCTTGTCTTTGGTCACAGCAATGTAACAACATCGCCGAACTTTAAGGAATTCCAGCTCAGAATGATATTTAATGATTCCATCATTAGTATAGACTGATAACTTATAACCAACACCATCATACCAGGACAGGACATACACTGTGTCATCTTCATCAACAGCAACACAACAGTACTCAATATATTCAGTCTTTATATCATTGGAAGGAGAAGAAGAAAACAGCTGCTGTTCACCTGTAGCTGTGTTGAGTTTTCCAAGACCATGTTTATCATCTTTGCCACTGAAAAAACAAACAAGATCTCCTTCGCTGTTTAAAACTCCGCTGCTGATTTCATCTTTAAGTACCATGTCCCATGGTGGTGTCATTTCCTTTTCTTGTAGATTTGGTAAACTTTCTTTCTCGCAATAAATTGGATGGACAGTTAATAGCTTATCACATTCTATCATTGGCCAATCAAAAACAGCCATTCTTCGGTTTACAAATTTCCGGATAAAATCAGCCAAGAATAAATTCATTATCATTACAGATTGTACATTTTCAGCTCGTAACGCTTTTCTGAATAAGGATTTTATTCCTCCATGAAAATGCACTGAAAATATTTCTTGTATCGCTGGCAAACGATGTAATTCTTGAACATAGAGCAAACAGTCACTTGCAACAACTTCTGAATCGTCCAAATGTTGAAGTATACCGCTTGCGATGCGTAGTTTACTTGCTAAAATTCTGTCTCGAATGTGCAGTGCTTCGTTACAAAAAGCGCTTGTTGCTGCATTTCTAGCCTCTCTGAAGCACTCCTTGGCGCACTCAAATCGAACACTAGATTCGATCGTCATTTTCCCAATGGCATTGGCTAGTGCAACTGCTGAATTTGACCAAGATTTCGGTAATTCAGATGTAGATGGGTCTCCACTTTCAAAAGACAGGAACACAAAGGTGATACCTTCCTGTAGGAAGGAAAAGCTTGCAAACAGGTCCTTGCGAGACAAACTCTCATGTTTAAACTTGATGTCGTCCAATTCACGAACAATCAAACTTCTAATTTTCTGGTCAGTGAGACCACCATCTTGGAGTTTCCTAGAAGCATAAGTGCGAACTTTGTCTGATATAAAACCGACGGTTAAACGTAATACATTTGTCACTACTTCGGCCATGGCGTCTATGCATTTGTCTTTTTAATACGTATCTTTATCAGTATCTTCTCACAAATGTCATGGTCACATGACATGACAACATGTCACATGATAATTATGTCACATGACAACATGTCACATGACAACATGTCACATGACAATAGACTCTTTCGATAATTACGTCACATCCGCCTATCTTGATGCACAAGACGAAACGTGATTGGCCCACTGTTCGTGGGAGTGAGGCTCCCAGGCCAAATGACGTAATTATCGAAAGAGTCTATTATATACAATATCAGAAGATTTTTCTCGCAGAATAATACCTTGTTTATGTGTTACAAATCTATATTTTATATAGGCTAGCAAACTGCGTAGGCAATATTGAAATATACGATGGATGCAATACTGACGTTCGTCTTTGGTTTTATATCCAAAAAAGTTTGCACTTATGTCGCGACGAAACTGCAAGACGGTGGTCTGGCCGACAAGAAAATCAGAGGGTTGTTTGCAAGCGAATTTGACGAGGTACTTGCAAAGCACGATGAGCCAGCTGGCTCCAGGTTCGCAGCTCCAGTTTCGCGAACCTGGAGCCAGCTCCAGATTGGCTCGAAACTGGAGCTGGGACGACAAGTTTGTAAACAAAGCGTTTTGGCCGCTTAACCAGTAATGTAAATGAATTTTTTTTGAAAGACCATTTTTACCTGTCATATTTTCTAGTACGTGACCGAAAATGAGAACTTTATTACGTTTCGTTTGTCCACAGTAGCTTGTGAAAGTTGACTATTTTTTCTGACGAAGGGGCTGGTCAGCGGCCCGATTGATCGTATAGCTTTTTAAAACCTTAATTTTTTACCTTTATAATGGCAAACTGTAAAATTTGATTGATGACCGTTCTAGAGAAAGTATTCAAATATAATGTCAAGCTATAAGCGTACTTCTACATCGCGAAACCGCGATAAATAACTCTGGCAAAGTCGAGCCATCTATTTCACGCGCGGCCCGCTTGTATTAATTTCACACTTACGTGAACACACAACTTTGTTATCGGTAAATTTGCGTTTTGGAGAAATAACCTATTGAACGTTTAATGATATATTATTATTTATTGCACTTTTTTAAAGACTAAACGATCGAAGCATCGTCCATATCTGCAACACACAACGCAAACAAGATCGCGAAAAATGGTGTTAAATGCGGCTCAGATTGCCGAACGTCAAATACGTCTAGCATAGTACAAATTGTTTCGAAAATTTCCCTCTTAAACTCGCCTTTCTGCGATTTTTCAAAAGATGACCCTTCTAGATTAATTGTCATTCTACCATATCCTATAGTATTTAAAATTTTAGGATGTATATCCAGCATGAACAACTCACGAGAACACTGGCATTCGTGACCGACATGAGAAATCCACTTTCAATAGATGTAATATATTAACGTAATTGACAACCAAAACAATCAGTCCATGTGGTTTGGCACGTGATGTCATTTGATAATCTCAGGGGAAAACCCAGTGGAAAAACCCGTCCGTGCACTGTAAAATTATTGCGCATGTGTTTATCCAGACCTGTTTTCTTGTTTCCCCAAGCAACGTATGAAACAGGTGCTGGAAAGGAGTTCATTTGTTTCTTAGTCTGTGTTTGATAATTAAAAGGTTTTTATCATCAAGGGATTTATTTTGTAACAAAGATTATAGTAAATATTGTTTATTGGCTATTGCTGATTGTTCGGAATTAACTTTTGAAATCTTACGAGAATGCGTCCGCCGAGATTAATTAGGGTATGCTTACTGCTACTAGGGACACCCTAACGCCTACATTCCCATATGGGACCGGCAAAATGACAGTTTGGGGGGGGGGGATAGGGAGTCGGCCATAGATAGATAGATACTAGATAGATCAGGGGTACTAAATGTCAAAAGTTTCCGGGGGAGCGTGCCCCTAACTCCCAAGCTATTCAAGACCTATAGAATGACAACGCAGACCACACAGTTCAAATTCGTAACTGCTGCTCAAATAGATCTGGCACATCTTGAGCAAGATATTACAACATAGTTACAGCTTGTTCTATCTGTTGCTAGGTATAACTTGAAAATATATTTACAGTAGGAAAAGTCAGCTGGCAATGATCACAAAACGTTTTGCTCACAAAATCGAGATTTTAAGGTTCCATGTACTTTGGATTTTTTGGAGAGGTTGGGAGGGGGTCTTATGAAAAAATCTCATTATTTAGGGGTGGGGAAAAGTTTATCATGGGGATGGACCATGCCAAAGATTTAAGAGACCTCACTAAATTCCACCCCCTCCCAGATAAGAAATGAACCCTTAATAGCCTTGGTTATATAGTAGAGTTACCTCGTGAGCACTCTGTTTACGCAATAGGATGTCCTTTGTTATAGGTTTGCGTAGGCCTGCAGAAACCACTAACGAAACACAAGTCGCATTTGAAGTGAAAATGGTCTGATAAAATAATCTTGGCTTTTTTTATTATGCTTACCACTCTGAGGTGGACGGAAAGCCTTAACAGGTTTTACAACCCAATTGAGAAAGGTTCCGAGGGTTAGTTAGTTAAGGTTAGTGCCTTGGGGTTAGTTTTTAGTGATGGAGGAAAACCGGAGTACCCGAAGAAAAACCCTCGAAGCACAGGAGAGAACCAACCAATTTCAACTTACACGAGTTAATCAAGCACACTGACATTTGAGTTCATTTCGATTCAGCTAAGACGGCTATATGATCTATTTCCGCATACATGTATGCAAGCTTGTTCCTAAAGTTGTACTAAAATCAACTTGTTTACTTGATACGGTTTTCCCCTGAGATTATCAAATGACATCACGTGACAAACCACATGGACTGATTGTTTTGGTTGTCAATTACGTTAATATATTACATCTATTGAAAGTGGATTTCTCATGTCGGTCACGAATGCCAGTGTTCTCGTGAGTTGTTCATGCTGGATATACATCCTAAAATTTTAAATACTATAGGATATGGTAGAATGACAATTAATCTAGAAGGGTCATCTTTTGAAAAATCGCAGAAAGGCGAGTTTAAGAGGGAAATTTTCGAAACAATTTGTACTATGCTAGACGTATTTGACGTTCGGCAATCTGAGCCGCATTTAACACCATTTTTCGCGATCTTGTTTGCGTTGTGTGTTGCAGATATGGACGATGCTTCGATCGTTTAGTCTTTAAAAAAGTGCAATAAATAATAATATATCATTAAACGTTCAATAGGTTATTTCTCCAAAACGCAAATTTACCGATAACAAAGTTGTGTGTTCACGTAAGTGTGAAATTAATACAAGCGGGCCGCGCGTGAAATAGATGGCTCGACTTTGCCAGAGTTATTTATCGCGGTTTCGCGATGTAGAAGTACGCTTATAGCTTGACATTATATTTGAATACTTTCTCTAGAACGGTCATCAATCAAATTTTACAGTTTGCCATTATAAAGGTAAAAAATTAAGGTTTTAAAAAGCTATACGATCAATCGGGCCGCTGACCAGCCCCTTCGTCAGAAAAAATAGTCAACTTTCACAAGCTACTGTGGACAAACGAAACGTAATAAAGTTCTCATTTTCGGTCACGTACTAGAAAATATGACAGGTAAAAATGGTCTTTCAAAAAAAATTCATTTACATTACTGGTTAAGCGGCCAAAACGCTTTGTTTACAAACTTGTCGTCCCAGCTCCAGTTTCGAGCCAATCTGGAGCTGGCTCCAGGTTCGCGAAACTGGAGCTGCGAACCTGGAGCCAGCTGGCTCATCGTCTTGCAAAGCTCGGCGCAATTTCACGCACGGAACTTCGCACGAGTATTAGTCATTTGAAACAAGGCGTAAGACGTCTTAAAATGTCTTTTGGTAAGTGCTTTAATCGTTATTTATATTGACTATTTATATTTAGCGTCGAACTTCGAACACATCTCTCACTGCGCGGGAGTCATTTGGCTTTTTATTATATATATTAAAACGGCAGCGCTGTAAATCCGCTTTTCGATCTTAACGAATTCACATCTGAATCACAGCATGCTTTTATAATAACTGTAAAATATTGGACATATCTAGATTGATCATAAAGACATTGGTCATTTATTTTAAAAAGAAGCTAGTACCCTACCACTGAAGAGTAAAATCATTTGGCGTTAGACATAGTAAAATACTAAAGTATGGCACATTGCAAGCTAATGGGTTAACAAGAGACACTGGCATATAGTTTTGTTACCCCATTAACTGCAGTACCCTTCTGATGTCAGACAGAGTAAAATACTAACATATGGCACATGGTGGGGGCACATTGCACAAATATCCAGAATATTTAAGCCTTGTCATTAGATTTATCACAATACTTTGTGTTTGTTTGACCTTTTATTCATTTACTTGTCTACCATTCCGTTTAGCATATTTAATACAATCTTAATCCTAACTCTAATCCTAACCTCAACCCTAACCCTTGTGACATAATTTCGGGATAGTAATGTGGAAAGTCACCTGAAGCATTGCGTGCCTCTGGCTGATGAGAGTCTCTGCATGTCATGTTGGATATGGTCGCATCAATAAATCAATTGTCGTAACCTGTCGCCAATTTACAATCATCTGGAATCTCATCTGGACTAATCCTGGTTTGGTTTTGTGATAGGGGCTAGCCGACTAGCAGGCCTGGCCGTAAGTATTTGGGCAGGCGCGCGGCATATCGCGCGCCATATTAACGTCAGGCGCGCGATTAAAAAAAACGGTAAAAATTACGCTTATTGGCTATACAGACAGTAACAGACTAGAATAACATTCACAAAACTGAGTAAAAACGTATGTAGAACAAAACAATTTTAACATTGGAGTTTAGATGAAATTAGTATAGGTACTAAATAAAATGTTTGTACCAGTGAGTACGTGTATTTACGATATTTACAAAGTCATCGTACTTTAAACGTCAATGAAAATGTCAACATCGCTGTCCTCTGACTCGCTTTCCGACGTGCTTGACGAATCATCGTTATCGTCAATGGTTATGGCGTCTTTCTCAATTCTACGCTTTTTTAACGGAGTTTCTTCATCCACGGTTTGTTCCGGCAAAAATTCATTTAGAATAAAAAAACCAGACGCGCGATTTCATACTCTTAAAACAAACGAGGCGCGCGTTAAAAGGCGCGTCTCGATGAGTCAAGGCGCGTGCGGAGGCGCGCGCGCGCGATCGCGCGCCTCAAACGGCCAGGCCTGGACTAGCCACAAAAATGTGTGTTTTATTGGTATAAATTCTCCAATGTTTACACACTATTGATCTTACACACAAAATTATGCATTACAATATCTGTAGTATTAACCTGTTTATATTCTCTTACATTTACATAGGTAAAGATTTTATGTGCAACTCTGGCGGGGCAAATTCAACCACGACAAACCCAGTTCAAGGGTCAGAAGCTGTTGGAGAAGCACTTTCACTTGTCCCGGACAGTGAAACTAACACTGTTCAAAAAGAAAATGCTGTATCTTTGGGACGAAGCAAGGATGCGAAAGAGTTGTTCAAAGAATCAGAACGTGGAGCAAGACGGGCTTTAGGTAACAGAGATCTGAACCCTGAAGAACACATTCTCGCAAGTTATGTGCTCCTTGCATGTGCAATACTTGGAAACCTAGAAGATCCAGGAGTAGCGGCTAGTGTCTGTATAGGGAATCTTGTGGAATTGTATGGCATGCCAGCCATACAAGTAATATTTTCAGTGCATGTGAAAGGAGGTATAAAATCATTTTTGAAAAAAGATTCACGAACTAGCATTGTGGAATCCATAGTGAAGATTAATTCGATCTTGGCTGAATTTATCTCGACATTTACGAATAGTGAAAAATATGCAATTTTTGAATGGCCATTGGTAAATTGTGCTAAGTTGGCTATCAATCCAATTCTTTATCAGGAAACAAGTGAAAATACACTGAAAGTTGTAGGGGAAACTTCACTATGGCACATTGTAATACGTAAAGAGAACTGCATCCCAAATCCCAGTCAAAACTGTTCTTTTAACAGCATAGGAGATCTTGTTTGTTTTTTCACTAGCAAAGATGGCAAACATGGTCTTGGAAAATTCAACAGGGCCATGGGTGAACTGCAGCTGTTTCCTTCTTCTTCTTCTAAAAATATAAAGACTGAATATATTGAGTACTGTTGTGTTGCTGTTGATGAAGATGACACAGTGTATGTCCTGTCGTGGTATGATGGTGTTTGTTTTAAGTTATCAGTCTATACTAATGATGGAATCCTTAAATATCATTCTGAGCTGGAGTTCCTGAAAGATCTGCGATGTTGTTACATTGCTGTGACCAAAGACGAGAAGATTGTCATTTGTTGTGAAAATGATCCTGGAGAGATCACAGTGTATTTGTGTGACAGCAATGGACATTTAGTACACACATTTACCACCGGTTTGACAAATCACTCAATAGAATGCGTGTCTATTTCTTGCGATAATGAAATAATGATAGTAACAACAAATAATATTAAACGTTCATATGTACTTTACATCTACACAGAAGATGGAACGATAAAGACGAGTTTTAAATTTCGTCCAAGTGAAGGTGACAATAACTATATGAGTATATGTTACAACCAAGTCTCGAAGAACATTATTGGTTTTAACGTTGCCAACGGTAAGATCTTTATAGAATATTTGTCAGATCAAACTGGTAAACTTCAATGTTCATATTTACTCAATGCAATGAACTTTCCAGGAAGTATACGCTGTTTTCAGCTTGTCTGCCATACAAATGGTAGGCTTGCTTTGGTTGATGGAAAGCATGTTATTTTACTGCGTGCAAAGTAAAGTGTTATGTGAAATGTATTTATGTTTGGTCATACACACGAACATATAAACTATGCTGTAAAATTACTATAGTGTATATAAATAGATGCATTTTTTATTTCTTCTTAATATTATTATATTATGATTGATAACGTTATTATTGCTCGATGTATTCGATTTTATAGACAGGTGTCACTCAGTAGCGAAGCCAGCCTGACAATTTGGTCATGCAATGCAAATTTTAAATCATTATCATTATTCATTTATTTAGAAATTGATTGTTTTCACAGTCTATGAACATGGAAATATTTGCATAGCATGACCAAATTGTCAGGCTGGCTTCGCCACTGGTGTCACTGCGGATAGTGTCCCCTGCAGAAAGTGTCCCCCTGGGGCCAGGACACTATCTGCTAGCCGATACTGTCTCGCCGGACACCATACGCGACGCAGATAGTGTCCCCTCTCGTGGAATCTGTCCCCCGTCCCCAATAGTTCTTGCGTTCTTTGGCCAAAAAATAGAAATTTGGACTATTAAATATAAACAGTTTTTGACCGTTTCACCAAAACATATATGGGTTAAATTAAGAAAGTGGAGGCATTATATCGCTCAACAAGTTTGTTCACGCTAACGGATCGACACTCTCTAAAGTCTTAATACTAATAGTTTCATTATTGATAGTCATCCTGTTCTTGTTCTCCTTTTAGTTTTATTATAGCAGCATTTTTCATATAAAATAAATTTACTCACAAATCTGAGCTTTTGTTTTTGACTAGCCTGCGTCGCAGGCATTCTATTGTGGGGGAGGGACACTATCCGCAGGAATCTAATTAAAGGAGGAACTCATAGGCGGATCTACTGGGGGTGCGCACCCCGCTAGAAAACGTCTGCAGCCCCTGCAAAAAAGTCAAAATCAACGAGTTCATACATCCCCTCTATCAGATGAGCCTGGATCCGCCCCTGGAGGAACTATCCGCTAGCGGATACTTTCCGAGGGGACACTATCCGCTAACTACTGCCTGATTTATTAGCATTGACGAAGATCCGGGCTTACAGATCGAAGGATTTGCAATAATATAAAAACTAAGACAAATAACTAGTGCCTGTAGTCAATGATGCATGGGAATAGGATAAAATCTTTAGAAAAAAGTTGTTCCCAACACATGTCCAGCACGTTTCTCAATATACGAGCAGTTCCCAACCAATAACAAACTATCAAAATATAACAATATACACTACAATCTTGGTCAAATATAGTGGTACTCTGGACATTTATAGAGCTGAATTTGACACCCACCGCAATGAAAAGCTTACGATTCCCATCCCCCCCAATCAATGTTGCGCTTAGTGTGGCAGACTTGCAAGGGTTTACCAACATTGTATGGGGGAAAGGGGGGTCTGAACATTAAATTCTGATTTCAACAGGCAAATATGGGTCTGTAAATCGGAAATGTGATACAGGAAGTTGCTATTTTTACTAGGTGTTCCGTGTTCCAATGACTTTTCACCATTACATGAACCCAGCTATAGTTTAAGGAATCAACGGAAATTTGACGTCCAACGGTTTTATACAAATAGAGCCTCAAACTCTTTTATCCCTGCTATGTGCAGGCTGTTTCAATAAGGATCATTAAGTATAACCTGGTTCTTAACTTTTAAACATTTGCATGATAAACTTTGTTATAGTTTTTTTATATATATTGTCGTATTATCTAACTTTTAAATATTTGAATGATAAACATTTAAACATTTATAGATTTTTTATACATATTGTCGTAGTATTTGATGTAAAATAGTCATCTTATTTTATCTTATGGCATTGTTAAAATTACGTAATTCAGCCTTTGGCTGCAAAGTATTTTTATTAAATCTATCTATCTATCCTCTATCTAGGATTGTAGTCTACAGAACAGTCTATGAATGCAGAAAGCCGATATATGACTCGACCTCATGGTATAGTAATTTGAGGAATATGAGCGCTGCCAATTCGTGCGATCTTCAGTATTACCTGGATCGGATGTTTCTAGGAATTTTCTTATAAATCTTAATGTTCTTCTCCAAACCTTTCCTGGTCATCGCAAGTGCCCTAACAATAACCGGGACCCTGCGTTGTCCTAAAGCTAAGATTCCCACATCCTTGCAATTTTTATTTCAAGATCTTTATACTTTCCAACGTACCTTCGCATATTGCTTTACATTTAACAATTATTCGCCGAAGGCGAGGTGAATATCGGTGAATAAAAACCGAGACGAAGTCGAGGTTTTTATTCACCGATATTCACCGATCTTGAGGCGAATAATTGTTTTAGTAAAATTACATAGGTGATTATTTGGAAAAAAATAAAAAATGCACATTTCAATAATATTTTAATTGAATATTTATGATAAAAGCGGCTTAAAAACGCTTTAGGTGATTATCGCGTATTAATCCGAGGTAGCGCAACCAATCAGCGTTGAGAATTTTCAATAATCACCTATGTAATTTTACTAATAATCGATATTGATATCAGTCGGTACAGCTAGATCGACAATTGTTATTGTTAATGCTCCCAGACGAAGGGTCTTCGCTTGAAAGTTTATATTATACTATGCAACCGTCAAATACATTAATGCTACAATTTTGCAGGAGTTTGTATTTTCAAATTCTTGCATGTAAATATAGACATGTTTTATAGTTTTAACATCAGTTTTACACGATCAAATAGTGGTAGTAGTAATTCCAATGGTGGTGCTACCAATTACGTGCTTCGGTGGCGCAATAGTCAGAGCACACGCCTTTCACCTCTGATATCGTGGGTTCGAGTCCTGTTGGGGACGACTTGTGATAGCTCTGTGAAAAGAGCTGTACTCCGGTTTCCTCCCACAAGGAATGTTGACAGGGTGGGTTGGGTTTAACCCCTAACTGGCCCTTCCACCGTAGCTGTGCTCCGTGATGGCGAGCAAAAGGTGGCTGCCATATGCGCGCCTAGAAAGCCTACGACTTGGTCACGTTGAGCTGTGTCCTTCGCAATTCAGCTTAGCTCTCAGCTGCAAGTAAGGATAATAAACACACCCCCTTACTTACAGTAAAGAAATTACTTTATCACGAATAGGTATATAGCAGCAAAAGCTAATGGGGTCGTGAGGAGGGCCCGCCCTTCCTTATCTAAAAAACCTGGATACAAAATAGCTGCAAGACTCCCGGGGATCTCTGGTAAACGCAACATCTTTACTTCTTTGTAAGATTTAATACACGAACAGCCCTCGCTCGTTTACTCACACAAAAATGTCTTCCTTAGCTCTTGCGGTTCCAGAATATTATTTTGACAGTGGCATGAATGAGCAGGTTATCCTGATTAAAGAAAACAAATTTAGTTATCATTTAGTTGGTCGCGAATACGAAGTGGTTGCGCCCAGGCTTGCCTATGCTCGCACAAAGCAGAAATGCCTTTTAACCACTGGGTGTTCATAAAAGATGAATCTGGTCAGCAGTTACCTTCGAGAGCATCACTCCCGAGCAGACCTGTGACACGTGCTAGTGATAAAAACCTGCACAAGGTGTACCACCCACAACGGCAGTACGCAGGTGTACCACCCTACCACTGACAGGGCTCTCCACAGTTGTAAGCGGGGCAGGTAAAAGAGGTGTCTGAACAGGTAAGCGTCCCATAGTGCCAGAGGCGCGACAAACCTCTAGGGGGGTCCAGGGAATGATCCCCCGGAAATGTTTGAAATCTGAAGTCTCTGAAATGCCATTTCCTGCATTTTGAGGGAAGATTTAAGCTTTTATAGAATTCTAAAGATTATAGCAATAAAACGTCATATCAATTATAAAACACACAACTGTTTTACACAAAACTGTGTTTACAACAAATGCCTTTACACAAACTCTACGATTCTCCACGTGGTAAACAGTAGTCGTGGAAATGGTAAATTTTACCGGTTACCGCCTGATAAGGAGAACACTAAATGATATTTTTAATATGTCAAATACAGTCCACCATCATAATTTACGAGGATCAGATTCTACTCTGTTCCTTCCGCGTCCGAAAACTGAATATCTTAAAAAAAGTGTTAGTTTTAGAGGACCAAAAATATGGAATTCTTTGTCTGAACAAGCTAGAAATAGCGAATCTTTGTCCGTATTTAATAGCAACATCTCTAATGCCAATGCCAGCCTGATTAATAAATAATTGATAATTATACTTATAAGTAATATAGTTGATTTTATATATAGTTTGTGTGTACTTTTTTTTATTCATTTGTAAATATTTGTAGAAAAATCACGTCCCACTTGGAAATCAATCAATTAGTTGAAGTGGCTAACGTGTTAAAATAAAGTTTTACCTACCTACCTACTGACTGACGAGTAAAATTGTCTGGCGTTAGACAGAGTAAAATACTAAAGTAGGGCACATCTGGCGCATTGCCAGCTAATGGGTTAACAAGAGACACTAGTTTTGTTAACCCATTAACTGGCAGTACCCTACAATTGACAAGTAAAATCGTAGGGCGCATCTGGGTGAATTATAACACATTCACCCATTACACTGCAATACGCCATAAACATGAGCCCCCTAGATTCACATTGTAATTGCAGCGGTAGCACACGGTGTTACCATGGTTACATTGTGCGTCGTCAGATTTTGTTTACATGAAGACACGACGACCATTCATTTTAGAAATAAATCTATAATTTTATAAGTGTAATAAGAGGTTTCAAGGAAATATATACAAAATGAGTGTACGAACATATAATCCGTCTGTGAGAGTTGGCAATTGGAACGAAGATATTTGTTTGAAAGAGGTATGCCATATTTAAATGTGATTGATGATTTGATGTTGACCTCTAGGAAAAATAGTTTAGAACTGATAGATAGAGCTATCCAGCATAAATAGAGTTAGTTTAGTTTCAACATTTAGTTTAGTATTTCTCCTGGACTTTAGTAACCCTGGAACAATGAAGGCCCAATAATACTGGTCACTGGATCTCTAGGGTTTAGAACTGATAGGGTTATAAATAGTTGAAGTTAGTTTAGTTTAGCATTCCTCCTGGCCTGTAATAATAATCAAATATGATAGACTGGACTTCCAGGGAGAACAGTTTTGAACTTATAGAGCTATCCAGTGAAAAAACTGTATAAATAAAGTCAGTTTAGACATGCATGTTTTCACTTGCTACTCTGGTTTTAAGTTAATGAATGAAAAGCATTGTCGAATTGCATTCACAACCCAACATCTCAACACTCTGGTGGCGGTCTAGTGTCTTCATCACGGATCAATAGTCACACCGTAGCTTCTTATTAACAATTATTCACCAAAGGCGAGGTGTCGGTGAATAAAAACCGAGACGAAGTTGAGGTTTTTATTCACCGATATTCACAGAGCCTGAGGCGAATAATTGTTTTAGTAAAATTACATTGGTGATTATTTGGAAAAAAATAAAAAATTCACATTTCAAAAATATTTTAATTGAATATTTACGATAAAAGAGGCTTAAAAACGCCTTAGGTGATTATCTCGTATTAATCAGAGGTAACGCAACCAGGATATATGCTAGGATATACGTAACAGCTATATCTCAAGCTAGGATATATGTAACAGTCTGCACCAATAAGGCATGACTCTTACTGGGCCTCTAGGAAGAACAGTTTCATAGACAGAACTGAACGAGCTTAGTCCAGTATAAATAAAGTTAGTTTAGAAGATGGAGTGACAGTTAGCTTGTGTAATGAACAGTCAGTCAACAGCAAATGCTCCAGGAAGGTCCATTTTACCATTTATCATTTTCTTTTAGGATATGCTTAAAGATTTTCTTGATAAGAAGGGAAAGGGTGAACTTCTGATTCAAAAAACCCACAGCTTACATAAAACAATTCTTAATAAGGTAATAATTAGCTATATGGAGGATACAGGCTACTGTGGAACTCATATACCCCCAAAGTATATATATATATATATATAATTATCTGGCATTAGACAGGGTAATGTTATACATACTCACTTTGTTTGACTTCAGATTGACTTGTCCCCATCGTACGATGGCTTTATTCACTTTGGAGATCTTGTGGAAATATTCAATCCTGAAACAGAAGTAGTATTCTCAGCAAATATGCCTGAAAGCCGCATGTATGAGGCACTGGCCCTTGAAGGTCCATGTCCTGTGTCTGGATCTAAGTTTTTAGATCCTTGCGTTAGAAATGTTTTTGTTGTTACAAGGTAACTGGTTTTTGTTGTTGTTGTTGTTGTTGTTGTTGTTGTTGTTGTTGTTGTTGTTGTTGTTGTTGTTGTTGTTGTTGTTGTTGTTGTTGTGGAGGTGTTGCCATGGCTGTTTTTGTTTTGTTGTTGTTGTGGTTGAGGGTGGTGTACTGGTTTTGTTTTGCTGTGGTCGTTGCTGTTTAAGTGCTGTTGTTGTTGCTGTTATTATTATAATTCTGTTGTTGTATTGTTGTTGTGTTGCGTTGTTGTTGTTTGTTATCCATTGTCATTGAGTGTATGCATGCATGTTCACTTCTTTCAGCTGCGAAGACCCTGGTGAACGTGGTATTATAAAGTTTGGTCAACAGTTTTACTTGAAAACACTACCAGGAATTGGAGGAGATGTAAGATACCTTTGCTAAAGATTGTTTAATTAAACTGATACCAACGTTTCTGTGACCTCATCAAACAGCTTTAACAGGAATACACTTTTCAATTATACATACTACAGTAGATAGTGTTTGAGAAATGTTTACACTTTCAAACACTTTGTCTTTGACATAGGCGTAGGAAGCAACTTCAACTTGAAGGCAACTTCGTCTTAAGGGCAGTCTTAAGGGCCATTTTTAGCTGGAGAAAGGTGTGTGCCCCTGTCCCCGTGGTGATTTCCTTTGTATTTTGCTCATGAATTATTCATGAGTTTGAGAAATATATATATACCTTTCACAGTTTGATCAAACGAACTTCAAACTTATTAATCGCATTATATACAGTCACAGTGGTTGTGCATGTTCTTTTACCAATGAAAGTGATGGTGTGTGTTGTAATACTTATGTAACAATCAATTTGTATCTTATTTCAGTTATCTCTGCAAAGTGATCGAGCAACATTTATGAAATGTGCAAAAAAATCGCGACAACAAGAAATTATTTTGACCGAAGGAGCTTCTTTTCTATGTGCCTGGTAAGTACCTGATCAGGCTGATCTTTTGCTAATCACCATGCCAAAAGACAGGTCTGGACGCAGGATGCTATGGTTAATTGAATCAGGGCGCTGACAGTCTGACACTGGTTTGAATTGTATGGCTTTTTGTGCGATCTTACCAGAAAATATTGTCAATGCTGAACTTGTTAATATCTACAATTGGTTAACAGCAAATAAATTATCCTTAAATATTAAAAAATCTAATTTCATTATTTTTCATTCTTACCAAAAACGGTTGGATTTTGCGGTAGATTTAAAGATGTATGATCCACAGTCCAATACTTTCGCCTCCCTAGCACCTAAAAATTACATTAAATACCTTGGCGTTCTCATGGACTCAAATCTAACATGGAAATATCATATTGGGTACATCGCTTCAAATCTTAGCAAACGAATTGGCATAATTTCTAGACTGCGTCATTTTGTACCAGTTAGTACCCTAAAAAGTATTTATCAGTCCCTTATGCTGCCTTACCTAACTTATGGTATCGTTGTATGGGGCCATGCTGCAAAATGTTACATTGAAAAAATCCTTAAACTTCAAAAACGCGCTCTCCGTTTAATATACTCTGCTCATTATCTTTCTCATGCCATTCCATATTTTCACTCAGCAAATGTTCTGCCAATAAATTTGCTTTATTTTAAATCAGTATCAATATTAATGCATGATGTATCCAAAACTGTAGTACCCCCAAATATATCAGCTTTGTTTACTGCATTAAGTCAGGTACATAAACACAACACCAGATCTTCCACTAGGAAGAACTACCACGTTGAATATTCAGGTTTAGATGTACAAAGAAAGTCATTTTCAAGAATGGGAGTTAGCATCTGGAATAGCATTCCAGCAGATCTACGTGAAACACCAAAGAATTACTTTAAAAAAGCTTTGCATCGGAAGCTACTTCAAATATTAGAAAAGAAAGATGATTATATTGATATTCCAACTTTACAAAAAGAAATTGCAATAATCTAAAGTTAAATCAAATAAAACTAATCTATCATTTTACGATTTTGGCTTTTGGTCTGATTACTCATTAGAGTTTGTGTTTGATCATCCGTCAGATATTATGTTTGTATATACGGTGAATGTGTTTCTGTCGTATATATAGTAATAGCTAGTGTTCTGCAACCTTCTTAGATTACGAATGCGTGTAGTTGCTGTCCACCGCGATTAGCTTTTGCTATCTGTGGACAGCAAGATGTTATTGTTTGTAAAATTTTGTAATTTGTTAATAAAACCATTGTTGTTAATAAAACCATTGATCTTACTCGGGATGTTTTGTTAATAGGAAGGTGTTGTGCTATGATCCACAAGAACGACTTGAAACTGAAGGCCTTCCTGTTCCGGTAATGTTTTTCATGTAATGCTCACAAATTCCCCCTTGGCCTTGTCGATTAATAATGTCTGGGCGCATGCAGGCAGAATAAATGCATGTACTAGATAGTTATAATTCTTTATAGTTATCTTTATTCTGTCATTTCTATGATTTGGTAAACTAGAACAATAGTAACTAATTGGTATGTAGGTTGGCTAGCAACGATGTAATCATTGTTAAACAATCACTCATCAGGCGAATCTATTTTTCCTGCTTGTTATAGGCAAATAAGAAAATCTTGATTTGTCATTGTAAAACAAACCAATGTCTGGCCTCACTGTCTGACTTTTCATTCAGGTAAGATAAAATTATACTTTTTGTTGTTTGTTGTTCATGTTGATGTTGTGGTTTTTCTGTTGTTGTTAATTTTTTGTTTGATTTGTTGTTGCCCCTGCTCCCGTTGTTGTCATTGTTGCTGTTACTGTTGCTGATCACGATGGTGTGGTTGCTCTTGCTGTTGCTAGTGTTGTTGCTGTTGCTGTTGTTGTTGCTATTGTTGTTGTTGCTGTTGCTAGTGTTGTTGTTGTTGCTAGTGTTGTTGTTGTTGCTGTTGCTGTTGTTGCTGTTGGTTGTCGTGGTGTTAAATATAATTGGATTTTTTTGTGGAAAACACTATTTTTTGAGAGCTTTCATCTGGACTGTAGCTGTCAACGGCCAATTCTACCGAAAGCCTAAATTAAAAATCACTATCTAAGGGATTAGCCTCCTCCGCAGGCATCTCTTTTGATATTGTTAAGATTGAGTTAGGTACCTGTCTACCTGACACAGTGACCCAATACTTAACTCAATATTAATAATATCAAAAGAGATACCTGCGGAGGAGGCTACCAATGGATAACGTTATCTGGCTTTCATGCATTTGACCCCAATGTCTGCCTAATTTGGGTAGTGCATCCTTAGTTTATCCTTCTTCAACACATTTTTCACCATTTCAAATCATCATAGTAAACTTCATCTCGTGTATGACATATTGCATATCAATTTTCTAGGACTCCATTTGGTCGCGAGTACGAAGTGGTTGCCCAGACTTGCCTAAATTCGCACAAAGCTGAAATGCCTTTAAACCACTGGGTGTTCATCAAAGATGAATCTGGTCAGCGGTTACCTTCGAGAGCATCACTCCCGAGCAGACCTGTGACACGTGCAAGTGGTAAAAACCCGCACACGGGTGTACCAGCTACAGCTCCCTCAACAGGAGTTCCATCAACTGCCGAAGACCCACCGGTCGGTCACGAGTCGCGCTTGGCTGGTGCTAACCTATCGTGATGTCACGAGAAGGATTATGTCTAAAACAATCGTTTGTAAATTGAACCTAGATATGATTATTTGTAAATATATGTCGTTTTGATTCCAAGATGTAAACTGTAAATTTATACGCGTACTGTTCAACAATGAAATATAAATAGTTTGATTTGGTATACAAATGGTTATCTCCTATCAACCTATCAAATCTCAATCCAAATGAGAAAACAATTATCTAGCTAATACTCAAATTTTATGGTCGATTCGCATGAAACACTTAAGTATTTGATTAGTGATTTAATATGAAAAATACAGGCTGTTCAAAAGAGAAAAATACAGGCTCAACAAGGTCAGCCAATGTTGTAAACACATGAAATTTTATACCACAGGAAGTTAAATCACTTGACTGTCTTGTGACTAGTGCTCAATATAGTCTTTGTCATCAAATTAAAATATTTTCGCATATTTTAACTCACTTATGCTTTGAACATCCTGACTCACCCTAGCTATGTCATACTCCATGAATAGTGTATGGTCTATGACGTACCCTAGACTCACCCAAGTTTATCAAACACAACCACGTCTGAATGTTTTTAAATTAATAAAATATTAAATGAAGAAAAAATACAGTTTGTAAAAAGGAGGTCGTACAAATTCAGCCAACTAATTGCAAATGGAATGTTGCAAACACATTGGCAGTCTTTGTCATCTAGCTCAATACAGTGTTTGTCATCAAAATATTTTCGCATATTTATCTCCGACATCCTGTAAATTGATACCATCGGAACTTAAATCACTTGACGATATTGAGAAAGTCAAAATATTTCCTCATAGTTTTAACTTGTCTTGGTTGTGATACAATGTCAGAGGTAATCACAGGCGTTTTGAAGTTTACCTTCGGTTTAATATCGAACAAACTTCGTACTTATGGCGCTGAGAAACTCCACGATGGAGGTCTTACTGACCAAAAGTTTCGAGGTTGGTTTGTTCGTGAATTGGACGACATCAAGTTTAAACTTGATGCTATTTCGAGAAAAGATCTTTGTACGAGCATTAGTTGCCTACAGTTAGGAATCCAACGTCTTCACATGTCTTTAGGCAAGTATTCTGAGAGTGGAAACCCATGTACGTCTGAATTACTGAAAGACGGAAAGCAATCACAAGAAACAGCGAACACTGGGGCAAGTTCAACCGAGACGACGCCAGCACAACAGTCAGTCACTGTGGAAGACGCACTTGCACTTGCGAATGCCATTGGGAAATTGAAGATCGAATCAAATGAAAGATTTGAGTTGGCTAAAAAATCTTTTGAAGAGGCAGGGAAGAAAGCGAGCGAAGCATTTCACAACGCAGCACTGAGTACGGAAGACAGAATTTTGGCGAGTAAAGTACGCATCGCAAGCGGAATACTTCAACATTTGGACGACCCAGAAGTCGCGGCAAGTGACTGTTTGCACTACCTGAAAGAGTTGCATGACATGCCAGCCATACAAGAAATATTTTCAGTGCATCGTCAAGGAGGAATAAAATCTGTCTTCAAGAAAGAGTCACGAACGGAAATCGTGGAAACTGTAACGATGATCAATTTGATCTTGGCTGATTTTATCTCGAAGTTTACAAAGCGAAGAATGCCTGTTTTTGATTGGCCAATGATAGAATGTGGTACAAAACGCGTCCACCCAATTCATAATGATAAAGACAGTCTGTGGAAAATGAAAGCAAATGAAGTAAGACCCCCATGGGACATTGTAATATCAGGAGCGACTGTATTTATGCAAAGCATGATGGGAAATTTCGCTATAAACAGCAAAGGAGATACATTCTCATGTAATTTCAGTGCAGAAGCGGGTCTTAGAAAGCTCGAGAAAGCAAAAGGCGAATTGCAGCTGTTTTGTCTTCTGCCTTCTGAATATAGATTACTATCGCTAGCTATCGATGAAGAAGATACTGTATACGTTGTGTCTAGCCTGGTTTATTCCGACAAACGCACGTTATCAGTTTATAGTGGGGATGGAAAGATTCAGAATCATTATCCTTTAGAGTTCTTGAATGTTGGTCCAGACTTCCGCAGTATTGCTGTTACCAAAGACAAGATTGTCATTTGTTGTAGAGTTGATTGTAATGTGAAGTTATATTTATGTGAGAGCAATGTCAAACTGCTGCACAGCTTTTCAGTAAATATCAACCCTGAAGATACAAACATCAAAGTATTCATTTCTTGTAATAATGAAATAATAGTTGCAGCATCGAGAAGTCGCAGTCCTTTTTATGTGCTTCATACGCGCACTCACGATGGAGAGTTGAAAGATACTATTAAACTGCGTCCATTGGCGTTAAAGGATAGGTGGTGTTCCAGCATCGCCTACAACCAAGCCACTGCGCAATTCATCGTTTACCAGCGAGATTGCTTCGGGCATATATACTTAGACTGTTTTTCGGAAACTGGTGAACATCGAAGCTCACTTTTGATGTTTGCAGAAAACGTACGCAGCGGTGATGAAGAACTGGTGTCTCACGCAAATGGCATACTTGCTGTGGTTGGAAGACATCGTGGGATTTATTTGCAGTCAGCCTTCATGTAATCTTCTTATAGAGGTGTTGCACCATCACGTGGCCAAATTCTAAAATCTTTAACGTGCAACCTATCGTATTCATAACAAATTTCAAGTTGATACAATTATTCCCTCGCGAGTTTAAAAGGTTTAAATAATTCGTATTGCTGACGTCAGCAGTATTTTCTGATGCGAAAAAACTTAGGTTAACCTAGGCAAACCTAACGCGAAAAACTTAGGTTAGCTTTTAAAAGCAATCTATAGTATGATAGCATATAGAACATAGAATTTTGTTATAAAACACATATTTCTTGAGCATTTGTGTTTTGGCCATCCAAAACCTCTATCGCTATTTGAGAGAAAAAAACAGATTCTTCCTAAGTTTCAGTCTGGTTTTAGAGAAGGTCATTCAACTACAACATCTTTACTTTCTACAACCAACTCGTGGTTAGTCAAAATGAATCAACTTTGGCCTTATGAACTTCTTTTCCTGGATCTACAAAACATGTTTAACAGCCAGCTTGATAGGTTGCACGTTAAAGATTTAGAATTTAGTCACGTGATGGTGCAACACCTCTATTGCTATTTGAGAGAAAAAAACAGATTCTTCCTAAGTTTCAGTCTGGTTTTAGAGAAGGTCATTCAACTACAACATCTTTACTTTCTACAACCAACTCGTGGTTAGTCAAAATGGATTTTGGCCTTATTGAACGGGGTTCTTTTCCTGGATCTCAAAAAAGCATTTGATTGATCACCACCAGATTCTTATTAGGAAATTAGAATTATATGGGAATCAAAAACACTGGTTTTCCTCATATCTACGAAGTCGCAGCCAATGACTGCTTGCAATACCTTCAAGAATTGCATGATATATGCCAGCCATTTGGGAACACCGGAACACTGTATATAGTTTTACACATAGAGGTTTCATATATTCACTTGTGTACAATATAGACATTTTGATATTGACATTTCAATATGTAATAGTAAACAAATGAAATATAAATCATGTAGCTGATTCTTTCACTATTAATAAAAGTTGTTGTCTGAGTGTTCTGATTGGTCAGTGGTCTCTACCTACCCTGGTGCCCAGGCCCTTCTCGTCCAAAGGTTCTGGGGCTCTCCCTTCATAATGTTGACTTGGCATGGGCACCTGTGTCGCAAAACATGTAGTCTATGCATGTAGTATTATTGCATGGGCATTGTCCACTGATCTAAAAAGTAGACTGGATAGTGCAATTTATTGTTCAATAATGCAGAAAATGAAGCCAGTTATTGAACATTGAAGGGCAACAAAAATCACCATTACTAAGAAACTAAGTGCATTGGAAAATCTCCTAGTCTTTCAAACTTTAAAAATACCAGATATCTACATTATTTTGACATATGATTATAAAGCATCTCAAGTAATATATTTTTGCCTGCCTTCATTTAACAATAGATTCTCAAGTGACTTTTTTCGAATATGGCAAGGCGTCAATCCTGGGGGGGGAGGAATCCCTCACTAGATTTCAAAATTTTCTGGGCGAGCATGCCCGCATACCCCCTAGTGCCCTCGTGCTAGTGGCATGGGCCCCCAATAGACAATTTTGGTCTCGGCCGGCCCCTTTACCACGTCCTTTCCAGGGCGCGAAATAACGGCTGGAGGGTCGCCGGTCATGGTGACCAGCCAAACCAAAGCTCGGACATCCCGCATTTCTGGCGGGTCAAATTATTGAGCTAAACTAAAGCCCGACAAAGTCCCCTTAAATGTAAAATACTTAATGTAACTAGAAAAATTTCTGTAGAAGTCAAGAATCACTTCTGAGTTTTATTGTAAAGTCCGTACAGTAAATATTATTCAAAGTAAACGCAACATCACGAAATTAACAAAGAACATAAGTTTTGACAGTTGAAGCCACTGCGTGCCGGCTATTTCCACTTGTCAGCAAATTCGAAACTTAATCCATGAGAAAATCGCATGAAAATAGTTTGCTCTTTCGCTTCATTTAGCAACTGAATTACATGTAAACTTTGAAAAGTGAGAGTTTTCATGCGAGAGTTGCGAAACATGCGAGAGTTTGACCCGGACAACTACTCATTTTGGCCGGACATTGTCCGTTGACCGGCCGTTATTTCGCGCTATGCTTTCGTCTGGCAAAACGAACTCACGCCACCCAAGTTACGCTCCTGTCGAGAAGTGTCCACTCTCCTCCGCGGAGATTTATTAAAATTTTTCGTTATTATGGATAATAATGGTGACATATATATAATAGTGGTAATGTAGGGTTAGTAGAGGCTCGCAAGCCTCTGCGGAGGAGTGTGGGAAGTGTCTATAAATGATGCGAAAATGCCCTGAAAACGTTAAACGTGTTACATGCCTCCATAACTATTAGCAGGCTCCACCTCCCCCCCCCACTTTTTGAGAAGGAGTTTCGCCCTTGAGCGGACGTGTTGAGCCATAGTTACGGCTCATCAATAGCAGCCTCAGATTCATGTTGGGGGCGATTTTGATCTTAGTCAATGCTAGAACTTAATCCGTAATATATTTCGACGGTTCAAACCAGTCGAACATGTTGGTCCAAGATAATCTAACGAAATGTTGGAATGGTTTGAAAGGGCCTTTTTAGCATGTGTTGAGCTCATGAAAAACTGCCTCAAATTCATACTATGACAGCAAAACTTTTGTATCATACGCACTTTCACCTCAGCAATCAGGCGTATTAAATTTGACTTCACCTGTTATCTCATTTAATTACAACTTTATTTAATAACGCAGACACGCAATACTTTCAAGATCTTGCCGACTTCCCTTATTACATTGTTAAGATCATTATCTTTGACACTTCCCTGACGTACACTTACTTTAAGGTTGTCTAAACTGGAGATTTTTGCCAGTTTACAAAACGGTAATTACAATATCAAAATCTCATCAACAACATTTTAGTTGCTTTCAAAATACTAACTTATTTCAGTACAGCAAAATATCTAACTATAGCCTCAACTCTGTTGTATTTTAAAACAGACGGGATGAAGTTGAGGATATGAGTGTACCACGAACTAGCTTGTATACACCATTTGCAGAAACTGGAGCCGTACCATTATACTGACGCATAGCCTCGACTTCACTATTCTTATTAAAACAGACAGGAACATCAAACATTGACATCAAGACTGAATAAAATTCAAAATAAATCAAGGAATGAAGTCGAGGCTATGCGCGTGTAATTGTGAGGTTCAAATCACTCCTAAAAAGTGTACGAGATCAAAAAATCATGTGATTTTTTTTATCAGTTTTTTGATTTTTTTGTGCGATTTTTTTCCGATCTTTACGTGATTTTTTTTTAAGGTGCACGAGATTTAAATCAGTGATTTGCCCCTCGTGTAATTCTACGCTCTGGTGCAGACGGTCTGTTACCCTGATGAAAATTACCAATACTGTACATGTTTTTAGAACGTTCGTGACCTGCTTCGTCCTGTTGAATGTCTTCCATGTTCAATACTCTCGTCGAAGTATCCATCACGTATGGAATTCGCGTTCGCTCCGGCCGCTATGAGCACTTGCGCGCAGTCAAAATGTCCTCCTTGCACCGCGAGTTCTAACGGGGTGAATCCACGTTTGTCGCACACGTCTATACTGGCGCCTTTCTCAACGAGAAGCTCTAAACATTCCGCGCATCCCTCTTTAGCAGCGATAATGACCGGCAATACACCATCCAAGCATGAATTCGCGTTAACCTTTCCAGAAATCAGTACACTATTGGCCATTTCCACATCGTTTTCTAAAATAGCTGTTTTGAATACTGTTAACGGATCGAATGAAACGCTGCGTCTTCGAACGCGCGGTGTCGGCTTGTTCAATTCTAATGAATCTGAAAGTCTCCGTCGTAAACGCTCGTCGCTGGGGACTTGCAGAAGAGCGGTTTGTTTATTGCCGCCTTTTTGATGTAAACCCATGGCCATGTCTCGACCCATCTTATCGGCTTGTATTTCACCATTTGTTGTTTTCGAATTCTTCGTCTTTTTTACGACTTTCATTTTGACATGTAATGTAGTGTTAATGTCTTGTCTTTTTCCACTGACTTGTGTTGTCGGGCTTGCTTGCTTGCACTTCTCAGTGTTGTGCGTGCGTGCTTCGCTAGCGTGGGTGCGTAAAATCCCTTGTATCATCGCGGTATGTACGTGCTTATCACGAAACTTTGCGATTAAACAGATTACAGATACACGCTTGTCAACGTATTATATATATACAGCACTTAGTTCCAAAAATTCTGTTCTTCTTAACCCGATGTCTTGCGTTGATTTATGTAATTCTCTCTCTAATCCTAATCCTTTTGCTAATATGGCTTCAGACCTGTGTTGTTGTTGACGCTGTCTATCGATCAAGCCGGCGAACAAATACAGTACAAACGTATTGTACACACCTTTTTCACACTTTCACGGCTTTTCAAAATACAGTCTTTCTTGCTTGAAAATACCAAGTGTGTATTAATAGTCCTTGCCGAGTTGCCGTTCTTTAATATGTTTTCTTAAGGACCCGCACTTTATCATTGATTTAATTTAAACTACGCATCAGTTTTGACATGGTAATGCGATATTCCTTAGCCCACACGTTCGACGCAAGGCCTAACCTCATAATATGCACGTCTTGCGTAGATAATAATGAACTGATTTGATAAACATGACCGTGTTGTTTCCTGGTTGGTCTGACGCGGAATTTAATTATTTCCTGTCACCGAAACACGCAAGACTGTTTTTATGCGCAAGGGAAAGTGATACAGATGGCTATATGTTATATTAGCTTATCAATTTTGAGTGTTGAAACGTAATTTAAAGTGGTTCAAGTTTTTGGCCATAAAAGTACATTGTTTGCAATGTCAATGACCATTCTTACATTTCTTGGCAAAATCACCAAACTACACTTTATATAACTATGAGTGGTTTAAGCCTCGATGTCAACAAGTCATGCCAGCATGCCTGGCCAAACTCTAAACTGGCGTTAAACGCAATTAAAGTTTATCGAATATCGCTGTAATTTGCAACATCCAAAGTTGCCATGGTGGATACTTGAAATTTCGCATTTGGTTGTCGACAAGTTACAAAAATAGAAAATTGTATCTATTTTTATTTCATCCCTAATGAAGACAGACCACAACAAGATTTCGACCGTTCGCCATTTTTTTACAAAAACAAGGCATGACAATTTTAAAAGGTTTTGTAAAAACAACACTGTATGTAAATGAGGCCAAATATGTATCCCAGATTGTTTTTATTAATTAAGCTAAGTAGGCTAACAAGGTTAAACTAACAATAGAAAATGAAAAACAGCCCTATACTCTAGAGCTGAAGTTTTTAAATGGACTAAATGTTTTAACAGCTATAGGCTAATTTTTTCGTTCGGGTTGGGCACGTGAGAAACTGATATGAATATCAATTTTTATATTATTCGTGCCCTTTTCAAATGTTGGCAATTCCGTATTCTATTTTGAAAATATAAATCTTTATCCCCCCTGGTAAATTTAGCTTTCAGTCAGAGGTTGGCTTCAATTAAAAATGTTCCGGGGGAGGCACGACCTGACCTAAAAATCCACAACTAACTATTAAATGTACACGAGGAAAGTACAAAACTCGTAAACTATCTAAGCTAATGCATTTAAAATGGCTAAAATACACATAACGTATTACATTAATGCTACGTACGGTGATATTTAGTTGTTGAATGTCTTGAAACCATCAAAAAACGCGTCAACTTCTTCAACAAATATTTGGTTCAATTTTCCCGCCACAATTTTAAAGGCACAAATTTCACGGTTTCGCGTGATGCCTTTGCTTTTAGACAACCCCATTTCTATTTTCAACACTTCTAGGACAAGTTCTTACTTCATTTTGTCCAAAATTTTTACGGTTTTATGCCAAAAAACAACCGTAATTTTTTTTGTTCAACTTTTGTCCAAACTCCGATCAATTTTCAAAATTTTAAAAAGAGCCGCCGGTGTTTCCACCTTTATGACTGTAGAAAGTACAATTTCTTTTTCCCTAACTAAACCCGGCCCGAAAATTGAGGTTAGAAAATAGTACATGTAACATGACCCAGAGGAGGAATCGTCAGTATACCACAATGCATTGCGCTGGAGTTTTTTTCGAAATCAAGATTTTTGGCAGGAGCGGCGAGAAAATTGCTGATTTGTACTTAGTATTTTCTCTTTGAAAATCAGATATTTTTAAAGGTACGTGTTGAAATTATTGTAGTATGTGCATCATATTTCACGGTTTTGATTTTGTTTTCTTTCTACGATGTGCTTTAGTTATATTAATTTACATATGTATTGACCTAATTTTCGGGTTTATACTACTCAATGCGTAAAAATAGCTTTGAAATATGCTGGAGTTTTTTTTACTTTTTGACGGGGAAGTTTAATAAAAATAACATCACTGTATTCATGAAGAGTTTCTCTTTCAATTGATACCAAGAAATCAAAAAAGACTCCACAAACCAACGAGGGATCGCATTTTGAAAATGGGATATTTTGTGATATTCATGCTGCTAATTAAATATGCAATTAGAGCGCTCTGCTTCGAAAGTGATTTGTTCAAAAACCCTAAGAACACAAACTTTGTGTTTCTAAGCCCAAATTTATATGAATTACCCATTAATAGTGTAGAGAAAATCATTTAGAAATTTTATAATGTCTTTATTAGGGTCTATACACAGTATGCACAATGTCAATCGTATTACATACTATGTAAACAACTCTTTCAGTTTGAAGTAGTTTAAAAAATTAGTAATTTTAACCCAAGGGTATCAACTGAGATGTTTTTCTCTTCTTTATATTGTAGACAAAGCACTACTGGAGTGGTAAAAGTCAAGTTTATGGGATAGAACATTCCTTGTCTGAAAATTATTATAATACTAACCTAGCATTACCTAATTTAGCTAACCTTGAATTATATAAAGTTTTGAAGCTTTGTTATCATTTTACAGTGTCATAGACAGTTTGCATTTTAGGTCTGTCATGACTAAGTCATGTTCGACAATGAGAAATAGTGTGGATCTGTCTTGTCTTTTGTGTGCTCTATGTAAATCAGTTTTTACTCTACCTAATAGAGATATATCCACACTCTGTTACATAGGTAATCTTGATAGTTTCACAATTACGACTAAACAGAAACTATGAAAGCTGAAAAAATGAGATATATCTGTGTAAGAAAATCTGCATATCAAACTTCACCGAGCAGTTCACATAGACAGGGGCGGACTGGCTACCTCAGATGGGCCTGGGCTAGGGGGGTCCTGTACTCTTTGAGTTATATGTAAAAGCCCATTTCAAGGGGCCCAAAGGAGCCTTACAAGCAGGGGCCCACTGGGCTTTTCCCAGGTGGGCCCACTGTGCTTTTCCCAGGTGAGCCCGACTGGCCTGTCCGCCCCTGCACATAGAATGCACTCTGGTGCTATAGGGATGTTTACATGAAAATTGGCCCTCTAGCAACAAATTTGTTTTGCTTTAAGGTAAAAACATTAATATCCACAACTCCTTAGTCCTTAGATTATTGTCCAATACCCTCAACCTTATATATTAGTCCATCTCAAAGATACTAAACCTTAAGTCATTTAAAAATAAACTATTAGTTTAAAAATTATGTATTTGTGTCCATACTGTATAATTTTAAGATTTTAATTACAACATGTTGTGCTTTCGATGAATAATTAAATACACTGCAGTAGCCTTAATATTGTTGATGGTTGGTTGTCTTTATAGGTGTATTCATTAAGTGCAACAGTGCAGCATATGGTGGCTAACTCAGATACTTTAATTTGGCCATCTGTTTGGTGGCAATTAGTTAAAACCCACCTGTTTTATTGTATATTTAAATAAAAGTTTATCTTGTATAATTACGAGGGATGAGATTTCATCTTTAAAAATAATTTATGTCCATTTTGGCGTGGGGTGAGTCTGTCAAGTTCAGTAACTTTAGATGTTCATTCATCTGCATAACAGTAATGATCGTAAACCAATCTCAGGTGGCTTGGCTGGCTTGCAATAGTCCATGCATGTTGTCAGGAAATCTTCATGTAGTTAGCTCCTATGTCACATGAAGCATTACATGTCAGGTGGTAGTGTGCTAGTCCAGGGATTTTTCATTGAATTAATTGTATTGTAAGCATCTGTCCTGCTGTCCATTTAGATTCATACAATATACATGATGTACACATTTCTTTGACATTTCTTTCTAAAATTAAAGATCATAATAATTCTCAATTTTGAATATTTTTTAAAAACAATAGTGTAGTACACAGGCTTAAAATAGTTCATATATTGTATTACATATTATACTTTATTTACTGTCAGTAAACCAGTCCAAATGGAAAATATCCTTTGTCTGATGGTTGTAAGGCAATTATATTAATGCAATTATATGCAACAGAGTACAAATATAATATCACACAACATTGACAACAGTTTTAATATTAATATAAATTAATATTAATATTAATACATTGAGTCAATCCATCAAGTACTTAGTCAGACGAAAATACCGTGAATATCTTGCCAAAGTCAAAGTTTCATTTCGAGAAAACCCGAAATTATTCTGGAACTATCACAAATCTATATTCCATCATCGTGTTAGCTCAAATAAAGAAATTTCGTACAAAGGTGTCACGGCCAAGACTGCTGCCCACAAAGCTGAGCTTTTTAACTCGTACTTCTCCTCTGTTTTCACACCTCCGCGATTTAAAACCCAAACAGATGTTAATAACTCTATTCCATTGAGGACTGAACTGGTATTATCTGATCTTACCGTTAACGTGGATGAAGTTGCAGAATGCTTGAACGGTTTGGATACGTCAAAGGCATGTGGCCCTGACGGTATCCCTTCTAGACTTTTGAAGGAATGTCACCAACAAATCGCGCCAAGCCTTTGTGATATCTTCAATCATTCACTGGTATCTGGTCAAGTTCCCTCGGAGTGGAAATCCGCAAATGTCACGCCCATACACAAAAAGAAACAGAAAGAACCGGCAGAAAATTATCGACCAATCTCACTCCTCCCCATAATTAGCAAAGTCTTGGAACGCTGCGTGTATAACAGATTTTATCAGCATGTCTTGCATCTCATTACCCCACATCAACACGGATTTCTTAGAAACCGCTCTTGTGTCACACAGCTTCTCTCATCACTTCATTCTATTGGACAAAAACTTGATAAGAACACCCAAACTGATATTTTGTACCTTGACTTTGCTAAAGCTTTCGACTCGGTGGATCACTCTATTCTTCTCAGAAAACTTAAAACCTATGGAGTGACAGGTAGACTTTTAGATTGGTTCACTGATTATCTAAACAACCGGCGTCAAAGAGTCGTGGTGGATGGCGTCGCTTCACAATGGAGCCCTGTTACGTCAGGAGTGCCGCAAGGTAGTATCCTAGGACCAATGCTGTTTGTCATCTTCATCAATGATGCTCCCGAGGTCGTACCTAAAGGAACAATGTCCGCCCTATTCGCAGATGATACAAAGGTTTACAAAACGATCACATCGGTTAGTGACTGTGATCAGCTACAACAAGCTTTAACCAACCTAGATGACTGGAGTAATGAAAACAACATCACATTCAACGCTTCAAAATGCAAAGCATTATCTATCACACGTAAGAAAACTCCAATTTCCTTTGTTTACACTCTAGGTTCGGAACAGTTGTTGAAATTTGAAGAGGAGAAAGATCTCGGAGTCACAGTATCTAGTAAACTTTTGTGGGACACCCATGTGAATGAAATAACTTCGAAAGCCAACAAATTGCTTGGTTTGCTCAAGAGAACTTGTCCATCTTTAACGGATACCAACATCAGGCGTACTCTTTACCTTTCAATCGTCAAATCGCAGTTATGTTACGCAACGCAAGCATGGTCTCCAGTTCAGAGTAGACAACTGAATGAGAAGGTCGAGAGGGTCCAAAGGAGGGCAACTAAGTGGATTTTAAAAACCAAGAGTTGCGAGATGTCATACACACAACGACTACTGGCATTGGAACTTCTACCTCTTTGCTACGACAGAGAAATCAAAGACCTTGTTTTCTTTTTCAAGGCATTGTACGGCCACATTAACCTTAACATTAACGATTACGTCTCTTTCGTTAATCATGACCGTACCCGACTCAGTCAGATCGGTAGTGTTATCCTACAAACACCATTGTGCAAAACTACTACATTTAAATCATCATACTTTAACCGTATAGTTAAACCATGGAATAGTGTGTGTAAAGAGATTCATCCTGATACTTTTTCCAGTCCTATTTCTTTTAAGAACTTTCTTAACACCAAATACTCCCATCTTGTTCACACAGTCTACGATGCTGAATTACCATGTACATGGTCTTTGGTACGCGACTGTCCTTGCCATAGGACGTAGGTCTGTCTGTCTGTCTGTCTGTCTGTCCGTCCGTCCGTCCGTCCGTCTGTCTTTTTCAAGTTTCTCTTTTTGTCTACCTTCTCCCTTTCTTCTCCCCTCTCTTTTCTCACTCATTAATTTCTCCTTTTCATAGGCTCTTTGATCTTTGACTATAAGTTTTTAGTAAATTTGGTAACATATATACTTAATTTGGCAACATATATATAGTGAACATCATAATTTTGCAACTTTGCTGGCAGGTGCCTTGCATGGGTCCTATTCCTAGAGTCCCGTTCGTACCTTGCCATTTTGGATCACTCACTAACTAAAGTTTCTCTTAGCAAATGTAAATATTTTTATCGTTATATTTCTACATAGTCAACATATACTGTAATTATTTGATCCAAATAAATCTGTGAAATATCAGATGGGGAAACAATTGTAAACAATATTGTATGTATTAATCCTGGGCTAAAATATTATAATTGGATGGAATTCATGTTAAATTTTTACATATCAAATAATTTAATTGGTATTGAAAATAATATGCATTGTTACTAGTAAAATTTTAACTACCTTACCTTGGGAATAATACTGGAAATGTATTCGATATGGACTTAACAATAAAAAGCAAAAATGCCTGTACGTTTATAATCGTTTATAACTTTATATATCGTCGAATGAACCACAAGTACGTCTCCGCGACAGCTTGCAGCACCAGACTGCAGAGTTGGGCAGTTTTCGACGAGATCTCGGGTGCGGAAAGCTAAAATTTTGCTCAAAATCTAGGTGCGGGTGCGCAAAATTGTCTTCAGGTGCGCCTTAAGTGGCAGTCAAAGGAACAAAAGTGAGAAAAATACAATGGAAATAAGAGTTTTTGAGGCAGATTAAAGTGTGAAAATCGCTATCAAGCACATATAGGTGCGCTAAAATTTTCTAAGTCAAAAATCTCGGGTGCGGCGTTGACCAACTCTGCAGTCCGGTTGCAGCATTAATTCTACGCAAGATGCAGGCCGAAAATGAACACCAAACGTTCTTTCAACGTGGACTTGAGCAACGAAGAAATTAATATATCGTGAAATCAAAGTTTTCTTGCGACAAAAGTTTGAAATTTCATCATAATTCGGACATAATTCACTTCTGTGTTGATGTTGTCACTGCGACAGCCAACCGAAGAATGAACGACTCGCCCCGGCGAATTGATAATATGTATTAATATGTGCGAAACCGCACTGCATCACGGTATACTGACGATACCTCCTCTGTAATTGACCTTTCGACAGTAAATGACGCCATCTTAAAATCTCCATGCATTGTGGACCATCGTCTACTAAATAGAACTGGAACGCTACTTCTATAGAAATCACCTAGCTATGATCAAATTTGATCAAATATTGTTTTAAACTGCAATTTTATTTGGGCCTCGTTTTTCTTTGCGTGGAAAGACTGGGGACGACCTTCAAGAATTTGGCTTCAAATTTCCGGTTGAGCGTTCCAGTCCTATTCTAAAGAAAGGCGAATGTGAATTAAAAATGTATCAATAGCAAAATTCCAACATAAGTTATATCGTTTAATACAATATTTACAAATTCAAGATGTTTCACCTAAAATATCCCAGAAACCTGCTGTTCATATGAAGTATCGTTTTATAAAATACATTTCGTTTCATTGTGCAAAGTTGCAAAGAAGGATGTATACAAAATGTGTAAAATTCTACATTAGGAACAGGGCTCGAGCCAGCTCCAAGTCGAAAATACGGGACTGCTAGTCCGAAAGTTGCTTTCCGATTCGCAGTGCAAAATGGTCTTAACTTGGCCAGTTGCCTTTCATCAAATTCAGACGCGAAACGATGACTCAATCAATCGATAACTTAGTCAATCAATTAGTCATGATACCTTGAACGCGTCGTGCGAGTGTAGGCAGCGTCTACACACGATATACTACCGGTCTTTAGGATCAAAGTAGGTAAATTTCAGGTAGTTTGTACCAAACACTCCTATAGAATTCTTTATATTATGCTGTCTACCAGTATAAAATTTGATTTTAAAGCTACTAAACACAGTCGATGTTACATTACACTATAAATCTATTTACTAAACGAATATTCACGGCTAGTAAAAGTGTCATCGTTCGTACTTCTGTTTTCGTCAAACGAAATCGAAGGTGGTTGAGGGTAGCTCTCGACCTCTGGTTTATCGTCAGAGAATGAAAAGACAACACTGAACGCTCGAAGGTAATGAGAGATGTTCAGGGTACTAGGAGGTTGTTCTGCTTCTTCGTTGTATTGGAGTAATGTCCTGGAACGAACTAAAACGTACACAAAGTTTAAATAAGGGAATGGTATTCAATTTCTTCTCTGTTATCAAGCAGAATATTGATCTATCAGCTTTAAATTGTTCTTCCAAGAGGTCCAGTAAAAGTACTCATTCATTTATCCGATGTTACTACAGGAGGAAACCTAAACTAACTTTATTTATACTGGATAGCTCTATCAGTTCGCAACTGTTCTTCCTAGAGATCCAGTAAGAGTCATCATCCCTTATTGGTCCAGTGTTACCACAGGAAAAACCTAAACTAAACTAACTTTATTTATACTGGATAGTTCTAAACTGTTCTTCCTAGAGGTCCAGTAAGAGTCATTCCTTATTGATCCAGTGTTACTACAGAAGGAAACATAAACTGAACTAAATTTATTTATACTGGATAGCTCTATCAGTTCCCTTACTGTTCTTCCTAGAGGTCCATGATCAGTAAGAGTAATAATTTCTGGCTCCAATGTTACTACAGAAGCAAACTTGAACTAAACTAACTTTATTTATACTGGATAGCTCTATCAGTTCTAAACTCAATTGCTCTCCCTAGAGGCCAAGTATAAAGCCCCGTAAAGACGAGCAAGTTTTCCTTGACAAGTTTTCCTTGACAAGTTTTATTTGCCCTGAACTAATGCCTCAGCTACTGTACAATCAAATAATCAACACTAGAACAACATCAGTTATCATTTTCCTTCATTTAAAAAAACGGTATTGTTTAATGAATTTGCTGTTCAACTTACCAGACATTGTAGAGTAAGTATCAGCAACTGTGTTGGCTTTCGCTGGAGAGGAGGTGAAATTTTGAAATGGGAATGCGACCAAGGCAAACGCGAGGAACAACACCAAAATACAAGTGCTCGTTTGTTTTTTGCTTTGGTTCGATGACGAGACAAGCTCTTGTAAACTTTTAAGTTGTTCCAAGAGAGTCTTGTTCTGTTCTTCAAGACTGTCGATCTTTTTTTGTAAACCCCTATTTTGGCCTGTGCAGGTTTTCACTCTGACAAAAGAATGACATCATCTTACATACAGCCTGTATAAAACTAATAGCAAATTTACCATTTGCAAACCTATGGCTATGCACATACAGCCATTAAATAATTCTACAATACCTAAACTCAAGGCCATCTATGTATTCCTTTTTCTTTCTACGGCTTTCCTGAGCTGAAACCTAACAAAATGCATAAAGGTACAGTTAGATTTGTATACTAAAGTCATCCTTGGAATCGCACGGCTGCAAGTTTGATTCCTGTCGTAGGGCCTATAGTTGCATTTTCACAACTCCATGCTCCTGGTAAGGTCTAAAGCAGGCACAGATTTTGCTCAATAATTCCATCTACAAAATGTTCAACAAAACAAAAACTTACACAACGCTGAAATTATAAACAGTTAGTTAAACCATTAGCTGGCAGTATCCTACCACTGACAAGTAAAATCGCCTGGCGTTAGACAGAGTAAAATACTCTGGTATTACGCAGAGTAAAATACTAAAGTAGGGTGCATTGCCAGCTAATGGGTTAATATATACTCGTACTGGACCATTTGTAGCCAAAGAAGCACACATTACCTTGTTCTTGATTTTTCTCCGAACCTTTTTTAGCAACTTTTCTTCATCCTGATAAGAATGAAAGTAAGTTCCATTGTTTAGTTCTTAGACCTTAGCTGTTTGCTGAACTTGTACGAGATACTTCGACAGCATAGGGTAGAACATAAATGAGTTCCAGTGGCAGACACTTCGCGAAATATTAGGTGAGCTTGGAGGTTACAACATATAACATTTCCACCCCCTTAAATTCAGTTCTAAAACCTTTAAGCTTACTTTTTCCTAATCTCTATTTCTAAATTATAGCCCATCAAGGCTTTCTGTGGTTAAAAATAATGGACAGCTTGTTACAGTTAATCACACAGTTAGTTAAGGATTTTAAGAAATTATTGATTTAAGGGGGGGCTGCGTTGCCACCCCACCTCCCCCCTGGTGTCCACCACTGATGAGTTCACTTACTTTTGTCAAAGCAACATTTGTTGGTAAAAAGTGTCCCTCTTCTTCTAACATTTTTCTCTCATCTTCGCTGACAATCGATTGTTCTTGCTATTTAAACAAAATACTAGTGAGTGTAGAGCCAATTTAGCCCTGAATCCTGGTACTACTATACGAGGAAAAATAAGTACCTGCAGAAAACCTGTCGTGTTTGGTAGTGTCAAAGTGTAAGCAAATTGCCCACTACAGACAACATATTGCAGGAATCAAATCCAGGTCACAGAAGTGAAAGTACATGCACTAACCATCTTACCTTCACTCTGGGTTTTGGTGTTGTATTTAGAGTAGGTTTTATTTCTGTGATAATTATTGGTGTAATCTTTGCAGATGCTTTGACTACAGCCATAGTTGATGGTGCGTTTGACAAAGGTTTTATGACAGCTGTAACCGCGGTCTTTGATTGTTCCTCTGCTTTCTTTACTTCGTCCATAAGATCGACAAAACTTTCAAGATCCGGGACACTGCTATCCGCCGCAGGCATGCTTGTGTCATCCAGTTCTGGCAATTTACCAAGAGCTTTTGAGTCCAGTCCATCCAAAAATGACAGGTCAATATCTATTAAGCATTTTAAAATTAATTTAATGTCAAAAATTAGCTTTAATTCATTAGAATTAGAGTGTCACGTAATGTTTGCTTTAATATTCGTTTTGAAATTGATAATAACATTATATCTTATAATTGCCGTTTCAATCACCGCTGCTTTTACATCACCCCAGCTTTGCATCTAATTCAATTAAGTTTGGCACATAAGTGGAGTGCATCTGAAACGGGGCTAAAAGGTTTTCATTCCATTGTGCTTTTTAGTCCATTGAGCTGCAAGACACACTGAAGCAACATGCTCTATTATGAATGCAACTTTATTGCCAGAATTGCCTACCATTTATATCACCAAAATTGTCAAAGAACTGAACAGGTGATGTTGGCGAGCACTCTGATGACATGGCATCTAGAAAATAAAAAATAAATATATCCAGGGTTTTCTGGCACACAATTACATAAAAAACATGACACTAGACATTGTAAAAATTAATACTGTATACTGTTATGCTCAAAAGAGGTTGTCCTTTGAGACTATAAACCTTAAACCTTAAACTCTAAGTGCGAAAAGCAAAATAGATGTGTTTATGCCTCTTTCCTAATACTTCTGTTTGTTTGTAGTATTTGGCAAACCGCAAAACAGAACTTTCATGCCCCCAGTCTGCAAATGCACGTCCATTGTGCTTTTCACGCTTAGAGTTTAACCCATTAGCTGGCAATGTGCCCGGAATGCACCCTTCTTTAGTATTTTACTCTGTCTAACGCCAGACGATTTTACTCGTCAGTGGTAGAGTACTGCCAGTTAATGGGTTAAGGTTTGTCTCAAATCTTGATGGACAACCTTATTAAATTAGCTGTAAATGGATCAATAGTTATAATAGGAGTTGTGGATTAGTTTTACACCAGTCCAACCTTACCCAAATCAAAGTTACCCAATGAAGGTTCTTCAGTAAAATCAATATCAAAGCCATCAAACTCCATGGGGCTGAGCGCCATACCCGAGTCGGATGACGTATCACTTGAGCTAGGTGATGTGATGCTTAATATAAAGTCCTTATCTTCAGGGGATGAGGGACTGACATTCATCAGAGATGTTAGGATGTCGTATGTGTGATCGTGATTCACTTTTGATGTCTAGAATATACATGTGAACTTGTGTAATTAAACATTAAGCCATTAAGCTGCAATGTGGTCCAAAGCATGATATTTTACTCTGTCTAACTCCAGATGATTTTTATTCACCAAGGCGTATTAAGTGTTTGTCTTCCTTTGTCTTTGAAACAACATTGTTCCAGAACAGTATAGAACAACAGGCCCAAAAACAATTATCAGGGTCAGTAAATAATGTTAATTCTTTTATATATTTCATTATATATGTAGTTGTTTTGGAGGCAAATACATAGAATTGAGAGATCATGCTGTTCAATATATTTGCTTATTTGAATGACCACCATTCACTGGCATGTGAGAATAGGTTACATTTAAAACAAGCAATATATTTGTTTAACACTGTCCTTATACAGGCTTCACGTACGTTACTATGATACAAACGGGCTAATATAGGAATGCCATTATTCCAAATTAGCTGGCATTCAAAATATTTTCATTTTATAAATGCACAAACACCCAAGCGTTTCAATGACATAAAACTAGTCACAAATATAAGCAATTAAGCATATAAACTATAAAACAATTACAAACCAAGAAAATATGCAAAGGTTATGTTTTTGAAAAGGAATTTAGAATATTATATAGATATATTATATAAATACTATATAGGATATTATATAGTCAACAATGGGCCATTCACTAAATTCTATTCGAATTTCAAGCGATTTCATATTGAATATCACATACTATCGCTTTTAAAAACATTTTGAAATAGCACTTAAACACACACACGAATAATTTAACATTCTAAGAATTCGATCTAAACAAAATCGATACCAAAAAATATTCGGTGTGGAAAAGGGATCGTTCGCATATGACAACAACCCATTTATATAAAATGACTTCGCACATTTTTGCCATTATTTTTCTACCGAATTTAAGCGATTTTATTGCTAGTGCGACAAAAGTAGAGTAATTTAAACCCTCTTACCTCAGCCATTGTGTATTTAGAGCGATTTTTCTTGTATTTTTGTTCAAAAGCCAGAACTGTTTGACATGCCTGTATATTCTTTACGCAATATTCCAAATTCCAATTTCCAATATGAAATTTCATCATTATTCACGTGAACCGCTGCGAAAAATGCGGCTCGCAATGCTATATATGGAGTATGACGTCATTCCTATAGTCTGCCACCAGTCCAAGTTTGACGTGGCATTTTCTATCTGGATAATATATTCAGGGGGAAATCCCACATTTGTGTAAATGTTTCAATTATAGAACAAATTATTCATAAAGTCATGGCAACAAAATCAAAATGTATTTATTTTGACAAAGACAAACAATCAAATAGTGAATGGCTAAAAATATATAGTAATTATTTCTTCCAATGTGTTTTCAGCAGAGTTTCAAGGGCTCATTATACTTAAACCACTAAAAGGATATTATGACTTAGATATTTTTAATTTTGCGTCATTTGTTAGTCATAATCGTACTCGTGTTTTTTCACCCTTCTCTCATCCTTAAAGTTCCATCGTGTAGAATTTACAATTATGTCAGTAAAACAGTTTCACCTGCAGACCTTCATAGTCTTAATATGTTTAGTTTCTTTTTATCAAGAACGTACTTGCATTTATTAACTAGAAGTTTTAATGTTGATATGACCTGTACTTGGTCATTCCATCGAAGTTGTTCTTGTCGATCATAGAGATTAGTTTCTGAAGTAAACATATGCCTGTTGATTGATTATTCATATTTCCAACGTTCCTCACATTCCCAACAGAATGTAGTAGTGGTTCACATGCGATATTAAATCAAATAAGTTCTATTCTAACATGTTAGGTTATGCATGGGCTGTGAATAGTTGAGTTCAAGCAATTGGTATATCTATGTATATTTACTGTTATTGTTGAGGATGTATATAATTATATTTAGTTAACTGTAATGTTCATTACTATATTTGTATACTGGGGGAGTGCCTCGCATGGGACTTTGAGTGTTCAAACTCTTGCCTCTTGGAATAATTTATCAATAAATTTCTAAAACATACATCTGTTGGTTTACTGCATTTGATACTTGCTGTGTTTTGGCTAAATCAATAAGCCCCCCCCTGTCTGAAATAGATATGTCTGGGGGGCTAATCATAGACTGGCTTAGTTCTAAGAAATTATATTATAAAATTCAAAAAAACAAAACAATGTCTGTATGTCTGTATCTAAACTCTGACTAAGAAAAATTTTCTTCTCTTCTTTTAACTTTGCATAAACAGTCATAATTCTGTCCAGTTCTCGCTCTAACTGTGTGACCTCCCCTGACAAACGACAGGCTGTCTTAAACTCTCTTTGACAATCCTTTACCAGCTGGTACACCAAACCACCACACCACTTGTGGCCTTCTTTTCTTCTTTTCTTTCTTTTTTACAAATTTTTGCTGTCGCCCCCTTTCCCTTTCATTTCCTCCAGATGGCCTTTTACAGCCGCTCTCTGCCGTAGGCCAGGTCTTTCATTTTCCGCCAAATTTTCCGGACAATAATTCTCATTTATCGCTTTATCCTGCTCAAGAACAACCTCAAAGCTATCTGTTTTAGCTTTGTTTACCCCGTCTTTACTTGAGCAGCCATCTCGTTCTACCACTAAAGTGGAAGCTCTCATATTTCGCGAATATTGCATTTCACCGACCGACTTATTCCCCATAGAATATCTAGCTTTAGACATTGAAAGAAAGCCATTTCTCATCGCATTTGTTAAAACATTTCGTACATCCTTTAAAGTTTCGAGTTTTTCAAAAAATTCCAGCAAAACTAAGTCAAGTTTCTCGTTCAAATTTTCTAAACAGTCGGCCATGTTTGCTGTCGTTCCAGTCTCTTCTGGCTCTGCTTCTGGTTTCATTGGTCTATTTGCCAGCCTCGTACCCAGGCGCTTTAACGTGCTAAGCGGTTGCAGGTCTATTTGCCTCGTTTAGTCGTTTTGTTCGTTTTGCCTCGTGTACAGTCATACCATCACCCCCCGTCATACCATCACCCCCCCCTTCCCCCCATATATTTTTCTCCCTAATTATCAGCCCGAAACAATGCAAAAAGCCCCCCCCCCCCCCACCAAAGACTAGTTCAAATATATTGCCATTTCATTTATATTATTTACGAAGATTTGCATATTATTTTAAGTGTGAAACGAATCGTATATACAATAGTACTTCTATTAATCATTATCTAATAATTAGCTTTACGCAGGCGTTTTAGGGTATTATTATTAGCATGACAAAATTACTGGATGCTGATTGGTTGAGAGGAGTACAATTATTTCATTAATTGTACTGCAGTACAATTAATGATTTTCCCAAAACAAACAAAATGGCGGAAATTTTGTCATGCTAATAATAAACAAGTAATCATGCGATGTTGCTCGTACAATTAGGGATTAATAGTACTCGTGATGTTTGAAAATGTTGCCAAATTGGACTCGCCCCGGCGGCTCGTCCAATTTTGGCAAAATTTCCAAACATCACTCGTACTATTAATCTCTAATTGTACTCGCCATCGCATGATAACCTATACTAACCAGTGAGTGTGAGTACTCGTTACAATTGTAACGCGTTACAGGCTACTCGTTACATTTGTTGTAATTTTGACCTATAATGAATTACTTTTTTGAAAAGGAACGGAAAATGGTAATTAATTACAAAACAAAGGAATGCATTTCTTTAGCAGAGAAAAATTACAAATTCGTTTTCTGAAAACATTCGTGAATGGAATAAATGTTATTCACCATCTACAAAAAGAATAATCTCTGTGGCCATCTTTGTCTCGGTGCTTTCACTTTTCGGAATTCGGATTTACAACATTTTACAATGCGAATTTTCTCTGTGGGAGTGGCGATTTTGGTTAACGATTATTGAACCTGACATATATATTTTCACTTCTTGTGTGAGGCGTTTATTTGGCACAAGCTCCACGTTAGAAAATGTAATCTGTAATTAATTACTTTTTGAAAAGGTAATTTTGTAATAGTAATTAATTACTTTTGAAAAGATGTAATTGTAACAGGAATTAATTACCTCTTGAAGCAAGTAATTGTAGTCGTAATTAATTCCTTTTTGAGCAGTAATTTTGCAGCTCTGGGTACAAGTCTACCAAAAATTTATGTATGCATAAGCCGTATCATTTTGAAAAATGTCTATATAAAATATTGGAAATTTCCCTTAAAATTATCTATTATTCTAGTAATGTGTACGACAGGCAAATTTGCCTACTGATGTTTGATTTTGGTTGCTATCCAACCTTGGATAACTCACATGTCTAGTTACCGAATTATCGAAGTCGTATTCAAATGAGACCTAACTAGGACTGAATCGTATTCCATGCTCGATTCAACCCTTCATGTTCTTCGCAACAAGTGCTACCGTAGCCTGTGTCTTGTACTGATCCAGACCCACCGCCTAGCAACGTCTCTTTATCATTCTGACAATCTGAAAGAGAAACAAGAAACTTAAGACCAAGTCTCGCTCGCGTTTGACCACCAACTTTCATCAACTGTTATGCACTCTCGTGAGTCTCATCATAGACTATCCAGAAGACATGTCTATGTCTTCTGGATAGTCTATGGTCTCATCAACTTTGATCCATTGAACTATATACAAACTGGAACGCTAACTCAATACCACAACCCTGATATTAAATAGGATGAAGCCAAGCTAGTTTTTCTGAGTTTTGAGTTAAATACTTAACGCCGAACATTGGGCTGTATATGAAATTGAAGCTATTAAAAAATTCTATTTGATATAAAAACTTCAAGACTTTAGGCAAATGGAAATACTTAAAAAATACAAAAACAACCGCAATTTTGTAAAATACGGCAAATTTTCCCTCAAAGTTTTAAGTATTTCCCTTTTACCTAAAGTCTTGAAGTTTTTATATCAAATAGAACTTTTTAATAGCTTCAATTTCATATACAGCCCAATGTTCGGCGTTAAGTATTTCAACTCAAAACTCAGAAAAACTGAATCAAGCTGGCTTTAATCCCCCCCCTGCGTTAGCGTTCCAGTCTATTATAGTTCAATGCTTTGATCCGGTTCAAATTTTAATGAGAATTTAGGAGAGTTTCCCCTCGTTTGACCGGTACGCGTGGTAATATCCAGTGAACTCTCATGCAACTCTTGTTTTCGTTTGACCGGGGCATGAGAGTTGATGAAACTCTCATGCAAACTCTCCATTGCTAAGGGAGAACGCGTTAACCTCGTATCTACTTTCCCAAGGATACATACTTTGTAAATTCTTGGCTGGTTTGGGGTCCGATGCTGTAGTCGTGCTTGAACGATCAAAATCTCGTTTTAACATCACTGCAACGAGCAAAGCAATGACAGCTGCTGCACCGGGTATAAATACTATGATATGACGATAGAAGCAACTCTCGCATGCCACTCTATATAAAAAAATACAAAATATTTACCAGCAATGTGGAAATATTGACGATAATATGGTTAATTTCACCTGTGTTCGAGGTTCGATTCATTTAAAATCATTAAATTGTCCATGCGGTTTAAAAATGCAAATTGACACATAGATTGATAGACATGACTTTTATTCTTACCCATGAAAGACCTGTATAATTTGTACTGCTATTCCATTTGCCAGTTTGTCAAGAAAACTCATTGCTCCATAAACAAATGCACCAGTTTCCTGTTAAACAAAGAAAATAGTCTGTTATTGGTTAAAGGTTTACCAGACTTCTTACTGGAACTCTAGGCCTAGGGAGAATAGGTTAGAACTGATAAATAAGCATAAATAAGTTCAGTTTAGATTTTCTCCAGTATAGTAGCACGTGATTGGTAAGGGATTATACTTATTGGACCTCTAGAGAGAACAGTTCAGAACTGATAGAGCTATCTAGTTTTAGTAAAGTTAATTTAGTTTAGATCTCCTCCTGTAGTAACACTAGATCAGTAAGGGATGACCTTACTGGACCTCCAGAGAGAACAGTGTAGAATTGATAGAGCTATCCAGTATAAATAAAGTTACTTCAATTTAGGTTTCCTGCTGTAGTAACACTGGATTTATAAGGGATGATCCTTACTGGACCTCTAGGAAGAATAGTTTAGAACTGATAGAGCTATCCAGTATAAATAGAGTTAGTTTAGTTTAGGTTTCCTCCTGTAGTAACACTGGATCAACAAGGGATAACCCTTACTGGACCTCTAGGGAGAACAGTTCGGAACTGATAGAGCTATCCAGTATAAATAAAGTTAGTTTAGTTTAGGTTTCCTCCTGTAGTAACACTGGAACAATAAGATACGGTTCCTACTATGGACTTGTCTAGAGAGAATAGTTTAGAACTGATAGAGTTATCCAGTTAGTTTAGTTATTGTAAGGTTTTCCACAGTTAACACCGGACCAATCTTTGTTAAGGAATGATCCTTACACGACCTCTAAGAACAACAGTTTACAGCTGTAAGAGCTAATAGACATTTGCGCTCGCACTCTCACTTACAACATTCTCACCAATCAGATGTGCCAACATGCTCAGACACGTGACGAGACTTAAAGATCCACCTACACCAAGTAATACAGCATAACCATACACTTGGCTTGTCCGTGCCTCGATATAATAACACCAGGCGCTGAAATGACACGTGATAAGGCTTATGAATACATATGTAAAATGCAGCGGGATGTTGGTGATACATGTAGTCATAGTCCCTATAACACAGTGTCTGGAAACGCATCTAAAGGTTTTGTTCTATGTTTTTGTTCATGTTTGTGCACCTTCACGCTCAGTAAACACATTGTTCTTTCAGCATAATGAAGGAAGCAGCCAATAAAATCCCTGCAGCTGAATATTAACATTTGTAAAACAAAGAAAACGTGCACTCTCAGTACACCCTCAACATTAACCCACGGACATGGCTATTAACTTTCAAGTTTGCCGCGTTTCCAGACACTGTATTATAGGGACTATGATGTATAGTGGTTAAGGTTTAGGTGGATGGATATTTCGAGTGAAATAATATATACAATATTTTAGACCTGAACGGGAACGGCTGCGAAAAATGCAACTCTAAGTCCGTGTAGCCTTTCAACTACACACGTAAAAACGCACAAGTTGTAACAAACCTGCAGCAGACTTGTACCAATTGTCTTTCAACAACTTGTTATCAGGATGTGTTCGCACTGCTTGTTCCCAGCTTGTTCACAAGTTGCTATACAAGGTTGTTGACTCAACAGACTTGTTACAAGTTGTTCCAACAACTTGTTATCGTCGTAACAAGTTGTGAGTGACAGCCTTGTAGCAACTTGATAAAATGACAAAATTGTTACAGCTTGTTGACAAACTTGGTACAAGTCTGTTGTGAACACATCTGGCATGAATGATTTATTTATTTACACAGTGTAATTAGATGAAACACCACACGTTCAAATCTTACCAATTTGCCATAATTATTAACAGGCCAATAATGTATGTTCCCTAAAAATGTTAAATAATTAAATGAAGTGAATGTCGTTTAATAACTGCTGTTGTGAAACGCATAAATAATTCATTTGTTTTGCACTCAATCAAATTCGCGCAATGATCTACGGGAGAGCTGTAAAGAAACAATAGCACACAAAGGCTCATGTGAATAAACGCGGGGACTGGAGAGACTGGGGACGAGTCACAAGCGAGATTGGAAAGATAGTGACTTTCGTATTTTACTCAGTCTAACGCAAGATGATTTTTCTCATCCGTTTAGACCTCAAAACTTTTTCGAAAGAAGAAGCACACAAGCTTACCCTCTGTCCTAAGTAGAGATTTAATGGTTTCGCAGCTATAGTCGTCAAAAAGCCACTTACGAATACTATAAGTGGTACAATTGCAACAATTTCCTGAAACAAAATTAAGACATAACGAGTCATGTTAGACCAGGCAATTTTTACCAGAACTTGCAACGCAATTTCGGACCCGAAGCGATCTTAGGTAAAAAAGCATACGCGAAGAGAAATTGTGAGCATGATTTTCGTTATATCTTACTAAACATACCCAGAAGGCGACACCCAGATAGATAAGAATGATAATATCGGTGAATTGAAACGCGGGCCATGTTCACCGCTGTTTTCCTTAAGTACATTTCAATGCCTTGTGTCAGAAATTGCGTTTGCAAGTTGCTGAAAAAATTACTCCGTGTATTAAACATGGCCTTAACACATGTTAGGATACAGAGCGTTATAACTACCTGAAAAATACATTGAGAACTTCAAGAACTTGAAGGTCTCATTGTATTTTTCAGGTAGATTGATCAAACACAACAGGCTCAAAAGCAGTATTTTGTAAAGACATAGTACCTACACAGGCACCACACTTTCACACGTATACAGCGTTGTGTTTCTATGTGTCTGCCTGGTAAGTTTAAATCCAATCCAGTACCTTCTGGTGCTCCAAGGTAACTTTAGTAAACTGTGGAGTATAAACTTGAGAAATATTTACAACCAGTCTGGTGCACATATATATTAAACCAATCTACAACCAAAAAAACACTCAATATAAGCAAAATATCGGTATTGCTACTGATATTTATCTTTGCGCTGGCTTGTTAAAAAATCTAATGGTTTCGGTAAAGAGGCTCGGTGTTGCAGACGTCAGAACAGACGTCCCAGCGGAGTGTACTCGTGTGGAGTCTTTAAAAGGTCGTCGCTTTTCCGCACCCTAAATGCACCACACAGTCACTTTGTGTAAATTACCGGACAAAATGATAAACTAGAAAATATTGTTTTCAAACATTTCCAATGCTTCTTTAAATTCCCATCAAATTTAGAAACATGTTTTGTTTCCCAAGTGTGATTTGTGTCGCAAAAACAATGTTTCCTGGTTTGTCCACCTTCAGGAAACATGACTAGGAAACAATGTTTCCTGGTTTGCCCACCTTCGGAAAACATGGCTAGGAAACGATGTTTCCTGGTCTGTCCACCTTCTGGAAACATGGCTAGGAAACAAATTTGCCTGGTTTGCCCACCTTCGGGAAACATGGCTAGGAAACACTGTTTCCTGGTTTGCCCACCTTCGGGAAACATGGCTAGGAAACAATGTTTCCTGGTTTGCCACCTTCAGGAAACATGGCTAGGAAACAATGTTTCCTGGTTTGTCCACCTTCAGGAAACATGACTAGGAAACAATGTTTCCTGGTTTGTCCACCTTCGGGAAACATGGCTAGGAAACAATGTTTCCTGGCTAGAAAACATGGCTAGAAAACAATGTTTCCTGGTTTGTCCACCTTCAGGAAACATGACTAGGAAACAATGTTTCCTGGTTTGTCCACCTTCGGGAAACATGGCTAGGAAACAATGTTTCCTGGTTTGCCACCTTCAGGAAACATGGCTAGGAAACAATGTTTCCTGGTTTGCCCACCTTCGGGAAACATGGCTAGGAAACAATGTTTCCTGGTTTGCCCACCTTCAGGAAACATGACTAGGAAACAATGTTGCCTGGTCTGTCCACCTTCAGGAAACATGACTAGGAAACAATGTTGCCTGGTTTGTCCACCTTCAGGAAACATGACTAGGAAACAATGTTTCCTGGTCTGTCCACCTTCAGGAAACATGACTATACGAAACAATGTTTCCTGGTTTGCCCACCTTCGGGGAAACATGGCTAGGAAACGATGTTTCCTGGTTTGTCCACCTTCGGGAAACATGACTGGGAAACAATGTTTCCTGGTTTGCCCACCTTCAGGAAACATGGCTAGGAAACAATGTTTCCTGGTTTGCCCACCTTCAGGAAACATGACTAGGAAACAATGTTGCCTGGTTTGCTCACCTTCGGGAAACATGACTGGGAAACGATGTTTCCTGGTTTGCTCACCTTCGGGAAACATGACTGGGAAACGATGTTTCCTGGTCTGTCCACCTTCAGGAAACATGACTAGGAAACAATGTTGCCTGGTTTGCCCACCTTCGGGAAACATGACTGGGAAAAGATGTTTCCTGGTTTGCTCACCTTCGGGAAACATGACTGGGAAACAATGTTTCCTGGTTTGTCCACCTTCTGGAAACATGGCTAGGAAACAATGTTGCCTGGTTTGCCCACCTTCGGGAAACATGGCTAGAAAATGCTTGACAATTCATGTTTGTAATCTGTCTTAGAACTTCTTAAATTCGTATACGAACATGAATATACGGCTATATAAATATTAAGTATACCTTGTAAAATTCTGATTCTCGAAACCACAGCTTCCAGTTTGATGCATTTCGTTTTCCTTTGGTATTTCCGGAATACGTACATTTCCTCGGCTTCTCTTTTACTCCAAAGTGAAATATGAACATAAACACAAGTCCAATTGCAACCGTTATCAGCGCTAAATACTGGACAAAGATAAAGATAGTATAATATATAGTATAGATAAATAAAGTATAATATAAAACAAACATAGTACAGGCCATATAAGTCAGAACAATGAGTGACTGGGTGGGATGAAGAACAGTGAGATTTTTCAAAACAATGAAAAGACAATGGAACATTTCGATCAGTGAGATTTTTAATACGATGAAAAAATAATGGAACATTCCGATCACTGGATCATGACTGCATGGATGGCATGGAGAACAGCGAAGGTCTAAATCTGCATTTTTCGCAACTGCTTCTGGTTAGATCTAAAATGTATATAGATTTTCGTTCGGATATTCCATCTACCAAACATCTTCTAGTTATTTTCGATCATCTATTTTCTTACCATAAATTCATCATGATCGTCAGGACCAATTTTATCACTTGATTTCATGCTTTTAATCAAGTACCAAAATACAAGATATACAATTATTCCCGACGACACAGTGCCTGCGTACCTAAAAATATAACATCATCAGTAAAGCCTAAAGGTCACGTAAGACTAAGCAATTCTTGCTGCAACTCAGACGGTTGCAAAACGTTATCAAGGGTAGGATTTTGGGTTTTCCCAACCTTCCTCAAAATGACTGGAAAATTTCAAACACGCAGGCTTTTGCCTGGGTAGGTTTGCCAGTCGGCCATTGCAAAACTGCTAGTCTGACTGTACCCTGTTATAACAATTACACCTTTGTCTGGCTTGCAACGTTCTGTTCAGTGTTTCACTTTCAACCTTCCTTAATGCCAGTAAACCAGTGTTTTTTCGGCAACTATGCTGCAACTTTGAACGCAATCGCGTTACATTATTGCCACGTGTAATACCCTTAGATTGTAACTGGTGTCTCAATGAAAAACTGCGTTGCAAGTAGTTGTAGAGAAACTTGCTCTACAGTCCTACTTTTCGCAATGATGTGCGACAAGTAACCACATCTAACACCCCCTGCCACTTCTCTCGCAATATTTTGGAAAATCAACCGATCACGAAATAGACTATAGCTTGCACGCCCTTATAATCAGGAAAAATTCTTTCCTAATACACCCTTTCGATAATTACGTCACAAATCTCTCCTTGGCCTGGGAGCCTCATTCTCATGAAATGTGAACGAGTTGCGTTTCTTCTTGACTCACGAGAGCGAGGCTCCCAGGCCAAGGAAGTATTCGTGACGTAATTATCGAATGGGTGTGTTCAAAACGAAAAATACAATTGTATTTTGTTTGGCTAAAGTAATAGTATTCAAGAAGGTTGAAATCAGGGCGCTGATATACTAAGTATTTAAGCGTCCTGGTTGAAAGTAAAACAAAAACACGTTTCTATTGTCATTCTAGTGTTGTTATCATTTTGTTGTTGCTGTTGTTGTTGTCTGTGCAAGTGCTTCCACCCCCCAATGTTAACCTAAACGAAAACGATAAGCAAAGAAAACAGCTGCTTAGCCTTCGGCAACGACTTTCAACTTTCTGTCAACTCCCTTTGACTTAGACACGTCACTAATTGCATCATTGTTAAAAGCTGACACCCTTCGATAGTTCCATTATCAGCAAACGGCTAGCCATACTTTGAGAAAGCAGCTATAGTGTTAGTGTCAGAAGGAGTTTCACTTTGAGAGTGCTAACAAATATATATTGTATATATATTTAATATATATATTATATAAATAAGTGTTTTTCTTAATAAGAGTTAATACGGAGGTGCTACTTTTCAGAAATGGAAATTAATGGGAAGTTTTTGGATGAGGTTTTTTTGTTTAGTGCAAAATCAATAGGCAGAAACTGTTATGTAACTGCAGTTAATTATCAGTTCTTAATTAACTTTAATTCTTGTTACAATATATTAACAAAAAACAGAATGCCTAATTAATTCTTCCTATATCCCCTAGGCCCCTAGCTAGCACATATTAATAGAACACTCTTTGAGAAATTGCAAAACCTTTAAAGTAAAATAAAATAAACCAGTGAGAGCCATCCCTTATTGGTCCAGTGTTACTACAGGAGGAAACCTAAACTAAACTAACTTTATTTATACTGGATAGCTCTATCAGTTCTAAACTGTTCTCCCTAGAGGTCCAGTAAGGGTCATCTCTTATTGATCCAGTGTTACTACAGGAGGAAACCTAAACTAAACTAACTTTATTCATACTGGACAGCTCTATCAGTTCTAAACTGTTCTCCCTAGAGGTCCAGTGAGAGCCATACCTTATTGCACAAGGTAACCTACAGGAGGAAACCTAAACTAAACTAACTTTATTGATACTGGATAGCTCTATCAGTTCTAAACTGTTCTCCCTAGAGGTCCAGTGTTACTACAGAAGGAAACTTAACTAAACTAATCAGTCTAATCTTATTTATACTGGATAACATTTTCACTTCTATCTAAACTGTTCTCCATGGAGGAGAGCTGGTGAGGAGGTCTGGTAGACTCCTGGTAAGGACCATTCGTCCAGTGTAACGTAATTGGAGGAAACCAGAGAACCGATAGAAAACCTGCGGTGTTTGGTAAAGTGAAAATGGAAGCACTCTCCTCAGATGCAACTTAATTACAATCAGACTACATCATACTACAGGAAATGAACCTTCAGAGGTGAGAAGCACATGCACTAACCACTTCGCCATCAACACTTTTGCATCGTACAACTCTCAAGCCCTTCAACAAGAACTTCGATATTTTGAGTGGAGGTCCTTCATCTGGAAATTAGCTGCCTTCCAGAAGAAGGACCTTCGTTATATTTTTAGGTAGATTGACCCTACAAACCCCAAGCATATTGCCTGTCACTACCTACACTGGAAGCACATAATGCAAGACTTCACCCTTCAATGCAATTCTTAAGTAGAATTTTAAGCCCTGTACAGACAAGCAAGTTTTCCTTGACAAGTTTTCCTTGACGCCACTGCACACTTATTTTCGATCTAGTCGAGCAGCCATTGCCACTATAAACATGAAGTATTCACTTGTGTTGTTAATACACAGGCTCATAAAACTTGTCAAGGAAAAATTGATCGAAAAAATCTTGTTTGTCGTACACACAAACAAGTAAACTTGACAAGGAACTTGTCAAGGATAACTTGCTCGTCTGTACGGGGCTTTACTATTCTGATGAGAACCCTATGCACTAAAGGTCCCGTGTGCATTCTGTAATTTTTGTCCGCCGGATAGCTGCGCCAGCTCAACTGGGTGTACACCAGGCCTGCCACACCACCGGCCACCACAGCCAACAAGCCCGAAAACAAGAAAACTATTGCCTATCACTCATCGCCCTAAGAAGTTTTCAAAAGTTTTTTTATCATTTTCCTGCCAGATTTTTATCAAAATGAATGAATTTCTGATTATATAAGAGACTTCACAACAATTGAAATTTTCGCTGCCATTGCTTCCACCGGAAAGAAATATCTCAGGCGGGAAGCCCTTCGAATGCAGTCTGGCTAAAGGTTAAGCCTTAAACAAATCTCAGTTGTTTGCATACATACCTAATGGCATTCAAGGTGACTTTTTCAATTTTACATTCGCTTAGTTCAGGAATCAAAGCCAAATGCGAAATCTGTGTGGATGCCCAGCCAAATTGAAAGATGACAATAAAAGGTGCATAATATATCACCATAGCATACTCTGCCGGCTCTTCGCAACCGAGACATTTTGTAAATATAAATGGAAAACTAACGACTACACAAATAACTCCAAGCAAGTGCCACAGTTTTCTCCTGCCATATCTATTATAGCCGGTCCTGTCTGATTCAATACCCACAACAGGAGTCGACAACGCGTCAGCAATTTGTCCAATAAGTAACAACGATCCGGCAGTAATTGGACTAAATCCCACAACATATTGCATATAAACAAGCAGGTAAGAAAACCAAACGTTCGCACAGAGGTCGTTTAAGATATGTCCGGCACCATAGCAGAGTCGAGTTCGCCATGTAAGTACGACAAGGTTGCTTTCTTCGCGTTCCGTCTCACTCGGTTTTATACTTTGTTCGTCCATGTAGTCAGACATCATTTCGATTCATAAATGGACAGGTTGGGAAGTATTTCATGTTTATACTTTATGATTTGGTTCAATATAAGATCGGAAACGAATTTCTCTGTTTGTTTGAAGATCATGTACTTGCCGTGATAGTCATATGATCGCAACATGATCTTTCGTGTAAATTCATAATTCTTTGTTTACAATGTTGCAAATTATTTTTGTAATAGCTCCATAAATGCTATTTTCCATCGCTCAAAATGCGTCGCTCAATTCCATCGCTCAAAATGACAGCATGTACTATACCGTCGTTTGCATCTATAGATGAACAGTCGCAGCGTTATGTTTGTCGAGCGCATTTGACACGACAATCTGATCAGCAACGTTTGAAATTGACCAGCATTTCACTGTTGCCCCTATTGAACGCCAGGCCCTATTTTAGTGTGCATATAAAATCCTTTCCCAGAATACAATAGCATTTCAGAGACACTAGATTTCAAAATTTGCCCGAGAAACATCCCTGCTCTTCGGCAAAATGTGGTCACAGACTCACAGTTTCTGCCACTGAAAATGAGCACTTTAAATTACCTCAAGGCCCATCCCCTGAAGTGTGCATGCACTATTGAAAGTTCCTTAGAATAGGCCCTGCACAAGTCGCTTACTTAAAACCACAAATTTGCGATTATTTGCGCTCAATCAGAACAGCAAAAACCGACATATATAATTGCACAACTCTACCATTTTTCATTAGTATTGAATGCAAACAAATGTCTTACTTATAGTACAAGAAAAAAAGAAGTTTTAAAGAGTTTATTTATGAAAGTTTGAAGGACTATTTCTTACTGCTAGTACCAGCGGCACTTTCTTTACTCTTCGCTTCCTCTTCGCAAGTATTAATTATACTTTGAACTTCGCTGTCAGGTAAAATACGAATTTCTGTTTTGTCGTCTTTTCTTGTTAGTGTGGCAATCTCGACTAAATATTAATATAAACAACAAACGTTAGACTAGGTTTACACAGCAACACCGGACGAATAGTACGGTAATAATTCGCATCTTTGATTAACTCATGTACATCCCTATTATAGGGTAGCACGGGTGGCGGAAGCGGTTAGCGCGCTGCCTCTTACCACTGAGTTGAGCCTGTTTCACAACAGGTCGAGGTCACTGTTGGTACTCGCATGAGATCGGCAGTGTGCTCAAATATTTCGTGACTCATGTAAAATTATATTCTCTCCTGCATGCTTCGAGGGTTTTCCCGGTACTCGGTTTCTCCAGCCACTTCAACCCTTAGGAAACTAAATAATGGGGCCATAACTGGCTGACGCTGTTGTGATCCCTGCTGGCTGAGGCGTGCAAGTTGAATAAAATATATATAGTTACGATTGTAATATTGTTCCAGCTTGCGAAAACATAGTGTAGAACAAATTGAAGGTAACTAAGCATTAAAATGATCTGCAGGACTGAATGAATAGGTCTTATACATAATTCTTATATATGCATGCTTAGTTATACCTTTAGAAGGTGTTAGTAGATGGAATACTCGAACGGAAATTTATTAGCCATACATTTGTTCCTTAGACCTAGCCGTTTCTGTGAGGATTTACGCAGTGTATGCGAAAAATGCAACCAAATCCGATTAGGCCCTCTGGCAGGAATTGAACCTGCGGCCCTGCGATTCCGGTGCAGCGCTCTAACAAACTGAGCTACAGAGTCCAGTTGCTGAGCATCAACCGCAAGTTCGGTATATATGATGGAAATAATGTCAGTATATGGTGTATAGGTAAATGTCAAGATTTTTCGCAAGAATGCCGCAGATTCAATTCCTGCCAGAGGACCTAAAGTTGCATTTTTCGCCCTCTGGCAGGAATTGAACTGCTCCTGGCTAGGTCTAAAAAATGTATATAAATTTCCGTTCGAGTATTCCATCTACTAACACCTTCTACTATGAATCTTATCGAACGAGATGCCGAGAAAAATCTTGACATTTACCCATACACCTTAGTTAAACCTTAGTAAGTTTGTTCTATTCTATATGTTTTCGCAAATGCGGGATGGTTCTGAATTTTATTGTCAAAACATTTTACATAACATGTGTACCAAAAGTTGCGTTGCAACTTGTAGCAAAAATGTACTCGTCCAACATGACCTAACAAGATACACAATTATGTACCTTTTTCTTTCGTCAACTTTGTGACATCCAAAGTCTTGTTTAAAACTTTAATGGCGAGCTTCAGCGCCTCGGATAGCGGCACTTTATCTTCGTTATATTCTTGTTTTAACATAGACACTGCGGCCTAAAGAAAAACAGAAATCAATGTGATGTGGGGGGAGTTGATGACACAGTGATGTGCCTTTCACCTCTCGCTCTGTTACCGGGTTTGATTCCTTCAGTATGCATTGGTCTGATAACAATTTCGCCTCAGTCGCTTGCGAGAAGAATGCTTCCAGTTTGACTTTACCAAACACCGCAGGTCTTGTCCAGGTACTCTGGTTTCCTCCTGTAGTAACACTGGAAAATAGGGCATAGCTACAGAGAAGAGTTTAGAACTGATAGACCTATCCACAGGGATATTTTCAAGCACTTTTCTACTACCGGTATACGGCAAAAATACTTAATCTTCAATTGAGTTTTGAAACTCAATCTTCCTACGTAATTATTCTTTTTCCCAATTTATCCCTTTTGAGATACATTTTTCGGAAAATTCCATGCAGGAATCGCCGGAAATGCGTTCTGGGGCTTCTGAAATTCAAAATGTTTGGGGGAGCATGAACTATACAGAAAATTTAGAAACTCAATCTTCTGTTTTCAGAAAAAACGGTAGTAGACCTAAATGCTTGAAAATATCCCTGATCCAGTATAAATAAAGTTAGTTTAGGTTTCCTCCTGTAGTAACACCGGAACAATTAAGGACACCCTTGCTGTACATCTAGGGAGAACAGTTTAGAACTGATAGAGCTATCCAGTATAAATAAAGTTAGTTTAGTTTAGGTTTCCTCCTGTAGTAACACTGGATCAATAAGAGATTACCCTTACTGGACCTCTAGGGAGAACAGTTTAGAACAGATAGAGCTATCCAGTATAAATAAAGTTAGTTTAGTTTAGCTTTCCTCCTGTAGTAACACTGGATCAATAAGAGATGACCCTTACTGGACTTCTAGGAAGAACAGTTTAGAACTGATAGAGTTATCCAGTATAAATAAAGTTAGTTTAGTTTAGGTTTCCTCCTGTAGTAACACTGGATCAATAAGAGATGACCCTTACTGGACCTCTAGGAAGAACGGTTTAGAACTGATAGAGCTATCCAGTATAAATAAAGTTAGTTTAGTTTAGGTTTCCTCCTGTAGTAACACTGGATCAATAAGAGATGACTCTTACTGGATCTCTATGGAGAACAGTTTAGAACTGGTACAGCTATCCAGTAGAAATAAAGTTAGTTTAGTTTAGGTTTCCTCCTGTAGTAACACTGGATCAATAAGAGATGACTCTTACTGGATCTCTATGGAGAACAGTTTAGAACTGGTACAGCTATCCAGTATAAATAAAGTTAGTTTAGTTTAGGTTTCCTCCTGTAGTAACACTGGATCAATAAGAGATGACTCTTACTGGATCTCTATGGAGAACAGTTTAGAACTGGTACAGCTATCCAGTAGAAATAAAGTTAGTTTAGTTTAGGTTTCCTCCTGTAGTAACACTGGATCAATAAGAGATGACTCTTACTGGATCTCTATGGAGAACAGTTTAGAACTGGTACAGCTATCCAGTAGAAATAAAGTTAGTTTAGTTTAGGTTTCCTCCTGCAGTAATGCTGGATCAATAAGAGATGATCCTTGCTAGACCTCTAGGAACAATAGTTTATAAAGAAGACAAAATAAGAGCTATTCAATGAAATGTATTCAACATACTACGCTATTATTTCCAATACATGTCGCCTTCCAGCCACTGAAATTTCCACTTGGATCACTCTGATACAACTGAAAGCCATAATGCTTGTCCCAGCCCATGTAGAGAAGCGATACACCAAACGGCCGTTTTCCTGAAAAGGAATATCAGAAATATCTGATGTTTGAGTTTGTTTGTTAGTTTACCACAGTGAGCTCTATATATATATATCTGGAGTGAGAACTTATGTCCAAAAAGTGAAGCCAAAGATGGCGGAAATTGACGTCCAGTGCCAATCCCTTTCTATTGTTTTCGACATATGGTTTTCGACCGCGCGGTTTGCACAAGCCGGCAAGGAGTGCGCCGAAATTTCATGTTTTTACTCCGATTTAAACAATAACATCATGATTTTATGAACTAATAACTTCATTAGCGATGCGATCTGTTAGAAAAAACTGGAATTAGCTGGATAAAATGATATGAAAACTGTTTATGACCTTCATGAGTTTGGACGTCAATTGCCGCCATCTTGGCTTCACTTGGCCTATTGGCCGAACATTAGAAGTTCTTACTCCAGATATATATGGAGCTCACTGGTTTACCATAACTATTTGTAAACTAGAAGATGTTTTTTTCTGCATCTCACTCGATTGAAATTAAGGTAGAAGGTTTAGGTGGATGGATATTTCGAGTGAAATAATATATACAACATTTTGGACCTGAACGGGAACGGCTGCAAAAAATGCAATTCTAAGTCCTCCAACAGGAATTGAACCTGTCCCCCTGCGATTCCGGCGCAGCGCTCTGACCACTGAGCTGCAGAGTCCAGTTGCCAAGCGTTAACCGCAAGTTCATACATGAACAGAGGACTTAGAGTTGCATTATAACTATATGTAGTTAAAATATTACCTCCAAACTGGGTATATGCTTGCTTTATATCACACAATGAACTGACAAGTTGTTCACAAGGAATTGGTTCTTGATATTGTAACAGATATCTAAAAATTTATCATAAAAGCACTATTATCATGAATAGTTAGTCTGCATTCCCCACAGTCAAGTCTGTTGGTCAACATGGCACACAGGTGCGTACCGAGTGGGGTGTGGGGGGGTGTGACACCCTCTCACTTTTTTGAAAATGGTCAGTAAATTGATCTATGATTGATTGTGATCAGTTTTTGAAACCAAGGCGGAAAGCGGTTGTTAAATTTTAAAATTTCAAACAACCACAGGGTTGTCGGCAGCAATTTGCTCATCCAGGATTGTACTTTTGTTCATACTCTAGCTATTTCTTGCAGAGCCACCTACAATCAACTCATCTTTAATAGTTTGTCGTTACTTTCACATTGTGTATATATCAAAAGGAACAAAGCCAATTCACTGACGCTTGTAATTGTATACGGAGCAAATATTATTTCAAAACGTGTGTTAAAAATCTTGAATTATTAGGTGTAAAAACTTCACAATTTTTCATTAAATATCAATAGTTTGTCATGTTAGTTTGTCTTAGTGTATTAAGTTAATGCACTTTCAGACCCAGATCAGTAAGTAAAGTAGTCAATGAATCAGCCAGATATCAAAGTTTAACTAACCTCTGTGCAATTAATCTTAATTCGTTAGTCAGGACATTAGCATCTGAAGTGATCCCAGCAACACTGCATGCCATATCACTTTAAAACAAAACACATCTTTTGAAATTAAAATAAATGTATTTTATTGGTACAATAAAAGGAAGTTAACATGGAATTAAGATTCGTTTCCGGTGCATTAATGGTATGCAAATAGTGGGTGTGTAAGGGTTGAATATATGATTAGTCGCCATCGAGCTATGCACACAGTCGCTTCAAGCTTCCCACCCAGGATTCTCCTGCCCTTTGTCCTTGAATTGCTGTCAGACTTGTATTGCATGCTCGGCTCGCCTCAATATTACGTGGTGTTGGTGGTGTCCACCGTTTAAGCTAAACGTCCTTTGTAAAACCAGTCCCTGCAGTAGAGTCTAAAGTCTAATCAGTAATGATCTTTCGTAGACTCTAACAGGCTTACAGAGGGTCACCATACTTACTCATGAAGTTTATAAATCTTTTCTGAGAAAACCATCTCATCTAATAGTTTATTTGTGTTCCTTCTTTCCGCAGCAATAACTACGCCATCATCAGCTAGAATCCCAAGACAAATGCCGGCAAGACCAATGGCTTCCATGGCATATTCAACCTGGTACAGTCTCCCTGCCAATGAAATATATTGTATGATGAAATATTTCAAACAGCAAGCAGGACAACTAAGTGGGGGTGTCTGGGCTGAGCTGGTTTCCAGTCTGGAAAGTTGACGACTTTAGCTGAAGATCTTCTGCGCGAAACTGCTTTGCAAAGGCTCAAATGCGGTGAAATAATGCGGTAGACATTAGACAACCAGACCGAATCGGCGATGCGATAGGATTTTGCGGTAGAAAGTTTAAAGCTAGTGAAACTTGGGAGAAACTAGGAAGCTAATGGGTATTTATTGTTCCAAGTGTCGTTCCTACAACCCAAGTTGTTGCTCTTGAGGTTTAATTTCATGCATCCTTCATGTTAGTATTTGTTCAAATGTACTGGTGTGTTAAATATGTGTTTTCGTCTTTAGGAATATTAACTATTGTCATTGTCTTTGATCAGTTGGTCTTAATACGGGATTCCTGTCCTGTTGATCATACCTTCAACTTTGTTTGTTTCAATTTATGTTGTTTTTTAATTAAAATTATATAATATATATAATATATATCTTGTTTAGATAAAAAAAAGGTTGTAAAGTTAATAAATAAATAAATAGGTACTGTAGTGAAGGATTTAAATGGGTTAAAATGAGGGTGTGAAATGATGTAAATATGGCTAACAGGTGAAACTGCAAAGACACCAACTGCGGCAACGAAACTCAGACAGTGTGGTTGTGTGCTGGCTCTGACACTACATCCAGAAAACTATGGGAAATCGGCTGATTGGACCTGATTTCCTGATGGCCTGTTTGGAAAAGAATTGAAACCAGTAAAAGACACAAAATGTTTACATTGACAAGTGCATAATACTTGCTAACCCAGAGATATTGAAGGATAGTAACACATTAATGCCAATCAATGCTTTCCCCTTGATGTTTAAAATCATCTGGTAATAGACAGAATAGAATACGAAAGAAGGGCGCATTGGCGCACATTACAAGCTTAATTGGTTAATGGGAAGTACTCAGATGGAAATAGTAAACAAAAATAGTTGTTTATATAAAACTATTGTTTAACCCATTAAGCTGCAAATATGCACCCTAATGCACCCACTTTGTCATTTCACTCTGTCTAACGCCAGACAATTTTACTTGTCAAGGGGAAGTGTTGGGCATTAATGGGTTAACCAGACTATCTGGCCATGTCTCTTGTTAACCGATTAAGCCACAATGCACCCACTTTGTCATTTCACTCTGTCTAACACCAGACAATTTTACTCGTCAAGGGGAAAGTGTTGGGTGTTAATGGGTTAACCAGACTATCTGCCCATGTCGCTTGTTAACCGATTAAGCTGCAATGCACCCACTTTGTCATTTTACTCTGTCTAATGCCAGACAATTTTACTTGTCAAAGAAAAAGTGTTGGCCGTTAATGGGTTAATGTAAATCGACCATTTTATACTTGAAATTCTTAATGTTTGTAACCGATTTAACATGACTTAAAAGCATGGATTACTATATAAATATACATATTAAATGCATATTTGTCAGTTGTCACTAACCTTCGGGGGAAAATATCGTTGTTCGAGTGTCATAGCGACGAGACTAGAAAATAAAGTAACATTTATAATAAACTGAACCATATTTAACAACATACGAACTATGATCACGCCTAAATCTATAAATTTTCAGACAAAATCATATTAAAACAACTCACCATGCTGGAAATCTATATGTTGGAAATTAGAAAGACAATCTTGATAAAATCACATACGTCAAAAGTTGGTACTTTTGACGTATGTGATTTTATAATAATTACGATTGCGGAAAAATAAAATTTTCATAAGCGGAAAAACATTTGTCAAAAGTGGAAGCTCTACTTTTGCAGTATGGGAAATTGTCAGAATATATAAAAACTTCAATTATTGATTGTAATATTTTTGGCGATTTATTTGCTTCAGATTGTATATACATTTATTGTTATTGAAGGGATAATATATATTATATAAATATTTATAAAATTAAGATGAAAACAGTGACACAAGACCAGCTATTAGAACTACAAGGGCAACCAAAATGTATCAGGAATATTTGTATCCTGGCACACGTGGACCATGGTATGTATATAAAATATGCAGACCTGCCAAGTTGTTGGGAATAAAATTAGGGAGATTAACAATACTTGTGATTTTTCTGTGAACGACTTGAGCTGGCAACAACGATGAGCTCGTGAAATCTGCAGCAAGATCTAAAGGACGCTGTGAGTTGTGCACCCAGCCGTAGTGATTCAATACTAATATGCAAGAACCGTTAACTAAGGGGCTGTTTATATGGAGGCGAGCTAGCTCGGGTACCCGAGCTAGTTTGCTTTCCCAAGATGAATTTCACCCGTGTTTACATGAGACTGTTCAGACAGACTGGCTCGCCGAAACAAAGCACCCAGGATAAATTAAATATTATAAGCAAAATAATAGGAAATAATAGCAAACATGGGAACTCGCCAAAACCGGGCCAGCTCGGGTACCCTCATATAAACAGCCCCTAAGGCCTTAATTTCTTCACACATAAGGCATTACTATAGACAGAGGTAAAACACAAGAAATGCGGGAGATTTCTTCAAATTGTGGTCATGCGGGAGGGAGATGAGTAATGGTTCTAAAATGCGGGAGTCTCCCGCCAAATGCAGGAGACTTGGTAGGTCTGAATAATAGGGTAAATATTCTAAATTGGGTGATACCTATGTTTGGTTTGATTTACCCTTATACCAAACATTTGCATAACCCTAGTATATATACATGAACGTGTGGTTGGCTTTTGACAACTGAATTCTATAGCTCAGTTGGCAAGGTGCTGCACTGGAATTGCAGTGCGGCAGGTTCAATGCCTGCCAGAGGGCCTATAGCAGAGCCTGAAATAATGGTCGGACATTTTCCGATCAAATTTCAGTTTGTCTGACCAAATACTAAATTGATCGGATATTTTGTCCGGATGAAATGAAGTAGGCAGTGTTCTTCAAAGCTAGACTGAAGACTATTATTTACTGCTGATGCAATTTGTCTAACGGAGATTGGGAGACAAGATGAAATCGAAATGTCTGACCAAATATGAAAATGTCCGATCAAATTCCCTTTTGGTCAGACATTTTTTCCAGACAACTTTTGACTGTTATTTCAGGTTCTGTATAGTTGCTTTTTTTCGCAACTGATCCTGGTTGAAATTTCCACCTACAAACACCATATGTATAAACAGACATATTAACACTACATCACATGAGACTAGACAAATTCAGAACCGTATACAAATACTGTATAGTTAGCTGTGTTTGAATTTGTCCAGTTTCATGTGTCCCATGCGAATGCAACAGTGAAATATGTGCGCAACAGACTTGTAGCAAGCTTGTCAACGAGTTGTAACAATGTTGTCATTTTATCAAGTTGCTACAAGGTTGTCACTCACAACTTGTTGACAAGTTGTTGAATTGCAGGACAATAACAAGTTGTTCGAACAACAAACTTGTAGCAACTTGTCAACAAGCTGAGAACAAGCAGTGCAAACACATCTTGATAACAAGTTGTTGAGACAGCCTTGGGTCAATTCTGCTGCAGGTTTGTTACAACTTGTGCATTTTTATGTGTGTAGGTAGAATACCATGATTTTTACGGGATGTCCTCTTTTCCTGTTTGTTTTTCCCTCAAGCAAGGGCCGGCTACACAGGCTATTCGTACATGCAAACAATGATACAGGGTTCACTTATTTATTATTTGAGGGCCACTGGTTAGTCAGTGTATACTGTTAAGTGTCACCCTCGGTAAATAAAGTTGATTATTATTATTATTTTATTCAAATTAGGCAAAACAACGTTGGCAGATGCTCTTGTAGCAAGCAATGGAATCATTTCAAATAGATTAGCAGGAAAGGTATATACGACAATTTCTCTAACGTACGATGCCAGTGTGGGTAGAGTGTAACAAAGATTCTGTCATTTCGGTGGTTGACTGTTGTGTAAAACTACCTGAAAAATACAATAAGAACGAAACATCAAAGTTCTTATTGTATTTTTCAGGTAGTTTTACACAACAGTCGCCCACAGAATATATGATAATTGATGGTGTTTGTGGATGGAATATTCGAACGAAAATTTATATACCTTTTTAGACCTAGCCAGGAGCAGTTGCGAAAAATGCAACATTAGGCAATCTGGAGAGGTTCTAATATTACCCATACATCTAGTCTGTGGTAATGGTGATTTTTGTTGCCCTACAATGTTTAATAACTGGCTTCATTTTCTTCATCATTGAACATTATCCAGTCTACTTTTCAGATCAGTGGACAATGCATGTCTGTGCAATAACACTACATGTATAGTGCACAGGGTGCCCATGCCAAGTCAACATTATGAAGGGAGAGCCCCAGAACCTTTGGCAGAGAAGGGCCTGGGCACCAGGGTAGGTAGAGACCACTGACCAATCAGAACACTCAGACAACAACTTTTATTAATAGTGAAAGAATCAGCTACATGATTTATATTTCATTTGTTTACTATTATATATTGAAATGTCTATATCAAAATGTCTATATTATACACAAATGAATATATGAAACCTCTATGTGTAAAACTATATACAGTACGTGTTCAAAAAATAGACCAAAACCACTTAAAATAATTTAATATGTATTCTTTTCAAACAGATGTAATTTGAAAAAGATATGTAGTTTGTTATTGGAAATTTCAAATGGTTTTCATTTTTTGTAAACACTTTTTAACCTACTAATTATATACAATATATTGAAATATTAGAACACAAGCTTAAAAATCACATAGTATTTAATTATGGCTTAAACACAGCAATTATATTTATGTTGTTTTTCATAAAGTCTGCATGGGTAATATTTAAACTAGGTTACTTACTTATACAGGCAAAATGCGTTATTTAAATATACGATAAATCCTCATCTATTTCAGTCATGTTTGTGGCGGGGGGGGGGGGTGTTATTGGAGTGCATTCTTAGTTGTGAATGGGTGGGGGGCGCTTAATAGAGGATTTACGGTAAAATCAACAAAACATTCTGTTAAAGTTCACGGCGAAGGTTTTTGTAGAAAAATGACATACTTATCACTAACCAAAGTAAGTGCACCATTGGTGTGGCAGAGAAGATGAAAATAGCGTATACTTTCTGGAAAGTTTCTATTATACAGTACATATGAACACTGAAGTTCAGCAGTTTGATCAGACAAATATTCTATCAATATCTTGCCATTATCATAGTCCCAAACGTGACCAATGAAGTTCTTGGTGACTTGGTTGTAAAATATACTGTCATAGTAATCGTCACCTTCACTTGGACGAAATTTAACAGTCCTTTGAAACTTTCCGTCTTCTGTGTAGACGTAAAGTCTGCTTGAATCTTTAGAAACATCAGGCAACTTTATTGTTGCGAGTATTATTTCATTGTTGCAAGAAACAGACACGGACTTTATATAATGATCATCCTCCTTCAGACCTGTGTCAAAGCTGTTTATCAGTTCCCCTTTGCTGTTACATAAATATACCGTGATATTTTTCCCAGCAGGTTTGCAACAAATGACAATATTTTTGTCATTGGTCACAGTAATGGCAATGTTATAACGAGATACCCCTTCAAGAAATTTCAAAGTACAATGATGCGTATTTCCTCCATCTGCACTGTACACTGACAACGTATAGCTACACTTCTCGTCACGCGACAGAACGTACACTGTGTCGTCTTCATCGACAGCTACATCCAAGACATTACCACCGGGCTGAGGGTGTTCAGTGTTGTCTTCCAAAGGAGAAAGACAGTACGGCTGCAGCTTACCTGTTGTTTTGTCGAGTTTTTGAAGACCATGTCCCTTATTGGTGAAACAAACGACATCTCCTTTTTTGGTTAGTCTACGACCCCGTATTTGCTCTTCAGATACTACAATGTCCCAGGGTGGTGTTATTTGAATTTCTCTCAGATTTGGTAAACTCTTGTAATGAATCGGATGGACAACTTGCTTATCACATTTTATCATTGGCCATTCAAAAACAGCCATTCTTTGCTTTGTAAACTTCGAGATAAAATCAGCCAAGATCAAATTAATCATCGTTACAGTTTCCACGATTTGCGCTCGTGACTCTTGTTTGAAGACAGATTTTATTCCTCCTTTAATATGCACTGAAAATATTTCTTGAATGGCTGACATATCATGTAATTCTCTCAGACGGTGCAAACAGTCACTTGCCGCGACTTCTGGGTCGTCCAAGTGCTGAAGTATTCCGCTTGTGATGCGTACTTTACTTGCCAAAATTCTTTCTTCCGTACTCAGTGCTGCGTTATGAAATGCTCGTCTCGCTTCTTTTCCTGCCTCTTCAAAAGATTTTTTAGCCAGCTCGAATCGTTCATTTGATACGATCTTTAATTTCCCAATGGCATTGGCAAGTGCAACTGCGTCTTCCACAGTCACTGACTGTTGAGCTGGTTTTTTCTCGGTTGAACTTGCCCCAGCGGTTGATAATTCAGATATAGATGGGTTTCCACTCTCAGAAGACTCGCCAAAAGATATACTCAGACGGTCGATTCCTTCCTCTAGGCAACTAATGCTCGTACAAAGATCTTTTCTCGAAATAGCATCAAGCTTAGACTTGATGTCGTCCAAATCACTAACAATCAAACCTCGAAACTTTTGGTCAGTTAGACCTCCATCTTGGAGTTTCTCAGCGCCATAAGTACGAACTTTGTTCGATATTAAACCGAAAGTAAGCTTCAAAACGCCTGTTATCACTTCTGACATCTTTGCTCAACTGAATGAATTGAAACTGGGTGGCAATATTTTATTATTGTCGTATATAAATATCACACAAAGAATATATACATTCCAATGAGTGTTGTGTGATCAGTCAACCTAGAGAAGCCTCATTGTTGGGTGGAGGGGGAGGAGTGGGTTGGTGGCTGTGACGTTTCTCTGTGTAACGTCGTGGAAAAAGTCGATAGTTTTTTCGAAAGTCCAGTTGACATTTCGGAATCATCGCCATTGCCCCATTCGCAGAGCATTAAAAAGTATAACAACTTGATACAAACGGCGTCGCCAGTCCATATATTCTACTCATTATATCATGTTTGTATATATTTTCAAAATCTTTTAATACTGATAAGGGGTCATGATTATGTACTAGAAAGGTCTAGAAATACCAAAAACAATTTTACAGTCAAAATACTGGAACCTTCCACTTCTGCTTTTGTAGTTTAGAGGGGGGGGGACTCGTGCTTAATAGAGGATTTGTGGGAAAATCGACAAAACATTCTGTTAAACCGAAGACAAACTTCAAAACACTTGAGATTGCTTCTGACATCGTACCACAACTAAGTCAAGTTGAACTGTGAGGAAATATTTTAATGACGTGCTGTTTGACAAACTTGGGTGATCTCGGCTACTTCATAGCTAGAGTATGACTTAGGTTTGTGTGGGTCAGGATGTCCAATGCTTAAGTGAGTTAAAATAGGCGAAAATATTTTGATGACAAAGACTGTATTGAGAAAGTCTCAAGACAGTCAAGTGTTTTCAACTTCCTGTGGGCTGTGGTATCAAGTACAATACAATGGAGATTCAGTGTCACAATGAAAACATTGAGACATGGTTGTGTTTGATAAACTTGGGTGAGTCTAGGGTACGTCATAGACCATACACTATTCATGAGTATGACGTAGGCTAGGGTGAGTCAGGATGTCCAAAGCACTTGTGCTTAAAATGTTGGAAAATATTTTGTTGACAAAGACTGTATATTAAGACAGTTTCAAGACAGTCAAGTGATTTAACTTCCTTAGTTTGCTGACCTTGTACGACTTCCTTTGTGCAACTTGTATTTTCTATATTTGATATTTTATTAAATCGAAAAACATCTGACAATCAGATACTTGAGTCTTTGATCAAAACCTGCTTAGAAAGCCCTGGGAACGAAGTTCGTCTTTGATACCACTCGGAACTGTCGGCCAAAAAATCTGGTCTGAGCCATCGGACCGGGTGATAAATAGTGAAGATCGCAGCATATTATTTAGACATTATTTCCAACTTCATTTGAATGACCCAACAACAATAAATAATGATAAATATATTTCGTTTGGTAAATTTCTTATATAAATAAGTTAAAAGAAGCAAGAATGGTTGGGTACATTGCAGCAGATGGTGGTCAATTGACTCAATTTCAGAAATGTTTACACTTATAGGGACTAGTAAATTTGAAAGATTTCTCTATCAATTTGCCACAAAATAGATGGTTTCTTTATAATGCTATAAAATAATTAGATTATTTTCTCATTTTGATAAAATAATGAATAGGCTTTAGTACTTCTGCAGATGATATATTTTCATTCTAATTTCTAAAGACTTGTTTAAATCGATGTATAAACCATACCAGTGCGCTTATGTAATGTATATATAAACGCTCTGATTTTCACAATTATACTGAAAGTCTAGAACGCACCATTATATAAATGCATAACCTGAACTTCAGTCTGTCTGTTTTCAAAAGAATGAAGTCGAAGCCATGCGTATTGCTTGTATAATGGTAAGCTCCAGCGATTCTAAAAGATGATATATTCTTATTCTAAAGATAAATAGTTTACACTACATCTGTCCCCGCTAGCTGATGTTTTAAACCGCTTCATATTGCCATCGTTATTGGTCTCATTGAACTCTACTTTCTGACTATGACTATAACACGCGTATGGCTGTGCCAACAGATGGCCTTAACCTATGTATGTTAACGTCGAGCATGCACTCACCGAGTCACGGTTTATGTGAAACCACAGCCTCGTACCCAGGCGCTTTTAAGGAAAAAAAATCGCATTCAGCTTATTTATAGAGATCAGTGGCTAAGCTGAGCGACCTCCCCAAGCACCCCCGCGCGCTCGCTCAGCTTAGCCACTGATCTCTATAAATTAGCTGAATGCGATTTTTTTTTTTTCCTTAAAAGCGCCTGGGTACGAGGCTGGTAAAACCACATGATCTTATCAACAATATTTCAGTCCGATTATAATTTCCGGTTTGACTTTAAGTCCAGTAACTTGTTTCAATGCATCAAAATCTTCCCCATATATTACTATTTTATGTAAAGGTATGGGTTCTTGAATTTGGACCAATTGTTTGCTATGGTATCGAAACTCGACACTACTGAAGTAATTTTTGCGATTCAAAGTACGACGCTGTAAAACGTATTTGTATCACCGCGGAGACAGCGTGTTACTTGAGAAATATGATATATTTGGCAAGGTGATAAATGATATATTTACTGGGCAACAGAACACGTAGTGGCATACATTTTGAGATATTACTTGAAATGAATACTGGGATTACTTCTCAAAAGAGAATGGTAATAGCCGCAAGGTTTGCCATACTAATTATCAGTCTTTAATATAAACTGTTAAGTTAATAATCTGGTTTGTGTCAACATGTACATTGTGTCAATCAAAGAACCTTCTTTGGCAGAGAAGGAACTGGGCACTAAGGTAGATAGAAGCCACTAACTAAAGTAACCAATCAACATTCAGAATAACAACCTTTATTCATAATGAGAGAATCAGTTACATTACGACATTGCGTTTTTTAACACCAGGAGATATTTTTCAATGCACTTGGTGTCTTAGTAATGGTGATTTCTGTTGTCCTACAATGTTTAATAACTGGCTTCATTTTCTGCATTATTGAACAATAAATTGCACTATCCAGTCTACTTTTCAGATCAGTGGACAATGTATGTCCATGCAGTCACACTAACATATATAGTGCACATGCCAAGTCAACATTATGAAGGGAGAGCCCCAGAACCTTTGGCAGAGAAGGGCCTGAGCACCAGAGTAGGTAGACCAATCAGAACACTCAGACAACAACTTTTATTAATAGCGAAAGAATCAGCTACATGATTTATATTTCATTTGTTTACTATTATATATTGAAATGTCTATATCAAAATGTCTATATTATACACAAATGAATATATGAAACCTCTATGTGTAAAACTATATACAGTGTTCACAAAAATAGAGCAAAACCACTTAAAATAATTTATTATGTATTCTTTTCAAACAGATGTAATTTGAAAAATATATGTAGTTTGTTATTGGAAATTTCAAATGGTTTTCATTTTTTGTAAACACTTTTTAACCTACTAATTATATACAATATATTCAAACTTAAACACAGCAATTATATTTATGTTGTTTTTCATAAAGTCTGCATGGGTAATATTCAAACTAGGTCACTTACTTATACAAGCAGAATGCGTTATTTAAATATACGATAAATCCTCATCTATTTCAGCCATGTTTGTGGCGAGGGGGGTGTTAGTGGAGCTAGGGGTGGGCTAAATAGTAAGACACAGTATGTGAGAAATTCAGTTAATTGACGTGTATTTCCAGACCAATTAATAAATGTATTGTAGTCAATACTGTACACAGGTGTTTCTTAGTTGTGAATGGGTGGGGGGCGTTTAATAGAGGATTTACGGTAAAATCAACAAAACATTCTGTTAAAGTTCATGGAGAAGGTTTTTGTAGAAAAATGATATGCTCATCACTAACCAAAGCAAGTGCACCATTTGTGTGGCAGAGAAGATAAGAATCGTTTATATCTTCTGGAAAGTTTGTATTATACAGTACATATAAACACTGAAGTTCAGCAGTTTGATCAGACAAATATTCTATCAATATCTTGTCATCGTCATAGTCCGTAACGCGACCAATGAAGTTCTTGGTGACTTGGTTGTGAAATATACTGCGATAGTAATAGTGACCTTCACTTGGACGAAATTTAACAGTCCTTTGTAACTTTCCGTCTTCTGTGTAGATGTAAAGCCTGTTTGAATCTTTAGAAACATCAGACCACTTTCTTGTTGTGAGTATTATTTCATTATTGCAAGAAACAGACACGGACTTTATATAATGATCATCCTCCTTCAGACCTGTGTCAAAGCTGTTTATCAGTTCTCCTTTGCTGTTACATAAATATACCGGGATATTTTTCCCAGCAGGTTTACAACAAATGACAATATTTTTGTCATTGGTCACAGTAAAGGCAATGTTATCATTATGTAACCCTTCAAGAAATTTCAAAGTACAATGATGCGTATTTCTTCCATCTGCACTGTACACTGACAACGTATAGCTAGCCTTCTCGTCACGCGACAGAACGTACACTGTGTCGTCTTCATCGACAGCTACATCAATGACTTCACCACCGGGCTGAGGGTGTTCAGTGTTGTCTTCCAAAGGAGAAAGACAGTACGGCTGCAGCTTACCTGTTGTTTTGTCGAGTTTTTGAGGACTATGACTGCCATAGCTGAAACAAACGAGATCTCCTTTTTTGGTCAATGCAGAGACGTTTTGCCAAATGTACTTCCAACACACATTTTCTTCAAGTACTACCATGTCCCAAGGTGGTGTTATTTTAATTTCTTTCAGATTTGGTAAACTCTTGTCATGAATCGGATGGACAACTTGCTTACCACATTTTATCATTGGCCATTCAAAAACAGCCATTCTTTGCTTTGTAAACTTCGAGATAAAATCAGCCAAGATCAAATTAATCATCGTTACAGTTTCCACGATTTCCGTTCGTGACTCTTGTTTGAAGACGGATTTTATTCCTCCTTTACGATGCACTGAAAATATTTCTTGTATGGCTGGCATGTCATGTAGTTCTTGCAGATAGTGCAAGCAGTCATTTCTCGCGATTTCTGGGTGGTCCAAATGCTGAAGTATTCCGCTTGCGATGCGTACTTTACTCGCTAAAATTCTTTCTTCTGTGCTCAGTGCTGCGTTATGAAATGCTTCGCACGCTTTCTCTTCTGCTTTCTTGAAAGATTTTTTAGCCAACTCAAACGGTTCATTTGATACGATCTTTAATTTCCCAATGGCATTGGCAAGTGCAACTGCGTCTTCCACAGTCACTGCGTGCTGAGTTGGCTTCGTCTCGGTTGAACCTGCCCCAGCGTTCGGTAATTCAGACGTAGATGGGTTTCCACTGTCAGAAGACTCGCCTAAAGACATGTTCAGACGTTTGATACCTAGATGTAAGAAGCTAATGCTCGCACAAAGATCTTTTCTCGAAATAGCATCAAGTTTAGACTTGATGTCGTCCAATTCACGAACAAACAAATCTCGAAACTTTTGATCAGTGAGACCTCCATCTTGGAGTTTCTCAGCGCCATAAGTACGAACTTTGTTCGATATTAAACCGAAGGCAAACTTCAAAACGCCTGTGATTACTTCTGACATCGTGTCACAACTAAGTCAACTTAAAATATGAGGAAATATTTTTATGACAAAGACTATATTGAGCAAGTCACAAGACAATCAAATGATTTAAGTTCCTGTGGTATCAAATTTCTCATGTGTTTGCAATATTCCAAACTTTTATAGTTTGGTGACCTTGTACGACTTCCTTTATGCAAATTGTATTTTTCTTCATTTTATATTTTATCAAATTTAAAACATTCAGCCGTGGTTTTTGATAAACTTGGGTCAGGATGTCTAAAGCATAAATGAATATAAAATATGCGAAAATAATTTGATGACGAAGCTACATTAGACCATATTGTGAAAGTCACCGGACAGTCAAGTGTTTTGAGTTCGGCGGTATTAAATTTCTGTAGTGTTTGCAACATTTCAATTTTTTTAGTTTCCTGTCCTTTGTACAACCTATATTTGTCTTCATTCTATATTTTATTTAATCCAAAAACATCTGACAATCAAATACTTGAGTCTTTAATACCATTCGGAATTGTCGGCCAAAAAGTTTGGTATTTTCTTTCGAGTTGTGTAACTTGGGTCTACACATGGGGTGGGGTGGGGTGGTTGGATAATTTTGTCCGACGAAAGTGCGTGGTCAAAACATAATGTAACATCCTGATAACAAGTTGTTGAACTGAACAGCATTGGTACAAGTCTGTTGTGCGTTTTTACGTGTGCACGCGCGAGTAACGAGTGGAGCAAGTACCAAAAACACTCGCGCGTACTCACAACTCGCGAGTACTGTTCACTGCTCTATAATACTAACTGGACGTATAGACAATGTGTAGTCAATATTATATTCTCCTTAGGTAATAGATCTTGATCCTTACTGGGTGCCAACGACCGAGGAAGAATATCTTCATTTTGGAGAGAAAGCGGACTCAGAAAACCAAGCTAGGAAGTACATGAACAGTGTTAGACGAAGGAAAGGCTTATATGTTGAGGCTAAGACTGTAGAACATGCCGGCGGAAATACATGAACGGTGTGAACGAAGGAAAGTCTTATATGTTGAGGCTAAAACTGTGGAACATGCTGAGAAACAGAGAACATTGAAGAAATAAGAACTTCTGAGTTCTATTTATGAACTTTTGAAAAGAGAATGACATCTATATTTTGGAGAGAAAGTGGACTCAGAGACTAAAGCAATGAAATACATGAACAGTGTTAGACGAAGGAAAAGACTGTAAGTTGAACACGCTGAAAAACAGAGAACATTGAAGAAATAGAAACGATATCTAGTTTCGAATTGGAGGAAAAGGTGGAATCAAATTTATCAAGGAATAATGTATAAGTACATGGATACTGGTAGAAGACATGGCTCTACGTGAGCTGTAAAACATGTTGAGAAACAGAGATCATTGAGGGAATACGCACATTCCATGTGCGAAATTCATTTTAATAGGGTTAAAATCAGCCAGTTAATAGGGTTAAAATCGTCTGGCGTTAGACAGAGTAAAATACTAAAGTAGGGCGCATCTGGGCGCATTGCAAGCTAATGGGTTAACAGACCTATCTGCCAGTGTTTCTTGTTAACCCCTTAGCTTGCAATGCCCCTTGCTTTAGTATTTTACTCTGCCTAACACCAGACGATTTTATTAGTCAGTGCCTCAGTGGTAGGGTACTGCCAGTTAATGGGACTGCAAGTCTAGCAGTTGTATACTTAAAATCGTCAATGTGTGTAACTTAATAACATGCCTTAAAAGCATTGATTACTGTACAAAGTAATATTGCGGAAATAAAATTTTCATAAGCGGAAAAACATTTGTCAAAAGTGGAAGCTCTACTTTTGCAGTATGGGAAATTGTCAGAAAGCCAGACTGCTGACTTGTGATATTTTTCGAAAACTTCAATATTTATTGTAATATTTTTGGCGATTTATTTGCTTCAGATTGTATATACATTTATTGTTATTGAAGGGATAATATATATTATATAAATATTTATAAAATTAAGATGAAAACAGTGACACAAGACCAGCTATTAGAACTACAAGGGCAACCAAAATGTATCAGGAATATTTGTATCCTGGCACACGTGGACCATGGTATGTATATAAAATATGCAGACCTGCCAAGTTGTTGGGAATAAAATGAGGGAGATTAACAATATTTGTGATTTTTCTGTGAACGACGTGAGCTGGCAACAACCATGAGCTCATGAAATCTGCAGCAAGGTCTAAAGGATGCTGCACCCAGCCGTAGTGATTCAATACTAATATGCAAGAACCGTTAACTAAGGAGAGGTAACACACAAGAAATGCGGGAGATTTCTTCAAATTGTGGTCATGCGGGAGGGAGATGAGTAATGGTTTTAAAATGCGGGAGTCTCCCGCCAAATGCAGGAGACTTGGTAGGTCTGTAGCTCTATGTTTGGTTTGATTTAAATCCTTATACCAAACATTTGCATAACCCTAGTATATATACATGAACGTGTGGTTGGCTTTTGACAGCTGAATTCTATAGCTCAGTTGGCAAGGTGCTGCACTGGAATCGCAGTGCGGCAGGTTCAATGCCTGCCAGAGGGCCTATAGCAGAGCCTGAAATAATGGTCGGACATTTTCCGATCAAATTTCAGTTTGTCCGACCAAATACTAAATTGATCGGATATTTTGTCCGGACAAAATGAAGTAGGCAGTGTTCTTCAAAGCTAGACTGAAGACTATTATTTACTGCCGGTGCAATTTATCTAACGGAGATTGGGAGACAAGATGAAATCAAAATATCTGACCAAATATGAAAATGTCCGATCAAATTCCCTTTTGGTCAGACATTTTTTCCAGACAACTTTCGACTGTTATTTCAGGTTCTGTATAGTTGCTTTTTTGCAACTGATCCTGGTTAGGTCTAAAAATATGTATACAGTTTTGGCTTGAAATTTCCACCTACAAACACCATATGTATAAACAGACCTATTAACACGACATCACATGAGACTAGACAAATTCAGAACCGTATACAAATACTGTATATAGTTAGCTGTGTTTGAATTTGTCCAGTTTCATCTGTCCCATGTGAATGCAACAGTGAAATATGTGCGCAACAGACTTGTAGCAAGCTTGTCAACAAGTTGTAACAATGTTGTCATTTTATCAAGTTGCTACAAGGTTGTCACTCACAACTTGTTGACAAGTTGTTGAATTGCAGGACGATAACAAGTTGTTGGAACAACTTGTAGCAAGTTGTCAACAAGCTGAGAACAAGCAGTGCAAACACATCTTGATAACAATTATAATACTGGGTTTGGTGGATAATCCAAGTGAGTAGATATATACACAATTTTAAGACCTAACCAGGAACGGTTGCGAAAAATGCAACACTAGGTCCTCTGGCAGGAATTGAACCCACGGCCCTGCGATTCCGGTGCAGCACTCTAACCAACTGAGCTACAGAGGCCAGTTGCTGAGCTGTAACCGTAAGTTCTGTATATATAGGTTATCGGGTGTGCGGGTTGTGATAAAGTAAACTTCAAAGATTTTTTTGCACTTCACTTGGTTGAACTAGAATACTGGGTTTGGTGGATAATCCAAGTGAGTGGATATATACACAATTTTAAGACCTAACCAGGAACGGTTGTGAAAAATGGAGCGCTCTAACCAACTGAGCTACGGTTACAGCTCAGCAACTGGACTCTGTAGCTCAGTTGGTTAGAGCGCTGCACCGGAATCGCAGGGCCGTGGGTTCAATTCCTGCCAGAGGACCTAGTGTTGCATTTTTCGCAACCGTTCCTGTTTAGGTCTTAAAATTGTGTATATATCTACTCACATTCTAGTTCAACCAAGTAAAGTGCAAAAAAATCTTTGAAGTTTACTTGATAACAATTTGTTGTTGAGACAGCCTTGGGTCAATTCTGCTGCAGGTTTGTTACAACTTGTGCATTTTTATGTGTGTAGGTAGAATAGCATGATTTTTACGGGATGTCCTCTTTGCTGTTTGTCTTTTCCCTCCAGCGAGGGCCGGCTACACAGGCTATTCGTAGATGCAAACAATGATACAGGGTTCACTTATTTATTATTTTATTCAAATTAGGCAAAACAACTTTGGCAGATGCTCTTGTAGCAAGCAATGGAATCATTTCAAATAGATTAGCAGGAAAGGTATATATGACAATTTCTCGAACGTACAGTGCCAGAGTGGGTAGAGTGTAACGAAGATTCGGTGGTTGACTGTTCTGTAAAACTACCTGAAAAATACAATAAGAATGAAACGTCAAAGTTCTTATTGTATTTTTCAGGTAGTTTTACACAACAGTCAACCACAGAATATATGTGGATGAAATATTCGAACGAAAATTTATATACATTTTTAGACCTAGCCAGGAGCAGTTTGCGAAATATGCAACATTAGGCAATCTGGAGAGCTTTAATATTTACCCATATATGACAATTGAAGACTTATTAATTTATATCCATATTCAGCTAAATAATTGTACAATCTTTAATCATAAGTGTCAGACTGTTGAAATATATCTTAACCCCCTTTAACTGACTGTGCACTCTACTCTGCCATTTTCCATAAAGGCTTTCGCTGTGTGTCTCTTGACAAATTTCCCTTAATGTTGAATATAATATTATTGCATTCATTATTCTATGCTGCAGTAATATTGCTTGCTGTCGCCAGAATCGGTAGATGTTCGTGATGAATATGCGTAAATAATCGATTCACCATCCCCAGCATAGGGATTATTGTAATCCCTACCAATGACAGGGTTCAAATTAGAGAAGAAAATTGACTCGGAAATTTTGTGGCAGTACAAAGTAAATTTTGATTTAGAAATGCATTAGATTTCTTGTCCTTTTGGATATATTGTGGATTTTTCTGGTTCACACTATTGAAGCCGCTATTGATGAGCTCAAGCGAGTGGAATATTGCCTGCCATATTCAGATCAGGTGCGCATTTGAAAAACGATTAAAAACTATGCAAATAGAGTGGACTAGATTACCACTTTGCAACCTGGCAACATTATGTTGTGTGCAAAGTGGCATACACGAGGCATGCGATTTCATACTCTCAAAACAAACAAGGCTCGTGACAAAGCACACATCTTGACCCGGTAAGGCACTTGCTGGGGTGTGTGCGCGATCGCGCACCTTGAAACGACCAGGTCAAGGTCTGTAGTAATGGTGATTTCTGTTGTCCTACAATGTGTAATAACTGACTTCATTTTCTGCATTATTGAACAATAGATTGCACTATCCAGTCTACTTTTCAGATCAGTGGACAATGCATGTCCATGCAATAACACTACATGTATAGTGCACAGCTGCCCATGCCAAGTCAACATGAAGGGAGAGCCCCAGAACCTTTGGCAGAGAAGGGCCTGGGCACCAGGGTAGGTAGAGACCACTGACCAATCAGAACACTCAGACAACAACTTTTATTAATAGTGAAAGAATCAGCTACATGATTTATATTTCATTTGTTTACTATTATATATTGAAATCTCTATATCAAAATGTCTATATTATACACAAATGAATATATGAGACCTCTATGTGTAAAACTATATACAGTGTTTCCAAAAATAAACCAAAACCACTTTAAAATAATTTATTATCTATTCTTTTCAAACAGATGTAATTTGAAAAAGATATGTAGTTTGTTATTGGAAATTTCAAATGGTTTTCATTTTTTGTAAACACTTTTTAACCTACTAATTATATACAATATATTCAAATATTAGAACACAAGCTTAAAAATCACATAGTATTTAATTATGGCTTAAACACAGCAATTATATTTATGTTGTTTTTCATAAAGTCTGCATGGGTAATATTCAAACTAGGTCACTTACTTATACAGGCAGAATGCGTTATTTAAATATACGATAAATCCTCATCTATTTCAGCCATGTTTGTGGCGAGGGGGGGTGTTAGTGGAGCTAGGGGTGGGCTAAATAGTGAGACACAGTATGTGAGAAATTCAGTTAATTGACCAATTAATAAATGTATTGTAATCAATACTGTACACAGGTGTTTCTTAGTTGTGAATGGGTGGGGGGCGCTTAATAGAGGATTTACGGTAAAATCAACAAAACATTCTGTTAAAGTTCCACCCGATTAGCACGGAGAAGGTTTTTGTAGAAAAATGACATACTTATCACGAACCAAAGCAAGTGCACCATTTGTGTGGCAGACAAGATCAAAATAGTATATATTTTCTGGAAAGTTTGTATTATACAGTACATATGAACACTGAAGTTCAGCAGTTTGATCAGACAAATATTCTATCAACGCCTTGTCATCATAGTCCCAAACGTGACCAATGATCTTCTGGGTGACTTGGTTGTAAAATATACTGCGATAGTAATCGCGACCTTCACTTGGATGAAATTTAACAGTCCTTTGTAACTTTCCGTCTTCTGTGTAGATGTAAAGCCTGTTTGAACCATAAGAGTACTTTGTTGTTGTGAGTATTATTTCATTATTGCAACAAACAGACACGGAGTTTATTATATGACCATCTTTCTTCAGACCTGTGTCAAAGCTGTTTATCAGTTCTCCTTTGCTGTTACATAAATATACCGTGATATTCTCCCCAGACGGTTTACAACAAATGACAATATTTTTGTCATTGGTCACAGTAAAGGCAATGTTATGATTATATAACACTTTAAGAAATGCCAAAGTACAATGATGCGTATTTCTTCCATCTGCACTGTACACTGACAACGTATAGCTATCCTTCTCGTCACGCAACAGAACGTACACTGTGTCGTCTTCATCGACAGCTATATTCATGACTTTGCCACCGGGCTGAGGGTGTTCAGTGTTGTCTTCCAAATGAGAAAGACAGTACGGCTGCAGCTTACCTGTTGTTTTGTCGAGTTTTTGAAGACCATGTCCCTCATCGGTGGAACAAACGAGATCTCCTTTTTTGGTTAGTCTAAAAGGCCACATTGACTCTTCAAGTACTACAATGTCCCAGGGTGGTGTTATTTGAATTTCTTTCAGATTTGGTAAACTCTTGTCATGAATCGGATGGACAACTTGCTTACCACATTTTATCATTGGCCATTCAAAAACAGCCATTCTTCGCTTTGTAAACTTCGAGATAAAATCAGCCAAGATCAAATTAATCATCGTTACAGTTTCCACGATTTCCGTTCGTGACTCTTGTTTGAAGACAGATTTTATTCCTCCTTTACGATGCACTGAAAATATTTCTTGTATGGCTGGCATGTCATGTAGTTCTTGCAGATATTGCAAGCAGTCACTTGCCGCGATTTCTGGGTCGTCCAAATGCTGAAGTATTCCGCTTGCGATGCGTACTTTACTTGCCAAAATTCTGTCTTCCGTACTCAGTACTGCGTTATGAAATGCTCGTCTCGCTTCTTTTCCTGCCTCTTTGAAAGATTCTTTAGCCTGCTCGAATCGTTCATTTGGTACGATCTTTAATTTCCCAATGGCATTGACAAGTGCAACTACGTCTTCCACAGGCACTGACTGTTGAGCTGGTTTTTTCTCGGTTGAACTTGCCCCAGCGGTTGATAATTCAGATGTAGATGGGTTTCCACTCTCAGAAGACTCGCCAAAAGATATACTCAGACGGTCGATTCCTTGCTGTAGACAACTAATGCTCGTACAAAGATCTTTTCTCGAAATAGCATCAAGTTTAGATTTGATGTCGTCTAATTCACGAACAAACCAACCTCGAAACTTTTGGTCAGTTAGACCTCCATCTTGGAGTTTCTCAGCGCCATAAGTACGAACTTTGTCCGATATTAAACCGAAGGTAAGCTTCAAAACGCCTGTGATCACTTCGGACATCTTTGCTCACCTGAATGAATTGAAACTGGGTGGCAATATTTTATTATTGTCGTATATAAATATCACACAAAGAATATACATTCCAATCCATGTTGTGTTGTGTGATCCAGTCAACAACCTAGAAACATTCACATTCGGTTATCACGATCGACGCGTCGACGAACGTCATGGGTTGGGATGGTGGCTGTGACGTTTCTCTGTGTAACGTCGTGGAAAAACTCGATAGTTTTATCGAAAGTCCAGTTGACATTTCGGAATCATCGCCATTGCCCCATTCGCAGAGCATTAAAAAATATAACTTGATACAAACGCCGTCACCAGTCCATATATTCTACTCATTATATCATGTTTGTATATATTTTCAAAATCTTTTAATACTGATAAGGGGTCATGATTATGTACTAGAAAGGTCTAGAAATACCAAAAACAATTTTACAGTCAAAATACTGGAACCTTCCACTTCTGCTTTTGTAGTTTAGAGGGGGGGGGACTCGTGCTTAATAGAGGATTTGTGGGAAAATTGACAAAACATTCTGTTAAACCGAAGGCAAACTTCAAAACACTTGAGATTGCTTCTGACATCGTACCACAACTAAGTCAAGTTGAACTGTGAGGAAATATTTTAATGACGTGTTGTTTGACAAACTTGGGTGATCTCGGCTACTTCATAGCTAGAGTATGACTTAGGTTTGGGTGGGTCAGGATGTCCAAAGCTTAAGTGAGTTAAAATATGCGAAAATATTTTGATGACAAAGACTGTATTGAGAAAGTCTCAAGACAGTCAAGTGATTTTAACTTCCTGTGGTATCAAGTACAATACAATGGAGACTCGGAAAAATTTCATATTTTTTATAATTCTACGTTTCGACTAATCTTCAGTGATCTTCAGGAATTATGAAACTACTATAAAATTTTACAAGTTATATTATACACAGGTGTGATGTAGGTGATAAAACAACTATCAAATTTAAAAACATTGAGACATGGTTGTGTTTGATAAACTTGGGTGAGTCTAGGGTACGTCATAGACCATACACTATTCATGAGTATGACGTAGGCTAGGGTGAGTCAAGATGTCGAAAGCACTTGTGCTTAAAATATGCGAAAATATTTTGTTGACAAAGACTGTATATTGAGACAGTTACAAGACAATCAAGTGATTTAACTTCCTTAGTTTGCTGACCTTGTACGACGTTGTACAACTTGTATTTTCTATATTTGATATTTTATTAAATAGAAAAACTTTGATCAAAACCTGCTTAGAAAGCCCTGAGAACGAAGTTCGTCTTTGATACCACTGGGAACTGTCGACCAAAAAATCTGGTCTGAGCCATCGGTGATAAATAGTGAAGACCGCAGCATATTATTTAGACATTATTTCCAACTTCATTTGAATGACCCAACAACAATAAATAGTGATAAATATATTTGGTTTGGTAAATTTCTTATATAAATAAGTTAAAAGAAGCAAGAATGGTGGGGTACATTGCAGCAGATGGTGGTCAATTGACTCAATTTCAGAAATGTTTACACTTATAGGGACTAGTAAATTTGATTTCTCTATCATAAAGATTTCTCTATCAATTTGCCACAAAATAGATGGTTTCTTGATAATGCTATAAAATAATTTCATTATTTTCTCATTTTGATAAAATAATGAATGGGCTTTAGTACTTCTGCAGATGATATATTTTCATTCTAATTTCTAAAGACTTGTTTAAATAGATGTATAAACCATACCAGTGCGCTTATGTAATGTATATATAAACGCTCTGATTTTCACAATTATACTGAAAGTCTAGAACGCACCATTATATAAATGCATAACCTGAACTTCAGTCTGTCTGTTTTCAAAAGAATGACGTCGAAGACATGCGTATTGCCTGTATAATGGTAAGCTCCAGCGATTCTAAAAGATGATATATTCTTATTCTAAAGATAAATAGTTTACACTACATCTGTCCCCGCTAGCTGATGTTTTAAACCGCTTCATATTGCCATCGTTATTGGTCTCATTGAACTCTACTTTGTGACTATGTCTATAACACGCGTATGGCTATGTCAATACCTTAACCTATGTATCGAGCATGCAGTCACGGTTTATGTAAAACTACACGATCTTATCAACAATATTTCAGTCCGATATTTTGTTGACAAAGACTGTATATTGAGACAGTTACAAGACAGTCAAGTGATTTAACTTCCTTAGTTTGCTGACCTTGTACGACTTCCTTTGTGCAACTTGTATTTTCTATATTTGATATTTTATTAAATCGAAAAACATCTGACAATCAAATACTTGAGTCTTTGATCAAAACCTGCTTAGAAGCCCTGGAAACGAAGTTCGTCTTTGATACCACTTGGAACTGTCGGCCAAAAAATCTGGTCTGAGCCATCGGACCGGGTGATAAATAGTGAAGACTGCAGCATATTATTTCGACATTATATCCAACTTCATTTGAATGACCCAACAACAGTATATAATGATAAATATATTTGGTTTTGTAAATTTTGAAGATTAGATTAGATTTAAAGGTTAGATTAGGTTAGATTTTGAAGGGATTTCTGCTATGTTCCTTCTTTTTGTATGTCTTACTCATTAGGAAAAAACATTGCGTTGCAGAAATTGAAAACAAACGCATCGTTCTAAAAATTTTGATTCACGGATATATTGCGGATTTTGTCTTAGGCTGGTTCACATGATTGAGGCTGCTATTGATGAGCTCAACACATCCTCTCTGACACATCCTATAATAGGACGGGATCTGGACAAAGTCACTGATCTTTATATAAACTGAACTAAGTATCTATTGTTTTAAAAATGAAACCAGGTAGAAATATATTATGTGAGAAGCTTTATTTGTCAAAATTTAAATGAAGGCATCTGCTATTTTTAAAGTTTGAACAACGTTTTTTAAGACTAGGAAATATTTTCGAATGCACTTGGTTTCTTAGTACGGGCCTGGCCTGGAGCATTTTTGCATGCGAGTGGAATATTGCGTACCATATTCAGGTCAGGTGCACATTTGAAAAATGATAAAACAATTATGCAAGTAAAGTGGACTAGATTACCACTTTGCAACCTGGCAATGTTATATTATGTGCAATGCCTGTGGCTAGTAAATAAATCTAAAGTTGAGAACTGTTCACATAAAAACTTAAAAGTTGCAAACTAAGTGCATACATGAGGTGCACGATTTCATACTCTCAAAACACACAAGGCATGTGACAAAGCGTCCATCTTGACCAGTTAAGGCATGTGCGCTTGCAATCGCATGCCGTGAAACGGCCAGGTCTGTAGTAATGGTGATTTTTGTTGCCCTACAATGTTGAATAACTGGCTTCATTTTCTGCATCATTGAACAATAGATTGCACTATCCAGTCTACTTTTCAGATCAGTGGACAATGTATGTCTATGCAGTAAACACTACATGTATAGTGCACAGGGTGCCCATGCCAAGTGAACATTATGAAGGGAGAGCCCCAGAACCTTTGGCAGAGAAGGGCCTGGGCACCAGGGTAGGTAGAGACCACTGACCAATCAGAACACTCAGACAACAACTTTTATTAATAGTGAAAGAATCAGCTACATGATTTATATTTCATTTGTTTACTATTATATATTGAAATGTCTATATCAAAATGTCTATATTATACACAAATGAATATATGAAACCTCTATGTGTAAAACTATATACAGTACGTGTTCAAAAAATAGACCAAAACCACTTAAAATAATTTAATATGTATTCTTTTCAAAACAGATGTAATTTGAAAAATATATGTAGTTTGTTATTGGAAATTTCAAATGGTTTTCATTTTTGTAAACACTTTTTAACCTACTAATTATATACAATATATTCAAATATTAGAACACAAGCTTAAAAATCACATAGTATTTAATTATGGCTTAAACACAGCAATTATATTTATGTTGTTTTTCATAAAGTCTGCATGGGTAATATTCAAACTAGGTCACTTACTTATACAGGCAGAATGCGTTATTTAAATATACGATAAATCCTCATCTATTTCAGCCATGATTGTGGCGAGGGGGGGTGTTAGTGGAGCTAGGGGTGGGCTAAATAGTGAGACACAGTATGTGAGAAATTCAGTTAATTGACCAATTAATTAATGTATTGTAATCAATACTGTACACAGGTGTTTCTTAGTTGTGAATGTGGGGTGTTAGTGGAGCTAGGGGTGGGCTAAATAGTGAGACACAGTATGTGAGAAATTCAGTTAATTGACCAATTAATTAATGTATTGTAATCAATACTGTACACAGGTGTTTCTTAGTTGTGAATGGGGGGGGGCGCTTAATAGAGGATTTACGGTAAAATCAACAAAACATTCTGTTAAAGTTCACGGAGAAGGTTTTTGTAGAAAAATGACATACATATGACTAACCAAAGTAAGTGCACCATTTGTGTGGCAGACAAGATTGAAATAGTATATATTTTCTGGAAGGTTTGTATTATACAGTACATATGAACACTGAAGTTCAGCAGTTTGATCAGACAAATATTCTATCAATATCTTGTGATCAACAAAGTCCCAAACGTGACCAATGAAGTTCTTGGTGACTTGGTTGTGAAATATACTGCCATAGCAATCGCGACCTTCACTTGGACGAAATTTAACAGTCCTTTGTAACTTTCCGTCATCGGTGTAGATGTAAAGCCTGTTTGAAACACCAGAGAACTTTTTTGTTGCGAGTATTATTTCATTATTGCAAGAAACAGACACGGATATTATTGTATGATCATTCTTCTTCACACCTGTGTCAAAGCTGTTTATCCGTTCTCCTTTGCTGTTACATAAATATATAACCGTGATATTCTCCCCAGCAAGTTTACAACAAATGACAATATTTTTGTCATTGGTCACAGTAAAGGTAATGTTATCATTATCTAACCATTTAAGAAATTTCAAATTACAATGATGCGTATTTCTTCCATCTGCACTGTACACTGACAACGTATAGCTATCATTCTCGTCACCCGACAGAACGTACACTGTGTCGTCTTCATCGACAGCTATATTCTTGACTTTGCCACCGGGCTGAGGGTGTTCAGTGTTGTCTTCCAACGGAGAAAGACAGTACGGCTGCAGCTTACCTGTTGTTTTGTCGAGTTTTTGAGGACCACGTTTGCCATTGGTGAAACAAACGAGATCTCCTTTTTTGGTTAGCCTATGACCCAGTATTTGCTCTTCAGATACTACAATGTCCCAGGGTGGTGTTATTTTAATTTCTTTCAGATTTGGTAAACTCTTGTAATGAATCGGATGGACAACTTGCTTACCACATTTTATCATTGGCCATTCAAAAACAGCCATTCTTTGCTTTGTAAACTTCGAGATAAAATCAGCCAAGATCAAATTCATCATCGTTACAGTTTCCACGATTTCCGCTCGTGACTCTTGTTTGAAGACAGATTTTATTCCTCCTTTAATATGCACTGAAAATATTTCTTGAATGGCTGACATGTCATGTAGTTCTTGCAGATAGTGCAAGCAGTCACTTGCCGCGACTTCTGGGTCGTCCAAATTCTGAAGTATTCCGCTTGTGATGCGTACTTTACTTGCCAAAATTCTTTCTTCCGTACTCAGTGCTGCGTTATGAAATGCTCGTCTCGCTTCTTTTCCTGCCTCTTCAAAAGATTTTTTAGCCAGCTCGAATCGTTCATTTGATACGATCTTTAATTTCCCAATGGCATTGACAAGTGCAACTGCGTCTTCCACAGTCACTGACTGTTGAGCTGGTTTTTTCTCGGTTGAACTTGCCCCAGCGGTTGATAATTCAGATGTAGATGGGTTTCCATTCTCAGAAGACTCGCCAAAAGATATACTCAGACGGTCGATTCCTTGCTGTAGGCAACTAATGCTCGTACAAAGATCTTTTCTCGAAATAGCATCAAGCTTCGACTTGATGTCGTCCAAATCACTAACAATCAAACCTCGAAACTTTTGGTCGGTTAGACCTCCATCTTGGAGTTTCTCAGCGCCATAAGTACGAACTTTGTCCGATATTAAACCGAAGGTAAGCTTCAAAACGCCTGTGATCACTTCGGACATCTTTGCTCACCTGAATGAATTGAAACTGGGTGGCAATATTTTATTATTGTCGTATATAAATATCACACAAAGAATATACATTCCAATGAGTGTTGTGTGATCAGTCAACCAAGAGAAGTCTCACATATCGATTTCGCCCACGCGAAACGTCATATGGACGTTGGGGGGGGGGAGGAAGGAGTGGGTTGGTGGCTGTGACGTTTCTCTGTGTAACGTCGTGGAAAAAGTCGATAGTTTTTTCGAAAGTCCAGTTGACATTTCGGAATCATCGCCATTGCCCCATTCGCAGAGCATTAAAAAATATAACAACTTGATACAAATGTCGTCTCCAGTCCATATATTCTACTCATTATATCATGTTTGTATATATTTTCAAAATCTTTTAATACTGACAAGGGGTCATGATTATGTACTAGAAAGGGGTAGGGCTAAATAGTGAGGGGGTTATTGATATGTTATTGAAGGAAGTAATTCAGTAAATTAACGTGAATTTGAAGACCAAATAATATATCAATATTGTACACAGGTGTTTCTTAGTTGTAAATGGGGGGGACTCGTGCTTAATAGAGGATTTGTGGGAAAATTGACAAAACATTCTGTTAAACCGAAGGCAAACTTCAAAACACTTGAGATTGCTTCTGACATCGCACCACGACTAAGTCAAGTTGAACTGTGAGGAAATATTTTAATGCCGTGTTGTTTGATAAACTTGGGTGATCTAGGCTACTTCATAGCTAGAGTATGACTTAGGTTTGTGTGGGTCAGGATGTCCAAAGCTTAAGTGAGTTAAAATATGCGAAAATATTTTGATGACAAAGACTGTATTGAGAAAGTCTCAAGACAGTCAAGCGATTTTAACTTCCTGTGGTATCAAGTACAATACAATGGAGACTCGGAATGAGTATGACGTAGGCTAGGGTGAGTCAGGATGTCCAAAGCACTTATGCTTAAAATATGCGAAAATATTTTGTTGACAAAGACTGTATATTGAGACAGTCACAAGACAGTCAAGTGATTTAACTTCCTTAGTTTGCTGACCTTGTACGACTTCCTTGTGCAACTTGTATTTTCTATATTTGATATTTTATTAAATAGAAAAACATACTTGAGTCGGCTTTGATCAAAACCTGCTTAGAAAGCCCTGGAAACGAAGTTCGTCTTTGATACCCCTTGGAACTGTCGACCAAAAAATCTGGTCTGAGCCATCGGTGATAAATAGTGAAGACCGCAGCATATTATTTCGACATTATATCCAACTTCATTTGAATGACCCAACAACAATATATAATGATAAATATATTTGGTTTGGTAAATTTTGAAGATTAGATTAGATTTAAAGGTTAGATTAGATTTTGAAGGGATTTCTACTATTTTCCTTCTTTTTGTGTGTCTTACTCATTAGGAAAAAACATTGCGTTGCAGAAATTGAAAACAAACACATCGTTCTAAAAAATTTGATTCACGGATATATTGCGGATTTTGTCTTAGGCTGGTTCACATGATTGAGGCTGCTATTGATGAGCTCAACACATCCTATAATATAGGACGGCATCTGGACAAAGTCACTGATCTTGATATAAACTGAACTAAGTATCTATTGTTTTAAAAATGAAACCAGGTAGAAATATATTATGTGAGATGCTTTATTTGTCAAAATTTAAATGAAGGCATCTGCTATTTTTAAAGTTTGAACAACGTTTTTTAAGACTAGGAAATATTTTCCAATGCACTTGGTTTCTTAGTACAGGCCTGGCCTTGAGCATTTTTGCATGCGAGTGGAATATTGCGTGCCATATTCAGGTCAGGTGCACATTTGAAAAATGATAAAAAAATTATGCAAGTAAAGTGGACTAGATTACCACTTTGCAACCTGGCAACGTTATATTATGTGCAACGCCTGTGGCTAGTAAATAAATCTAAAGTTGAGAACTGTTCACATAAAAACTGAAAAGTTGCAAACTAAGTGCATACATGAGGTGCACGATTTCATACTCTCAAAACACACAAGGCATGTGACAAAGCGTCCATCTTGACCAGTTAAGGCATGTGTGCTTGCAATCGCGTGCCGTGAAACGGCCAGGTCTGTAGTAATGGTGATTTTTGTTGCCCTACAATGTTCAATAACTGGCTTCATTTTCTGCATTATTGAACAATAGATTGCACTATCCAGTCTACTTTTCAGATCAGTGGACAATGTACGTCCATGCAATAACTCTATGATAACACTACATGTATAGTGCACAGGGTGCCCATGCCAAGTCAACATTATGAAGGGAGAGCCCCAGAACCTTTGGCAGAGAAGGGCCTGGGCACCAGGGTAGGCAGAGACCACTGACCAATCAGAACATTCAGACAACAACTTTTATTAATAGTGAAAGAATCAGCTACATGATTTATATTTCATTTGTTTACTATTATATATTGAAATGTCTATATCAAAATGTCTATATTATACACAAATGAATATATGAAACCTCTATGTGTAAAACTATATACAGTGTTCACAAAAATATACCAAAACCACTTAAAATAATTTAATATGTATTCTTTTCAAACAGATGTAATTTGAAAAAGATATGTAGTTTGTTATTGGAAATTTCAAATGGTTTTCATTTTTTGGAAACACTTTTTAACCTACTAATTATATACAATATGGCTTAAAAATCACATAGTATTTAATTATGGCTTAAACACAGCAATTATATTTATGTTGTTTTTCATAAAGTCTGCATGGGTAATATTCAAACTAGGTCACTTACTTATACAGGCAGAATGCGTTATTTAAAAATACGATAAATCCTCATCTATTTCAGCCATGTTTGTGGCGAGGGGGGGGGTGTTAGTGGAGCTAGGGGTGGGCTAAATAGTGAGACACAGTATGTGAGAAATTCAGTTAATTGATGTGAATTTCCAGACCAATTAATAAATGTATTGCAATCAAAACTGTACACAGATGTTTCTTAGTTGTGAATGGGTGAGGGGCGCTTAATAGAGGATTTACGGTAAAATCAACATAACATCCTGTTAAAGTTCACGGAGAAGGTTTTTGTAGAAAAATGACATACTTATCATGAACCAAAGCAAGTGCACCATTTGTGTGGCAGACGGGATGAAAATAGTTTATATTCACTGGAAAGCTTGTTTGACACAGTAAATATGAACATTGACGTTCAAGAGTTTGATCAAACGAATAATGATCAGACAAATAGTCTATCAATATCTTGACATCACCATTGTCCCTCCTAACGTAACCAATGAAGTTCTTGGTGACTTGGTTGTAAAATATACTGTGATAGTAAGAGTGAGAACTTGGATAAAATCTAACAGTCCTTTTCAACTCTCCGTCTTCTGTGTAGATCCTTAAAAGCCTGTCATAAAAGCCTGTTGTTGTTGTGAGTATTATTTCATTATTGCAAGAAACAGCCACGGAATCTATATAACGTTCATGCAGCTCGTAGGGGTTTGTATACCCCTTCTCAAAGCTGTTTATCAGTTCTCCTTTGCTGTTACATAAATATACCTTCCCAGTAGGTTTACAACAAATGACAATATTTTTGTCATTGGTCACAGTAAAGGTAATGTTATCATTATCTAACCCTTCAAGAAATTTCAAAGTACAATGATGCGTATTTCTTCCATCTGCACTGTACACTGACAACGTATAGCCAACCTCGTCGTCACCTGACAGAACGTACACTGACGACGTATAGCTAGCCTTCTTTTTTCCCCCTTTTTTTTTAGCCTTCTCGTCACGCGACAGAACGTACACTGTGTCGTTTTCATCGACAGCTACATCTATGACTTCACCACCGGGCTGAGGGTGTTCAGTGTTGTCTTCCAAAGGAGAAAGACAGTACGGCTGCAGCTTACCTGTTGTTTTGTCGAGTTTTTGAGGACCATGACTGCCTTTGGTGAAACAAACGAGATCTCCTTTTTCGGTTAGTCTACAATGCCATAATTCCTCTTCAAGTACTACAATGTCCCAGGGTGGTGTTATTTGAATTTCTTTCAGATTTGGTAAACTCTTGTAATGAATCGGATGGACAACTTGCTTACCATATTTTATCATTGGCCATTCAAAAACAGCCATTTTTTGCTTTGTAAACTTCGAGATAAAATCAGCCAAGATCAAATTAATCCTCGTTACAGTTTCCACGATTTTCGTTCGTGACTCTTTTTTGAAGACAGATTTTATTCCTCCTTTACGATGCACTGAAAATACTTCTTGTATGGCTGGCATGTCATGTAGTTCTTGCAGATAGTGCAAGCAGTCACTTGCCGCGATTTCTGGGTCGTTCAAATGCTGAAGTATTCCGCTTGCGATGCGTACTTGACTCGCTAAAATTCTTTCTTCTGTGCTCAGTGCTGCGTTATGAAATGCTTCGCTCGCTTTTTCTGCTGCTTTTTTGAAAGATTCTTTAGCTAACTCAAATCGTTCATTTGATACGATCTTCAGTTTCCCAATGGCATTGGCAAGTGCAACTGCGTCTTCCACAGTCGCTGACTGTTGAGCTGGCTTCGTCTCGATTGAACTTGGTAATTCAGACGTCGGGTTTCCACTCTCAGAAGACTCGCCAAAAGACTTGTTGAGACGGTCGATACCTTGCTGTAGGCAACTAATGCTCGTGCAAAGATCTTTTCTCGAAATAGCATCAAGTTTGGATTTAATATCGTCCAATTCACGAACAATCAAACCTCGAAACTTTTGATCAGTGAGACCTCCATCTTGGAGTTTCTCAGCGCCATAAGTACGAACTTTGTTCGATATTAAACCGAAGGTAAGCTTCAAAACGCCTGTGATTACTTCTGACATCGTATCACAACTAAGTCAACTTATACTATGAGGAAATATTTTGATGACAAAGACTATATTGAGCAAGTCACAAGACAGTCAAATGATTTAAGTTCCTGTGGTATCAAATTTCTCATGTGTTTGCAATATTCCAAACTTTTATAGTTTGGTGACCTTGTACGACTTCCTTTATGCAAATTGTATTTTTCTTCATTTTATATTTTATCAAATTTAAAACATTCAGCCGTGGTTGTTTGATAGACTTGGGTCAGGATGTCTAAAGCATAAATGAATATAAAATATGCGAAAATAATTTGATGACGAAGCTACATTAGACCATATTGAGAAAGTCACAGGACAGTCAAGTGATTTGAGTTCGGCGGTATTAAATTTCTGTTGTGTTTGCAACATTTCAATTTTTTTAGTTTCCTGACCTTGTGCGACCTCCTTTGTACAACCAATATTTGTCTTCATTCTATATTTTATTTAATCCCAAAAACATCTGACAATCAAATACTTACCATTCGGAATTGTCGGCAAAAAAATTGGTATTTGCTTTCGAGTGGCGTAACTTGGGTCTACACATGGGGGGGGGGAGGCGATAATTTTGCCCGACGAATGGGCGTGGTCAAAACATAATGTAAAGGGGCCGGCAAAAGCCAAAATGGTTTATGGGGGCCCTCATGCCGCTTGCGGGAATGCACAAGTATCGAGTGCTGAAGACGCGAGGCCACTAGGAGGGTATGGGGCATTTTGGAATCTAGAGTTTCTGAAACGCCATTTTATGCACTTTGGGGGAAGATTTTATAGAATCCTGATGGTCAGAAAATGTTGTATATTAGATTAGCAAATTTTTCAAATTGTTCAAACTGGTCTTCAAGGCTTTTCGCTCTCACTCAACATGCTTTAAATCTATTTCGCCCGACCAACAAAATTTGCCTTACGAATTTACAATTGACTCACCCCCCAACCTCCCCCCCCCCACTAGTTACTCCCCTGTTGCCTTCGGTGATAAATGGTACGTGAAGACCGCAGCATATTTCGACATAGTTTATTTCCAACTTCATTTGAATGACCCAACAACAATAAATAATGATAAATATATTTCGTTTGGTAAATTTCTTATATAAATAAGTTAAAAGAAGCAAGAATGGTTGGGTACATTGCAGCAGATGGTGGTCAATTGACTCAATTTCAGAAATGTTTACACTTTTTGGGACTAGTAAATTTGAAAGATTTCTCTATCAATTTGCCACAAAATAGATGGTTTCTTTATAATGCTATAAAATAATTTGATTATTTTCTCATTTTGATAAAATAATAATAGGCTTTAGTACTTCTGCAGCTGATATATTTTCATTCTAATTTCTAAAGACTTGTTTAAAGACCAGTGCGCTTATGTAATGTATATATAAACGCTCTGATTTTCACAATTATACTGAAAGTCCAGAACGCAACATTATATAAATGCATAACCTGAACTTCAGTCTGTCTGTTTTCAAAAGAATGAAGTCGAAGATTTAATAATAACAAGAATATGCGTATTGCTTGTATAATGATACGCTCAAGTGATGCTAAAAGATGATATATTCTTATTCTAAAGATAAATAGTTTACACTACATCTGTCCCCGCTAGCTGATGTTTTAAACCGCTTCATATTGCCATTGTTATTGGTCTCATTGAACTCTACTTTCTGACTATGACTATAACACGCGTATGGCTATGTCAATACCTTAACCTATGTATCGAGCATGCAGTCACGGTTTATGTAAAACTACACGATCTTATCAACAATATTTCAGTCCGATATTTTGTTGACAAAGACTGTATATTGAGACAGTCACAAGACAGTCAAGTGATTTAACTTCCTTAGTTTGCTGACCTTGTACGACTTCCTTTGTACAACTTGTATTTTCTATATTTGATATTTTATTAAATCGAAAAACATCTGACAATCAAATACTTGAGTCTTTGATCAAAACCTGCTTAGAAAGCCCTGGAAACGAAGTTCGTCTTTGATACCACTTGGAACTGTCGGCCAAAAAACTGGTCTGAGCCATCGGACCGGGTGATAAATAGTGAAGACCGCAGCAGCATATTATTTCGACATTATATCCAACTTCATTTGAATGACCCAACAACAATATATAATGATAAATATATTTCGTTTGGTAAATTTTGAAGATTAGATTAGATTTAAAGGTTAGATTAGATTAGATTTTGAAGGGATTTCTACTATTTTCCTTCTTTTTGTGTGTCTTACTCATTGGGAAAAAACATTGCGTTGCAGAAATTGAAAACAAACGCATCGTTCTAAAAACTTTGATTCACGGATATATTGCGGATTTCTTGTTCTTTGGATATATTGCGGATTTTGTCTTAGGCTGGTTCACATGATTGAGGCTGCTATTGATGAGCTCAACACATCCTCTCTGACACATCCTATAATAGGACGGGATCTGATCTTGATATAAACTGAACTAAGTATCTATTGTTTTAAAAATGAAGCCAGGTAGAAATATATTATGTGAGATGCTTTATTTGTCAAAATTTAAATGAAGGCATCTGCTATTTTTAAAGTTTGAACAACGTTTTTTAAGACTAGGAAATATTTTCCAATGCACTTGGTTTCTTAGTACAGGCCTGGCCTTGAGCATTTTTGCAGGCGAGTGGAATATTGCGTGCCATATTCAGGTCAGGTGCACATTTGAAAAATGATAAAAAAATTATGCAAGTAAAGTGGACTAGATTACCACTTTGCAACCTGGCAATGTTATATTATGTGCAACGCCTGTGGCTAGTAAATAAATCTAAAGTTGAGAACTGTTCACATAAAAACTTAAAAGTTGCAAACTAAGTGCATACATGAGGCGCACGATTTCATACTCTCAAAACACACAAGGCATGTGACAAAGCATGCATCTTGACCAGTTAAGGCATGTGACAAAGCATGCATCTTGACCAGTTAAGGCATGTGACAAAGCATGCATCTTGACCAGTTAAGGCATGTGACAAAGCATGCATCTTGACCAGTTAAGGCATGTGACAAAGCATGCATCTTGACCAGTTAAGGCATGTGACAAAGCATGCATCTTGACAAGATACATGCATCTTGACCAGTTAAGGCATGTGACAAAGCATGCATCTTGACCAGTTAAGGCATGTGACAAAGCATGCATCTTGACCAGTTAAGGCATGTGACAAAGCATGCATCTTGACCAGTTAAGGCATGTGACAAAGCATGCATCTTGACCAGTTAAGGCATGTGACAAAGCATGCATCTTGACCAGTTAAGGCATGTGACAAAGCATGCATCTTGACCAGTTAAGGCATGTGACAAAGCATGCATCTTGACCAGTTAAGGCATGTGACAAAGCATGCATCTTGACCAGTTAAGGCATGTGACAAAGCATGCATCTTGACCATGCATCTTAATCGCATGCCGTGAAACGGCCAGGTCTGTAGTAATGGTGATTTCTGTTGTCCTACAATGTTCAATAATTGTTCAATGTTTCTGCATTATTGAACAATAGTTTGCACTATCCAGTCTACTTTTCAGATCAGTGGACATGTATAGTGCACAGCTGCCCATGCCAAGTCAACATGAAGGGAGAGCCCCAGAACCTTTGGCAGAGAAGGGCCTGGGCACCAGGGTAGGTAGAGACCACTGACCAATCAGAACACTCAGACAACAACTTTTATTAATAGTGAAAGAATCAGCTACATGATTTATATTTCATTTGTTTACTATTATATATTGAAATGTCTATATCAAAATGTCTATATTATACACAAATGAATATATGAAACCTCTATGTGTAAAACTATATACAGTGTTTCCAAAAATATACCAAAACCACTTAAAATAATTTATTATGTATTCTTTTCAAACAGATGTAATTTGAAAAAGATATGTAGTTTGTTATTGGAAATTTCAAATGGTTTTCATTTTTTGTAAACACTTTTTAACCTACTAATTATATACAATATATTCAAATATTAGAACACAAGCTTAAAAATCACATAGTATTTAATTATGGCTTAAACACAGCAATTATATTTATGTTGTTTTTCATAAAGTCTGCATGGGTAATATTCAAACTACGTCACTTACTTATACAGGCAGAATGCGTTATTTAAATATACGATAAATCCTCATCTATTTCAGCCATGTTTGTGGCGGGGGGGTGTTAGTGGAGCTAGGGGTGGGCTAAATAGTGAGACACAGTATGTGAGAAATTCAGTTAATTGACCAATTAATAAATGTATTGTAATCAATACTGTACACAGGTGTTTCTTAGTTGTGAATGGGTGGGGGGCGCTTAATAGAGGATTTACGGTAAAATCAACAAAACATTCTGTTAAAGTTCACGGAGAAGGTTTTTGTAGAAAAATGACATACTCATCACTAACCAAAGCAAGTGCACCATTTGTGTGGCAGAGAAGATGAAAATAGCGTATATCTTCTGGAAAGTTTGTATTATACAGTACATATGAACACTGAAGTTCAGCAGTTTGATCAGACAAATATTCTATCAATATCTTGTCATCAACATAGTCGCAAACGCGACCAATGATGTTCTTGGTGACTTGGTTGTAAAATATACTGTCATAGCAATCGCTACCTTCACTTGGACGAAATTTAACAGTCTTTTGTAACTTTCCGTCTTCTGTGTAGATGTAAAGCCTGTTTGAATCTTTAGAACGATCAGAAGTATCAGACAACTTTGTTGTTGTGAGTTTTATTTCATTATTGCAAGAAACAGACACAGACTCTATTACATGACCATATATGTTCAGACCTGTGTCAAAGCTGTTTATCAGTTCTCCATTGCTGTTACATAAATATACCGTGATATTCGCCCAAGCAGGATTACAACAAATGACAATATTTTTGTCATTGGTCACAGTAAAGGCACAGTAAATGTTATAATTATATACCACTTCAAGAAATTTCAATGTACAATGATGCGTATTTCTTCCATCTGCACTGTACACTGACAACGTAAAGCCAACCTTCTCGTCACGCGACAGAACGTACACTGTGTCGTCTTCATCGACAGCTACATCCATGACTTCACCACCGGGCTGAGGGTGTTCAGTGTTGTCTTCCAAAGGAGAAACACAGTACGGCTGCAGCTTACCTGTTGTTTTGTCGAGTTTTTGAAGACCATGTCTGCCATCGGTGAAACAAACGAGATCTCCTTTTTTGGTTAGTCTAGAATTCCGTATTGACTCTTCAAATACTACAATGTCCCAGGGTGGTGTTATTGTAATTTCTTTCAGATTTGGTAAACTCTTTCTGTCGTAATGAATCGGATGGACAACTTGCTTACCACATTTTATCATTGGCCATTCAAAAACAGCCATTCTTTGCTTTGTAAACTTCGAGATAAAATCAGCCAAGATCAAATTAATCATCGTTACAGTTTCCACGATTTCCGTTCGTGACTCTTTTTTGAAGACAGATTTTATTCCTCCTTTACGATGCACTGAAAATATTTCTTGTATGGCTGGCATGTCATGTAGTTCTTGCAGATAGTGCAAGCAGTCATTTGCCGCGATTTCTGGGTGGTCCAAATGCTGAAGTATTCCGCTTGCGATGCGTACTTTACTTGCTAAAATTCTTTCTTCTGTGCTCAGTGCTGCGTTATGAAATGCTTCGCACGCTTTCTCTTCTGCTTTCTTGAAAGATTCTTTAGCGAACTCAAACGGTTCATTTGATACAATCTTTAATTTCCCAATGGCATTGGCAAGTGCAACTGCGTCTTCCACAGTCACTCCATGTTGAGCTGGCTTCGTCTCGGTTGAACCTGCCCCAGCGTTCGGTAATTCAGACGTAGATGGGTTTCCACTGTCAGAAGACTCGCCTAAAGACATGTTCAGACGTTTGATACCTAGATGTAAGAAGCTAATGCTCGCACAAAGATCTTTTCTCGAAATAGCATCAAGTTTAGACTTGATGTCGTCTAATTCACGAACAAACAAATCTCGAAACTTTTGGTCAGTGAGACCTCCATCTTGGAGTTTCTCAGCGCCATAAGTACGAACTTTGTTCGATATTAAACCGAAGGTAAGCTTCAACAAACCTGTTATCACTTCGGACATCTTTGCTCAACTGAATGAATTGAAACTGTGAGACAATATTTTATTATTGTCGTATAAAAATATCACACAATGAATACATTCCAATGACTCTTGTGTGATCAGTCAACCTAGCTTGAATCCTGTTGGCAAAGCAATCTGGCTTCCATAAGAAAGCATAAGCTAAGTTTTGAAACAAAGCATTTCAATAAATTTGCAACTTAACTATAGAAACAAATGTAAACTGGTTGATAAAAGTTTATAAAGTAATGGTTATTTGAGGGAAAACCTAAGTTTCACTTCTGAGATGTAATGACGACACTTGAGATGCGGGTTTTGGTCACTGATTTCTTTTATGTTACGAGAATTAATTTTAGTTTCCAGCTGTGATTGTTTATATGGTCAGAATAATGTTTTAATATAGTCAGTAAAAGGCTCAATATTTAATATGTTAGAGTTTCTCATTTGAACTAAGCAAAACTTGAAAATGATTTCATCACTTTTAATATCTGATCCAGCTTAAAACTATACTAAACTAACGTAATTTATAGGTCTATCAGTTCTAAACTGTTCTCTACCTCACAAGCCAGAAAGGGTACTCCTTTATTGGTGACGTGTGTTACTGCAGGAGGAAATTATAGTATCAAAGTGGAAGTATTCTTCTCATTTGCGGCTGAGAGGAAAAATATGCGACCAGACAACTGCATTGTAGAAATTCAACCCACATGTACTAATCAGTGTGCCAAGATTGCCCAAGAATAGGTTTCAACTTTACTTTCATTTCTGAAATGCTATTACGACATTGCAATGCCAGGTTTCGGTAGCTATTTTTGGTCGTTTGATCAAGGAAGTCTTCGCCTCCAACTGTGTCTGTCTGTGTGACTAAATTGATCGCGTTTGAGTTAACGTTCATTACAACAAAGGACGAGCTATAAAATATCTGATATAGGTTTACAACTCTCAGTTTCAAACCCTTTTCCAAGACTTACAGTGTCCTGATATGTAAAACTGAGGCCGAACTTCAACAATATACTTTCGACTACCTCAGCCATCTTGCCTATTACTGGGAGATGTGAAATTGTGAGGTGTTGTTTTGAATGATGACGAGTTCTGTATAGATATGCAAAAAATGTGCACAGTCACAAGATTCGTGGCTTAGCATGAGATGAAGTCTAATTTAAAAGAACAATTATAACCTAAATGACGCAATGATCTGTTATCATAATAAAACGTTATAGCCAAGCTTTCAGCAGAACTCTTCAAAATGCTTTCAACTTAAGTAACAAACAAATGTCCACTGCATGATTTGACTTCACAAAACAAAGACTTTGTCAGGAAAATTTTTAGTTTCATTTCTGAGCTACGACATTTGAAAAGCAAGTTCCTGTCGGGTGATTTCTTTTGCCGTTTGACGAAGAGGTTTTCGCCTCCAACTGTGTCTGTCTGTGTGACTAAATTGATTACGTTCGAGCTTACATACTTTACAATAAAGGATGAGCAGATCTAATATAGGTTTACAACTCTGAGTTACAAACCTTTCCTGAAGGCTTTACAATGTCAGTTAAGTCCCGTTTACTCAAAATTCAACAAAATTCAAGGTCTACTAACTTCTAGACGAAGGGCCTTTGCTCAAAACCTCGAAGTTCTTATTATATTTTCTAGTAGTTTGATTTTACTAACCCTTAAGCATATTAAAGTATAAGGAAGGTATGTTGGCTGTGCGTACGTCGAGAAAGAGCCCAGATATTGAACCCCGTTAAATCTGTTTTAGTTGAGGTATTTGGACAGTTTGCCTGAAGAACAACTTAGAGGAATAACAATGAAGTCCAGTGCTATTTCATTGCTTTACAAGAATGGTAAATCTCAGAAATTGTTGTTTGTTTGTTTGTTATTGTTGTTCTTTTTGTGGTGGTGGTTGTGTTGATGTTTATTGTTATTTGCTGTTGTTTATTGTGGTTTGTTGTTTCTGTTATTGTTGTTGTTTGTTGTGGTTGTTAGTATTTTTGTTACTATTATCATTATTTGTTGTTGTTTGTGAAAGTGATGATTATATGTTGTTGTTGTTTTTGCTATTATTAGATGTGTTAATGTTGTTATTGCAATGTTGTTGACGCTGTAACTATTTCAATTTGATATTTGTACTTTATCAGATTCGAAATCCTATTTGATAAATCTAATTGATTCACCTGGACACATTGATTTCTCCTCAGAGGTTTGTAATATTGTACCAATAATTAAAGTCAGTTCATCTCACCGTCAACATATGTTGGAATGACCAATAATTGTGTTATCACTGTTTAGGTCTCAACAGCTGTCCGTCTATGTGATGGAGCTCTGATTGTTGTTGATGTTGTAGAAGGTGTTTGTCCTCAGGTGAAATACGTCGTAACAGTCTGACCTTTCAACGGCAGTTGAACCTCTCTATTACGAGAGATCTCCATATTAGAAAGGTGTCTATATTAGAGAGATGTCTGTATTACAGAGGTTTCTGTATTAGAGAGGTGTGCATATTAGAGAGGTGTCTGTATTAGAGAGGTGTCCATATTAGAGAGGTGTCTGTATTAGAGAGGTGTCCGTATTAGAGAGGTGTTTGTGTTAGAGAGAGAGATGTCCGTATTAGAGGGTTGTCTGTGTTAGAGAGATGTCCATGTTAGAGCGGTGTCCATATTAGAGAGGCGTCTGTATTAGAAAGGTGTCTATATTAGAGAGGTGTCCATATTAGAGAGGTGTCTGTATTAGAGAGGTGTCTGTATTAGAGAGGTGTCTGTATTAGAGAGGTGTCTGTATTAGAGAGGTGTCTATATTAGAGAGGCATCTGTATTAGAGAGGTGTCTGTATTAGAGAGGTGTCTATATTAGAGAGGTGTCCATATTGAAGAGGTGTCTGTATTAGAGAGGTGTCTGTATTAGAGAGGTGTCTGTATTAGAGAGGTGTCTGTATTAGAGAGGTGTCTATATTAGAGAGGTGTCCATATTAAAGAGGTGTCTGTATTAGAGAGGTGTCCATATTAATAGAGGTGTCTGTATTAGAGAGGTGTCCAAATTTTCTTATCCTATTTTGTCGTTTTTTCTAGACTCATGCAGTTCTGCGCCAAGCGTGGTTAGAAGGAATCAAACCATGTCTTGTACTCAATAAAATCGATCGTCTGATAACAGAGCTCAAACAATCCCCATTGGAAGCCTTCGTGCATTTACAGAAAATACTTGAACAGGTACGTTCTGCAAATGTTCTGTATCGATTCTTGAAAGACTTCAGAAAAATAGTAAAATTTTCTTGTCTCGAGCAGGATTACAGCCATAAAATCGCACAAGTTGTAACAAACCTGCAGCAGACTTGTACTAATGCTGTTTCAACAACTTTTTATCGGGATGTGTTCGCACTGCTTGTTCCCAGCTTGTTGACAAGTTGTCAACGGCTTGTTGACAACTTGCTACAAGGTTGTTGACTCAACAGACTTGTTATAAGTTGTTCCAACAACTTGTTACCGTCTTGCAATTCAACAACTTGTTAACAAGTTGTGAGTGACAACTTTGTAGCAACTTGATAAAATGACAACATTAAAAAAGCCTGTTGCGAACACATCTTGTTGACAACATGTGAGATATTTACGTGACTTTGTTCAGTGATTTCAACTTTTGCGATTGATTACTGACGTGATTCGAATGGGTCGCTCTTTTAGCACAGGCCAAGAGATCGTAATGAAAAACGTATTTAATTTTAGGTGAACGCTGTGACTGGGACATTGTTCTCATCAGATGTTCTTGAGAAGACAAGTTCACAACAAGCAGAATCTAAAGTCGTGAGTGAGAGCAAGTATTTGATTGGAGTTCTGGTTTAGAGGAAGTTGATGATTCTGCTCTCTATTTCTCTCCTAATCAAGGGAATGTTGTCTTTGCCTCCGCTGTTGATGGCTGGGGCTTTAGGTAAATGTAGTGAACCAGGAATGTAAAGTAAATTTAAGTTTAGTGGGTGCAAATTATCCCCTTTCCGGCTGATTGTTGATTTCAATGGACGTAACTTAAACATGACCGAATCGAAGGCTTACTAGAGCGCCTCTGACCCCCACCATACGACTCATGTCTTATCACGGAGCACAGCTAAGGTGGAAGGGTTAGTTTTTGGTGAGGGAGGAAAACCAGAGTACCTGGAAAAAACAGTAGCAGGTTTTAGGTACAGTCAGGCGACTGCATATTGCAGGAATCAAACCTCGAATTTTATACTGGATAGCTCTATCAGTTGTAAACTGTTCTTCCTAGAGGTTCAGTAAGAGTCATCCCTTATTGCTTCAGTTTTACTACAGGAGGAAACCTAAACTAAACTAACTTTATTTATACTGGATAGCTCTATCAGTTCTAAACTGTTCTCCCTAGAGGTCCAGTAAGAGTCATCCCTTATTGACCCAGTGTTACTACAGGAGGAAACCTAAACTAAACTAACTTTATTTATACTGGAAACTTGATCAGTTCTTAACTGTTCTCCCTAGAGTTAAAGTAAGGGTCTTATCTTTAGAAAACCTGTGATGTTTGATACTTTCAAACTTAAAGCACTTTGCTCACATGCGACTAAGGTGAAATTATAATCAGGCGACTTCATATTGCAGGAATCAAACCTCGAATCGAGGTGAAAGACACACGCACTGAGCACTGTGTCATAAACACCCTAAATATCTGACATTCTGTGCACACTTTTAACGAAGTTGTCCTAAGCTAGTTCACTGATCTTGATAGAGTGGATGATTTTGCTGAACTGTACTCTAAGAAGATTGGTATACGCCCCGATGTTCTCATCAAAACACTCTGGGGAGACTATTACCTGCATACAAAGACCAAGAGAATTATGAAGGGCGCTCAAGCTAAGGCCAAAAAGCCATTGTTTGTGCAGTTTATCTTAAACTATATCTGGGAAGTTTATGAAGCTGTTTGTGTTAGAAGGTAGGGAAGAATCTGTATATAGAATAGACTAACTTATTATACTGGATAGTTCTATCAGTTCTAAGCTGTTATCTCATAAGGTCCAGCAAAGGGCATTCTTTTTGTACTTACTACCTCAGGGGGAACCAAAACTAGACTAACTTTGTTTATACTGGATAGCTCTATCTGTTCTTCCTAGAGAACCAGTAAGGATCATCTCTTATTGATCCAGTGTTACTACAGGAGGAAACCTAAGCTAAACTAGCTTTATTTATACTGAATATCTTTATCAGTTCTAAACTGTTCTTCCTAGAGATCCAGTAAAGGTCAGTGTTACTACAGGAGGAAACGGGAGAATCCGGAGGAAACCTGCGATGTTTGGTAGAGTCAAACTGGAAGCACTCTTCTCACATGCGACTGAGGTGAAATATTAATCAGACAACTGCATATTGCAGGAATCAAACCCTGGTCACAGAGATGAAAGGCAGATGCACTAACACTGTGTCACTCACACCCCACCTAACACTAATGTAAGATTCTCTGGTGTACACAAACTTGCTCCGTCGCTTTCCTCTCTCCTTAAGCCTCTGCAAACATGTAAAACATCTTCTTCTTCTTCTTAAACTTCTCTGAAGGGACAAAGAACGCATTGAAAAGATAGTTCAGTCACTAAACTTGAAGATTTCTGCACGAGATTCGCGACAGAATGACAGCAAAGCACATTTACAAGCTATATTTCATCAATGGCTGCCGCTATCGAAGACTGTTCTTGAAATGGTTGTAGAAAAACTGCCTTCGCCCTTGGAAATAAGTTCTGAAAGAGTTGAAAAATTGATGTGCGGTGGATTAAGGACATTTGAGTCATTACCCGACAAGACTAAGTCGCTTAAACATGGTATGTTTGGTTTGTTTATATTCAGATGTTTGTTTGTTTGTTTGTTTGTTTGTTTGTTTGTTTGTTTGTTTGTTTGTGAGGCGAAATTATAATTCGACAACTGTGAAAGACAAATGCACAAACCACTGTGACACTAACATTAACCACCCTCATCACATTAGACTCCAGAGTCATGAAAATGCATTAAAAACAATTGTCTTATCTAGCATTCTTAAGATGCAGTTCTGAAGATGCTGATCCAGTGATTATATTTGTCAGTAAAATGTTCGCAGTCGATGAACAAGCTTTGCCACAAAACAGACGTAGGTAGGGATAAAAATTTTATCTTAAACTTACTGATAAATGGTATATAAATATTCTGAAGGCATTGTCCCTATGCTTAAGGAACGCGACTCTTCAGTATTCTATTCTGGTTAGGGACAGGTAATAATTTATGGCAGGGGGAGGCACCGAAGACAAACGACTTCTTGCCTGAATTCCCTATCGACCCAACTATTAACAAGGAATTGTTTTTCTTCACCCAACTTTTTCTTGTCAATTAAGAAACTTGGACCCAGCCAGACTCTTGAATTTTTCTTGTGCTTTTACAGGTTGCTCAAGCACATAATTACTAATCGTTTTTACTGCAAATATTTCCAGGCCGTTGACGCAAGAGGAATTAGCCCAGAGACGGGAAAAAGCAAGACAAAAACACTCTGAAATGATATCGAAAGGAGAAAAAGATGAAACCGGATCTGTGACAGCAACCACTCAACCAGAACCCACCAACCCAGAACCCACCAACCCAGAACCCACCAACCAAAACGCCAAAGTCTCAGTGGATGGTCAACAACCAACCACAGTATTGTCCAGCGATAATACAAGTCCTGGTGAGCCCCCAGACCAATTTATTGCGTTCGCAAGAGTGTACAGTGGTGTGATTAAGAAAGGACAGAAATTGTTTGTGCTTGGACCAAAACACGAACCTTGCTCGGACGATGTTGTAAAAGATGAAGCAGGGGATATTAGCGAGCAAATCTATTCACAGTAAGCTATAATATGATTTGTTGAAGGCGTTGGAAGTTAAATTTAGATATATTTGGTTCTCGTGGAGTTAATAGCACAGCGGTGGTTAGTATAATACAGTTGTCTGTTTACAATTTTGCCTTAATCGCATGCGAGAAGAGTTCTTCCCGTTTGATTTTATTCGGTTTCCTCCAAGATTTTCTTCACCGTACTTTAGATAAAACTCAGAGCTGCATTCAGTATAGATACAGTTACTTTAGTTTAGGTTGCCTTCTGTCGTATTGCCGAACCAGAGAAGGATAGTTCTTACTCGACCTCTAGGGAGAATAATTCAGAATCGATAGAGCTATCCAGTGTGAATAAAGTTTATTTTAGGGTTTTTCCTGTAGTAACACTGGATCAATAAGAGATGACCCTTACTGGATCTCCAGGAAGAACAGTTCAGAACTGATAGAGCTATTTAGTTTAGTTTAGGTTTCCTCCTGTAGTAACACTGGAGCAATAAGAGATGACTCTTACTGGACCTCTAGGGAGAACAGTTTAGAACTGATAGAGCTATCCAGTATAAATAAAGTTAGTTTAGTTTAGGTTTCCTCCTGTAGTAACACTGGAGCAATAAGAGATGACTCTTACTGGACCTCTAGGGAGAATAGTTTAGAACTGATAGAGCTATCCAGTATAAATAAAGTTAGTTTAGTTTAGGTTTCCTCCTGTAGTAACACTAGATCAATAAGGAATGACGTTTCTTCCTGTAGTAACACTGGATCAATAACGAATGGCTCTTAGTGAACCTCCAGGAAGAACAGTTTAGAACTGATAGAGCTATCCAGTATACCATCATAACATATTTTAACCAGCCATAAACTGACAAGGGGTTTTAAGGCAGCCCCTCCCCAAAGTTTTGAAAGAAAGTCAAAGTCTTTGAAAAAGGTTCACACTCACAAACAAGTAATTTAAACTGTACTTTGATCAATGAAACTTTGATAGTGTGAACCAGTCTAATATATACTTTCAATATTTTTCATTCTTAGATCAACCATGTCAGTTTTTTCAGCTGCCCAGTCAATAGACCGTCGTGAAAACGGAAGATACATGGCTACCTTTACTGTGAAGAATCTCTACCTATTAATGGGCCGAGAGTTAGAATCATTGACCAGAGTCCCGGCCGGAAATGTCCTGGGTATTGGTGGATTGGAGAACTACATCCTTAAATCTGCTACTATATCAAGTACTTTGGCATGTCCGCCGTTTACCGCTTTACCTTACGATGTGAGACCGATTGTTCGCGTGGCTGTGGAACCGCTCCATCCGGGTAACATGTCAGCCTTACATCGCGGGATGTGCCTGCTAAATCAGGCCGACCCGATTGTTGAGGTTCTCGTGCAAGAAACAGGTAGGATTTGTGAAGCAGGGGTGGCATATCTATAGTTTAACCCCTTACTGCTGAGTTAAACCTTCTAATGATGGTCGAAAGTAGGGTGTTCTTACTTGATGAGTGACAAACCTCCAGCAAACTTGTACCAATGCTGTTTCAACAACTTGTTATCAGGATGTGTTCGCACTGCTTGTTCCCAGTTTGTGGACAAGTTGTCAACGGTTTGTTTACAACTTGCTACAAAGTTGTTGACTCGACAGACTTGTTAAAAGTTGTTCCAACAACTTGTTATCGTCCTGCAATTCAACAACGTGTTAACAAGTTGCGAGTGACAACCTTGTAGCAACTTGATAAAATGACAACGTTGTTACAACTTGTTGACGAGCTTGGTACAAGTCTGTTGCGAACACATCTTGTTGACAAGATGAGAGATTTTTACGTGTGTACCCCGGTTTTCACTTACTGGACCTCTATGGAGAACAGTTTAGAACTGATAGAGCTATCCAGTATAAATAAAGTTAGTTTAGTTTAGGTTTCCTCCTGTAGTAACACTGGATCAATAAGAGATGATCCTTACTGGACCTCTAGAGAAAACAGTTTAGAACTGATAAAGCTATCCAGTATAAATAAAGTTAGTTTAGTTTAGGTTTCCTCCTGTAGTAACACTTCTAGAAAACAGTTTAGACTGATAAAGCTATCCAGTATAAATAAAGTTAGTTTAGTTTAGGTTTCTTCCTGTAGTAACACTGGATCAATAAGACATGATCCTTACTGGACATCTAGGAAGAACAGTTTAGAACTGATAGAGCTATCCAGTATAAATAAAGTTAGTTTAGTTTAGGTTTCCTCCTGTAGTAACACTGGATCAATAAGAGATGGCCCTTACTGGACCTCTAGAGAAGACAGTTTAGAACTAATACAGCTATCCAGTATAAATAAAGATTTCAGAGATAACAGATAGTCTAATTTTTACCTAGGTGAACATGTGTTGGTCGGTACTGGTGAGGTTCATATTCAACGATGTATAGATGACTTGAAGAAACGTTACGCTAATGTCGAGTTGAAAGTGTCTGATCCAATAATTCCATTCAGGGAGACAGTCGTTCCTCCGCCCAAGGTCGACATGGTCAACGAAGTGATTCAAAACGAGGCTGGGAAGAATATTAGCAAAGAAAACAGGGAGGTAGGAAACTTTTATAGATTCGCTTTTGTGACCGGGGTTATGTAGTTGTCTGATTATAATTTCGGCGGTTGAGTTGTGTAAAACTACCTGAAAATACAATAAGAACTTCGACGTTTCGAGCAAAGGCCCTTCTTATTGTATTTTTAGGTAGTTTTACACAACTCAACCGCCGAGTCTTCGTTATACTCTACCCACACTGGCACCGCACGTTTGATTATAATTTCGCCTGAAATGTGAAGAATGTTTTCAGTTTGACTCCTCTTGTAGTAACACTGAACCAATAGAGGTTGCTCCTTTCTGGACCTCTAAGGAGAACAGTTTAGAACTGATAGAGCTATCCAGTATAAATAAAGTTAGTTTAGTTTAGGTTTCCTCCTGTAGTAACACTGGGTCAATAAAAAGATGTCTCTTACTAGACTTCTAGGAAGAACAGTATAAATTTGGTATAAATTTTATCCTGCCAAACATTTTCGGTGATGTAAATTTCAGGTTACCCAAGGAGAAGCAAGTGACTTCAAGCACGAAAATGATCAAAATATCGCTGACATCAGAACGGGCTTATATCGCGCGCAGACTGGGAACAAGCGTTGTACGATCTTCATCCGGGCATGTCCGTTACCCGATGACGTCACCCAACTGCTGGATACTAGTTCCAATCTCCTGAAAGATTTGCATTCTTTGAGGAAAACAGCGCAGGGTTTTGGGACTGGGAAGATCAAAGAAAGTGCCTTGGAAAAGTTGAAGGAATTTTACGAGAAATTGCGGAGCGCTTTTGAGGAGTCTGGAGAGGAGTGGCAGGGCGCGGTTGACAGGATCTGGGCATTCGGGCCGAGGCATGTTGGTTCTAATATCTTGTTGAATAGAATATCTGATTATCAGAGGCCTTCTATATGGAGGGATATAGGTAAGGTCTATATCAAAGTACGATTATCATATTGAACTTAGGTCGTTGGTGACACAGTGGTTAATGCATCTGCCTTTCACCTCTGTGATAAAACTCGATTCCTGTAATATGCTGTTGTCTGATTATAATTTCACCTCAGTCGCGTGTGAGAAGAATGCTTCCAGTTTGACTCTACCAAACATCGCAGGTTTCCTCGTGTAGTAACACTGGAGCAATAAGGGATGACCCTTACTGGACCTCTAGGGAGAACAGTTTAGAACTGATAGAGCTATCCAGTATAAATATAGTTATTTTAGTTTAGGTTTCCTTCTGTAGTAACACTGGACCAACAGAAATGCTCTAGGAAAAACAGTTTAGAACTGATAGAGCTATCCAGTATAAATAAAGTTAGTTTAGTTTAGGTTTCCTCCTGTAGTAACACTGGATCAATAAGAGATGACTCTTACTGGACCTCTAGGGAGAACAGTTTAGAACTGATAGAGCTATCCAGTATAAATAAAGTTAGTTTAGTTTAGGTTTCCTCCTGTAGTAACACTGGACCAACAGAAACCTTTGGACCTTTGCTCCTTTAGTAAACAACAGAGATCAAGCGCCATCAGAATCTTCCTGCCGTGATTACGACAACAGTATTATCAATGGTTTTCAACTTGCTACCTCGGCTGGACCGTTGTGTGAAGAACCTTTGATGGGAGTCTGTTTTGTTATTGAGAACATTATTATTGATTACAGTTCGGAAGGTGGGGGAGACTTGGTTAAAGAAAACGTGGAAAGTGGAAGTTCAGATTTAGATGACAAAGGTGTCGCTTGCTCAGAACGAGAGTCTGAAAAAATTGTCCACGATCGAGGTACGTTTATCAAACTTATTTGTCGCATGGAAATGCAAGCAATACGACCCTTAAAACGAGCTTGAGACACACGTTTATTGGACAGGGTAGCTTTAGTCAGGGCTTTAGATTACCCTTTCGACACATGTCTGTCTTTTAATGATTGAAGCCCCGGTCAAACGAGAATCAGAGTTGATGAGAGTCAATGAGAGTTGGAACTCTCGTTCGCGTTTGACTGTCATCTCTCGTCAACTCTCATGCACTCTCGTCAACTTTGAGATGGTTCAAATTTTGATGAGAGTTTTCTCTCGTTTGACCGGTACGCGTGGTAATATCCAGTCAACTCTCATGCAACTCTTGTTCTCGTTTGACCCGGCCATGAGAGTTGATGAAACTCTCATGCAAACTCTCGCTTGCCAACTCTCATCAACTCTCATCTTTGTTTGACCAGGGTTTAAGACTCGGTCTTAGCAGTTGACAGGCCGATATATGCCGTTTTCGTGTGGCTAAAAGCCTGGAATTTGGTGTAGTGTTATAAGATGGATCTAAACTTCTGTCACTGAAATAGATTTTGCGTTTCTGCTATATCGGCGGTATATTTTTGCATGGAACACTCGGTTTATAGATATTTGACGCGCTTGTAAATAGGTAGGCTCGACAACAACCTAAGTTCAAATACCACTTTTTGTGTTTTATGCGCTATTCGTATTTTGAGTTTTTATTCTGTATTTCCTGAGAATTTGAATTAACATAATTTTAAATAATTTTGTTGTCATGATTTAAAGAGTTATTTGATGAACTCATAGATGAAGATGGGCATGATTTTGATGCGTGCAAAAAGAATAAAACGGCGACTTCGCAACAAAAGCATTTCGAGAAACAAGACTCAAGAAAAAAGCAGAATAATTTTTCGTCAGAACCGTGTAAGAGCGACATTGTTGGGAAACCACACGAAGAAAGCACAAAGGACTCAAATTCTCAAGAAACAAGCAAGTTTCTTTCGCGACAGACATTATTCGGCATTCTCTCGGGACAGATTATTTCGACCGTAAAAGATGGTTGCCGTCAGGCATTCTTGCTCCAACCCGCACGTCTGATGGCCGCGATGTACACCTGCAACATTCAAACGCCTGCGGATGTCCTGGGGAAAATGTACGGAGTTATAGCGAAACGCGAAGGGCGAGTTCTTGACGAGGAGATGAAGGAAGGGTCGGATGTGTTTATTGTGAATGCAGTGTTGCCTGTGGCTGAGAGTTTTGGATTTACAGATGAGATTAGGAAACGGACAAGTGGTCTGGCGAGACCTTTGCTGCAGTTCACTCATTGGGAGGTAAATATACACAGATTGTATTGTATTTATTTTATGTCCTTCACACAGCATGTCGTTGCCCGATTCACAGTAGCAGGTTTAAATCTGCCGTCCGCATGTTCCTCATGGCAGGATAAATGCCTGGCTCAAAAAACCGGAAATACTCGCGAGTAGCGATTTTTGCAAGTACACATAACGTAAAAATCTTACATCCTGTCAACAAGATGTGTTCGCAACATGCTTGTATCAAGCTTTTCAACAAGTTGTAACAATGTTGTCATTTGATCAAGTTGCTACAAGGTTGTCACTCACAACTTGGTTACAATTTGTTGAATTGCAGGACGACAACAAGTTGTTGAAAATGAATTGGAGGGCAACGACAAGTTGTTGAAACAACTTGTAACAAGTCTGTTGAGTCAACAACCTCGTAGCAAGTTGTCATCAAGCCGTTCATACCTTGTCAACATGCTGGGAATAAGCAGTGCGAACACATCCTGATAACAAGTTGTTGAAACAGCATTGGTACAAGTCTGTTGTGCGTTTTTACGTGTGCACGCGCGAGTAGCGAGTGGAGCAAGTACCAAAAACACTCGCGCGTACTCACAACTCGCGAGTACTGTTCACTGCTCTATAATACTAACTGAACGTATAGACAATGTGCAGTCAATATTATATTCTCCTTAGGTAATAGATCTTGATCCTTACTGGGTGCCAACGACCGAGGAAGAATATCTTCATTTTGGAGAGAAAGCAGACTCAGAAAACCAAGCTAGGAAGTACATGAACAGTGTTAGACGAAGAAAAGGCTTATATGTTGAGGCGAAAACTGTGGAACATGCTGAAAAACAAAGAACATTGAAGAAATAAGAACTTCTGAGTTCTGTCTGTGAACTTTTGAAAAGAGAATGACATGCTGTATTTTGGAGAGAAAGTGGACTGTAAGTTGAACATGCTGAAAAACAGAGAACATTGAAGGAATAGAAACGATATCTGGTTTCAAATTTGAAGAAAAGGTGGAATCGTGGTTATCAAGGAATAATGTATAAGTGCATGGATAATGGTAGAAGACATGGCTCTATGTGAGCTGTAAAACATGTTGAGAAACGGAGAACATTGAGGGGATACGAACGTTCCATGTACGGAATCAAGGGAAAGCGGAATCAAGGTTGCCAAAGTGCATGAATATTGGTAGAAGGCTTGGCTCTATGTGAAGGCCAAGACTGTGGGACATGCTTTAAAACAGAGAACAGAACGTCAGAAGCATTTTGGAGAGATGGTTGACTTCGAGAAAGAAAGTCTATCCATGAATGGATTTGAAAGAGAACACAGGCTGGGAGAAGCAAGCAACGATGCACTTTATTGAAGACAAAGGAAGGCGCCGTATGTTAAGACTTTAAAACATGCTGACGAACAGAGAACATTATCTATAGACTTAATCGTTTGAGACAGAAGACAAACTATGAGAATCCAGCAAAGGAAAACATTACTGTGTAATCAATAAGGAAAGAAACGAAACGAAAGGACATATAAATATTATTGAAATGAAAGAAATACGAAGCATTTAAGACATTTAATGATCCTTAAAGGCAGACAATAGCCAAGTAAGATAGTAAAAACATACTACTGATGAAACAAGCAAAATATGAATTGATAAATATTTATTGCAAATATATATTAGACGCAGAATATTCTTACAATACGATTATATTCTAATATTTATGTTTATAAAGTTTCTTTACTTAAAATAAGTAAATTGAGCACCGTTTCTACACTACAACATTTCATCATTTATACTATCATTGCTATTATTGATTTATTATTGATATTATTTAACGTCAAACAACGACGGTTTAATGCTTATTACTACAATTTTGGTTCTATATTGTGCAAAATAAGTAACATTATTTCAAAATACTGTTATTTACATTATGGGGAACACGATTATATGGTAGTCCTTCGACATCCTAGTTCACACCTATTGCTGTTGCCTATCCTTATCTAACAATGAGAACAAAATACATTAACGAACATGTATTATCCCCTACAGTCACATAACATCCATACTTCACCACTCTTGTTCCTCTACATCCCCCTCGTCATCGTCAAACGACAGGGTGGTAAATTTATTCATTCGCTCCAGTGCCTTCTTCAGGAACTCTGCTCCGTCTGGTGACAGTTCGGCTGGCTTTTCCTCATTGACCACTCGGCGCAATTTCACACTCTGAATGGCACGAGTCAGCTCGTTGCCTGAGGGAAAACCTTTCTGGTTGTTGTTTGCCGCGGGAGTTGTGTTGTCTAAACAAAATAGAGCAAATCAACTTAGGTTGATGGGACGTGTTTAATGTAATACAACAATAAGAGTTTCCTCTTTTTAAGCGCCCCATTTAGAGCCGTTTTGCACTGAAACTAAACTAAACTTTATACATGATAGCTCTATCATTTCTGTCGATTTAAACTGCTCTTTTTTCAGGTCTGGTAATAGCGATGCTTTCTTGCTCCAATACAGAAAGAATCCTAAACCTTATTTATACTGAATAGCTCTATCAGTTCTACACCGTTCAGACTTCTCCCTAGAGGTCCAGTTTAGAATATCCCTCCAATGTTAGACTGTCCATTTTACCAATATATAAATACTAGTTACAATAGCTGGTATTCCACAAGAAACTGCCGTGGTTTGCGTCTGAATTAACTGGTAGTTTATTGGTAGACACAATTTCTAAACGGCTACTCATAGGCATAATCCATTATTACCTTGTTTTTTCAAACGACTTCGGGCAACTTTCAAAGCATCCAGATCTAATGTTTGTTCAGATAGCGAGCTTCCTTGACCCACCGGAGACTTGTTAGACACACTGGACTGCGATTTCTGACTCTTGATCGCCAAGACACTTGGGGGAGGGGGTGGTATCCCTGGGGGAAGAGGGGGTGGGGGAGGAGGTGGTGGACAAGCTGCCCCAGGGGGTGGTGGTGGTGGGGCGCAAGGGATTCCGGGGGCTTGGGCAGGAGGGCAAACTGTACTGGGAGATGAAGGTATGTTGTTGTTGTCAAAGGACCCATTTTCTTTTGGAGATTGGGGAGTCTGTTTTTTATCCTCATCTTTTTTTAAAGTGGGTTGAGAAATTGGCGCACTGGTAGGTGTATCTGAGCAGGAATTATTTTTAACTTTCGTCTCTTGTTTGCGCACCGAGGGAGGTTGGTAACGAGGCGGTTTCACGTCTTTGGCTTTTGGGTATTTCTATGAAAAAGAAAGAGATATGCTTGAATATATTATTCCGTCAAGTCTATTTTTTCTATTGATGAACTTTGCCGCCTGAACAACAATTACACAAGAACAAAATGGAAATTTTCCCTTCGGGAAACATTGCTAGAAACCTGGATTCCCCACCTTCCTGAAACATGGCTAAGACACAATGTTTCCTAGTTTGTGAAGGACCTTTGCCGGCTATGTAATTGCCCTGCGCAATTTCCCTGAAGAGAAGTGAAGCCAAACTTGCGGAGAGGTGAAGCCTCTTACGCTTGGTCGTAGAGAACAATCGTACTCGATTTTCCCTCACCTTCTTATACTCTTTTAATCTTAACAAAGTTTTCTGCCTTTCTTCCAGCCTTGCATCACCCTTTTCTCCGTCCTGTTCCCGCCGTTTTTCGATTTTCTACAATGACAGTAAATCAAAGGTTCCAAGTTGTTTGTGAAATCACAAACAAGAATAATGTAGTGGTCTTGTTACTAAGATTCTTCACACTCTATTTTCAAACCTACCATTTGCACAGCGTGATGTGTGACGTATTGTTCTTCCTTTTCGTCTTCCTTTCTCGTAAGTTTCTTGATTTCTGCTTCGCAGACATTCTAAAAAAATAATATACTACGACTTAAGGCCATATTACACCAAGCAATAGACCATTTGCATTATAGACTAAATGTGCATGATGTAGGCAAGGAGACGGGAATCAATCACCACAGCTAGAAAGAACATACTAAAATTAGTAAAATTGCAAAGTTTGGTTGCGAAATGTTGTAAAATGCGGAAAATATAGCCTTACAAAGCTTGCACATTTTGTATACTTTTGTATTACGTGCGGAAATTCCTACCACTTTCGGCTCAAATGTGGTAGCAATTTCCGCACGTAATACAAAAGTATACAAAATTTGCAAACTTTGCAGGGCTATATTTTCCTCATTTTACAACATTTCGCAACCAAACTTTGCTATTTTACTAATTTTAGTATGTTCTTTCCGGGAATATATATACTTTTTTTCGCCTAGATAAAAAATTAGTCTATGATGCAAATTGTCTATTGTTTTCGCAACATGCTGCGCAATTTCTGCACAGTGCACATGCAGTGCCATGTTATGTGGAAATTTGCGCACAGAAAAACGGTGAATATTGCCCGCGTTTCACTCCACCGATATTATCATTCTCATTCATTTCTTTGTTGCCTTCTGGGCATGTTTAGCAAGAAAAATATCGGCAAGGTAAAACGAGATTCATGCTCACAATTTCTCTGCGAATGTACTTTTTATCTAACATCGCTCTGTGTCCGAAATTGCGTTGAAAGTTGCAGCAAAACTTGCCTCGTGTGACAGTCTAAGAGACTTTTTATCTCGGGAACAGAAATTCCATTCCATTTCCGTCTGTAGTAGCACTGAATCAGTAAGGCTGGCCCTTGCGTCGTGGATTGTATTTGCTATATAATCATCCAATTAACCATACCTTTTTGTTTCGTAAAATAGCCTTCTTCCTTGAGATAGTGGTCAAACTTTGGTTTAAATTTCCTTTCAAGCTCTCTAACTCGTCGCTTTTCACTTCACTTGCTAACTTTTGTAAATCAAGCCGAGCTATCCTTTCGTTTTTGTCCTGAATGTCACAGCTCAGAACAAGTATTTCGCATTGTTTCGTATACACTTCGATTTCTTTTTCGTTCAGCTTTTCCGGCATGCTGAGGTCTTCGTCCAGAGCTAAGGCATCACGCCGTATCTTGTCCCTTTCTAGAAGCTTCAGTTGGTTCGCACAGTTCAACATTTCAATCTCGTTTTGAAGTGATTCTTTCTCAAGTTGGTAAAGTTTTGTCGAAACTGTGAAAAGGAAATAGAATAGAATACAATACATACAGCACCATACTACATCACATCATATTATATATTACCATACATTACCATGCCATGCCACACCATACCATACCAAACCAAACCATACCATACCATAGCATAGCACACCATACTATACCATACCACACTATACCACACTATACCATACCATACTATACCACACTATACCATACCACACTATACCATACCACACTATACCATACCACACCATATCTTACCAAACCATACACTATACCATACCATACCATACCAATACCATACCATACCACACCACACCAAAATCTATACCTTACCTTACCACACTCTACCACATCATATCACAGTATCACACCATACCAAACCATACTCACCGTCTCACCAGTTACCATACCATATCTCACCATACCATAGTTTACCATACCACACAATACCATAGTTTACCATACCACACAATACCATAGTTTACCATACCACACCATACCTTACCTTAGATTAGTCATTAGAATTAAATGGAATACAATGAAAGAATTTAGACGTTCAAAAGACCTGGTCTCATGCATTGTCTTTAATCTATATTTTTACTTGCAGTATTAAATATCTAGTCAACTCTCACTAGTTAACTCTCATCACCCTTGTCTTACTAGTGAGGGCTTAAAATCTTTCAACCTACCAAAAATTCTCTTACCATCATCTGTAAATTTGTCAGAGTCATCTTGCAGTAACTTGAAAATTTGTTCCAATCGTGGTAAAGATATCTTAAAATGTGCGATTCGAAATTCGTTGATTTTCTTCACCGATTCAATGTATTGGTCTTCCCATTGGCTGAAATTTTGAACGTTATCTTGGAAAGTTGATGCGGTCATTGATTGCTGGTTGAAGATTGTGGCACATTCGGTACGTTCTCTTTGCGCTATATCTCTGGAAAATATAGTATTTTATTAGATGATGCTATTCTGAACGGCTCCACACCGGGCAAGCTGAAAAATTGCTTGGCCGCGATGGGAATCGAATCAGCGACCGACCTTTGGTTTGCTAGACTTTTTGGCACAGTGGTTCGTGCTTGTTAGCTTGTAATACCTCTGCAAGTCTCAACTTGTGGTAATATCATCATTTTTCACGCACAAATATGTTTCTCTTTGATACTTGTCAAGGGCCCAACTCGAGGTTGGAACGCAAATTGATGGCGGGCCTTAAGGGGGAGGGGTTGCAGTGCGATTTGAGAGTGGGTTCCAACATTAACTTGAGAATATGGTGCCCAACTCAAGAGGGAAAGGCACCAACTCTGGGGGAGTTGGCTTGGCTTGAGAGAGAACCTGTTCTTGAGAGGGTGGCTAATCTGAGAGGGGGGGGGGAGGATTTGAGAGAGAGGTCTTGACCTGAGAGAGGGGCTCAAGTTGAGATGAAGCTCAATTATATTTAAGGAGGGCAGTTCAACTTCACGAGGGTGCTCAACTTGAAGAGGGAGTCAATGTGAAAAGCAGGAGGTGACAATGTGCAACTGGGGCATCCACTTAAGAAGAGGTTTGCAATAGCACCAATGTGAAGAATTTCCAACTTTAGAGAGGGCAGCATAATGGGAGGGGGGGGAGAACTTGTGAGGGGGTCTGATCATGAAATTTGAAAAGGTCCAGGTAGTCAAACTTTTGAGAGGGGCTCAACTTGGGAGAGGGAGGGGTAATTTGAGAGGATAGCCAGCCATAACATGAAAGTGGGGTCTTCATAGGAGGGGGACACGACTTTAGAGGGAGTCTTCTTCAACATTGGGTGCCCTACCATGTGGGAGGTCTAGGGCAAATTGTTCCTCTCCCCTGCCCTTCCACTTCTTTTAGAGAGGTTCAGATTTGACTTCCACTACCGCTACCGCCACAATGAACCAATCAGGTGCGTTTAATCTACCCGATTAACCAATCAGATGCGTACTGAACCAGTGAGAGGTAGCGGTAGTGGCAGTCAAATCTGAACCTCTCTATTGTTTGCCATGGATACAGTTGTAACTTAACACTAACTATACCAACCTCAATTCCTCATAAGGCTCACAGTCAAATGCCAACAATTTTATTTCAGCGTCAGTGACTTTAGCCATGCAATCCCATAATGTCTCATACCACTCGAACAACTGATCTGCACTGCTTGCATTTCTTTTTTCGACCAAATGTCTTTGAAATTCCTGCAGTATTTGTTCAATAACTTTTACAAACTGGTTTCGTTTTAGTTCCAACGTCGATATAGTGTAGTCATCGTCAAAATACACCGGTTCGCCAAAAAAAACACTTGAGAATAATTTCCAGCCGCATATATTGAAAGCGTTTTTGAAATATTCTTCAAGTTTCTTGCAAAGCTCATGTGGGACATACGTCCATTGAATGTAACCCCAAATACCTAGTAGTAGTTTAAATGTTAAGTAATAGGTTTAAACCAATTAATACCTTAGTTAGACTTACCTTGACAATTAAAATCATCTGGCATCATATAAACAGAATAAAATAACATGGTTTCACATTTGTGGTTTCAAACAATAACGGCTGTCGCCATCTATAACGGTTCGATTTACTTCCAGTCGGTGTTTTTGAATCAAAAATGTCGCTTGGTTAAGCTCACTATTCATAGTCAAATCTAAACCTCTTAAATTACTGCTGTTACTGTCTCTTATGTAGCTTCAATGGCGCAGTCGTCAGAGCCAATGCCTTTCACCTCTGAGATCATGGGTTGGATTCTTGCTGCGGACTCATGACACTTATGTGAAAAGAGTCAGTCAACAGTCTACCGAAAGTCATGGGTTTTCTCCGGGTACCCTGGTTTCCCATCCACATTTTCCCATCCCAAACTAACCCTTCCATCGTAGCTTTGCTCCCTGATTACACATGAGTCATACGGTGGCAGCCAGAGGCGTCTTTAATAAGCCTTACAGCTGCAAGTAAGGATGATTAGCACACCCCCACTTACACATGAACTACACAGTGAAAGACAGCAATCACCAACTTGTACGGTGATATGGGGGACGGGCAGCAACAATCCGAACTGATCATTATATAGCATTACCGTAAAAACTGTGTTCTAAAACCTAATAGCCAAACCAAATCTATTTATCAACAGACCCTCGACCATACCCTATAACACACCATCACCAACCTTGTGGATCTTTCGGCAACTTTGGTAACAGACTCTGTAACTCCGGATACACCAAGCACAGCTCAAAATGCCGCCTCTCGATCTTACTGATACTAAAACTGTCCGACCATAGCCTCTCTTGAGAGCCGTCGTGACTTATTGACAGTAACGTCACATTAAATGCTGCCTGTTTTGGGTTCCAGTCGACAGCCACTGCTGGTAATGTGGCACTGTCACCATCATCTGTGAATGGTGATTCTCTGACTGCCACAAAATCGTCTTCTAAAGACAGAACTCTGTCATAATTTGGCACGCTTGCAGCTAACATATTGTGTAAAAAATTAACTATTTTACAGCAAAATATTAATCGAAGATCTGCAATGCTGAAGTGAAATTGAAAACGATCATCATTTTGAAAGTGACTGCACTTCGTTCTAATTTAATTGATTACAAACAAACATTCCTTATGTATAAATCTTACGTAAGAATTCCTAAAATAGATCAATGTTTCCAATTAGAAAGTTTAAATTTGTATCTATGAATGACGTCTTGTAATGGGAAATAATGGAGAATAATGGAATTATAATGAGAAATAGAACGAGGGGAAATCGGTTTATTGTTTATAATTGGAATAATAATAATTATTATAATTAATAACAATTAATAATAATAAAATAATGAATGAAATCTCGCCAACAAATTTCAACAAAGTGGAAATATACCATCCCTTTAAACGACCAGCGGCGTGTATACCGCGGGCTACAATATGGCGAAAAATGTGTGTAAAAATTTCAAAATTTGCGATAAAAAAGAATGATGCAATGTGTTGAAAAAAGTAGATTTTGAAATAAATTCTTTCGGTTTTTATTCTGCAAGATGATTTCTGAATACCGGAGGATATAAAATGAGTTACAGTTTGAGAATTTGCGGCGTTAACCGCGTGGCATTTCGCCACTTTCAGTGGCCATGTGTGAACAGAGGTCAGATATTTCAATGTTGGTCATTGCCGCAGAGCAGTGTTTTGTGTCAGGTATGATATGTTTTAGTGCTTTCTATTGTAGATTTCACAAAATTGTGGTCTGTGCTTGGTAATTTTCTACTAATTTACGATTTGACTCGTCTATTTTGTTCAATTTCCGTCCAGCAAAATGCCAGGTACCTCTCTACGAACAGGCAGCAGAAACCAAGAGGATTATTTGGGAAGATCATTGATAACATCAGGGAAGGATTTGAACGAGACAAAGATATGCAAGTATGGTTTGGGGTTTAAATATGCATTCTCCAGTCTGTAAACCTTCTATTAAGTCCTCAGATAAGCCCCCAATTCCCTCTCTAATAAGCCCTTCCCCTTTTCACAACCCCCTCCCTCCCTCTCCCCACTCCTCCCCCCACCTCCCCACTCCCTCCCCTCCCCCTCCCCTCCCTCCCCACTCCCTCCCCTCCCCACTCCCTCCCCTCCCTCCTCCCTCCTCCCTACTCCCTCCCTCCCCACTCCCTTCCCCTCCCCCTCCTCTCCCTCCCCTCCTCTCCTCCTCCCACTTCACAACAGTAACAAAGTGTACAGTAATTATGTCAAAAAGTATTAAGTAATTTACTCCAATCAATCATGGCAATTGTTCGTATGTGTACATCCATAACCCCCCCTCTTTATTATGCCACCTGTCCAAATATAAGCGCACCCCACCCCCTTCAATATGCCCCCCTTCCTTCAATATGCCCCCTCAAAATTGCCTGAAATAAATAAGCCTCTTGCAAGGCTTGATAGAGGATTTATGTACTGTAGCTTGACTGTATTTTGTCAATTTTAGTTGATGGAAAAACATGTAAATAAATGTATCTTTGTAGGAAAATATAAAAAAGTTCCAAGACGAAGCGGAAAAGCTTGAAAAATCTTCAGCTTTTAAGACAGCCAAAAGACAGTTTGGAGTTTTCAATGTTGCCAAGGTATCATTGCAATCAACTCATAATGCTGAACATTTTCTCCTTGAATGGTAAAATTGTAATAGCATATTAAACAGTAAATAGCACAGTAGGGCCTAGGGCACATTGGTGGCATTGCAACTCAATGGGTTAACAGAATGTATGCACACAAAGGCCTGATAACGTGTCTAATACAGTCTTGGCTGTCAATGAGACTTTTTTGCCAACTCTATTTTTATCTATAACAATATAAGTGGATTTTGCATAGAAGCTGACTCGTTCCCAAGATGTGCATTTCAAACAGATTAATTAGTGTAACACTAGCGTCCGAGCAGATAAATGCAGATAATTTTTTCTAGTAACTAATTTTTTCAAACTCAAAATTTTATCACACAAGGAAAAAACAAGTGAAGGTATTTCCAAAATATCTACAGTCCTCAAGGATGGCGGGGAACAGCTCAGTGAAAGTGCATCAAAGGTCAGTTTATTAAATTATAAAGTACAGTACTATTTAAATATTGTCCACAATAGTTTTGTAATATAATAGAATGTTGTTTTTACTCTGAGGAGCAAAGTTCTTTTCAATATTTTTCAGGTTGTTGAAGAAATGAAATCAAGTGAAACATTTAGAAAAGGACAACAAGTTTCTGAAGAAGTGAGAAAGCAAAACAATTATAGGCTATAACAATTACATATAATTTATTATTCAGCTACCACATACCCTACCATTCCAGGGCTTGCAAATTTTAGAGAAAGTGATGATTGCCCTTGGGCAGGTCAGACCTCAATTAAGTGAAAAATGAACCACAACAATGTATGGTGACCTGGAAGCTGCAGCTGTGTTTTATCTCACAAGTTGTGTGATGAATTGAATTTTACACCTCGCGATTAACACACGCTCACTGTACAGGGAAATTATTTTATCGCACAGCTTTATGACAAGAAATGACAAGACTTTTAAAAGTATGTTTTTAATCGTGGTCTTAGCCTAATTTTTGGTTGCCCGTCGGGACGTAAGTCAAGAGATTTTGGTTGGCCGACAGAAATTTTAGCTGCCCCTAGACATCGGGCAGGCGATTTTGCGATCTCTGTACCATTCAAAGGATTATCAATTTATGCAACGTAAATTTAATCTGTGAATGTAATATATTTAAAATAGCTTGGTAAATCTGCACAAGAAGCTTTCACTAAAGTAAAGGAACAAAGTGAAGAATTGGGAAAAACAGAAGCTGCAAAAACTGTCACAATGGTAAAATGTATTCCTCTTTCACTCTGTGGTAATGACAGAAATATGTATAAAAAAATTTTTTACTGCAGATTTGTTGTGTTTATTGCTTTGTAAAAGCCAATGCAAGCAATAAATACTTGGTGTCCAGCTTTTTCCTCAAGGCATGGAGTTACTATTTAGGGTTTGAAGACAGTAAAAGAAGATTTGTTTGACCCGATTGCTGAGAAATCTAAACCCTACCAGAGGCCTGGTAAGTTTGTTAAATGTCATATAGAGAATAGCGAGATATTTTGGGTGGCATTATTTCTATAAATTATGCATTTACTAATTTGTTTTTTTCAGAAACGCTTCGACGGAGAACTGATCCAAAAACGGAAAGTGAAATGAAATTAAAAGAAAAGAAAATTGAAGCAAACGAGTAAGAAGACTCGCCATAATTTCTCTATCAAGGAGTATCGCAGTCCTGTTATGTGGGGCATTTTTCACAGAGCCATGTTACTGTATGTATAAATGTACGCATAGAAAAACAGTGAACATGGCCCACGTTTCACTTCACCGATATTATCATTTTCATTCATTTCTTTGTTGCCCTCTGGGCATGTTTAGCAAGAAAAATATTGCCAAGTAAAATGAGAAAAATGTCTGCAAACTAAAATGAGATTCTTGATGCTCACAATTTCTCTGTGAATATACTTTTTACCTATAACATAATATCATTGCAGAGGAGCAAGAATAATGATTGCTGACAGATCATATACCACTAACTGCTATTTAATTTGTATTTCAGTGATGCAACAGGCGTTGTTTTACACAAAGATTCATTGTGGTACCAACAGTGGAAAAATTTCAAAGACAATAATTCTGTTGTTAATGGTAAGATTGGTCAGTGTGTACGGTGTACTGTGATTGGTGCATGTGCCTTTGACTAGGGTTCCATTCCGACCTGTAATATGCAGTTGTCTGATTATAATATTGTCCCAGTGGAAGAGTTTATTAGTCCTTACCAGGTGTAACACCAAATAGAATGCTTCCAGTTTGACTCCAAACTCTGCAGTTTTTCTATGGGTATGAGCTATCCAGTATAAATAAAGTTAGTTTAGTTTAGGTTTCCTCCTGTAGTAACACTGGATCAATTAGTGATGACTCTTACTAGACCTCTAGGGAGAACAGTTTAGAACTGATAGAGCTATCCAGTATAAATAAAGTTAGTTTAGTTTAGGTTTTCTCCTGTAGTAACACTGGATCAATTAGTGATGACTCTTACTAGACCTCTAGGGAGAACAGTTTAGAACTGATAGAGCTATCCAGTATAAATAAAGTTAGTTTAGTTTAGGTTTTCTCCTGTAGTAACACTGGATCAATTAGTGATGACTCTTACTAGACCTCTAGGGAGAACAGTTTAGAACTGATAGAGCTATCCAGTATAAATAAAGTTAGAATTAGTGTACTAGTTAATTTCCTCCTGTAGTAATACTGGAACAATAAGACATTGCACCTTTAGGGAGAACAGTTTAGACTTGTTGCTACTTTTGTTGCTAGCAAGGTATAATTTTGTGTTCTTATAGGTTTGTTTGATTTAAAGATGAAATACGATGAAAGTGACCATTTGTTTATTCGGGCAACAAGAACTGTCACTGATAAACTTGGTGATATCTTTCGTAAGTATATTGAAATATGTTGAAGCTTATTAGCTATCATTGACTGTTAGACAAACTTGATAATCATGTTGTTTCTCTCGATAGAGGACGTTTTCTCACAATCTGAAATGGCGAAAACTTTGGCAGAAATCACAAAAATTGATCCAAGTTTCAATAAAGACAATTTCCTCCATGAATGTGAATATGAGATTATACCAACAGTATTACAGGTCAGTGTTACAGTGTATATATTTTTCAACAAAATCAGATTTGCAAGCGGGAGTTGCAATTCTCATCCTCGTTTGAGCACACAAAAGTCTACCAATTAATTGCCACTTTGGTCGTTTTACAAATTGAAGCCTGGTTTTTGTTTAATTTAATGTGCCTCCCCAAATGGATAAGCATACAATTTTGTTATTACTTCGTATTTAGGCATATATCAATGGAGATTTGGAAATTCTACAGGACTGGTGTCACGAGCGGGTAATATGCTTTGCTTTTACTAACACTTTCTGTAGACAGTTATTTTTTCGCTGTTTATACAGTACTTATCTTTCATACTAAATTTGACACTGCAGCATAGCGCCTGAATGTTAACTGTGTATATGATATTTTCTTCTGTGAAAATATTGATTTATTCACTTCTGTATAACGCATGTTATAGACATACAGTGTACTGGCGGCTCAAATTGAACAAAATAAAGCAGCTGGAATCAAAGTAGACACAAAAATACTGGATATCAGAGATCTCGATGTAGGTTTTCTTATTTTGTTCCTTCATAAATTGAACTAACTTTGGTTATACTAGATATAGCTCTATCATTTCTGAACTGTTCTCACTAGAGGTCCAGTAAGATTCATTCCTTGTTAGTGAAATGTTACTACAAGAGGAAACCTAAACTAAACATTATATTTATACTGATAGCTTTATCAGTTCTAAACTGTTCTTATTTGAGATCCAAGTAGGATTCTACCTTACTGGTCCAGCATTACTGCACGAAGTTACTCACATTGAATGTTATTCAATTTCATTATTTACTGTATTTAGCTTGCTCTGGCAAAGATCATGGAACAAGGTCCTGTGTTAATTTTGACATTTTCAGCTCAACAGATCATGTGTGCTAGTGATGCCCGAGGGAAAGTCATTGAGGGAGGAGAGGTATGTACCAGTGATGATGATGGTGGCAGATGATTATGGTGGCAGATGATTATGGTGGTGGTGGTGGCAGATGATTATGGTGGTGGTGGTGGTGATGATCGATGATGGTGATCAATGATGGCGATGATGTGGTGGTAGCTGTGATGATGATGATGGTGGTGGTGGTCAAGTGATGATGGGGGTGATGGTGATGATGATCGGGGTGATGGTAGTGCATGGTGTTGGTGATAATGGTGGTCATGATAGTGGTAATGATGATGATTATGGTGATGATAGTGTGTAATATTAATCTTTTCATATTTTCAGGATAAGATTGAGTTGATTAATTATGTGTGGGCAATGTGTCGAGATCAGACAATTTTACAACATGAACAAGCATGGAAAGTGTTGGAGTTTGGAATACAACACACAAGCGAGTATTACTGAATGAATCTTGCCTTGTTGAACATAGAGAAAAGTGGGTATTGCTAACTATATCCCTATACAACCATGCTCTTAATGGCAGCCTTAAGTAACGATCAAGATATCCACAGTGATACAGGACGCAGGGGGCTACATTGAGACTTACTTCCACACACAAGACCGGACAACTTTGGAACCACACAGGGAATTTGTACGGTTAGCCTACAAGCTTTTTAACCAAAGATAAATATCGCCCGTAAGCAAAACAGGATACAATTAATAACCTTGCATTTTTAGCAAACAATAGCCTCATTAAATGCCATCAAAGTCTAAATTAAGTTAATAATAATCATTTTAAAAACATTTTATAGAATTTTACAATGATACATGTACATTTTATGCTGATTCGACAGTTTCATCTTCTTGACAAGGCCATAAATTGTACTTTAATTTATTAATGAAATAATCTCCTAAACTTTACAAATTTGCAGCTGCTTTACACTATTGTGTTTACAGTGTAAACCTCTTTATTACATTAATAAACCCCACAATTTGGGGTAATGTTATTTATCTTTCAATTTTTTTACGTAATTGTTCGACATGTGAATTGTGTTGTTTTAAAATCTCCAACACTACATATTTTAAAGCTTGAGCTAACTGTATCTTGGTGTAAGGGTTATCTAATGTAGGTACATGGATGAATATGACTGATGAGCCACTGTATTCTGGTTTTAAACTTTGATTTAGAGAGCTATAGTAAATGAATTCACACAAATACCTGCAAAAGAGATTATATATATTAGTATGCATGTCCAACAAGAACAGAAATGCAAATACTTTGTCACCCATTAATGCTTTGTTTTAATTGAATTACATTCTTTCTCGAACTAAGAGTTCTCTACAACTTACCTTCCAGCATCGCAAGAGGTTTCCAGTTCACAAGGACATTTATTTTCATCTCTTGCTTGACAAATTTTCTCAACATTTATGTTTGTATGAAGACACTCGCATCCACCTAAAATATTTAAAACAATATGTGTGATAACATTTTATTGTCAACTGATTTTTGTTCTAATAGTATTCATTTTGTGAATAGATTAATTAATTGGGTAGTAAATAGATTAATTAATTAGTTAATTAATTGATTAGTTAATTGTTTGCTGATTATATGTTCGATTCATGATTGGTCAATTCATTATTTAATTGATTAGTTAATGAGGTCATTAATTTTTCATTAATCAGTAAAATGATCAATAATTGAATACCTAGTTGATTGATATTATCTTACTTACCTGACACACAATCATTTCCATTGGGATATTTACATGAGATGTCTTCTCGACAATAATCTGAATTATGAGCACACATCTCCAGCTGCATGACATTGGTAAATGCAGAAACACCGACATGGACACTTAGCTACAAATAAAATAATTAACGCACAACCTGTAACAAGCTTCTACCAAGGCTGTTTCATTTCAACAACTTGTTATCTGGATGTGTTTGCACCGCTAATGTTCCCTAATTGTTGACAAGTTGTCAACAGCTTGTTGACAACTTGCTACAAGATTACTGACCAACAGACTTATTACAGTTGTTCCAACAACTTGTTTAACAATTTAGCTGGCAATGCACGCTACTTTTATTAGTATTTTACACTATTTTACTTGTCAGTGGTATCTGCCAGAGTCTCATGTTCACCCATTAGCTGGCAATGTGCCCAGATGTGCCTTACTTTAGTATTTTATTCCATCTAACACCAGACAATTTTACTCGTCAGTGGTAGGGTACTGCCAGTTAATGGGTTAACAAGACTATCTGCCAGTGTCTCTTGTAGTCTTGTTAACCCATTAGCTGGCAATGCACCCTACTTTAGTATTTTACTATGTCTAATGCCAAATGATTTTACTCATCTAGGTACTGCCAGTTAATGGGTTAATATCATCCTGCAATTCACAACTTGATAAAATGACAGCATTGAAACAGCTTGTTGACCAGCTTGCTACACATCTTGATGTGAGATTTTTGTGTGTACATCATTTTAAATTGATGATGTACACAATAACATTTACTTACATTATTGTAAGGACCTTTAATTAATAAATTTCACAGTAAATCATATGTTAGTTTTCTATTACCTTTGGTTTGTGTTTTTGCCACAGAGCAGGAACCAGTGCAGAAACAGTTTCGTATTCTACAGGGATATCTTGAGTGATTAAATTGATATTGTCTTCGAAACCAATGTTAGCTAATTCCTGGAACAAAACCAGTAAGAAAAACATACAAAACATTTAGAACAGGATTAACCCCATAATAGCATCCAACCTTTTCCCTTGTAAAATATATAAAATCATCTGGTGTTAAACCATGGCATAACATCTAGTAGAGCACATTATGAGGGTTAACAGAGTAGAGCACATTATGAAGAAAGGTCTGTTTAGATGTGGTGAAATGATGACATATAGGAAATAGAATAGTGACATGCGACACAAACTTTGTCCAACTGTGATGGATTAACATCAAGAGGGTGCAAAACGATAGTGAAATTGTGGAAGCGATCGACATGGCAACCTTTTGAAACTGTGACATTACCAATTTTGGAAGTGTGACACACCTATACCCCCTAAAAGGGTCCTCAACGGGTCACATAATATATACCTTCACTGCTTCCCAGCTTGCATTTATCTTGTGTTGACCGAATGGACCAAAACCTATTGAATATTAACACATTTGGGGCGGTTTTAATTTACATGCATCTGCAAGCATAGAAGAATCTCTGGCACACAGCGTATCACTCATTTTACTATGCGTAATCAGGAAATTTAAAAGATTGTAATTCACAAATGCCCCGGGTAAGTACTGATATGTACTATGAACACGTTTTGTGGTTGGCTACTGAAACAAAAATGTTCAGTGTGTGAGTGTGACTTAGAAAGGTCTAATTCTATATTGACAAAATCAACCAATCACAAAGCATGTTCATATAGGCATGGGGCGACCCAACACCCCTGGGGTTTGCTTATCCCCCTCCCTGTGCTTTTCATCCCTTCGGTATGTGGGTGTAGGGTAAATCTACAACCTAGTCTACATTGTCTTCCTGCCTTGGAGCTTTTTGAAAGCACTGAAAGGGTGTGAAATATTGTAAAATCGGCGGTACAAGTATCTCAATATCACTAATAGAATATATTGTACAATAATGAATTATCACTGCCAGCAAAATGTATTAAAACAGTTGAAAGTATATTTAATAAGTCCTAAGTGGGTTTTTTTAAATAATGTTCTAAAAACCTGTTACTAGCACTGAAACTTTCTTTTCCATCTTTTAGGCAAAATTTCCTGTAAATATTTCTGTCTTCTCAGAAATCTAGAATTCTATTTGCAAATCTAGAAACTCCGAATCTTATTTTAGAATTTAAGAATTTGTTGTTTTGATGCCTGCAATAGGAGCGTACAAGGCTATCACCTTTTTAAGGGCCTTTCCTTAAAAACAGGAATTTAGCATAGTTTTATAGCAATATTTCGGTAGAAAGACGATTTGAATACGAGTTTTTGTAAATTGCACAATTTTCGAGTCTTTATCCAGTTGATTTTAAAAATTACAAAATGCGCGACTTCGACAGAAATCTAGAAAAGTGCGTGTAGTATTTAAATAATTGAAGACATTTTGCCAAAACCCAGGAATATCAGAGCTCTTGCCAAGGAATTCTCGTGAGAGACAAAATATTTTCCAAGATGGCGGGTCGTGGAAGGGGTAGGGGAAAATTTACGTTTGATGTGGGTAAAATTGGCTTTCAAAAAGGCGAAGCACTGCCTGCATCTATCCAGCAACCGCCTCCTTTATTTCCTGTAAGTAAGTCTACATTTTCTATAAGCTTTTAAAAGGAATTTTCGCCTTTAAACTTGTACAACTTTAATAAGACTAATTATTTAACTTTATTTTTAGCCTCTTGAGTTCAAGCCAGTGCCGCTAAACAGCTCTGAAGCTGATGATTACTTGCTTGCATTGAAGCAAGAATTCCGAGGAATTATGCAAGAATCAGCGTACTTTATTAAACCTGATGTCGTGAAGAAAGGTCTGTGTAGATTGTTTAATAACAAACTTCATATTATTATCTGTCTTTTTATGTTGTTATTGTTTGTTTATGATCGAAGAAAATGGATAGATTGGGATAGAATAGTCTAAAATTGAATTGAATAGAGTAGAGTAGAATTTAGTAAAATAAAATGAAATAGAATAAAAGTGAATGGAAATATAGAATAGTATAGAATGGGATGAAATAGAATGGAATAGAATAGAATGGAGTGGAATAGAATAGAATGGAGTGGAATAGAATGGAGTGGAATAGAATAGAATGGAGTGGAATAGAATGGAGTGGAATAGAATAGAATGGAGTGGAATAGAGTGGAATAGAATGGAGTGCACTAGAATGGAATAGAATAAAGTGGAATAGGAATATAATAAAAGAATATAATTGAATGGAAATATGAAATTAGAATAGAATAGAATGTAATAGTGGAATAGAGTAAAATGAGGAATAGATTGAATGAGATGGAATGGGATCAAATGGAATGAAATGGAATACGAATTGAATCAAATGGAATGCAAGAAGATAGAATAGAATGGAAAAGAACAAATGGAATTGAATAGAATGGAGTGGAATAGAATGAGACTGGAGTAGAATAGAATGATGAAGAAGAGATAGAATGAAATGGATTATAATAGAATGGGAGTGGAATAGAATGGAATGGACTCAATGGAGTAGAATGGGAGTGGAATAGAATGAAATGGATTAGAATAGAATGGATTAGAATAGAATGGAATAGAATGTGAGTGGAATAGAATGGATTAGAATAGAATGGATTAGAATAGAATGGAATAGAATGGGAGTGGAATAGAATGGAGTAGAATAGAATGGAATAGAATGGGAGTGGAATAGAATGGAATGGAGTAGAATAGAATGATAAAGAAGAGAATGGACTGGAATGGGATGGAGTGAAATTACTAGTATTGTTTTCTCAGACGATAATGGAAGAGAATAGAATGGAATGGCAATGCGACATACAATAGAATAAGTAACTTAAAATTGTTGAAACCAGTATCTTAAGATTTTCTCATTGTTTCTTCTCAGACGTTGAAAGATATTCTGATAAATATAAACAACAAAAACCTGAAAACAGTGCAAAGTGGGAACCAGGTGCAATGTCAAAAATATATTATGTGGTATATAATTGAGTACAGAAATAGTCCATGTTATTTCAAGCGCGTTTGGTTAAATATTCGATTTTGTTGTTAAAGATTGGAATAGATTTCCAGAAGAATTAAAAGAGAAAACAAAAAAATCACGCGCTAATGCAAGTGAGTTTCTTTTTGCTAATTTAGCTGAGTGTTAAAGGTACTCCTGTATAGAGTTTTCAGGCAAACTATGAAAGTTGAAATTCCTACAAATTTAAAGCGTCAATGTTTTGAAATTTCTACAAAGTTTTGATGTTTTTGACATTTTTGCATTCTTTTTGAAAGGACCAAATTTGAATCGCTCAAGGACGGGACCGGGCTCAGGAAAAATTTCTGATGTTACTAAACATTTAGACGTAAGTACAGTCAAAGGCTATCTTACGCCAATTTATCTGAAACCAGGGCGAAACGAGAATCTAAATTGTACAGCATATTTGCATGAGACTAAGTCAGAAATCATTGTGGTTTTGCGTATTTCTTTTTGCGCAGGCTCGTCGCTTCGTTTTTAACACAATTTTTACACTTCAAATTATATATTACTATAAGATAATAGTACAGCTAAACACATGACCACGTGCAATAAGTGATATATTTGTTGATTTTATCGCTAACAGGAGCTAGCGAAGAAGACGGAAGGTGACGAAGATGAGGAAGACGAAGATGATGTTGAAGAAGGAAGAGTAGAACAGGAATATGACGAGGAAGAACAGGAAGAGGTGTGAAATAAAGTTCAGGTTACATACTAGTACAGGAATGGATTTACTGGGGGGGTGCAGGAGGGGTGCAAATTTCCATATAAAATCCAAATTTTGGATTTGGCATGGCATTTATCAAACAAAAATAAAATATTGGGCCATTGGGGGCCTCTTTGACCATCTAGGCAATCATATTTTTCAAACATTTTCTGACAACAGTCCCTGTCGGGGATCCTCAGTGATGATGCACCCTGCCTCAGTCGACAGTCACACCCTGCTTTAAGACCAGCGCCCGCTCAGCACCCCCCCCCCCCCTACCAGATCAAGCTGGATCCATCCCTGTTTAACTAGTAACTAAGGTTGAGAGTTGACGCAGTTAAATAAAGCCCTCGTCAAACGACAGAGAGAGAGAGTTGAAGAGAGTTGGCAAGCGAGAGTTTGTCCAACCCCATCGCCCGGTCAAACGAGAACAAGAGTTGCATGAGAGTTGACTGGATATTACCACGCGTACCTGTCAAACGAGCAAAACCTCTCGTCAACTCTAGTCGAAATTTGGACCAGCTCAAAGTTGATGAGAGTCAATGAGAGTTGGCCGTCAAACGCGAGCGAGAGTTGCAACTCTCATTGACTCTCATCCTCGTTTGACCGGGGCTTAAGCAGTTCAAGAAATTCCTGTTTAATACATGGTTCGGACCTGAATCCAAGCAACTCATATCCCTTAACTATTCGCTGACCACGTCTCCACGTAACCATCCAATGGTGACGATACATGTTAGTTTTAAGACATGGCGAATTGAGCTTGGATTATTCTGAACGCAATGAACTGTCTTGTTAGGACAATGACTATCTTGTGTCTCACTATGATGACGGCGAGGAGGTTGGGTTCCAGGATGATGACGACATGGACGAGGGACCCATCTACTGAGGAGGAGACTGGCACTAGTTGTGTGAGCCGTCCAATGAAATTCGGTCTCGAGTTAGAGGTGGTCACTTCATCATATGTTGGTTGTGTTGGACAAGTGTACCCTGAAGATTTGTGGTTGCTGTTATGATGTTAAGCAACTGTTATGGTAGTTATGGTAACATGAATACAGTCTTGCTCTTTTGCTGATACAGGCGTCAATCCTCATATGCGTATCGCGCCCCAGTGAAGTAAAGTAAACTCTAGGAATCAGGTATGTTTTCAAACCAAGCTATGTCTTGTCCTGAGCAAACACAGCGAATGCAACGTCTGGACATGTCACTCAATTTGACTGCTACATCGGCCCCCAGAACCGATGAGAACTATTGGTTAACTACAGTAATAATTGGATATACTTTCAAGTACATTGAATTTCTCTTAGAAGCACTGAGTTCTATTCAATTTTTTACGACATACGTAAAGTATTTTCAATGAGACGATTTTGTTAGATAATGATGAAATTTGGTGAATGTTGAAGTTTTCGACTCACAAAACAGAAAGAAAACTGAACATCTATTCCATGAAATAATTTCAGTTTGAAAAACCAACCATTAGAACAAGCTAATACACAAGCTAATTAATACATATCAATCGTGCATAAAGTAAAATTTATAACACGTCACATCATAGAGGGGAGTTGGAGAAAGTTTAATAAAATGTTGTTAACGCGCAGACCCTCCATGTCTCTCTATGGTTCGCCTGCGTGATGGATGCAGTTTCTCACTTTGAGGTCTATCAACAGCGGCCCGTAATTTCCTCTGGTATTCCTTCTCTGCATCCTGAAGAAATGGAATGAAAATATTTTTAGAGTGTTTATGTAGTGGAAGATTGAAACAATAAGAACCCGTTTACATGAGAAATAGAAATGCTGGTCAATAAGGCCTGCAATAACATGGGTTTGTTTGTGTGTGTGTGTGTGTGTGTGTGTGTCTGTGTGTCTGTGTGTCTGTGAAGCACGAGAACTCAAAAAATATCAAATATTTTAATGCAAAAATTTGTGAAGCTAATGGCCATGGGCCAAGGACACCCAAAATAAATTTGGGTTCAATTTGGATATATAGAAATTAGATGAATTATATATGTTGCGATACATTTTGAAAAATAACCAATCGGCAAAGGCACGAACGGGACTCAGGTACCCATGCGAGGCGCCTTCCCGTTAAAATAAAACGTTAAAAGTAACATAGATCAACATAAGACTATATAGCAAATTATGTGTAAAGCCAATACTCAATGGCAAGGACAGTCACGAGACAGTGTCCATGTGCACGGCATGTCTATGTCAAAGGATGTATTGAATAAAGTTAGATGTCTTTGTTTGAGTAATTGTTTAAATGATGAGATTTATGCATGAATAGACCCCTTGGCTTGTTTACATTTACAAATTCTAATAATAAATATAAGAGCTCAGCATATGTTCTCTCCATTGTGATTCAACAATGCATATCACAATAACGAAGCTCTCTTGGGAGCTATAAAAAGTTTTTGCCTGCTAGAGAAACGTAAACAAGGCAAGAGGTCAAAACCCGACTTAATATGTTGGCGGATGTATGCAATCTCTGAGTGCACCCTTTAGTATTTACTATTTAATGCTATGTCGTACCTTTCCAGCTAAATAATCATCGAGATCTTTTTCCTCCTCTCTCGCCTTTATAGTTTTCTGATAACCGATTTGCATTTCAAGATCTTTTTGATAAGATAAGTGTCGTTGTTTCAGTTTGTCGCTCGATTCCTGAGCCGTGCGTTTATGTTCGTCCATGACTTTTAACAATTCCCCTCTTTCCCTGTCTGCCTCTTGTCTCAATTGCTCGTTCTTCTCCTCTGTTTTTGGGAAAAAGTAGTGACACAGTTGTCAGGAATATTTTGTTGTTTTACTCCCATAACTACGACCTAACGACCATCATCAAATGAGTTAACTTTATAGTTCCTCTTTTCTGGAATTCCACTACCTTAACCATCGATAATTCATCACTCAACATGCCTGTTATATATTTAGTTTTTCCATCACTACATTCATTACTACATCACACATTCATCATCACCAGCTTTACCACAACAATTAGCTAACCATAATTGCCATCGCAACATTCAACACTCTATGGACCCACATTCTAATCATTATCACAGCATTCGTCACTATAATAATCACCAGCTTCAACATATTCATCTCCAGCTTCACCACAATCATCTCCAGCTTCATCACAAACAATAGCCCGTACTTACTTTTATCATCAATCTGCTGTCGACGTGTATCTAACACGTTCTCCAACAACTTCTTCCTCGCCTCTCTCTCCAAGCGATACTTAGCCAGATCTTTCTGCCACTTCACTTCCACTTCTTCATGAATCAGTTCCTCCAATTTCTTTTCACTTTCCTGTTCATCCTTACGATTCTGAGCCACGTAAGCCATAAACCTCAAATTTTCCGCACGGAGGTCGGTCTTCCTCTGGACATCCGCTTTCTCTTGGTTTCTGGTATCCTCCAAAAGTTTCTGAAGAAGTTGATGTTCTAAAGCGTGCTCTTCGTTCCTCTCTTTTGCTTCTTTCTTTTGTTTCAACCTGATCGAGGCATCGCGGACACGTTTGGCGTGTTCTTGTCGTTTTAGTTTTTCTCTTCTCGTCCATTCCTCCTCTTCCTTGCGCAGTCTAGTCTCTTCTTTCAACCATTCTGCTTCTAAATCTTTCAACTTTTTCTCTTCTTTGGTTTTTTGGGTGTTTGACGTGATTTGAAGTTGCAGAACCTGAGAGATTAATGAGTACATGAATTTTTAGAGATGCATTGGTCATGTAGATGTATTGTCGTTTGATTGGCTGGCACATGGGGTAACCAGTCGAACAAGGGAAAACTCTCATCAACTCTCATCAAAACGCGATGGAGAGTTGCAACTTTCATTGACTCCCATCCTTATTGGACCAAAGCTTAACGCCTGTATTCTAAAAGCTCACTCACACTCAAAGAGTGGAGGTTCAATCTAAGCTTCCCTTGAGTGTCAGTGCTATTTGTGAGTACTCACATAGTATGGTACGGCACTAACCCTCCAGCTTTTCGAAAACAGCACTGGCACTCAAGTTAAGCTCAGATTGAACCTCCACTCTTTGAGTGCGAGTGTGCTTTTAGAATACAAGTCTCTCATGTGTTTTCCAAGTGATGTCTTTTGCAGCAAAAATCAAATGCAACAGGGTAGGTATTGAACGTTTGCTTGACTGCTTTTATCTTTCATTACTTAATATATCTTTTTTTTCCTACCACTTTGTATAAGATGTACGAAAGCAAGAAAATCTGTGGCATATCCATACCAGTGGCGAACACTAGAGGGGGCGAAGGGGAGCAACTCCCCGTCCCCCAAATAATTTCTCAATGTCTTTGGATGGTAGTTGACAAACTGTGTAACAACGCTGTATTAAGGATTTTACAACCACAAAAGCCTTGGTAGGCTATAATTTAGGTAAATTTGCATTAAATGTAAGCGAAAACGGTTTTAAGAACTGAGATTTGCAACACCAAAAGGGTTGTTATATGTTGGCAAACTAAGTCTGCACCCCACTATTTGGCCACTGGTCAATACCTTAAGACATTCTCTGTTCCTCTCAATCAAATTCTTTTCTTCCTGTTCTTCTCGTTCAGACTTAGCAACTCGATCAGTTGCCCAGAGATCTGCATACATCTTCTCAATCTCCTCTTCACGTTTCTTCTCTTCCTCCTTCAGTAAGATCTGTTCATTTCTTTCATGACAGACCTGGTCTTGATTTCGCTTCGACTTAATTGATCTCAGCTCTTCGCATTGATCTCTGAAAAGGAAAGACATATAAAGCTGTGGTCAACAAGGACGACAGTTGATGAGAGTTGCGACTCGTTGCTCATGTTTGACAGCCAACTCTCATGGACTCTCGTCAACTTTGTGCTAGTTCAAACTTTGATGAGAGTTGATGAGAGTTTTTTTCTCGTTTAGACCGGTCATGAAAGTTTGCATGACAGTTTCTTCAACTCTCACACCCTGGTCAAACAAGAGTTGCATGAGAGTTGACTGGATATTACCACGCGTACCATTCAAACAAGCACGAACTCTCATCAACACTCCTCAATTCTCATCAAAATGAGAGTGATTGAGAGTTGATCAGAGTTGGTGATGAAATGCAAGCAAGAGTTAACTCGTTGACTCTCATCAATTCTCATTCTCGTTTGACCGGGGCATGAGTGTTGACAAACTCTCGTGCAAAACTCTCGCTTGCCAACTCTCATTCTCATTTGACCACGAGGGCTTAACTGAGAGAGTCCAGGGGCCGCTTGTACGAAGGCCGTTTAGCTTAAACAGTGGATAAGCTAAAATTAAATAACACTTTCACACATTTTGTGAATGCCTGAACTTAAATCTTATGCATTTAATATGTAGTTGCAAACATAATTGTTCTATTCAAGTTGAAATTTTTTATCTTGGTTTTTCGATGAATGTATAGAGTTGATCGGTATTTTCGATTTATCCACCGGATAGGCTAAACGGGCTTCGTACAACTGGCCCCAGTAATGTACTAAGCTCACTGGTAAAACAAACCATTCTTAACATTTCGTTACCTCCATCTTTGATCCAATTTCTCAGCGACAAACTCTTGCCTCTCCTGTTCTCTCTTTTCTTTCAAATGCTTAGCTCGCTCTCCTCATCTTGGCTTGTCTTTCCAATGTTGTCTCTTGCATGCCTTCCATTTCATTGATGTACCCTTGCTCTTCTTCCAACAACATTTCACGAAGCATCTCGCGTCTGTCTTCGAGTGCAAATTTATCTTTCTGAAGTTCTTGCTGCACTCGTCGCTTCAGTGTGTTCCGTTCGATGCGCTTGTTCGTGGTTTTTACCCATGAGGATTTTAGGTCGCAGTGTTTCAGGAATTTTGTTTCTTCTCGAGCCTCTTCAACCAAGGCTTCTTTCCGTCGTCGTTCCAAAATCAGGTGTTCTGCAGGACGTCTGCGGGTCGGCTTTGCTTTCTATACAAGAAAGTTGTTGACAGGTATGAACAATGGATGCTGCCCGCATTGGACAATATTGTCAAATATACTGTTAAGTTAATACAATATAAATATTACATGATAATAATATTGTTCCTGTGTTACAGCACTGTTTAACCATCACAACTGATAGCCGAAATAGAAGTTGTCCTGCGATCATGGATTTGTTCTGCGATTGCTTTAACCCTCCCCCCTACCACAGATTAAGTATGAACAGATGTCTATCTTCTGTAAAAAACTCGTCCCGTGGCATGTGCATGACGTGTAATTCGTCATTTGTTACTACGTCATTGCTTTCATGCCCTTTGACCTAATGCCTTGACATTTGCAGAAATGAAAAAACCATTGGCCTTGCAATGTATGTCAATTAGTTAAACAAATTACTACTAAAATGGCAGAAAAGGCCGTGAGAAAATGCAAAACACTGATAGAAAAGTTATTCGTGCTGACGCTATCAAACGTCGCCATCTTACAAGCAAGCACGATGACGTGTACATTTTGGGAAATTTGAGGACACGAAAGCCCTATGAAGTTACACTTCTGATATATACTTATTCTGTGCCCCTACTCCATCACAGACCAGTCAATGTCCTGTTTAGAGGCCATTGACAAATAGATTTAGTCTCACAGCCACAATCACAAATTAACTAGGTTGAAAACTGACTTTTCTGCATAAAAACATACATTGACTGGTCTGCGGAAGGGGGTTAAAACAATCGCAGACCAAATCTGCGAGACGAAATATATTTGTTGACGACTCCTTAAACATAAAAATTGTATTTTGTAATCATGGATTATTTGCTACGCCCCCCCCCCCCCCCCATCACGGAACAATTCTGTGATTGCAAGACGGAATCTATTTGTCGATGGCTCCTCACAGACCATATGACTGGAGTATTCGCTTGAAACGTCGAAGTGTATATCTTAATTTTTTCAAGTATATAATTTAGACACAAACCACGGCTTCTTCTTCTTCAAATATACACTGCCACTTAAAAACTCTTACATGTTCATATAGTATAAACGTCTACAATAGCTACAACATTAAATATAGTGTACAAATATCGCCTTTTGAAAGTCCAAATGACCAAATATAAAACTACACAATATGACAACATGAACAGTACAACGTGACAACGGCGCACACAAATTTTAACTTACAATGGCTACAGAATGAGGAGTTGGTCCAGTGTATTCTCTATATCTTCTAGTATAATCAGCTAACATTTTGAAGCTTTTAAAACAGTTTAAACACCAAAAGTTTGCCTTATTTTTTCCGTTTAAAATTGTTTCTGTGCGATTCTATTTGGTCATTTTGCAAGTTGCTTTGTTGCCATGGATACAGCACAGCATTCGTGCGCAATGACCTTTGTAATATCACTGGAGTGATGCGTAAATTTATTCCAAATTATCGGTAAAAATATGTCTATCTATTCATGTAGGCACTAAAATATTGTTTTGGGTAAATGTGCAAATGAATTCTTCAAATGAACACTTCAATTCATGCGGTTCGCGCGCAACACTAAAAGCTCTGGGAAATCCTAACCGGAAATACGTAGAATTGTTTTTACATATTTCATGATCACCCCACAAAAATATTTCGAGAATTTTATTTGGGCAATTTTCCTCTGACCTCTTTGTTTCGCTGTTTGGTTTTGAACAATTCAAGTCTGTTGTATAAAGAGTAAAGACAATTATTTTTATTGTTTATGCACAAAGTACGTCTCGAAATTGCCTTGTTGAAAAATATGTCTTTTTTCCTGTGTAGTAATACAATGGCCTGTATTTAATGTCTAACACTATCTCCTTGAGTAATTTGTACGGCATAAACAGATAAAAAATACTAAATAGGGCGCATTGGACCATTGGGGTACATTGCCGATGAATGGTTAAATAAACCCAATAATGACCAACACCAGGCATCACCCAACTAGGGGGGTGTGGGGACATACCCCCCTAAATGTAGACCCTCTGAAATGGTATTTTCAGCCATTTTGGAATGTTATTTTGGCTATACTAGCTTCAATGATAAATTAAATAATGGTATATATATTCCAAGATTTTGGGGGGAGCCGAAAAGAGGGCCTACGTCCCTGACCAACACGTTCAGACGTTTGATTGGAAAAAGAAAATGTATTGTTGCACATGAAATTGCATTTTTTGCAACCCGCTCCCGGCTGGGCCTAAACTTTCGCTCGAAATTTCCATCTACAAAAACTTTTCAACATTCTGTTGAAACAGCCCTAGGGCTGACCAAACAAGGATGAGCGTTGATGAGAGTTGGCAAGCGAGAGTTTGCATGAGAGTTTCATCAACTTTCGTGCCCCGGTCAAACGAGACAAGAGTTGCACGAGAGTTGACTGGATATTTGATACCACGCGTACACATCAAACGAGCAAAAACTCATAAGCATATATATATATATATATATGTGTTATTTCCCAAGCTCTCAAAAACCCCGCCGGTAGCCAATAGCGAGCTTAAGATCTACGACGACGCGGCAGTCGACAACGCCATATAAATCTGTGAATATAAAGAGACCGTGATTGAACAACGTTCTTGTTTTAGCTCACAGCTTTTTATTCATGACTTTTAAACGTTTCAACTGCAGTTATCGACTACAATGCAGGCTGTAAAAACAAACGCGAAATGCAGCTATTCATCCTTCTGACTTGCCGTCGTCCTGAGGACGTAAAAATGCTCTAGTTGACGTCGTTAACAAGACAGAGACGACGTCGAGAATTCTCTTGGGACTACAATTAAGTTTTTCCATTGCTTTATTACAAGCGAAAAACTTCATTGTTAGAAGGGCCGCGTCGTCGACGTTGGCGTTGTAGATCTTAAGCTCCCTAATCTGATTGCAGGAAACCCTAGAATATGAATTCGGACCGCAAAAATAATGTATGCATGATTATGTCCTTTAAGTCTCCGTATCCAATGCAAATGACAAGATCTAAAATACGCGGTATTATATGAAAATAGAAAATTTTTAGATTATCGAAATTTTTTATGAGTGTACGTCACTTTCCTAAAGAGGAATAGTCAATGAGGAAGAAAGAAAAGAGAAATATTTGGCAACTACGTAATGACTGTAAAAGGAATTCGAAGGTGACCCGATCTCCCACGCTTTAAGAAGTTTCCGCCAAGCAGTAGATCCACTTTATTTCGCCCCCCCCCCATCATTCTTTCAACAGTATAAAGGCTTCTTTGTCTTGGTAACAGTGATGGCGTGATGTCGCTTAGCAACGCCTGTGATTTGGGATATGGTAGACTAGATTTTGCTACAATTATAATCCTAATCCCTGTGAAGTCATGTCGGGATCGGTAAAACGGAAAATCAGTCCCCGAGCATGAGCCGTTCGCAAATACAATAATAGTCAATGTCCACTCTTTCTGACTCGATTTTTTCATTGCTTTGATATGGGGTTCAATGTCAAATTTAGGATTACAATATAACTTGGTACTGTTTTTAAATAGTCGAATTAGGTCAACCTCGATCGTACTCAGCCAATCTCGGAAGCAAAAAGCCCTGGACCATACCTAACCCCAACCTTGTACCCAGGATTAGAATAATGTTTTATATAATAAGGGTTAATCGGGAGGCCATTATAGTCTGGCGGTGAGGCGATTTTAGCCCATTTGACAGATCGGCTTTCGGATATATCTCTATTTTTGTGGCGGTTAACGGTGAAGGAGTTATCGCTCGGTGACGGAAATCGTTGCATTTCATACGCGGATCACGGTTTGAATACCAAACAACTGAAGCAAGCATGTTTTCTAACCTTTGAAGGCCTCAGAACAGCCATCCAGAAGCTTTAGAAAAATGAAATCCTGCAAATTATTTCTCAGTCTTGTCCCTCCCATAGAGGGTAAATCTGTCAATTAAGTCAGGCTACTGACTACTGAGTTTAGAGTCTGTGCATGAACAACATATTTTGACCTCTTCGTGTCTGTCAGCTTCTTTGTCAGCCTTCTGATAGTTTATTTGAAACGAAATCGAAAGTTACTGCATGTTTACCTATTATAGCAAAATGGCTGATAACGCTTTTATAGGAAAAATGACGGTTACGGTTTTTTTCGAAAAAATACTGGCGGTTAACGGTAAAGAAGAAAAATATACGGCGGTTTGCGGAAAGAACGACCCCCTATAATAGGCCCCCATAATCAGCCGATTGAATGACATCTTGAACCAAGCAAGAGTTCAATCGTCTTGAAGCATTTCATCAAAATTTTCAACGATGTATTCTCAAGATCAGATGGTTCCATCATATGCATATTACTAACCAGAAAGTGATAAGAAGAAGTAGATGTTGCTCCGACCAATATGCATTAAGTGATTGAGATGACTAAGATCAGTGGTATATGCCTTCGTTGTTTGGGACATAGTTGTACAAATGTCTTAGGCAATCGGTTACGGTTTTACCCAGTGATATCTAAGTAAACTGGAACGCTAACTCCTATGATGAAGTCCTATGATTCGTTGGAGCCAAGCTAGTTTTTCTGTGTTTTGAGTTGAAATACTTAACGCCGAACATTGGGCTGTATATGAAATTGAAGCTATTAAAAAGTTCTATTTGATATAAAAACTTCAAGACTTTAGGCAAAATGGAAATACTTAAAAAATACAAAAACAACCGCAATTTTGTAAATTGATACGGCAAATTTTCTCTCAAAGTTTTAAGTATTTCCCTTTTACCTAAAGTCTTGAAGTTTTTATATCAAATATAACTTTTTAATAGCTTCAATTTCATATACAGCCCAATGTTCTGCGTTAACTATTTCAACTCAAAACTCAGAAAAACTGAATTAAGCTGGCTTCAATTTCCCTCCTGCGTTAGCGTTCCAGTCTATTATAGTTCAATGATTTTACCTACTTGAATGGGTACCAAAACATGGTAAAAGAAGTATTGGGGAATGAATTTGATAGACCGGCATCGAGAAAGACCTGGAAACATTTGCAGCGTGGAACACTACAACATACAAAATGAGATAGCTTGAACCGCCGACAAAACAAGTGGGAGAAAATTTCTTACCGGAAGGCAAAGGAGCGTTTTCAAAGTGATCAAGTTCACATAAGGGTTAGGTTTAGGATTGGGTGAGGTTTTTGGATTATTTGAGGACCAGGTCTGAAAACAATAAGCTGAATATTTGAGCTCATATTTACTATCGACTTTTATTTTGGTGTAGTGGTCAGGGCGTCAGGCACGTTAGATGCTTCAGTTAACTTTCCATCATAGAATCTTTAAAATGTGGTCGCAGTCCGGGGTCATCCTAAGAAAAATTTAGAACTGCCCATTTTGGCGGCAGAACAGGCAATGGGACGCGAATTCCCTCGCGTGGGAGGCGGGAGCTGGCTAGCCCCAAAGATAGAAATTTAAAGGAATTTGTTAAAATGTAAAAAGTATTTGAAAGTATATATGATCATAACCAACTCAAACAATATATTAAATATTGAATGTTTAGACATTTTTCGGGTTTGTGAATTCAACATGTTCTCTCCAAAACTCAATTTTTAGAACTGCCCATTTTAGTTTAGAACTACCCATTTTACAATTAGAACTGCCCATTTTGGAAAATGGAAGGCCTTAGGATGACCCCTGTCGCAGTCTGCGTAAGTAGCGATATAGACGATACGCTTGACTATACAAGGTCAAACTACCAGAAAAATATACCAAGAACTGCGACATTTCAAGCGAAGTTCCTTCTTCTATCCCGAAATGACGTCACAAAGAAATAGAGTTAGGGTACAGAATGAGGGTTTGGGTTTGGATTAGCGAATTAGAACCTAATTCTGCTTAAGATTGTATTTAAATTGAGGTTGGGAATTGATGCGATTAGGATGCTTCGATGACGCGAGTTGTTCTGTCTTTGGGATTTCTTTTCCTTCGGTTAATTCTACATTGACGCCGAGTTCCATGAAATTGTAATATATATTTTACCAGACTTCTCTGGGTATAGGAATTTACCATTTTCAAATATTAACGTCCATTCATTCGTTCATTCATTCATCTAAAATACATCGCGCTTTTTTAGGCTATATATAGTTCGTCTGGATAGTTCCGTCTTGCGTTTTTTACCCAAAACAAATTATGCGTTTGCACAACATTTTATATGTAAAATATCTAAGAAAAAGGACCTTTGTTGTACCGTTGCATAACTTTTCCTTAATCGACTGTTTACAATACAATATATAAGACAAATAATAAAACAGGGCAAACAATCACTTATGTAATGGTTTATCGGGGTCATCATCGGGTCATCTCGGTGACGTGCAGTTCCGATCATTATTTACGGGAAATGACGAAGTCGTTTCAGGGGGAGTGGAACGACACACAACACTTGCGGCTCGATGGCGGAGATTTACACATCTATTTAGAAAGTATGGTCGTAATCGTTTGACTTTCCACGGCAAATACAAAAACTTTGAAGGCTTTTGAGGCTTGGCGGTAATAATTCATGAATATTCGCAGCGTCTTCTAACGCGTTTCGTTCAAAAGAAGGCCAGAAAGGGCAAGGCGAAAGGCTAAAAATCTGCCGGAATGCATGACACGGAGAATTTTAAGAAAAACATTCATGAAGACTATGACATCGAAGATGAACTGGGAAGGTAAGCTGTCGTTTTAAATTATCGTTAAAGAAGAGACCAATTGTATGGCTAAATGTCTGATGCTTCAAATTTCGGCAAAAGCGCCAGGATTTTGCTGTGCTCGCGACAGATTGAAATTAATAGCTGTACTATGGCTAAGACGCACCGGCCATTACATGACTTGGGCTATTTAATATACATCGCAATACACATGTTATGCCAATGTCTTTCTTTTTGTTTGTTTTTTAAAGCGGCCAGTTCGCCGTGGTCCGTAAGATTGTCGAAAAAGAAACGGGCGATGAATTCGCAGCGAAATACGTACGAAAAAAGCGAACAAAAGCAAGCCGGAATGGTATGAGCCGGGAAGATATTAAAAGAGAGATCGAGATTTTGCGTATGGTCGATAACGAAAAGATTATAAAAGTCCACGATGTCTATGAAACAGATAGAGAAATTATATTAGTTATGGAATTGTGAGTATAAGGTTTATATCTTTACCTATTTTAAAGATATCCGTATTTTGTCTGACCATATGACAGTGTTTTACGCTTGTAACAGAACACCAACTCCGAAGTACATTTGTACCCGTGAATAAGTTGTATAAAACCACCCCGAAGTTGCTCAGTTTAAAACCTTATGTAATGTGTTTTATCGCCTAGGCTTCGCGGTGGCGAACTGTTTGATTATATTTCGAAAAAGGACTTTTTAACTGAGGAAGAGGCGATCGATTTCACCCGGCAAATTTTACAAGGCTTGCAGCATCTACATAGTCGCAATGTGGTGCATTTGGATCTGAAGGTAAGGTTTAGTGTTACACTAAATTTTAAGACACAGATTACCGTTGTATCGAAAGATTTAATTGAAATCTTGCCAGATATATTTATGACTTTTCCAAATTTCTAAACTTTATTTATACTGTATTAGCATATTTTGACAAAGTTATAAAGTCATTTTGTTGTCATTAGTGTCTGTACTGGCGTTTGTGTTGTCTATTACGCTGCAAATTAACTTCATCGGAATTTTTGTGCCTTTCTATACATAAATACTCTTAAACCTAGTAATCTCTCTTAACATTTAAATGCTTTTAATATTTCGGTATTGATAAAATAAGAACTACAATTCGGCATTCTCTTTGTTACAGTATAAAGCTCACTCGAATATATAATTAAGTTGTATAATTGTGATTCGATTTAAAAATAAAGTGCTTTTGTACATCCGATATAGAATGCAGATATAAGTTACTGGCCGGTGTAAAATATAGAATTTAGCAAATTCGCGCGATAACCAAAAATGGTTGTACGAAAACAACCGGACAATGACCAAATCTGTCGAAACAGCGCGCTAACAGAGACAGATCGACCTTGCATCGTTTGTTCTTCAATTAATGTTAATTTTCTTGTACTTAAATTGCCCGCAATGATTAAAGTGAGGAGAATTTAGAACGTCCTATTTTTGCGTGACCAAGTGAAATCGACAACTTTGTGTGTTGCAATTTTCCCGGAAAATGTAAATATAAACGTTCTAATATCAGTAATATGTAGAAGGTTTTACACTTCTATTTTAATATAAAGGATAGATAAAATTGTTCGATCTCTTATTAAAACGTCGATTGCTAATCAGATTTATATTAAAACTACGCACTAAAAATAGCACACTTGTTGAAAAACATTTCAGATATTTTGCAATTTCGCTGAAATACGATTTACATTATAAATATAAATGCTACCCCGGTCTTGCAGCGAAAAATTAAGGATGTTTTGCAGTCTCGCATTATATATACGCATGCAAAAGCTTATGAATCCATTTGAAAAATACTTATCGAACAACACGTAAAAGTGCAACAATAATAGTGTGTATTTGTTGAGGTATTTTGAATATTCGTGCGCGTTTGGGTATAACAACCCTTGCACCACAAGGAAACGGCCTTTATTTTGTAGTTTTCGTCTGTATTAAGCATACATTGTGTGAAATTTATCAAAGTAATAATGTTGTAATGCGTTTCATTGTATAAAACATTTTTGAAGGGCTAGACAACATTGCCTCAAAGATGACACTATTCTTTTCCCTCAGCGTGAGCTGGTCGCGTGTGGTGCGATTTTGGCTTAAGCTAAATTAATAGCTGCTTATAGATTTTAACAGTCTGCTTCTGAAATATTAGCAGCCGTTCGACGTGGTTTAGCAAGGCGATTATTAAATCGCACCGCTCGCTGATTTTTTGCCAAATTTAGCCACTCTTGAGCCACAGTGTTGACACATGCGCGCATGATAAAAGACAAGCCATCACGCGGAATGTTGCCAGACCCCTTGCAGCTCAAAATACAAACAATTTGTCAGCTTGCTTGCTTTGTCTGATTATAGCAATGCAGAAAACGTGGGCTGGGATTTTTGTGCAACATTGTCTGCATGTTTATATGCAATGGCTTTTGTCCACAAAATTGTGTGAAAATATTTGCAAAACATGTACATGTTTGAACGAAATGTTTAAGGATTTTCGTGAATGGAATTTCGAGTGCAAAACATTGATTTGATTAATGAGCTAATTTGAAGCAGTTTCAAAAATACAGCCATAAAGACCTCTCACAGGAATTGAATCTGCAGCCCAGTGATTTAATATTGTTCTCTGCTCTGACCACCGAACTAAAGAGTCCCAATCGTGTTCCAAGGTGCATGTAAATATATCGGGGTGCTACCAGTGAAGGGTAATTAAGGGGAAATGTTCCTGAATTTTGGGCATTTTGCTAAACAGAACACAGTTTTAATATTTTGCCATAATCTGGTCCATTGGGAAAAGGAGAAAAGGAGGTTGCATGCCTCTGGGTAGAGGTAGGCTCGTCTTGTGAGGGTGATCACTGATGCAGATTATCCAGGGGGGGAGGTGCACTCGTGCAATGTAGTAGAGGTCTCCCCCTGCTCCGAAACTACTGCAATATGAAATGGTCCCCACACAAAAGAATTAAGTAGGTATGATTAGAATGGAAAAATGTCAACCATTGACGTGCAACACACTTGCCCTGATAGCAGTGGTGTAGGAACTGGGGGGGGGGCATAGAGAGCATGTGTCCCCCCATGTTTATCCAGGTAAAACAATGGGAAAGTACGTTATTCAAATAGAAGAGGTGCCCTTAGGACAAAGTGCCCCCCCAACTTGAAGTTGCTTCCTACGCCTGAGTATATTAATGAATGAGAGAGCATCACTGGTACTTCCTCCACATTTCTGCTTAGACCATTGACTTCCAACAATTTGCTCTGTTGAATAAACTTGTCTCAGGGGCATTTCAGCATAATGGGTATTGGGTAAGAAGGCTTGTAAAGAATCTGAGACAATAATTCCAATTAATCTGTGTATTTCGACTACATTCATCCAGCACACCCATAAAGACATAAATTATATAATCATGTGGATTAATTAACAACATATATTTGCAAATGTCAAAATTCAAGTTTATCTAAGATTGATTTATGAATTACATTTTAAGTTGGAATACTTACTGTATGTGGGTTGGAGATAACCTTTCTAAGTATTAAAAAACAATTAAAGTATGTTTATTCAGTCAGCAGACACCATGATATGTCTAATGAGATTTCTGGAGTAGTTCTGGCTTTATTGTTGCTTGTTTGTATTAATATAACAGGCCTTAAAATATCAGTCGAATTAAATTTTGAACAGTAAATGTTGTGCTGATATTGAATAAGGCCTGATATAAACTACATTAGAATAAAATAACATTTTATTAACCCATTAACTGGCAGTACCCTACCACTGATGGGTGAAATTGTCTGGAGTTAGACAGTAAAATACTAAAGTAGGGTGCATCTGGGTGCATTGCCAGCTGATAGGTTAATATTGTATACCATAAGAGAGGCTAAAATGCCGGAATAAGATATACAAAATAATAATTCTTACATTACAGCAAAATAATTTCAACATTTTTTTACTTGAATAATTATTTTAAGAGTCGCATTTTATCCTTCAGCCTGAAAATATTTTGTTGAAAAACACGAGAAGGAAAGCCATCAAATTGGTGGATTTTGGTCTGGCTCGAGTTGTAAACGAAAACGAACAAGTTCGAGAGATCATGGGAACTCCAGAATTTGTTGGTAAGAAGTGGAAGATACCTTCATCTATACCTAATTATTTAATATTCATATTTAATTAGAAACCATTGTTGATATTTCATATATCCTGAAGTTAAGCAGAGGCTCTGCCTATGAATCTTTTGAGACGCTCTCTGATTGTAAATAGTGAGCTTAAGCAAGCGACGTTTTGGACGCCACGGACGTCAGATTTCCAAAACTGGATTAAGAACTGTGTTTGTGTCAGATTGTGGTGATCTTCAGCCAATATGGCAAAACTTGAGGTTTTTAAAGTCTATGAAGTCCCTATTTTTTATTGAATGACTCCCCCCCCTTATGTAATCAACTTCCATCCAATTAGGCACTCCCCTCCCCCTCAAAAGTGACGTAATTGTTGAATGGCCCTCAAGTATAAAGATCATTATTTGATAAACATTGCTCCCCTCTCTGTTGAAACCGCATGAAAAAGATTTAGAAAATCTACGACATTCTGAGCAAAGGCCCTTCTAACTTTCTGATTGTGGGCCTTTGCTTGAAAGTTGAAACGTTGGATACACTATATCAAATACACAGCATATAATTTTTTGCACTTCATACTTTTATCAGATTGACTTTTCAACTAAAAATGTCTTGTTTTCTAGCTCCTGAAGTGTTGAATTTTGACACAATTAGCACTGCTACTGATATGTGGTGAGAAAGACATTATGATCAATTTTCTATAAATATTAGGACGTTAATCTTTGTTCATCTTTGGCTTTGCTGTGGTTTACTCAACACAAAACTGTTCTTTTTTAGGGCTTTGGGAGTTATTGCATATATTTTGTAAGTATTCATCAACATCATGTTGTATGGTATCTCTACTGATATTTTGTAAAAAGGGCATTTAGGTAGATAAAGCCCTGTACAGACGAGCAAGTTTTCCTTGTCGTGTTTACTTGTTCGTGTGTACGGTAAACAAGTGTTTTTCAATCAATTTCTCCTTGACCAGTTTTACGAGCCCGTGTATTAACGACACGAGTGAATACTTCATGTTTATAGTGGCAATGGCCGCTCGACTAGATCGAAAATAAAGTGTGCAGTGTCGTACTGCGCATTTCTTTGTCTAGTTTTCCTTGTCGGCCGTACACACAAACAATTTCTTGTTCGAAAGCTGGCATGACCAGCTTTTGAACAAGGCTCCTTGTCAAGGAAAACTTGTCAATTTTTTGCCGTACATACGGGCAAATAAAACTTGTCAAAGGAAACTTGTCAAGGAAAACTTGCTCGTCTGTATGGGGCCTTAAGAGTATGTTTTGAGGCCATGTTACAAGAGGCAATTTTTGCTGCAATTTGCAACGCAATTTCGGACACAGAGCGATGTTAGGTAAAAAGTATATTTGCAAAGAAATTGTGAGCGCGAATCTCGTTTTACTTTGCCGATATTTTTCTTGCTAAACATGCCCAGAAGGCAACAAAGAAATGAATGAGAATGATAATATCGCTGTGAAGTGAAACGCGGGCCACGTTCACTGTTTTTCTGTGTGTACATTACCACATAAAATGGCTCTGTGCAAAAATTGCATCGCAAGTTGCAGCAAATATTGCCCGTGTTAGGAGATGTATGCTGAATGTCTATATGTCGCAGTACTGGTTAATATTTCCTGGTTTTACTCAAATGACCCTTTTTGGGTTAAGTTGATTTCCTGCTTAGTTTGAAAAGGTTGAACAAGGATTCACAAGTACCGTATTTGCATGCTTATTTGTGCGCTCTTTAAATTCTATTTGTGTTTGATGCAGCGCTTATTCGAGGACGACGCTCTTTAAGAATTATTCTATGTGTACAGTGTCTGCCTTCACAACAGAATTGTACATTTCCAATGTTCTGGAGCGAGAGTTAAACGACAGAGCATGGAAATATACTCACTTTGAACTTAAAAACAATGTAGTACAAGATAATAAGTTGCCCGAGGTTGATTAAAGATTGAGATGTACTATATAGTTGTTCAGCTCGAACAAATACCTTTAACGGTGCTTCCATTGAGCGCCGCGTGGTTGTGAATAAGTACGGCGTTTAAACGAGTAAATAATGTATAGTTCAGACTGGGGGACCGAGCGTCCGGCTTGAGGTTACAGGTTCAACCCCGGTGTAGGGACATTAACATGGGAAGGATTTAGGAAATTTTCCCCAAGCTTTAACCGCGTCTACGATCAAAAGAAACACACAAAATAATCTGCGTGTATACGTATCCGAGAATTATAACATTTTGATGTCTGTCTTTCAATGCGTAATCGTGCTATGTCGATGGGGCTTTAAGGTTGTAGTGTTGATTGATGTTTATTTAATATCGTGAATACGTGATGTGTGGGTGTTGTGTTGTTCTATCATCCTACGGGTGATGTCATTGATAATTTATGAACATTTCAGCCAATTAAATGACCTATAATGTGTCGCGTGTAGTGGCCTTGTACCTTGGCCTTGCACTTCAGTTTAGGTTATGTTTCCTTCAGTTTAGATTATATGGATCAATAAGAGATGACCCTTACTGGATCTCTAGGAAGAACATTTAGAACTTCCTCCTGTAGTAACACTGGATCAATAAGTGATGATGGCACGTACCGGACCTCTAGGGAGAAAAGTTTATAACTGATAGAGCTATCCAGTATCAATAAAGTTAGTTTAGTTTAGGTTTCCTCCTGTAGTAACACTGGATCAATAAGTGATGATGGCACTTACCGGACCTCTAGGGAGAAAAGTTTAGAACTGATAGTCTGATAGAGCTATCCAGTATAAATAGAATTAGTTTAGTTTAGGTTTCCTCCTGTGGTAACACTGGATCGATAAGAGATGGCAGTTTAGAACTGATAAAGCTATTCAGTATAAATATAGTTAGTTTAGGTTTCCTCCTGACGCAACGCTGGTCCAGTATGAATTGGCTCTTACTGGACATCTAGGGGGAACAGTTTAGCCAAATCTCAGCTGTCCAGCATAAACAAAGGCAGTTTATATTGAAATTCTACAGTCTCTTTGACGAGTTGCTTCACAATTTCATGTACAAATTTATTTTCAAGGTTGAGTGGTGCTTCGCCATTCCTGGGTGAAGACAACCAAGAGACGTTCACCAATATCATTCAAGTCGACTATCAATTTGACGAGGAATATTTTGCAGAGATTAGCGACGAGGCGAAAGACTTTATTCGAAAACTGCTTGTTAAAAATCCAAGGTATGGAATAAGACTTCAGAGATCCAGTAAAAGAACCATTGAATACTGCTATTTATATAAGTGTGGGGTTAGGGTATCGAGTAGGATTGCGAAATACTAAGTGTGTGTTGAGTGTGCCTTTCGCGAGTTTCGCCTCTGTGATCAGGGTTCCATTCCTGCAATATACAGTTATCTGATTATAATTTCACCTCAGTCGCATGTGAGAAGAGTGCTTCCAGATTTACATTAGCAAACATTACATTAACCACAGATTTACTCCGATGTCCTTTTACTCCGATGTCCTTCTGTAATAGCATTGGACTGGTTGGAGCAATAAGCGATGGCCCCTAATACTGGACTTCTCTGCAGGACAGTTTAGGACTGATAGAGCTATCCAGCTTTAGTTTTATTATTCTAACTGTTTATGTCGATGTTCTTAAACTTTGATTTCCTCGTTGCAGAAAACGACCGACTGCTCACGACTGTTCCCGACATACATGGGTCGAGGAGGAGGTCAGTGTCTTGTCTTTGGTTAACTGCATTAACCCCTTCCCCCCAACCACCACCACTTCATTATTTTACTCTGTCTAACACCATCATGTACTTTATAGGTTGTTGACAAGAAAAAGAAACAAAGAAGAAGAACCACCCAGATTTGTACGTTCAACTTCAAGAGATTTGTTGCCAGGAAAAGATGGAAGGTATACTCTATTTGCTTCTTATGTTTAGCATAACTTGAGTGATATATTCAATTTGAGCCACTGCGAATACGTAAAATGCACCTTCTTTTAAGGTCGATTAATATAGCCTAATCGGGCTGGCTGGTCTCTCATATGAACACACGGATATTTATATAGGCATTTGCAATTACATCACTCTTGACTAATATAAATATATTCTAAGCAAGAAATAGAGATGTCTTATAGTAAACCTCAATTTTATCTCTTATAGATGTCATATAACAAAATCCGTGCGATGAACTTGATTGCAAAGTTGGGCATTAAACCTCCACCAGGCTTTATTACCGAGATACCGCCAATGATCGAAAACAACAATGAAAATGTCGAGCCTGAGGTATGTTAATACACTTTAAAATATTGTTTTATACTGATATAATTTGTGCATGAATACTTGGGCTCAATTTCCATATTAACAACTGAATTTTAATACAAACTTAATCCTAACTCTACCCGTAATCCTAACTCAACCCTAACCTTAATCCCAACCCTTAATCCTAACCCTAATCCTTGTGACTTAATCTCGGAATAGTAATATGCAAAGTCGCCCAATACTTGACTTGATTTGCTCGCGGAGGTAACAGTCTGAGTGTCCTCTAGTTAACCATGCTAATGCCTATATTATATGCTGATACGAGAAGTAATATATCATACACGAGAAGGAGTTTATTATAGTGATTTGACACACCGAAAAGTGTGTTGAAAAACAAGGCGCTAGTCGAGTTTTTTAACATACTTTGAGGTGTTTTTAAATCACTATAATAAACGACTTCGAGTGTATGATATAGCTTCTCAAACAAACCAGTATTTAAAGAGAAATTCAACGCGAAAGTCGAGTTAATTTATGGGTGTTTATTACCGTGGTATCAAGACAACGATACGGTGGTGATCTCCTTTGTGTTTTGCTCATGAATTATTAATGAGTTTGAGAAGAAAATATCTTAATTGTTTCTTAATTTCTGTCTCAGCCTGCGGAAGAAAATCCGATCCCGCATAAAGAGCACAAGAAAAAGGAGTCGACAATCAACCGCAAGAAACATAAACAATCAAGTTCTCCGAAAGCAACGGTTGAGAAGACCGACTCTCTCACACTCCAGACGATGGAAATTGATATTGGCGAAGGAGAGAGCGCGGAGCCTGAACCCGAGCCTGTCGATGAAAACGAGGCTCCTAACCAAGTAGAACCCAGTCCTACGGTCGAGGAGCCTGTCGACTACGGTTCCATGACAAAGCGGGAAAAACGACGCGCGCGCGGACAGTTGCGAACGGACGAGATCGCAAAGTCTAAAAAAGAAATCGACGACATCACAACGTCCAAAAAAGAAATCGACGCCGAAGAGGTGAAAGTCGAACCTGATGAAGTCGTTAATGGTAGTGATGCCGCTGAAGATGCGCCCGCGATGGATGTGGAAGAAACGCCGCCCGCTGATGAGAAGCCAGCGGAAACCAAAACTGTTACAAGTACGATGCATATTGAGCACAAACCTGCGACGAAGACTCAAAGTGGCGGCATTTTGAAAAAGGGTAAAGGGGGTCGAATCCCAAGCACGGAAGATCATTATTTTGTTACACTCAATGCAGCCTTACTTCAACAAGATGATGCTTTCTATCCGTCTGGTTTACAACCAACGCGTAAGCACGGTATACTCAAACGCACAGTGTCAGGGCCGTATACTTCCGACGTTACTACGAATGTTTCCGAAGTGACAACGACGCCGTCCGAAAATTTACCGATAGTCTTCGATGATATACCGAAGGGTTCCGAAGGCAATCCGACAAATTCCGACGATTTGCCGAAAAGTTCCGAAGATGTTCCGAAACCTGCCGAGAATAAGAAAGTTTCGGAATTTACGACAGTGGTCGAGGTTCTTAGCGGAGGGAATAGACCGCCAAGCAATGATAACCCGGGTTCCATGGTTCTTGGTCTTCAAATAGACAAGGCTGTTGCGCATGCGTCTGATATGGCAAAACCGGACATGGCAAAGACTGATGTCAAAACTAGTCAACATAATTCTGACTCTAAAAGCACACCTGAAGCGAAAGAGGCGACCCCTGCCCCAAAGAAACCCCTCACGAAAACTGACAACCCCTCACAGCCACGAGATTTTACACCCCCACCATGGCAAAGAAAATCTAGCAGAGAAAACTTAAAACAAACTTCTCAGCCTATCCACGGTGTTTCTAAAGTCTCGCTCAATAGAAACCGTTTTGTCTCGAACGATAAACAGCCAAACCCCAAGTCACCGACAAACACGCCGGGACCAGCGAAAACTTCAAATGTTCATGGAAAAAGCAAACTTTTTCAGAAAGAAACCAATAAACCGGATATCACGAAAACTGCAGCCTTGGTGAAGACGAACTCGGGGCAAGAACTGAAAAACGTGGCTTGTGATATTGCTTTGGATGATACCCCAGCGAAAAATGGCGGAGTCGAGATTTCTGTGTCCAAATCACGTGCTAATAGCCAGTCGAAAGTGCGTTCTGATAGTCAGTCGAAAGTGCGTTCTGATAGTCAGTCGAAAGTGCGTTCTGATAGTCAGTCGAAAGTGCGTTCTGATAGTCAGTCGAAAGTGCGTTCTGATAGTCAGTCGAAAGTGCGTTCTGATAGTCAGTCGAAAGTGCGTTCTGATAGTCAGTCGAAAGTGGGGACGGATAACGAGTCGAAACCGCGGTCTAACAGCCAATTGAAAGTGCTTTCGGGTGGTGAAACAAAGCCCCGTTCCGACAGCCAATCGAAAACGCGTTCAGGCAGCATGAAGGCGAATAACATAAACACAAACAATGAAAACAACGTGAAGAATAAAGAAAGCAAGGTTACTGTTAACAGTTCGCGGTCTCGGTCCATCAGTGCACAGAAGACTAACACAGAAGCGAAAGAATCGAAAAATAATGCTCTTCAAAGTTCGGCAGTAGTTTCACTTTCGTCTGTCGAGATTTATGGCGGGAATGGAGAAACGGAGCAAGAGACTGGGACGGAGGTTGAGGAAGAACTGACAAGTTCATCAACTCACAGTATGACCGAATTTACGATCAGACCGCGTGGAAATTCGGGCGAGGAGAAAGCAGGCGGGTTTGACATTATGCTTACTATTGCCCCGCCAACTGATCAGCCCACGCCAGATTCTTGCGCGGTCACGCAAGAACCACGTGCGGTGTCCACGATGAAACGATTCACGTCGTCATCTTCGTCGCTTCCCGACCCGCGCTCGGGACTTCCGAACGGAAAGCTGACGTCATTGAGTACCAACGATGTGACGTTGCTTGGCCGCGAAGCAGTGACGTCGCCGACCGCTGAAAGACACGGTGCGGCGCAAGGAGCAAAATACACCCCTCAAAAAAGGGACTTTTCCAAGTACCTTAACAATGATCCATCAAAATCCATTAAAACCACCGGAGTTCCAGCAAATCCCCAAAAACCCACGTGGCAGTTGAAGCGAAATAACCCTCCCAATACAACAACTGCCCCTCCTAAAACCACTATTAACCCGAAAAGTCCCACGACACCAACAACTCGACCAGCCTCGGTTACTGCGAAAACCGCTGCAGCAAAAGTTTCAGTCGCAATGCCGAAAGGCAAACAATCTGCAGTGACTTCGACTGCCTATATACCACGACGATCGTTTGGATTCTCGACCAAAACCGCCAATCAATCGGAAATGGTCGTGAAATCTTCGGAACCCGAAGACTCGACGAAGTTGAATAACAATGACGATTCGAAACGTTGGTCCCAGTCTTCTTATACCAGCGATCGGTCAGCGAGCTCTGCTTCGTCGGATGACGTCACCGCTGAGAACAATGAATTAAACCGCACGGGCTCAAACGAACAAATTAGCGTAAAGAATCCAGAAATTTCTCGAAAAATTAAAAATCATTCCGAGAAAGTGAGTCCGCGCGCGAGTCCTGTTTTGCAAAAGAAATGGAAGGCGATGCTCGTTCTGCCGGAAGAATCCCAGAAAGTGCCTTCGGCTCAAGATCGGGACATTCGGATTTCGTCGACAAACGCGCCTCGAAAGAATAAATTCACAAACGTGCGTTCAATGTGGGAGGGAAAATAGAATCTAATATCTTTAAAATGTGTGCTGAGAATGGAATAATTTCGTTTGATATACGAACAAAGCTTGTAAAATATTTAGAAAATCAATTTAGCGGAAGAGTCGCATATACATATATAAATATATATATATAAATATCGTATTTTTATATGAGTTGTTATGAAAACAAAGATTTTGCGCTGTTATAATTTATATTAAATCTACTATCGGGAGGTCATTGCACTGATCTTTCCATGAATTCATATGACGGACAGATGAATTTCAACATCTCTTTACTACGAGACTATTATAGTCTTACCTGTGAATGTATTTTTTGAGTAGAAATTTTTGGGCTAACAATTAGATTATTTGCAAAGTTTTTTTATTTATGAAAATAGCGAGCTATTCTTAGTCGTGTGTATACACTCTGGGTTTGTTTGTGTGTGTTTATATATCTATTAGATCTAAAGAACTTTATAATAGGTAAACTGTTCACCCCTGAAGTCGGAATGAAATAATATTAATGGTTCAGTCTGCTTACAGGAGGAAACTGGACTTGCCGGATAAAGGCTGATTTCCGCGCGATCGACTTTTTGCGATCGTTTTCTTTTGAATTATGAGCGGTTGACTGGAACGGATCCGGTCGAGGGCGCAAAGGTCGATCGCGCGACATTTTGCACTGAATGGAAATCGGCCTTAATTCAAAAGAAAACGATCGTAAAAAGTCGATCGCGCGACATTTTGCTGTTTGGTAGAGTCAAGCTGGAGACATTCTCGCATGCATGTGATTGAGGTGAAATTATAATCAGACAACTACATATCAGTGTTGTAGTACTCGAGTCCGGACTTGAGGGTATGACTCGGACTTGAACACATCCGACTTGGACTCGATATTAAAGGACTTGGACTGGGACTTGACTCGAAAATACATGAACTTGTAGTTAGAGCTCGACAACTGGACTCTGTAGCTCAGTTGGTTAGAGCGCTGCAGTGCACCGGAATCGCAGGGCCGCAGATTCGATTCCTGCCAGGGACCTGTAGTTGCATTTTTCGGTCTAATAAGTGTATATGATTTACACTCAATAATTTTCCATTGGTGAGGTGGCGAAAGCGTTACCGCACTTGCCCCTAAGGCCGCGGGTTTCAAGTCTCAGTGAGACTTCTTTCTCAATGCTCGCTCGATGTCCTCTCAGTGAAAAAAAAGTAAACTCAACGCGCTCTCTGCCGAGGTTTCTCCTTCCGGTTCCGGGTTCTCCCCACAGGAAAGTTGACAGGGTGGGTTAGGTAATCATAATGTAAATAGTGTCCCCAATTAGCTGTTAAAGCTAAACACATTGACACTTAAATAAAGTCATTCATTCATTCATCTACAAAACCCTTCAATTATTATTCAATCGAGTGAGATGCCAACAAAATCTTCTCCCAAGTACTTCATTTTATAAAGATGAAATGGTTTAACCATCCAGTGAATTTAATGCAGGTCAGTGGCTCCGCTGATCTGAAATAGAGTAACTGGATGGATGAGCCATTTCAGATATATAAAATGAAGTACTTACCTGAAGGACTTCTATCCAGTATGTATATAAAGTTCAGTAAGCTACTGATCTGCATGAGATTAACTGGATGGATAAACCATTTCATCTATACAAGATGAAGTATTCAGTGACGCGCTAGTAGTGACGTTCGAAGGCTCCGTTTGTTATTTGGTCATAGAATAACATTCGGACTGTAAATATCCCATCACAAACAGAGCGTTTTCCTTTGGTATAATACGCTCTTCGGAGGCAAATGTCTGCCTTTCAAGGACTGAAGAAAGAAATAAGGGTTCTTGAAAAGGTTTTCCATCCAAAACATGAACGTTTTCGTGTAAAAGCGAACGGTTTGGACGAGTTATGCTGTCGCTTTGTCGGTGCCAATGGCGAACAGTTTGTCATTCATTGCAATATATATGTGAGTTTGAGTGTTTGAAATGTCATATTCCTCGCGTATTTCTTGTCCGGCTTAAGGATTTAGTATATTTAAATGACTTAAAATCATTTTGCAGGAGTCTTATCCATGTGTCGTCCCAATGTGGTTCACGGAAACGGATGAGAATTCAGTCGTCGATTCTGTGGAAAAAATCGCTGAAAAACAACACGAAAATGTTGAAAAATTGGTTAATATTAAAGCTTGTTTTGTTGTTTTACTGTACCAAATTTATCCAACTGTTTTAAGAGACCAACTTTTAGTCTTTATAAATTTATAATTCGTGTATTTTATTAAGCGGTCTATAAAATTTCCTGGTGTGTTTTTATGAATATTTTACCGTAGTGTACATAGATCAGGTGTTTTGTACAATATATTGCATTTCATTTTCATTCTTTTGTTATATTAGTTGACCAAAATGACAAAGCATTTAATCGAGGAGTTGTGTAAAAGGCAAAATTTGGAGATCCCCCAAGTGTTGGAGGGTCTAGAAAGCACTGAAGTCGAGGTGGGTAAAGGTTTTGTGATGCTCATTTGGTGTAATAAACAGTCGTATAATTATATTATGTAGCCATGCTGTGTAATTATGGCATTCTTAATCAAGGAATATTAAATCAACTATTTCATTGTGATTTGGTTATGTCAATGATTAGTAGGGGCCAGACTGCTAACTTTGTTAACTGCGCACAGAATATTTTTCTTGCCAAAATATGGGCGCACATATATTTCACATATGAGACAAAATGTGCATGTTTAGATGAGGAAAAACTTTAATTATCTAGTAAATCTCTTTCTGGAAAGATCAAGTTGTGTGCAAATTGTCCACATGGCTTCATTTATCAAAAAAATGCGCACATCAGCTCGAAAATGCGCACAGAATAACTTAGCAGTCTGGACTAGGGACAGCTTTCCGACAAGATCTCGGGTGCGGAAAAGTAAAAAATTTAAGTGCTATTGTGCTGAAACAGTTCCCAAATGCGCATCAACAAGCAGTCAAGGGCACAAAACTAGCCAAATACATATTGAAAACAGCAAAATATAGGAGATTTGGGGCAGATTACAGTGCAAAAATTGCTACAAAGCACACCCTAGGTGCACTAAAATGCACGAGAACGCGCTATCGAACATGTATAACTGTGATGATCCACAGACTTGGAAATCTGTCTGTGTTGAATGTAAAAGGCTAGGTCCCTTGATGGTGTTTTAAACTGTTGTTAGTTGTCAGTAATCATTTTGTAAATATGGCATTAGATAACAGAATATATGTGAATTGTTATGTAAATTATGGGCACAATAAAGCGTAGAAACAATTCAGGTGTAATTATTGTGGTTGCTGAACTCCCTGGCACTACATTGTTGTAATTTTAGGTAGTTGCCGAATCTTATTATATCATTAAATCAAATCATTAAATCATTGTACTTACAGGATGAGAATGAGGGTGATGAAGTATCAAGTAAAGATGAAGATGATGATGATGAAATATTAGATGAAGAGGTAGAAACAACACTGGCCAATGTACCTAGAAATGGACACCCCCTTCAATTTATTTATTTAGTTTTGCCAATTACAATTACACATATATTTACACCACTATCACACACAAACAATACAGATAAATAAGACAAATGGCAGGGTATACGCAACAGCTTTTGCCAATTATAGCGGTCCCTTTGCACCAAAATGACATAACACGAACGAACATTAATGATAATAAGATAATTAACTAAAAACAACATGATTTTGAACAGGACAAGGTATGAGATTTGTTACAAGACAAACATAAAGATTTCCATGTTCGTGGATCTTCAATATTGAAAATATCAGTGGCGGCCGATTTATAGTACCCATGATATAGTGTGTTTTTAGATTCATTAAAATCAGCTGATTTATGGGTCATGTTTGATGGTAGAATGTTCCATACTCTCGTCGATCTTGTCATGTAATTTCCACCAGTCTTGACCAGTGAGCATGAACTCACGTCCAAAAAGTGAAGCCAAAGATGGCGGAAATTAACGTCCAGTGCCTTGTGTATTGTTTTTGTCAGCCTGGTTCACGCAAAGCTGCAAGGAGTGTATCTACATTTCGTATTTTGACTTTAATTGCTAATTCGATTTAAAGAATACTATTTTGTTTTTATGAACTGATAACTTGATTAGCAATACAAACAATTAGGAAAAAAACTGGAATTAGCTGGAAAAATGGTATGAAAGCTGTTTACGTCCTTCAGTGCTTCACAGATTTTGCACCTTAACAAGTAATAGTTGTAGTGTAGGTTTTATCTTTAGGAAATCACAATAATTTGTACAGATCTATCCTGAATTGCCTCAAATTCATTGAAAACGTACTCTATTTCTTGTAGGATGATACGGAAGAATATGATAATTATGAGATGGGAGAAGAAAATACTAGGTGCGCAATATAAACCCTCAATTATAAACCCTCAATTATTAAGCCCCCAACCTCCTATATATAAGCTAGGGTCTGAAATATCTCGATATCCCTAGGGGCCGGTTATTCAAAGCCTGGTTAACCTAACCCTGGGTTAGTCTTCAAATCAAACTTCCCAACAGCTATGTTTTGTCCAGAAATATTTTCTGGATCAATAGAAGTTATATTTTCTAAAGTTTTGAAACAAACGGCCATGCAGAAATACATAACCCAACTCCTTGAATCCTGGTATACCAGTTGGATACTGAAAAATAATTTAAGTTTCAGACCCTTTGAGCCAGTGAACACTACATAAACAGAAATGCTAACTCCAGAGATCAAGTTGGAGTCCCATGATTGGTTGAAGCCAATGTCACATATCAATATCATCAATATTATTTACATATTTGATAGTTTTTTAACAAAGTAAAATAGAAAAAGAGGGCCGCAGGGTACATTGGCGCCTGGTGGGTTAAATATTATATTCCTTCTTCAGTGAAAAGAAAAGTGAAGATCTCGACGGAATCAGTAAAGAAAATTTTGCCGTTCTTGAAAAACTAAGAGTGAACCAACGTGATGAATACCTTAAGGTAAGCAATACAATAATACTTGTACTGTGACAGTATTGTAGATCAGAGCCATTGAGTGAAAGTTAAAATACATAGTACTCCTTGCTTTTGCTCAACTTTTGCTTGTGTTTCACCACTCTCATGCACTCTCCTCAACTTTGATCTGGTTCAAATTTTGATGAGAGTTTTCCCTTGTTTGCTGGTACCCATGGTAATATCCAGTTAACTCTCATGCAACTCTTGTTCTCGTTTGACCGGAGCATGAGCGTTGATGAAACTCTCATGCAAACTCTCGCTTGCCAACTCTCGTCCTCTTTGACCAAGGATTTACATGAATAGTGTAACTTTCTTTACAAGAAATTGATATTAAATATATTGTTTGTTGTCATGTGCATAATATTGTACTATGTTTTATTTCTAGGGTACTGTGTCTGGTTCAGTTCAAGCCAGTGATAGATTGATGAAAGAACTTCGTGAAGTCTACAGATCAGAAAGTTTTAAGAAAGGTATAAGTTTTACATGCTGGTCATAGATTCGGGAGAGTGCAAAGGGATGCACCCCCATAGACAAAGTCATCCCCCCCCCTTCATCAATTAACACTCCTAAAAATCTTACATCTTATCAACAAGATGTATTTGCAACAAACTTGTAATATTATCAAATTGCTACAAGGTTGTCACTCACAACTTGTTGACAAGATGTTGAATTGCAGGACGATAATCACCCAAAATAGAAGCGAGAAAGCAAGCTCTGTTGACAGCTAGGGTGGATGATTACAAGTTGTGGGAACAACTGAGACTAACAACAATATAATTATATTTTTAGGTTTATACCATGTAACTCTAAATAATGACAGTCTATATGATTGGATCATTGAAGTACTCAAGTAAGGTTTTTAACATGCTATTTTCAGGGCTTGCATGTGTGATATGAAGTTGAATTTATTATGTCTCCAGTAAGATTTGAGTCTTGAGGGTCAAACTACGTACCTGAAAAATTCAACAAGAACTTCAACGTTTTGAAGGCCCTTCATCTGGAAGTTAAATTCTGGATGTCAAAGTTCTTGTTGTATTTTTCAGGTAGTTTAATCCTAAAGATCAGGGGCCGGTTATTCAAAATCCGGTTGGCCTAACCCTGGGTTAACAAATATCTTCAAATCAAACTTCCAAACAGTTTGTTTATAAAGTTGAACATGTTTTTCCAGAAATCTTTTCTGGATCAATAGAAGTTTTATTTTCTAAAGTTTTGAAACGAGCTGTCATGCAGAAATACATAACCCAAAACAGCGGGTTAAAATTTAACCCAGGGTTAGCGCTAATCGAGCTTTGAACAACCGGCCCCAGAGGCTTACTTTATGGGTGCTACCTACACTGGCACCACAAGTTCAGGTTATTATATCTCCAAAAAAATGACAAGGCCTTTAATTTAAAGTGTTCATTTTTCTTTTTCCATCAGAGTTGATCCAGACAGTTCACTTCATAAAGATTTAATACAACTAAAAAACAAAGGTGGCAAGGGAAATATCACGTTAAATATGACATTTACAGTGAGTAAAGCTTAAACTTGACTTAAACAGTTGACATATTGTATTATTAGTGTATTTTGTTCTCTATTTTAGGATAAATTTCCATTTGAACCACCTTTTGTTAGAGTTATCTGCCCTGTTCTCAATGCTGGGTAAGTTAAAAAGCTCTGCGACTTGCTCGGCCACAAGCGTACAAACCGTACGCTGGGAGGGAGGGGTTTGTGTCCAATGTACGCTCAGGGAGGGGTTCGGAAAAAACATGAATCAAGCCATCTAAATAACGGACGTATTCTTCTATTTTTTGAAGGTATGTGTTAAGTGGTGGAGCCCTATGTATGGAATTACTAACAACACAGGTAACTATTAAGTGACTACCTTTCTTGGTCATTCTAAAGTTAATCAGGCGACTAAGGGGTGGACCATTAGAAGAGTGTTTGGGCAGGGGGAAAAGGAAGAAAAAATGTCATGGAAAAAGGAAAAATCCTTTAAACTTCTGTAAAGGAAATCCAGCACAAACAAATGGCCAAAAACAAATTCATGTGAGCTGAAAATTTCCATCCCCTCCATCACTTTTCTAATTGTCCGTTCCTAAGTATACTAAGTATACTATAGTAAGTTAAGCAATTTAATAGCATTAAATTTGAAGCAAAATGGTTTGAGGATTGAATTTCGCAGCAATAAATGTGTTGTCAATCTAAGTTCACACCCTCAATATTTTTCGATGTGTCCACCACTGAATAACGCTGTGTGTTTCTGTGCTTAAGGGATGGAGCAGTGCCTACAGCATTGAGTCTGTGATAGTTCAAATATCTGCTACACTTGTGAAGGGAAAAGCTAGGATAAATTTTAAAGAAAGTGATAAGGTACCTTATTTTTTTTGTGGTCCGAATTCATATTCTAGTGTTTCCTGCATATTGTGTATGAAGGCGTACGGACCACGCGAGGGCGGGCCGTTTTTGAGACCTTGGGAAATATTTCCCTATACGGACCTCCAAGCCGGTAAATAACATATAATTATATATCTCATGCACTTGTACTCCTTGGTCAGGTACATACACGTAAAAATGCACAACTGTTAGTAACAAATCTGCAGCAGACTTGTACCAATTCTCTTTTGACAATTCTATCAGGATGTGTTTGCACTGCTTGTTCCCAGCTTGTGGTCAACAGCTAATTACAGCTTGTTGAGAACTTGTTAAAAGTTCTCAACAGACTTGTTACAAGTTGTTCTTGTGAGTGACGACCTTGTAACAAATTGATAAAATGACAATATTGTTTACAACTTGTTGACAAGCTTACTACAAGTCTGTTGCGAACACATCTTGTTGAGAAGATGTGACATTTTTATGTGTGTAGAGAGAATTTGACGCACACACATGTATTAATGGTACCTTTCATGTATTTTTCAAGTCTGATTCGTATAATATGGCAAGAGCTCAACAATCCTTTAGATCATTGGTTCAAATTCATGAAAGGAATGGTAAGTAATATGTTATTGTAGCGAGTAAATATATAATCTTTTCTTGTTTGTTTGTCCTGGGAAAAACAAGATTTATCAAAACCTTTCTGTTTCTATCCGAAGGTTGGTTCACACCACCAAAAGATGAAGGCTGACAATATGAAAGAAAACATTTGTTGATCACTGTACAGTCGCACAAATTGTGTCGAGCCATCCTAGATACCATACATCAACACCCAGTCACACTGCTGTAGAATACTACACGCTGCCATGCGGCATGCGCATTGATTCAATCATTTGTAAAATATTTGAACAACTACTGTATAGATTGGGCCAAATCTTTGATATTGTCAAAGTATAACTTCTTAGTATTGCGTAAACAAGTGAATGTTGGAAATATATAGAGTAAAATATTTAATATTTTTGATCATGAAAATACTGTAGATATAGCCTATTGAAGTTCAAATGTTGTAAAAGTTTCGCCCAGGAAAAGTGCAAAACTTTGAGAACAGATTCAATGTGAAAATGATAAAATATGAACTTTGCTAAAAGACTGAATAAATAGTACATCTTATACATTATTGTAATCAGTTGTGTTTTTATTAGTAAATTGTTGTCTGATTATAATTTTGCCTCTGGAGCATTTGAGAAGATAATTTATGGCTTGACTCTACCAAACACTGTGACAGGTTTTCTATGGGTACTCTTATTTCCTCTTGTAGTTACAATAGATCAATATGAGATGGCCCTCACTGGACGTGTACGGAGAACAGTTTAGAGCTGATAAAGCTATCCAGTATAAATAATTTTGACACAAATGAGAGCGATAAAAGCTTTATTTTAGTTGTCAACATTTCAATGTCATCTTACAGATTCAAGTTCATTAAACTTCGAAATTATAGGTTATTTCTAACCACCTAACGTTGATCAAATGCTTCAAAGCTCCTTAACAAAAGCCTGAAATTCAGGCAAGCTTGTAAAGGCAACATTTTCTGCAAAATGGCTGTCTGACAATGTGACCATTCTCTCCAATTGTAATCCATCCACCCTGTCTGTAATAACATTCAAATGTTGTAGGTACTTATGCCTATCTTCGAGACGTTTTAACGAACACTGCCAAAGCCTTGGGCGCTGGGCAATTTCAGGCATTGAGATGCCCATCTTTCTGTAACAATAATCAAACTTGCTTTTGATATTTTCCTGGCTGAATGTTAGTATTGATGGCTGTTTAATGATTATTTTATGCAACTGGTGGCGGTAAAAGCCAATGTCGTTTAGTAGGAAATGTACTTTATCTTCAATCGATGCAGGCGTGCAGGTTGAAACAAGTGCCGGGCATTTTGTGATGATCTTTAGGACATCTTTCACAGAGAATGGTGGATGAACTTCAAGATTGTATAAGACTTCAAGCTGAAAGAGAGATACAAGGAACGTTTGAGTGTAGGAGAAATGGTTGGTTAGTTGTTTGAGGTTCTGATCGAATGTAGTTTGTCTGTCTGTCTGTCTGTCTGTCTGTCTGTCTGTCTGTACAAGTTACCAATCTGCCCAACTGATCTAAACATACCAATCTGCCCAACTGATCTAAACATAGAACTGAACTAATTAACTTTTTATCTCTAGCTATTTTGTTGCAAGCTATACTGTATATGGTCATAAATTATCTGTCTTAGCAAGTGTGTTGTGCGTCTGCACCGTCATTTCATTGGGTGCATCAACTTCTCCACTGGACAAGGTCCTGATCTAGTATACTGAGAGAATTTATATATGATATTGTGTCTTGCCTTTTCTTCCAAAGTGTCCTCAATTCTTGACGTTAAAATGCCAGGAGCTTTCTTCAACATAGTCGCAATATTCTGCTCTTTCAAACCAACGTTCCTCAATGTTGCAATACAATGCTCTATTTTTTGTTCATTCAGTAGCAATATCCGAGGCCGCTTCGAGACCATCCGACTAAAATCTGCTACATCCAGCCCGCAAAGCTCTTCTAAAATATCTGTACTTGATTTAACTTTTCTCTGTAAGTCTGCCAAAGGCAACTTGATTTCTTTTTGAATTTTTGCTGCATTCGCCCCGATGTTGCTCAAATATTTTTCAACCAAGTGGATATCGGCCAATTTTGAGCTGTCGACCCTTTTGGGACTCGTTAATGTTTCGTCTTTGCTCAGGCTTCTAATTATACAAAATGGTGGCTTTGGTACTTTGACAGACCTTGTATACAAATTCTCAAATCCAAGTTTGACATTTTTGCATAACATTGTACATGTCCGTGAGCGGAATAATATCTGAGACATCGCATGCCCGCCCAAAAATGTCATATTTTGTTTGTCTGCAGGATTTGATTAAGTTAAACCTAATAAAGAAGCTAGATAAATAGTGGTTGATAACATAATGTCCAATATATTATGCACATCTATGACCATGTAATAAAATATAATAATTGATACTTTCCAATAAGATTCACTTTAGTTTTGCAAGATAAAGTAAGCTAATTTCAAGCAACTGCTGTTCAAGAATATGCCCGCGGTTCGTGTTTCCACATTAAAACCGTTGTATAAAATGTATTTTAATAAATCAATTTAAATGTACTATATATTATTAAATTGTACTTAATTTGTAAATTAAATAGTACTCCTTATAATATTAACAAAATGTATATCAGATCACATTATTATTTATTTGAATTTTTCGAAATTGATTTCAAAATGCCAAAAAGCCGAAGCGGAGAAAATTTAAAAAATGCAGACAAAGAAACTTCGCTTTGTGAAATGGAAACACAGTCCTTAGCAACCGTTTATCGTTAGCGTTGTCAGGGGATTAAAACATGTCGGAATATTTTTAATTTGAAAAATAATCCTCAAAATGATCGCTTTTTGTCAAAATAAAGGACGTACGCTAATGCGTAGCGCTGTGTAGAATGGCAGAGAATGAATACGAAGGAGAAACCAGCGATATTGACGAAACTGAACAGAGAGGAGAGAGCGAAATCGAGGGAGAAGCTGCCGAGGAGATTGCCAAAGAATGCCCCGAGCAATTGATCAGTCGAAAACCATCTAAGAAAACAAAGGTTAAAAAACGTCGTAAAAGGTACGCCGTTGCTGTTTTTTGTTAGAAATAGAAATATGTGCATCACGCTTTTAATTAGCTAAAATGTGTGTTAAATTTTATTGAATTTGATATATAATTGTATGTTGATGTTTTGAATGATGATATGCTATCATATTTATTGCAGATGTCTTGGCATAAATTTATCAAATTGTAAATATGAAAGCGGTAAGGGATTGTGAGGATTAAATATTTGATTTATAGTTATGAAATATTGTGAAGTCCTGGGTCACAATGTATATTTATTGTTTTCATTACATTGATATTTGCATATGGAATCCTGATTCACTGCATGAGCGAGATATTAAAGCATAAGCAAGTATGATGTCATACCAAAGAAAATGTTCCCTCTGACACTTGCAAAGACAAAGAGAGAATATTTTCTTTTGAAATGTTTTGTTTTGCGTTGAGTTTTGCTTAGAGACTTCTCAGACTTCATTTTGCTATTCAGCTCGTGCACGTGACGTCACGTACAACTCATATTTGTTTGGCTTCTGTCACTTTGGATGGCAAATTAAAATGAAATCCAACATGGCTTACAGTAAATGTATGCCGACATTCCTTAATAACTCGAGTTCGAGACATATTAAAACAACAAACTAGACCCCAAAATACTCCTCGTTGTTCAAGGATTCAAGCGAGATATATAGCCTTATAACTCTCAGTATAGAAAGCCTTCGACTTGGTCACGTTGAGCTGTGTCCTTCGCAATTCAGCTTAGCTCTCTGCTGCAAGTAAGGATAATAAGCACACACCCTTACTTACTAAAAAAATACTTACTTGCTAAAATAAAGTATTTTGCAAGATATAAGCGAAAACAATCTATGATTATGCCGTAATTTTTGCTCACTTGGGTTCATTTGCTTTTGTAGTTCGAAGGGTTGGAAAACGTTTTGGAATGAAAGAGGTAGGAGAGGATGAAGATTGGTCGTTGTTTTGGACGGATTATTCTGTGGCATTGGAAAGATGTATGGATATGAAAAGATATCAGGTATGGTGATGAAATTATCTTCAAGTGTTCAGCATTAATGGCCAGTTAATTACCGGTTTTATATATAGCCGTATTCGTATTTAAAATACATTTTTACTATTTCTTTTCAGAAAATCAATCATTTTCCGGGGATGATAGAAATATGTAGAAAAGATTTACTAGCTAGAAATATGAACAGATTATTGAAACTTTATCCAAAGGATTATCAAGTTTTTCCAAAGACCTGGGTCCTACCAGCCGAGTAAGCACAACAATTGTTAGTTGTTTGTCAAGAATTGACATCACAGTGTCATCTAATAGTCCATATATGCAACATAATTATTTGCCCAAAGATTAAAATTTTTAATTTATACACTTTAGTTACAGCGACTTCCAGGCATTTTGCCGTCAAAAGAAGAACAAGTCATTCATATGTAAACCTGAGAGTGGTTCGCAAGGGAAAGGGATTTTTGTCACTAAAAATCCTAAGGTACGTACCATACTGATATAACCTACCTAATCATATTATTGACCAAGCCTTAATAGATGATGTCTCTGTCAACTCCTTTAAGAATGTCGTAAAACGTATGTCCTAACCATTGGTCCTATCCCATTTATAGTGTAATTAACTACATCCATGTAAATAGTTTACTTAAATTTCCTGTTTTTCTCGCTTTTTAAACTTTCTTTTTTTCCTAATTATGTAAATATTTTACAGTAATGAACTCACAGCCCTTTGAAAAACAGATGTACTTCTGAAAGGCTACCGTGATTAAATAAATTTAAATAATAATAAAATAATAAATAATAATAATACTGCTGCTGGCTAGGTCTAAAAATGTATATAAATTTTCGTTTGAATATTCCATCCACAAACACTATCAACTATTATTCCCATCGAACGAGATGCCGAGAAAAATCTTCCATGCACCACACACTGGCATCCCTCCCATATATATACACAAACTTGTGGTTAATGCTCACTTGTGGTAATAGCGTGGTGCTTGAAATCAACTGTCAGATGCTCATAATTCAGCGTGTTTTCAACGAAAAGGCATCGAAATGTATGCATAGCAAACGGCATCTAACAACTCTCAAAGTATTCAAGAAATATAACAAAGTTTATAAGTTGCCAATTGAAGAAAATATTTTCTTAGGCCACCATGACCGTCTATTAAAAAGTAGCCGTCTAAATTCAAAAGTGGGCGGGGCAAGGGAGGACGGTTGGGCAGCAGCTCGGCTAAATGACTCATCGTTCTTCTTTAATTTAATAAACCAGGCAGCATATATTCTTGCAGCAACAATGTGTCCAAACCCAATCATATTCATGGCTTTCAAGTTTGATTGATTGATATATATCTTAATTTCTCCTCCTCTCTCTTGAGGATATTTGTATACAAAGATGGATTGGCGAGGTTTGCCACAGTTCAGTATAGCGAACCTTCGAATAGCAATATGGTAAGTGGATTACCCCAGAGTTCTAACTGAGTGATATGTCGTTGTGTAGCTTTTCCTGTTTGTTATGGCACGGTTTACGTACACTATCAATTTGAAGCTTTGATCAAAATGTAGTTTTTATCAATAAGTAGGTTTCAGGGTTCGTGCTACTCCTTGAAGTCCTTATTTACTCCTTGAATGAAATTCTGACTTTCAAGGGCGCTTGAAATGCCCTTGAATCTTGCAGTTTTCTTAAAACTCCTTAAATACTCCTTGAATTTTTTGTCCTTAATTAATTAATCTTTTCTCTAAATAAAGGTAAAATCCATAGTATAAGATTTTGTAAGTTGGCAAAATCGTGATGCTGCAGACACGAGAAACGGGAAAAGTAACGTTAAAATGATTTTACTCCTTATTCAAGACCAGCACGAACCCTGAGGTTTGTGACCGTGTTGAGTTCTATTAAAATACTGGCTCTGTCGTACAATCGTGCGAATTTCGGATATTTTTGGGTGGAGTAACTAGTAAGGCTAAATTCACACTCTTTCTAAATTGCGTTTCATTTGCATTGCATTCGAGACTCATTTGACCTGCTACAAGTCGACTCGCATTAAAAATTGTTCAGTTAAAATCGTCCTCAAAGATATTTCATATTAAACTTGACGAGTTAAATTCAACGGAAATTCGACATGTAAAACAGGCCTCGAACGAAGACAAAAAGCGTCTGAATCCTTTCTTAACACACAGTTCGAGTTTTTCTTAATTATACCCATGTGTGAATTGAATACAATAGGTTGTTTGACAGCAACGCTAATTTCAATTTCAAAGGGTTTACTTTTTTGGGGACATCCTGTATTTGCCACTTAAAAACGGAATTAAAATCGATCGGGATGAAAAGTTATTTCTATTGTATCAGTGTTAAACGTACTGTGTTTATATTTCAGGAAGACATGTGTATGCATCTCACAAACTACGCCATCAATAAACATAGCAAAGATTTTGACAGAGATGAAGAAAGCGGCAGTAAAAGGTGAAACGACATGCTTTTCTATAGAAATGGACGCTTGAGCGTTGTTATAAACTATTAAATAGTTTGAGATAACTGACAATTTGAAGTCAATTATTCCCTACTTTTAATCGCAATTCCTTTTCGGTCAGGCGTATTACAACAGTCGATACGTGGTTCAGTGAAAACGGGTATGATATCGCGAAGATTTGGGCCGATATTGAGGTACGCATGCGCACTAGGATGATCGTGTAACCTTTAAATCTTTTACATTACTTTTACACTATTTTTTTATATTCAACAGGATGTAATGATAAAGACGTTGATCAGTGCTCACCCAATACTGAAGCACAATTATCGCACGTGTTTTCCAAACCACAACAAAGGCAGCGCTTGTTTTGAAATACTCGGTTTTGATATTCTCCTGGATCGTAAACTCAAACCTTGGGTATTAGAGGTAAGTCTTTCAGCTCAATAAGTTATTGAATGTTGTATTTGAATACTGAGACTAGATTGCTTTGATTACTTTTTTGTCTTTGATTACTTTTCCCCCCAAATTTTTTGCCTAACTTGGGTTGAAATTTTGCCCAACTTGACGACCTTGCAATTTTTTTAAGGGGGCAGCTGCCACTCCCCCTGCCCTGACTAGGAGTACTGCAGTGGCCAACTGGCAAACCTACCCAGGCAAAAGCCTGCATGTTGGAAAATTTCCAGTTATTTTGAGGAAGGTTTGGAAACCCAAAATCTTACCCGGAGGAAGGTGGTTGAACACGTTTTGTAGCTTTGGCCAAATCCCAAAAGTGTGCACTAAAGACAGTAAATCTATCCGCTGAAATAAATCGTTTAATGCAATTATTCTTTGCACATGCACTAGGTCAATCACTCGCCAAGTTTTCACACAGACTCAAAGCTGGACAAAGAAGTAAAAGAAGGTCTAATATACGATACGTTAAACTTGGTGAACTTTAATGCTTGTGATAAGAAGAAATGTTTGGAAGAAGACAGGAGAAAAGTCCAAGAACGACTGTTGCATAAACAGAAACAACCGAAAGATGGGAAGTAAGATTGTGATATTGAACTTTTTATACTGGATAGCACTAAACTAAACTAACTTTATTTACACTGGATAGCTCTATCAGTTCTAAACTCTCCCTAGAGGTCCAGTAATAAGCATCCTTCATTGTTCCGATCTTACTAAACTAAACTAACTTTATTTACACTGGATAGGTTTATCAATTCTAAACTGTTCTCCCTAGAGGTTTAGTAAGGGCCATCCCTTTATTGGTCCAGTGTTACTACAGGAGGAAACCTAAACTAAACTATTAACTTTATTTATACTGGGCAATTATATCAGTTCTTAGGGGTTTAGTAATGGCTATCTCTTATCGCTCCAGTGTTGCTACAAGAGGAAACCTAAACTAAACTAACTTTATTTATACTGGATAGCTCTGTCAGTTCTAAGCTGTTTTCCCTAGTGGTTAGTAAAGCCCATCCCTTATTTTTATTGGTCTAGTGTTACTGCAGGAGGAACACGGAATATCCGGAGAAAACCTGTAGTGTTTGATAAAGTGAAACTCGAATTATTCTTCCCACATGCGACTGAGACAAAACATTGATCGTACGTTGCAGGAAATGCCAGGAATCAAACCCCTGTCATAGAGGTGAAGGCACTGCAGGGTTAGAAGGGAAGGGCAAGGCGTATAGCTCAGGTTATACAGCGCTCTGAATGTTAGCACGTAACCTTTCATTATAGCTGATATCGTATCGTTGTTTAGACGCGAAGAAAATTGTGAAAACCTCACGCAACAAATGGACCTCTTGACGAAATATGAAGATACGCACTTTGGTGGTTTTAGGTAAGCTTACTCTCCTAAAGTATTGTACAGAAAAATATGGCAATCTGTATGCTGAGATATAGTATTCATAGTTGGGTTTTACATTCTTTCAGACGTGTTTATCCTAACGGAAATGAAGAAAAGTACGAGAAATATTTCGAGAATAGTGGCTCTCTTTTCCAAGAAACCACAGCATCCAAAGCCAGGACAGAATGTTCAAGGTTTGCTAGATTGATTGATAATAGATCATTAATGACTGATTACCTAGTTCACTGATTGATTGATTGATTATGTAATTAATTAATTGATTATGTAATTGATTAATTGATTATGTAATTGATTGATTAATTATGTAATTGATTGATTGATTATGTAATTGATTGATTGATTATGTAATTGATTGATTGTGTAATTGATTGATTATGTAATTGATTGATTGATTATGTAATTGATTGATTGATTATGTAATTGATTGATTGTGTAATTGATTGATTATGTAATTGATTGATTGATTATGTAATTGATTGATTGGTTGATTATTTGATTGATTATGTAATTGATTGATTGATTTTGTAATTAATTGATTGATTACGTAATTGATTGATTGATTGATTAATTATGTAATTGATTGATTGGTTATTTGATAGATTGATTATGTAATTGATAAACATGTAATCGATTGATTGATTATGTAATTGATTGATTGATTGGCTTTTCCCACTTTCTACTTCACGAACTGGTAAATGAATAGTTCGAGTAATGGAATAATTTGTTTCATAAATTTATTATTTCTTGATATATCTCAGAATGCAACGAGAACAAATACTTGCAAAGAAACAAGAGATCGAAGTGATGCGTGCCAAGAACTCGGGACGTAAACTATTACAACGTGATGGTCTGAGGCCTGAAAGTGCCGCAACGGTCAAGAAAATGAAACGAACGACGGCAAAGAAAGCAGTCCATAAACAGGAGGTAAATATTTTGACACCAGACAACGTTTTAAAACAAAATACATATTTCTTGAGATGTAACCTAGAGCAGTCCCCCCCTCCCCTAGAAAAATAGCTACGAACCTGTAGCGCGGTGCAAAATGTGATTGGTTAGCGAGAAAAAAACTTTGCATTTCGCTTCAAATTTCGCAACATTTGTATTTCGCTTCAAATTCGTTATGTTCTGTCAAATGAGACGCTAAAAATTTAGAATAATTTGTCCTTGCCATACACTGTCATCATCCTGATATATCTATCTATATATATATATATATATACCACTTGTGGTGGAGCGTGACAACCTGGGACTGCGTAGCTCAATCGTCAGCTAGCGCGGCACTGAATCGCAGACGGAAGGTTCAATTCCTACCAGAGGGCCTATAGTTGCATTTTTATCGTTGCTACTTCTCAAATACGTATATATTTTTTCGTCCAAAAATTCAATAAGCGAAAATTTTTAAAAATCTAATTTCTCTTTTTGCAGCCGATAGAATGGCAGGCAAATGGTGTGGACACGGGGAAACCTATGAATATCACTGAAGAAGAGGAACTTGAGAGGATAACTGGGATGTTACAGAGAGATAACTTAGTGCGTGGTGTAGGCATTGTTGAAGAGGTCTATAAATTACTTCATTGTACGCCTGGCACAGGTGGACCAAAGAAGGATTGCGTTCATCATTCGGTAGGTTTCTTGAGTACGACTTTCAGGGCCCTTCTACACAGGTAAAAACGCACAAGTTGTAACAAACCTGCAGCAGACTTGTACCAATGCTGCGGTTTCAACAACTTGTTATCAGGATGTGTTCGCACTGCTTGTTCCCAGATTGTTGAGGAGTTGTCAACGGTTTGTTGACAACTTACCACAAGGTTGTTGACTTGTTACAAGTTGTTCGAACAACTTGTTATCGTCCTGCAATTCAGCAACTTGTTAACAAGTTGCGAGTAACAACCTTGTAGCAACTTGATAAAATGACAACATTGTTACAACTTGTTCACAAGCTTGCTACAAGTCTGTTGCGAACACATCTTGTTGACAAGATGTGAGATTTTCACGTGTGGTAGTTGCATACCCATATTTTCATTATTTGTCACATTTATGTTGTTATTTCAGTGGTTAGTGAATGTGCGTTTTACCACTCTTACCGGAGCTCAATTAGTACAATTATATCCGATTGTCTGAATGTAATCCCGGTACCCACGTACAAATCTCACAAGTTGTCAACAAGATGTGTTCGCAACAGACCTGTTGCAAGCTTGTCAATTTTATCAAGTTGCTACAAGGTTGTCACTCGCAACTTGTTAACAAGTTGTTGAATTGCAGGAAGATAACAAGTTGTTGGAACAATGTGTAATACCTTATACTGGAGCTCTAGGAAGAACAATTTAGAATTATGAGGGTTATCCAATACAATTTAATTCTGACACTGTGCAGAATCTTCGGGTTCTTGACCATCGATCCACCCATTTAGATATTTGGCAACGGAGATTTGAGTTAATTAGTATCTAATTTTAGTGTAAGCGCTAAAAAGGAGTTATATTCTATTTTAGCATCAATCCAAAGATGGTTCTCAAACCAAGATCAAATCTCACGACTCGGACGATCATCGTTATCACTCCATATCTAACAGTGTCATATCCGCGTCAAACCCAGGCTCAGTTGTGTCCAGTTATTTAGCATCCAGTAGCATCGCGCGGCTATACCCGCACGCCTTCTCACAGAACACAGGACTGACACGGGGTGACCACAGGCGGACATTCGCTACCATAGGCCGCACTGATTCGAGTGGTCACCTCTCGCCCGGCACGAACCAAAATAACAATATTAATAAACATCGGTTTGGATCGCGCAAAATTCTAGCCAATAGGAACGCGTATCATGCCTCCGACAACGATACGAGGTTTTCCGATTGCGACACAACTTGCATCGAGTCGCATTTTAATCCGCACGTAAGAAGGACATTAAGTGCCAGCGGTCTCGCGTGTAAGTTGCAAACGAATTCTGGGAAGATTCGAAGCGGAAATATGTCATCAATTATTCCACCTGGTGTCATTTCACTTCAGAATACATCAAGTACTGGGGTGAAGGTAACCGCACACAAGTCGCCTCTCGGGCTCAGTGTGATCTCGGGACCTGCTCCGATCTCGTATAAGAGTATCGCCAAGAATGGGGGTCATACGGGAAATATTGGAAGGTAAGGGATTTTAATGTATGTTTTGGGACGTGAGCTGTGAATATATATTTCTAAAATCATTAATTATTCATTTAAGCAAAATACAAAGGAAACTCCTGACCCGTAGTGGATCTATAGATATTTGATATAGACTTTTTGATATTTTCTCCTTCAATTTTTACAGCGTAGATAATATTAATCTTCAAAATTCCAACGCCAGTGAGCGTACAAAACGAGTCATTTTAGAAGTCATATACAAACCTTGCAGTTCGGCCTTTATCAGATCTAAAACACTCAGCTGCGCCTCGATGTTTTAAATCAGATAAAGACCTCTCGCGCGGTTTGTATATATTGCATATATATATATATATATATATATATTATATATATAGTATACAAGTTAAAAAGTTAAAACAGTTCTACTCGGTTTATATGGGTTTATCGGATCGTCAACTTCAAATTTATTGACACTTAGCAAGTGAAAATGACGCTTAAATGTTTCTTTATGTAATATATCATACACGAGAAGGAGGTTATTATAGTGATTTCAAACACCGAAAAGTGTTGAAAAACAAGGCGCTAGCCGAGTTTTTTAACATACTTTGAGGTGTTTTTAAATCATTATAATAAACGACTTCGAGTGTATGATATAGCTTCTCAAACAAACCAGTATTTAAAGAGAAATTCAACGCGAAAGTTGAGTTAATTTATGGGTGTTTATTACCGTGGTATCAAGACAACGATACGGTGGTGATTTCCTTTGTGTTTTGCTCATGAATTATTAATGAGTTTGAGAAATGTATTTCCCACCAATGACTCGTGCCTGATCACGGAGCACAGCTGCGATGAATGGGTTGGGGATTTCGGCCAACCTACCTTGTGGAAGGAAACCGGAGTACCCGGAGAAAACTCACGACTTTCGGTAGAGCGTTGACTTACTCTTTTCACGTCATGAGTCCGCCGCGAGAACCGAACCCACGATCTCAGAGGTGAAAGGCGCTTGTTCTGACGACTGCGTTACCGATGCGGTTGAAATGGAAAAACACTGGCTTATACCAGCCCAAAACGTGGACTTCCAGTGTATTGTATTGAGACATTGAATATTTTTTAGGTCAAGTAAACTGGGTCAACGTATTAGATCGACATCCAGTGACCCGTCATGCAAGGTCAGTACCAATCTTCTTCAGTTATTGCAATCGAGGCTATTCAGTTGCCGATCGGAGAAATAAGTTTCACATCGCTCTCCTCCCAACCCACCCATGCATGTCCACCGATTCCGGAGCGAAAAACGAACCACGATCTCAGAGGTGATTTCAATGCGATCATCCAAAAATCAGAAATCCCCTTTGTTTGATGTGTATACTTGTTTCGTATAAGTCCAAGTAAAATAGTTGAGCAAGTAAGTTTTTGCAAGTAAGGGCAAAGTGTTTGGCTTGTTAAGTTTCTATCATAATTATCGATCATCATCATTATCGATCATTATCGATCCTCATCATTATCGCCTAATTATCGATCATCATTATCATCGATCATTATCGATCATCATCATTATCTATCATTATCGTTCATCATCATTATCGATCATTATCGTTCATCATCGATCATAATAATCACTATAAGGTTTTGAATTGAATTTTTTTCCATTTTATTTAGCATCTTGAAGTAAGAGATAATCACGCAGTGGTGTTGAGCTAGCATTGCAGGCTCAAAATATAGCTTTGTAAGAGATCTTTAATTCATATATTCAACGATATCTAGTATCGCTAGTTCTATATACCTAAATTATATTTTTATCAACAGAAGAAAACAAATTACATACATAAACATAAATATATTTTATGATATGTTTTATATATTGTATATATGAATAAAATGATTGAAATATTATCGTATAGAAATTGCTGATTCTTTTCTTTTGCCTTTTGCTCATTTTCGCCTCTAATTCTGATCTGGACCAATAAGCAACGTGCTATTAGACCAATCATGACAAGGGGCAAATTACTCGTAAAATGGTTTTTTTTCTATTTTTTTGTTGATTTATTTGACATTTTTCTATATTTTTGTTATTTAATTTTTTTTCTGATTTTTTTGTGATTTTTTTTGCGACTTTTAATTTACGATTTGAAGGTGTACGAGATTTAAATCAGTGATTATTATTATTATTATTAAATCAATATTTACAGAGGGTTGAACAACATTATTACCTAAACGGTATTCTTCCTAATGGCCCTAATGGCGGCTGTTTTTCGCCGGAATTCGGAATTCCTTCGGGGTCACGCGAAAAACAGCCGCGCCCGCAAAAACCAATCGAAGCGGAAATACACTTGAAAACAATTTTGAAATTTGAATTTGAATTTTGAAATTTGTATTATTTTAAAATAAAGCGGGGAATCATTTAAAGAATATGCGTATTAAAAGACCAAAAACAAGTAAGTGAACGACCATATTAATTTACATGTAAATAAAGAAATCAACACGGCAGTCTGCCGTGTTCCCTTGCTCGAATCATGATCGGTTTCACTAGCCAATAGGAATCGTCGAGAATTACCAGTCCAATATGCTCATATTATATAAAGTATTGAATTTTTGAAAAACAACATGGCGACTTTCTAGTATCAAATTTGAATTTCGAGAGATTTTGCAGCATATTTTACTCTTATTGACTTATTTTTTTACAATATTTGTACAACAGTTTAGAAATTTTTAAGCATTTTACACGATGGGCAGTCTTACCGTTGAGGAAAGAAAATCATTAGCCAAGAAATATTTAGAAACTTTAGTTGAAGATGTTCAAAAGACGCGTGATAGAATCCAGACGTATATACATAAGACTGCTTTGTATAAATCGTTGTGGCTAAGTGATGAAACTATGGGGAGTAATGTATACTTGAAAATGGGTAAGATTTTGTGTTTGTTTTAAGTGTGTTGTAGGTCTTTCAAAGGGCGAGGGGTTCAAGTTGCAAGGGGGGGGGGGGTCAGGGGTGTGCAGGGGGAAGGGGGATTGGATGGGAATTGCAGGGGCAGATTTGCCTAGTGGAAAACCAGCTTTATGCTGTGAATCTCCATGATCACAGTGGCATTGTCAAACTTTTTTTTCATACTGTATTAAGAAAGTGAACAAATAACTGGTTCGGTCAAAGCAAGAGGAGCGTTTAACAAGATTTGCATCATCAAACAGAACAATGATTCTCTGGCAGAGGGAAATCGATACAGTATTACAACTGCGTCATCTGGGAACCATGGGCTGGCTTGTGTATGTATACCGTTTGTTTCAAATTTAAGTTGGGTCCAATGTGAGCTGCTGTGGTTGTGTGTTTGAGAGGTGTTCATATTAGAGAGGTGTCCATATTAGAGAGGTGTCCATATTAGAGAGGTGTCCATATTAGAGAGGTGTCCGTATTAGAGATGTGTCCATATTAGAGAGATGTCCATATTAGAGAGGTGTCCATGTTAGAGAGGTGTCTGTATTAGAGAGGTGTCTGTATTAGAGAGGTGTCTGTATTAGAGAGATGTCCATATTAGAGATGTGTCCATATTAGAGAGATGTCCATATTAGAGAGGTGTCCGTATTAGAGATGTGTCCATATTAGAGATGTGTCCATATTAGAGAGATGTCCATATTAGAGAGGTGTTCGTATTAGAGAGATGTCCGTTTTAGGGAGATGTCCGTATTAGAGAGGTGTCCATATTAGAGAGGTGTCCTTCGTAAGGGTTGACTGTAGTTTAGACACAAATCAGCATAGATTTCCATCTTGTTACATTAGGCACTTGCAATGAAAACTCTTGGGGTGCAAGGGAAAATATTTATCCCAGAATGTGCGGCTGAAGCCAAGATGGACGCAATCAAGAAATATGGCGGCAACTTAGAAAGATTTGGTGATGATTGCGTCAAGGCAGAGGGCCGCGCTAAACAGATTGCACGAGAAACTGAGCATGCAGTGTATGTCGCACCTTATAATGACATCCAAGTTGTACATGGTCAAGCAACTATAGGGTAACTATGATGTTCATATATTGATAAAAAAAACAACTATGTTTTCTAGATAACAGTAAGTTAACTTGAGCCAGATTTTACCCTGGATATATTTGCACGGGGAGAGTGAAAATTGTTTGATGGGCAATCAAATTTTGAGCCCTTTTTACTCCCCCCCCCCCCCCTTGTCATCAGCTAGCCTACCCAGCCTCCTTATATTCAACGTGCATTACTTGTCATCTATACCCTCTCTCCAAGTTAATTAGTTGTGAGAATATCTTATGCACTTAAATTCTAATTCTGTTTTGTGCCCCACTTGGCCGGTTGAGTAAATCAATACCTAATTGTATTGCGTTAGACACTGTAAAATAAGCATTGTTGCTTAACATTTGGGTCAAAGTTGTGTGACATGGTTTTAAATTTTTTATGCTATTGTGTCTTAAGGTTGGAAATCCTGGAAGATTTGCCAGATGTTGATTCAGTTTACATTTGTATCGGTGGTGGGGGTCTGATTTCTGGGATCGCAACTTACATGAAAGCTATTAAACCTTCTGTTAAGGTATCTATATAATGAAAAGAACTTATTAATAACTCTTTTTATACTTGAAATCGCTGCCAATTCTTAATAAACCGTTCTACCTTAGGAGAGGTTCAGTAATTAAGTCAGGGTTCGAGATTTGTAGTATCCTTACCCTAGTATCCTGACGATACCAGTTTTCAATTTTGGATACCAGATGTCAAAACCTTAGTATCCTAACTTGATACCGAGAAATTGTCGATCAAATATCCATATTTTCCATATTATTAATAAAATATACAGGCAGAATTACAGATGTACACATATTTTGTCTTTAATCTGGTAAAACAAGTTTTGAAACTCTGGAAAACTTTGAGCATCAAATGTATGTATTATAATTCACTCCCTATAGAACCCGAAACATCTGCAGCATACTGGTTAACTGAAATTGGTGGGACTAGCTGTATAAAGCTATATTTCGACGTCCAAGAAATGATTGTATAATTATATATATTATATATATAAATTATAAACACATATACAAATTCTGTGGTTGTGCTTTGTTGAATTGTACCTGTAAAACTAAAATCTAAATTTAATTTGGAATAAAATTTCAGACTCAGAGTCCTCAATTGAATCATTTGTTCAAGATGATAAAAATAAAATGGAATTAATTAACACTGACAGACTGTGCTCAGAACTTGTTTAACTCGGAAGGGTCAGATTTTCATTGTAAAGTCAAGTGTACCAGTTTTTCAGTTTGTATACCAACTTTGAAGTGCTGGTATCCATAATGGATACCAGGTAAAAGCGTCTGAAGCTCGAAGCACTCTTCATATGACTGTGACTCAGGGCAAAAATTATAATCAGGTAATTGCATAATTTGTACACGTGGAACCGTTAACACTATTGTGTTACAAACATCCCTTAAGTATTCTTTTGCATATAAGAATAGCTTGCTGTTATCTCATTTCTGTTTTAGATTATTGGGTGTCAGGCATTAAATTCTTGTGTGATGTACGAGTCGTACAAAGCTGGTAAAATCCTTGATCTTCCTTCACTGCCCACATTGTCTGATGGTTCGTCTGGGGGAGTTGACCCTGACACTGTAAGTCTCTCATCGTCTCAAACTTATTAATAAGCTAGAAACACATGTGGTAATATGTCATTGATAATATAATACAAAGCATATTGGCATTTTGTCTTTGAACTGATTTTCAGTTTACATTTGACTTGTGCTGTGAGTATGTTGATAAATGGATTCTGGTCACTGAAGATGAGATCTCTGAGGCAATGTACTTCATGCTACAGAAAGAACACAAGGTATAGACATACTAAATTTTCAGTTTTTCATTTTCCTGTAGAATAATGCATATTGAAATAGTTAATTTTTAGAAATTAAAGATTTAAATTGACGAGAATGCATGAGAATTGATAAAAGTTGGCGGTCAAATGCATAAACGGATTTTCTGGGAGGGTGCGGGGGGGGAAGGGGTGCACCCCCAAAAAATATTTTTCACCCCCCAAAAAGTTTTCCCACCCCACCTAGAGAAATTTGCACCCCCCCAAAAAAATTTAAATGCTCATTGGGATAAATGACAGTAGTGTGATTGAAATAAAGATTTTGAACTAAGTAAGACTAAAAACAAGGATTTTGAACTAAATAAGACCAAAAATCTCAACATTTTCTGGGGGCTTTTGACCCCTTACTCCCATTGGCAACTGTGCCCCCAGACCCCTGCTGCAGCTTGCTCGGCGGTGCTACACACCCTGTCGCTCACCTCCCCCCCTAAATTTTCGGCACCCCCCCAGAGCAAAATCTGAAAATCCATCTATGGTCAAACACCAGCGAGAGTGGCAACTCTCATTGATTCTCATCAACATCAAGGGTCTCCTAACCTTTACTGGTATCTTGCTGTTCTTCCATTAAGAAACTGCTTGTAACTGGTCCCAAAATTTGATAACAATCAATTTCATGGTCATTGCAGTTAAATGCATGAATTTCATTGCAGTTAGTCGAAGGTGCTGCTGCCGTGTGTGTCGCTGCTTATAAGAAAGAGAGAGAGAATCACAGAGGAGAAAATGTTGTGTTGTTAATGTGTGGTGGAAATGTCGGTGTTGATGTTGTAAAGAATATTATAGAGACGAATAATTGAAGGCAAAGAGTCAGAATGGTGAATAGGAATTATTATACATTCAAACTCTATTCTCGTTTCTGATTGGTCAAAAAGCCTCGGATAATTCTCATTATATACACAACTACACAAGCTCTGGATATGAGGTATTCTGCTCAGCTTCGCTTCGGCAGATAACATTGACCTCGGTCTGAATAATTCTTGTTATTATATAAACAAGCTCTGGATATGAGGTATTCTGCAATCTGATTGGTTCTCTACTAGCAGGATATTAGCTCATATCCTGCTAGTAGAGAAAAGTAGAAAAATGGCTGGCAGATTTGGACAATTAAATGAAGAGGAAATTCAAGTTTTACTTGAAAAAAGTACGCCAAAATGTTCTGTTCATATCCAGAGCTTGTGTATATAATAAAACAGTTATTCTACGGCTGGCGCTATCGCGCCTCGTCGGCTATCAGCTCATATACGACTCGAGTTCGTAGAATAACTGTTAAATATCCGGTAGTTCTCACAATCTCACATTACTTCCGATGGTGACGTAATCAGCGTGGAATAATAGTTTTTTGGATCGAACTTCGATCCAAAAAAAACTATTATTGCACGTTGTTGTGCCCATGCACGCGGTCGGCAGCTTGGATAAAAGCCCGCGAAATTTTGAAAGCCAAACAAAATGGCTTCTTGTAAATTTGCCGTTACAAACGAAGAGAAAATGTCCAAATTATTGTCAAAAAAGACGGTGACTGCACCGAAAAGGCCACGAAACAACACAAAACCATCTTCAACAAGTATTTATTTTTTTATTAAATGTTAAATTATGTGTTTTTGCATCTTTCCCACTGGCCGCAAGTGTTGGCTTACTTGTCTGTTTTTTGTCTTTTTAATGTACGTACAATAAAACAATTATTGGATTCGGCTTACCCATAATATCAAGAATTATTCAGACCTCGGTCAATGTTATCCGCCTCAGTTTCGCTTCGGCAGATAACATTGACCTCGGTCTGAATAATTCTTGATATCATGCTCAGCCTTATCCAATAATTGTTTATTGTCTTTATTATTAACCTGAAAAAGGCTAAAAGTATGACGCGCCATATATTTCAATATTCTAACAATTACTTTATTAGTTTATTCACACTTTGAATGAATTACTTTATTCACACTTTGAATTCATTTATTCACACTTTGAATTAGTTTACAAATTATTTCTTTATCAACAATAGGAAAACAAATTATACATAAATATATTTTACGATATATTTTACATATTGACGATATTGTATTATTTTTTCAATAAATTCCTTTTGCTCATTCTGATTGGACCAATAAGCAACGTGCTAATAGACCAATCATAATCTGTTTCACTAGCCAATAAGAATCGTCGAGAATTACCAGTCCAATATGTTCATATTATATAAAGTATTGAACTTTTGAAAAACAACATGGCGACTTTCTAGTATCAAATTTGAATTTCGAGAGATTTTGCAGGATATTTTACTCTTATCGACTTATTTTTTTACAATATTTGTACAACAGTTAGAAATTTTTAAGTATTTTATACGATGGGTAGTCTTACGGTTGAGGAAAGAAAATTATTAGCCAAGAAATATTTAGAAACTTTAGTTGAAGATGTTCAAAAGACGCGTGATAGAATCCAGACGTATATACATAAGACTGCTTTGTATAAATCGTTGTGGCTAAGTGATGAAACTATGGGGAGTAATGTATACTTGAAAATGGGTAAGATTTTGTGTTTGTTTTAAGTGTGTTGTAGGTCTTTGAAGGGGCGAGGGGTTCAAGTTGCAGGGGGGGGGGAGTCGGGGGGAGGGGGATTGGATGGGAATTGCAGGGGGCAGATTTGCCTAGTGGAAAACCAGCTTTATGCTGTGAATCTCCATGATCACAGTGGCATTGTCAAACTTTTTTTTCATACTGTATTAAGAGAGTGAACAAATAACTGGTTCGTTCAAAGCAAGAGGAGCGTTTAACAAGATTTGCATCATCAAACAGAACAATGATTCTCTGGCAGAGGGAAATCGATACAGTATTACAACTGCGTCATCTGGGAACCATGGGCTGGCTTGTGTATGTATTCCGTTTGTTTCAAATTTAAGTGGGGTCCAGAGTTCAATATAACGGTCGGCCACCGGCCATTTTCCGAGCGAATTACTGAGATGGCCGACCGATTGTTGTCTTGCTCGGACATTATGGCCGACCGTTTTTGACTTATTAATTTCAATAATTTCTATCTTGAGGTCTGTAAATAATTAGTGGCCGATCAAAAGGCGATCATGGCCGACTAACACGTCAGAATTATATTGAACTCTGGTGGGGTCCAATGTGAGCTGCTGTGGTTTGTGTCTCTACTGTCTGAAAATGGTTAATTTCGAATATTAGAGAGTACATTTTAGAGAGATGTCTGTATCTGCATTAGAGAGATGTCCCTATGAGAGAGGTGTCTGTATTAGAGAGGTGTCTTTATTATGGAGGTGTCCATATTGGAGAGGTGTCTGTATTAGGGAGGTGTACTTATTGGAGAGGTGTCTGTATTATGGAGGTGTCCGTATTAGAGAGGTGTCTGTATTAGAGAGGTGTCTGTATTAGAGAGGTGTCCATATTAGAGAGGTGTCTGTATTAGAGAGGTGTCCGTTTTAGAGAGATGTCCATATTAGAGATGTGTTCGTATTAGAGACGTGTCCATATTAGAGAGATGTCCATATTAGAGAGGTGTCCGTATTAGAGAGTTGTCTGTATTTGAGAGGTGTCCTTCGTAAGGGTTGACTGTAGTTCAGACACAAATCAGCATGTATTTCGATCTTGTTACATTAGGCACTTGCAATGAAAACTCTTGGGGTGCAAGGGAAAATATTTGTCCCAGAATGTGCAGCTGAAGCCAAGATGGACGCAATCAAGAAATATGGCGGCAACTTAGAAATATTTGGTGATGATTGCGTCAAGGCAGAGGGCCGCGCTAAACAGATTGCACGAGAAACTGAGCAGGCAGTGTACGTCTCACCTTATAATGACATTCAAGTTGTACATGGTCAAGCAACTATAGGGTAACTATGATGTTCATATATTGATAAAAAAACAAAAATTTTATCCAGATTTTACCCTGGATATATTTGCACAGGGAGAGTGAAAATTGTTTAAGGGGCTTTTTACTCTCCCCCCCTTGTCATCAGCCAGCCTCCTTATATTGAACACATAATTTGTCATCTATACCCTCTCTCCAAGTTCATTAGTTGTGAGAATATCTTATGCACTTAAATTCTAATTTCGTTTGTGCCCTACTTGGCCGGTTGAGTAAATCAAATTCATACCTAATTGTATCATGTTAGACACTGTAAAGCATTAAGTATTGTTGCTTAATGGGTCAAAGTTGTGTGACATGGTTTTAATTTTTTTGTGCTATTGTGTCTAGGTTGGAAATCCTAGAAGATTTGCCAGATGTTGATTCAGTTTATATTTGTATCGGTGGTGGAGGTCTGACTTCTGGGATTGCAATTTACATGAAAGCTATTAAACCTTCTGTTAAGGTATCTATATATTGAAAATAACTTATTAGGAGAGGTCCAATAATTTAATTAATATAAATTATAAACACATATACAAATTCTGTGGTTGTGCTTTGTTGGATTGTACCTGTAAAACTAAAATGTAAATTTAATTCTGAATAAAATTTCAGACTCAGAGTCATCAATTGAATCATTTGTTCAAGATGATGAAAATAAAATGGAATTAATTATTTAATTAACACTCAGACTGTGCTGGACTTGTTTAACTCGGAAGGGTCAGATTTTCATTGTAAAGTCAAGTGTACCAGTTTTTCAGTTTGTATACCAACTTTGAAGTGCTGGTATCCATAATGGATACCAGGTAAAAGCGTCTGAAGCTCGAAGCACTCTTCATATGACTGTGAATCAGGGCAAAAATTATAATCAGGTAATTGCATAATTTGTACACGTGGAACCGTTAACACTATTGTGTTACAAACATCCCTTAAGTATTCTTTTGCATATAAGAATAGCTTGCTGTTATCTCATTTCTGTTTTAGATTATTGGGTGTCAGCCATTAAATTCTTGTGTGATGTACGAGTCGTACAAAGCTGGTAAAATCCTTGATCTTCCTTCACTGCCCACATTGTCTGATGGTTCGGCTGGGGGAATCGACCCTGACACTGTAAGTCTCTCATCGTCTCTAACTTATTAATAAGCTAGAAACACATGTGGTAATATGTCATTGATATAATACAAAGCATATTGGCATTTTGTCTTTGAACTGATTTTCAGTTTACATTTGACTTGTGTTGTGAGTATGTTGATAAATGGATTCTGGTCACTGAAGATGAGATCTCTGAGGCGATGTACTTCATGTTACAGAAAGAACACAAGGTATAGACATACTAAAATTTGATAACAATCAATTCATGATCATTGCAGTTAAATGCATGAATTTCATTGCAGTTAGTCGAAGGTGCTGCTGCCGTGTGTGTCGCTGCTTATAAGAAAGAGAGAGAGAATCACAGAGGAGAAAATGTTGTGTTGTTAATGTGTGGTGGAAATGTCGGTGTTGATGTTGTGAAGAATATTCTAGAGACAAATAATTGAAGGCAAAGTCAGAATGGTGAATGAAAAAAGGATATAGATATAGTCATATAGATAATAATATAATAAATATATAGATATAGATATATAAGTGATATAGATATAGATATAGATAATAATAAAGATAATTTAAAATAATAATAAATTCTGAGTGAACCAGTATTAAATTAAAAAAATTAATATAAGTAGACGTCGACAGTTGAGAGATTGCAGAATTTGCAATCTTTAGCGCACGCGCAGAGCCATCACTGAAATTGCTATGACAACAACGCCATTTTTGATATTTTTGACCATGAAAATTTGACAGATTTTGCTTCAATTTTAGTGGTTTTTAATGCGTTTTCGTTGAAAGAAATGTAGTCTGAAACATGGAGAGGCAGCTCTATGAGCTTGACTGTGAATTACTGTCGCCTGTAAGTAGCTTTGGTGATAGAAACTTATAAAATACTAAAAATAGTCCAGTTTCCGGACAGTGAATATTTTCTATGCGATATTTTACTTTTGAAGTTTGCTAGAACGTTGAAACTTGCACAGATGGCGGCCACATAATGTACTGTATTTATACAGTTAAAACACATATTGATATGAATTTTTTGTTGTAATTTTGTGTGGTTTATATAGTATACCCATTGGCCATTGCTGTTTGTCTATTTGTTATTATTTATAGTCGTATAAGTACAAAAATAATAATGCAAATTTAATAAAGTAGTATTGGTAGGCTTCACCACGTGTTATGGGGCAGCAGATGGTGGTCAACTTCAGAAATGTGGACACTTATAGGAGCAAGAAAATTAAACTGCATCTCTCAATTTTATTTATTTACCTTCAAATACAAGACTACTATCTATAATGAAAAGAATTAACATTATTTTCTCACTTTGATAACTGCAGGTTGACCACCATTTGCGACATGATAATGCTTTAGTGAAACCCACCTATAGAAAGAAAAAATATAAAAGAAAAATTACTATGTTTTATAGTAAATATTGTTGTACCTTTGGCACACAGTTTGCAATTGAAATGCATTGTTGTGTACAATGGTTAGAACGATCAACCATGGTGGTTTTGCATCGGCGACAGCCAAAATGATCTTGCCGAGAATGCCTCTTCGAAGTTCAAATGACAACACATTGGTACCAGCATAATACTTAAGTGCAGAATATTATATGATATATGCATTTTTTGTTGTGTTGCGCGTTTCATTGTTTTTCAAGGGTTCTAGGGAGTTGACCGGTCACATTCGCACGTTGCGTTTGACCGGTCACAAATGGAACTGACTGGTTACCGTGACAAGCATATGATGAGACATTATTATGACCTCATTTAAATTTTCAAAATCTCAGGTGTGCAATTTACAAACTTTCCAATTGGTATATTTTATATCATCAGGGTGGTAATTAAAATTGTACTGTAATACATGTTTACTATACATTTAGACTGCATTTCATGCCAAGTTTTCTCAGCTGACTGCTCCAACAAGTCTCTTTAAAAAATTAGGACAGGATCGAGGTATGTTTGCAAAACAATATTACATATATCCAAAACTTCAATAAGTTTCATTGACTTAAGAGTATGTCTCCAAATCGAACCTTCCTTGAAATTTGCACAAGGAATTTTTATACATATACTGGAAATTCTTCATACCAAACATCCCTATGCCATGACTATGCTCTCGAATTTTCAGAATTTAAAGGTGTTGTTGAAAATGTGGGCACAGAAAAGAGTGCGCGACCACTTACTCCTGTTGAAGTAAGTATTTACTTAATTATTTAGATGGAACAACACATCGCTACTACTTTTATGTCTGGCTTGAAGCCGGTTACAGACGAGCAAGTTTTCTATGACAAGTTTTCATATGGCAAGCTTTATTTGCTCGTTCTATGAAACATACACTTGTTCAAAAGCTCGCATGCTAGCTTTTGAACAAGTGTACTTGTCATAGAAAAAATTGGCAAAGTACAAGTAATTTGAGCACTTAGGCGTGTTTGGTCAGCAATCTATAGGTCTTTGTTCCTGGTTAGGTCTTAAATTGTGTATATATCTACGCACTTGGATTATCCACCAAACCCAGTATTCTAGTTCAACCAAGTGAAGTGCAAAAAAATCTTTGAAGTTTACCTTATCACAACCTGCACACCTGATAACCTATATATACAGAACTTACGGTTACAGCTCAGCAACTGGCCTCTGTAGCTCAGTTGGTTAGAGCGCTGCACCGGAATCGCAGGGCCGTGGGTTCAATTCCTGCCAGAGGACCTAGTGTTGCATTTTTCGCAACCGTTCCTGGTTAGGTCTTGAATTGTGTATATATCTACTCACTTGGATTATCCACCAAACCCAGTATTATAGTTGTATTAGCTATCATGGCATCAGAAAACCAAAAACTTGTCATATAAAATTTGTTGTACGTACACACGTGCAATTGGCAAATAAAACTTGTCATAGAAACTTGCTCGTCTGTAACAAGCTTTATTTCTAAAGCCCCACTATGGCTTTGTTAGTTTTGGTAATTTTGTATGTTTGGCTTTTCTCAATCTTGATTTAGACATTTCTAGTATTTCATTTGATCATTTAGGAAGCCATCAAAGACCCCGTCAAGTCATTCAACCAACTCTCTCACATTTTACGAAAACGGATAAAAGCGAAATCTCATCCCGTCCCTGGCCTGACAGCCAATCAGCAACAAGGACTGGTAACCATTGAAAACTAATAGCATAATAGTACTAATGTCCAATCAGAAGTGATGTTAGTAACTTGATTTTTCATGTATTGCAGATGGGTGTTGTTGTTTCAGAACTGGGTAGTTCTTGGTCTGAAGTGAAACGATTGGCACCTGATCCATTTTTGGTGAGTATTTTTCTGGAATAAATTTAGAATAAGTACCCAGCTGAATAGTTACCGTATGTTGAAATTCTAAATTTTGGGCATCTCGCTGATAGAACTGAATGTTGAAAGTTTTTGTACATGGAAATTTGAGCGAAAAATTATACACATATTTTTAGACCTAACCAGCAACCAAAAAATGCAACTATAGACCCTCAGGCCAGAAATCGAACCTGCAGCCCTGCGATTCTGGTGCAGTGTTCTAACCACTGAGCTACAGAGTCCAGTTGTCAAGAGCTAAACCACAAGTTCATGTATATATACTAGGGCGATGTCAATGTTTCGTATAAGGTATTAACCCCTGATTATGTTACCACAGATTATTATGACCCAGTTATGTGGTAGATAATAAACTGGAATGAGTGAAAAATGCATGTCAATTCTTCTCCTAATATTGTTTGGTAGTCATGTATTGAATGAAAAATAAAAAAACCTCAAAAGGAGATAGATGTCATTCAATTTACTTCTACTTCAACAGTTCTAAAGTTGACTGGCAGCTGTTGCTCCATAACGCTTTACTAAAACACACCAGTTGGAGGTTAATAAGCTTTAGGTCTTTAGGATAAGCCAACTCATGATATTTCAGGCAGACAAACCTGTGCAACATCTGATCCCAACTTGCTCTACTTTTGCCCAAAAAGATGCAAAACTGTGACCTTCCAGCGTTCATTTTTTCAACGATCTTCTAGAATTTGGAATAAACTACCGGATGATATGCGCCACATTAATACAACGTTAGGGTGCTTTAGAGCCGTGCTACTAGAGTACTATCATGATGCAACTTTAGTGATGATCCAAGGAGCTGCAAAACAGTGTGTCTAAAATGCAACTCAGCACGCGCATACTTTGGGACAAAATATCTCATTGCAATTAACATGTATGGATCTCTGCCCGGACCATAGTAATTGGCTGTATAAGCTGTTGTGGCCTCCCAGCTGTCACACAATGATTTATATACTTATTGACATATATTGTATATACTTGTAATGTTGGCAAACTTAATGTAAAAAAAAGTAACCCTTTTTCTGGAAGGTAGTGTTGGCTGTTAAGTTTTTCTTTCACCTTATCTTTTAGAGCGATGAACAGAATCAAGAAGTTGAAAGGTAATAATTGTGATATAATGAATGGGATTGAAGTGCACACGTATGGTACAGTTACCTATGATTGGAAACGAATAAAAATACCGACGAAGTAGATTTTACATAAATGGGTTAAATAATATATCATAAATTTATTCTATGTTATCAGGTTTCTAGCTATTGAACTCGTCAACATTGCTGAAGATATATATTTTAATACTTTAGACAGAGCAAAAGGTATGTAGAATTTAGGTAATTTAGGTAGCTACTATATGTATACTACCTCGCGTTGCATGAGTTTGAACAATTGTATTAGGTAGTCATTTACAATGACTTGGGTTAATTGTGTTTCAAGTAATTGAATGTTTTTTCAACACAAACCACTCAAACCCACAGTTAAGCCTCGGGTCAAACGAGGATGACTGGATGAGAGTCGAACAGAGTCTCACAACTCCCGTCGAGTTTTCCCGCCAACTCTCATCAACTCTCATGCACTCATCAACTTTGGTTCAAATTTTGATGAGAGTTTTTGCTCGTTTGACCGGTACGCGTGGTAATAATATCCAGTCAACTCTCATGCAACTCTTGTTCTCGTTTGACCGGGGCATGAGAGTTGATGAAACTCTCTTGCAAACTCTCGCTTGCCAACTCTCGCTTGCCAACTCTCGCTTGCCAACTCTCATCAACTCTCAAACATCCTCTCAAACACTTTGACCAGGGGTTAACGCGTTACGTGCTCGTGTTTTAAACCTAATAAGACACTAATCTGTCTACCGTTTTCTAAAGCGAAGAGCTACAACGTATTGTACGAGGTTTAAACACAAGGGTATAATGCAGGAGCGCATTTAGACCCAATAATAGGTAATCCCATATTATGCGTATTTCAGAACTAAATGATCGAGGTGTATTTTCAACCTATGCGAACAACAGCCGCTTGAAGGCTCAACTGGCTTTAGAAGCTAACCAAAGGTAAAGTATGGATACCATTAAGGCGTGCAAATGAGCTTCAATAGTAGGCTATTGATAATTTGCATGTTTGGAAAAAATCGCTACAGCGTAGCCTTAGTTTCTGGGTAGTATTCAGTTATTATTCAAAGCCTTTTAATCGTAACTTTGTAGTTTTGATGTACGTAAGATTCACAAGAGGTTGGCGTCAGGCTTCAAACAGACGTTAGCACAGACACAAAATAACCGTGCTTCTGCAAGTGACTCAGATAACACGTTGTATGCACCACGATTGGCACGTTTGAACTCCAAGGTAATATATTGTGTATACTATTGTATATTGTGACTCAGAAATAATCTCACAAAAACCGTTGGTGGTTAACATACGGTAGATTTTTGGATCAATAAGTGTGACCACCTTGTGACCACCGCAACTAAACCGCATACTTTGATACACGTAAAAACGCACAAGTTCTTCCCAGCTTGTTGACAAGTTCTCATCGGCTTGTTGACAACTTACTACAAGGTTGTTGACTCAACAGACCTGTTACAAGTTGTTCTTACAACTTGTTATCGTCCTGCAATTCAACAACTTGTTAACAAGTTGTGAGTGACAACCTTGTAGCAACTTGATAAAATTACAACATTGTTACAACGTGTTCACACAAGCTGGCTACAAGAGCGTTGCCGCTTAATAATGGGTAAAATGCTGTATGTGGAGGTGACCTAATCATCCTTACATGCTGAGCTGAATTACGGGACGTAGCAGAGGTGGAAAAAGTTTTTTCTTTCTGGGAACCTGGGTTTCAGACTCAAAATGTATAATTAATGAGGTTCAATAATCATTGATTGATTTTGACATTGGACTGATTGGAGTGTTGTTTCTTGATATTCAGTGGTGTTCAATTTGATATAGTGAATACAAAATGCATTACAATTGCCTGTCTAGACTAGAGCATACTCTAGTTTTGTTATTACTCATCAGTTAATTATTAACTTTCAGAAATTTCTGAAACATTTTCTGCAAAAGTTCAGATCCAAAAATATTTCTGGGAACTAGGTTCCCACGATCCGATACTTTTTCCACCTCTGGGACGCAGCTCGACTTGATCGAGTCGAAGGCTTATTAAAGGCGCTCTCTGGCTGCCACCGTATGACTCATGTCTGTTCAGGGAGCACAGCTGTCAGCTACGATGTGGTTCGTTCTTATTTTTGTCATTTTGAACAGAGAGCTGGCAAGAAAAAGCGAGCGACACTTGCGACATTGGTGATACCGCCAAGATTAACGAGAGAGCAAAAAGATAGAAAACGACGTGATAGTGACATCGTTCAGGTACTAGAATACAGACCAAACATGAAATATAGACAAATAGATCTATAGTTGCAAATATGCGAGACACTGTTGCGCTATTATTTCCCCGCATTAAGGCGCAGGAGCTTATGTGCATTCAAATGACGCGCATTCAAATGACGCGCATTCAAGTGACGCGTTCTGCGACTGGAAGATTTACGATAGGCATATCGAAGTATTCTAGGTCTAAAAAATGTATATACATTTTCGTTCGAGTATTCCATCTACAAACACCTTCTACTATTAGTCCTATCGAACGAGATGCCGAGAAAAATCTTGATATTTACCCATACCTAATACTGGCATCACTCCCATCATATATACCGAAATTGCGGTTAATGCTCGACAACTGGACTCTGTAGCTCAGTTGGTTAGAGCGCTGCACCGGAATCGCAGGGCCGCAGGTTCAATTCCTGTCAGAGGGCCTAAGTTGCATTTTTCGCAACTGCTCCTGGCTATAGGCCTCAAAAATGTATGTAAATTTTCGTTCGAGTACTCCATCTACAAACACCTTCTATCGAAGTATTCAACTGTTCAATCATTGAGTTTTTATATTCTCGTTTTATAGTGTTGTAGAACTAAATTCATAACTGGGGGGGGGGGGGCTCTCTAGACAAGCATGTTACCAATCGGGGATTGATGACGCCATAATTAACCGCCCAATCCCATGATCGCATCTTTATATGATATTCATGCCTGAAATAGTCCTATAGTAATGCTTGGAGAATGAAAACTATGGAAAAATTATATATTTTCAATCATTCTTGCAAAAATGAAGGGGGTGTGTGGGGGTGGCTCAGCGTCCCATAGCTTGAGGGAGGGGGCCTCCACCCTCAAGCGCTCCCCTCTTCTACACCACTGCTCGATCTGTCTTGAAAATGTCATTCATTTTGTAATTTTAGCTACAAACCCAGATGCCGGATATTTCTGTTCAAAAAGTTGAAGAAACCTTCGGAATCTTTGCTCATGATATGCACAAGAGACGTGAATGTGGTAGGTAGATTAGAAGTAAATTGAAGTATTTCTTGTGCTTTACTCAATTGCTTAGTGTCGGCGAAACCTCGAAACTAAGTTCTCTATTTTTTAATTTACAGAAAAAGAAGAAGCTGTTGTGGAATCAAACAAAGACAATGCTGGCAATGGGTACGCGATGATTTGCCGTTTACTCTTCTCACTTTTATCAGTTCCATCATATATTATACACTACTGCTGCATGAAGGCACGAAGCCCTCGTCAAACGAGAATGAGAGTTGATGAGAGTCAACATAGGCGGATCTACTGGGGGTGGGGGTGTGCACCCCCCTAGAAAACCTCAGCACCCCATAAGAATCAACGAGTTCGTACTGAAATTTTCACGATCTATGGCATTTTTGACATAATTTGCGCTGGTGGCGGAAGGATGCACCCCCCGGGAAATCTGCACCCCCTCTGTCAGATGAGCCTGGATCCGCCCCTGAGAGTCAATGAAAGTTGCGACTCTCGTTAGTGTATGACCATTTGAACACTCTCATACATTCAACTTTGAGGTGGTTCAAATTTTGATGAGAGTTGATGAGAGGTTTTGCTCGTTTGACCGGTACGCGTGGTAATATCCAGTCAACTCTCATGCAACTCTTGTTCTCGTTTGACCGGGGCGTAACGTTCAATTCGCTTTACTTCATACCCATTAAACTTGCTTATTTTTGTATTTTTAAGTCAAGAAAATCTGAGACCGGTGTCTGGTATTCAAGTAAGTATCCCGATGCTCGCCTTGTTTAATCGTTCAGTCACTCCAATGGCCATTCCTAATTATTCCAGTGTTGCTTTATCTCAAAGCTTCCTAATGTTGTATTCCAAATCGGAGTTGTTTAGGCTTATTGTCTGAATAAAGCTGAGTCGAATCAAAGACGACTGTGTCAGTGTATCTTAGGCTAAATGTTTATCTCCCTGGTAGAGACGCAGTCAATCATTACCAAACTTGCTGGTTGGAGACTCGCTGTTGGAAGAACTTGGGATTACGGATAATGAGAAGCCAGGTAAATATATTGTAAAGCCTTTTAGAGATCCACTTGATGAGTCGTTGTGGTTTTACAATTGCGATAAAAATATTGTCCATTTTTAGGAGGTCGTCGAGACAGTGTAGATGATTTGGGGGTAAGTTGAAGAATCTAATTGACTGTACTTGTATCCCTAAGCTCTGTCTGACGGCTCTGCCCTCTTATGGTCGGTAGTGGTAATGTATTATAAAAGGCCGTTAAGTATTTGTGTAAACTCTAGTGGTGTACTTTTCTACAGATTAATCTTGCGTGTGGTGGAACACTGGCATCGATTGACAGCGCGTGCGTTCTAGGAGGAGTAAGGTGTGTAGACTAGTCCTATTCTTAAAGTACTTGAAGGCGCATGTCGTCGAGAGCAGGGGAGGGGGGGGAGCAACTTGGCCTAGACATGATGGAAGTACCTAGTAACCTAAGCGAGGGGTTCATGGAGGGCCCAGTGGGGTGTCCTACGTTTTAACCCCCTCTCTCAGGGTGGACCTATTCCTGGAAAAGAATTTTTGAAATCCATACTTTGGATAAAATATGGAAATATGGAAATGCTTTTTTTATGGTTTTTCCATACTATATCCATAGTGTATTCATGGTATTTCCATAGTTTGAAAATGGCAATTAGTAATTGGCAAATAGTATAATTTTCATACTAATTGGCATATTCATACTATTTCCTACCAGGTTATACATACTATTTTCATACTAATAAGGATTTTGAACACAGTTTCAGTGTATCAAGGACCCATAAAGCACTGTTTCTGTTCCATTGAAGTTATGATGTAATTTGCCTTCCCCCCTCTTCCAGGAAAACCTTTGTCAAGGAGAACTTCTTTCTCCGTGATCTTACAGAGTTTGTCTAAACTGTGATTACTTTTCAATCTCTACAGAGGTCAGGAGTCGAACTATTTATCTGCAGATCTGAAGAGATTAGTCTCAGACGAGACTTTTTCCAAGGTAGTGTGAAGAGCTTATGTGAATGCACAACTGCATGCCATGGGGCCTGTTGTATAAGAAAGTAGTTAAAGTTTACTATAGTTAGTTCGAAAGTTAGCATATCAGATTTGCATATTTTAGTCTTAACTACTATTTAACTACACAACGAAGTTGAAGGGTTTTTGTAGATGGAAATTATCGAGTGTAAATTATATACATTTATTAGACCTAACCAGGAACAGCTGCGAAAAATGCAACTATAGGTCCCTGGCAGGAATCGAACCTGCGGCCCTGCGATTCCGGTGCAGCGCTCTAACCAACTGAGCTACAGAGTCCAGTTGTCGAGCTCTAACCACAAGTTCATGTATATAATATTACCCATAACCTAACATGGCAGTACCATCGTATATATTATATACGATCATTACGATGGTACTGCCATGTTAGGTTATGGGTAAATATTAAATTTTGTTGGCATCTCACTCGATTGAATAATAGTTGAAGGGTTTATTATTTACACAAAAATGTAATATTTACACAACGAAGTATAGCTAAGAGTATTAAACAGCCAGCCCTTGTAGTGTAAAGTCTAGCTTCCATTTGCTCGTAACTGTTCGTGAACAAGTCTTATTCGACGATGTGAACTTTATTCTGGATCTATCTAGTCTTTTATGTGCTGTATGTAACTCAGTGTAGATACATATTGGCACTCTATTACATCGCTCACATTGATGCATGTGTTCACGATAATTACGACCAAATGGCAATCAGGCTTAAATACGACGTAAATGTTCGAACTAACTGAAGTCATTGTTTACATTTAGCTTCCATCGGCTGAACAAGATGAGGATTTGCCCCCATTGCTTCAGGTTAGTATAGTTTAACTAGTCTAAGGCATTATATTTCCGACACCATGCATGTCAAACGTTCTGTCCAAATCACATTCTTGCGCTATGACCTGTTCTTTAGACCTGCACATTAGGGCCGTTTATACGGGAGAAAATAAGTCGCGACTTACGTAAGACGCGTCTTATATATAAGACGCGAACACACTCGTATAAATGGTCAAATTCTAGTAAGTCGCGACTTAAATAAGAACAGGGGTTCAGGCTGTTCCATATAATAGACTGGGTAATAGACTGTGTACTCTCCTCTAACGATAGCAGTGTGTATCCCAACTATATAGACATTAGGTAAACGTAGAGCTTAGAGTCACTTAATTAAAACTATAAAAAACATTTTATATATTGAACAGGCTTTGAGTTATCAAAGTATAAAGAAAAAGAAAGTGTTACAACCAAGTTGTGATGTAGATCATGACGAGAGTGAAGTGGCCTCAACTGTGGCATCTTCTGTCGCCTGTCACGAGGATATTGACGACGATGATGTAATCCATGTTAGTGGCCAATTGTTTTAAAACGTTCATACATTTTGTTATATTATGGGTGGGTTTACGATCAGTATTGTGTGGCAGAAAAATGGGAGTTATTTCATTACACGTAGCGGCAGTCGATCTAATGGAGCGGTTTTGTTTTGAGTGGGAAATAAACAGAAATAAAGTATTATTATGTAGCTTAATTTGTTCGATTTAAAGCGTCAATAGTTCTGAAGTTGACCATTAAGTTCTGGTGATTTGTAATACGTACCTATAATATAGGTGTCTCTATTATTCTACAGTTCTTTTTTTCTTCTCTCTCGATTCTGTTATCAATACATGTCTTATACGTTTCTCCTTACATGTGATTTTAGTCCGCACCACCAGTTCAGCCTGCCACAGTGTCAACCAGATTACCAGATAAGGTAAAATAGACAAAATTATTTTAGTTAGGTTTTTCTTCTGTAGTCACTCACACTGGACCATTAGAGATGGTCCTTACTGTACCTCTGGGGAGAACAGTTTAGAACTGAAAGAGTTATCCAGTATAAAGTTAGTTTCGTTTAGGTTAGACCGTTTAGGGAGAACAATTTAGATCTAATAGAATTATCCAGTATAAATAAAGTTAGTTTAGGTTTCCTCCTGTAGTCACACTGGATCAACAAGAGATTACCCTTACTGGACCTCTAGGGAGAACAGTTTAGAACTGATAGAGCTATCCAGTATAAAGTTAGTTTAGTTTAGGTTTCCTCTTGTAGTAACACTGGATCAATAAGAGATGACTCTTACTGGTCCTCTAGGGAGAACAGTTTAGAACTGATAGAGGTATTCAGTATGAATAAAGTTAGTTTAGTTTAGATTTCCTCCTGTAGTAACACTGGATCAACAGATGGCTCTTACTGGACCTCTAGGGAGAACAGTTTAGAACTGAAAGAGTTATCCAGTATAAAGTTAGTTTAGTTTAGGTTTCCTTCTGTAGTAACACTGGATCAACAAGAGATGGCCCTTACTGGACCTCCACGGAGAACAGTTTAGAACTGATAGAGTTATCCAGTATAAATAAAGTTAGTTTAGTTTAGGTTTCCTTCTGTAGTAACACTGGATCAATAAGAGATGGCCCTTACTGGACCTCTAGGGAGAACAGTTTAAAACTGATGGAGCTATCCAGTATAAATAAAGTTAGTTTAGTTTAGTTTTTCTCCTGTAGTAACACTGGAACAATAAGAGATGACCCTTACTGGACGTCTAGGGAGAACAGTTTAGAACTGATAGAGCTATCTAGTACATTACCTTTTCTAAATCCTTGAAGTATAAAATCCTCATCAATTGTTTCACATTCCAGAGTGTCGTCCGTACGTCTGATGTACGCGTCTCAAACCGTGTGAACAAGTCTGAAGTGACTTTAAAAACTTTCCCCACCGTCTATAACGATCTTATTGGAGAGGTAAACATTAGAGAATAAGCTGGGTTAGTAATTTCATTGACGTACACCTAAACCAATGACTCCTAATTTTTCATTTGCTGCCTATTCAGATCGACGCAGCTACAGTAAAATGGCTCGACAGAAATCTTTATATCGGTGATGAGATTCGCGAGGTTTATGAAGAAGTCATAAAGACTGTGGGAACAGATCATCTTGTGTTTGACCAGGTTTGTGTGTGCTTTTGTGTGTATGTACTTTTAGTACAGTTTGAAACACGATCTATATAGATCAGATGGCGTCCTCGCGTCTCACGCCGTCACGCGTGGAATCTTCGTGACCCGGTAAAACTTTGAAACAAGCCGCGGGAAGTTATTTTCGAGATTTTTCTGCGAAGAAACCACAACCTTTTAATTATAATCGTAAATCTTTGAAATTCAAGCAGTACGTATGTTGTTAACCAGTTAACCAGGTTTGTGTGTGCTTTTTGTGTGTGTGTGTGCTTTAACAGTGAGTTTAAGTGCGTGCTAATGGTGGGTTAGTGGTTAGTTGTTAGTGTATGTGACTTTCACGTTTGCGGCCGAGGTTCCGTTACTGCAAAATGGAGTTTTCTAAGAGGGACCGACTTCCCTTTTGTTTGATCAGCTTGGCCGCTTTTTCTGTGCCACTTTGCTTGAAGCTTAGCTGTGTCGTTGTTCCTGGTACACTGATTAGTGCATGTTCTTAAAGACGTTCATTTACCAAGGATTAAACGTGAACTTGGCAAGCGAACATTCAGATTTAATGGACCACACCAGTACAATAAACTGCCTGCCAATGCGAAAGAGACCTCTTCTCTTACTAGTTTTAAGCTCCGTATCTGGAGACTTCAAAATGGATGTGGCATAGTCTAAAATGCATTGTGTATTGGTGACATTGATTCGGCGGACTCTAGGACAATTGAATGTTCCTAGACATAATTGCATGCTATTGTTTGTATTTTTTATTTTTATATATTGTTACTTCTCTGTTATCATTTTTAATACAGGCCCCTCAGGAATACCAGCTATGTAGCTGAGGCCAGCCTGTTTAAATAAAGTTATCCTAGCCTATCCTAAGTTATTCTTTCACTTCTGTGACCAGGGTTTGATTTGATGCAATCTGTACAGCTGTAGTTGTCTGCTTTTAAACTCGCTTCAAGCGCTTGGAGAAGACTGCTTACAGTTTGTCCAAATACTGCATGTTTTCTTCGGGTACGCCGCTCTTGTTCTGCAGTAATATTTGACTAGTAAGGTATGACCGTTATACTGGGCATCTAGGTTAAAGTTATGGTGAGTACGATTAGAAGAACTCAGAGTTTAACGTTCCTAGAGCTCCAGTAATGCTCATCATTCCGTTGGTCCAGTGTTACACTGCAGGAAACTGGATTACCCAGAGAAATCCAGCGATGTTTCGTAGATTCAAACTGAAAGCACTCTTCTCACATGTGACTGAGGGAACACTATGAGACTACTGTATATTGCAGGAATCGAATCTCGGTCACAGGGATGAAAGACACATGCACTGACCACTGTGTCATCAACATCTCCTTATTCCTAGACTTGTTTGATGTCGCTGTCTCCATAGAGGATTACCGAATGGTTTTCCGTGCAGGATTGCGTGATCCTAACACGCGAGATGTTGCAAGACTTCCTGAAAGCGTAAAGTGTCAGGGTCACGCAATCCTGCACGGAAAACCATTCGGTAATTATTTTATAAAATAACGACAAAGAACCAACGTGTATTTTGTGCTTTCTGCTTGTGTATTTTCGACTAACTTGTCAACGTCTTCCTCTGTTACTAGACCGAACCTCCGTTCCTTGTTTTCGTTCATTTCCTTTCCTCGTTTTCGTTCATTTCCTTTCCTTGTTTTCGTTCATTTCCTTTCCTTGTTTTCGTTCATTTCCTTCTCGTTCGACATATTTTAATTCAGGAGTTGAAAAAATTCGCATTTCCCGACACTTTCAAAACCCCGCAAAGCGACTAAAATTGTCCGTGCATGATTGTCTCATCCTGCAAGGGTATTGACCAATCACAGCTCGCGCAGTAAATATGTTATTTTATAAAGGGTTTTGACTGTATTTTGTCGTCTAATAACAATTCTGTTATGTATGACAGGATCCTTACATGGAAAATCACGCTACGGGAGTGGATTTCTCCAATACTGTACATTCAACGATGTTGTCAGGGAATAAAGACAATCGTATCATCAATGCGTCGTTGCATCGTGATATTCCACCTCCCTGGGGAAAATATCCTATTGATGAATGGAAAAACAGGTGAGATTGAAAGAACACGGAGATGTACATTTGCAAGATCTTAAATATTCGGACCTGAGTTAGTTACAGCCCAGAATGGAGCCACTCACTAGAAATTTGCTCGACATCTAATGCCACAATCATTTAGCTATTTTGTTCTTCTCTTTCTTTAGTCCAATGTTTGGCGAACTTGGTCGACAAGACATATTAAACGTAAGCAAAAACTGCATTGGGTCGCATGCTGAGACCAGCAAACAAACAAACAAACAAACAAACAAACAAACAAACAAACAAACAAACAAACAAACAAACAAACAAACAAACAAACAAACAAACAAACAAACAAACAAACAAACAAACAAACAAACAAACAAACAAGAAAACAAACAAACGTGTTTGTCATGAGTATCTCCCATATTTTTGTTCACGCGATAGATGGGTTCACAAGGTCTAAGTGATTTTCCTGGTAAAGCAAGCAAGTCATATAATTCATGGTTAGCATGGTGGAGAGCAACCATTACTGCTGATGATTACTTCAAGTATTTATCTACACAGGTAAACTGTCAATAAGATCTTGAGATTGATCTAATGTCCCCGCTATGGGCCTGTGGCAAGTTAAGCTTGTGCAATAATGGGTTAATGGGTGGGTCATCACTAAGTGAGACAGTGCAGCACATGGTGGTCAATTCTTAAAGGGGGGCAATTATCACTTGTGTTTGGTGACAAATACATGTAATGAAAACATTTAACATCATTTGATCGCTGCCATAAGTATCAATACATTTCAAGTTCACCATCATGTCTAGCACCATATAGAACGCTTACTGAAACCCGCTTAGTGAAAACCATTGCACTGTGTCGGCTTTACGTAATCTAGATCGTACGTATTTTATCCAGGACAACGACTATCTATCATTGACGTATCATCTCTACGAGTCTGATGACAGTGACTGTGAAAATGATGGTGACAAAGATCGCAAACCTAATGCAAGGGAACTCGAGTTGAAAAGGTAAATAGATAGATTGAAGAAGAAAAAATGTCATTAACACTACAGTGATGTGGTTAGACTTTGACTCAAATATGTTTAAACTGTCACTCACATTGATCAAAACGTACTTCGAGCCCTGGTAAAACTAGAACGAGAGTTGATATGACAGTTTGCAAGCGAGAGTTTTCATGAGAGGTTCATCAAATCTCATGCCCCGGTCAAACGAGAACAAGAGTTGCATGAGAGTTGACTGGATATTACCACGCGTACCTGTCAAACGTGCAAAAACTCTCATCAAAATTTGAACCATTTCAAAGGTTCAAACGGCAGCTATACCTTTAAACCTACCTTTACCTTTAAAATTGTTGAACAATCTATTCCGCCTTAGAGCGAGAGAGGAGAAAATAGCGGAGATTAGAAAGCTGAAAGAACATTACGATGCTGGATATTGGAACGCCAACAGCGTATTGTTGGGAGGTCTTGGAAAATATCCTGATATCACTGGTAAGTAAACTAGAATTAGGAGAGAAAAACTATCGCATCTTGTCAACGAAATGTTGTTGCAGCAGACTTCTAGCACGCTAGTCAACAGCATTTGTAATACTGTTGTAATTATTTTACCATGAGCAGTAGTAAGGTATGTACTATTTACAACATGAGCGGCCGTGTTGTATCGGATATACAAACTCGAGCCGAAGGCGAGCGTTGTATATCCGATAATCGGATTGAATGTTGCAGAGAGTCCTTCACAACGTCTTGATGAACATAGTATTCGTCAACAATTTAAAATAAATGAATGATATTTGGTGAGAAAATTGAACTTAAAGTTTATGTAAATCAGCATGATTCTATATCAGACATACAAACTCCTTCACGCTAATGATTTCTTTTGTGTTTTCTTCATGAATTATTAATGAGTTTTACAAATAATATTGTTATTTTATCTAGCTGAAGAACTTGGTATTAATATTGAATTGGGTGCAGAGAGTCCTTCACAAGATGAAGATAGTAGTCTTACACCATGTAGTCCGCTAACTAATGAAGAAAGATCTGAGGTAAGGTAGTCTATATGGGTGAGATGTCCATATGAGTGGGAATGTCCATATGAGTGGGAATGTCCATATGGATGGGTGAAATGTCTATATGGGTGGAAATGTCCATATGGATGAATTGTCCATATGGGTAAAATTCTATATGGGTGAAATGTCCATATGGGGGAAATATCTATATGGATGAATTGTCCCACGATTGTCCATATGGGTAAATTGTCCATGTGGGTGAAATGTCCATATGGGTGAAATGTCCATATGGGTAAAAATGTCCATATGGGTAAAAATGCCCATATGGGTGAAATGTCCATATGGGTGGAACTGTCCATATGGGTAAAAGGTGCAACCCTTTTTCAATATCTTTTTCATCTCTAGGTGTGCACTCCGTTAAGTTTACAGGATAGACTGGAACGTGTGTGGACATTAATGTTTATGCCAGATAACTTGAGATTGGACATGGCCATTAAATATAGCTCTGAAACATATATCGACTCTCTGGAGGAGGTGAGAAGCAAGAGTTGTAATACATAAATCAGGGATGTATTTATCGAGGGGCGTCTCCGTCTAGCTTTGGAGAAGGGGGTGCGGTTGTATCTGGCAAGGAAATTCACAAATAAAAATACAATATTGGGCGTTTGGAGGTCTCTCTGACCATCTAGGCAACTTTAGGTTTCAAAACATTTCTGAAAATTAAATTCGGCCTCTGGTGCCAGGGCTGTTTCCCAATAGCTCTCTCAGCGATAATGCACTCGGAGGGCGGTTGCGCCCGCTTGATTAAGTGTCAGGCATGAGTTGTTCCCAAAACCATTGCCAGTATACAGTAGATCACAGTATTCTGACTAGTTCGTCTGGATTGGGAGTTCGTCTTACATTGAGACCATATCTATTTTCGTTGATATGATATTTGTTACTTTCCAACCAGGTATTGCAACTGTGGGAGACTGCCGTGAAATTGATCTTGTCCAGAGAAAGTTTGATAACAAAATTGGAAGATTTTGAAAGACTTGCATCAGATCCAAACCGTTTCTTTGAGAAAGGTATATGTACCCTAATGGGATGTGTTAATCATTCTTACTTGCAGCTAAGAGCTTAGCTTGTGGCTGGTTTGAACATGTGTCTTTAACCCCTGTGATTGATCTCTGTGGTACACAGTTGTCTGATTATGATCGTGATCTTATATTTCATCCAGGGATCCCAGGTTCAGCTAGTTCTCGAATTAAAGAGGCGAAAACTAGAAAGCAATTGCATCATGTAAGTTTAAACTTTCAAACATCTGTGTAAATTACCAGAAATCGCCAGTATAAAGGCAGTAACCAGTAACCTGAGAGGAATTGTAACAGGTACTCACCGAAACATTGCAGTCTTCAGTCATTTTGTGCTATTCCTAACTGTAATTTTGCTTTTTCTGCAGAGATTAAGCAAGATTGAAGTTCGAGTTAAGAAAATTGTTGTTACAATTTATGAAACGTTTGGTGATGTCGTAACGTTTCAGGTGAGTTTAATACTGTATGGTAATGTCATTCAATGTCATTACTCATTAACACAGGGTGTGGCTGTCCAATTCCCAAAGCCAAAGGGTTTGGCGAGGAGGGAAACCAGAGTGCCTGAAGAGAATCTCCCCCTTCCTCCCCCTTCCCACCCCACCCTCTCTCACTCTATGTGGCCCTGCTTACATTAACCGTACAGGCTTAACCATCTGTCATCTGTGCACCCTCTCAAAGGTACCTCTCAAATGGGCAGCTTCCTTCTGTCCCCAGTTTCATCCGGTTTCATCGTCCATGACCACATCTTATTTTCATCACTCTTAGGGTCGTCCATACCTGGAGAAAATGTCGAGCGATCGTACAGAGATGTTATATTGGTTACAACAGGAACGGCGCGAGAATGCATTGGAAATGGCGAAGAAAACTGTCGAGCTAAGGATGTTAGAGATGCCTGCATCAATGCCAGTAAATAATGTTGTGTGATTTTGTCATTGTCTTTAAATTATTGTACATACTATGGATCATGCCTAGTGGGGGTCTGACTGGTTCAGACTAGCCCACCTCTCCACTAAGAGCAAACTTATGCTGTTTATTAAATCCAGGAAAGATTTCATATTCGCATAAATATCGTTATAAAGCACAGAGTGGCTTTTGATCATGACATTGTTGCAATTCATGGTAAGATCATGGCAAGTTCTTATTTTGCTAGATCTTGGCAAAAACATGACAGGATTTTGAAGAACATGGCGAGTATTATAATAGTTCTATATGTTTGCTCATGGCATGAACTTGCGGAATTTAGACACGATCTTGGCAAGATTATTGCATGATCAAGGCAAGATCTTGGTAAGATTTTGGTGAGATTGTGAACCTGGGATTATTTGTTCGACCAAATAATTCATGGAATAGGAAATATATTTTTTATTACCGGCAACTTAAACGAGCATCGCAGGAAGATGTTTGTCACTTCTGGGCTTGTATGTCCTATATTTACGGATTCCGTTGTGTCTGAGACATTCAAATGAGGAAACACAACGCCTACGCAAGCGATAAGTATATCAATTTTGATAACACTACATATAACTGATCTCTCGAATAATTCAAGAGTGTTTATAGAGCGATTTTACAATTTCAATTTTCATCGCGTTCTGATTTCGTCCCGGTCTCATGTGAACGGGGCCTAAAACTAAGTTATTGTACTTTTCGTTGTACTTGATGCTTGTTTTGGCTTGCTATTCATATATCGAATTGTCAAGTGCATCGTCATTCAGTTCTCATGCATGACGTCTTGCTGAGAACTTTAATTGAAGAACGTTCCAAACTTATTGTCAAGATCAAGGCAAGATCTTGGTAAGATCTTGGTAAGATTTTGGTGAGATTGTGAACCTGGGATTATTTGTTCGACCAAATAATTCATGGAATAGGAAATATTTTTTTATTACCGGCAACTTAAACGAGCATCGCAGGAAGATGTTTGTCGACTTCTGGACCTATATTTCGTATTTCCGTTGTGCCTGAGACATTCAAATGAAGACACGCAAACGCCCACACAGACTACGCTATCTTGAAATCCTAAACTTTATTAAGTGTATATATACAACACTACATTTAGATGACTACTCGAATAATTCAAGAGTGTATATACAGCTATTAATACTAAGTTCTTAGCGTGTACTTTTTGACTTGATATTCATACATCGAATTGTCAAGTGCATTATCATTCAGTTCTCAAGCATGGCGTCTTGCTGAGAAATTTAATTGAAGAACGTTCCAAACTATTGCCTATTGAAATTTATGCTGTTCCGTTATACCATATATAGTAAAATGCCTGACGGAAAAGTAAACGTCATGATCTTGATATTCTGTTTGTATAATAGAAAAATTGTGGTTGGTATCAATTTATAGTATCAGTACATTATTGAAGATACCAAGTAAGCTCGCTTGCCCGTGTTATTTTGCTGCATTAATAACTTTGCTTCATGACCGACTGACACCAGCAATAAAGCATAATAGGCAACCATTTGATAGCTTTTTTGTGTATAAATATAACCTTGATAACGACAGAAGTGTTTGCTATTTTTGTGTTGATCTATATTCCTGGGGTCTTGAGGCCCAGTTCTTTATTCTGTGCTTGAGGCTTACTTCACAAATGTCACAGATATTAACCTGTGAGGAATATTGGATCTTAAGGCAGAATAGTAAATTTCACAATCTGCTATTTTGACCCTTGTGTACATTCATTATCATTCAGTTCTCAAGCATGGCGTCTTGCTGAGAACTTTAATTGAAGAACGTTCCAAACCTATTGCCCAAATTTTTCAATTTTTTCTTAAACAGGGAAGTCGAATTTAATAATAGAGTGACTTGTACGTTATTTTACTTGGCTGGTTAAATAATTGACTAAAATTATTGACTACCGGGTTCTAAATGTTCATTTATATTGACGAGCATGACATTGAGAAGTAGAGGCAAGACATTGAGACATTGAGTAACATTTGTTTGCAATATAATATTAGGTATTGACTATGGTATCATAATTCCATTATTTCCCCAGCACTGAAAAAATCTGGATATTACATTTTACAATGTTAGAAGGCAGTTAGAAGGTTAGAAGCGGAAGTAAATGGCCTGGCTTCCAGACGAAGGGCCTTCACTCGAAACGTCGAAGTTCTTATTGTATTTTCAGGTAGTTTTACGCAACAGTCAACCGCCGAATCTTTGAATTTTTAAGCCTATATGGATAAATATAGCCTATATATAGATGATTTATTGATGTTGTTATGGCGTCAAAACAAAACATGAAGTACCTTCTTAAAGCACGCATTGGTCGCATATATATGATGCCTGCTGTTTTGCGACCTTCGCGCACCCTGCCATCTGATTAATGGGTCTTCCATTTAAGGCAAAAAATATTGCCAGTGTGATTTTCAGATCAGTGGTGTGACCAGATCTTAAAATTCACCAATGCTAAACAGACAGCCAAATTATGCTAGATTGTGATAAATTATGCTAAATTAGGGTAAATTGTGGAATCCGATAAATTTACTTTACAGTAAAATCAGGGACGTAGCCAGGGGGGGGAGCGGAGGGAGCCGCGGCCCTTTGGTAATATTTAGTGCTAATACTTACTGCAAAACCAGGAATTATGCCACACATATAGCCACAACTACCTTTAATCCCCACAGGGCTCCCCCCCCCTTTGAAAGTTCTGGCTACGTCCCTGAGTAAAATGTTAATCTAAATTTGTTAAATTGTTAAATATGTCAACCCTTTAACAAGCCGCAGTGCTGTTAATATGTAATAAAAGTAATAAAGAGCGAGCGCCTGCTTCGTCCGCAAGCCCTCCCAACTGGTCGCTGCAATAGAGAACGAGTAAGAATAATTGAATTAATGGAATTAATTTGGCTTGAAATAACCATTTTTTCTTCAAAAAAGGCGCGTTCATGGTTTTAAAAGCATGCTTATCCTGTAACTTTAATTATGTTAAATATTTTATTATGCTAAACCTCTTCTGAGCTCAAATGGTAAAATTATGCTAAACAGGTCACTCAGTGTATTGCAACCAGGGCGCGCCCTGATTGCAACCAAGTGCAACCACAACAGCAATAAGTGCTTCCACTTAAAAAATATTTTCCTTCCCAATCGCTCAAAATGTCCTTTTTGACAAAATTTCCTTCCAAATCGGTCACATTTTTTCTGAATTTTGAATAAAATTAGCTAGAATACCTGAAGATTCTAGTTTAAAAACACATTAGATAGTTTAAAAACACATATTATATTGCACAAGAATTGCGTTCATAGAGTTATAAGGAAACAATTTCCTTCTGACATCAAAATTAATACCAACGAGTTTGCAAAATTTCCTTCCAAATTCTTCCAAATACAATTTCTTTCGAAATTTGTGGAAACACGTTGCGTTCTTAGTATATATAAGTGGCGTATTGAAGCGTATTTGGCAGTGGTACTGGCGTACTGTGGTTTATACAGCTTTGGGTACAAGCAGCACTCAGTGAACTATTCGTATTCTAGCTTTGAACATGAAGGCATATATTTTTACCATACATCTATTAATATTTTGTGGCAAAGTTGGTAAATCCAACATGGCCAGCTCAGAAGTGAGAAACAAATCTATGACGAGCCTACGTCCATTTGATATAAATGAAGAATGCAGAACTTGTGAGGAATATGAGCTGAAGGTGAGGAGAATGAATCGACAAATAGTGGCTCCACATTGGGATTTTGTGTCAGGCCAATTTGTGCAAAGGGTAGAAATTTATGCTATTCCGTTATACCATAGTAAAATGCCTTACGGAAAAGTAAATGTCATGATCTTGGTATTCTGTTTGTATAATAGAAAAATTGTGGTTGGTATCAATTTATAGTATCAGTACATTATTGAAGATACCAAGTAAGCTCGCTTGCCCATGTTATTTTGCTGCATTAATAACTTTGCTTCATGACCAACTGACACCAGCAATAAAGCATAATAGGCAACCCATTTGATAGCTTTTTTGTCTATAAATATAACCTTGATAATGACAGAAGTGTTTGCTATTTTTGTGTTTATAATCTTTATTTCTGTGGTCTTGAGGGTTAGTTCTTTATTCTGTGCTTGAGGCTTACTTCACAAATGTCAGAGATATTAACCTGTGAGGAATATTGGATCTTAAGGCAGAATAGTAAATTTCACAATCTACTATTTTGGTTGTATAGGAGAAACAAATGTAAATTTTGACCCTTGTGATGATACATTCAGAATGAGAAAAAATGGCAATTAGGGCTTTAATACACTGGCCACAAAGTGCCAGGTTAAAAATATGACCCTTCTATTTTTTATCAGCTAATATAAGGTATTAGTGCGCAAACTGACCAAAGTTTTCATCAGTGGAACCAATCCTTCTGCTGGTTGTTTTTTGCTCCATGGGGCCAACATATTGTGACTGTTTTCATTTGATAATTGATTATAACAAATTTTGTTGCAGATGAGAGAACCCAACATACCCGTAGGAAAATCAGAAGATTACCTCTTGGTAAGGAGAATAAATCGTAAATCATTTTTGGTGAAACTTTCCTTGTGTCTATTTGTAACTTGTCAGCGCCTTTGATGTTTATTTGTGATGCAGTGGTTATTCCTGCGACACCGGATATATACCAATGTGTAAAGGCTATGTTTCTGACACAAGTATTTTTTTCATTCTATGAACATGCTAAAATGACATCACATAAATTTTATTAATTTTGAAGCATTACCTTGGTAGCCAAGTGGTACCTGTGTCGCAGTGGATTTGGACCATCCGGTCCATATGCGCTAGCAGATTTGGACCCCCTATGATCGAAATAGAAAGTAGAAAGACCTGAGTAGAAAGACCTACTTAGGTCCTTAAGAAATTTGTAACAACTTTTGCGACTGCAAGTAATGACTCATTTCTATGGTAATCATAAAAAAAAGAAGCACTTTCACTGAAATAAAAATTTACATAACTGTTTAGCCTTGACATTGGAAGTCATTAGTAAAGGCATTGTATTTATGAAACAAAGCAGGTACAATTAAAGATCAGTAGTTATTTCAAAGAATGAGCTGACTTTAATAGATTGTCTTTACTATTTTTAAGCAATAAAGAAATATTCCTACCAAAATTTTGTAAATCTCCATGCTTTAATCATAGGTCTTATCTTTGTCAATCGCTTATGCTTTAAACAGATTTTTATAAGAAACAACTAGGCACAGGGCAGTTGAAAGCACATGGGTATTGAAATAAAACTTGAAATTTTGTGAGTTTTTGCTACTTTTCATCACAGATTGTTCCAATATTTCGCTTCTGTTGGATAAAGGCATATAAAAATATGAATAATTAGCAATAATTAGCATTAGGGTCCAAATCCACGAGAGGGGTTCAAATCTGCTAGCGGATATCCATTTTGAAGGGGTCCAAATCCACGATGACACTGGCATTTGCCTTGTAAGCTTGCAGATTGTTCCAATATTTCGGCTTCTGTTGGATAAAGGCATATAAAAATATGAGTATTAACACCAATATTTTGAGCCTTTTGCAGAGAGTTACTGAATTGATGGGGTCCAAATCCGCGAGAGGGGTCCAAATCTGCTAGCGGATATGGACCGGGAGGTCCATGTTGAGGGGGGTCCAAATCCGCGGTGACACCGGCATTCGCCTTGTAAGCGCTCGCACATGGTTTGAATCCCAATTGTGACATGAGCTCTTCATGAGTTCTTGTGAACAGGTTGCTTGATCTGGTGGGAGCGGTAAGGGTTAGGGAGGGGGCTGGGGGTGCAATAGGTTAATTTATTGTTGAAATAGTGTGAATGTTGTGCTGTATGTACGCATGCATAATATTGTGTTGGACAAATAGTGGCTCCACATTGGGATTTTGTGTCAGGCCAATTTGTGCAAAGGGTAGAAATTTATGCTATTCCGTTATACCATAGTAAAATGCCTTACGGAAAAGTAAATGTCATGATCTTGGTATTCTGTTTGTATAATAGAAAAATTGTGGTTGGTATCAATTTATAGTATCAGTACATTATTGAAGATACCAAGTAAGCTCGCTTGCCCATGTTATTTTGCTGCATTAATAACTTTGCTTCATGACCAACTGACACCAGCAATAAAGCATAATAGGCAACCCATTTGATAGCTTTTTTGTCTATAAATATAACCTTGATAATGACTGAAGTGTTTGCTATTTTTGTGTTAATCTTTATTTCTGTGGTCTTGAGGGTTAGTTCTTTATTCTGTGCTTGAGGCTTACTTCACAAATGTCAGAGATATTAACCTGTGAGGAATATTGGATCTTAAGGCAGAATAGTAAATTTCACAATCTACTATTTTGGTTGTATAGGAGAAACAAATGTAAATTTTGACCCTTGTGATGATACATTCAGAATGAGAAAAAATGGCAATTAGGGCTTTAATACACTGGCCACAAAGTGCCAGGTTAAAAATATGACCCTTCTATTTTTTATCAGCTAATATAAGGTATTAGTGCGCAAACTGACCAAAGTTTTCATCAGTGGAACCAATCCTTCTGCTGGTTGTTTTTTGCTCCATGGGGCCAACATATTGTGACTGTTTTCATTTGATAATTGATTATAACAAATTTTGTTGCAGATGAGAGAACCCAACATACCCGTAGGAAAATCAGAAGATTACCTCTTGGTAAGGAGAATAAATCGTAAATCATTTTTTGGTGAAACTTTCCCTTGTGTCTATTTGTAACTTGTCAGCGCCCCTTTGATGTTTATTTGTGATGCAGTGGTTATTCCTGCGACACCGGATATATACCAATGTGTAAAGGCTATGTTTCTGACACAAGTATTTTTTTCATTCTATGAACATGCTAAAATGACATCACATAAATTTTATTAATTTTGAAGCATTACCTTGGTAGCCAAGTGGTACCTGTGTCGCAGTGGATTTGGACCATCCGGTCCATATGCGCTAGCAGATTTGGACCCCCTATGATCGAAATAGAAAGTAGAAAGACCTGAGTAGAAAGACCTACTTAGGTCCTTAAGAAATTTGTAACAACTTTTGCGACTGCAAGTAATGACTCATTTCTATGGTAATCATAAAAAAAAGAAGCACTTTCACTGAAATAAAAATTTACATAACTGTTTAGCCTTGACATTGGAAGTCATTAGTAAAGGCATTGTATTTATGAAACAAAGCAGGTACAATTAAAGATCAGTAGTTATTTCAAAGAATGAGCTGACTTTAATAGATTGTCTTTACTATTTTTAAGCAATAAAGAAATATTCCTACCAAAATTTTGTAAATCTCCATGCTTTAATCATAGGTCTTATCTTTGTCAATCGCTTATGCTTTAAACAGATTTTTATAAGAAACAACTAGGCACAGGGCAGTTGAAAGCACATGGGTATTGAAATAAAACTTGAAATTTTGTGAGTTTTTGCTACTTTTCATCACAGATTGTTCCAATATTTCGGCTTCTGTTGGATAAAGGCATATAAAAATATGAATAATTAGCAATAATTAGCATTAGGGTCCAAATCCACGAGAGGGGTTCAAATCTGCTAGCGGATATCCATTTTGAAGGGGGTCCAAATCCACGATGACACTGGCATTTGCCTTGTAAGCGCTTGCAGATTGTTCCAATATTTTGGCTTCTGTTGGATAAAGGCATATAAAAATATGAGTATTAACACCAATATTTTGAGCCTTTTGCAGAGAGTTACTGAATTGATGGGGTCCAAATCCGCGAGAGGGGTCCAAATCTGCTAGCGGATATGGACCGGGAGGTCCATGTTGAGGGGGGTCCAAATCCGCGGTGACACCGGCATTCGCCTTGTAAGCGCTCGCACATGGTTTGAATCCCAATTGTGACATGAGCTCTTCATGAGTTCTTGTGAACAGGTTGCTTGATCTGGTGGGAGCGGTAAGGGTTAGGGAGGGGGCTGGGGGTGCAATAGGTTAATTTATTGTTGAAATAGTGTGAATGTTGTGCTGTATGTACGCATGCATAATATTGTGTTGGACAAATAGTGGCTCCACATTGGGATTTTGTGTCAGGCCAATTTGTGCAAAGGGTAGAAATTTATGCTATTCCGTTATACCATAGTAAAATGCCTTACGGAAAAGTAAATGTCATGATCTTGGTATTCTGTTTGTATAATAGAAAAATTGTGGTTGGTATCAATTTATAGTATCAGTACATTATTGAAGATACCAAGTAAGCTCGCTTGCCCATGTTATTTTGCTGCATTAATAACTTTGCTTCATGACCAACTGACACCAGCAATAAAGCATAATAGGCAACCCATTTGATAGCTTTTTTGTCTATAAATATAACCTTGATAATGACTGAAGTGTTTGCTATTTTTGTGTTAATCTTTATTTCTGTGGTCTTGAGGGTTAGTTCTTTATTCTGTGCTTGAGGCTTACTTCACAAATGTCAGAGATATTAACCTGTGAGGAATATTGGATCTTAAGGCAGAATAGTAAATTTCACAATCTACTATTTTGGTTGTATAGGAGAAACAAATGTAAATTTTGACCCTTGTGATACATTCAGAATGAGAAAAAATGGCAATTAGGGCTTTAATACACAAAGTGCCAGGTTAAAAATATGACCCTTCTATTTTTTATCAGCTAATATAAGGTATTAGTGCGCAAACTGACCAAAGTTTTCATCAGTGGAACCAATCCTTCTGCTGGTTGTTTTTTGCTACATGGGGCCAACATATTGTGACAGTTTTCATTTGATAATTGATTAGAACAAATTTTGTTGCAGATGAGAGAAGGCGACATACACGAAGGAAAATCAGAAGATTACCTCTGGGTAAGGAGAATAAATCGTAAATCATTTTTTGGTGAAACTTGCCCTTGTGTCTATTTGTAACTTGTCAGCGCCCCTTTGATGTTTATTTGTGACGCAGTGGTTATTCTTGCGACACTGGATATATACCAAATGAATGTGTAAAGGCTATGTTTCTGACAAGTATTTTTTATTCTATGAACATGCTAAAATGGCACCACATAAATTTCATTTTTGGTAGCCAAGTGGTACTGGTGTCACAGTGGATTTGGACCCCCCCCCCCCCCGGTGCATATGCGCAAGCAGATTTGGACCCCCTATGAAATCAGATATATTTTCTGGGTCCTGAGACCTACTTAGGTCCTTAAGAGTCTTACTGAGACATCTTGTTTAGTGGGAAATGTTTATCAGGCGTCCCTATATATAGAGTTGGCAAATTCTGCCTAGAGCAAGAGTGCAAGCAAGCTTTCTTATATGAAACGCACACTAAGAGCAATGTAATCACAGGATAAAATTTTTAATGAGGAGTTTTGGAGGCAAGCTGAGGGGACGCATCCAGCTGAAAGATCTGAATCTCCAATATCAGATTGATCTCTGGATCCGCCTTTACACGAGGTAAATGCCACCCATTAGTGTAATATACTATAATTTCTTGAAGGATCACGAAGCTTGGTTGCAAGATCATGAAGAGGAAAGACAGAGAAAACGAGATGAACAGCAAGCAAAAGAAACAACCGCTTATGTAAGTATTATAAATAGGTAAATACTATAATTTTTCTCGGCATCTCGCTCGTTCGATGGGAATAATAGTAGAAGGTGTTTGTGGATGGAATATTCGAACGAAAATTCATATACATTTTTAGACCTAGCCATAAGCAGTTGTGAAAAATGCAACCTTAGGCCCTCTGGCAGGAATCGAACCTGCGGCCCTGCGATTCCGGTGCAGCGCTCCAACCAACTGAGCTACAGAGCCCAGTTGCTGAGCATTAACCGCAAGTTCGTGTATATATATAAGTGGGAAGGATGCAAGTATATGGTATATGGGTAAATATACTAAGATTTTTCTCGGTATCTCGTTCAATGGGAATAATAGTTGACGGTGCATGTTTGTGGATGGAATATTCGAACGAAAATTTATATACATTATATATTATTATATAGTATTATATATACTCTAGATTATCTGACTGTCTACGTATAAATTCGGGAACGCGTAGTGCCAGTATTGGTAGCGTCTATGCACTATATGCTGCCGGGTTTTAGGAACAAACTACTGAAAAATTCAAGCGTGGGTCGGGGAAAAACATATGTTTTTATAGTGTATTCAAAAGCGATGACGTCAAAAAAATAGACCAATGAGATGGATTTAGTCAAAACAAACTATAAGCAAAATATGGCATTACAAAATATATTAAATTAAATTAATATTAAAATTGGTGACAACATATAGTTGAATCTTGTTACTATATCACCTGGAGTAACAGTGTAAGTCCCTTTACGAACGAGCATCCTGTTCCTTGACAAGTTTTTCTTGCCCTTGTGTACGGAAATATCTTCAAGTTTTTTTCTCCGTTGTATGCATGACAGTAAATGTTTTATTTGTTTTATTTTTTATCACATAGGAAATGCTAAAGCAACTCGAAGCAGAGAGGCAAGCAAGACTTAAAGAAATGAAACAAGAGATACAGGAACTGGTTAGTTTTTGTTGTTTAGCTGCAAATATTTCACCGTCAGACCTTCATGCAATATGCATGACTCTATATTCTTGTGTTAAGTGAGCATCCGTTTGGATAGATGTCGGGCGTAAGCTGAATCCAATAGTTGTTTTATTATAACAAAACAACGAGTAGTAACATTTCTCATGCCAAAAAGTTAATATATTATTTAATATCTCGATGTAAATGACAATGATAGCTTTTTGTAATTAGTGCAAAGTTTCACATTGCAACTATTGTGATTAGGACAAAAATTCACATAAGTGAGTCAGATATAAATAGATAGATCGATGCATAAATGGGTAGAGTAAGCAATCCGGGGGGAGCATGCCGTTGACGTTCTTCATAGGTTGTATGGAACTTCGGTAGCTATATATTCACTTCAAGTTTGTCGATGAATTATCAAATACTATTTTCAGTTATAATGTTATCAGGATCTTACTTCGGATTTTTTCGAAATCTGAATCTGCACTACAATATTATATAAGATATTTTGTTACTATGTGTAGTTCATCGACCCCTGGTGGCTTGAACTAATATTTTGCAGCATATTTTATTAGACCGCGCATATCGACTAGTTGAAAAACCGAAACAGAGACGCAGTCGCAGTCGGAAATATAATTAGTGACGTGCAAGATTGTGCAACATGTGTCTGACACCGGCATTGGCCTTGTAAGCGCTCGCACATGGTTTGAATCCCAATTGTGACATGAGCTCTTCATGAGTTCTTGTGAACAGGTTGCTTGATCTGGTGGGGCCGGTAAGGGTTAGGGAGGGGGCTGGGGGTGCAAGGTTTAGGTTAATTTATTGTTGAAATAGTGTGAATGTTGTGCTGTATGTACGCATGCATAATATTGTGTTGGACAAATAGTGGCTCCACATTGGGATTGATAGCTTTTTTTGTGTATAAATATAACCCTGATAATGACAGAAGTGTTTGTAATTTTTGTGTTGATCTATATTACTGGGGTCTTGAGACCCAGTTGTTTATTCTGTGCTTGAGGCTTACTTCACAAGTGTCGGAGATATTAACCTGTGAGGAATATCGGATCTTCAGGCGGAGTAGTAAATTTCACAATCTACTATTTTGGTTGTATAGGAGAAACAAATGTAAATTTTGACCCTTGTGATACATTCAGAATGAGATAAATGGCAATTAGGGCTTTATTACACTGGCCACAAAGTGCCAGGTTAAAAATACGACCCTTCTATTTTTTATCTGCTAATATATGGCATTAAGTGCGCATATACTGACCAAAGGTTTCATCAGTGGAACCAAACCTGCTGCTGGTTGTTTTTCGCTACCTGGGACCAACATATTGTGACAGTTTTCATTTGATAATTGATTAGAACAAATTTTGTTGCAGATGACAGATAGCCTCATGGCAGCAAAAGAATACTACATGAAAGTAAGAATGATGACAGCAAAAGAATACTACACGAAAGCAAGAATGATGGTACAAGATCTCTTTTTAAGGAGAATAAATCGTAAATCATTTTTTGGTGAAACTTGCCCTTGTGTCTATTTGTAACTTGTCAGCGCCCCTTTGATGTTTATTTGTGACGCAGTGGTTATTCCTGCGACACCGGATATATACCAATGTGTAAAGGCTATGTTTCTGACACAAGTATTTTTTCATTCTATGAACATGCTAAAATGACACCACATAAATTTCATTAGTTTTCAAGCATTACCTTGGTAGCCAAGTGGTACCGGTGTCACAGTGGATTTGGACCCCCCGGTCCATATGCGCTAGCAGATTTGGACCCCTATGAAATCAGATCTATTTTCTGGGTCCTGAGTAGAAAGACCTACTTAGGTCCTTAAGAAATTTGTAACAACTTTTGCGACTGCAAAGTAATGACTCATTTCGATGGTAATCATAAAAAAGCAGCACTTTCTTTCACTGAAATGAAAACTTACATAACTGTGGCGTTGAGGTAGTTAGGAAGTCATTAGTTTAAAGGCATTGTGTTTATGAAACAAAGCGGGCACAATTAAAAATCGGTAGTTGTTTCAAAGAATGAGCTGACTTTAATAAGATTCTCTTTACTATTTTTAAGCAATGAAGAAATATTCCTACCAAATTTTGTGAATCTTAATGCTTTAATCATAGGTCTTATCTTGGTCAATCGCTTACGCTTGAAACAGGTTTTTATGAGAAACGACTAGGTGCAGGGCAGTTGAAAGCACATAGGTATTGAAATAAAACTTGAAATTTTGTGAGTTTTTGCTACTTTTCGTCACAGATCGTTCAAATATTTCGGCTTCTGTTGGATAAAGGCATATAAAAATATGAGTAATTAGCACCAATATTTTGAGCCTTTCGCAGAGAGTTACTGAATTGATGGGGGTCCAAATCCGCGAGAGGGGTCCAAATCTGCTAGCGGATATGGACCGGGAGGTCCATTTTGAGGGGGGTCCAAATCCGCTGTGACACCGGCATTGGCCTTGTAAGCGCTCGCACATGGTTTGAATCCCAATTGTGACATGAGCTCTTCATGAGTTCTTGTGATTGGGATTTTGTGTCAGTGCAAGGGGTAGAAATTTATGCTAATATAGTAAAATGCCTGACGGAAAAGTAAACGTCATGATCTTGGTATTCTGTTTGTATAATAGAAAAATTGTGGTTGGTATCAATTTCTAGTATCAGTACATTATTGGAGATACCAAGTAAGCTCGCTTGCCCGTGTTATTTTGCTGCATTAATAACTTTGCTTCATGACCAACTGACACCAGCAATAAACCATAATAGGCAACCCATTTGATAGCTTTTTTGTGTATAAATATAACCCTGATAACGACAGAAGTGTTTGCTATTTTTGTGTTGATCTATATTCCTGGGGTCTTGAGGCCCAGTTCTTTATTCTGTGCTTGAGGCTTACTTCACAAATGTCCGAGATATTAACCTGTGAGGAATATTGGATCTTAAGGCAGAATAGTAAATTTCACAATCTACTATTTTGGTTGTATAGGAAAACAAATGTAAATTTTGACCCTTGTGATACATTCAGAATGAGAAAAAATGGCAATTAGGGCTTTATTACACTGGCCACAAAGTGCCAGGTTAAAAATACGACCCTTCTATTTTTTATCAGCTAATATATGGCATTAAGTGCGCATACTGACCAAAGTTTTCATCAGTGGAACCAAACCTGCTGCTGGTTGTTTTTTGCTACATGAGTTTTCATTCGATAATTGATTAGAACAAATTTTGTTGCAGAAGAGAGAACGCGACATGAACGCAAGAAAATTAGAAGAACGAATCTTGGTAAGGAGAATAAATCGTAAATAATTTTTTGGTGAAACTTGCCCTTGTGTCTATTTGTAACTTGTCAGCGCCCCTTTGATGTTTATTTGTGACGCAGTGGTTATTCGTGCGACACCGGAAAGTATTTTTCTCATTCTATGAACATGCTAAAATGACATTACATAAATTTCATTAGTTTTCAAGCATTACCTTGGTAGTTGAGTGGTACTGGAATTCGCCTTGTAAGCACTCGCACATGGTTTGAATCCCACTTGTGACATGAGCTCTTCATGAGTTCCTCCTGTGAACAGGTTGCTTGATCTGGACCGGTATTAGAGAAGTGTTTGCATGTCTTTGCATGAGAAGTGTTTGCTATTTTTGTGTTGATCTTTATTTCTGGGGTCTTGAGGCTTAGTTCTTTATTCTGTGCTTGAGGCTTACTTGACAAATGTCGGAGATATTAACCTGTGAGGAATATTGGATCTTAAGGCGGAATAGTAAATTTCACAATCTACTATTTTGGTCGTATAGGAGAAACAAATTGACCCTTGTGATACATTCAGAATGAGATAAAAATGGCAATTATTACACTGGCCACAAAGTGCCAGCTTAAAAATACGACGCTTTTATTTTCTATCAGCTAATATAAGGTATTGGCTAGTGCATACTGACCAAAGTTTTCATCAGTGGAACCAAACCTGCTGGTTGTTTTTTTGCTACATGGAACCAACATATTGTGACAGTTTTCATTCGATAATTGATTAGAACAAATTTTGTTGCAGATACAAGATGAAGATAGAAAAGTAATTCGGGATGGATTTGTTTTTATCTCGTCTGCAACACATCCAATGAAAACTTCATTGGAAGAAGAAGAAAACGATTCGGAGATGAATACTTATTCCAAACAAGATTGTAGCTCTTTAGAGACGTTATTATTGAAGAAAAATGTGAATTCGCTATTGAAGAAATTTGTTTTTTCAAAGCGAGATTGTAGCTCTTTAGAGACGTTATTGTTGAAGAAAAATGTGAATTCGCTTTTGAAGAAAACTGTTTTTTCAAAGCGAGATTGTAGCTATTCCAAACGACATTGCAAAGGAAAACGACTACAATTTGTCCTCGACTATCAAACAAGAAGCAAAGCTATTTGCACAGAAGAAAACGTAATTGGAGGCCCGAGCCTTCACAAAGATGGGGGATCTCAATGGTCTATTTGAAGGTGAGGAAAAACAAATTATTTTTGTAAGAAGATTGTGTTTATTTTCAACAACTTTGATGTGTGTGTCATCACTATGGGAATGTTCTATTAGTGTATACATTTTTTAATGAAAAAATATGGCAATTAGGGCTCTATTGCACTAGCCACACAGTGCCAGCTTAAAATGAGGACCCTATTATGACCAATTTCAAAATTATTTTAAAAATTGAATTATATATTTTTGTATAGATTTTCCCCTGGATGATTTACCGGATATTTTCCCAGACGAACAAGAAGTTTTAGAAGCATGTGAGTACTTTCTAGAACAATCAATAAGCATGGCTACAATTATGCCAACCGAGTCAAATATGAACTCTTCTAACACTGATCCCATAGAACCCGTTTCTGAAAACAATGTAATTCCTGAACCTATCCCTGATTTTGATTCCACCAATGCTGTGGTACCAAATGTAATTCCAGAAACGCCCTCCTCCTCCCCTCCAAAAGCCCTGTAGACCCCACCGTAGACAACGACATAGATCAGTTGGATCCAGAGAATGAAAAATCTGGTTCGGGTGAAATGAATGTAGAGCCCAACAGCAGAAAGAGGCCACCTGAGGAAGGCATTAACCCTGTCGAATGCATTGTCCCTGCGTCTAAGAAGAAAAAGGAGCAATCCTGTAGCTCTACAGATGAAGAAACAGTTCCTGACAAAATCGAACTGGAAATGAAAACTAACACAGCATCCCGCGTTCGTGGACCCTCAAGGAAAGCGCGTTTGTTGGATCAGGAGAACAAGCTTGAAAAGGAGAAGGAGGAATTGACGGCTAAAGTGCAAGAACTGTCAGCATCTGTTGAGTTCCTCAGAAACTATATAGTCAGTAAGTTAAGAGGACAGTGTTATTACTGTAAAAAATGATCTTTTGTTTCTTTAGCATGATAGCATATAATGATTAACATAAGCTGCGCTGATACGCGAAGCAATTGCGCAATATAATACGATCCATCGTTAGCTTGCTTGCAGCAATACTAGCAACTGTTTAATGCTAGAACAGTGCTTTACAGTCGATTTCAACAAACCTTTCACTAAAATGTTCGGAATTAAATTCGCAAGCAAGTTTGTAAAGAAAACCTCTGATTGGCTACTAAAGAGAAAAAGCAGCCAATCAAATGCTCAGTTTACTAACCGGTTTGTGAATTCATTATGAACTTTTGAACTACGAATTTGGAACATTTTAGTGAAACGTTATGGTAGAAAACGACTGTAACACACAGTTGTATGATTCAAAGGTGATACAAGCTGATGTAGCGCTTAATTAGTTAGGGTTGTATTACCATATATTGCGTCAAACTACGTCACATAATCCGTACAGGTACTATATTAGAGGTGTGCGTCGGATCGGATTGGCTTATTTGAATCTGGAGGTTGGTCTAACTTATCAATTCCGAATCCGATCCGAAAAATTTATTCCGGTCAGATCCAATCCGAAAAAAAATGATATTAAATTCGATGCTAAAAAAGTCTTAATCCGATCCGAACACTGATAAGTTGTATACTTTCTATTTTTTGTAACTTCCTTGAAGGGCTTATTAAAGCGAACGTTTGAAGTTATGAAGATTGACGTTTGGAGCTTTTCCATATTCCACTTCGTTCTTGAGATATTAAGATGTGTTTGATATGTAAATAACATCACTGTGACATCACACTGCATAATGAATTGTTGGAAAATCACGAATACCTCTGAGATTATTTAACCAATCGCCTTTAACTGTCATTTGTTTCTGCCTATCGCAGGACACCACACAAGAGTTTCAAGTGATTTAATTCAATTATTTCCAACAATTGGTGATTTTCCAACAATTCATTCTGCAGTGTGATGTCACAGTGATGTTATTTACATATCAAACACATCTTAATATCTCAAGAACGAAGTGGGATATGGAAAAGCTCCAAACGTCAATCTTCATAACTTCAAAAGTTCTCTTTAATAAGAGAGTTTCACTCGAACCGAATTTTCGCTGCATAAGCCCTGCATTGGAGAACAGTGAAAACACTGAAAAGTGAGAAGCCTCATTGACAGTTGTGGAATATAGCAATACCTTAATTGTTTGCAATGATTTTTAATGACAAAATCTGACCCAATGTTACCCAATGCGAGGAAAAAAACATCCGATCCGACCGACAGAAAAGCAACAAAATCCGAATCGGATTCGCACACCTTTATACTATTTGTTAAAGTGCATGTACAACCCATGTAAATAGACATCATATAGAAGACGTAGAATATATATTAAATTCATTTCATCTGGTGTGTGGCTGATCTATTCTCGACGATGGTGCAAGTCTGTATATGTGTTTAGATGTGAAGATCTTCGACTCTGTGAATTGAAAATGAGTGAGAATATGACTAACATGCGCGCACATCTTATGTGAAATCGACCTATGGAACACCCTCTCTCCACCTCGAAATTTTCAGATATCAAGTCACAGAAATATAGTTTCCACAATTTGTAAGCATGTTTGAATGAAATCGAACAGTCGGACTTCAATCATAAAATTCATTCAAAAAACACAAATTGTGATTGAAAATATTAAAATTTTAGCTTTATTTAATACAATTTTGGACAGCTTCTGTTTTTTTGTGGAATGCAGTCTCAAATGGGTAGCCATTAATCGGAAGAAACGTCTCGGGAACAATTCATAGAGCATTTTTGTGATGGAATGTAGTTACGCGCGTCTTGCTTTTTTGCTAAAACATGGCAAGATGGCGATATGGTCATGGCATGAATTTGCAGGATTTAGAAAATATCTCCGCAAGATTATGACATGATCAAGGTAAGATCTTGGTAAGATTGTCAACCTGAGATCAGGGGTCATCCTAAGGCCTCCCATTTTCCAAAATGGGCAGTTCTAATTGTAAAATGGGTAGTTCTAATTGTAAATGGGTGGTTCTGAAACCGAGTTTTGGAGAGAACATGTTGAATTCACAAACCCGAAAAGTGTCTAATTGAATTATTTGGTCATTATGATCATATATACTTTCAAATATTTTTTACATTTTAACAAATTCCTAAAAATTGCTATCTTTGGGATAACCCTGCTTGAAGCCAGGCCATAGAATAGGAAATGACTAGAAGGGCCACTTGAGGCCGAACCTTTGAAGTTTTTGACGCTGCGCATGTCGCATTACGCATGTTCATTACCATTATTCTAGCCAGTCAATTGCATTTTCTGACCAATAAACACGCTGAACTGACTGGTCCGCCATTATTCTGGCCAGATAACTGCATAAAAATAGGGTGTCACGTTGCACTGCTGAGTGGCCTTTCTGGTCATTTCCTATTCTGTGACCAGGCTAGCCAGCTTCCCCCTCCCACGAATTCGCGGGCCATTGCCTGTTCCGCCGCCAAAATGGGCAGTTCTCATTTTTTCTTAGGATGACCCCTGCCTAAGATTTGATCGACCAAATAATTCATGGAATAGGAAATATTTTTTGAGTATCGCAGGAAGATGTTTGTCCACTACAGGAAATATATTTACGTATTTCCGTAATGCCTGAAATATTCAAATGAGGGCACACAAACGCCCGCACAGGCTACGCTATCGTAAAATTCTAAACTATATTACAAGTGTATCAATTTTGATAACACTACATCTAATTCTCTCGAGTAATTCAAGACAGCTATTAATACTACGTTCTTAGTTTGTACTGTTTGTCTTTTTGGCTTGATATTAATATTAACATGTTGAATTGTCAAGTGCATCATCGTTCAAGTTCTCATGGCGTCTTGCTGGGAACTTTGATTCAGGAATATTCCAAAACAGATTAATTGAAAGTTTGAAACACTTCCCTAAAATTCCACAAACTTGCGAAATTATATTGCCCACTCATTTTATTGGGCCAAAGTTTTTTAATTTTTCTGAAACAGGGAAGTCGAATTTACCAAAAAAGCCAGACAGTCCGTTCTTTTACATACGCTATATCATACGCACTCGAGTGGCTACTTGGCTGGTTACCTAATATTCAAATTTTTATAATATTTTTTACTAAAACTGTTTAAAAATTATATGCTTGTGAATTTTACGAAATAAGTAAGTTTGCCAATACGTATTAAAGCTTCTTCGCGGAAACTACCGGGTTTTATAAGTTCATTGATACTGACAAGGTCTGACAAGTATGACATTGACATTGAGAAGTACGGGCAAGGCTAATGCATTTGCAATACAAAATTGAAAATTCCGTAACCTTCCTGTATTGATATGAATATACAGTGTCATATTCTATAATTTCCCCTGTACTGAAAAAATGTACATGTTACCATTTTACAATTTTATTGGCTATATAGACAAATATTATATACAATATTTTAGACCTGAACAGGAACGGCTGCGAAAAATGCACTCTAAATCCTCCGACAGGAATTGAACCTGCGACCCTGCGATTCCAGTGCAGCGCTCTGACCACTGAGCTACAGAGTCCAGTTGCCAAGCGTTAACCACAAGTTCATGTATATACAGTATATAGATGCGGGTTGTGATACGGTAAATTACAAGATGTTTTTTTCTGCATCTCACTCGATTGAAATTGATGCATTTTTCGCAGCCGTTCCCGTTCAGGTCTAAAATATTGTATATAACATTTCACTCGAAATATCCATCCAGCTAAACCTTCTACATCAATTTCAATCGAGTGAGATGCAGAAAAAAACATGTTATAGACAAATATAGCCTATATATAGATGAATACAGTATACAGATGTCGTTATGACATCAAAACACAACATAAAGCACATATATTAGAACAATGTTGTGACGTGCTTAATCACGTTCCGTAGTATCATTGGTCGGTAGTATTATGTCCTGCTGTGTGATTGGCTACCTGAACACACCCTGCCATATGATTGGCTGTTAATGACGTCTTTTCTATTTTTGGTAAAGTATTGCACCACAACTGGCAACAAGAGTCATACAAAAAGGCCAAGTTCGAAGCTTCATATTTACTTCGTTTTTATAGGTTTTGTACAGGGAAGGTTGGTCACATTGGAGACCCTCGATTTATCAGCGTTACCGCTTTCAAAAAAGGTTTGGGCACCCGTGAGAGGCGCCTAAATTTGCCAAAACTTTCGCGGCAAAGAAACCACCGTTTACCACGGCAGTTGAACCCGTACAAGCCTTTATAAAAGAGCAAAAAAAATGTACGGATCGCGCGCAGATTGCAAACTCAACATGGCCAGCAAAAGTCAGAGTCGATTGTCCCATGGACAATCGAGGAGACAGTCTATACGAAAGTCTTATTGTCCTAAGCGAAATTGTAGAAAATCCATACGATATTGCGAAGGAAAACGACTACAATTTGCACTCGACTATCAAACAAGAAGCGAAGCTATTGAAACTATTTCCACAGAAGACAACGAAATTGGAGGGCCGTGCCTTCACAAAGATGGACAATATCTTCTTCCCGGATCTCAATGGTCCATTTGATCTCGAAGGTGAGGGGAAAAATAGCTATTTTTTGTGAAAAATTGTCGATTTCTTACTTGTCGGCGTCCATTTGATGTTGTTTGTGATGTCACTATGGGAATGTTCTAATTGTATACATTTTGGAATAAATTAGAGGAAAGAGTTGCAATTATGGCTTTATTTGCGACATATTGTAACATTTTTGTTCAAAAGTAATTAGAACAATTTTTTGGTGACAGGATTCTAATCTATACTCATAATAAGTTTCATTTGTGTTAACATTCCAGAGCCTTATTACATCATCTCACATTATGTACTTTCCCATGGTATAAATACAGGGTTAAACTGTGCAACTAAAATGTTAATTTCAAAAATCGATGCTATTTTTGTTGCTTTCGTAGATATTCTCCCGGATGACCCATGGATTGTTAATACAGATTTCCCTGTACAAAACCTTGAAATACCGGAGCGTAACGTCGTTACAGCACAAGAAGTTTTAGAAGAAACTATTCTCTCACCAGGTGAGAATTTGCTCGGTACAACGGAAGAACTTGATCAATTCTTCCCAGAACAATTTATAAACCTGGCTACAATGGAGTCAAATATGAACTCTTTTAACACTGATCCCACAGCTGGCTACATGGCCATGGACAACATGGTCATGGCAAATTTTGATGATTTACTGGCTAACGCCAAACAGGAAGTTCAGGCATTAGCATGTGAACCCTCCCCTTTCTTGGAAATTCTTCATGACAATGTTTTTCCCAAACCCATTCCTGAATTTGATTCCACTGCCGCTGTAGTTCCAGATGTAATCCCAGAAACGCCTCCCTCTCTCCCCGAAAGCCCTGTTGACATCACAGATTCTGGTGTATTTGCAAATGATTTCTCCCTCGACTTAAATCAACTCGACCCAGCAATTGTCGCGTTGTTGGAAAACCTTGAAAGATCTGTTTCAGGTGAAAAGAACGTTGAGCGTAACAGCAGAAAGAGACCACTTGTTGTCCAAGAGGAAGACAGTAACCCTGTCGAGGACAGTGTTCCTGCGTGTAAGAAGAAAAAGCCACAATCCTGTAGCTCTACAGATGACGAAACAGTCCCTGACAAGATTGTCGAAAGACGAATGAAAAACAATGCAGCATCCCGCGTCTGCAGGGCGTCGAGGAAATCACGACACAATCAATTATTTGAACAGGAGAAGGAACTTGCAAAAGATAATAAAGAATTAACCGCCAAAGTGGAAGAACTGTCAGCAACTGTAGAGTACCTCAGAAACTATCTGGTAATGAAACTAAGTGGACGGTGTAATTAAATGTAGCCAGTAATAAGCGATCAAAATTAGGATTAGAATTGTTCTGTAAAATATTTACCATTGATTTCATTTGATTCTATCTTTGTATTATAAAGTTTCAACAGAAATCAACAGTAAATAATTATGCAGCCTTGACTATATATCCTTCCAAAATGACAATACTTAAACCAATGACAAACAAACAAAAAAACCCGACAAAAAACATAATGTTAATATAAATAGTCTAGAATCGTGCCAAAGGCATTTGTTAAAATCTTTAGAATTCATGTATTCATTCTTAGTATCTTATTGTTTTAATGCCAGCAAATTTTATGGTTATGTTATATTCTGTGAATTTTTCAAATATACTGTCACAATTTATATTCTTGTTTTATCTACTTCTATAATATTTTGTAGAGTCCTTTGGACTATGAGGAGTCACTGCAAAACTAGAGCAATCTTGCTATTTTACTCAGTCTTGTCTAATGCCGGACAATTTCACTTTCGGAAGGAAATTGTTGGGCATTAATGGAACCAGATTAATAAACTGACAATGTCTTGTTAACCATCAAGTCACAATGCACCCTTCGGTGTTATTTTACTCTGTCTTACGTCAGACAATATTTATATGCGCATCTTCACCAGTTATTTCAAAAATAATTATCTATCTACTAAGTGTCTTAAGTGATTCAAGCGACAATTTCAGAACAAAATTTATTAACATTTAACAAAACTTTCTTAAAATCTTTTGCATAAAAGTTCATGATTTCTTCTATATCAACATATAATATAAAACACCCTTTCACAAATGTCTATAGTCTGTTTTCTATACAATATCAAATAACAAAACCAAACAAAACTATATGAATTATGATCAACATATTTAATATATGGGATGTCAATTTTCATCCATGCCAGAACTGGCAAAGAATATAACGATGCATGTCAACAGAAATTTTGACATTTCCTTAACGATCTAAACTTCGGGCAGCTGCTTTAATCATTTTCTTAGTATTCCATTTATCATGTCCCAACATCCAATGGCCATTGTAGACAAACAGTATGGTCATTTTGTCAGAATAATGCAGGTCTGGTAGTAGCTACGCGGATAAGAAATACAACGTTTAGGGGCTCTTCATTTTAAACATACAATATTCAGATACTACATTTGATACAGCACACCAGGTCTGTCATACAACCCATGCCATATCATACCATACAATGCAATACAATTTCCATAGCACACCATACCATGCTACACCATACCATACAGTTCTATACCATACCATCCCACATCATACTGTTCTATACCATACCATACCATACCACACCATACCATGCCACACCATACCATGCCACACCATACCATGCCACACCATACCATGCCACACCATGCCACACCATGCCACACCATACCATGCCACACCATACCATGCCACACCATACCATGCCACACCATACCATGCCACACCATACCATACCATCCCACCCCATACCATCCCACACCATACCGTCCCACACCATGCCTCACCATACCATACAAAACAATTCTTACCTTTGGTGACATAAGGAAATGTTGCGGTGTATTTGGTCGTGTGGACGCCTCAACCATCAACTCAAACACCTTTCTCTCATTGGTAGGATCCATACCCTAATAAATAAAATAATATACAGCTTAAGTGTTCAAGTTATTTTTGTGTCTTTGGGCTTCTCTGAACAACTAAGAATCTAGTACCACCAGCTCAGCCCTACCAGAGGCTGTTTCCTCAGCACCCTGCCTCGTCTTCACGAATAAATTGTACCATTACCTGATTAATCTCATCGACGACTCTAAATGGACAACGTGTCAACTCTTGCAAAGACATCAAATACAAGATGGTTGAAACACTCTTTTCCCCACCACTTTGATGAAATTGAGTTAAAACATGAAGGCTGTCTTTTGCTCGGAATTTCACCTTAATTTGAACTCCGTATTTTTCATAGTTCTCTTCGCCCTACATAATTAGAAATATTATAGGACGTGTGAGCCAATCAGAAACGTTTACTTTTCGGCGGGAAACTTTCGCGGGCTTTTTGAAAAGGCGCGTAAAGATGCCGCCGTTGACCGACCAATGAACGACTCGCATTCCTCAAATAACGACTCTGATTGGTTGGTCAACCCGTCAAGTATGGTCAAGCACAGCGTTAGTTGAGTTAACTTTGTTTTTGTGTCGTTTCAAAGATTGTTTTTAGTATAGAATGATTTGAAACTGATATTTATAGCAGAATGGTTGTCTGACTAAACGTTGTTATGGACAAAAACTTCATTCACAGGTAAGATGAATGTACGAGCTTGGCTTTTGACCATTTTTGTCTACAACATCTCGGTTGTATTCGTGCCTGGTTCTTCCAGAAATGATGGTTTTTCAACAAGGAAAACTTATTCGCTTCTTCGTATGAACGGCTGACAAAAACCTGCATCGCCTTGTACTGGAAAACTTGTTAATTTTTTTTGCAATGTCGACGCATAAAACTACGGAACAGAAAACTAGTTATTCAAAGAAAGTCATTGAGCAAATAGATGGTTTCAATTTCTTTGCGAATATTTCTTTCATAACTTTGCGTAAATTGCGTTGCAACAGCGCGAGACGCGGACCGTTTGGGGTTCTCTTGGCCTTGGGACATGAAAGAATTCATTCTACGTAATTTTTCTCTTCACCAACAGGAAAAGTTACGGTTCGTTACAATAGCAAGTTTGTAATATGTGAATAAGTGGGAATACGTCTTCTCATAGTCGAACGAAACAGAAATGGCCAATATACAACATACACTCACTTCTCCTCGACACAGGCAAATAGGTAATCAATATTTACATTTCTTTCATATTGTATTATATTCCAAATTGTATACTGTTATTTCAAATAACGCATGTGAGTTGTCTGCTTCGATAATTTGCGAAGAACTTTATTCAAACAGACTATATATGTGTATTTTGTAGTTTTTATAGTTTATAGGTGAACTTTAAATCCCAGTCAAACGAGAGTTGATGAGAGTCAACGAGAGTTGCAATTTTCCCTCGCATTTGAGCGCCAACTCTCGTCGTCTCTCAAGTCTCATCAACTTTGAGCTGGTTCAAATTTTTACTGAGAGTTAAGGCCGGGCTCCACTTGCACGTACGTACGCACAATTGCACGCACGTATGTGTTTATACTTTCGTGAAATGTGATTGGTTAAAAACTTGACGCCGGGCCGCACAGAAAGTAGAATACAGTTCTACTGTCATACGTACAAAAAGTTAGCCGCGACGGTTTTCGAGTCACAGAACATGCGCAAAATCGGCCGCGCTGGCCGTACGTGCAAGTGCTCTGTGACTCGAAAATGATCGCTAATCTTGACCGTTGCGGCTAACTCGTTTCACCGGCACGCGTGGTAATACCCAGTCAACTCTCACGCAACTCTTGTTCTCGTTTGACCGGGGAACGAGCATTGACGAAACTACCATGCAAACTCTCTCCATCATTTTCTTACAAGGATACAGCCGGGTAAAATTTATTCTCAACGTTTAACGCTGGCAACAGTTTTAATACCTGGTCCGTCGCCAAGGACACCTCACCAGCACATTGCAATTTGCGAAAAAATCCAACAAATTTTTCACTAATTCTCGCCAGCAGCTCGTTCAGCGGTGTCAACCACCTACAAAACACCGTGTTTTAGTCGAGAAATCAAACACAAAACGTATTACCATGGTTCTTGATATACCAAATCATCATCACCATGGTCATCGTCGCCATGTTTGATGAATTTGACAAAATATTTTCCTGTTTATAATTCAAATTTCATCCCCCAAAATGGCGAAAATCTCATTGATCTTCGAATCCTAGGAATTCGTTGCACACTTCCTATATTCATACCTTTCTTTCAATGATTCCAGTTTGTTCTCCTTGTTCCTGATTTCGTCCGAACTATTTGTAATCTAGACGAAATTTCAATTTTATTGTTTAAAACTGAATTTTGCTGTACAGCTCGCTGGGGTAGACCCAGGAAGAATGGTATAGTGGAGGTAGGATTAATGTTAAAAACTTACAATTTGTGTGAGTTCGTCTATTTCTTTCTTTCTTCTTTCGTAATCTCTTATCACCTGAGATAAGTTGAAAATTGCAGAGAAGATTTAAGTAGTAGAGCAGAGGACTGTATACGCCAACATGCCATATCTTAGCAATATATATCATCACCTGTGGGTTTGTTTGATAGTTGCAATCAGCCTTTGCTTTCTCACTGTGAATCATGTCCTCAATTTCTTGTACGGTATTCGGATAGGTTTTGAAAAGCTGCAAAATTGAAAGTACGCTTGTCAAACTTGTATCAATAGATTAATAAGGAATGCTTATTACTGGACCTCTAGGAAGAACAGTTTAGAACTGATAGAGCTATTCAGTATAAATAAAGTTAGTTTAGTTTAGGTTTCCTCCTGTAGTAACACTGGATCAATAAGAGATGACTCTTACTGAACCTCTAGAGAGAACAGTTTAGAACTGATAGAGCTATCCAGTATAAATAAAGTTAGTTTAGTTTAGGTTTCCTCCTGTAGTAACACTGGATCAATAAGAGATGACTCTTACTGAACCTCTAGAGAGAACAGTTTAGAACTGATAGAGCTATCCAGTATAAATAAAGTTAGTTTAGTTTAGGTTTCCTCCTGTAGTAACACTGGATCAATAAGAGATGATCCTTACTGGTCCTCTAGGAAGAACAGTTTAGAACTGATAGAGCTATCCAGTATAAATAAAGTTAGTTTAGTTTAGGTTTCCTCCTGTAGTAACACTGGATCAATAAGAGATGACTCTTACTGAACCTCTAGAGAGAACAGTTTAGAACTGATAGAGCTATCCAGTATAAATAAAGTTAGTTTAGTTTAGGTTTCCTCCTGTAGTAACACTGGATCAATAAGAGATGACTCTTACTGGACCTCTAGGGAGAACAGTTTAGAACTGATAGAGCTATACAGTATAAATATTGTTTACTTTAGGTTTCCTCCTGTAGTAACAATAGATTAATAAGGGATGCCCTTACTGAACCTCTACAGAAAACAGTTTAGAACTGAAAGAGTTATCCAGTATATAAGAGCGCAGACTCACTGACCTCCTTGTATTCGTCAGATAAATCTGATCCTTCTGGAGTCTCTGTTGCTCTCTGTGCAGCTTTGAGTTGTTGTTTTGCTTTCTTACGAACTGCTTCATACTCGTTCTTGACTACTTCGAACTCGTTCTAAATATAATGGCAATGGAAGATGGAATATAGACAAAAAGATAATCGACCACCACAACGAAATCGAAGCTTTGCCGCAACTAAACCACAACCGAAACGCGCAAGCTCCGTACCTTACGCAATCCGACATACCTCTAAGCCCACAATTTGTTCACTGGCCTGTCGAATTTCCGTATCAATATTTGCTTGTTCCATCACAGCTTTCGAATGTCTCATGCCGATCAGAACTCTCTCTTTGGAGAGCTCAAGACATTTCTAAAAAATACACACAGTTATAGATGACACTAAATGTTTTCTTTGAATGGACCATACCCTATACTGGCACCGCTTTCCTCCTGTGGTAAGGGATGACCCTTACTGGACCTTTAGGCCAAAAAAATATGCTTTTAATGCTAAACTGTCACCAAATTTGCAGGTTTAATGGGATACATTTTTTATTTAAGAGTAGATATTGATGGACTGTATTTGCAAAAAGGTTGACGAGCACGGTTAAAAATGACGCGCGCTGACCAGAAACGGAAGATTGTTTTGGTCTTATAGGGAGAACAATTTAGAACTGATAGAGCTATCCAATTGATAGCGCAACGCTGTATAAATATAGTTAGTTTAGGTTTCCTCCTGTAGTAACACTCGGAGAACACTTACCGAAGCTAAAGAGAGTCTAGAGAGAGCAGTCTAGAACTGATGGAGCAATCCAGTGGAAATAAATGGTCAGATTAAGCTTAGTACCTTGGCTTGAGTTTGCAGTTTTACTGCGGTCTCAACTCTTTCTCTGTTTAATTTCTCAATCTCCGAGTTGATTATCTTCTTTTGTTTCGCGATATCTGGCATCTCTGTCTTCTTTAACTCAATACTAAATAACAACACAAGAAAATATAGTTGTTTGTACACGTGAACGCGCGGTGCCAGTGTAGGTAGCGTCCATACAATAAGCTGTGGGTCTTTAGGATCAAACTACCTGAGAAATTCAACGAGAACTTTCAAGCAACAGTCCTTCGTCTGGAAGTTAGTCGGCGGTGTACAATAGACAATTTGCATTATAGACTAAATTTTGTTCTAGGCAAGGAGAAGGGAATCAATCACAACAGCTACGAAGAACATAATAAGATTAGTAAAATTGCAAAGTTTGGTTGCGAAATGTTGTAAAATGCGGAAAATATAGGCTTGTAAAGTTTGCAAAATTTTGTATATATTACATGCGGAAATTCCTATCACATTTCGGCCCAAATGTGGTAGGAATTTCCACACGTAATACAAAAGTATACAAAATTTGCAAACTTTGCAAGGCTATATTTTCCGCATTTTACAACATTTCGCAACCAAACTTTGCAATTTTACTCATTTTAGTATGTTCTTTCCGGCAATATACTTTTTTTTGCCTAGATAAAAAATTAGTCTATAATGCAAAGTGTATATTTTTACCAAATCATTCTCGGGGACATAAGAACTGTTCCATGTAGTATTTCTGACACTGCAGAGAACGAAAAATTCGTTGTCTGTGCGTGACAGGATTCGAACTCGCACGTATCTTCAGGTTTGTAGACCGCCGCATTGAGCTGTTGAAGGATATTTATATATTTAGGTAAAATAGGTTTATTTTATATTGTATCATTAGCCTCAAACCTTCTCTCTTTTGTTTCAATTTGATTCAAGACGTTCTTGTGTCGACTTTGCTTTTGTTGAAGGTCTTTCTACAAGTGTACAACAAATTATTTCTATTTTATAAATAGATAGATGGTCGAATAATATTGCCTTGCAACCCTAAGGTCGAATTACACAATTTTTACAAAAGACAGTGTGTTCATCTGACCTTAAATCCCTGGTCAAACCAGGTTGAGAGTTGATGAGAGTTAGCAAGCGAGAGTTAGCATGAGAGTTTCATCATCTCTCATGTCCCGCGGTCAAACGAGAACAAGAGTTGCATGAGAGTTGACTGGATATTACTACGCGTACCGACCAAAAGAGCAAAAACTCTCATCAACATTTGAACCAGCTCAAAGTTGATGAAAGTGCATGACCCCCAGCTTAACCCCAGCTCAACAAACAGTTAAACAAACAGTTACCTTCTCAGTTCGAAGTTTCTCCAATTTCGTTCGCTCACTCTTGTCTGCAGTAAAGAGAAGTTTTATGTTTTCATCTGTCTCGCGAATCGTCTTCTCAATTTCCTACATTCAGGATATAATCGTATAGTAATAGGTGGGTGTCACTAAGCTGTGCAGTATAAAAGTGTGTATTGCTTACCTGTTTCTCAAGTTCCATTCGTTTCTTCTGTTCTAAATCGACAGAAATGCTGAAAATCATCGCATCCCTGAAAAGAGCGAAAATTACCAAATAAGCAAATTATGTAATACAGTCCTTGCTTTGCCCATGACAAGAACAAGAGCAGTCCCAATCTAACACTGTGACAATTTTATGTCTCCCTACATGCAGTAGCTTAGGCATTTACAAGAAAATGATAAAAATAATACATCCATGCAGTGTTATGGTTGTGAAATACGCACTTACTTAATACTCGATGTGGCAGTTGATTTTTCACGGTTGCCATAACGTGACGTTCTCACAACGTACTAAACATGGAAGATATAGCATTAGTTTTGGCTTCAAGTCTTTCTTTCAACGTGAATTTGAAAATAGTACCTTCAATGTCGGCGTGTAGAAATGCCACAAACCGGAGGTCTTTATAACCTAGACCAAACGAAATACACATATTTGATATTATATTGTGCTACTTGGATAAGAATCCCTTTTCATGGCAGCAGAAGTTAAGGAGCCGCGGAGCGACGTTACCTAGTCCATAGTTTAAGGGGCAGAGGTGGAAAAAGTATCGGATTCCAGAAATTTCTGAAAGTAAATAATTAACTGATGAGTAATAACAAAACTAGAGTATGCTGTAGTCTAGACTAGTAATTGTAATGCATTTTGTATTCACTATATCAAAATGAACACCACTGAATATAAAAAACAACACTCCAATCAGTCCAATGTCAAAATCAATCAATGATCATTGAACCTCATTAATTAGAAATTTTGAGTCTGGGGAGATTTGACTGTGAAAAGAAGACCCCAGATCCCCCACGGTTGCACCGGCATAGCCCAGTACCCCATTCGAAGACTGGCCACCTCCGCTCCGCAAAAATATAATCTACAGGCATATGGAGCACGGTACCTCGTCAGCGTGGTCATTGGTGTACTCACTCCCCAGTGGAATTTCGTGAATCTTACAATTCTCACATAAATATCTCATGACGGCATCCGGAGCTGTAAACAGCTCGTTCAAATAATAATGAAATCCCCATCGTCTAAAGTCAAAATTAATACCATTCAAGCATCCATTTCGGTAATTGGAAAAATGAAAAATCACATGTTTTATTATCGAATAAATTGTTCTGAATTACGTACTTAATTTGGTCAATACTTCTCCTGGGTTTAAAATTTTCCAATGGAGTTTCAGGCGGTGCAACAGCGTTAACTCTTAAAGATTGCTTGTCTCGCACCTGCAAGAATACAAGTTATGATCAACAATTAGTTTGTTTGAATTGAAGACCGTACACGAGAGCAAATCTTCTTGTGCAGAAAGCTTCGTGACTAAAGGCCCGTTTACACTACGCACGATTATTGGCACGGCACAGATAAAACTATTTAGGTAGTCTCAGCACGGATAAAAATGGTACGGGTACCATTTTTATCCGTGCCGTGCCAATAATCGTGCGTAGTGTAAACGGGCCTTAAATCAAACTAAACTAACTCTATTCATACTAGATAGCTCTATCAGTTCTAAACTGTTCTCCCTAGAGGTCCAGTAAGGACCATCTCTTATTGATCCAGTGTTACTACAGGAGGAAACCTAAACTAAACTAACTTTATTTATACTGGATAGCTCTATCAGTTCTAAACTGTTCTTCCTAGAGGTCCAGTAAGGGTCATCTCTTATTGATCCAGTGTTACTACAGGAGGAAACCTAAACTAAACTAACTTTATTTATACTGGATAGCTCTATCAGTTCTAAACTGTTCTCCCTAGAGGTCCAGTAAGAGTCATCTCTTATTGATCCAGTATTACTACAGGAGGAAACCTAAACTAACTTTATTTATACTGGATAGCTCTATCAGTTCTAAACTGTTCTCCCTAGAGGTCCAGTAAGAGTCATCTCTTATTGATCCAGTGTTACTACCGGAGGAAACCTAAACTAACTTTATTTATACTGGATAGCTCTATCAGTTCTAAACTGTTCTCCCTAGAGGTCCAGTAAGAGTCATCTCTTAGTGATCCAGTGTTACTACAGGAGGAAACCTAAACTAAACTAACTTTATTTATACTGGATAGCTCTATCAGTTCTAAACTGTTCTCCCTAGAGGTCCAGTAAGAGTCATCTCTTATTGATCCAGTATTACTACAGGAGGAAACCTAAACTAACTTTATTTATACTGGATAGCTCTATCAGTTCTAAACTGTTCTCCCTAGAGGTCCAGTAAGAGTCATCTCTTATTGATCCAGTGTTACTACCGGAGGAAACCTAAACTAACTTTATTTATACTGGATAGCTCTATCAGTTCTAAACTGTTCTCCCTAGAGGTCCAGTAAGAGTCATCTCTTATTGATCCAGTATTACTACCGGAGGAAACCTAAACTAACTTTATTTATACTGGATAGCTCTATCAGTTCTAAACTGTTCTCCCTAGAGATCCAGTAAGAGTCATCTCTTATTGCTCCAGTGTTACTACAGGAGGAAACCTAAACTAAACTAACTTTATTTATACTGGATAGCTCTATCAGTTCTAAACTGTTCTCTCTAGATGTCCAGTAAGGATCATCCCTTATTGATCCAGTGTTACTACAGGAGGAAAGAGAGTTGATGAAACTCTCATCGGCAAACTCTCGCTTGCTAACTCTCACCAACTATCATCCTCGTTTAGCCAGGGTTTTATATGAATAACTCTAATTCAGACCAGGAGACTAGGCTCGCCAAGATAGCCAGGTTCATATACATGTACCAAGCAGCGTACCTCGGATAAAAACAACTGTAAATCTTTTCTTGTTTCACAGACAAATGCTCTCATATCGTTGCTAGGGACAACCATCTCAAGAAACTTGGCGTGTTCCGTCTTGTTCATATTCACCTAAACAATGTCAAGGGACGGAAATGGTTTCGAGTATTTGAAGGTAGAGAACCATTTAAGGTTCCTAAAATAGCTGTTTGTATGTTTTCATGGCGATTAATATAATTCAACACATTTGCTACTTCCATTTTCAATGCTCTTGCAATCCTAACGCAACTATAGACTATAGTTCTGAATTAACCAAACGAAAAACGAGTTCTTAACGCGTTTCTTATTATCTTTTTAAAGCTATGGACTACACTATCAGGTCTTTGAGCTTCTATGTTCTCACATTGGAAAATGAAATCTCCACAAGATTTTGATGTTTTCATTTCCAACACTACAGATGCATGGTTTGCGTTCCTACCATTTGCTTCCTCTTGCCAGGCTAATACGTCCGGCACACCATTCCTAAATGCATAAATCTAGCTACATGTACATTATCTAATCTTTTCTTGAACGACTACAGCTGAACTGCAATCTCTGTGACAATGTCAATGAGCCTTACCAAAAGCATAATAGGTTCATGGACAGGTTTCTCAAACTTGTGTTGATTTTCACGAAGCCACATGACAGCATTATAGGTGTCCTTATAGTGCGTTCTAAGGAACTCTAAACGTTGGTTCTTCTTGTCTTCAAGACGACTTAACCTGTCTCTGACATCTGGAACAATACAAAAGACGTGTAAAACAATAACACTGTATCACTATAACATGCCGTTAACACACCCTTCAACTCTGTTACACACACATTATGTGTCCTTCGCGTTCGCTTACTTTTCAACTGAAGTCCAGCACTGCTTTTTTCCTCTTTAAGATTATTTACATCCGTTTGTATTTGGGTGATTTGCCGCTGAAGAGCTCGAGCTTCGCTGTTGATTTCTAGCAGGCGAGGCTAAATATATAATAGAAGGATAGCAGGCATGAAAATCTCCTAACTTGTAATCCATAGAGAAGCACGGATGGCAGATGCGGTTAGAGCGCTGCCCCTTACCTCTGAGTTAAGCCGGCTGTACAACAGGTCGAGGGCACGGATTTACTCAGGCTGGGTAACGTCAGTGTGCTTGATAAACTCATGTAAGTTTGAGATTGGTTGGTTCTCTCCTGTGCTTCGAGGGTTTTTCTCCGGGTACTCCGGTTTTCCTCCCTCACTAAAAACTAACCCTTAGGCACTAACCTCCAAGTAAAGGTACATGCATGTGGCTAAGTGGCTTTGATGTAAAGAGCAAAAAGTAAACTAAAGAGGTGGTCTGTTAAATATACTTTTAATTATTTTTTTCCGAAGTGTTGTATCATTCACCTGAAACGTTTCTGGTCCTGGAAGATTTTCTAATTCGTCTTTTAAACCTTGGACAATTCCTTCCAGAGCAGAGATTCTAACAAGAAAAACGCGAATATAATGCCTGGCCAATATGAAAGCGTTTGATTTTTTCAAAGTGAATATTTTTTGGAGAATTGATTAAGGTAAATGTTTTATTCATGAGTGAATTAGTTCAATAGTTATACTTCTTTTGTACGCTCTTTTGTTGATCAACCATTTCCTTCACTTCATTTTCTTTATCTTTGACCTTATCCAGCCATTCTTCCAGTTTATCTTTTTTGTTTTTCAAGGTCTGATGAGCTTGTCTGCCTTTCTCACTCTAGAAATGAAATAAAACAATCAGACGTTCATGTCAAGATACTTAGGGGTGCTTACAGCCCAGGTCAGACAAACGATGAGAGTTGATGAGAGTTGGCAAGCGAGAGTTTGCATGAGAGTTTCATCAACTCTCATGCCCCGGTCAAACGAGAACAAGAGTTGCACGAGAGTTGACTGGATATTACCACGCGTACCGGTCAAACGAGCAAAACTCTCATCAACTCTCATCAAAATTTGAACCAGCTCAAAGTTGATGAGAGTGCACGAGAGTTGGCGGTCAAACGCGAGCGAGAGTTGCAACTCTCATTGACCGGGGCTTTACTCTGTAGATGATTACTGTCAATCTCAATCCAAGATTACAACATCTCATTACCAGTTGACGATTTTCCTCGCCATGTTGTTGTACTTTTTTGGTCGCTTCATTTTTCTTCTTTTCCAGTGGAGCGTTCTGTCTCCTTGTCTGATCTATCACTTTCTTTATTTCGTCTCGTTTCTGTTTTTTCTCAATGAACTGCTTCCTCAGTTCTTCGTATTCCTGGGTGAAAATTATTGTCATAATTATGGTGGTGCTGATGTTTTGTTATCAAATTGATATCATCTTCTATGCACTGTAATACAATACTCACTGCCCACGGCTTCTTCTTTTCTAAAACTCGAATTTTCTCCAAATGTTTTTCTCTTTCCTGATATCTTTTAACTTCGTGTTCCAGTCTGCTGTTTTGTTGTTGAAGTTTCTCTAGATGTTCCTTCTTCTCCGTTAACGATGCCTTTAAGTTTAATAAAGATGACAGACTTAGCACTAAGCCTTTACTTTAGAAAACGTACAATCACTTTGGGCACTACACAGCCAGACTGAGTTTCTACAAACTATCGCTAAAGTTCACACTGTCTCACATTTGTTCAGAAATTCGTCTTGTAATCTGAGTTGGTCTGTTAGACGTAGTTTACAAATTGAAAACAATCGAAGTTTGTTCCAAAATTCAAATTTAATAGTTGTTGTAAATATAAGTTTGTTTCAAAGCTTGTTCTGATGCTTTGTTTGTTTGGAATTTCGTCATCATACTTCAGTTCTATTCAATGTTACTGTCAGAATCCATTTAGAAATTCGTGTTTAAAATGTGTTATAGATGCAATGTTTGGTCTGAAATTTTTTGGTGAAATTTGTTTGCAATTTACATTCTCTCTAAAGCTTGTCCTGTTGTCCTAGGTTTCACTAATCACTTATTATGCAGCAAATGGTAGTCAAGAGATGTAGATAAATTTTCTTGCTTCTTTAAGTGTGAACATTTCTGAAGTTGACAACAGTAAGTCTAAAATCTCCTTAACAGATTTCAAACGTAACACGAGGACATTTCATATTTTTCCAGACCTCCATATCTTTTCCTTTCTTTCCCAGTACAATGAGATCTTGATGATTTTGCCACATATCTGGTGGACCAACCTGAAATGATGTTACCATTGCAGAGTATACACTGTATTCAAAGGGGAACGATGTTTCACACAGCAACACCAATGCGTCAATTGGTTTGATAATTATATTACAAAGAATGTTAATTAGGTATGTAAAGTGATGGTGATGATGATGTGGTGTTGGTTTTGTGGTAAAGATGCCAGATGACGATGGTGTTGGTGATGATGGTGGTGGTGGTGTCTGTGGTAAAAATGCCAAATGATGATGATGATGATGATGGTGGTGGTCATGATAGTGATGATGATGGTGATGATGATGGTGGTGGTGTCTGTGGTAAAAATGCCAAATGATGATGATGGTGGTCATGATAGTGATGATGATGGTGGTGATGATGATGGTGATGATGGTGGTGGTGTCTGTGGTAAAAATGCCAAATGATGATGATGGTGGTGGTCATGGTGGTGGTCATGATGGTGATGATGGTGGTGATGATGATGGTGATGATGATGATGGTGGTGATGATGGTGTTTGTGGTATTAAAGATGCCAGATGGTGGTGATGATGATGGTGGTCATGATGTTGGTGATGTCAGTTTTGTGCTGGTATACTTACTGCCTTCTCTGTGGCAACTAACAATTCTTGAGGAGACATCTTAGCAAATTCAACAACTTTTTCCTAGACTCAGAAATATTGTTATATTAGAAGTTGGCTGTCAAAACTCTTTGTCCAAAGGTAAGAACAATATGACAAGTTAGCTATTGGAATACCAATACTCAAAAGAAAATGGCAGCAATGATAAAGTAGCTAGAGTTACAGCTAATTAAGTACAAAATAAGTAAGAAACTAGTAGCAATAAAGTTATTTACCTGAGGCAAGAATTGACACAAATTGCTGATCTGAATATTAAGTTCATTTACCAAATCCTGAATCTAAAAGACGATAGAGAAGGAAATCACTTTTGTTGTATGTTTTTATGGTGTATGTATTCAGTGATCATTGGTACTTGAGTATGGAAAAATTTCCAATTTTTGAGGTAATATATTTTATCAAAACCTACAGCTTTCTGAGAAACAGCTTTCCTATTGAGATGCCAAGTGGATTTGTTATCCCTGGTAATTTGTCGCTCTATAATGTAGTTGCCTTTGCCTTCCGCATTATACCTAAAATTAAGGAAAATACAGAATTAGTTGACCACTAAGCCACAACATTGAACTTGCTTAACCCAATAAATTGCTCATGCTCTGATATACAAGTCTATTATAATCATATACTATCATATTGCTTACAATTCAAGCTCAACAGATCCATTTGCCTCGCCATGTTTTACAAATTCACCAACCTAAATTGATTTAATTACAAAAAATATTATTTAGCCTAACACCCCAAATATGCACTGGGTAAGTTCTATACTTAGCAAAGATGTTAATAATGACACTCACATTGTCAGCTCGCCCAAGGACTTTTGGTGAGCCTGCTAGGCCAAGACATATCGCACAGACAAGAGAGGACTTGCCACTACCTGATATACAAAACATATACTGTAGATTTTTCCGTGGAATAATATGATCGTTTGTTTGCATCTTAAGATAAACAGTCGCTGATAAAAACATCGTCCCATGAAACTCTCTCATGCCACTTTTGATGTTTTCTGTATATTTAGTAAACTTGTTAGCTTGAAATGTGCCCAGATCTGCCCTACTTTAGTATTTTACTCTGTCTAACACCAGACAATTTTACTTCTCAGTGGTAGGGTACTGCCAGTTAATGGGTTAACAAAACTATCTGCCAGTGTCTTTTATTAACCCATTAGCTTGCAATGTGCCCAGATGTGCCCTACAGTACTTTAGTATTTCACTCTGTCTAACGCCAGACAATATTACTTGTCAGTGGTAGGGTATTGCCAGTTAATGAGTTAAATTTAATTTTTGGAATATCTGGCACACAATTTTGAAACTTTTCCTGTCAAATTTTCATGCTTATCAAGAGTATTTGGTAGGTTTCAATGTGATCAGCCAATAACATTGTCTTGCCATGAAGGTACTATATGTGTCCGGCAGCCAGACAATGTTTTGAACACAATAAAAGTCCGGCATGTTTTGTGCTACAAATTAAAGATGATTTTTATAAAAATAGACCAACCCTAACCGTAGGAGGTTAAAAACAAGACAGAAAAAAAATTGAAGAAAAAGTGTCTGGATGGGATTTGAACCAGCAACATAGCTTGTTGGGGTCGTTGCAAGCACATGTCCTAACCATTATGCCACTAGCAAGCTCGCTGAATTCTTCCGCAAAATTACTTTTTGTAAAAGGACGACATCTATTTGACGATGCTCCTTAAGAATGAACAATGTTTTTATCTGTTAATGTTCATTTTTAGCTGCAAACAATGGTACATATAAACTCATAGGCCTACCATGAAACCTGAGTCGGCTATTTAGTAAAATTGCTGGTTATATGGTGACTATAGTTAAAGTTAAATTTCTATAAAATAAACCGATCCCAACCCCTATCCTAACCCTAACCGGGGAAAGTCTAAAAACTATTTGAGAGTTAAAACAAGTTGGGAAAAAAAGTTTAAAGAAAATATTCTAAGTGAAACAGAAAAAGGCTTGGAGGGACTTGAACCTGGGATCTTAGAACTCGTAGGCACACACCCTAACCACTATGCCACCGCCAGACTCGCTGACTGCCACCGCTAAACAATATTACTTGATATTACTAAATATGAAATCTCTGATGTGAAATGACCAGCAGTTTTACTAGTCTAGTCACTTTGTACCATCAACTAATCCTGAACTAATCACATAAATTATCATATAAAAACTCATATTAACAACGCGTAATCTCACCATTCGGCCCTAATATTACATTTAGACTTGGTCCAGGGAAATACTCGCATTCGTCATATGTGCTATAAAAACAGAAATATATCAAAATACTTGCTTTTTAATACACAACGCGGTGGACACAAAATTGAACTTGATTTAATGGCGCGTTTTTTCAATAATATATACACTTACAGAAACTTAATTAACCTCATACGCACTATTGAGCCATGATAATGCGTGTTTTCTGCAATGAGATCATTTAATAGGTGCGAGTTCTTGATGTTTTTCGCAGTTTTTTGCGAACTTTTCATTTTGCGTTTATTTACGACTTCGGCCATCTTGTCGATCATGCAGCATCTGCGCTTCCCGCGAAAATAATGAGACCGGAAGTTAAATACAGGAAGTGAATAACCGGAAGTTAAATACAGGAAGTGAAATGTTCAGATGTCTTAGAGAATCCCCCCCCCGTAAAGTTTAGTCTTGATCAGAATTATTGGGAAAGAGCTCAAGTTCACCGGGGGTGCGATAGTAAAATACAGGAAGTGAAATATTTTGGAAAATCCCCCCGTAAAATTTGGTCCTGGTCAGAAATTACCTAGAAAATTGAAAAGTAGGCTAAATTGCCCGGGGGGTGAGTCAACCATATCCACATCTCTTTTATATCCGTTCAAGCGCTGTTTTAGCGTTGTTTCAGCATTCTTTCTGTTTTCTTACTTCCGGTTTCAATAAACTGCCTTTATTTCCCGAAAAACTTAACATTTGATATCTTTTATGTAAGACGGAAGATATATAAAGTTTAAAGTAAATCAGGATGTATATATATTTGTAGAATTTAATCTGTTTTATGAGATTTTTTAGAAGGTTATTTTCACTTCCGGCATGAGGGAAACCAACTTCCGTGTAAGAGCAAGTGAGCAAGGGATTCAGCATTTCCGGGTTTGTCAGGAAATTTCAATGGAAGTTTTTTTGAATTTCAATGTTTTTATTGTTTAATTTCGACAATATTTCGAATTTAGGAAAATATATTATTTCTTACAATAAAAAGAGTCTTTATTCTACACATGCAAAGAAGACTTGGTTGCTTTTTTAGCAAATTTTTCAGCATAGAATTTAGCAGTGCAAATTCAATGGAAAATAATTTATCGGTTCAAATTAGGTATGTAAAAGTGGAAAATATATTGTTGTTTTGATTTACTTTCGATTTTTCTTGGAATTTAATGATGCGTTTCTAAGGAACTCATATTAACGATGCCCTGGGTAATATGAAAATAGCGAATAGCAGTCGTTCTTTATGCTTATTTAATTGCTTTTCTTTTGAAAAGGTATAAACTGGGATAGTTTGAATATAAAACAACGAAATGGTTGGCTAAATATGTGTGTTTGAGCGTGACCAAAATCGATATATAAAAGGTATTACTTGAAGTGAGATAAATTTATAAAGTAAAAGTATTCATATAGTATTTATGATATTTACAAACATGTATAAATTGTAAACGATCTTGCTTTTTTAATATAAAGAATATTAAGGATTGTTGATATGAAAGCATGCATGCGTGACAGATTTGCTTCATTTGCTTTTAATAGCTTTTGAGTTCGTTTTTCTCAAGTAAAATTTAAGATATTTTGTATAGTTATTGACATGCATGTCTGCACATGTTTCCGCGCTTAATTGTAGGCTTTGGAGCAGGATGTGATGTACTTTTGAATTAATCGTTCTTGCAAGTGAGAAGTAGAATAATTCCTTCCGTTGAAAGGTACAATTGTCTAGAAATGAACAGGATAAAGGGCTGTTAATATTTATCTTCAGTACTGGTATCTTCTGTAAATGAGATCTTGCGAAGACAAGGGGTTCACACTATAGACCAGATGCATTTGGAACCATACACAATTTTGCCCAATTCCATTTGTTCACACAGGTATTCATATGATTAGTGTGGTTGTGAATTAGCAGCTTGCAATTTGTGAAGTGTTTCTTAGGTTTTGCAAAGCAAAATTCATATGAAAATGCAAAGCAAGTTGCGATAAACAATATGCTGTGAGTTTATAGGATCAAATTACCTGAGAAATATGACAAGAATTTTGTCACCTGTTCTGTCAGTTTCCATTGACTCTGTCAGTAGGCAAAGTCAATGCACAAAGATTGTATTGCGACTTAGTGAGTTAAATTGTCTAATCTATTAAATTTGATATATAGAAATGGATGCTGAATTTCTCAATGCGTGTGAAACAGGGAACCTAAATGAAGTGCTAAACATTTTGTACTACCATGACAATGGTCCAGTCAAAATCTTGCAGACAGACCCAAACGCCCTAGACCACATGCATTATTTTCATGCAGTCTGTTTAAACGGCCACTGCGATGTTGTTCAACAATTGTTTTACTTTAATGTGGACGTCAACTTGGATTCGGTGTATGGTACTCCATTAGCAGTTGCCTGCCAGGGTGGACATATGAAGACTGTTAAGACTTTAGTAAAACATGGAGCAAAGATTTATGACCCTAACACCAAGCCGACACTCACACCTTTTTTCCAAGCTTGCAAACATGGCCACTTGGATATTTTGACTTATCTAATCGAAGAAGAGCCTGGTGCGTTATTAGTACTTGGGTCACAGCTTTTAGTCGAAGCATGCCGGGAAGGTTTTTTGGATATTGTAGTGTTGCTGACGTCTAAGAATATTGATATTAATGGTGATGTTCATCCAAGCTCTCCATCGAGGGACTCTATTTCGTTTGATTTGACGTTGGAAACTCCGCTTCAAGCAGCATGTTCTCAAAACCAAGTCGAAGTTGTTGAATATTTGTTGCAAGAGAGAGCCGAAGTGAATGTTAGTATTGTACAGAAATATTATGAAGTCCTTGGAGAAGCAGTTAAAAGGTAAGATTTGTGTAGTCAGTCAGTCAGTTAGTCAGTTGGTTGGTTGGTTAGTTAGTTAGTTAGTCAGTTGGTTGGTTGGTTAGTCAGTTGGTTGGTTGGTTGGTTGGTTAGTTAGTTAGTTAGTTAGTCGGTTGGTTGGTTGGTTGGTTGGTTAGTTAGTCAGTTGGTTGGTTGGTTGGTTAGTCAGTTGGTTGGTTGGTTAGTTAGTCAGTTGGTTGGTTAGTCAGTTGGTTGGTTAGTTAGTTAGTCAGTTGGTTGGTTAGTCAGTTGGTTGGTTAGTCAGTTGGTTGGTTAGTCAGTTGGTTGGTTAGTCAGTTAGTGAAGTTCTTTATTGCCTCCAAATTTGAAGCTCTGTAGCAGTTCGCTAGTATGTTAGTCAGTCAGTCAGTTAGCTTGTTAGTAAGTTAGTTAGTAAGTTAGTTAGTTCATTAGTCACAACAGTCAGTTAGGTATTTGGTATGGAAATCAATGCATTAAAGTGCAATAAATTATTAAAGCTATTCTGCAGTTTGTGACTAATAATAATCATCATAATGATATATTGTTTGATTAAACTAGAAATTTCAAAGTACACCTGGGCAAATACAGAAAGAAAGAAACAGGAAAGACATCGCTTCTCGAAGGAGATTTTTCTCACGCTAACTTCTACGATATTCACAAAAGCTGGTTTACCGACTATGCCAGACATCTGGTATCCCTTGATCTGTCCCATAACAACCTACATAATGTACCGAAGGAAGTTCTAAATCTGCCGGCAATCAAAGAAATTGATTTATCTGCAAATAACTTGTTTGAATTGCCTGAGATTGAAAATGTTGAGGATACAAGGTGGGTTTCAATAAGCATTGCAAGGCAAGGGGGTGGTGAACAAACTTCTGCAGAGATGTTGACATTTATAGAAGCAAGTCTAGTTTACCAATTAACTGGCAATCATAGGCAGATCTAAACGTCAGCCTCCCCCTGTCACAAAAAGTCTGTTCAACACGTTCATGCTGAAACTTTTATCGATCAATGGCATCTTTGACATAATTTGCTCTGGTGGCGGAATGGTGCACCCCCCTGGAAAAATTTGCACTCCCTCTATCAGATGAGCCTGGATCTGCCTCTGCTGGCAGTACCCTACCACTGACGAGTAAAATTCTCTGGCATTAGACAGAGTAAAAACTAAAGTAGGGCGCATCTGGGCACGTTGCCAGCTAATGTGTTAACAAGAGACACTCGCAGATAGTTTTGTTAACCAATGTGGCAGTACCCTACCACTGACAGGTAAAATGTCTGGGGTCATCCAGAGGTCTTCATCTTCAACCAAAACTTCAACATGCAATTCAGACAGTGCGCATGATGGGCCTTAAATCCTTGTCAAAGGATGATGAGAGTTGGTGAGAGTTAGCAAGCGAAAGTTTGCATGAGAGTTTCATCAACTTCATCATCTCCTGTCCCGGTCAAATGAGAACAAGAGTTGCATGAGAGTTGACTAGATATTACTACACGTACCGATCAAACGAGGGAAAACTCTCATCAACTCTCATGACATCAAAATTTGAACCAGGTCAAAGTTGATAAGAGTTGATAAGAGTTGATGAGAGTTGATGAGAGTTGATGAGAGTTGATGAGAGTTGATGAGAGTTGATGAGAGTTGATGAGAGTTGATGAGAGTTGATAAAAGTTGATGAGAGTTGATGAGAGTTGATAAGAGTTGATAAGAGTTGATGAGAGTTGATGAGAGTTGATGAGAGTTGATGAGAGTTGATGAGAGTTGATGAGAGTTGATGAGAGTTGATGAGAGTGCATGAGAGTTGATGAGAGTTGATAAGAGTTGATAAGAGTTGATGAGAGTTGATGAGAGTGCATGAGAGTCGATGAGAGTTGATGAGAGTTACTTGACAAGAGTTACTTGATGAGAGTGCATGAGAGTTGATGAGAGTTTGCGGTCAAACACGACGACGTTGGTTGCAACTCTCGTTGTCTCATCATCTCTCGTTGTCTCATCATCTCTCATCATCTCTCATTCTTGTTTGACCAGGGCTTTAGTTAAACCATGTTTGTCATTTTTCAGGCTGGAAGCAATCATAGCGTCATTAAACCGACTCAAACATGTCCCGATGTCATTTTTCAATATCAAAGGATTACGTCATCTAAACCTCGTCAACAATGAGATCATCTCGTTACTTGACGACGACGTCACCGAACACTTTGATATGGATGATGTAACAAATTACGATGACGTCACCTGGCAATGTCATTCTCTCAAGTCTTTGAATTTAACAAGAAACCAACTGACGTTCATTCCCTCGGCAATCCATGCTGCGAACAGTTTAGAGAAGTTACAGTTGTGTGGAAATAAGCTGACTTCGTTCCCTAAAGGGTGGAAATGTCCTCTAGTAAGTAACCGAGACGTTTCTTTGTTTTATTTGGTTTTGTGTGTGTTGCTGGCAAAGTGGTTTGTGCATGTATATGTCACCTCTCAGTCTGCGACCTTCAGGGGCTTAATCGGTGGCGCAGTCGTCGGAGCAAGCGCCTTTCACTTCTGAGATCGTGGGTTTGATTCTCGCTGCGAACTCATGACACTTATGTGAAAAGAGTCAGTTAACTCTCTAGCGAAAGTCGTGGGTTTTCTCCGGGTACTCCGGTTTCCTCCCACAGGGAATGTTGACAGGGTGGTTTTGGATAAGCCTAAAACTAACCCTTCCATCGTAGCTGCGCTCACTGATCAGACTTGAGTCATACCATAGCAGCCAGACGTGCCTTTAATAAGTCTTCGACTTGATCAAGTGGAGCTGCGTCCTTCGTAATTCAGCTCAGCTCTCAGCTGCAAGTGAGGATGATTAGCACATCAGAACAGAGAGTGTTTCCAATCTGACTTGACCAAATAAATGTGGCTCTTACTGGACCTCTGGGGAGAACAGGGGCCGGTTGTATAAAAAAGTAGTTAAAGTTAACTATAGTTAGTGCGAAAGTTAACCAATCAGAATCGCGAATTTTACAGTTAACTACTATTTAACTACATAACAGTTAGTTAAAATGTATATAGTTAAGACTTTTATACAACCGGCCCCAGGTTTTTATCTGCAGTAACGTTAACTGGACAACTGAGAAATAGTGCTAACTGGACCTTTAAAGTGAACAGTTTAGAACTGATAGAGCTATCCAGAATGAATCGAGTTAGTCTACTTGAGTTTATAATCAATAATTTATATTCGTTTTCTATCTGAGATGTCTTTTTGTATTCCAGAGAATCTTAGATCTGTCCCAGAATGAGTTGACGGACTTCAAACAATCTGTATTCAACACTTGGACACAAACTTTGGTTGATTTAAACCTCAGTTCCAACAAATTGACATCGATATCGTGGGATGTATGTCAGTTACAGCTGTTGCAGTACTTGGATTTAAGTCACAATGCTATCGAAAACATGCCCCCTAAATTTTACTGGACATGTTCGAACTTACGAAAACTAAATCTGGCTTATAATAAGGTAGGATGGCAGCTTTTCTTTCTATTGATGCTGGGTTTGCTGAAGCACACGATTTTGCAATAAGTTGATTTTAAATGCATCCATCTTTCATGGAGTATAAAAAGAATGGATAGGAAACATGCCAACATGACTTAAAGCCCAGATCAAAAGATGATGAGAGTCGATGAGAGTTAGCAAGCGAGAGTTTGCATGAGACTTTCATCAACTCTCATGCCCCGGTCAAACGAGAACAAGAGTTGCATGAGAGTTGACTGGATATTACCACGCGTACCAGTCAAACGAGAGAAAACTCTCGTTGACACTCATCAAATTTTGAACCAGCTCAAAGTTAATGAGAGTTGATGAGAGTGCATGAGAGATGATATTGGCCCAAATAATTACCATTAATATTTTACAGTTGTATGGCATCAGCAGCCGTATTGAAACATTGAGTCCATCCAGGAACTCTCGAAGGTTTACCCTCGCAAGATCTCCCACAGAGGAACGGGTTGAAATCGAGGATGAGTTCCCGTATGAGGTGTTTGGAGCAACTTTAGAAACGTTGGACTTGAGTAATAATAAACTGACTGCAGTTCCAAGCTCTATCTGCCAGTTGACTTCGCTTGAAGAATTGCATCTTTCTGGGTGAGTCTTCAATATATCAGATAACTTAGAAGGTTTGATTCGTGCTACCTGTATATGCCGTTGACTGATTATAATCACGACTCAGTCGCCCGGGGAGTAGAGTATACTTCCAGTTTGAACCTTCCTGGACCTCTAGAGAGAACAGTTTAGAACTGATAGAGCTATCCAGTATAAATAAAGTTAGTTTAGTTTAGGTTTCCTCCTGTGGTAACACTGGAACAATACAGAGATGACCCTTAACAGGTGGCCGTGAACAGTTTAGAACTGATAAAGTTATCCAGCATAAATATAGTTAGTTTAGTTTAGGTTTCCTCCTGTAGTAACACTGGAACAATACAGAGATGACCCATAACAGGTGACCGTGAACAGTTTAGAACTGATAAAGTTATCCAGCATAAATATAGTTAGTTTAGTTTAGTTTTAACACTTAGTGAGGCAAGCTGTAACCACGCTACTTCTTACCACTGCGCTTATCGCTTGCCTATATAAAGGGCCAGATCTAATTGCAGTAAGGTTGGTTTCTATCACATGTTTACATGTACATGGGAAGGTCACCCTCTTGCTATAGGGTCAGCTTGCTTGACCAGCTTATATGTCCGTGATGCGTCATTCGTCCTTTGTCATGCCATCTGCGATTTTACTGTATTTCAAATATGTAGGATTTATATTGTAGTGGACTGACGTACTGTATATATGAATGTTAATTTTCCAGGAACCGTCATTTAAAGACGTTACCCCCGGAGTTAGGCAATCTCACGGAATGTTATCAACTGGGCTTGGAGGGTCTTCATCTCAGTGGGATTCCTAAATATGCCAGATCTGGTGGGTTTGGTTACTATACGTGATAGCTCTATCTGGTCTAGACTCAGAGTTCGTGCTACTCCTTGAAGTCCTTAAATAGTTCAATACTACTTGGATGAAGTTGTCTTCTCTCTTCTTGAAAGAAAACTCCCCAAATACTCCTTAATAAAAATAGTTATTTTGCTTCTTAAAACCTCTTTAATTACTTCTTGGGAGAACAATCCACAGCACGAACCCTGTGGACTGTTCCTGTCCCCGAGGTGGACAACAACCTCTTCCCAACACAACATCTCAATTCGATTTATAATATGCCTATTGTACTATTTTCCTACCCAGGGCAGTACACATCGTCCAAGGACGTACTGACGTATCTGAGAGCAAAACAACGAAAAGCAGTCCCGTATTACAGAATGAAATTAATGGTCATTGGTTTGCAGGTAAAAATATTGAAAAGTTTGTTAGCCGATTGAGAAACGTGATCAAAAATTGAAATTTTTGAAAAGCAGTCATAAACCAAGTGAAGTTATACTTATTAGTCGTGAGTGCGTGTTAATAATAAATCTTTGAATTAGATATTTTTGTTCAGGGCCGTGGTAAGACGACACTCCTTGCAGCATTACGTAATCGACCACTTCCTCCCAATATTTCAACTGTTGGTATTGTTGTCAATGAATGGACAGTTTCTGGTTCCCAGTCTCTTTTTGAGAAAGTCTCGTTGATAGGCAAGAAGGAACAGGTGGGATTTGAGTTTATATTCTGGATTATTTTATATACATGAGATCTGTACAACATCAGATCACTTTAGGGTAGCGCACATTCAAGAACATGTACTACCTCTGCATGATCTAACCAAGCTTAACTCCGTCAACTGGGAGAGAACACAGGAGAGACTTAACTCTACTCAGTACTCACATGAGATCTGTACAACAACAGATCACCTTAGGTGGCCTACATTCAAGAACAAGTACTACCTCTGCATGATCTAACCAAGCTTAACTCAGTCAACTGGGAGAGAACACAGGAGAGACTTAACTCTACTCACATGAGATCTGTACAACAACAGATCACCTTAGGTGGCCTACATTCAAGAACAAGTACTACCTCTGCATGATCTAACCAAGCTTAACTCAGTGAACTGGGAGAGAACACAGGAGAGACTTAACTCTACTCACATGAGTTCTGTACAACATCAGATCACTTTAGGGTAGCCTACATTCAAGAACATGTACTACCTCTACATAATCTAACCATATTTAACTCAGTCAACTGAGAGAGAACACAGGAGAGACTAAACTCTACTCACATGAGGTCTGTACAACATCAGTTCACTTTAGGGTAGCCTACACAAGTTCAAGAACATGTACTACCTCTACATGATAAACACATCTTCTAACTTAACTGACTGAAATTATATATTATATTCTTAGAGTAATCCCGCTATTACATTCAGTACCTGGGACTTGGCAGGACAACAGATCTACTACTCAACGCATCAATGTTTTCTCTCATCCAATACTTTGTACTTGGCTGTATGGAACGTATCAACTGGCGAGGAGGGAATTGATAGGTTAAAACCTTGGCTTCTTAATGTACAGGTGAGTTTAAAAGTAGGATGGATTCCTGCTGTGGTGAATTTCGTCGCTAACGAATCACATTGCCGACTTTATTTTTTCGCTTCGCGCGAATATATTCGCGTAGTGGGAAACTGGTTTTACTACCGGAGGAAGCCTAAAATAAATTAGCTTTTTATATATTCTAAACTGTTCTATCTAAATATCCAGTAAGTACCATCCCTTGTTGGTCCAGTGTTTCTGCTGGAATCTTAGTTATCAGACAACTGCACATTGCAGAAATCGAACGCTTGTTGCAGAAGTGAAAGGCACATACACTAACCACTGTGGCGCTAACACCAAGGACTGTTCAAAAAAATCTTAATGTTTAATTAGTAATGTTTTTAAAAATTATGGTCCTGCACTGATATACCGGTGTTTGATTTAGTATAACTTAAAAACTAAAAGAGCTATACTACTGACCGAGACGTAGTGTACTACACTACACTACTGACCGAGATAGCTGCGTAATTTAAACTTGAGTAAACATTTTTGGAAGTGTCGAAATGGCCTATTAAATAATTTGATAACCATTAGCATTTTACGTAAGTATTTGTTTCAATGAAGTGAAGTTGAAGTTGGAAGGCCAAATGTTAGAATAAAAGAGCATATCTATTCAAGAAACATTTCTAACTTCAACTTCACTTCATTGAAATAATACTTACGATAAAATGCTAATGGTTATCAAATTAGTTTAATAGGCCGTTTTTAGCTAATTCTCGACAATTCCAAAAATGTTTACTCAAGTTTAAACACAGCTATCTCAGTCAATATTGCATGAAAATGCACATGGCATTTGCAAAGAAACTTGTTTAAGTGTAATAACTCTTTTAGTTTTTAAGTTATACTAAATCAAACAGTCGTACTTTTTTTTGCGCCACCCGGTATATCACTAGGTTATTTACTTCAATTCTTTAACTACGCTAAATTTTTCTAGGCCCGAGCGCCCGGTTCTCATGTTATCATTGTCGGCACTCATATCGATTATCTGCCCGAAGCAGGAAAAGCCAAACGTATTGACGAACTCCACCTGAACATGGCCAAGCGCTACAACAAAAAAGGTTTTCCACTTATCAAGGGTTACTACATGGTGTCTTGTACGACTGGTGAAAATATGGCCGAGTTGAGACAAGCCATTTATCAGGCAGCCTTGGAGTTGAAGGAGACAGAAAGTGCGGGAAAAGGAGAGTCTCTGATTGGTCGAAAGGTAAGCAGAGTAGTTGAATGTCGACGAGTGATGGATTTACGTCGAGGATTTACGAACGATTTTTTCTGGAATGCTTTTTTATGATTTTTTTTTTAAACAGACACTTTATTACGTAACTAAATTTCTTTGTATTTTGTTGTTGTTGTTGTTGTTGTTGTTGTTGTTGTTGTTGTTGTTGTTGTTGTTGTTGTTGTTGTTGCTGTTGTTGCTGTTGTTGTTGTTGTTGTCGTTGCTGTCCTCCCGAGCTTCTTATAATATTTTTGTTGTTTTCTTAAAGATTCCGTTGAGTTACCTAAAGCTTCAAGAGAACGTGATTAAAGAAGCTGCGCATCGGAAGAAAGAAAACAAACCTCCCATTTTGAATGAAGAACAGATGTTAGAATTAGCGAAACAAGATCCAAATAATGATATCTTGGAAAGAGACGAACTGGTTCTAGGTAAAGTTAGGGGATGCTTTATTGAATTGCATAGGACACAGTTCAAACGTGACCGAGTCGTAGGCTTACCAGGGCGCCTCTGTCTGTCACCGTACCACCCACGTCTGGTCACGGAGCACAGCTAAGGTGGAAGGGTTAGCTCTTGATGAGGGAGGAAAACTGGAGTACCCAGAGAAAACCCTCGAAGCACAGGAGAGAAACAACCACAACTTTATTTACTTGAGTTTTCAAGCACATCAAGTCAAAGCAGGGTAGTCATTCATCCTAAGTAGTACCCTACCCTCGACCTACAGTAGCTGGCATAATTCAGCGGTAAGAGGCAGCGTGTAAACCGTATCTCCATATCTATTCTACACATAACAAACGTTGGTCCATAACCACCATCCAATATTTTACATGTGTAGATGATACCCTTTTTGTCTGGTGTCTTCATGCTTGGACAATAACGAGAGCTGTAGAAACCGACTGTCCAGATATACCCACCCGTGCTTCCCATAGTGAAACCATCTACAGTTGTTGCGTATATAAAATGTATATTTTTCTGTTTAGCTGCAAGATTTCTGCACGAGAATGGAGTTATATTACACTACAACGATCGGTCAAGAGGACTTGACAAACTTTATTTTATTGAGCCTGGTTGGCTATGTGAAATTATGGCGTTACTTGTCACTGTCAAGGAGACCAATGCACTTGTTAAAGGAGGGATTATCGAAAGATCGAACGTGAATTTGCTGTTGAAGAATCCAAGGCTACCACCTCAATTTATGGACCAGGTACAATATATGGAATAGGTCAAAACTGACTTTATTTATTTTGGATAGCTCTACCAGTTATAAACTGTTCTTCTTAGAGGTCCAGTAAGGGCCATCCCTTATTGATCCAGTGTTACTACAGGAGGAAACCTAAACTAAACTAACTTTATTTATACTGGATAGCTCTATCAGTTCTAAACTGTTCTTCCTAGAGGTTCAGTAAGGGCCATCCCTTATTGATCCAGTGTTACTACAGGAGGAAACCTAAACTAACTTTATTTACACTGGATAGCTCTATCAGTTCTAAACTGTTCTTCCTAGAGATACAGTAAAGGTCATCTCTTATTGATCCAGTGTTACTACCAGGATCACAGGAGTACCCGAAGAAAATCAGCGATATTTGGTAGAGTCAAGCTGGAAGCATTCTTCTCACATGCGACCGATGCGAAATTATAATCAGACAACTGCATATTGCAGGAATTGAATCTCGGTCGCAGAGGTGAAAGACACATGTATAAGAACTGTTCATTCTTCGTTATTCCAGTACATTCAGTTGATGGAGAGATTTGAAGTTGCTCTAACTTTGGATGAACATCGTTTACTGGTTCCCTCAATGTTACCACGTGATAAGCCTGGCCTACAGCTTGCTGACCTCAGCAAAATGATGAGCAGTGGAAATAGCGGTCTGCCTACAGTGTCCGAGGATATGAAGAGCGAGTACCCAAGTGAAGGTAAGGTCTAAAAAGGTGGCCTTTTTTACAACCAGAGTTCTGTTCAAGCTGGAGAGCCTGCGAGCAGACGCCTTTGATTATTTGGGTATTACGGGCGTCTGCGCACCAGAGAGGCATATCGTGTTTCATAATTTACTCATAGTAATCAGAGAAAGCTAATTAATACAGAATAACAATTCTAGATTTGTATAACAATGTCTACTTTTGATCAACATTTTCTGACTAAAGCTAGCTTTAGTTGACCAAAGAAAAATACTACAGTAGTTTACTCTAAAATTAGTATAACTCAAATATTAGTATTTAATGGTTAACCTTGGCACTAACTGTAGCTAACTTTAACTCATTTTTATGCAACCGGCTTCAGTATACCGTAAATGATCGTATTTAGGGATGTGCTCATTAGATAAGAGGCGTCTATTAGAGAGGGGCTTTAACTTTTAACTTTAATGATTCGCCATAAGTATATACAATATGCAATAGAATGTTTGGTAATATAGATGGCGAGGAAACCACTGGACTTGTCTTGTGAGGTCACCTCAAACTGCAAATTTCAAAGACTAAGCCCCGCAAAACTATATTTTTGACAGAATTATTCAATCTGAGCTGAGTCTACTCCCCCAATAGTGCAGTGAATGTATAGATAAAATATTTGAATCGAATAAACGTGTTATGTGCGCGACGTATAAAAATTATCTTAGCAAAAATTATATCATATGTTTTCTAAAGGTGGAAAGACTAGACGAATCTTGAAGCGCGACGTTTGCAACAGGCCTTAAGCGGGCTCTTTTCCACTCGTCGCAAAACGCAAACTCGCTGCGAGTTCTTGCATGTAATTAAAATAAACTGTCGAGCATTGTGATTGGATGAAAGTACTCGCAGTGAGCTTGCGAGTTGGTTTTTGCGACGAGTGGAAAAGAGCCTTTACTCTTCCTAAGCAACCTCTTGCAAGCATTTTGTTACAGCAGCTCTTTAACTTTCATAGCTCTTAAACTCCATTACACTTACGATAAAACACTAGGTCATTTACAGTTGCTTTTATGAGTAGAGCAAAGTATTAAAATTCTGTTAAAGTTTGTTAACACGGCGTGAGAAGTAATTCTTTGTTTTCCTTTATACCATGAGCAATCACATTTGACACCATACTAATCATTTTCTAAAGATACAAAAGTGAAAAGAATGAAGCTCTCCGGTATAGTTTAACTCTAGTATAGACTTCACGCTGGTTTCATTCTCTCACTTGAGAATTGCCTATGTTTTGAGCGTATTGCTGTTATTGTGGTAAAAGCCAGTGATTGTTTGCGATTTTACGGTCAGTTAAGACGCTTTTAGATTTATACATCTGTCCTTTACTCCGTGGTTGTACGAATCTCTTCTGTCGAAACATCGCATGCTTCTTGATAATAACCCTAGAATGAGCGGCCTTTCGTTTTAAGTTAGCTGCAGACTTTAATTTTTCTCCAAATGTTAAGCCTTTGTCACTCGCTTTTCCACGTTTAAACTTCACTCCAATAAACCTCTTCTGCCGAAATTTTGCATGATGTCTGATACGAATTCTAGACAATTTCTTCCCTTCAAGACCATCTCCAGTGGACATATATTTTGTAGTGTTGCCATTCTGTCTTGATCTCGACGTTGTGTGTCTGTTGATTTGATACGCTACAACGAAGCATAAAAATAAAAGCAAGAATATTGTAATCGCTGGAGAATGCTGTCTTTTTAATCTTAATATCCATTTCCACATATTTTAGATGAGATGAAGCTCTATTTTATATCTTCCCGTGACGAGCAAAACAAAGTGCTGTCGATTATTAAACATTTATTATATATATTGTACGTCTCATTGTGGCCATTATACAGTAGGGATTCTAACCGCCGGCCTAAAATTCAATAGGTGTTCAGCTCTTTACTGTTAAGCAAATAATTTTTAACAGTGAGCCTCTTTCGTCCTATTATAAATCATTATATACACTTCATTGTGTGGCACGATAGGAGATCTTCTCTGCTTACAATATGAGCACATATAGGTACTATATTGTGCTTTCTTGTTGCCATAGTTGTAAATATGCTTAGAGATGCTTTAATCGAGTGTGTAACTCTTAAAATGTGAAGTTTGATTAATATTGATTAAGAGGCGATTCTTTTTATGTCGTGTAGTTGCGATGAAAAGTGTTCAAAACCGGTTGAGAAACATAAAATTATAATAAAAAAATCGGCCATACATTCACAGCAATATTAGCAAAGCCTACGGAACTTCAAACGTCGTTTTCTCTTTGGCGTACTATCTAAAATCTTCTTAGTTCGGCATTATTTTACAGACAATGAAATAAACATATTATTTAGGTTTGTTTGACGATTGAGAAACGGAAAAAAAGTGTAAAATTTTAAATGCAGTCGTAACCAGGTAACATTATATACTCGTTAGTTTTGAGTGCTTGTTACATAACATAGAAAAAAACTCCTCTTAACATTAATTTGGCTGAATGATTAGTCGGTCGATTATTTGATCTATTGATTGTTTGGGCGATTGAATGATCGATTGATGAAGTGATAAACTGATTGATTCATCTAGTGGTTCATGGTAGTTGATTACCACTCACATTTCCTTACAGATCCAAATGCTAACCATCCATCTCAATACCTACGTCGACTGTACAAGATGAACTATGTGCCCAGCGGTTTTTGGAGTCGCCTCATCGCCCGACTTATGATAGCCGTGCAGCGCTGGGGGACCGAGGAGGGGCTTGGAGACGAGCTAATTTGCGACGAAGAAGGCAAAGATGTTCGGTCGACATCAAACTTTCGTCCAGTTCCTCACGGTTACTCGATGATCTACTGGCGTGAGGGAATGGGCGTGGTTTATGATGGAGGACATTTGTTGGTTGAATCGTATACTGAGATGGTAAGCCGGAAATTTATGATAATAAGTATAGGTTATCATAAGGTAGCGAGTAAAATTAAGGAATTTAATAACGGTACGAATTATGTTATTGTATGGCATATGCGTCAGATGTTGGGATCTGCGGTAGTCTGGCTAAATGCATAAAGTAACTCAATTGACCTAACTGCAAACTAGCATCCTTCACAGGTCTTTGTAAGCCACCGACTGTTCTCTATAGTCAATACTTATCTTTTAGTCCTTTCGTGTTACCCAAAACTTTCTTTCTTTTTTTTAACATCCGACATTTAGCCGGTCCCAGTTAAACATAAATGCCAACTTAAATTCTTTCCCTTTAGGAAAGAAATGCTCACAGTGGAACATTGGAAGAAATTGAGGGTGTTATGGTGACTGTATGGTCCGCAGGAAAAGATTTCTCAGTGTTGGGTTTTGTAACGGATCAAGTGAATTCCCTTATTTCTGAATGGTATCCAGGTCGGGGAATTGTTTGTTTTGCAAATAAGAACTGTTCTCTCTACATTTCGAGTTACGGCCATCCCTTATTTGTCCAGTGTTACAACAAGAATAGCATGAATTAAACTATCTATCTGACTCTATCAGTTCTAAACTGCTCTCCTTAGAGGTCCAGTAAAGGCGATGGATGTTACATGGACCAGCTTTTAGCGACAACTCGCTATATATGCAAATCATTCCAGAACCAAATTTCGTATAACCTCATTTGCATTGCGAGTTGTTCGTTAAAAGTTGACCCGTGTAATATCGCCTTAAGGAGGCATCCTTTATTGGTCCAATGTTACTACAGGAGGAAACAGGATAACACCCTTAACCATAAACGACTCAACACTCGATCAATTTCCCCCTGCAGGTTTAGAAGAAAGTGACAAACATGGCATCCCTCTGGTGCGTCATGTGATACCCTGCCCGATGTGCGCAGTACACAACAGTCCCTCGTTCAGAATGCGCAGGTGAGTTGAAAATCTCATTTTCCAAACTCATTTTCAAACTCATTTTCCACAACTCATGTTTGTCCATCCGAGCAGAGGCTCGTGATCATGAGACAGTGCTCGACAACCAAGTCTTATGGGTTAGTGTTTGGTGAGACGGGAAAACTGGAGTACACGCATAAAAATCTAACGTCTTGTAACAACAACAACAACAACAACAACAACAACAACAACAACAACAACAACAACAACAACAACAACAACAACAACAACTGTTTTTTTTATTTGACCCTTGGAAATTTATATACAACAATTTGATAATTTATATAATTTAAATAATTAAAAGGAGTACTGGCACCCTGTAATAACCATAAATAAGCTAAAAATGCCAGGGTACCAGATTTCATAACTATTTTCCAATGCGTTTGAGGACGTAATACACGTATATATTAAAAACAAATATACACAAACGAAAATAACAGCTACAATTACAGCTATCTAAATCAAAACATTAATAGTTTGAGAAATATTCATTTAAAAGACATTTTTTTAAATATTTTAAAGACGAGATTTTTAAATCATCTTCCAAAGAATTCCAAATTTGAGGCCCAAGAAATCTTATGTTAAATTTCCCATAGTTAGTCCTAATACGTGGGAGGTAGTATGTTTGTCTTGTAGCAGATCGTCTGCTATAAGAGTGTATATGAGCTGCAGGAGTGAACATATTATTAAAGGCGGACGGTAACAATTGGTTGTAGTATTGGTACACGAATATTGAAGTGTGAAATAGTACAAGATCCTTTAACTTAAGTATGTTTAGTAGTTTGAATAAAGGACTTGAATGATCATCGAACTTAGAAAAAGTCATAATACGCAAAGCTTTCTTTTGTAAAACAGTAATAGGTTGAAGTGTGGTTTGGTAAGTGTTTCCCCAGGATTCTATACCATAGGTACGAAAAGGATAACAAGATGTGTTCGCAACAGACCTGTAGCAAGCTTGTCAACAAGTTTTAACAGTGATGTGATTTTATCAAAGTGCTACGAGGTTGTCACTCAAGTCTGTCGAGTCAACAACCTTGTAGCAAGTTGTCATTGAAGTGGTCATATTCTCCTTTTCAGGTCTCTGTCTATGAGAAATGTCCAGGAGATGGAAGAAAATAAACTGCCGGAGTTTTCCCTAATGGAATGCGCGGCAGCTGCTGTGGAGTACACGGAGATTGCATGCCCTCAGCACGTGGACAGTCCTGTGAAACTGAGCAGTCTTGTACCTGATTTAGTTCTCTCTGATCTGCCGCCCGATTTGGTCATTGATAACAAGGTGAAGCCAAGATAATTTTTTACAGCTGAAACGTGCTAGCGTCCAATCTGATATATTGAACTAAATTAGCCTTGTCTATACTGGATAGCTCTATCAGTTCTAAACTGTTCTCCGTAGAGATCCAGTAAGGCCATCTTTTATTGATCCAGTGTTACTACGGGAAGAAACCTAAACTAAACTAACTTTATTTATACTAGATAGCTCTATCGGTTCTAAACTGTTCTCCGTAGAGCTCCAGTAAGGCCATCCCTTATTGATCCAGTGTTACTACAGGAGGAAACCTAAACTAAACTAACTTTATTTATACTGGATAGCTCTATCAGTTCTAAACTGTTCTTCCAAGAGATCCAGAAGAAACCAAACTCAATTAACTTTCTTTACACCGTACTTATAAGGAGAACGGCCTATAGAGTATAATGAATAGAGCTATTTCCTATAATTTTACCTTTACCATAATATATTGATTGTAATGTACATATGGAATGAAAGCCTTCGCCTAAACGATATATCTGTTTGTCTATATATCTAGGTGTTTGTATTCAACCCAAGTGAAGAAAATCGTCTGGGGAGCGGAGGTGCTGGTGAGGTGTTTCTAGGAATGTACAAGAAGCAGAAAGTTGCTGTGAAAAGATTTTATTCTTCATATGGTGCAAGGTGAGCTTTGGTTTCACTAATAGACAGATTTTCTAAAGCGTGTTGGGAGTTGTGCAACCCCCCCTCCCCCCATTAAATAGTACCACCACACTACCACCGAAAGTCAACATCAATCAGTGCTTATCATAATTGGCCAGATTTATACTAGGAACTGATGATTCGTCTGGACGAACTTGGGCAAAGAAAAGATAATTCGTCCTCTAATTCGTCTATGTATAAATGCGGTAAACAGACTGACCTCCCGTCAAGACAATATAATGGACTATTCGTGTACTCGGGTATTCGTGTACTTGCGTGCGTTGGCAAGCATCGCATGATTCGTCTATAAGATGTGGCATTAGACGAACTTTAAAGAAAATACGAGACATGATTGGTTTCCCGAACCATTGCCAGTATAGGCTGTGCTATTTCGTCTGGATAGTTCGTCTTGTGGTTGACGACGCGTCTATGTATACACAGTGGCGTGGCCAGCCCGCCGATTTGGTCTCGCTATGCAAATTTCAAATGATTATCATCATTCATTTCTTTAGAAATTCATTGTTTTCACCGTCAACGAACACGAACAAATTTGCATAGCGGGACTAAATCGGCGGGCTGGCGACGTTACTATGTATACACGACAGCATTTGACGAACTTTCAAAGCAATATCAGACATGATATATTCCCAGAATCATTGCCAATATTGATGCACTATTCTAGTTCGTTTGCTGGATAATTTCGGCCCACTGTCATTTCATCGTATTTTCTGTTTTATCTCTATTTTTATGCAGAACTGATAGTGGCCTGGGTCGGAGTTTTGGTTGTTATGGCAACCGAGGTGGTAGTCGTCATACCGATGGCCGGTCATTCGCTGGTCGCAGTCACGTGTTTACTGTCAGTCCAACCACGATCGAGGAAGATTTGAGAAGAACTAAAATATTGTCATCATTCACGGAACTTCGTCAGGAGGTAGGACGGGCCGATTTTAGGTTTTGCTCAATGTTAATAACGAATATTTTCAGTTGATGATGTCGTCAGATCACGTTTGCCACGTATTTTTCAAATATCATTAATGTACATCTGAAATCGGCCCGACAAATCGAAGAAACCGTGGATGTTGATACTCGTCAGCATGAAAAGGGTTAAAGACATTTCGATGTTTCCAGCGACGGCCCTTCGTCAAGTGACATGTCTCATTCGTTGGGTGCTGAAGGACCTCTAGGGAGAACAGTTTAGAACTGATAGAGCTATTCAGTATAAATAAAGTTAGTTTAGTTTAATGAGTCTGAGATTCCTGAACCTCTGTCCATCTCAAAACGAGCCGCAAGATTAATTCTTGAAAGCCCAGATGTGCCCTCCCTTCAACTGTTCCGCAACTTGAGCTGGATTCCGATTTTTAATATAATAAAAATGAGAAAAATTTTGGTTGTGTTCAATACTTTAAAAACATCCTGGCCTTTGGATCTACGCAATTTATTCATGTTTGTAAGTAACTCTCATCCAATCTCAACGCGATCATCCACCACTGATTTAAGAGTTCCCTTAGCAAAGTCTCAACTCGCTAAGTCTAAGATATCTTATAGTGGTGCGAGATTGTTCAATTCATTACCTCTCGAGACATTGAAAATCATTCAGTTAGCTCTTTTAAAAACAAACTTAAAACCTACTTTATCAAACTAAATCACGAAGTTGATGATCTCAGTAGATTTTCTTGCGTTGAATGCAAATATATTATTAAGTGTGAATGCTATACCTATATAGTAAAAGTTTTCCAAATCTAATATTCCACATACATTAACACTTTGTAAATAGTCTACGAGAGCCATTGGGAAGAATACTATAATAGTAACAATGTAACTCCCTCTTGAAATAAAGTTTCTATTATTATTATTATTATCCAGGTATCAGTACTGGGTCGACTCAATCACCCGTGTGTTGTGTCATTGGTTGGTGTATCCATACAACCGCTGTGCATAGTTCTCGAGCTCTCGCCTCTGGGCAGCTTATATTCCATACTTGAGAAGGAGATGGCTAAACTAGAGTCGGATAAATTTCAACAGAGCGGTCAAACGACACATGATGTGAGGAAGCCGATATTTGATCGTGATCTAACCTACAAGATCGTTTATCAGGTACGATTAAATTATATCTGGGGATTTCACCGAACTGACCATAAGTCTACAGGGTGCTACAGTCAAAATGTCGGCGTTATACGCCGTTTTCCCAATTTCCCAATTTAGATCTGCCAAAAATAACATAACTATTATCAAAAAAATAAAAATATAAGGTTACTCAACTTGGGCGGTTTAAATTCTGCTTAAAAATCGCTGCCCAAACGCGCGGTAAAAGACGTCACGTCTAGAGTTAAGAAATGTCTCCTAACTGAATTTCCCAATTTCATTAAATTGCCGAATTTTTTTCCTTCTGGCTAACACCCTGGACTGCATTTACTGTGTCGCTGATAGGTCTCTGGGCGAATTCCGCACCGTACGAGAACGTGGGCTGGTGTGATAGCACAGTGCACTTGTCTTTCACCTCTGCGACCGGGGTTCAAGTGAGAAGAGTGTTTCCAGTTTGACTTTACCAAACACCACAGGTTTTATTTGAATGCTTCTCTTGTAGTAACACAAGGAATTTCGTGCTAAAACAGTTTAGAGAAAGAGTGATAGAGTTATCCAATGTAAATAAAGTTAGTTTAGTTTAGGTTTCCTTCTGTAGTAACACTGGATCAATAAGAGATGACCCTTACTGGACCTCTAGGGAGAACAGTTTAGAACTGATAGAGCTATCCAGTATAAATAAAGTTAGTTTAGTTTAGGTTTCCTTCTGTAGTAACACTGGATCAATAAGAGATGACCCTTACTGGACCTCTAGGAAGAACAGTTTAGAACTGATAGAGCTATCCAGTATAAATAAAGTTAGTTTAGTTTAGGTTTCCTCCTGTAGTAACACTGGATCAATAAGAGATGATCCTTACTGGACCTCTAGGGAGAACAGTTTAGAACTGATAGAACTATCCAGTATAAATAAAGAACAAATTGAGGGTTGCTTCGCGTGTGCCTAAAAGATATAAACAAAATCTCGACGTTTCGAGCTAAAGCCCTTCGTCAGGAGAAATTAGTAGGAAACGTCGAGATTTTGTTGACGCTGAATTAAAGTCTACAGTATAAATAAAGTTAGTTTAGTTAAGGTCTGTCATCTTATAGGTTGCGCATGCATTGCATTATCTTCATGATTTGGGTATCATTTACCGGGATTTAAAATCCGATAACCTCCTGGTGTGGACACTTGAGAAAGACGCTCTTGTTCACGTGAAACTCTCAGATTACGGTATTTCAAGATTTGCAACCCCACAAGGAATGCTGGGAGAGGAAGGAACACCTGGTTTCCAGGCTCCAGAAGTACGCGCCGGATCAACGTATAACGAAAAAGTATGTATTGTATTGTGTATTATATATCTATATTCATGGACTGGGGACTCGTGACACTATGTGAAAAGAGTCAGTCAACGCTCTACCGAAAGTCGTGGGTTTTCTCCGGGTACTCCGATTTTGTCCGACAAGGAATGTTGACAGGGTGTGTTGGGATAATCCCAAATTAACCCATCCATCGTAGCTGTGCTCCCTGATCAGACATGAGTCATATGGCCTGAGTCGCCCTTAGCAAGCATTTCACTCGATCAGTTCCTGGTTTGCCCACCTTCGGGAAACATGACTAGAAAAGAATATGTCTTAGCTTGTCCACATTTGGGAAGATGGCTAGGAAACAATGTTTCCTGGTTTGCCCACCTTCGGGAAACATGACTAGAAAAGAATATGCCCAAAAATCGCCCGTGTGAACTGGCCTTTAGTTTGCCCACATTCAGTAAACATGGATAGGAAACAATGCTTCTTAATTTGGCCAAATTCAGTAAACATGGCTAGAAAACAATGCTTCTTGGTTTGCCCACCTTCGGGAAACATGGCTAGGAACAATGTTTCGTTGTTTGCCCATGGAAACATATCTACGAAACATTGTTTCCGCAACAATTTTTTCAGATTTGCCTACCTCCAGGAAACATGACTAGGAAACAATTCTTTCTCAACGTTGTTTGATTTGTTTCCTAGTTTGGCGAAAGCTTCGAAATAACCCCAACATTATATTGGGTGAGATTCCATGTTACTATCTCAACATGACGTCACAAGGGTTAGGTTTAGGATTAGGATTAAGTATTTAAGTATTAGCATTTAAATTGAGGAAGTTAATATAGAAATTGATCCATTATACCTTGTCAGGTTGATATTTTCTCATTTGCAATGTTGATTTACGAGATCCTCTCTGGATTACGGCCGTTTCATGAATGTCGTTGTTCAGCCCAGATTAAGAAAGCTTTACGTCGGGGCGAGAGACCTTCACTCCAGCGAAGCTATCTTGACTCAGAAATGCCTGAACTCGAAGCACTGATGACTAAATGTTGGAAGGAGTCTGCAGCTAGCCGACCTTCAACCGAAGCCGTTATGGATTGGATGGAAGATCCATCGTTTCTGTGTCTGAACCGTGCAATGCCGTATGAGGATCAGGAGATATGGAACAGTATTACCGCATTTATACCTCTGTCAGACGAGGATCAAGGTATAGATATTTACTTGATATTTACCCACAACTTAACATGGCAGTACCCTAGTATATATACATGAACTTGTGGTTAGAGCTCGACAACTGGACTCTGTAGCTCAGTTGGTTAGAGCGCTGCACCGGAATCGCAGGGCCGCAGGTTCGATTCCTGCCAGGGACCTACAGTTGTATTTTTCGCAGATGTTCCTGGTTAGGTCTAATAAATGTATATAATTTACACTCAACAATTTTCCATCTACAAAACCCTTCAATTACTAATTTTTGTGCAACATCGTGTTGTAGTTCCTTTCGTTCCGAAACAGTGATACATACAATATATAAATCACAATATATAATTGAGATGTACAATGTCGTATACTCGTATAAGTCTCATAAGTCTCACATCTTGTCAACAAGATGTGTTCGCAACAGACTTGTAGCAAGCTTGTCAACAAGTTGTAACAATGTTGTCATTTTGTCAAGTTGCTACAAGGTTGTCACTCACAACTTGTTAACAAGTTGTTGAATTGCAGGACGATAACAAGTTGTTGGAACAACTTGTAACAAGTCTGTTCAAAGGCTGATGCTACATACATAAATTTAAGCCCCGGTCACACGACGATGCGAGTTGATGAGAGTGAATGTATGAGAGTCGAATTTTGATGAGAGTTGATGAGGTTTCCCCTCGTTTGACCGGTACGCGTGGTAATATCCAGTCAACTCTCATGCAACTCTTGTTCTCGTTTGACCGGGGCATGAGGGTTGATGAAACTGTCACACAAACTCTCGCTTGCCAACTTTCTTCAACTCTCATCCTCGATTGATTGGGGCTTTACCGTAGGACTTTGTTGTAACATTTTCAGGTAATTGTCAACCACTCATACCGTATGTTTGTTTGTTTTTCTCTAGTTTTAAACGAGTCAGAGCAAGCGAAGGGAAGTCACTCAGTGTTATTGTGGGGCGGTGAGGATAACGAGAGATTTTATTCTGTCGTCGACTGTAAAACAGGCATTGATCAAGTCCCTCAAACACTCTGTTTGGGACCGCGTGTGGCGTGCTTGGCCAAAGTAGGAGATAGATACTGGTTAGGAACTGAGGTAAGGATTTGAATGTTGAAATGTTTTTGTAGATGGAAATTTCGAATGAAGACTATATACATATTTTAGACCTAACCAGTGATATAGGGGCAACTATAGACCCTCTGACATTTATCAAACTCATTTATAATTCATGAGCAAAACACAAAGAAAGTCAGCACCGTGTCGTTGACCTGATTCCACGTTTCTTAAATCAAGAAAACTAACTATATTTTTACTAGATAGCTCTATCAGTTCTAAACTGTTCTCCCTAGAGGTCCAGTAAGAGTCATCTCTTATTGGTACAGTGTTACTACAGGAGGAAACCTAAACTAAACTAACTTTATTTATACTGGATAGCTCTATCAGTTCTAAACTGTTCTCCCTAGAGGTCCAGTAAGAGTCATCCCTTATTGGCACAGTGTTACTACAGGAGGAAACCTAAACTAAACTTTATTTATACTGGATAGCTCTATCAGTTCTAAACTGTTCTCCCTAGAGGTCCAGTAAGTGTCATCCCTCTTTGGTCGATGCAGTGTTACAACAGGAGGAAATCGAAGTACGACAAAAAGACAAACTGGAAGAATTCTTCTCACATGAGACTGAGGTGAAATTCTAATCAGATAACTACAAGTCTACATATTGCAGGGATCGAACCCAATGCAGTCACAGAGACGAAAGACACATGCACTAACCACTGCGACAACAGCATTCCTGTCTATATGTAGAGCGAAAATATGCCCGGCAAATCGCAGTATGTTAACGTAGTCTAATCTTGTCTTTCTGCTTTTTTAAGGGTTCTGTTATCGAAGTGTTTGGTCGTCCAAAATCTGGTTCTGATTTGAAAGTCCTCTGGTCTATCAAGCTGAATGCTCAAGTCTTGGGATTAGAAGTGGAACATTTTGTCAATAAAAGATATTTGAATGTAAGTAAGATTGATCATCTTAGTTTGTTATGTATTTAACGAAGAGCCTACCTTTATATACACCGATGCACAATATAGTGTCACATGTTAATAAGAAATACAACTTTGGAGCTAGCCATGGCAACTGGTCATGCTATGTAAATGTGCATGCACTGAGATAGTCTGAAGACAATGCTTGAGTTAAAATAGGCCCTCTGGCAAGAATCGAGCCTGCGCTCTGCGACTCCGGTGTGGCACTCTGACCTCTGAGCTACAGAGTCCAGTTGCGAAGAGCTAGCCATACGTTTATGCCAATCAATTTAAACAGCCAGCGTAAAGATGGACAGTAAACTGTAAAAAGTAAAATTTTATCACAGGATGCCCGCATCCCAGAAACCAAGACATAACTCCATTTTGAAATTGCACTACATGGAATACAGGCGAATCGTAGTAAATGTATACAATTATCCAGCCATTTAATCTTTGATTATTCATCCAATCAAGTAATCAATTAGTCTTTAATCAGTACCAATTACTATACATAATGGTCTTCGTTCTTTAATCAATCTTCTCATTCCATCCTAACATCATGCAGTCATCAATTGATGGTGTACGGAGGATATTTGCCTGCCTGGCCAATGGTAGTGTAGTGGTCATCTCCCGGCCAAATCTGCGTCAAACCTCATCTTCAAGCTGTGCTTTTCAATTCAAAGCAGACGCCAACGAGAAACTCCGGCAGGAAGCGACCGTTTTTTCCGTTATGACCAGCATACAAATTGGCGAGCCCGGTACCTCGGCTTGTTGTCTTCTCTTTGTGAAGGATGAGAAAGAGTTATGGGTGGGCTGTGGTAATATAGTGGCGATTATCGATGTAGATACCTTAGAGGTGGTGCACAAGTTCCGAGCGTACGTTTCCCCGAGATCAAATGTCCGGTCGATGGTGACTGACGGCCCTACGGTATTTACAATCAATCGAAGGACCCCGGACGTTTTTCAATGGAGTGTCGAAACGAGACAATGTATTTGTAAATTTTATATCGAACAGGAAAACCCGCGCGGGTCGAATCTCGCGCGTGTGGTGGCGTCGAAGAAAGACAATGACGTCAACGCGAGTGACGGAACTGATGACGTCAGCAGAAATGACGTCACCGATGACGTCATGGGTGGAGGCGATAGCGTCATAGGTACAACCAGTGAGGTATCGCTTGACAAGTTGTTGGATACTGCAAAAGATCCTGAAATGTACATAGATGTCAACGAACATCCCGTAGGTCTTTGCAACAGACAACCATCCTTGATGCGATCTTTAAAACGAGATGGTTCAAGAAAGTCATCGCGTCGTAAACATCGGGTCGCGCAAGATTCCGTACCAGATCCCACCAGCAGGCGTTCGGACAGTATGCAGAAAATGCGTTCTCGTACTCAGGTATTTATTTATTTCTATATTTACAAGCTTTGTCACAAATGACCGATGCTCCGGTCACAGCTTATTGCGCCATTCACATGTCCGCATTTGTATTTGCATTTACTGATATTTTAACACGGTAGCCTATCAACCTTACATGGATAAAAACACTTACAAAATAAGTAGAGATACAAATAAAGTGGTTGTTCTTCATAGTGCTTAACTGCAAATACATACAGCAATAACCGACTGTCTTGTCTTACCCCTTGTCACCGAGTAACGCCTGCTACTGAAGGTTAAGGATAGGGTATTATGATATAAACACATTTTAATGAGAGAAAAAAAAGCAATTTATTTACAAAAATAAATTGCCAGTTTGAGCCAACAGCACAGTGGCTTATCTAGGGCTCTCGCTTCCGGGGACACACGAAGAACACAAGTAAGAATAAAAAGATTAGGTCAAACACATGTTCGATTTATCTGAAATGTTACATTTCTAGAACCGTAGGGTATTATACTTAGGTGGGTGACTATATACTGCTCTGACTTAATAGGCTTGAAACTGTAGAGTTGTAATTTGTTATTCCTTGGCCTTGTACTTCTTTATATACACATGCACTGTTTCATATCTCAGAGGATGATTTTGTAATACACTAGCTAGGTGAGAGAATTTATTCTGTTCATAATTATATTTCAGGTTATGAGTAACACGGATCGTCGCATCACATGCGCTTTAATCGTCGATGGAAACTTATGGGTGGGACGAGAAACTGGAGATATTGTGGTTGTAGATATCTCTGGCGAACTGGGGAGTCAGGAATATGGTTTAGTACACGCCGTTTTGACTTGGGGGACTGAACGTGGGCATTCAAATAAAGGCGTCCATAGTATGCTTCGAGTCGGAGGCGATAAGGTTGTGAGTTGTTCCCGACTGTTTCGCGAGCGTGACCCGAGTAAGGACCGAACGCGAACGGCCCCCGCCGGAAAGCAACGATCGTTCGTGACTTTGAGGTCACCGATACACCAGTTCTTGCGGTCGCATCCTGTCACCACCATGACACCGCCAGCTGCGGAGAAGTCTGAAGCAACGAGCGAGAAATATCAAGTATGTGTCTGGGAACGATGGAGCAGTGATGATTTTAGAGAATTTTATAAATATCACGAGAGTTTAGAGAAGGCATCGTGATTGGTTCAAAATATCATAGTTGATCAAAAGCTAGAAAGCCTATACTTTCTATTTGGTCGCAACTGACTTGAAGAGACTTTGTCTCTAAGCAAATTAGTATTTTCTAAAGGTCTGTTCATAAAAGCCCAGCTAACTGGGAAACTCACCTGAGTGAAATCTGCATGTCCTTATTAATGGCTATAGAAATCATTGTGTGTTCATATGAGAGACGACCAGCCCGGTTAGGTGGGATATCGGTCAAGTAATATACTTAGATAAAATATTCCATATGAATGCCTCATGACTTCATCCCACCTGACCGGGATGGAATGTTTGTGCTAACTGTTTTGACCTATATATTAGTATGGAGCGATGAAGTTAGAATATAAAACAAGAAAAATATACATTAATTGACCTGCTGTAGGCAGACACGATTAAATTCGCGTAATATAATATACAGTTTGTCCAACGTAATTTCGTGCCACTGAGGCGGGATATTAGATGGAATAAAAACAGTCATATGAACACATAATTCATTCCACTTGGGTGAGCTTCCCGGCCAACCGAGCTCATATGAACATGCCCTTATGCAAGCTAGGTTTATCGCTAAAACACGACACGTGCGATCGGTCACACTACACTGGCTTGAACCATCAAAGTTTCTTCTTTCAAATAAGACTTTCATCAAAGCACAAATTTTATTATGCAAGATGGCGTCACTGTGATCACACAAACTTTGATCATGTAAACCAGTATTCAGCCTTTTTACGATTTATGAAATTGAAGAAATTCATAATATATTTTTATGTGTATATAATTTTGCTAGACCACTTTTTAGTCATTTGTCGAAGAATATATATTAGACAAAAAAAATTCATCCAGTCCCAATTCACCGATGAATAATGACAATCTGAAATTGATGTGATCAATAGACAATAGATATGATCGATAGACAATAGATAATGTATTCCAGTATAGAATAGTATAGGTATATAAATATATTCCAAGACAATCATTCGCTTCAAGCTTTGTGACGATGGTCAATATATATTCACATCCATTTTGTATCCGTATAAGTTATTCATTTTGCATTGGACTGACAATTGTTATTCGAATGTTAAAATTGTGTATAGAATATAGTTATGTAGTTAGTTTAAGAGAAACTAATTAAACTTGTATGAGACTGAGTGGTTGAAATTGAGAAGAAATTAAAATTAAAGAATACAGTTTATAAACTCTCAAGTATAAAGAATAAAGTTATGCTTTAATGAAGTTTAGAATTTGAATACTAATTCCCAGTACAACACAATATTGCATATATATAGTACATTCTAATGGCTACTACCATCGACACTGAATCACAAGTTCAGACTTAGTTCTTGACAAAAGTTAAATATTCCTTGACATCTTCAGGCGACCCAATAACAATTGGCGCACGCTCGTGAATAGTTTCTGGGACTATATCTAAAATATCTATCTTGCCATTTGTCGCCATTCCCCCAGCTTGACTCACTATGAAAGCCATTGGATTGCACTCGTACATCAGACGTAGCTAGTACAATAATGGAAAGGGATAAAATTGTGGGACGTAAGATACATACTTTTATAATAGACGTTTTGTTAATACCTCGATCCTGGCTTTTTTTCGCGCGGTTTTGCTTTTTGTACATTTTGAGGTATGGTTGAAAAAGCCGTCCAAATATCAAGAGCAATGCATTGTTGAAAGTTATATTAAATATCTCAAACGCGCGCGGGAGTGTAGCAGTGTAGGTAGTATTCTACACTTGTATGGTTTGTGTCTAAACTAAAGCTGAAAACGATCAACGAAGGGCTTAATTGTTCATGTCGAAAATGTCAAAATGTATATCTATTAATAAGCTTTAGAATATAGAATAATCCTATTTAAACAGGGTGATTCCTTCGGCGTAGAAACACTGGTATTAATGGAAGCCTTGTAACTTTCCAGGTAGTTCTGACACAAACCACGACAGCTTATAGTTTGAGACAGTTATACCTTTCCTTTGGGACTCTTTCTGTTAGCAGGGTACATAAATATTCCACCATAAACTAACGTTCTGTGCATATCTGATACCATTGAGCCGACGTATCGCGCACCGTAAGGCGCCTTGCCATCCTACGACGAAATATGCAAGTCAAATGGCGACGGTCATTTCTAGTACTAAACCTAATTTTATTTATACTGGATAGTTTTACTTCTAAACTGTTCTCCTAGACTAAGTCCAGTAAGAGTTGAATATCCCTTGTTGGTCCAGTGTTACTATACAGGAGGAAACCTTCACTAAACTAACTTTATTTATACTGGATAGCTCTATCAGTTCTAAACTGTTCTCCATAGAGGTCCAATTAAATTATTGCTGGCCTATACCTTGGGATTTTTCACAGACTCGATATAATCTTTTGTTTCTTGATCAAAATATTTATAATATCCTTCATTGATACTGTAGATCTTTCCTCGAGGTTTGATTCTGATATTACGATCTGTTAACACGAACTCTCCAATTGACTAAACAAAACAACGCATTTATGCTTGGAATTGTTGTGCAAAATGAATGGTTAGGTAGGTGAATATTCAGCCAATGGCAATGAGAAACGTTTACTCTTTGCCTTCGACGAGAGACTTGTAAAAAGGCGCGAAAAGTTTTCGCCGTTGATGGACTCGCATTCCGTGTTATAGCTTATAGGAGTAAAGCCGTACTTTGTTCAAATTGCATTTCAAACAAAGATTTTTGTTTTAAAGTAACGATTTGAAACTGGTATTTATAACTGCTTATCTGAGAAACAGTTGGAGACAAAACTACAATGACAGGCGAGGTATAAAATGCTGTTAAAATACTCGTATAGAAAATATTATAAAGGACTACGCGAAGTTCTTCCTATATTTTCCAGGTCTAGTTCATGCATCCTCGACTTCAATCAACTTCTTGACTGCCTACTGTACACTGCAATCTAACACTCAAAATAATATAATGTTTAAACTTTGAACTGTCTACGACTTGGTCGTATTAAAGTATATTTCAAAGAGGAAAAGTAATTCAGGTAATTCATTATGACCATGCAACGAACACAACATTTGGGAAATAATACTAACTGCCACTAGGCCCAAACGTTTGAGATGTTTAAAATCTTACCGGATCCAAGGTGAAGCCATTCACACCTCTACCAGTACTAAGAACTACCATGGTTGCACTACCATACAACGCATAACCAGCAGCGACAAATTCACGGCCTGGAATTAAAGCATCTTTCTGTTTGATTGCACCTTCACTTGGCTAAAATATATCGTAAAGAAAGTCTTACAATTTAGTCAGTGCCAAATTTTTAACTTATTAAAGGTAATTTTTGGTGCAATGACTTTTGCAAGGTCAGTGCTTGCAACGCAGTTTCTGACGCAGAACCATGTTGCATAGAAAAGCATTCACAGAAAAACTTGGAACATGGCCAGCGTTTCAAACTTTTCGTTCATTTGCTTAACACCATGTCAGAAATTGCGTTGCAAGTTACAGCAAAAGTGTCGTGGGCTTCAGAAATATGCTATAGCACCAAACACTGCACTCAAAACGTGCATGCTTTCGATTTGCCATAAGGCAGTAACTTTGCTATCAATATTATGATTATGAAAGTTCATTTTTTGGATCATATTTTAACAGTCTGACGTAGGCTATGACGTCACAAATGTAAATATTTTTAGCCACTAGTGAAAATGGTCACAAAACATTTTCGTGACTTATATTGGAAAAAACTTGCCACCAAACCTAGAAAGTTTGAAAGACTAAACTGGCAGTTATCAGAATGAAAAAAATAGTGCTAATTATATTCTTTTCCTTATAATTATGTAGTGAGTAGTATGTATTGGAAGGCAAATATACAGACAGAATTGAGAGATGCAGTTTCATTTCTTTCTTCTGAAGCTGACCGCTCAAATACTCCTATAATCTATACACAACCAATTTTTTTGCTATTTGCAGCCAGCTATCTACCTTTTTTGCAATACCAAAAATCGAGCCAATTGAAACCAGACATTCAATATTAGAAGAGCCGTCCAACGGATCAAAATAGACAATGTATTTCCCCTGTTCTTCTGTCTCAACCTCAATAACCGTGTCATTTTCTTCAGATACTAACAAACATGTCTGAAATGATGACTTTAACATGTTTATAAACAGTTCATTTGCAATGACGTCCAATTTCTGCTGTGTTTCACCTTGGACATTTGTTACACCTGAAATCCCATACCTATATTGAAAAGTATATAATAAAGCAGTGGCATAGCCAGCAAGATAATTCATTAGGGGGGAGATTTATGACGTCATCAAGAAAATCATTGTTTGGGGTGGGATGTGGTGCGGCTAGCGATCGCTGAAGGTGTGAGCTTATTAGGGGGGTATGTGTAATGATTCTGATATGGTTAGTTGTAAAAAGGAATATTGAAACATGCATAGCACAATATTGCGAACTTACAATTTAGCAATGCCAGCTTTCCTGACAGCCGTAGACACAGCCTTGATTGCAGTCATTAGAGCATTAAGAAGTTGAGTTAGATCTCCCGAGGCTTCAGGATGTTTGCGTTGTTCGTTGAGGACAAATCTTGTCAGCGTCATGCAGTTTGAATCAACCATCTTGTTTGTAAATACTGACAATTGAAAATTAAGACAAATATTTCATCTTTATCCAGAAACAACAATTGGCAGATTGTGAAAATTGACAATCTATATGTACGCATTGTGTACCTATTTTTATACAAAATTTTCATACCAGTATAATTAACCATATATTATTGTAGGAAAATTCTCTAGGGTAGCTGCGAGCACTAGAGGTAAAAAACCATCATGCTAGACACCGGTCGATCTGTAGCACTGGTCACTAATAATGTCTGCCAGTGCAACCATTGTGTTACCATACTGGAGAAAACTGCCATTTAAAAGCTACAATCATCATAGAAAAAGCCTTTGATATGACGGTTCCGTAAGTGTTCCTTGCATGACATAGCAATCCATATCATACATGGTATATGTCATGCAAGGTACTGACAAATTATTTCTACTATGTCCAATATATATTACAACATCAACCTGCTGATCTGCATTGAGCCAGAGTTGAACATCAAGTACCAATAAAATTATAAATTGTCATATCACAATATTGTATAGTGGTTTATATTTCCAAACAATGATGTAAAATTTACTCTTGACAGTGTCGATGTGACATTATAAACTGTACACTGCGAAGTTACGTAACTGTAAACAATTATACCAAATATAGGGGCTTTATAGACATAGATGTACCACACTAAATATTAGCTCTACATTTTACAATCAATGTAAACATTACACTGGAGAAAAGCTATACGAAACCTCCATACCTTAAACCTACTATTTAAGCAATCTTCTTGTACAAAAAGTATACAATATTTACGAAACAATGTGTTGTGATTCCTGACACGTAACACGTTGAACCAGGCACTGTGCAGACTTTACAAAATGTTCTATTTATAGTTGAGTTTTTTAAATTTTCCTGAGGGGAGTACCTAACATTTGAGTACCAGCTATCCTTAAAATACTTCAAATATTTAAAGATTTTTCGCGTTCTCATTCCATGATTACATCAAAATTTTGTTTTAAAGTATAAAAGATTCAAAATAATACTGTAGAGAATGTGTATAAACCTAAAATAAACTATTTTAATTTTTTTTCCCTGCGTACCCCCAGTAAGTCGAATTTTGTTTTCGACAATACGCGCCTTTTAAACGCCCCCAAATCTCGCGTGTTCGAATTCTTCCACGCACAACAAAACACAAGTACACAACATGGCCATGCTGAGAGCTCTTTCTCGCAAACGTTTCACTTTTCCCAAGTCAAATCTCGGATTTTTAAGCAAGTGTGCATATTCTAATGGTGGTAACTTGTTAATAGATGAACCAGAATTTTCTTGGTTGAAAGAATTGGGCCTGAGAGCTGAGAATGACGGAGTTTATAACGGTGGTTGGAAAGGAAGTGGAGAGGTTTGTATGGGGGACAGGGACGAGGGGATTGGTTGGTTATAATTGGTTATAATTGATATAGTCTGGGGCTTTAATAACATAATAGAAATTACCATCAAATCTCGTATTAGTGTAAACTCTGTCCAGCAGACACTTCTAATGTCCAGACTGCAGAGTTGGGCAGTTTTCGACGAGATCTCGGGTGCGGAAAGCTAAAATTTTGCTCAAAATCTAGGTGCGGGTGCGCAAAATTGTCTTCAGGTGCACCTTAAGTGGCAGTCAAAGGAACAAAAGTGAGAAAAATACAATGGAAATAAGAGATTGCTATCAAGCACATATAGGTGCGCTAAAATTTTCTAAGTCAAAAATCTCGGGTGCGGCGTTGACCAACTCTGCAGTCCGGTCTAATGTTAACACATTTATCCTACCTATATCCACGATTAAAGCCTCCGATTAATCCATTAGCTGGCAATGTGCCCAGATTTGCCCTACTTTAGTATTTTACACTGTGGTATTTTAATCTGTCTAACGCCAGACGATTTTACTCATCAGTGGTAGGTTATCTGCCAGTGTCTCTTAATTGTTAACACATTAGCTTACAATGTGGGCAGATGTGCCCTACTTTAGTATTTTACTCTGTCTAACACCAGACGATTTTACTTGTCAGTGGTAGGGTAATTGTCAATGGTAGGGTAATTGTAGTGGTAGGGTACTGCCAGTTAATGGGTTAACAGACATTGGATTATGTTCCGGCCTGTAGATATCGGATTGACTGTATGTGTACATTTAACATAGTTATAAACTGTTTTTATAACAAATTGGAGACTCCAATGTATGCATGCGCAGAACAGACTGTTCCGCATCTTTAATATTTTTTAATGTCCTATTTTAGGCAGTGACATCTTACTCCCCTATCAATGGCAGGCCTATTGCAGTTGTCAAACAGGTTTGTTTTATTCAGGATAACCAAGATATCACAGTAGTCATAGATGGTTAAGGACTTAGGGATAAGGTCGGCCAGACCCAATCATGAGCCCTGAGCAGGTTGGGGAATGCAGGCCCCCCTCAACCTCGTACACTGGCACTTTGCATTTTCTCCCCATTCTTTCAACCATGTAATTTTGAATAAATATGTTTCTTAATCTCTCTCTAAAATATTTTTTAAGTCAGTAGGGTCACCACACACTCAATAGACTGTACTATAATTATAACTTTAGGGAGGTATTGCTGACTACAAGGAAAGTGTGTCATTGGCAAAGGAAGCATGGAAGACGTGGGCTGCAGTAAGAATTTTTAAATGCGCAAGTTAGACAACATTGCAGACTTGCAGTGTGGCAAAATAATACTGAAGTGGATTTAACTGTTCTCTTCCTAGGTCCCAGGGCCTCACAGAGGAGAAATTGTGCGCCAGATTGGTGAAGAGCTTCGAACGCATAAAGAGAACCTTGGGAAACTGGTTAGAATATATTCCTTGATGAGTATATTTGTTATTAGGAAATTGTATTCCATGAATACCGTTAAAAGTCATCCATAATTTCCAACATTTTCACCAGCATATAGAGAGTACTCAACCCCCTTCCACGGCCTGTTCAAAATTCCTTTTGAGTGACGGTTGTGTTTTTACTATTAGCTTTCTTTAGAAAACGGCAAAATCTATGTTGAAGGTTTGGGAGAAGTTCAAGAGTATATAGATATTTGTGATTATGCTGTCGGCTTGTCTCGAATGTTTGGTGGACGTGTCTTCCCTTCTGAACGTGAGTTTTCCACCCCCCCCTAGAGAAATTTTCACCCCCCCAAAAAAATTTAAATGCTCATTGGGATAAATGACAGTAGTGTGATTGAAATAAAGATTTTGAACTAAGTAAGACTAAAAACAAGGATTTCGAACTAAATAAGGATTTTGACCAAAAAACTCAAAATTTTCTGGGGGCTTCGCCCCTTTACCCCCATTGCCAACTGTGCCCCCAGACCCCTGCTGCAGCTTGCTCGGCGGTGCTACGCACCCTGTCGCTCACCTCCCCTAAATTTTTGGCACCCCCCCTAAATTTTCGGCACCCCCCCTAAATTTTCGGCACCCCCCCAGACCAAAATCTGAAAATCCGCCTATGGTAACATGAGCATTCAAATAATGCTGTCTAAGTCTGGATAAAATTACAGTTGACTCAAAATGCGTAGTGCAGATTTTGAGCAAGTACTTTATCCCAGAAACTAAAAGTAAAAACTACATAAATTGCAAAATGGTGAATTGGAAAAATTAGTTGTTAAACAGTTTTTCTGCTCTTCTAAATCTTCATACTACATCAGTGTGTGATAAGGTGCTTCAAATAGCAACTGAATGAAAGTTGGTCTTTATCCCAGGCTGACTATACTGGCCTTGATGCCATAGAAAACATAGTTACATTCAAGGCCCAACTGGTCTTTCCTTTTCTCCTAAATTTATTGCTTGGGCACCTCTATAGGGATATCAAATGGTGAAATCCGAGCCACGCTGAGTGCGAGCCCAAGTGACAGGTCACATTTTTGCAGATTTCCATTGTTTTTAAAATTCGAGACTCCGAGATGGTTTTTAGCGAAAAAACAAGACTTTGAGACCCTGGAAATTTGACGGAAATTTGACGGAAATTTGACTTTTCAAGACAAGACTCTCTAATAAGGATACTTTGTCCGTATGTAAACTTATCGAGATGTCCGGACTGTAACTGTTGAGACGCTGACCTCTTTACTTAGGTCCTGGTCATGTTTTAATGGAACAATGGAATCCAGTTGGTTTGGTTGGCGTAATAACAGCGTTCAATTTCCCAGTCGCAGTTTCTGGCTGGAACCATGCCATCAGTTTGGTCTGTGGAAATGTCAATCTTTGGTATGCATGATATTTTGAATATTCTATATTTACATTACCTGGCGCCTAATTCAAGGTTTTCTCATGGTCAGGAATTGAATGCTTGCCGAAATTGAAGCAGAAACGTCTTCCAAGACGAGCGTTAAGTCATCATGTTAATACTGCTAGGGCTGCTGAGAAATAACATTGAAGGGGTTTTGTAGATGGACATTTTTGAGCGAGAAATAACCTAACAGAAACGCGTTTTTCTGATGGTGTTCCGTTTGCGTTCCTATGGCGTTCGAATTGCGTTCCTATGGCGTTCTAATAGCGTTTGTTGTTCCGAACTCGTTCCAAAGTGAGTCCACTTTTATTCCAATTGCGTTCGTTGTGGTTTGAACATCAACACAGGTATTTCGTGTACTCCAATTTGATAAAACTCAGTTCCAGATTAACCTAGTTGGCTCTAGCCTGCCTCGCAGACGTCCGCGAGGCTGGCTAAGTTGGCTCTCGATAGTTCAGTGGGTATAGAGTGGCAGCCTAGTAACGGCTGAAGATGCGAAATTTATTTGAAATGATTCTTTGAACTAAAGCCCTGATCATTTGAGGATGAGAGTTAGCAAGCGAGAGAGCGATCAAACGAGTTGAGAACAAGAGTTACATGAGAGTTGACTGGATATTACCACGCGTAGCGGTCAAACGAGGGAATGATGAGCGTGCATGAGAGTTGATGAGAGTGCATGAGAGTTGATGAGAGTGCATGTGAGTTGGTAGTCAAGTTGCCTTGACTGGATCTTAACACCGGAAAGCTGCTACACAAATGAAATTGTGGTCCGTTGTTTGTTTTCAGGAAAGGTGCTCCGACAACCCCTCTGGTTAGCGTCGCTATGGCAAAGTAAGGACATATTAACTAAACTAACTGTATTTATACTGGATAGCTCTGTTCTCCGGATATACTTGATATACTGTTCTCCCTAGAGGTCCAGTAAGGGTCATCCCTTATTGCTCCAGTGTTACTACTGGAGGAAACCTAAACTAAACTAACTTTATTTATACCGGATAGCTCTATCAGTTCTAAACTGTTCTCCCTAGAGGTCCAGTAAGGGTCATCCCTTATTGCTCCAGTGTTACTACTGGAGGAAACCTAAACTAAACTAACTTTATTTATACCGGATAGCTCTATCAGTTCTAAACTGTTCTCCCTAGAGGTCCAGTAAGGGTCATCCCTTATTGCTCCAGTGTTACTACTGGAGGAAACCTAAACTAAACTAACTTTATTTATACCGGATAGCTCTATCAGTTCTAAACTGTTCTCCCTAGAGGTCCAGTAAGGGTCATCCCTTATTGCTCCAGTGTTACTACAGGAGGAAACCTAAACTATACTAACTTTATTTATACTGGATAACTCTATCAGTTCTAAACTGTTCTTCCTAGAGGTCCAGTAAGAGTCATCTCTTATTGATCCAGTGTTACTACAGGAGGAAACCTAAACTATACTAACTTTATTTATACTGGATAACTCTATCAGTTCTAAACTGTTCTTCCTAGAGGTCCAGTAAGGGTCATCTCTTATTGATCCAGTGTTACTACAGGAGGAAACCTAAACTATACTAACTTTATTTATACTAGATAGCTCTATCAGTTCTAACCTGTTCTTCCTATGGATCCAGTGTAGTGTTACTACAGAAGGAGATTGGAATACAAGGAAAACGTCTGCGGTGTTTGGTAGAGTCAAACTGGAAGCATTAGTCTCTATTCTTCCAATCTTACATACTGCTCTACATTAATTTCCTTGCTCGTTTCTCTAGAATCGTCAGCAAGGTCATCACCCAGAACAATCTTCCAGGTGCAATCTGCTCCCTCGTTCAGGGCGGTACAGAAATTGGGTACGTAAAACAAATTGGCAAGAAATTTTCTAAATTTTGGGCTCGGTAGAACTGAATGTTGCATGATGTTTGTAGATAGAAATTTCAAACGAAAATAAAATAATATTATTTACATGTTTTTAGACCTAATCATGAGCGGTTGCAAAATGAAATTATAGCCCATTGGCAGGAATCGAACCTGCGGCACTGCGATTCCGGCGCAGCGCTCTGAGCTGCAGAGTCCAGTTGTCAAGAGCTGACCGCTATTTCATGTATATATATACTAGGATGTTATCAGGCTGAGTGTACTTTTCTTCCTTCATTTTATAGCCAAGCAATGGCCGCTGACAAAAACATTGATCTTCTGTCGTTCACTGGAAGTACTCCGGTAGGTTTTGTCCCCTCGGCTTGTGTTTGACAGCAATAAAATATCCGCGCGCTATGTGTAAGACAGTTATTATAAATGTGTCATTCTTCATTTTCTTTCACTCGCATTAGGTTGGGTTACAAGTTGGTCTTGAAGTGAAAAAGAGATTTGGTAAGTAATATATCATACACGAGAAGGAGTTTATTATAGTGATTTGAAACACCGAAAAGTGTGTTGAAAAACAAGGCGCTAGCCGAGTTTTTTAACATACTTTGAGGTGTTTTTAAATCACTATAATAAACGACTTCGAGTGTATGATATAGCTTCTCAAACAAACCAGTATTTAAAGAGAAATTAAACGCGAAAGTTGAGTTAATTTATGGGTGTTTATTACCGTGGTATCAAGACAACGATACGGTGGTGATTTCCTTTGTGTTTTGCTCATGAATTATTAATGAGTTTGAGAAGTAAATGTATCTACGTGTTTGGTATAAAGCTCTTACTGAACAGTCAGTTGTACATTACGCCAGTGTAATTTTTATCCAGCATTCTAATACACAGAGTTAACACCTAATTTGTATTAATAGGGCGAGATCTACTTGAACTTGGAGGAAACAACGCAATCATAGGTAATGTCTACCATTAATGTACAGAATTTATGGTAATAAACTGCACTACTCTGAGCTACATAATATATACTGCGCTGTCAGGGGCGGATCCAGGATTTTTCATACGTTAGTCAAAATTTTCGTTGGTACACAACCGGGGGGGGGATAATTTTTTCGGGGGGGAGGGATCGGGGGAAATTGCTCAATTTTCGCACCAGTCCCAGTCAACCCTTTACCCCTCCCCCCCCCACCACCACCTAACATACACAGAGCTGTACAAGCAATTCCCAGTAGCAGCGATCTAATAAACAAACCAGACATGGAGTTAATTATTAATCTCCATTTCAAATATTTATAGTTTACACAATAACACAAACTACTGTACATGATATCGGTATTAAAACGTGTTTTAAGAGTAAAGGATAAAATGTTTTGGTCCTGGGAAGCCAATTAGCCAAAGGCTATTTCAGAATAGGATCAATTTGCTGCCTATAGCTATATTCTATTTTTAACAAACACAATTTTACATCACATCTGAGATCGTATTACACCATCACCATGCCATGCGGTCCAACACACATCAAGTCAAAAATACATCATATTTATATAAGAATATTCTGGTTCGGTTGAAGTCGATAATATATATCCAAACCTTAGGCGATTAATATGAAGCAACAAAAGCATAAACAAAATGCCTTAATGCCTATATTTTATACAGTTCGCCAAGTCGGCTGGGTTTCGACCGCAGTAATATGCAAAAATTGCAAATTTCATAAACATAGCCAGCGGGTCATCGCCTCACGCGCACAGATTGCTCTGTAAATACAAGTCGAAAATCACCACAATAAATGTAGTTAAAATAGAATATATTTGCATTAGGGTCGTAGCCGTACAAGACTTGTTCCTTTCCCGAACATACTTCAGAATGTACGATTCGGCACCAAAATTTCTGCCCAATTTTTGATAGCGCTCAACAGCTCTTGGACAGAAGTCTTCGGCGAATCGTCGATTCGCTTCCTCAGATCAGCTTGAATTTCCACCAGACATTGCTCATCGTTGTTCTCAAACATGGCCTGAACGACCTCGTAAATACTACGAGACATTGCAGTATATTCGCATTATATTTTCCGAGCTACTTCGATTGAATCTTTGCGGTCAAAGCTGCGATCAGAAAGGTCATATGCCGTATAAACCACTGGTATAAACTGAATGCATCTGATCGGTCAGAAAAATCTAGCCAATGGGAATTCAGATTTTTTTTCAATTTAGCCAATCGGATACCTTGTATACTAGCCCCTGATCGCTGAACTCCCCGCAGAACGCGCAAAAAGCAAATTGGCCAATCAGATAGCTGGAATCTGCCTTTAGAGCGAGCAAAACTCACGCGCTAGACCGCTGTTCTGCGCGTTATGTATCGAAGGCCTGGCCGCTGTATGAAACTTGATAACTTGACTACGAACTTTGAATATAAGCCACTGCATGAAATATGATAACAGGACTGTTGATTGATTTAATTAATTGCGCAATTGCAAATTTTACGTTAGTCGCGTGATCGCTCTGATCACCCCTAGATCCGCCCCTGTGCGCTGTGTGTTTTATGTCAACTTGTTAAGTTTGATGCTTTGATATATGTTTTCTGTATACATTTTTCTCAGTTATGGACGATGCTGATCTTGACATGGTTGTTCCCGCCGTGGTGTTTGCATGTGTTGGAACAGCTGGGCAGAGATGTACAACGACGAGACGACTGGTTAGTCGCTAGGGAATAACATGAAGTGAAATAACTTGAAAAGTTTCTTTAACAAAGCCCCGGTCAATCGAGGTGATGAGAATACACTCTCGCTCGCGTGTGGCTGCCAATTCTCATGCACTCCCATCGACTCTCACGAGTCTCATCAACTTTGAGCTGGTTCAAATTGTGATGAGAGTTGATGAGAGTTGATGAGAGTGCATGAGAGTTGATGAGAGTTGATGAGAGTTGATGAGAGTTGATGAGAGTTGATGAGAGTTGATGAGAGTGCATGAGAGTTGATGAGAGTTGATGAGAGTTGATGAGAGTGCATGAGAGTTGATGAGAGTTGATGAGAGTTGATGAGAGTTGATGAGAGTGCATGAGAGTTGATGAGAGTTGATGAGAGTGCATGAGAGTTGATGAGAGTTGATGAGAGTGCATGAGAGTTGATGAGAGTTGATGAGAGTGCATGAGAGTTGATGAGAGTTGATGAGAGTGCATGAGAGTTGATGAGAGTGCATGAGAGTTGATGAGAGTTGATGAGAGTTGATGAGAGTTGATGAGAGTTGATGAGAGTTGATGAGAGTTGATGAGAGTTGATGAGAGTTGATGAGAGTTGATGAGAGTTGATGAGAGTTGATGAGAGTTGATGAGAGTTGATGAGAGTTGATGAGAGTTGATGAGAGTTGATGAGAGTTGATGAGAGTGCATGAGAGTTGATGAGAGTTGATGAGAGTGCATGAGAGTTGATGAGAGTGCATGAGAGTTGATGAGAGTTGATGAGAGTTGATGAGAGTTGATGAGAGTTGATGAGAGTTGATGAGAGTTGATGAGAGTTGATGAGAGTTGATGAGAGTGCATGAGAGTTGACGAGAGTTGATGAGAGTTGATGAGAGTTGATGAGAGTGCATGAGAGTTGATGAGAGTTGATGAGAGTTGATGAGAGTGCATGAGAGTTGATGAGAGTTGATGAGAGTTGATGAGAGTGCATGAGAGTTGATGAGAGTTGATGAGAGTTGATGAGAGTGCATGAGAGTTGATGAGAGTTGATGAGAGTTGATGAGAGTTGATGAGAGTGCATGAGAGTTGATGAGAGTTGATGAGAGTTGATGAGAGTTGATGAGAGTGCATGAGAGTTGATGAGAGTTGATGAGAGTGCATGAGAGTTGATGAGCGTTGATGAGAGTTTGACCGGTACGCGCGGTAATATCCAGTCAACTCTCATGCAACTCTTGTTCTCGTTTGACCGGGGCATGAGAGTTGATGAAACTCTCGTGCAAACTCTCGCTTGCCATCAACTCTCTCATCAACTCTCGTATCAACTGTTATAATTACACAAATATTATATTTCGACACAGATACTTCATGAAAAGATTTATGACGATGTTCTTGAGAGAATATCGAATGCTTACAAACAAGTTAAAATCGGAGATCCCCTTGATGGTAAGTAGCCCCAAACCTGCAGCAGACTTGTACCAATGCTGTTTCAACAACTTGTTATCAGGATGTGTTCGCACTGTTTGTTCCCAGCTTGTTGACAACTTGTTACAAGGTTGTTCACTAAACAGAGTTGTTGTAAGTTGTTCCAACAACTTGTTATCGTCCTGCAATTCAACGATTTGTTAACAACTTGTGAGTGACAACCTTGTAGCAACTTGATAAAATGACAACATTGTTACAACTTGTTGACAAGCTTGCTACAAGCCTGTTGCGAACACATCTTGTTGTTTTACGTGTGTGGCTGTTATTTCTTTTGATCATTTTACTTATTTGTCATATAATTTGTACAAAACGGAATATTTTTCGTTTTTCGTAGAAAGCATATTGTGCGGTCCAGTTCACAGCGAGAAAGCAGTCGAAATGTTTAAATCAACGTTAGAGGATGTGAGTGCAAATAGAGGAAAGATAAATGTTGGTGGAAAGGTAAGAAGTGCAGTATAGTTTCCTAATTTATGGTAGATATTTTGCCGCATCTGCTCAATAGAAAAGTTTGGCCCTGTGTTATATGGTCATGTGTTACACACGTAAAAACGCACAAGTTGTACACGCGTAAAAACGCACAAATTGTAACAAGTCTGTAAACAAGTTGTTACAAATCTGTTCACAAGCTGTCAACAAGTTGTCTTCGCACTGCTTGTTCCCAGTTGTTGTAACAAGTTTGGAACAAGCTGTTAACAACTTGTAACAAGCTTGATGGCATTATCAGACTTGTTACAAGGTTGCTCTAACAGGTCTGTCACAGCCATGATACAACAAGAATGTTACAAGGTTGACAACTCAAGGTTGTAACAATGTTGTTATATCAAGCATGTTTCGGACTTGTTGGAACAACCTTGTAACAAGTCTGATAATGCCATCAAGCTTGTTACAATTTGTTAACAAGTTGTTCCATACTTGTTGACAACTTGGGACAAGCAGTGCGGTGACAACTTGTTGACGGCTTGTTGGCAGACTTGTTACAAGATGTGTGTAACAAACCTGCAGCAGACTTGTACCAATGCTGTTTCAACAACTTGTTGTCAGGATGTGTTCGCACTGCTTGTTCCCAGCTTGTTGACAAGTTGTCATCGGCTTGTTGACAACTTGCTACAAGGTTGTCGACTCAACAGACTTGTTACAAGTTGTTCCAACAACTTGTTATCGTCCAGCAATTTAACAACTTGTTAACAAGTTGTGAGTGACAACCTTGGTACAACTTGTTGACAAGCTTACTACAAGCTTGTTGCGAACACATCTTGTTGACAAGATTACGTGTGTACTGCAGGAGGACACCTTAGTACTTGGTGAAAACCTGCGATGTTTGGTAGAGTCAAACTGGAAGCACTCTTCTCACATGTGACTGAGGTGAAATCATAATCAGACAACTGCATATTGCAGGAATCAAACCCCGAGAACAGAAGCAAAAAGCACTAATCACTGCACAACCCGAACACCTAATTCTAAGTGATAAATTATCAAATTTATGAACTAATTTCTGTAGGTGTTAGACAGGCCTGGTTACTATGTTGAGCCCACGATCGTTACTGGTTTAGCGCATGATTCGAACATAGTCCTTCGAGAAACGTTCGCGCCTATCTTGTATGTTCTTAAATGTAAGGTAGGGTCAACTATTCTCACATTAATCGTGTGTTCTGGTCCAGAGCGATGTTAGGTAAAAAGTATATTCGTAGAGAAATTGTGAGCATGAATCTCGTTTTACTTTGCCGATATTTTTCTTGTTAAACATGCCCACAAGGCAACAAAGAGATGAATTAGAATGAAAATATCGGTGGAGTGAAGCGCGGGCCATCTTCACTGTTTTTCTGTGCGTACATTTCTACATAACATGGCTCTGTGTCCGAGATTGCAGGTCATCAGATATGGTGGTCAACGGGCAGTCAGTATCAGGGTGAGAAAATTATGCCGTAGTCTAGAAGGCAAATAAATATAATTGAGAAATATAGTTTAATTTTCTTGCTCCTATAAGTGTCAACATTTTTTAAGTCGATCACCATCCGGTGGTGCTGTCCGGCGTAACACTTCAGAGTTGCCAAAAAGTTGCTGGCATTGGGAAGGTTGAAAGTGAAACACTGAACATAACATTGCAAGGCAGTTTATAGATGGAATACTCGAACGAAAATTTATATACATTTTTAGACCTAGCCAGAGGAACAGTTGCGAAAAATGCAACCTAGGCCCTCTGGCAGGAATCGAACCTGCGGCCCTGCGATTCCGGTGCAGCGCTCTAACCAACTGAGCTACAGAGTCCAGTTGCTGAGCATCAACCGCAAGTTCGTGTATATATATGGGAGGGATGCCAGTATATGGTATATGGGTAAATACTAAGATTTTTCTCGGCATCTCGTTCGATGGGAATAATAGTTGATGGTGTTTATAGATGGAATATTCGAACGAAAATGTATATACATTTTAGTCAGGCTAGTATTAGTATCAACAGTCAGCACTCAGTCAAACTAGCAGTACTGCAATGGCCAACTGGCAAACCTACCCAGGCAAAAGCCTGCATGTCGGAAAATTTGAAATATACATTTCGTCGTATTGGCGTAAAAACAACATTTGACGGATGGTTATTTATTCAAATTGCTTGTCTTTGTCTTTATTTAGAATCTTGACGAAGCAGTGCAGTGGAATAACGAAGTCGACCAAGGATTGACAAGCAGCGTCTTTACTAAAGATATTGGCAAGATTTTCCAATGGCTAGGGTGAGTTGCTTTTAAATTTTCTCCGTTTTTAAGTACAGCTACCATGTCAACTTTCCTTGTGGGAGGAAACCGGAGTACCCGGAGAAAACCCACGACTTTCGGTAGAGCGTTGACTGACTCTTTTCACATAAGTGCCACGAGTCCGCAGCGAAAAACGGAGAGGGGAAAGCGATCTCAGAGGTGAAAGGCGCTTGCCGCTCTGACGACTGCGCCACCGAAAACCCTTCAACTGGCTCCCACCTTTTACGTGCTGTCATGCTTTCTGTTGCTAGGCCATTTGGTTCAGATTGTGGTATTGTTAATGTGAATATCCCAACAAACGGTGCGGAGATCGGTGGTGCTTTTGGTAAGATACCAGACGCGCAGGGCTTGGGAATAACGGCCGGTCATGTTATTGCCAGTCAAACATGTTATTGCCATAAACGAACCCTTGTAATAGTCGGCCCTTTTAATTATTCATTTATTTAAAGTTATTTTGAAACGGTGGCCCTTTCAAGGTGTGGTTTGTATACAGCTAATTCAATAAAGGTTGTCTTTCCAAAAGCGTGAACCGTAAACTCTGAGCGATCAAACGATGATAGGATATCGCCTATTTAGGTCATTAAACTCAAGGCTTTTGTAGCAAGTTGGTTTTCTATCGTAAGTTTTCTATATGCCTATAGACATCGTTTAAAAGAAAAAATTTCGAGTTTACTGGTCTAAATAAACAATAACCCATCATCCATTGTGCGCTCATAGTTTATCGTTTACGCTTTTGAAAGGACAACCTTAATTGAATTGGCTGTATATACACAAAATCTCTACTAAATGTATTTACCAATTGATCGGCAATGCAAGTATTGTCCGGTCAATACCCAATTTTGACCCGGACAATGTCCGTTCACCGGCCGTTATTTTAAGTCTTGCTCGCACGTGTTAAGTGGAAATATTTTGTTTTGTGCAAAAAATTACGTTCATCTACTACGATTTGGCAAAACTTTCTATCCATAAGCCCAGATCTTCATTAGCATTGCAAATAATATTTTTAAGGTGGTGAAAAGCACACTGGGGGAGGAAGGGAGTCTGGAAGTGATGCTTGGAAACATTACATGAGAAGATCAACTTGGTAAGAAATGATTATATTTCTCTTTTAGAACTTGTGCATCAAAAACGAGATATATGAATAATTTTATTTTACCCCTGCAACACTGCACACAACTTTAACACCTAACTTATACACTTGTGAGTTGTGACCACAATACAAGTCTCTTTGGGTTGTGTTGACAGTGTTGTCAGTTTGAGATGTCAATGGTGTCTTCCTCATTGAAAATGACTTGGTTTTAGCACGTGAAAAGCTTGGAAGACTTGAATGCATGGTATCGATATGGTACCCCTCCATTACCCCCAGTTATTGATGGGTGTGTGTCCAAATTGCGTAATCTAAAGCCATCAAAATATACATTTGAACCCAGACAGCAACTTAAGTCCTGCTCAAAAAATAATGAGATTGAATGAGAGTTCATTAACTCTCATGACCTGGTCAAGTTTGCATAGAAGTAAGTTGATCGACTGGATATTACCACGCGTACCCGTCAAACGAGCTAAAACTCTCATTAACTGTCATCAAAATTTGAGCCAGCTGAGAGTCGATGAGAGTCGAACCATGGTGGTCAAACGCGACTACGCGAGCGAGAGTTGCAACCATTGAACTATAATAGACTGGAACGCTAACGCAGGGGGGGAAATTGAAGCCAGCTTAATTCAGTTTTTCTGAGGTTTGAGTTGAAATACTTAACGCTGAACATTGGGCTGTATATGAAATTGAAGCTATTAAAAAGTTCTATTTGATATAAAAACTTCAAGACTTTAGGTAAAAAGGAAATACTTAAAACTTTGAGGGAAAATATGCCGTATTTTACAAAATTGCGGTTGTTTTTGTATTTTTTAAGTATTTCCATTTTGCCTAAAGTCTTGAAGTTTTTATATCAAATAGAACTTTTTAATAGCTTCAATTTCATATACAGCCCAATGTTCGGCGTTAAGTATTTCAACTCAAACCTCAGAAAAACTAGCTTGGCTTCAACGAATCATAGGACTTGATCATAGGAGTTAGCGTTCCAGTTTACTTATAGTTCACTGGTTCTCATCAACTTTCATCCGGGCCTTTACCTATTTCAACTATGCCATTTATTAGTACGATCAACTACAGTGATGACCTACCATTGGCTCAAGGGATTGAGTTCTAATCAGCATCTGATCACGTGAACTGGAACAGTGAGTAGATATTGCATGTGCCTGCGTTTGACCAGCGTCATGACTTGCAAATGTGGTGCACAATGGTGCATACTAATATTGGAGAATATTGTAGTGAAATTCGACCGACGATAATGGAATAGAATGTAGAATGCGTAGAAATGATGTTTATTATAACCTTAATAATCGGTCTTTGCTGTCGTTTGCTTTCGTAGTTTGCCACGTGGTCGTGCGGATTGTTTTCGTGCGTGAGTTGAATAAATTACGTGGTAATTACGTGCTCGCTTGCGTTTTACAGGCGTTGATACGTCATTTCCGGTATCGTCATCAAATGGCGTAGGAGGGGGGTTGGTTTCGAGTCTTGTGTCAGCAGTTAAAAATTGCGATTCTTCAAATCAAATGTGTGGAAAATATTTCCATTTAAACATGAAATAACCCGGCGAAAAGTTCACTTAAAACGTCCGGATTTATTTCAAAGTTTGCCAGATGAATGGTTTATCCTTCTCGGAGATCTGTTGCTTGTTTTGCTGCCCTCCTTGTCCGTCGAAAATCGCTGCAAAGTTAGCATTCCTACCGCCCGAGCCGACCTATTCTGTCACGACACACGAAGACGGCAATTTTTCACTTCACCTCACCGAGCGCGCAGAATGGCAGTTTGCCCAAACCGACCTGGACAAAATCGAAGTTTTTAAAACGAAATCAAAGCAGGGGAATAACATTTGTTGTATGTATGTAAAATCATCGCCTAGCGCCAAGTTTACATTACTTTTTAGCCATGGAAATGCGGTCGATTTGGGTCAAATGTCTAGCTTCTACATTGGGCTCGGTCAAAGGATAAACTGTAATATTCTATCGTACGATTACTCCGGTTACGGTGAAAGCAGTGGTAGCCCTTCAGAAAGCAATCTGTATGCAGATATAGAAGCGGTCTGGGGCGCGGTAAGATCAAAATATGGGCTAAGTCCTGAGAATATTGTTCTCTATGGGCAGAGCATTGGTACTGTCCCTACTATTGATTTGGCATCGAAGTTCGAATGTGCCGCAGTTATCTTACATTCCCCTTTAACGTCTGGTATGAGGGTTGCATTTCCCGATACTAAACGGACATGGTGTTGTGATGCTTTTCCCAGGTAAATATCGTTTGATATACCCCACTTTTGTATAGTAACAATTTCATACACCCCACTTTACAGGGTAGTATCTGATATTCCCATGTTGTAGTATCTGATATTCCCCTAGTGTGATGCATTTTCCAGGTAAATATCATCTAATATACCCCACCTTTTTATAGTAACAAGGGTAATATCTGACATCCCTTGTGATGTCACTAAGTATGTATCTGTTGCATATTTAGGCATATTATGTAACAAACTGTGTTTAATGTCAAAATACTTAATGTTGAACATAAATATGTCTAATATACAATATGATATAACTATGCAATATAGTAGGAATTCCGAGTTCAGGAAGCAGCAATTAAAATTGTATTTTAACTTGTTAATCCTTAACGACGCTCTTGTTAAATATTTTACTTTGCCTAATGCCAGATGATGTAAGAGAAAGTGTTGGGTGGTAATGGGCCAATCGATGGGTTGTGACAAGAAACATGGGTAGATAGTCATGTGGCTAATATGCCAGGGCTCATTAGGCGTTAATGGTTAATAATTCATGGTTCTGATCATATGTTTATAGCATTGAAAAAGTCTCGAAGATCGTGTCACCAGTGTTAGTTATTCATGGCACAGAAGATGAGGTTATTGACTTTTCACATGGTTTGGCCATTTACGAGAGATGCCCTCGTCGTGTTGACCCGCTGTGGGTGGAGGGTGCCGGACATAATGATGTCGAGCTGTATGGACAATATTTAGAACGTCTTAAGAAATTTTTGCAGCATGAGATAGTCAATTAGTACATATCATTTGGGTATAATAACACATAAACTTGTTTTTATTCTAAAATTGCTACAGGCAATTTACTTAGGTTGCAGTGAATAGATGCTGGGAAACAGTTACTAGTTTTTGACGAGATAGCATTCTCTGATTTAAATTGCGACAAAATGGCAGAACTCTAGATTTGAAATTTTCTACATTCTCAGATAGCATTCTCCGATTTAATATTATTAAAATTTGAAATGGTCTACTTTAGTTTCTCGTGATTTTCTAAACATCATGACATGTTTGTGAAAACATTCACTATCATAATTTCAATTATCATATCCTGTCATGATATTGAGGTTGAACTATCCAGTATGCAAAATTTATATCTGGAATCCTGTTGGATATAGGAATAATGCAAATCTAGGGCCCTGATAACAGCAAATCCTCTCCAAGCAGGAGAGCTGTCAATTGTAAAACAGACTTTGATTCTTCGGTTAGGCCATAGTTTTAATGTAACAAACTCTGTTGCACTAACTTGCAGACACGCTTTCTCAATTTTTTTATATTGGTTCTGGTCTCTTGTAAGCTGCACGGTTTTGACAAATGACAAAAATATTTGTTCATTGTCACAACATTTAGAAGATATTATTCTAATGTGATTAATGCCCCAAAATGTGAACATATTGGGCAAAATTATAAGCAACTTTGTCCAATAGTACTTAATTTCACACTTTTTACATGTGCACTCCTGTCTGGAAATTTTTGTTGTTTAATCAATGTCAGTAAATTTTATACAGATTTCATCAACATAACCTTTTCATTTGATTTTCTCAGCTTAATATAAACAGCTTATATCTTATATACAGTCGATAAACATGAACATATGTATGTGCTTGCCTTGTTAAGTATAATCAAGCATTTGTGTACGGTCTTTGTGGGATTTTCGACCACTTGCCTTTGTCTTGTGGATTGCAAATACTATATAAATGGACTGCTCATTAATTCTCTAGCTGCATAGAAATGCCAATCTTGTACGTGTAAATATGTTTATTACTTGAGTGTATAATAATTATAATAATGATTATAATATAATATAAAAAGACTTTCTGAATAAAAAGAATTTCTGAACTTGCAGAAGTTATAGGGCATAATATACATTTTGTTTTAATTAGTTTGTCACAAAAACAAATGTACAACAAAAGACAATTACCTATTTACATATACAAAAGTATTTGTTCCTTTTACGGTCTCCTGTGTCACATCTCAATTGACAACTTCCCCCTAGATCTTGCAGCATGTTGTAACTGAGTCATGTGTTATAAGATTCAACCTAATCTGACTCACAGTACAACACTAAACTTTACGCTTGCGCAGCAGTTATAAGTTTATTGAGATCATATTGTGTTGCCTCTCTCATACATCTTGCTGCATGTTGTAACTGAATCATGCCTTCAGCATTGTAGGATTCAATCTCTCTTTCTAACATGTCAGCTATGCCTTCCAGTAACTCAAAATAACTGTAGCACAGAGCAGCTCGACGAATCCTATTCAGTTCCTAGAAAGGAAAGCCACATTTTGTTATCCAATGAACCATACGTATATCTGAAAAACTAGATTTTTGTGTATATATTTTGAATGGCAAATGGAAAGGGTAGCAATGGCACACTTGAATTTTACACACCGTTACATTGGGTAAAATTATTTCACATTTACTGTCGTTCCTTTTAAGGGACACTGCAAAAAAGCATTTTCACAGAGGTAACCATGTAACAGAGCCAGAGGTGTCCATAAAAGAGGTTCGACTGTGTAACAAATTGACGAAAAGAATAATTCTACTGTTCACAAACCCACCTTGTAAAACTGATTGAGTTTGTCTGGTAATTTCCTGGCATATCTCATCAATTTCTGAATATCAGCCTAAAAGACCAATACATTTTAAATTATCCTTACACCCCAATGAATTGTCTTGCAAGTTAAGGTCTTAAGTGTATATTATTTTAATTTATTGTATGTGAACTAATGGTAAAAGCCCTGTCTAAGTTCTTGGACAGCACTTCTTTTCTAACATGAAATATATAATTCATTCACCTTACTAAGGGCCTTCACTTGTCGAAACATAGAAGTTCTTATTGTATTTTTCCGGTAGTTTTACACAACTCAACCACTGAATCTAATGTGCAATAATAATAATAATAACATTGTCTGGTGGTATTGTATAGAGTATAATAATTGGGGCTAAACTTGTTTAAAAATGTGCCTGCATACATTCAAAATGTGTCTGCAAACTCTCGCACACTTTAATGATGCTTATGGTGCACACCCCAGTAAAACGTCTGACCAACCACCTCCCCCCCAATTATATGAGCCAGGATCCATCCTCTGCAACAGAATACCTGCAAGCCACTTCCTTTCACCCAAACAACACTGGCCTGCGAGTGGTAACTTCGACGTCTGCTTGCCTCGACTGGAAATGGGGATTCTTCCAAGTCTCCATCTAACTTGTACGGATTATCTTGCATTTCTGCCGAGGGCATGAGTCGCTTCAAATTTCCTAGCCACGGAATTTCCACGCCGGGCGAAAAGACAGACAAAACTAAGTTTGACTTCTTCTTGCTGTCTGCCCAGGAATACAGCATGCCAAACCAGTTAGGGCTGCAGGAAATATGGAAAATGCATAATTTCAGGTTTGATACTGGTTTGAGGTGTGGTTAAGAAATCCACAATTACTACAGAACTGTGCTTTTATAGGGCCCTGTTACTGTGTTAAGGTAAATCCGACAGGCAATATTGTTGAAACAGCAACATATAGGAAATAAAATAGCGACATATGACTCAAACTTTGTCCCAACTGCGACATCAACATCAAGAATGCGGGAAAACAATAGTGAAATTGTGAAAGTGACATGGCAACCTTTTGAAACAGTGACATTAATCCTGCCCCCCCTGACACTTCTGCTTACCCTAACTGTGCAAAAGCGACCATTTTCTCAACCTTTAAACTACCATGTAATAAGACACAGAATGATGGTTCTTTGCCGTCACCATCAGTTGCGTGACCCAGAGCCACCCCTGTTGGTATGACCAGATGTCTGGTCAAACATGGTGGGTTGCCAAGATCTATCGCATCTAGGAAGCCGCATATCTTGATCTCTTTTGGAAATGGTTGATCAGAATCTTTTACCATCATATTCCTGGTTTGATTTTTGGATGTTGCTTTCGGAGGAGGGTAGAGAGTTATTGCAGACTTAAGGTGTCCGCAGGTTAGGGTTCCATTGTAGGAGATATAATTTTCATGTGCGAGACGTTTAAATGCTTCTTGCGCCGAATGGACCCCCGCGGGTGAGTCAAGCATGTACACCCCACCGCCATGACCACAAGTCTCGATCAAGTCTTGTAATAGTTTTAAAGTTGCGGACGGCGTGTCATCTAAAGTCGACGTACACACTACATGCATAATGCAAGGAAACGGTAGTGGCATTGTGCACATGTTTTCAGCCATATCTCCAAGTCGGTTCGTTAGAACCTCGTTAATGGTCGTCGCACCACCCAAGTTACCATCTGTAACGAGCACTAATTGTACTGGTACAGAACACCCCCATTCCTCAATTACCAAATTTGATACACCATTTAATGCATTGCCGAGAAAAGTTTTATCGTAAGTGTCCACATTCATACAACCTTCTTTCAAAGCGTCATAGTCACGGGTAAAACGCACAACGATTTCCCAAAGAGATGAAAAAGCTATCAAAGCAGTAAACTCTAGTTTACAATTCTCACTTAAATAGTCAAAGAAAGCGTAAAGTCCTCGTATAGATAATAGTCGCTTGTTCACGTTGCTGTCTGCTTGTTGTTCGTTGTCTTGAAGAGCTTTTAGCATAGATAGAGAAACATCTAATAGAACTACAGTAGGCATCTCGTTTTGGCTGTAAAAATACTATAGATTGGCTAAAATTCAATAAATTTTGAATTCCTTTTTCAAAAGCTTTATATATTATTGCTTAATGCACCAGGTTAGGGTGAATTTGGGGTGTTTGGGGGAATACATGAACAGCGAGAAATGTAGGGATGTCGTAGGATAGACGAACATTTTTGGGGGGTTAGGAGCAGTGAACTGGTTAGGAGCAGTGAACTGGTTAGGAGTTTATATCAAGTTTTATTTTTGCAAATTTTCCTTGACAGCTTTCGAACAAGGAAAATTGTTCGTGTGTACGGCCGACAAGGAAAACATGACAAGGAAATGCGCAGTACGATACTGCACACTTTATTTTCGATCTAGTTGAGCGGTCACAGTGAGCTCCATATATATCTGGAGTAAGAACTTCTAATGTTCGGCCAATAGGCCAAGTGAAGCCAAAGATGGCGGCAATTGACGTCCAAACTCATGAAGGTCATAAACAGTTTTCATACCATTTTTCTAGCTAATTCCAGTTTATACTAACAGATCGCATCGCTAATCAAGTTATTAGTTCATAAAATCATGATGTTATTGTTTACATCGGAGTAAAAACACAAAATTTCGGCACACTCCTTGCCGGCTTGTGCAAACCGCGCGGTCGAAAACAATAGAAAGGGATTGGCACTGGACGTCAATTTCCGCCATCTTTGGCTTCACTTTTTGCACATAAGTTCTCACTCCAGATATATATATATAGAGCTCACTGAGCGGTCATTGCCACTATAAACCTGAAGTATTCACTCGTGTCGTTAATACACGGGCTCGTAAAACTGGTCAAGGAAAAATTGATCGAAACTTGACGTACACACGAACAACGGTACGTTACATTTCAAAACGTACGTTTGGCGTTTCAAAACGTACGTTTAGCGTTTCAAAACGTTTTGCCACGTCCCATGTCATGTTTGGGCAATGAAACTGACATGTTTTAGGGCTTCGAACGGCATGTTTTGCTACGCACGCCCACTAGAAAGGTTTTAAAAGTAATTCGCACGTTTAAGAGCGAGGTTTAATATTGGACGATGAAATCCGCGGACCAAATTCAAGTGCAAGTTCAGGCCTAGGTGGGAGAAACACGACGTGTTTTTTTCATGACTTCGCAAAATCTGTTCCAAATATGTTTTACTGTATGTTACCACTGACCTCATGTTGATATCATAGATCTGTGGGGAATATTCACATCACCACATGCCCTCTGTCATTGATGGGAATGTTGAATGACATACGCCTGAGCAAGCCTTTCACGTTTACGTGACTGCACGTGCAAAATACAAGTATAAGTCAATATTTTTAAATTTGTTTTCTCTACTTCTTTTGTGTCGATGTTTTGTCAAAGTTTAATAGCTCGTGATATGGTTTGCTTAACTTTAACTCCATCGGCTTGGCAGTTTTCGAAATTCAAAGGGACCATGCCGCTGAATAAGTGATCGTTTTGATATTATAAAATAAAAAACCGGAGACATGAATTATATCAACAGACGAAAGTAAACTGAACTCGACACGAATTTACGGTTTATGCTCAGCAACTGGCGTTCTGTAGCTCAGTTGGTTAGAGCGCTGGATCGGAATCGCAGGGCTGTAGTGTTATATACTTTATGGTTCGCCACGAACATGCATTTGGGATGAGGTCATGATCAAAGAGAAATATATTTGTGTGTGAAACATGAGGATGCGACCCAAAATACAGCAGTTATCTTAGGTTAGAAACTTGAAGTTATCCATGTATGCAACTAAGTGGGGAGCGGGGGAGGGGGGTGCGGTGGGGGACAAAATTCTTACAATTTTTGCGTACGCCTATTGCCACAAATCCGCCTCAGAATCTTTCCCCAGTTCTATAAAGCGAGCGAGTTGCGCGAAGGAAAAATGACGTCATTTGAAAAGGACTGCGAAATTAAAGTCTAATTGTTTAAATGACGTCATTTCTATTTTTTTTTCTTTGCGTACAAGGCGATGGAGGGGGGTATGATTTTCGAAATTTTTGCGTACGTATACTAAATGGATGTACCCTAGCTAAACGTCTGTGGAAACATGCGAGAAATAAGAAAGCTTTTGTAAATTAATGATTGTGGTGTTATCCACAAAAACAAAATTAATTATTTTTATCAACCGACTGTCCAAAGTCTAAGAAGTCTATAATCACGACCCGGCTAAACTATCCTTGCTCGTGTCACCACTTCGCTTGCGCCGGCAACGCAGTGAAATTTGACCCGTTAATTGCGTTGCCGGCGCGACGTGCATGTCACCCGATCTTTAGAACGCTGCATCGGAATCGCAGGACCGCAGAGTTATATGGCTTTATGCTTCGCCACGAACGAACATACATTTGGGGATGGGATCATGATCAAAGACAAATATATTTGTGTGTGAAACATGAGGATGCGACCCAAAATACAGCAGTTATCTTAGGTAAGAAACTTGAAGTTGAAGTTATCATCCATGCATGCAATGCCACATGGAATGCCACTTAATCAATTGTCCTTTTAATGAGATCTTAATTGCCACTACCCACTACATGTCCCGTACATAATTGTGTTATTAGTACAATAATACAATGTTTTTCGTTCAATATGATTATGGTATTCCTTAAATCTGCGTTGAACTTAAAACTAGTAGTCTTGGCGATAAATAAACAGATCTAGTTTGATTTGGTAGCCTGCATAAAGTTTAAGACTAAGTGTCAACATTTCTGAAGTTCATCACGATCTAGCGGCTCAACACGTGAATATACAATGATCTTCGCGCAATTGTCTCTTCTTGCAAGACCTTTCGGTTTTTTCTTGTACTTATTTCGCTACGTTGGCAGAGCAGCCACTTGCAATCTGTTCGCACTGTCTGTGGTAAAATACGGTGAATCTTCAATACTATCGGAGCGTCCAGATACACCGTGTTGTATGCCTCCTCTCCGTCTGCGAGGCACTATGATCTGACCGTCTGTATTGTTCGATTGAGAATCCAATTCACCGTACTCTATAAAACTTCGCGATAAATCCGTTAAACTAACTGAAGTGTTCAAACGATTCGGCGTGTCGGAAGATGAGTTGCTTGTGCCATTAGTACGAAGTCTCCAACCCATTAGACAAACCCTCGAATTTTCTCGGAATTTCTATTACTTTCGATTAATTGGACCCTGCTTGTGGCTATGTATGTAAAAGTATCACAAGTCACTATAAATTCTGAAGTCAACTTTAAAGTGATTACACATCAAAGCTTATATATGCAACCTTAACCTTTTCAATAATTACGTCACCGATAATTTCGATCACTCGTTGGCCCGGGAGCCTCGTTCTCATGAGTCGTGAGCGAATAGGCACGTGAGTTATTACATATTCTATCCTAATTATAAAATATTAGGGAATTTTTTGCTGTAGGACTTTCCCAATGCCCAGAGCGGTCGCCGACGTGATTGATGATGATGATGATAACTTTATTTAACCACGCGCTAACATAATTGTCAGCTAAATCTGGTTCCCACAATGGGCGTGTAAAATATTAACAAATAGTTACAAGTAAAAAATAATAATACAAAATAAAGAAGTATCATGCAGTTACAAATATACAAATATTAAGTATCTATTTACATTAAGAATCATGTGATTTTATAAGCTAAGAGTAGTGATTTTTCTTTTAAAACTTGAGATCGATTTACTTTCTCTTATATTGAGTACTGCATGTGTGAAGTTAGACTTGCTACAAGTCGACTCGCATTAAGAATTGTTCTAAAGTATAATGACAGGGTTACTACGGACTGGGTTAATACAGACTAGGTTTATACGAGCGAACGAGGGAACGAGTCGACTTGTCGCGTTTGCAAGAAATCGCATCCCTTGGCGCGAAAAATTACAGCGGCACGAAGCCGAATGGGTTTTCCCCTGCCCCGTAACCCAGGCGCTAAGTTGCCGCTATGACGTTGCGTGGTCGTTGCGTGGAGCGCGTGGATAAATTGACGGAAAACGCCGGAATTTTCCGTTTTTCTCCCACGCGCGTTACCCCGCGCGCTCCACACGCAACGGTGTAGCAAGCAAAGCGCCTGGGTACGAGGCAGGGTTTTCCCTGCAAAACGTAAGTGTTGTTTTGACAGAATGAACTGACAGGTCTGCTACACGAGATAAGACTCGTGTTACAAATTTGCTAGACTTCACGCGTAGCCAATGTCAAGAGCCAATTTCCGACTCGCGCTTTAAGAAAATTGTGCTTAACTGCGCGTCTGGGCTTTACCGCGCGTCTAAATAATTCGAGTCGACTTGTAGCAAGTGTAGTGCGAAGTCGTCTGCCTCGCTTTGTGCTTTGACGTACGGTTTGAACTGACTCGTCGTTCTCCCTTCCACCCCCGCGCGCCCCTGTTCCCCGCGCGCGATTTCTGCAGTCGCGTGTACCCCACGATATCCGTTTCAGCTTTCTATTTCAATTTTCAAGCTCTATTTCAAGCCTTTAGAAATAAAGACGATAACCATTAAAATGGCGGTGAATGTAATGGCCGTGCGGAATGGGTTGCGGAATGGATTGCGGAATGGCATACGAAACATTATTTCGCGACATTATTTCGTTTAAAGATTATTTGGACGATAGAAAACAAATTGTGAAATATAACTCAGTGCAATCAACAGAAAAGACAATACTAACGGGTGTACCCCAGGGTTCAATACTTGGGCCACTGCTCTTTATCTCATATATAAATGATATTCAAAATTGTAGTGAAATTGTTTCAATACTATTATTTGCTGATGATACCAATATACAATACAGTCATACGTGCATCAAGAAACTAAATGAAACACTTCAAGTTGAAATGAATAAAACGCTGAATGGCTAAATTTAAACAAACGTTTGTTTACATTTATTTTTATTACTATATTATTTAAGGTGGTGATGTAACCCGATGTAAACAACCGTAACGTCCATTTTTTTACATATTTAAAACTCAAACGTGCGGTGCCAGTGTGGGTAGAGTATAGCAAATACGGCGGTTATCTATTGTGTAACAAAACTAAGACAAAATTAAGTAAAACTTTATTTAAAGTTTACAAACAAAATGTAAACGTCCGTAAAACGTCCGTTTGTTTACATTTTAAACAATCGAGATATTACACAAGTAAAAACTAACATTACGTTTTTAGGCGTCGTTATAGACGAATATTTAACTTGGAAGGATCATATAAATTTAATAACCAAGAAAATTATAAAGTCAACTGGAATAATAGCAAAAATACGTCATTATACTAACTTAAATACTCTAAAATTAATCTACTACGCCTTAGTCTATCCATATATCTAATTTATGGCAATCTTTTATGGGGTAATACATACAAAAATCGAATTAAAAAATTAATAAACATTCAAAAGAAAATTGTACGTTTTAATGACATTTATATCTTATTTAGATCATACTGATAAAATATTTGAGTACCTAGGTATATTGAACCTGAACAGGCTTAATGATTATCTCACCAGTTTATTCACGTTCAGATACCATCATTTAAATAATTTACCAGAATTGTTTACAAACTACTATATCACAAATAGTCAAATTCATCAACATAACACGAGAAACTCATCAAAACTGCACAAGTCTTATCAAAGAACAAACTATATTAAACACTCACTCTCCAACAAGGAGTTGATATTTGGAATAGTCTTAGTATAAAACTGAAAAACGTAGTATCATATAATATATTCAAAGTTCAATAAAAAAAATACTTCATAAAAATTTAACAATCATACTATATTCACAACATATATTTTTCATTATGCTTCTTAATTATTATGTAAATAGATGTAATATATATAGCTGTAGCTCTTCTATCAGCAAAATCTATAATACACACTGTAACGTCACTTTTCACTTATATATATTTTGTATAAATTAGGATTTTTAATGTTGAAAAAAAACCTTTATGGTTTTAACTAGGGGTCTTCATTTAAAAGCCTGTAAAGGTTTCTAGTAGACTCCTAGCCCTAGATAATAATTATGTATATATATAGTTAGTATTTTTGTGTAATAAATGGGCGAATAATAATAAAATAATGTTGGTGCATTACATGAAAATTACATATTGAATCTGATTTATACACAGTGCACGAATAGCCAAATATCTGTTTCATGATCCCCGTGTCAGTCGCCTCTGAACATTAGATAGCATGTTTTCTACATTTCATTTTGTTATGTATAGCTGTAACCTGAACAAGCTCAGCTTTGCTCTACCAACAGAGAAGGATTTGGGTTAGGATTAAGGATTAGGATTAGAGTTAGGATTAAGATTATACTTAAATTCAGGATGTTGATATGGAAATTGAGCTAGAATTTGCTACTGATGGACTATTGTTTCACCAGACTCACCACACGCAGAGCACCACACGTATGTACTTGCGAGATGGGAAGACATTGGGTGGGGGGGAAACCACTGACCTCATGTTGATATCATAGATCAGTGGGGAATATCCACATGCCCGCTGTTATGAATGTCGGCATTCACATGGCTGGGAATGTTGAATGACATAGGTCTGAGTCAGAGGGTCTGAGTAACCGCAGACAAAACAGCCTTTAACGTTTACGTGACGCAAGTATAAGTCAATATTTTTAACTTTGTTTTCTCTTCTTCGTAACTTCCTGTTCGTTTGTGTCGATGTTTTGTCAAAGTTTAATAGCTCATGATATGGTTTGCCGGCTTTAACTCCATCGGCTTTCCAGTTTTCGAAATTGAAAGTAATAAGGACCATATATGCCGCTGAATAAGTGCTCGTTTTGATATTATGAAATAAAAACCCGGAGACATGAATCAAATGAAAAGACGATACTAAACTAAACTGAACTATACACGAATTTGCGGTTTATGCTCAGCAACTGCAACGCAACGGGTCAAATTTCATTGCGTTGCCGGCGCGAGTGATAAAATTGCACGTGTCTCATATCTGGCGCGGCAACGCAATTGTAACCCGATGCGTTCGGCAATCGTTGCGGAAAGTTGAAATGTTTGAACTTTCGGCAACGATTGCTGAAAATATCAAATTACACAGGCATTGTTTGAGCAGGAAACGCAATGATTATTTTAAGCCAGCCAATGAAATTCGCTAATTGTGCATGGCCAGTGTGCTGTGAAAACTACTGCGAGGAGGGTGAAAGAAGGCGAGTAGCTCATTGTAAAGACTGCGAATTTAAGAAGTATTTACTCTGAACTTTGAGAACTATTTGGAGAGCTAAATGGAGCAAGAAAACACCACGCACGTAATAGATTAAAGATCCCCCTTTTAAAGAGTCCCCCTTTTAAAGAGTCCCCCTTTTAAAGAGTCCCCCTTTTAAAGAGTCCCCTTTTAAAGAGTCCCCCTTTTAAAGAGTCCCCTTTTAAAGAGTCCCCCTTTTAAAGAGTCCCCCTTTTAAAGAGTCCTCCTTTTAAAGAGTCCCCCTTTTAAAGAGTCCCCTTTTAAAGAGTCCCCCTTTTAAAGATCCCCCTTTTAAAGATACCCCTTTTAAAGAGTCCCCATTTTAAAGAGTCCCCATTTTAAAGAGTCCCCCTCAGTAAAGATTCCCCCTTTTAAAGATTCTCCGTTCCGATTCCCCGTTCCCCTTGTGTGCGAAACATGATGTGACCCAAAATACAGCAGTTATCTTAGGTTAGAAACTTGAAGTTATCCATGTATGCAACTAAGTGGGGAGCGGAAGGGGGGGTGCGGTGGGGGACAAAATTCTTACAATTTTTGCGTACGCCTATTGCCACAAATCCGCCTCAGAATCTTTCCCAAGTTCTATAAAGCGAGCGAGTTGCGCGAAGTAAAAATGACGTCATTTGAAAAGGACTTTGCGAAAGTCTAATGACGTCATTTCTATTTATTTTTCTTTGCGTACAGGGCGAGGGAGGGGGTATGATTTTCGAACTTTTTGCGTACGTACTAAATGGATGTACCCTAGCTAAATGTGGTGCCGAATGGCAATGCACTGAATGCAGTTTGAAAACTGATCAAAACTATTGGATATTGAAAAAAATACGGGTGTGTATCGGATCAATATACATGGAATGCCACTTAATGACTGAATATCCTTTTAATGAGACCCGTGATGAGACATTTCCGTTAAAGGTCATGAGATCTTAGCCACTACATAATTATGTTATTAGTACAATAATACCATTGTTTTCGTTCAATATGATTATGGTATTCCTTAAATCTATTTGCCGTTCGCTGTTTAATATATTCCAGCACAATAGTACCCGCCACCGTGTACATCATTGGCCATGGTTAACCATTTTTTATTTAACTTTAGATTATGTTCTTATCAATGTTTATTGTCTGTAATCTTTAATCAAGCCTGATTTGCCCTTTGGTATAGTTTGAATACATCTAACGTACTTCACTCTTCAGCACTTTAGCGCAGATTTCACTAAGCACTAATGCACTATGGTTATTATTTTCTTTATATGCAGTAGTCTTGTTTTGGTGATAAATAAACAGATCTAGTTTAATTTGGTCGCTCGCATAAACTTTAAGTGTCAACATTTCTGAAGTTCATCACGGTCTGCTCAACACGTGAATATACACTGACTCACTGAGTGATCTTCGCGCAATTGTCTCTTCTTGCAATATTTTTGAAGACCTTTCGGTCTTTTCTAGTACTTGTTTTGCTACGTTGGCAGAGCAGCCACTTGCAATCTGTTCGAACTGTCTGTGGTAAAATACGGTGAATCTGCAATACTATTTGAGCGTCCAGATACGCCGTGTTGAATGCCACATCTCCGTCTGCGAGGCATCTGACCGTCTGTATTGTTCGATTGAGATTCCAATTCACCGTACTCTATAAAACTTCGCGATAAATCCATTAAACTAACTGAAGTGTTCAAACGATTCGGCGTATCCGAAGATGAATTGCTTGTGCCACTAGTACGAAGTCTCCAACCCATTAAACAAACCCTCGAATTCTGTTTGAGAATTCAAACAATGAAATTGAATTTCTCTCGGAATTTCTATTACTTTCGATTGATTGGACCCTGCTTGTGGTTATGTATGTGAAAGTATCACAAGTCACTATAAATTATGAAGTCAACTTTACAGTGTTTACACATAAAAATGTCTCGGTGTCTCAATTAAGCTTCTTATATTCCAAGCAAATGAGACATTACGTATTTGATCCTAATTGTGAAATATTAGGGAATTTTTTGCTATAGGACTTGCCCAGAGCGGTCGCCATGGTGATGAGTGGTATTGACGTCAGCAGTATCGAAACTATGCTATAGCAATGCTGTGTGAAGTCGTCTGACTCACTTTGACGTACGGTTTGAACATTAAAACCGGCAGGACATTAAAATTGTTGTCATTTTAAGGCTAGATTGGGTCGTGTGATCTGGCTGGGTTTCATGACAAGTGGCAACATGCCCGTGGTGTGAACCTGTCACAAAGCTCGATGACGATTATTAAACCACTCGAACATGTAATTTGATCGTTTTGAAACCACAATATCAACTACCCTAGCAAAGAGATTTTTGTTTGAAATTCATGTCGTGACATTTCTAGTATTAGCTTCTCTTCAAAAATTTCAAAGGGTAGGGTATTAAAGCTTAAAGATTTAATCCTCTTTTTAACTCTTAATTCTTTAAGATGAATCGAAGGCTTAAATAATTTTCGGATTAATTCTTAAAAAATTCTTTTTAAAACATGTTAAAACATTATTTTATAACTACCGGTTTAGTGAAACTTATTATAATTATCATTTTGACATTTATGAATTGTTACAGAAAATTCCTCAATTTTATTGTTTTTGAAACTAGCCATCACTATACCATTAAAATGCAATTTGCGGTTTAATATTAAGTCAATGCACGCACCTGCTGTTTCGTAATTATTCTGTTTATTACATAATGGCATTATTATTTATTGGCAAGCACATTTGTTGTTAATTTGCAAATTAACACAAGTGCAGTAGATTTATAATGTTGAATCTTTGATAATCGTTGCGTGGAAAGCTAGGAGGTTGCTTCCTCGTGATTTGTTAATTGGATTTTATGATTTTCAAAGACCTTTCAATAGAGCATTATGGGACCAATGGATGTGACGTAATGATTCGCCGTTGAACAGACATTCTAGTCCTACTAACTTCCAGTCAACCGCCGAACTCTAGTCCCCAGGCTACACTACCGGGCGAGCGAAACTCTGGGAACGAGGATACCTAAACTGCCTTTGTCCAACCCCTGGTCATTAGTGATCAATCATGTACCCATACTCAGTGAAACGAGAATATGACCATTGTTATATAAGGTGGAATATATATGGTACCCTACGCTGATTAGCATTTATATATTCAGAAAATTTACTAAAGTCGTGTTGTTCAGGATTTAGGTTCATTTCAAAACAGCTTTTATGTCAGAGCCTGCAGAACGTGGAACACTCTACCAATATCAACAAGGAACTTAACTTTACTGTCTTCATTTAAACGTTGTCTATTTAACTACTACTTTTTATTAACTTCTAATGTTTATAACCCAGAATTGCCGCACACCTACAAGACTGTATGTATTAAATGTCATCAAGCTCGTCCTTTGGATTCACTCAGTAACACTTTGTGCTGCTAGTGCACTTTCTTATATTGTGAGGTTATTCATTGACCTTTTTATATTTGTTCACTTTTTGTTGTGATGTACTATTTAGTGTTTAACTCTTTGTATACATGATATTTTTATGTATTTTGTACCTGTGGGTACGCCCTACCTGTATTGGGTGAAATAAATAAATAAAATAAATAAATGTCAGGTATATCTACGCAACATGCTACAAACATATCGCAGTCGAGTTATAGAGGGTCTAGATGGGGTTTAATGTTAAGTGTTATATGCCCCTATTTTATAATGTTTAATGTTGCTATGCTAAACATTTTGCTGTTACTCAAAAAATTAGCAGTTAAGTGTTGCAATCAGTACTACAAAAAATCTAACATATTCCAAAAAATACCATCAAAAGACCTTAAGACTACTAAGTTTCTAACAAAAGTAATACAAAACTACAAAAAGAGTGGTCAGATATTGCGTTTACAGTCTTTACATCACTTGTTTATACACCACGTCCTAGCCCCTTGTCCAATTGCGTGGTTTTAACATTTTCAGAAAATTAGCAAAATTTTACTGTTATGCGAAATTTCTTACCGTTAGGTGTTAAATTGCTAAAAAATATAATGTTTACTGTTTTGGGTACCCCCCCCCCCCCATCTAGACCTTCAGTTGTACAAGGATAAGCTCGAGGATAAGAAAATAGAGATGTTGGTCACTGCAGTATATAATTATGTAAATTACACTAAATCTGATTTACGCACAGTACATCAACAGTCGTATCTCTCTTTCTCTGTGTCATTCGGTGAGTTTGAGAATTGTCTTTTTGCGAAGGTTTTTGGAACCTACTTAATTATTCTTGGAATCTCCCATGCCCATGGGCATGCTGGGAAGTAATCAATTATAGACAGGATGTTATAGATTAAAAAGACAATTAAAATGTTAATAAGCACGCAGTTATAATATGTACTGATATGTTCTATGCTTGTATGTATATACAAGAACGATATATTTTACATGGTCTTCACTATATAACTAAGTCTATCTCTATAAAATGTAACTGATTTTGTTTACTTTACGTGATTATGACAATTGTTAAGCTGAGAACAGTTTTAAATCCATAATGGTGTAATCAGCAGCGAGGTAAAGAGTGAAAGATGTAATCAGAAAACAATCTTACTGTTAGCAAGTTTTCAAATTCATATCGTTTACCATAAAACAAAGTTTTCTCTTAAGTCGAAACAAACACAAACCACGGCAGCTATTCTCACGAACAAATGGACAACATCCCACTGAAAACACACTGTAAACATAGCCAACCAGCGACAACATAAATAATATGAAACTTGGTTTCCATTAAATCGCAAGCAAGAGCGAGCAAGAGTCCCTTTAAGCGATGGTGCGATTTTCGCGATTGCGACACTTCGGCTTACTCTTAACACGCGACTTTTGCGATTGCGACACTTCGGCTTACTCTTAACACGCGACTTTTGCGATTAAATGGAAATCAGAACTAAATATGACAGTTATATATTGACTCTAATACATGCAAACACATCAATTCTCCTTAAATTTCTTGACCATCTGAGAAGAAGGCCAAGCCATTAGCCAACTATATCTTCAATCTTCAAAAAGTATCCTTAAATTCCATCTTCCTCTGCTATCTTAATTTGTATTTTTTTTGGTTATATTGTAACGCCACAGCTTTTTGGGATATATATGTTATATGTTTACGGTTATAACAGATTATCTATCGTATAAAAGCACCAACTAGGCGAGTTCAAACACGCCCGTAATTCGTAATCTCGTAGTTATCCTTTGTGACATTTTCCAATTTATCTCCAACGATTCTCAAGATTTGTCCAACAATTGTACATGTCATTGTAGTTTGCTGTGTTCTTTCTAATCCGTTCTGTTGTACGGTGGTCAATTCCGTGCTCGAATACTGCCTTTGTAAAATAATTCGTTCGACTTCCCGGCCTGTTATGGCCACAGATTGCGGCCGCTCTCTTCTCACAGTTCTGGAACTATTAATATTAGACTGTTCTGATTTCTCGTTTGTTTTCTGCCAACCCATCTGATGCTTTTGAAGCTTTCGCTGTTCTGAAGTTTGAAGGAAAATGTTCACTCAATAAGTGCTACTTCTCTTGACGTATCGAAACTCCGTGTCCTTATCCTCTCTTTGTGCATATAGTAATATTATTGTCTAAGGAATTTCTTTAGCCAATCACAGTTTCATAACAATCGAACGTAAAAAATAATTGCCCACGTCAAAGTGCTGCGTCATTATTTATATGCGGACGATGTATTATATTTATACATGCGGACGATGTATTATATTTCAAGATATAAATAGTTCTGATGTATAATAATTTGCTCATTTTAGGCACAATTGATGGGCAAGAACATTATAGTTTTCAAATTTTGTGAGATTATTAACATACGGAAAGAATTAGTCAAAAAGAACTTAAAATCTAGGATTAAAATTGGGAAAAATTCGTTCGTGATTTTTTCGTGTTTCGTTGCTTCCTCGTATTGCGGGGGTGTTAAGTTAGTTTACTTGTCATGGCCACAAAGCCAACAAATCTGGCGCCTATACGCCCTGAAAGAACTTCCCGTTCCTGTTAAACAAAGGTTGACGTTTAAGGGCTGAATAGATCTTTTCCGTTGGATAAAGGATGTCTTTCACTTTTTAGCCAAAGACAACGTCCTGCTCTAGCCCACGGATAGCAGGTCCCCTATTTATAGCAGCTGTTTCAGCTGATTGGGTCAACCTGTTAAAATAAACTGAATCCTGAATCCTCTCCTCAATCAGGGTGTCTGATCGGGTTGGAAAATTGGAATTGGGAAGAATGTTGTAATAGAGTACTTTTCATTTTTCGACTATCTGGTGGACGCGTGAAGGCATGCGAACATCCATGATTTTTTTCATTTATCGACGGTCAATGATGATTGACGGGCAGTATCTTTCCTCATCTGGCCTACACAGGTCATTGCTGGTTTCCCTCCTTCCTTTTACCATGTTTTAAATAATTAATTTTAATAATTCGGGCTTGGGTTTTACCTCTCCTCCTTACCTCCTAGTGGCACAAGTAATTTCTATAATCTTGTATAATCCTAATTTTCCATAATTATAACTTTTTGTTTGTTCTATGGTTGAAGGAAGTCAGTGATATCCAAGCCAGCTCGAAATGATGATGATGATGATGATGATGATGATAGATGTGTCATTTACATAAGCGAGAGTAGTTATGCGAGAGTTTGCATGAGAGTTTCATGAACTCTCCAATCCCGGTCAACAAAGAGAACAAGAATAGCATGGACCCATAGCTAAAAAAACAAAAAAACTCTCATCGACTCTCATCCAAATTTGAACCAGCTCAAAGTTGATATGAGAGTGCACGAGTGTCGATCAGCGACGCTCATCAACTCGATCTCATCCTCGTTTGACCGGGGGCTGACTGCGCCTTCCTCAGCTCCGTAACAAAACTTATATTTTATTTAGAGATCTCTGCAGAATAGATGAGGTGACACGCGCATTTTAATCCGGATTTTATTCAATCACAATTTGTAACTGAGTAAGGAAAGATATACCCAAGAGAAACTCAATACAGCGTAACACATTATTTATTAGTAGAATCATACTAGTATACTATTGCAAATGCTGTAATTTGATTGGCTACGCTACTCGCTACCTAATTGTCGATAGATAGCGAGTAGCGAAACAGCCATCTCCTCGGCGCGATTTTTAACGAATTTATTTCAATAAATTATGAAAAACGTTTTGAAATACTGTTTTCTTGCTGGTTTCCACTAAAACAATTAGATTATTCGCTCTCGATTTCTATGAGATGATAGTTCATTCGGGCTTCGCCCTCATCAACTATCACCTCATAGAAATCTTGAGCTCATAATCTAATTGTTAAATATTCATGTCCAATAACATCGATGGTTGTCATGAATACTGTCGAACTTATGTGGATCGTAAACATGGTAAAATATTGAGTACAATCCGTACGGATCGTGAAATGGTCTATACGGATCGTATGAATCTTACGAACTGTAAAATAGTTTACAGATGGTTCTTAAGAAAAGATTAACAGTTCGTCAATCAACGCGTTCACGAATCGTACGGATGTCAATCTACTGTATTTTTTCAAGCATTTTTGTCCTGCTGTAGATCACGAATCTGGAATAAACTTAACTCCTTGTGATTCAATTTGATACACATTTATCTTCTTGCAGTTGTTACAATGGATGCCTGACTGGCCGCAAGAATTGTATTTTTACCAGACTGTACAAAAAAACCCAGTCAAAACTGTTTACTTAACCTTTGATTTAGTCAAAAAATGACCATCCAACCATTTAATATAGTTGCGAGGGATGTACCATGTGGGAATCAGGGTAATGTATGGTGAACATCTTTGTACATTATGCTAGGCATTGATTTTCATCATACGATTCAACCATTTCTCTTCGCTACCAACCCCTGGCATAAATAAGGAATGGTCCCTTACAAAGTCCTGGTCGCATTACAGTCGGACTCTGGTCTGTCTAACGGCAGACCATTTTACCTTTCGGTTTAAGATTAAGCCTCAGTTGGGGCACAGGCCCAGAGTGCAAAAACGCTGCGGGTATGTTGGTACCACCCGCGAGGAAGGTTTATTGGCATTGAGGAAGGTTGAAGGTGAAACACTGAATAATAGATTGCAAAGCAGTAAGTACCAGACTAGTCAGGCTAGTATTAGTAGCACCAGTCGGCACTCAATCAGACTAGCAATGGCCAACTGACCGAAACCTACACAGGCAAAAGCCTGCATGTCGGAAAATTTCCAGTTATTTTGAGGTTGGGAAAACCCAAAATCCTACCCAGACGAAGGTTGAAAACGTTTTAACTAACGTCAAAACGTTTTTTGCAAGCTTTGAAAAAGTACAAGTGTTCCCGTGAGAATGAGCTCTCAACCATGCAATTTTACATGCATTTTCGTTTTATCTAAAATTGATGAACCTCCCGTGGTTCATGTGGTAAACTGTGGTCTCTTTCACACGAGATCCAGTAAACCGTAGAACGATGCATGACGATGTAGAAATTTGACTTGTATACGTTTGGATAGAGTTTATGAATATGTCTGTTCTCTTGTGACTTTGTGAGAGCACAGAATAGCTTAAAGTTGTGTACCACATTATAGTCCATATAATATGTCCTACGCCTTAATTGCCGTTTTTTCTATGGGGTTTTGGTGGTATTAGTAATGAATAGTCGATGTGCCTTCCACTCTTAACTGGGTGGAGTTTAAGTTACTGCGATATGTGCATGAATATAATTCGACTCAGTCGCATTTAAAAGAGTATAATTTCAGTTTGACTTTACCAAACACCACAGCTTTTCTTCAGTTACTCCGGTTTCCTCCTGAAGTAACAGTGGACAATTACAGTGGACCTTGCAGTGGTTACAACTTACAAGCAGGTTTTACTGGATTTCTAGGATCATGATAAATTTCCAGAAATATCTCACCAATAATATTGCATTTAACTTTCCGTGGCTGAACAAATGAAAGTGAAATGTCAAAAAATCGTACTTAAAATCACACAATTTCCTTATAGCTTATAGAGAACTACAATAGACGTCAATGGGATTTCCCAAGAGTTAATTTCAATATTATTTTTAACTATTTTAGTAGTCCCAAATCGTACGAAATCATGCCATTTATTACATATTCAGGAAGTCCTATTTTGGTTGATATGTAATTACTTTTCCTAGTAATTTTGTTTACTGTAAAACAGTCAGGGTTTCCCAAACCATTAATTTAATATTAAATTATTAATATTATTGAATATTCTAATAATTAATCAACTTTGCAGTCATTGTTATATTACGTTACAAGTGGAGTTGCCATGGCAACGTACGTCATGAGATAAAAATAGCTGTTGTAAACCGGTTTTACAGGTCATTATCACCCGATATTCTTTAGACATCCGGGAAAGTCGAGCGTTCTCGATTTCACACGAAAGCGAAGCTATATCTTCTGACGAAGTTGATTGGTGTCCACAAATTCCTGTCTTTCCTGACAAATTTTAACGTGTAATCTTCTTTCTCAGCGCATTTTATAATCTCGGTTCTATCGCTGGATTTCAAGTTATAATTCCTCAAGAAATGGCACCGAATCACGACTCTCATTCAAGAAACACACCGAGTACACAACGAAAGATTTCAAAGCCCCAAAACTCAGAATCAACCTCGACGAATTTGCTTGTAGAATCGAATCCTTCGATTCCAAACGAACAGAGAATTTTCGAGAACACTTTCGCCATTGTACAATATGTCATTTATTCGCTCCATGGCGGAAATATCGATCGAATCCCTTCGCCAGAAGCGAAGAAAGTTCATGAATTAACAACGGAAATTTTGGCAAAGCACGATGTCTACAATTCATTGTGTTTAAATTTGGGTTTCACCCCGGAAAATCTGGAGGAAAATTTTGTTGGAGTTGCGGAGAATATTTTCGAAGACGATTTCATAAATTGGGGAAGGATCATCGCATTGTTGGGCTTCAGCGTGAAAGTCGCGGAGTATTTTCGTTCTCAAGGCTTTGGCAACCATGACCAGGTCATTGTCGAGTTGACAACACATTTTATTGTGAACAAAACTGGCCCATGGATTAAGGCGAAAGGTGGATGGGTAAGTATTTATTTTTATGACGAGATAACAGGCCATATGGCGTTTACACTACGCTTGATTCTTGCTACGAGTACGGTAGAGATAGAAATGGCACCCCTACCAAATTTATTTGTGCCCAAACTACAGTCGAAACCTCTCGATATGGACACCTCTCTATCAGGACAGTTCCAATGTTCCTTAAGTGTCTGTATTAGAGAGGTTCAATTGTACCTATTTACAAAGGCCGAACATAGAAATTTGGCCCAAGTGCTATTTTGTCCGTCTCGTACCAAAAATTCGATGTGGTGTAAAGCTGAGTATATTTATGAATTGACCTCTCAAAGTAGAGGCTATTTAATTGGAAAGCTGCGTATATGTATGAATTGACCTCTCAAAGTAGAGGCTATTTAATGAGTAATGATCGTTTGGCATACTAGCATACTCGTTTTGTTGGCCAAGTGTTGATGCTTAGCATATTGATGCTTTGCGTTGACGAATGTCATCAACTTTCACAGAAATCCATGAAGGACACATTAGGGCTTGTCGCCTTGGTGAATGAAATTGTTTGACATTAGCGAAAATAAACTGTAACATGGGGGTCCAGTTCAGCTAGTGTTTTATGATGTGCTGCTTTTGTATCTGAACTTGGTCTTTTTCGTGCAGTTTGAACACAAACCATGGCAGTTTGAAATAAATCGCAAGCTTGATAAAAGATACCAGCTGCCAAGCAACAGCCCAATGTTAGAGAGAGCTAAAAAGAAATAAAAAAGAACTTGGCATATGTTGCTGCTAGGGGATACTCGTATTACATCATATCGCTTTCAGAATTTCATTATTCTGTTCTACATTGTTTTGGCTCAAACATGGGATCTGCATTTTTGAAATGTGTACATTTTCAAACCGACATTTTGTACACCAGTTCTTCAAAGTGGGGCAAGGACCCTGTATTTGTATAAGAACTGTCTGCAGAACAAGGTCAAAATCTCTTCAAGACAAAGTCCAATCAAAACAAGACATCTTGTGACCTAATATGCCTGTCTGAAGGTCAAAATTCGAGATATTCTTTCATTTTGTTATGCAATTCAATACCTCGAAAAATGAGAAATTATAAACATGAAAAAATGCATGGTAGTCTTGGTTATACAGTGGTTAGTGCATGTGCCTTTCAACTGTGTGACCATGGTCTGATTCCTGGAATATTGGCTTGTAATAATTTCATCTGTGGCTTGACTTAATACTGAATGCTACATTATTTGTTTATGTTGTGGTCTTGTGGAAAATATTCTCTTGACAATAAGCATTTCAATGTATGATTTTGCTAATGGAAATGCTCTGCTATGAATGATTTTCATAATGAATGCTACATTATTTGCTTATAATGTTGAAAATTTTATCTTGACAATAAAACTAGATAAACATTTCAATGTATTTATCTGCTAATGCCACTTCACTTCTTGGAATGGCTCAACTCTTATTACACTTGCCTAAACATGATACTCGATTAACAATACAGTAATAATGATATTGTGAAAGCTTTATAGCAAAAATAATGTAATTATGTTTATTTGATGGGATTAAGTTGTCTCCTGCAAATATTGCACAACTATTTTTAAACCCTTGTAGCAGAAATATGCATTGACATGTCATACCATTATTTGTGTGACCATACAATGGGTTCAAGTTAATAATCACTGCAGCTCTTGTAAATTGCAACACTATATTGTTAACAAATATGTGATATATTTAATCCTGCTGAGTGTCTTTATAGTCTTGTTCAATCTTGTGGGAATTTGCTGACATGTTTCATTTTTGAGCAGACTCCCCAGCCTGATTTATCAGTAGGATATCTAAACTATGCTTACATTAATTTTTACTCGAAATTGCTATTGGTTCTAATTTGTTCTTCCTAGAGTTCAGTAAGAGCAATCCCTTAACATGCAGAGTTTTCTAAATATTCGGCGGTTGACTGTTGTGTAAAACTACCTAAAAAATACAATAAAAACTTCGACACGGTCAACCGCCGAATGTTTGTTACACTCTAGTACTCTACCCACACTGGCACCGCACGGTCGAGAGTGTTCTAAAGTCAAACTGGAAGCATTCTTTCCATGGCACATGATGTGACCAAGGCAAAATTATAATCAAACAACTGCATATTGCAGGAATCACAGAATGCAAGACATTAGTTGTTGTAGAACCAGAAGTAAAATTCACATGCACAAATCATTTTTTTCCACCAATGCCATCTAAAATGGCTAAATTAAATACTGACCTATCTCAACTTAGAGAACGTTCCTAAATAGTGCAAAGTTTCAAGAGGCTATAGATAAACCATAATCTCATTTTCATGATTTTATCACAATTTTCTTGAAAACTAAAAACTTGCACAGCAAAAACGAAGACTGCAGATGTGGAAAAAGTATAAAATAGCTTTCATTACATTTTTAAGACTTCTTTCTAACTAGATGGACTTAAAATACATTGACAATACTTTAAAAAAATATATTTGGCAGTATTGTAAACCAAAATTATAGTGATGCAATATGCAACACTGATAGCTTTGCTGGTGGCAAAAAAAACACCTGTAATTTTCATTTATTGAAATTTTTAAACTGCAAATTAGTGTTCAAATATGCAAATGAATGAGTCTTTATTATACGTAATACTGTAATAAATACATATAACCAAAGTTCTGTATTTGTACACAGCCTGGCCTCACACCATGTTATAACGTGATTGACCATGTTTTGACAGACACTTCACACTGTGTATATTTCATCACCATAAGTCACTATGATTGTGGGTACATTTCCTGTCTTGTGTTAACCACGACACATTCTCCAGGAAACAGCCTAACAGGATGACGTAAAACCCACCCAAATTTGGCAAGCAAAAACTACCCTTCCTAGTTCCTTTTAATTGAATTCAGAGAATCATTTTCTGTCAAATTCAACAAACATAGTCAGGAAACAGCGTAACAGGATGACTTAAAACCCACGCAAACTTGGCAAGCAAAAACTACCCTTCCTTCGTTTCTTTTAATTGAATTCAGAAAATCAATTTCTGTCAAATTTAACAAACATAGTCATAGACGATTAAAATCGATGCCATTATTTTTATCGTGTAAAGTGAATTTCAAAAAATTTCTGCAGCCTTAAATATTTAAGAATAACATTTAACAAAATATTTCCAATTGGAAGTGAAAATAGTTCTTCAATCTTTGATAGAACGAAACATTGACATTATATAACATATTAAATAGAACTCAAAAGTGTAGATAACTGAGTCATATAGCTATGTTCTTTATAGCTTTTGTTTCTTTTAAATAACATTTTGGCAAATACCCAATAGTCAATACTTGCAAAGATTTAATACAAGAAACGAAACAGTTTAAATATGGAACTAATGGAGTTCTAACCATTAAAAAAGATGTGGAATTTTTAATCGCATGTTTTTGTACAGGGTGTCTAAAAAAACCCCGCTACCCTTAGAAATTAGAGGCTTTAGAAAAAGCCTCGATTTTGTACACTTGGGAATTCAAAATTGCTTATTTGCTTCTAATTGCATGCAAATATGCCAGACAAAGCTAAATTTCTAAAGCCTCTAATTTCTAAGGGTAGCGGTTTTTTTGAGACACCCTGTAGTACAACCTTGGCGAACAAGCCTTGACTTGTTCCTGTGCTGATATTATTGTCTAGCTTATTATTAAATAGTTCTGCCTTATATGGTGTTACAGTCGGAATATTAATTGCGTGGATTTGGTATTGCGGAATTTCCTCATGACCTTGATTGATATTCTGAGATCTTAGAAGAGATATATATGCGCTCATTATATGTTTTGTGATATCAATAAGTTAACATTAATAGAACATCCATATTTTATACTGGGTGAAATATAGCTATCATATGATTTTACTCTCTTTATGAACAACTCTATATTGATGAGGGTCAGGCGCTCAGCACTTTGACCATGTGACTTCCCAGAAGAGATGAACCATTGTCTATGAATGGTTATTTATAGCGAGACATTTAAGTCAATAGGCGGACATTGTTTCAGGACTGATTCCACGAACGTTTCTGCTCGGCGAAATGCGAAAATCTCCAAGCAAAATGAATTAACGCCTGAGCAATAAGGATAAACTTTCGCTCGCCAGTGAGTAGAAATGTGTTCCATACTCACTGCGAAAGCGTAAAAAGTAAGAGAATTCAATAGAATCACCCAAGTGCAACTTTTCGTGCGAAAGTGCCACTGATTGATGATTTATCAACGCATTTAAAACAATAAAGAGACATTAACATTGTTTAAGAAGAAATTAGAGATGTATTTTTAGTTATCGAACGTGCGGTGCCAGTGTAGGTAGCGTCTATACAATATGTTTCGTGTCTTTGGGAACAATCTACCTGAAAAATACAACAAGAACTTCGACGTTTCGAGCGAAAGCCCTTCGTTTTCGTTCCTACGAACTTCCAGACGAAGGGCCTTCGCTCGAAACGTCGAAGTTCTGGTTGTATTTTTCACGTAGATTGTTCCTAAAGACGCGAAACTTAATATATTTTTAGTTGACTATGTATAATCAGGGAAGATAATCTGATTGTTAGATTTAACTCCATTAATATATAATAGAGCGGCCCAAAACGACCTCATTAATGTGTTTGTTGTCATTAGTGTGCTGTCAATCTCCCTCGTCCTCAGGGAACCAGATTGGTGTGGTGGTACTGTGGTTAGTGTATGTTCCTCTCAACTTTGTGACCGGGGTTTGATCGGCAATGGTCCCTTAATGACCTTTAATTGGGTGATCTGTTTACACCATGTGACTTCTTAGAAGAGATATGTATTGTTTCTGAATGGTTATTTATACCCAGAAATGTGAAACAATAGCGAATAGCAATACATTAATATCGTTTAAGAAGAAATTAGAGATGCTGATTATCATATTGACGCCCTTCTAAGTTCTAAAACTTTGTACATTGTACACTGCAGTTGATAACTCCAATTGGCAAAATAGTGCAGACCTGTAGCGATCATGTACAATACTGTAGGTCTTCTACAGTCTAATGTCTTGTCATTGATTTCTATCATTGTCTAAGAACTCTCGTTGTCTCCACTGATCATTGACAGTCAAATTCGAGGCAATTCCAGTCAAATAGCTTATTTGGCTAACATTGGAATGTGAATTGATCATGCAAGTTTAAGCTCTTAATACGCCATCAAAAAAATACAGTAATAACAAGCTCCCAGAGAAGATGTATTTATAACATCCTCGCGCAAATGTTAAGTTGTATGTCAAATATCCCAAATTTGGACGCCCAAATTTCCTATCCTGACTAAGATCCTGGTTTGATACTACAAACTCGCGGGTATATCGTTTATCGCTACCACCATATTTAGCCCCATGGCCCATGCATTATTAATACGGTTCTGTAACACTCCCTTGGTGCTCTTAGTTTAGTAACACTCTCAAGTCATGATTGTTTTCTTTGAGAGAGTTTTATTTCCTCCTGTAGTAACACTGGACCAACAAAGATGGCCCTTACTGGACCTCTAGGGAGAACAGTTTACAACTTACAAGTATACCAGGATAGCTTTGGGCATAATTTCTGTGGTTGTGTGTGAAAGTAGCCATAAAATTAAACATGTTTTTCAAATTTATTCTTTAGGGTAACGTCATAACGCACTTCAATAACTCCAGAAACGAAGGTAAATTTTCGCCGCAAAACACAACATGGTTCAAAAGTATTTTGGTGACTGCTACAGCGACTATTGGACTCGGAGCACTTCTGGCTGTATGCAAATAACCAAGGCTTGCGCAGACACTGATCTCGCAAATAGGACTGAATTGTGCTCACTGTTAAGATATTGGTGGGTTTCATCACCAAGCATTGTCGTCCGGCAGATGGTGGACGTCAATCGGCAGTTATCAAAGTAAAAAAAATAATGTTATGTTCTTCTATTATATATTGTAGTATTACAGGTAAACTACGTCAAGCGTTCCTTTTCAGTTCCTAATTCATTTGCAATCTTACTAATTACCTTTTCAATTTGCAAAAAATTCGTTGCAAATCCTTTGAGGGAATTTGCAATGTTCCTAAACCGATTCAAAGTTCCTCGCTTCCTGTTTAAATCCCCTCACTTCCCGTTAACAATTCGAGCGAAAAAACTCGCAACAACTCTTGTTCAATTCGAAGTTGAGAGACGTTGTATTCTTATATTTAATTCCTTTCAAACAAAATTTACACTCATAAATTGAAATAAAGAGCTAGAAGTCATAATTAATAATAAAGACTTTCGATTTTGAATTATTTAATTGAATTAGGGGGTCAAAGGTTCCTCTTGAAAATTTTTTCACTTCCTGTTACTGTAAAAGTCTTTATTTTTGTTACTTTTAGCTCTTTATTTCAATTTATGAGTGTAAATATTTATTTCAAAGGAATTATTATTATATAAGAATACAAAAGTCTCTCAACTTCGAATTAAACAAAACCAGCGAGTTTTTGCACTCGAATATATTATTAACAGGAAGTTAGGAACTCCTAACAGGAACTGAGGAACTTCTAACAGAAACTGAAGCACTTCTAATTGGCTTAGCTAGGAACATTGCAAATTTCCTGAAGGGATTTTGCAAAGGTAATTGGGAAAATTGCAAATGAATTAGGAACTGAAAAGAGGAACGCTTGACTTAGTTTACATGTAAATAGAATTGGATATTTCGTTTATTTTCTTGTTCCAATAAGTGTCCACGATCTGCTGCTCTGTAACGCTTGGTGAAACCTACCAATACGGTAACTCTTTATCTTCCAACCTTAAACCCTTTATCTTTCAACATTCGAAAGGAATGCCTTTGGTGGATGAAGTGTTAAACTGCGATCTCCGACTACATATGCACAATCCAGTCTTATTTGCGAGGTCAGTGTACAAATTTGGCTAACGCTGTTTACCAGGGGCGGATCCAGGCTCGTTTGATCGAGGGGGTGGATATTTTTCAGGGGGGGGGTTGCACCCTTCCACCATCAGCGCAAATTATGTCAAAGATGCCATAGATCGTAAAAATTTCGGTATGGACTCGTTGATGCTGACTGTGCACCCCTCTGCACCCCCCCCCCCCCAGTAGATCCACCTATGCTGTTTACATCGTTGCTGCCCAATTCACAACCTTGGATAACCCACATGCCTAGTTCCTATTGTTCTAGTTTGCGAAAACATCGGATAGAACAAAGGTAACTAAGCATTAGAACTATGTATAAGAACTATTCACTTTGCATGTAAAATCATTCTAATGCTTAGTTACCTTTGTTCTATTCTATGTTTCCGCCAACTAGAACAATAGTAACTAGGCGTGTGAGTTGTCCAAAGTTGTGAATTGGGTAGAAACAAGCGTTAGCCAAACTTGCATGTCTATAAAGTTAATGTATAAAATTTATACTATATCATGTTGAGTTATGTTGAAGACTTAAAGTGTATTTGATGCTATGAACGTTAAAAGAAAGCAACACTGCTGTCAAGTATATCAAAAACATAGCTTAGCCTTTGCCGCAATTTGCAAATTCACAAACGCTAAAATGCCACATCACACCACGTATATTAATGAATATCGAACATAAAATTTCACATTTAATAGCCGCGTATATTAGCCTATATGGTATTTTATATTACATGTCAAATAGTTTTACACTTCACAACTTATCAATAAACATTCATATTAAAGGAAGAGATAAAAATTGTATATTTGTGTATAGTTAATAACTATATTCAAGATTTGAAGTGACGTTACTCAGAGGCTTGTCCAATTTACCAAATAAGCCACGAAGTCGTTTGGCTAATTATTACTTTTAGCCATATAAGCTGTCGATGATTAAATTAATTGGATAACAAAAGTTCAGAAAACAATGACTTCGATTGCCCCCTGTACTAGATTAGAAACCACTGGAGATGAGGGAGATCCGATGGCGAGGACGGGGGGTGGAACGTGTAGGCTCGTGGATTGGAATTTGAATTTGAATTTATTATTAAAACACTTGAATGGCAATCTACAGACGTATCTGAAAATTGAAAAACTCAAGTTACAATTGATTAAAAATAGTTAAAATAGTTAAAATATCTAGTTAAGGTATTTACTAACATGTCTATATGATAGAAATTGGATGAACTAATTACAATTATCCCATAACCTAACACACGATGGTAAAAAACTGTTCTGGAATCTATTAGTCCTACACTTAATCAATGGAATTTTTCGTGCGTCCCGGAAGTGATAGCGGTGAGGAACAGGCCGAGGAATCAAGTCATTTAAATTACAGTCCGGAGACAAAGAACGTTCATAGAAAGTCCGGCATATAGATTCTCTCCTTTCAAAAAGGGTTGATAAGTTAAGTTCACATAAACCTTGCTTGTACGAGAGATGAGGATAGATGATTCGGACAGCACGCCTTTGTATATGTTCAACGTTGTCTTTCTGCAGTACCGTCAGCGAAAAATGCCACACAGGACACGCGTATTCGAGAATAGGCCTGACAAAGTAACAAAAAACAGAACAGAGATCTGTAGCAGGAACACCACTCCGTTTAAGCGTCCTTAGAGCGTACAAACGGCTGCTTGCTTTAGAACAAATATAATTTATATGCGTTTCCCATTTAAGATCAGATGATAACATAACGCCCAACAATTTAAATGATTGCACGGATTCCAAAGGTACTTGATTGATGGTAAGTGGAGGAAGCACGGGAGGATTTTTCAGAAATGATACGGTGAACTCTTTAGTCTTCGTAACATTGAGTCTCATATTGTTGGCTGTCGACCACCGGGAAATATTATCAATTTCTCGTTGCAAAGCTGATGGAACAACGGCAGTGGTGGAAATAATTTCATAAGTCGAGCAATCGTCCACATACTTGTAAAGTGGAAGCGAGGAAGACAGGTCGTTAACCATGACGAGGAAGAACAACGGACCAAGCTTGGTTCCCTGTGGTACGCCCGCGTTGATTCTCAACCACGTAGATGTAAATTGGCCAACCTTCACACGCTGCTGACGGAGTCGTAAGAAGTCAGCACACCAGTTCAACAAAATTGGGGGAACGTTAAGAAGTAGGAGCTTTTGCAGTAGAATGTTGTGATCGATCCTGTCGAAGGCTTTGGAAAAATCAATAAGGCAAGATCTAACGAATGTTTTAGGCGTCTCAGTCGCGAGTAGCAATTGGTGGAAAGACCAGTGAACTCTAATTACAGTTGGAATAAAAACTTAAGTGAATCAGCCAATCAACGTGAGGCTAGTTGAACATGATTGGCTGACCAGATTATAAATACCTGTCAAATCAAATGATCTTGACCAACATTAGACCTGGGTATTAGACCGTTAGAGTTATAAAGTTGAACACCCAGGTGAATATTTTGCTTACAATAGGTTACAATAGGTCAACTTAATTTCACCATGGATTATAAAAACACTACAATCACTGTAAGTCGTGGTATTTTAATTTGTGCGATGCATCGCACAACCGCACATGACAACCACACTGCAATCACTGTAAGTCATGGTATGCTAATTTGTGCGATGCATCGCACAACCGCACATGACAACCACACTACAATCACTGTAAGTCATGGTATGCTAATTTGTGCGATGCATCGCACAACCGCACATGACAACCACACTACAATCACTGTAAGTCATGGTATGTTAATTTGTGCGATGCATCGCACAATGGTGTTTTTATAATCCATGATCATGATTTCACCAAACTTTTTGAAGGAAATTTCAATACTTTTTGAAGGAAATTTCGATCAAATTTAGGACAAAAAAGGAAATATTCATTTTAGAAAGTGGAAGTGATAACTGCAAGTGTAAAATGGTTTTCACTTGTTTCCATCTATCAAACTGACGTTACGCAATTTTCCCGAGTTTCAAAGATTTTCATATTCGTTTTTCTTGATTTTTCTTCATCAATTTGGTTAGGGTTAGGTTTTGGGGTTAGGTTTTGGGGTTAGGTTTTGGGTTAGGGTAGGTTTTAGATCGGTGGTTAGGGTCAGTTACAAAGTTTTTAACTTTACTTCAAAGTTGAAATAATGACGTAACGTCAGTTTGGTAGATGAAAACAAGTGGCGACCATGTAAAATGGCGTCACTTTCAGAGGACAGCATAAAAAGCCTCTATCGTTGTGAGAATAAAACTGAACGCCGCAATGTTTTAGCAAAAGTTTTAAACTATGCTTCATGTGATAATGACGAAGATGATATAAAAACATCAATTTTGCTGGATTTCTATTTGGAGAGTGTTAATTTCGCGTCTGAAAGCGGTTTCTCATGGCAACAGGGTTTGGGTGTTTTTGAACTTATGAAAGAACTACTTAATAGCACCCTAGGTAAAGTTACTGGTTGTTAAACTAAACTGACTTTGTTTATACTGGATATCTCTATCAATTCTAAACTGTTCTCCCTAGTAAGAACCATCAGCTCTGGGGATGAATCGATGATTGCAGTGCTGATAATATAATAATTAAATAATAGTATTAATAATAATAATATTCAGTCCTGCAATTTATATGCAACAATAAAAGACAAATATACATGTACAGTACAACGTATGAATTGTACAATAGAACAATATTGTACAACTTTACTCAGTGGCCACTGGGAAGTGAATGGATTGGCAAACCAAAGAGATATAATTGACACTTATACATCAGTCAATTCTAGCATTGCCCCCCCCCCTGGGCTACCTCTGGGCATTTGCAAACTTTCTTTACCCAGGGGCCGGGCATTAGTACTTGCAAAATTTCCATGGGGCCGGGCATTTGTTCACAGGTGGGGCATTTGTCTCTTTATCCGGAAAGGATTGTGGTTTCTGCAGCAGCTGCAATGAACATGTGCTGGCATGAATATGGATGAAAGTATTTGTGTCGCACACACAAACAAAAATAACCTGTGAAGCAAAACTTGTTCGTCTTTACAAGGCTTAAAACGTCATTTAATTAAGAATGTAAAACTTTATCTCATATTCTGACGAAGTCTATGTGTTGGTGTGGTGCCCCGGGGCCGGACATTTGTCGTCATTTCTTTGCCCCAGGGTGGGGGATTGTTGACGTTTTTCTGCCCAGCCCCAGGGAATTGTACACTTAGAGAAAAAGTAAGGGGGTGGGGGATGGGCAATACTTAAGAATTGACTGATGCATTCGAATGAGGATGAGAGTTGACAGGTATGTGTGATACTATTTCCAGTCAACTCTCTTGTTCTTGTTTGATCGGGTCACTTGATGAAACTCTCATGTGAACTCTTGATTGCCAACTCTCAACTCGTTTGACCAGGGCTTAACTTTGAACTTATCTTAAACTGTAGATCTGCCACTGTTGCAAGCGACTGAGCATTTCAAGACAATTCTCAAGACCTATGCTACAACCTTTCAATCTCAGAGAGTTACGAGTGTCATAGACTTTGCATTCTCGTTCTTTTTCAACCACTTTCATTTGTATAAGTTTGTCTTTACAAAGGAAAGAGATGTTGACAGGAGAACCAATCATCTCGGTATCGAGACGCCACCACTAGATTTACCTGCACTTGGAAAGGGGACAGAAAAGTCAGAATGGGAACGTCAGCAAGTTTTGAAAAAACTCGAGGACCAGCATAACAAAAAGCTAATGGTAGGTTAGGTATAACCCATAAATAGATTTTCTGGGGAGGAGTGTTGGTGTAAGTAGAGTTGTGGTTGCTCCTATGTTTACAGAAAAACTCCTGGTTAATAACATTTATGACATAATTTACACTTACAGTGGTGGAGAAGTGGTCCCCCCCCTTGACAAAATTGCACCCGTCTATATCTGTCTCAAAATTTCTTCCCACTTCTGCTTTTATATGTACCCAGAACTCTTTCAAACTTTCAAAGTCATATTTTGTTTCTGTCATTAAAGGAAAAACAATTACAACTCGACTCTGAAATTGAGAGACTTCAGTCGCTTGTCCACAACAAACTCTCGCTTCTCAACACCGAGCAGCCAATTACTGCAGAGGACTTGAATAACATCGTCGAAGAGACGGTGAGAATGTATGTGGCCTCGGCAGGGTCTACCATTCAGCATTTGATCGAGGAAAGTCAAGAGAATCTGATGTACGAGTTTGAGAAAACAGCCGTGGGGCAGGAAACAGAGAGGTGTTAAAACCCCGGCTAAGAAGGCAAAGTCCCCCGGGGCTGGTAAAAAGAAGGCGGGTAAACCTGCAAAGGGGTAGTTGTTTGCATTCCATTAAAGGGACAGGTTGGGGGTGCGTTCCTTTGTTTGTGACACTTTGTGCATTGAAAGGATGTTGGAATAATATATATCTATTTATGCTGTTGGCCAAGGAACATCTTTGTATATTATAATCTGTAATATAAATGTACATATAATTTAGATGGTTTTATATTTATTTTATGAAAGAATCAGATAGAGATCACATAATAAGATCATAATAAGATCTCAGCTTTCTTACTAAATAGTTTTATTAATAGTTCTACACTATTTTTTCCTAGACGTAAGGGTGATCCAGACTGGAAAATCGGGCAGTTTTCGACGAGATCTCGGGGGTGCAAAAGCTATTGAATCAAAGGGCAGGGGTGCAAAACTGCCCCAGGGGCGGACTCAAGGGCGGCCAGGGGCGCAATAATGTACCCATCGATACCTTTCATACAAGGGTGCAAAAAGTTGTCCCCGGTGATTCAGTGTTATATTACAACTAAACAAAACTATATTTGTACTGGATTGCTCTATCAGTATAAACTGCTCTCCGTAGATGTACGGTAAGGGTCATCCCCATCAATGGTCACCCCTTGCTTGTCCAGTTCAACTACAGGATGAAACCTAAACCACCCTAAACTATAAACTAATTAATAGTGAGCCAGCACACTATTCTTGACACTCCAATTCTCCGTTTACCAGTGAACTACATATTATGTAAATGTTCTTGTTTATTTCTTCAAAGTTTCATCAAGGTCACGAGAGTTTCAGCGCTCACTCCAGGGAAAAACAATGTCCTGAGAATGTTGAGTTTGAGGCAGCACTTCCACTGCGATGGTAACTCCTAGTGAGACAATATAGAATTCTTATATGACGCATTAATATTGTTTTTCTACAACCGCTCGTGTAGCGCGGACGCGAAAACAACTAAAAATAAAAGCGAAACAACTAAACAAAAAACTAAAAGCGAAACAACTTTGGCTATTTCGGATGGATTCAACGATTGAAAACGTTGAAAATAATGCAGATTCTTTAACAGAGCAAACTGAGGAAAGCCCTGAAGTCTTTGGAGAGGAAAGAAGTACAAGAAACGCTGAAAATGGAGCCGAAAATGTGAGCTCGACTGATGCCGACAGACATTTGGACCAAATGTCCAAAGATGTGGACTTTGACACTCACAAAGCTGAGGAAAGTGGGACAAATACGGAAAAAGAAGCTGTTGAAGTTGTCGAAATTGAGGAAAAAGTGATAATAGAGACGCTAGACGAAGCAAAAAGCGTACAGGAAAGTGGTAAAAGCATTGAACAGGACAGTTTAATGACAGAAAATATTGATACTATAGATTTGTCGTCAAATGAGGAAACTGAGACTCAGGTCGCCACTTCAGAAATACATAGCGAACCGGCAGAGCCACCACAGGAGGGAAAAAGACAAGAGGAGTGGATAGATTTACTGGGAAATGGTCTTTTAAAAAAGAAAGTGAGTTTTTATAGAAGTTTGAAGTTGTATGATGCAATAATAAATATTGTGCATGATACTAAGTTGTACAATCAAAGACCTGTTTCTTAGAAAAAAATAAAATGACCCTAAGGTAACCTTGACACGGAATTGGAGGAAATTGGAATCATGCTCAAATTTGTACGTATGAAACCGGATGAATTTGTGTACGGTTCCAAATTTATCTTGTCTGTGTGAACGTTGTCTAAGGTAGTATCATTTAGTATTTACCAAATATTTATAATTTATGAAATTCTTAATTGTAAGCTGTTGTAGTAAAGCAATTTATGTGGCAGCATGCCAATAGTATGCATTGGGAAACATTAGCGGCTCGCCGGCTCACACTTCGCAATTTGCAAAGCATTCCTTAGATTATGTGAAGCAAAATTTGTGTGAGAAATGGAAAGTGCAAAGCAAGTTGAGAGAATACTGTAGCATGCTTTCTGTCTTGAGCCTTATTTTCATAAGCAAACATACGCATTTAAGCGTAACAGCAGAACACTTTTATGTGCTTATGCTTGTGTTCTCACTGCGACATAAACAACATAAGCCTGATCTACTGCGACACAAGCAGAACGGGCCGTTTTGATTTTCATTATGTCATATTTATGTCAGAGTGTTTGATCATTTTACAATTACTCTTATTCTTACATTGTAGCGAAAATCAGGCTTTACAGTTGTTGCACACTTGTTTACTTCATTTGCAAACTCACACGATTCTTCACTTTGTATTTTGTTCTTCGTTTTATTACTGTTACTAAAAGAATGTGTGAAAAAAGAATATGAACACTTTAGGGAAACTGTGGGAGTCACAACCCTTCCCCTCCCAGGTCCTTACACCATCAAATTGTTTCATCATTGACTTTGCCAGGTCATAAAAGCAGGCAAGGAAGAGAGCTCTCGACCAGCGGCAGGTCAAGAGGTTTGTATAAGAAGCGAAGGAACGTTACCGAGTGGTGACAAGGTAGATGTGAAGGAAGAATTGAAGTTCATCATAGGAGATGGCGATGTCATTACAGGTGGATTAACACATTTTACTATATAAAGAATTCCTCCGTGTTCGTTATACCATTTTTCCCAAAAATACCGGTTTTGAATCCAATATTGCTATATCGGTATGAGCTTGAAGACAATGTCTGTCTACGTTTGCGTGGGTGAGAAAATTTGTATATATTATTGTAATTTATTAAATATTGTTTTTTAGCTTTTGATTTGTGTGTCCCCACCATGTTGGAAAGTGAGATTTGTGAGTTGGTGGCAGCACCAAGATTTGCTTATGGCTTTCTTGGAAGGTTAGTGTTACTGTTGTTAGCAGTGATTTTAATGGCACTTCCATGAAATCCATGGAAATGCCACCCAAAATGGCGGTTTATTTAACATGACGTAATATTCTTGTGTGAATGCACAAGCAGAATAGGCTTAGTTTTAATTTTACCACTCTGAGGTGGACGGAAAGCCTTAACAGGTTTTGTAACCCAATTGACAAAGGTTCCGAGGGTTAGTTAGTTAGTGGTTAGTGCCTAAGGGTTAGTTTTTAGTGAGGGAGGAAAACCGGAGTACCCGGAGAAAAACCCTCGAAGCACAGGAGAGAACCAACCAATCTCAACTTACATGAGTTTATCAAGTGCACTGACGTTACCCAACCTGAGTAAGTCCATACCCTCGACATGCTGTATAGCCAGCTTAACTCAGAGGTAAGAGACAGCGCGCTAACCGCATCTGCCACTCGTGCTTATAATTACCACCTCGTCTTATAATCATATTGCAGCAATTGAACCCCGGTCACAGAGGTGAAAGGTACACATACTAACGACTGTATCACTAACACTCTCTAAACTTCCCATTGAGCGCTTCAAGTATCTTCCTTTAACAAGATATATTGTAAGTAGAGTTATCTATTAACCCATTAACTGGCAGTACCCTACCACTGAGGAGTAATTTTTCGCAACCGTTCCTGGTTAGGTCTTAAAATTGTGTATATATCTACTCACTTGGATTATCCACCAAACCCAGTATTCTACATCATACCCAGGTGCTTTGTAAAACTTTGTGCTGTGCTCTCAAGCACGGTCTGTTGATCTGTTGCTTTATGCCATGAAGAAAATTGAACGTAGCCATATTGATTTTTGCTTCTTTTAGGCAGAAGTAAAATTTCACACATTTGTCCAGTGTATTATGAGATCAGTGGCTTTTTCCATTTTGTGACTGGAAATCCACTACAAATCTCTGGCAAAACCTATTACCTATAGTTGATGGCTGTGCCCCAGTGACTAATAATAGACGGTCACCATAATGTATTGTTTATTATTTCTCTCAAACAGAGAGGATGATGACGAAGGCGATGTCCCGCCAGAATGTGAAGTGACATATATATTGGAACTCTTGAGTGTAAAGAAAGGTCCTGATATTGCAAATTTGACTCATGAACAACGAATTGAACTGGGGTATAGTCTCTTTTCTCATTACACATTTACCTCCTTGAGAAGGTTATAAATGCTATGAGCAAAGACTTACCTAAGGTCTCCATGTTTTGTTAGAGATGAGAAACGAGAACGAGGCAATGATTTGTTTAGAAGAGAAGAATATTCTCTAGCAGTGCATTCTTATACAAGGTGAGAATCGATGTTTAGTTTTGAATTTCCTAGGGGTCCAGTAAGGGTCATCCCTTAGCTTTATGGCTAACTCGGCCTACTGGCCAACTCGGCCCATCTCTTCATTTCTACCCTGATAAACTGTTAAGATAACTGGTATTTAAAGTTAGCAATACTTTTTATTAAAAAATGTCATCAAATATATTTTCTTTTTACCAGAGCCTTAAAGTACTTGGGATCATCAACTTCTGAGGTGATTTTTTCATAAGAATATATTATGTTATTGCTTCAACTGGAATATTTGGGGTTACAGTTATTTAAATTGCATTAATTTTTACAGAAGGTTTAGGTGGATGGACACTTCGAGTGAAATATTATATTCACAGGTTCAATTCCTGTCGGAGGACTTGGAGTTGCATTTTTCACAGCCGTTCCCGTTCAGGTCTAAAATATTGTATATAATATTTCACTCGAAGTGTCCATCCACCTAAACCTTCTACATCAATTTCAATCGAGTGAGATGCAGAAAAAAAGCATCTTCAGTTGTACTTTACAGGCTATTGTTGAACTTAAAGTGAAGTGTTGGAACAACATTTCTGCATCACATTTAAAGGTAAGATAGTTCTGTTATGCACCTTAATGTGCCCTACTTTGCAATTGTATTGTGCTTAAATATCACCCTAGATGATTTTACTATTTGAGAGTCTTGCACCTTAACCGATTAATTGGCGGTACCCTACCACCACAGATGAAATATATACAGATGTGTAACTTCAGGTAAAAAGTTGTTCCATGGCCGCCATTTTCCTAGCAAGCGCGCGACAAAGCCGACAATTCGTCTTTTCTCACTTCTTAATTGCTTTCAACCAGCTCAAACATTTAACAATGATGCTTTTAACTGTTTTATCCAAAAATTTCTATCTAAAAAGGCCACGAAAGAAAAAAAACGTTCGTGTTTTTCACACCGCCATGTTCCTAGCAAGCGCCATTTGGGGAAATTTGAGGACACAAAAGCTCTATGAAGTTACACTTCTGGTATATCCTTAATCTGTGCTACCACTGACGAGTAAAATCGCTGTTGTTAGACAGAGTAAAATACTAAAGTAGGGCGCATCTGGGCGCATTGCCAGCCAATGGGTTAACAAGAGACACTGGCAGATAGTTTTATTAACCCATTAACTGGCAGTACCTACCACTGACGAGCTAGTAAAATCATCTGGCGTTAGACAGAGTGAAATACTAAAGTAGGGTGCATCTGGGTGCATTGCAAGCTAATGGGTTAATGGCTAACCACACTATCTGCCTATGTCGCTTGTCTACAATTTGTTACATGCTCTAGGAAAATGATCGACATATTGAATTATTCACATTTCCAGGTTCAAGAATACATTGCTGCAAAGAATGCATGTGATTCGGTCTTGGAAGTTGATCCCAATAATGTGAAGGCATTATTTCGAAAAGGAAAGGTGTGTTTTAAGAGATATTAACATCTTTCCCATATATACTAGATGATGAATGAACTGTTCTGAATAAAATAGTTTATTATATTTAGAAATTATCGTACTTAATTTACAGGTGTTAAATGCGCAAGGTGAATATGAAGAAGCTGTGGAACTTTTGAAAAAAGCAAATTCTCTGGATCCTGATAATAGGGTAAGTATTTATCTTGAAACCTAAACTAAACTGACTTTATTTATACTGGATAGCTCTATCAGTTTTAAATTGTTCTCCCTAGTAGAGATCCAGTAAGAGCCATTCCTTATTGATCCAGTGTTACTACAGGAGGAAACCTAAACTAACTCTATTTATACTGGATAGCTCTATCAGTTCTAAACTGTTCTCCATTGTTGTCCAGTAAGGGTCATCGCTTATTGATCCAGTGTTACTACCAGGGGCGCCGGAGCCACGGGGCAGCGGGGGCAGCTGCCCCCGCTGCCCTTATAGTACGGGGGCACGCGGGGGCAACCGGTTGCCCTTTTTCTTAACAATAAAGTGCATTGAAATGAATAAATTATTATTATTGTGACCGGGTTAGCCCTCGTAGGTTTATATAAATTGGAAATATACAGTTCGTATATAGGTTTATATGAACTGGAAATCTGAATGTATGATTTATATGTGTATCATCTTAAAAATGTGTAGACTTTCATCCTTTTGTGTATTGTGTGCTTTCATCCTTTTATATTGCGTTTTATAATATCAGAATTATGTAAAATCTCCACTCAAAATGCAGGAAATGGCATTTCAGAGAGTGTAGATTCAAAAAATTTTCCGGGGGAGGATATCCCCGGACACCCCTACAAATTTCTCGCGCCTTCGGCGCTCGCGCCCTTTTCATGGGGCTGCCCCCGCCGCTTCGGCTTCCTTCCGGTGCCCCTGGTTACTACAGGAGGAAACCTAAACTAAACTAACTTTATTTATACTGGATAGTTCTATCAGTTCTAAACTGCTCTCCCTAGAGGTCCAGTAAGGGTCATCTCTTATTGATCCAGTGTTACTACGCGAGGAAACCTAAACTAAACTAACTTTATTTATACTGGATAGCTCTATCAGTTCTAAACTGTTCTTCCTAGAGGTCCAGTAAGGGTCATCCCTTATTGATCCAGTGTTACTACAGGAGGAAACCTAAACTAAACTAACTTTATTTATACTGGATAGCTCTATCAGTTCTAAACTGTTCTTCCTAGAGATCCAGTAAGGGTCATCTCTTATTGATCCAGTGTTACTACAGGAGGAAACTTTAACTAAACTAACTTTATTTATACTGGATAAGGTTTATCCTTTATTAGTCCAATGTTACTACAGGAAGAAACGTTTCGTCGTCATGGATACGACTGAGAAAGAAGCTGAACATAATAAACCCTTTGGAGAACAGCGAGTTTTTCAAAACAATGAAAATGCAATGGAACATACCGATCACTGAATCGTAACTGGATGGAGCCATTGTTATGCTAAGTATTATGGAGAGAGACAATTAATTTCAACGTTTTTTCCAGTTAATCAGAAGAGAACTTTACTTAGTCAGACAGAAATGTGATGAAGGTAGACAGAAAGAACGCAGTATGTATCAAAGAATGGTCAGTGGTCTTGGTGGTAACGCGACACCTGACGCTAATAACACGGTAAGACGTTTACTGTGGACATTTGCGGGCAAACTCTATTTGAGGTTCCACTTCGCGACCATCAAATATCAATAACCAAATTGTCGTTTGATCGAGTCAGTAAGTAAGTAAGTGGGGGTGTGCTAATCATCCTAACTTGCAGCTGAGAGCTGAGCTAAATTACGAAGGACGCAGCTCGACTTAATCGAGTCGAAGGCTTATTAAAGGCGCCACTGGCAGCCACCGTATGACTCATGTCTGATCAGGGAGAACAGCTACGATGGAAGGGTTAGTTTGGGGCTAATCCAAACCCACCCTGTCAACATTCCCTGTGGGAGGAAACCGGAGTACCCGGAGAAAACCCACGACTTTCGGTAGAGCGTTGACTGACTCTTTTCACATAAGTGTCATGAGTCCCCAGCGAGAATCGAACCCACGATATCAGAGGTGAAAGGCGCTTGTTCTGACGACTGCGCCACCGAAGCCCCTGTGGGAGTTGTAACTCTCGCTCGCGTCAACTCTCATTAACTTTGAGATGGTTCAAATTTTGATGAGAGTTGATGAGAGTTTTCCCTCGTTTGACCGGTACGCGTGGTAATATCCAGTCAACTCTCATGCAACTCTTGTTCTCGTTTGACCGGGGCATGAGAGTTGATGAAACTCTCATGCAAACTCTCGCTTGCCAACTCTCATCAACTCTTATCCTCGTTTGATCAGGACTTAAGATTTGAGCTAACAACTTCTTCTTCTAATATTTTGTAGTTTTTTACGTGGCCTGTGATCCTGGGTATTACTGGAGTTGCCATAGGCGGAGTTGTTGCCGCCCTTCTGCTTTCAAGACATTGACCTTCTTTCACAGCACAATGCTGCCTGAGCTCTGTGCATGTAAGTTGTCCGTATTTTTATCATTGCTTAATATTATTTGATATTATAATCCCAGGTGTGATAATACTTGTCCTTTGGTCTTCAGCTTATTTTGCAATAGTTTGAATTTTGCCTCAAGCTACTGAAAACGTTTTAAAAATGGCCAAAAACGTTTCCTTTCATCAAAACAAGGACTTTTAACTGATCAAAACATGTTTTAAAAAATGTGAAATTTTTGGTCAAAATGTTGGTTTTCGACTTATTTTTCAAAAGTTCAAATCTTCCCTTCAAACTACTTGAAACGTTTTTGAATTCGGTCAAAAACCTTTTCTTTCACCAAAGGAATTACTTTTAGCTCATAAAAACATGCTTTAAAATTTAAAAAAAATTGCTCAAATGCATTAAAACTATTTCAAACGTTTTCGTAAGTGGTCCCTTGGAGTACAATATGGCTTAAAATCTTTCTAAAATGATTTATTTTTAGGTAGAAAATCGCAAGTCGAAATGTCTTTCTAACGAAGAGTATATGGAACGTCTCTAACTCTTGTACACTGTAGTGTCAGAAATTGGTTTGTTTCGAACAAATTAGCTCTATATGTGAGTGGACTATAAATAATTCAGGTTTCAGTCACATAAGCTGTTTTGTATTCGAAAGTCGAAACGTATATCGTAACAAACGTAGCATATTTCTTTGTTTTGACAGCACTAGCAGGGGTTAAAAATGCTTGAGAAATGCCGTACGAGGTCGTACGCTCTATAACTAAGGCTTGCGCTGATCGACGATGTTTGACGATAATTTTCTGGATATGTTTGCCCATGTTCTCTATTGTATATTTCCTGTTATAAATTTGTAGTTTGGCGTTTTGAGCGTTTACCAGATTTCAAAGTTTATTTACTCATGAGTTAAAACACCGGACTAATTCGTTTTTTTCGTAAGCTGATACGAAAAAAAACAGATGGAAATGAAGATGATGACGTATCGGATAGAAGAATGCTCGTTGTCAGAAATGATTATGCAAGAATACAAAGAGCTGTATAGTAAGTGTACGTTATCGTACGTTTCCTTAGATACTTGACGTACGCCAAGCATTTTTCGGCGTACAATCGTACGTCCGTACGCCTATTTTTTAACCCCTGAAGTCTAGGGTGGAACAAGTGACATCGACATTTTCTTTTGTGAAGAAGTCGAAAAGTCTATTTTGGGGAAAGATAATAAATTATGTATGTATGTATGTGTGTTAGTTCTAGCCGAGTGCTCAGGAAACAAAGAAATACGCTACGTTTTGTTACGATGCGCTTGAAGTGGAAAGCACGCGCAGAGAACTAACTCTGACTTGCTCTGACGTGCAATATCCCCTTTGTGGCTCCCTTAAGACATTACTATTTACTACAGTCCGCAGTGATATTTTGAGCTCGTTGTTTAGAACACATTAAATGGAACAGATTTTCAGTTTTCCTTCGGGAACGTTTCTTGAATTACAGATCTAGACTTTAATATACATGTAGTGTTTTACTGCAGTAAAGTTGGCAGACCGATGTGTGTTCACTAAATGTTTTTCTACCCATTCTTAACTTTCGGACATAGTGGGATATTTTTGGTAAAAAATGAGGTTCTCATCACAAATGACATGGTTGAAGGGATATGGCAATAAAAATTTAGTTTATCTCATTTGAAAGAACTTTTAAAATTATATACAAATCTCCCTTACCGATTTTGCGTATTTTGCTTAGTAGTTCTTGAAATACTTTGACTTAAAACAATGAGCTGTCCGCTATCTTGGATTATTATTTTTATCTCATTAACGGTAGTTTTAGTGACGTCACAAGCAGGGTTACCCATATAAAACTATTCATAGGTGACCAAATAATGATGTTTGGAAAGTTGTCAGTGAATTTGTGATTTGAAATAGTGACCGAATTATAATTTTGGGCTTATAATGACCATGCATTGGCTTTCTGGATAAAATACTTGCGTGACCCTGCTTGTGACGTTAACATGCATATCCACAAAAATCCAAGATGGCGGACAGCTCGCTGATTTATGATTATTTCTGTCAAAATATCTCAAGAACTAAGAAAGATATGAAAAATCAGTAAGGGAGATTTATATATAATTTTAAAAGTTCTTTCAAATGAGACAAACTAAATTTTTATTGCCATATCCCTTTATTAAATCACGACTTTCGTAGCGCTGTGGTGTGAACCTTGCACAGGAATAGCAGGTTCGAACTCTGGATTTGTTATAAATTTCCCTTTTGTTTTTGGAAAGGTAAGATGGTGGTAAGTAGTTCACATTATTTTTTATCACATTATCAATGGTGTGTCATTTTTACCAAAAACATGGGTTTTTAACCACAAATGTCATAGTTAAATCACTGACCTCAGTAGCTCTGTGGTCTGAACCTTGCACAGGAATAGCAAGGCCGCAGCTTCGAATCTTACATTTGTTATATAATTTTCTTTTTCTTTTGGAAAAATCAAACGGTGGTATATTACAAGTACAACCAGCAATTGAATTGGCATAAATTCTCTTCATTATATGTAGTAGTCTTGTATTTAGTAACAAATAAATTAAATAAATAGAAATATGGTTTAATTTTCTTCGTGTAAACGATAAATTGTTTCGCGATTGCAAGCATTTAGATTTTATGAAAATAGCGGGGTGACCATTCTTGATTGAAATTGAAAAAACGTTTTTGGGTTCGCTGTGCACTAGTCGACCGAGTATTAGTCGACAATTTCCGACATGAGTCGACAAAAAGTCCGCTGACATCTAGAGAAAAGTGACATCATTGAACTTTTATAATTCCACCAAATGTCGAAAAAGCTCTTTATTTATACACAATTTTTCACAAGTTCGTGGTTGTTTTTCTGATTTGAAGCGAAAATGGGATAAAAGAAGACTTATTTTAAATCCACACAAGAAATCATGCAGAGAGCAACTAGCAGTAAGTTTTTATAGACTTATATAACAAGTATAAATTTAACTATTTAATTTGTTCTCAGCTAGTCAACAAAGCCGAGCCTTATATATCTAATCTCAGCAAACCCATTTTACACTTAAACTGTTGTAACTTGTCAGGTATGTTTCTATTATATATTATTTCTGTTTATTTGAAATAGGATATCATTTTGTATGATATGTTTTAAGTTAATTCTGGCTTGTCATAAAAATGTTTATAAAAATGTGAGTATAAAAATAGGGAAAATATTCTGATTAATCAATTAGTAATGACACTTTTATTGTCAATTTTGTAGTTTATGGAAGCTCATCTGCTTTGCATGGTGTGCAGTTAAAGATCGGTGAAAAGTTTAAACCCCCGGCAAAGGTACGTAAATTTAATGGATAGCCAAATATAATATGTAAACAAAAGTATTAAATCACAGTTTGTTTACATACTTGTCTATTTACGTATATGTTTGTTCACATGTGATACTGATGCCATTCAGCAAAGTTTGCCATGTCCATTAATACGAAAAAATCTTGGCAAAATAGATTAACGCTTAACCAATAATCATCCAACACTTTGACCTTGAAAAGTGAAATAGAAAAGATCTAGTGATAGACGTTTCATTTTTGTGGAAAAATGCCATGTCTATTTATTTAGCATATATTTCAATCTGTGAGCTTGGATTTTCGAAATGAATAAACATGGTTGTTTTATACCAAAAACAAAATAATTATTAATAGTTATAACCATGCCAACCTACAAGGAAGTTCCGTCTAGTCTTAGACAGAGTAAAGAAATGAATAAATTAACCCATTAACTGGCAGTACCCTACCACTGATGAGTAAAATCGTCTGGCATTAGACAGAGTAAAATACTAAAGTAGGGTGCATCTGGGTGCATTGTCAGCTAATGGGTTAACTGGCAGTACTCTACCACTGATGAGTAAAATTGTCTGGCGTTAAAGTAAAATACTATTTTAAATAGGGCGCATCTGGGCACATTGCAAGCTAATGGGTTAAGTAACAGACTTTTCAACTCTCACATATTTTGCATGGAAGACACACACATTTGGCATCTAGTTTGTATGTGCACACATAACTACATTTACCTCACACATTCCCATTAAAACAATGGACCATTTGCATTATAGACTAAATTTTGTTCTGGGCAAGGAGAAGAGAATCAATCACAACAGCTACAAAGAACATAATAAAATTAGTAAAATTGCAAAGTTTGGTTGCAAAATGTTGTAAAATGCGGAAAATATAGCTATATTTTCCACATTTTACAGCTATCTTACTAATTTTAGTATGATTATTTTTTTCGCCTAGATAAAAAATTAGTCTATAATGCAAATTGTCTATTGTTTATGATGTTCCTTGGGCGTTTCGTTCAGTTAATGGCTATAAGAGGTTGTATTTCTAATTCTATCACTAAAGAGTATCAAAATTTGTAAATGTAAATGAATCCTATTATTGAAATTCGACTGTTGTTTGTTCCATTTCATTAAAAAATTCTTACAAATGACGGAAACTGTATTTCTGATTTTGTATGAATATTCTTACTCTTCTAGGTAACTTTGCCTGTTGGATGGAAAACAAGAGATCCTTCAAGGCTTCTCAGTCTTACAGTAAGTTCCCATTTTAGAGTGATTCATGTTAAATGAATGGCTATAGATTTGTAATTGGTTCTGCAGTCTACATTTCTATGTGCTTTGACATTTCTATGTGCTTTGACATAACTATGGACTGCAGGTTATAGTACGGCTCCAATGTATTTACTGAAAAAATCTGGCACACAGTTTAAACATAATAAAATTATAAAGTATAATACAGACTCTCTGGTGGAAATTGCCCCAAATTCCAATTGGAGTTCCAATAGGAATTGAACTTTTCCAATTGGAATGCATTGAACTTCCAACAGGAAAAATCCCAAAAAAATCCTTCAAATTGGGCTTGACAGGTCAATTTTATCTTATCCTTATAGCAAATGCTGCATATGTTGCTAATTAACCCTAATCCCAAATTTTATTTAGTATGACTTTTCATTGGAAGAAGGAGTTCTTGCAAAAATAAAAGCTGAGAGAGAAGCCAGAGAACAATACGAACAGGCTCAAAAAATCAAAGAACTTCAAGTTAAAACTTTGACAGCTAATCCAGCTGTTGCGAACATGGGTGCCGACATCTTGCAACCGACGACCGCAACAACTACGACAACAACGACAAACAGTTTGAACTCAAGTAACGAAAACAAACAATTTAATTACAAAGACTTTGAGGACAATACAGATACACCATTTGAAGCAGTCGAATTGCAATGTATAAACAATATGGAGGCCTTGAAAAGCGTTTTACAGCCAGACGTTGAAACTGACTCTCTGTCAAGTACTCAACAACAAATACCTCAGGGGACAAATAATGCACAGGGGATCCCTATAAGAAGGTCTCAATTTAATCCTAATCTGTCCTCGCATAGTTTAGAGACAACTTTCCCAATAAGTGACTCACCAGCACAAGTAACTGCCGCTAATTCGTATCCACCTGTGTACCCAAATAATCCCATCGGTGCGCAAGTGCGACAAACTGTATCTCAAGACTCAAATCCATTTGCGGCACAGAACTTGTTAACAGACCCTGCCAGTCAAGGGGCAATTAGTAGTGGGATTGTATCAGTTTCTGCTCAGTCGAACACTGTGTCATATTCTGCGGATAATACTAAACGAAAGGTGTCCCTCCCTGGGGCGATGAGGGTGCTACCTGCCGCACCTGCTCGACCCCCGCCAAGGCGACCTGCCAGTGTACCCAATAAGAATACTACTCCAGAAATGATGTCTGCTTTCCCAAGTCATTTGGAACCCCCATCAACATCTCCAGGGCAAAAAAGGCCCGTCCCCAAACCTCGTACTAAGCTACCCCCGTTAAAGAATGGACCGGAAGCTAGCACACCAGAGCTCTTATATGATGTACCCCATCCTCCCATACTGGAACCCTTGTATGATGTCCCACCTCCCATACCGCCGAAGAAGTCCATAGGGAAAAATAGAAATATGGAACGTGCACAAAAACCTGATGTTCCAATGGTATGTATGCAGAATATTTATTTGGAATTGTATTGAATGCAATGAATGATTAAATTAGTCTGTTTGAATGCATTGCAGCTTAATTTGCTCAACGGATTTCATTTTTAGGAGGACGCAAACTTAAAACGTTTTCCTACACCCCTGCCACCCATCTCGCCCCCAAAGCCAGAGCATGTCCCACCCATCGATGATCCTCGCGCTACAATGTCTCCTGATGAAGTACAGTTTGTCAATCAAATATCAGCCATGGGTTTTCCTGTTGCAAGAGCAGCACGAGCTGTGAAGAATTTGGGTTGCAAGGAACGCGAGGTTTGTGACCGTATATAGTATATAGTATAGATCGTCTATGTTGTTGGTGATAGGTATGCAATTAGGCGGTAGATAATAGAAAGGTGACTGTAGATAAAGTGAAAGAATGAATGAATTTATTTGGTTTGTCACACAAATAAGTACATACAGACATTATATTTAATACAATAAATCGGTCATTCCAGACCATGATTAAATTTGAGATAATTACAATTCAGGTGGAGAACTGTTTTTCTAATAGCGAAAGTGAAATAGTATAGGAAATTTATGTGAAGGGTAGGCCAATTTAACTAAGTTTTTTCATTGAAGGTGATCGAGTTTCTAATATCAGTAAATGATATGTGCAACCTGGGCTATTCTGAAGGCCAGGTTGAAATGGTGTTAAAAGATAACAATGATCAAACCAAGGTAAATACAAGATATAAATATGGTATAATACGGGCAATATAGATAAGATATAGTGGTTGACACACGTGCTTTGCTAAGCCGATTTTCCGTTGTCTAAAGGCTGATTTCCATTCACTGCAAAATGTCGCGCGATCGACCTTTTACGATCGTTTTGTTTTTAATTATGAGCCCTCGACCGGATCCGTTCCAGTCGAATGCTCATAATTCAAAAGAAAACGATCGCAAAAGGTCGATCGCGCGATATTTTGCACTGAATGGAAATCAGCCTTAAATTTGAAAGCAAGGGGTCTATTCTCATGCATAAATTATAAATACTTCTGCTGAGTCGAGAAGAGCAAGACAAACCAAAATTTAATCAACTTGTCCTATGCCGATTCCATTAGATCCACCAAATTTCGTATTATAATGTTTGATATTTTTTGAATTATGTTCACAGACAAACGCACGCACACACGCACACACGCACACACGCACACACGCACACACGCACACATGCAAACACATAATTTTCATATTATTTCTTTTGACAGGCAGTGGAGTTCTTGAAGCTTATAGTACAATTCAAAGAACTTGGTTTCCAAGAAGATAAAATATTTGAGGCACTAAAGAAATCCGAATGCGACAGCAATAAGGCGTTAGATATTTTAACATGCGCTGGTTAGCACGTTCAAATATATCGAAATAGTAAATATCATAATGATTGTATATAATAATTGAAGTAGAAGCAAACGCTATAAGCATTATCAGCGACACTAATCTGGTCGCTTCGGCCCGGAATGACTTTCCGGTCTCCCCCCCCTGCTCTTCAACGAAAATCGTGATATAACCTAACAAACTGAACATATACGGTAGATCTTTCGACCAGCGCAACGAAACAACCGCTACAGAATCGCAATCGCAACCGTAAATTTGCAAGACTGAAATATCAAGTGGGAAAATATCGAGAATAAGACGAGTATAATATTGTAATATGTACTGTACATAGTAATGCATGACAGCTGTAAAATTGCCATCGAGGTCAAAATATAACAGGAATAGCTACTAATGATTGTGGGATTAGAAGTCGAGGCTTCGCACCAGGGCGCTTGCCACACCAGGCAAGCTGCTTGATCCCAGTGGGAATCGAACCCACGACTTTTGCTTTGGTTTCGATTACAACCGCGGTCAAGCAAATTTTTCAGCTTCCCCGGTGTGGAGTGTGGAGTAGCGTCATCTGATGGAATAGGTAGTTGAGTTTGGTAAGTTAAGTTGATATTGCAGTCAGTTTTGTTCTGTCCAATATCCACCATCTTTGGTTTCACTTTACATTGTGATTGTCGAAGCCCGTTCAGTTGAACCTAATTTGAAATTGAAAATAACACAGATTATTAGATTGAATGAATAAATTCCTTAAGAAGCAAGCTTTGAACATGCGAAGTAGTTTCAACCACAGAAATTTCCTTTTCCTTGATGAGAAAATTTAAAAGATCAAAATTTTCATCGAAGAAAGTTGTTTTATAGCGGAAACATAATCTGGAGTGACCATTGAACTATAAATAAACTACTTAGAGTTTTCTTAGAGTTTTCTTAGAGTTCACTGGGAGTGACTGATCGATGACTTCTATATGTAACTGGAGTGGCTACTGACTGCTATATATAACTCATAATATAACTGGAGTGATTACTGACTTTTATATATAACTGGAGTGATTACTGACTTCCATATATAACTGGAGTGATTACTGACTTCTATATACAACTGGAGTGATTACTGACTTCTATATATAACTGGAGTGATTACTGACTTCTATATTCAACTGGAGTGAGTGGAGTAATCATCGACATTTTTTGCGGCCAGTACTAGATGGCGGCGAATTCAGGAGATACAATTTTTGGCAAGATCATTCGAAAAGAAATTCCATGTGAATTTCTACATGAAGACGATCAGGTTTGGCATACAATAACTGTTTCTTTTGAAAAATGTGTATATACGTTTTTAAACAGTTTAAATAGTATCAATTTGACGTTTGTTTTGGATAATTTAGAGAACTGCATGACTGAGTGTATAAATAGCTCCACCAGTCCACCTACACTAGTTTTATTGTCAAACCCTGAATCATGATTTTATTTAAGCATTAATGCCACCTCCCCCACCAAGGGTGCATTTGGGGGGTGGTGAAACCCCCCAGAAGTAGAATGGATGGGTTCCCCCCCCAATATAGGTCAGAGTGGGAGAACTTAATATGAAGGTGTCAGACTCTTCAAAATGACCTGCTTTTGCATGTCAAATCTTCCCAGATTGCAGGAAATGCAATTTCAGAGACTCCAGATTTCAAAATTTTCCAGGGGAGCATGCCCCCGGAACCCCTAGAGTTTGTCTAGACCCCCTAACCAAATCAGCAAATGCTGACCTGTCATTATGTCAGGATGGCAAAAAATTGCCGACCTGCAATTGTACGTTTCTGATGCAAATTTCGAGTAAACAAGAAAAGTAGATGGAGAACTTTTCTTCTGTCACATTCTGGTTTATAAATATAAGGCACATTTTATTGAAAACTTAAATTTGCTGTGGAGATGAGCCGATCATCGGCAAAACATTGGCAGACCCGATTAACAACTACTTTTTATCACAATCAGCCATTGGCCGATTGCCACTATCGGATCGGTCAGTCTTAGCATAATTTTGTGCAGATCAATCGATGTCGTCATCCCAAGATGTGGATTTCACGATGTTAGGAATGTAGTCGCATCCCTGAATTTTTTACGCAAAAAAGTGTCATGTTATTTCGGGTGAGAGGAAGCATCCACAGTGTTGGTAATACTTGTCTATTTTCTGTTTGTATTGTACTTTTGTTGTGCTCAAAATAGAGAGTTTTGTTGATGGCAACCTCTCATTTCAAATTTTACGAGTTAAGTCGAGTAAAACACTAAAATGACAAATCGACAAAAATGACAATCATCGGTTTACCCGATTTATAAGCCGATGGTGCGCATGTATCGGCTCTTGAACAATCGGTATCGGAAATCGGCTCTTTTTAATTTCAGCTCATATCTAATTTGCTGACCTGTTGCCAACCTACTTTCGTTACAAGACGGCAAACTTTGCCAACCTCATTTTTTGCTAATTCAGAGGCCTGCAAACAGGAGGATGATTAAACATGAGAATAAAACCAATGATTATATTTAATGTTCAAATGCAGCCCCTTGTATTATTATTTTAGATTTTACTCTTCATTAAAGGATTACCGAATGGTTTTCCGTGCAGGATTGCGTGATCCTTATTATTTGATTATTTTAGCTTTCACAAAGTCGAGCAACATCCCAAGGATCACACGATCCTGCATGGAAAACCATTCGGTAATTATTTTATAAAATAACGACAAAGAAACGACAGCATTTCCCAACATTTTAAAAACCCTGAAAAGTGCCTAAAATTTTCTGTGCATGATTGTCTCATCCTGCACAAGTATTGACCAATCACACCTCACGTAGTAAACATGTTATTTTATAATACACATTGATAAGTTAAACAATGATTTTATATTTTAGTGTATCGTGATCAAGGACATTAGTCCGCAGGCCCCAGTACATCTCTTGATTATTCCGAAGAAAGCAATTGTTGGTCTGTCCACGGCAGACGATTCTGATGAACAGGTGATTGGCTTATGTCTGTATTTTGACAGAGGCACTCTTCTGCTCACCTTGTTTTGTTTCAGAGAGAGCGATTTACAGTGCACCAGTTGATCAGGGTTCTGATCAATTCGGACAAACAAATACTTATTTTTAGAATTTGTTTTCTCACAAGTGAAGTTCCTTACATAAATCAGATAAGCTTCAGATCTTTACGATCAAACTACCTGAAAAATTCAACAAGAACTTCGACGTCACCTGGAAGATATTACATAAATCAGAGACAAATACGTCGCACTATCATCGAATTTAATTCACACGAATTTAATTGAAAGAATCAAAATTCGATGCACGTATGAAATGAATTAAATTTGTCTGATGAATTAAATTCGTCCAAGACGTTTTATCCGTCATGGTCAGACGGATACAACGTCTGTAACGCGTCTTCGTTTCATAACGACTTCGTATCGTCGTGTCGAATTAAATACATCGGAACTATGTTAATGTGAGTTTCTGATTATGGTTCGTATTAATTTGAAATCCATGATGGCTTCTTATGAATTAAATTCGTCTGAATTAAATTCGTCTTTTGAAATGAAAACATGTTAAACACGACCAATCGACGAATTTAACAGCGAATTAAATTTGTCTGAATTAAATTCGACGTATGAAACAGGCCTAACTCGTCCCACTTGGTGCTGTAGACGTAGTATTTAGGATCTGATGAAAAAGTTAGGTGTTAATGGGTTGATGATTGATTATATTTAGCTTCTTGGTCATCTCTTGTTGGTAGCTAAAAAAGTTGCCGTGGCTCAAGGTTTGGAGAATGGTTATCGTGTTGTGATCAATGATGGTGTCGATGGTGGTCAATCTGTCTATCATCTTCATGTACACGTGCTCGGGAAACGACAATTGGGCTGGCCTCCAGGATAAGTGACTATGTAGATGTTGTAATATGTGTACTGTGAAGGCTTACAATACAATAGATCTAGTTTAAAACTGATCAACTGTCTCAACATGAATAAAATGTGACAATATTCTTTGTTCTACAAAGTTGCTGCATATATTTAATGGACAAACACATGTTTATGTCTGTTTCACATTTTCTGATAACTCGTCTTATGTCGTATTTAAAATAGACACATATTCATCTGTCAAGACAAACCACACACATTGAGTTTTATTAGCCAGGTGGTACGTCTTGAACATGCGATTCCAATGTAGGTCCGATAAACTTGAGGGATTATACAGGACCGAACTATCTGAAAAATATAACTTTGACGTTTCGAGCGAAGGCCCTTCGTATAGATGTTAGTTGTTCGTCAGACTTCGTCTTAACAGATCATACGTGTTGCGGAATATATTTTTTTAATTTGCTTCGCGCACAACGCAGAAAACCGAACAGAGAAAAGTTGGCTATTTTTGCCGTATATTAAATGAATAAAAAAATCTGAAAAATATGTTCTTTCCGTCAAAAACGTTAATAGCTGAATTCATATTAGAAGAATGATGGATTTCCGAATTCATTTAGAAGATGGGAAACTCGTCTCAGACGAGAAGCTCGTCTTGATATAGATTCGGTAATCGACGGATTTCAATGGCACTTGAAAAGTGCTTGAAAACACAACATTTGTCAAAAGTGCTTGAAAATCACACATAATGTTAATTCAAAATAGAACATAATTATCTAATGGGGACATTTTCATAATTTTATCTAGCAAATACTGTAAGAAAGTCGTTTGTCTTCCATTCTTTTACTTTGGTTATCGTTCAGCCGCCATAATTTTATCAGAGTCCACTATATTTTTTCTTATATTTGGATTGTGTTTTGTTTGCAAGATAATAAAAAGTCCTTGATAAATTTTATTTTAGTGCTTGAATAGTCCTTGAAAAGTCCTTGAATCTTCTATTGGGAACTTGCGCGAACCCTGTCAGTCTTTAATGATTGCAGAGATATATCTGCATTCTATTATGTCCCGGTCAAATGAGAACAAGAGTGGCATGAGAGTTGACTGGATATTACTACGCGTACCGGTGAAACGAGGGAAAACTTTCATCAACTTTCATCAAAATTTGAACCAGCTCAAAGTTGATGAGAGTTGATGAGAGTTTATGAGAGTTGGCGGTCAAACGCGAGCGAGAATTGCAACTCTCATTGACTCTCATCAACTCTCTCATTCTCGTCAATTTGACCGAGGCTGCCTTTAGTCTTAACGGTCGTGACACATCAAGGACAAGTGGCCAATGTAAGCATTCGCTCGAAAGGTTTCGGTATTTCCATGTAATTACATCTTTTTCAGGTAATTACATCTTCAACCAATTTCTTGAATAAAATTAATTTCAGTTCCGGCCAGATTTCGTTCTTGCCGAAATTAAAAAAAGAAATTTCTGTTGCACTTCCAGTCGAAATCTCGATAATTGGCAGGTTTGTAGAAAGATCAATAGCGAACCTGCTGGAGTCAATCAAACATGAACTGTGTACCTTAAACAAAAGACATTGTAGTCGACCAAAACAACATGGCGGCTCGTTTCTCGACCTTTATAAAAACACTTATTTTTACAACGTTTGTGTATCAATTCTCCTATTCGCTGCCAGTCGTCTACCAGGAAGACAGTATGGATTCGATGGATCCTACTGTTTTGGTACGCGACGAAACTTCCCGAGAAAATAAGGACGAGAATGTTTGTGTTACGAAAGAGTGCATGGCCGTTTCAACTTCTATAAAGGCGGCGATAGACGAAACTGTGAAACCCTGCGACGATTTCTACGACTATGCGTGTGGAGAATGGATGAAAAAGAACCCTATCCCCAAAGGAAAGCTTCAAGTTTCTGCTTTTACTGAACTAAGGGACAAGAACAACGACATTATGCGAGAAGCCTTGGTTCAAGATGACTTTTTGAACAATCTTATTCCTATTCAAAAAGTTCGAACTTTTTTCCAATCTTGTCTCAACGTTAAGGCAATTGATAAGCTTGGAAGCGAACCAATCAAAAAGTATATTAAAAGTTTGAATTCATGGGCCGTTGATAATAGGACTGGGTGGAAATCTGAAAAGTGGGATGTTTTTAAGACTTTGAAAAAAATTCAAAAGCGATACACGTCGACCAATTTGTTTTTCTCCGTCGAGAGCGTTCCAGATCCATTAAAGAATGAGACTGAAGGACATAATATATTGATGGTAATTAGGCTTGTTATTGATTTATTTATTAGTTTAGGTCATTGTATGATTAGTGGAACATGTGATTGTATGACTAGTGCTTGTGTATTTCATCTCTGTAACCGAGATCAAGGGCTGACCAATAAGGGCTGACCAATAAGGACTGACCAATAAGGGCTGACCAATAAGGGCTGACCACTAAGAGCTGACCAATAAGGGCTGACCAATAAGGACTGACCAATAAGGGCTGACCAATAAGGGCTGACCAATAAGGGCTGACCAATAAGGGCTGACCAATAAGGGCTGACCAATAAGGGCTGACCAATAAGGGCTGACCAATAAGGACTGACCAATAAGGGCTGACCAATAAGGACTGACCAATAAGGGCTGACCAATAAGGGCTGACCAATAAGGGCTGACCAATAAGGGCTGACCAATAAGGGCTGACCAATAAGGGCTGACCAATAAGGGCTGACCAATAAGGACTGACCAATAAGGGCTGACCAATAAGGGCTGACCAATAAAGACTGACCAATAAAGACTGACCAATAAGGGCTGACCAATAAGGGCTGACCAATAAGGGCTGACCAATAAGGGCTGACCAATAAGGGCTGACCAATAAGGGCTGACCAATAAGGGCTGACCTTTACTGGACCTCTAGGAAGAACAGTTTAATAGTGATAGGGATATCCCGTAATTAGTTTGGAGCTGATTACATGAAGATTTTTTAGCCCAGTTGCTGAAATTGTATTACATTACATAGAATCAGTAGTTTACTAGTTTCACCTCGTGCTGCCTGAGTTGTAGCTATTTTGAAACGCTAATTATGTTGATTAGATATGCATCTGTGTCTTTCTAGATTGATAAAGCGCCATTGGATCTTCATCCTATCTTTTTCCTTGGCAGTCCAAAGGTAAGTGCATGTTTTGAAAGAAGAAATGAGCAAACACTTGTTTGCATCGTTGCTATCCAATTCACAACTTACTTTGGATAACTCACGTGCCTTGTTACTATTGTTCAAGTTTAGAAAAACGTAGAATAGAACAAAGGTAACTAAGCATATTTTCATATAAGCACTTTTTCATATTTTCAGACAGTTCGACTGTTGTTGCAATATATGACAAACGTGACCACTCTGACTGGAGTGGATGTTGACTATGCCAAAGAGTCTATGAAAGATGTCATCAGATTCGAGGCCGGACTCGCAATGGTAAAAAGATAATCTGTTCTTTTATGTGGGTAAAAACTGAATGAAAACCATAGCCTTTTAACTTGAGGGCAGAGTGGTTAATATATGTGTCTTCTACCTCTTTGACCGGGATTCGATTCCTGCAATATACAGTTGACTGATTATAGTTTTGCTTCAGACGCATGGTCCTCATGGTCTTACTGGACCTCTAGGGAGAGCAGTTTAGAACTGATAGAGTTATCCAGTATAAATAAAGTTAGTTTAGTTTAGGCTTTCCTCCTGTGGTAACTCTGCAGGACCAATAATGGATGATTCTTACTGAACCTTTAGGTAGAACTGTTTAGAGCTGATAGAGCTATCCAATATAAATAAAGTTAGTTTAGTTTAGGTTTCCTCTTGTAGTAACACTGGGGGACCAATAATGGATGAGCCTTACTGAACCTTTAGGTAGAACTGTTTAGAACTGATAGAGCTATCCAATATAAATAAAGTTAGTTTAGTTTAGGTTTCCTCTTGTAGTAACACTGGGGGACCAATAATGGATGAGCCTTACTGAACCTTTAGGTAGAACTGTTTAGAACTGATAGAGCTATCCAATCTATAGATGAAGTCAGTTTACATTTTGTATTTTTACCCCCTAGCTTACTTTTGATAAGACGGGAAAACATTATGCGCGTGTACCAATCAAGAAATTAGAAAAATTAATACCTCAGGTAAGAACACACCCAGGCTTATCTGAACAACAACAGCAACAACAACAACAGCAACAACAACAGCAACAACAACAGCAACAACAACAACAACAACAACAATAACAACAACAGCAACAATCTCCTTCACAGTCATGATTTTCGTTGTGTTTTTCTCATGCATTATTTATAAGAATTACAATGTTTTTTTAATAGTTCCCATGGTTAGATCATCTCCAAAGTCTTGTTCATCCCAACCAAATCACACGAGAAGATCCCATCATAATCTTGGCGACGAAATATCTGCCCACGCTTTTTAAGTTGCTCAAGAAAACCAATAAAACGTTTGTATATTTTATCTTGACCTTTTGTCTTTAGCCTATTATATAATCAAGTATATTATCCCTAAATGTAAAACCTCTACCTATCAGCAATCATATTTCGTCAGAACTTGTCGAATCTGGAACATTCTTGTAGATGAACTAAATTTAGACACGGACAGCATTAGTCTTTTTAAATCTGTCTTGCAGAAATACTATTATAAATCGTTAGAAGTTAATTATAACCCAGAGAATCCGAGAACATTTAGAAGTATATGCCTGAAGTGCTATTGTGTACGTTGTCTATCATTGCCGATATCTTGCTGCCAGTAGAAGTTGAACTAAACTATAGTGACTGAACTGAAGTTCATCTGAATTGTTAGTACTTAGTAGTTGTAGTTTTATTAGTTTACAAATAAGTCAGTTGTATTATTTGTTAGTTTATTTGTTTGTCAATTTGTCCACTGTAATTTATGTATTAATATTAATCATTAATTGGGCCCGCAGTAATTGGCAACTACAGCTGTTGCGGTGACCCTGCAAAAACTGTAAAGTTATATTAAGTACGTACATATGCATGTTAATAGTTTGTAAAAATATGGCGAAGTTAATAAATAAATAAATAAAAAATAAATATTGAAACCTAATGCGCCCTTGCCAATCATGAATTTAGGCATTGTTTTTTCATTGTTTTTTCATGCCAGTCTTGATTTTAAACTGTTCTAGCTAGTTCATCTGGATGTTTCGTCTTGTGTTTACACTAAGATGGACGCTGATTTTGTATGCTTTGTATTCGTAGAGTTCTTTCCAACTTCATGGTTTGGCGAATGATTAAAAGTTATGTTCCAATGCTGGGCAATGATTTCCGTAAGATGTACAGTCAGTTAAAAGGCGAGGAAGGGTCGCGAGCAGAAACTTGTTATTCATATACAAGCAAAATACTCAGTAATTTACTTGGATCGCTGTTTATCAGGAAACGTTTCTCGCCGAAAGTAAAGTCAGATGTAAGTGGGAGTCTTGTTTAGTTTAGTTTAGTTTAGTTTAGTTTAGTTTAGTTTAGTCTATACTGTATTATATTTTGAATGTGTTTTTCTAATACTTTCCAAATGATAATTTTCATTCAAGGTGCAAGAAATGATGAGTGATATTATTATGGCGTTCAAAGACAATGCAAAGATTGAAACATGGTTAAGTGGGAAAAGCAGAAAAGCTGTCGAACTGAAGGTAATGGGTAATTGGCGGTGCCCCTAACAAGCGTATCTAGGGGCGGAACTAGTGGGCGGGTTTGGGAGAGGGGGGTTACCAATTGTTTAGTAAGAACAAAAAACTATAAAGACCAGTTTGGGCAATTCGATACCTGTGCATCCCCTAGCGGCATGGGGGCCCCCATAAATATTTTTGGTTTTGACTGGCCCCATTAGGTTGTGTCCTGACCACGCCCTTTTGTCGGGCAAAACGAACCACACACCCCCTTTCCCCCTAATATTTAGACCCAAGTTACGCCCCTGAGTGAGCATATCTTATAAATGAAAAATTTGGCTAAACCTCTCGATTCTTTCAGCTGAAAAATGTCTTGGCCAAAGTTGGCTATCCTGAATACTTATGGAATGAACAAGATCTCACTCTGAAATATGAAAATGTAAGAGATAGATTTTGTACTAGTGGCTTTTTAACAATCACATTGGTTGAATTTAACCCCCATGAAGTTCGGTTAAAATTAACCGTAGTGAGTTTAGTGAATTTTAGAGCGAACAAAGGCAATTTTTTTTTATATATCGTTCTATCTATAGCTTGACATTCAGCCTGATCAGTGGTTCCAGAACGTTGTGAATTCTCAGAAATATTTGAATTTCATGGAACTGCATCATGTTGGCGAGACGATCGACAGAAAACAGTGAGTGAAAAACTCAAAATTCTTCTTGCAATCTTGCTTGTGCAGTTCACTTCTGTGACCGGGATTCGATTCCTGCAATCTGCAGGTGTTTGATTGCGATTTCGCCTCAATCACGTGTGAGACGAGTGCGTCCAGTTTGACTCTACCAAACATTGCAGGTTCTCTAGAAGCACACTGGTTTCCTTTGGCCATGCATTGGGCTGCTATCCAGAACAAATATACTTAGTTTAGATATTTTCACCAATTTATCCCTTCTTTAGTTGGATTGCTCCTCCGCAGATGGTTAACGCCTTCTATGTTCTTACGAAGAATGAAATTGGTGGGTAACATGTTGTACTATTATTGCATTATTAATGCAGATGTTAAATAGAGTTAATAAATATCTTTATGTTTCATTAATTTCTAGTTATTCCCGCCGGTATACTGCAAGAACCATTCTTTTACTCTGGATCAATTCCCAAGTAATGACAATGCCTTCTTATTTTAATTCCAAGGTGGTTTAAATTTGAGGAAAATTAAATGATGTACTATATCTTTTCAGAGCTCTGAGTTACGGCGCCATCGGTCACGTCCTTGGACATGAATTGACTCATGGATTTGATGACACAGGTACATATTTACTCCACTGTATTTCCCTGTACACCGGACCAATAAATGATGACCCTTAGTTGATATCTAGGTAGAACAATTTAAAACTGATACAGCTATCCAGTGTAAATAACGTGCTGAACGAATAAAAGATTGTCCATGCTGGACCTCCAGGGAGAACAGTTTAGAACGGCTGACAGTATAAAAAAAAGTTAGTTTAACTTAGGTTGACTTAGGTTGACTGGACCAATAAGTGATGACACTTACTGGACCTTTTGGGAGAACAGTTTAGAGCAAATAAAGCTATCCTGTATAAGTACAGTTAGTTTAGTTTTCATTGTTGTAGTAATCATATCAAAATTTCTTTTGTTTTAGGAAGAACATTTAATAAGATAGGAAGTAGAGTTCTATTCAATGAAACTGGATGGAGTAAGATTTCTGATAAAAATTTCAAGAAGGAAGCCAAGTGCTTGATCAAGCAATTCAGCAGTTATAAAGTACTAGGAAAGCATCATGTAAGTACTGTATTCATGCTTTATAAATTATTTGTAATGGCCACAGGGCATGAATAAAAACAATAAGTGACTGGTGGCATGGAGAACAGTGGGATTTTCAAAACAATGAAAAGACAATGGAACATTCCGATCACTGGATCGTAACTGGATGGAACTATTGTTATGCCAAGTGTTGTACAAACCTCTTTAATCGTTTGTCGCTGCAAAATTTAATCGTTTATCCCTGAAAAATTTGTAGGTGAACGGTAACATGACATTAGGTGAAAACATTGCTGATGCAGGTGGTCTTAAGTTAGCTTTTAATGTAAGTGAATATAGCAGTACAATATAATGTACCATACCATATTACAATGCCTTTGAATACCATACTGTATAACATACCATATCTTACCATACCATACCATACCATACCATACCATACCATACCATACCAATGATACCATGCCATACTATAGCTTAGGATACCATACCTTACCATACCACACCTTAACATACTATACCATATTAAACCATACCAAACCATAAAATGCAACACCATACCATACTGTGTCATACCATATCAATCATAACCAAATCAAACCATACCTCGCCATATATTACACCATACCATACTTTACCTTACTATACCATGCCTACCATACCATACCATACCACACCATACCATACCATACCATTTCCCACCTTAGCACCACATTTTAAACATTGCGCCTTACAGTTTAGCATACTGATATGTCCTCCCATACAATAGAACAACACTGTAATGTCATATATGCATGTGTCATTTCACGCAGGCTTACAAACGATGGATCAACGATCATGGAAAAGAGAAAGTTTTACCAGGATTGGATAAAACCAGCGATGAATTGTTTTTCATCGGTTTTGCGCAGGTATGTCAGATTCTCCTCTTGACGTATGTGATTTACTGGATTTGCTGACAAGAGTAAGGCTATTGGCTCATACCTGGCGAAAAGTACATAATCTGTACAGGGTGTATAAAAAAAACGGAGTCCATCTTTTGTACTTAATAATTTTCGGAATACTGGACCGTATAACGTGATTTAGGTCTTATTTTAAAGCCTGTTCTTTTCTCATTCGAACAAGTCGTCATTAGTGTCCTTAGTGCGAGTAATAACTGAACAAGAAAACTTTTTGTAGAACCTTCAGTTTTAGATGCCGCATAATTATGCAATTTTACTAATGTTATCCATAGTCGCGTGTTCAATTTTATCGCTTTGTTGATAAAAATATATTAGTATAAATTATTATCGCATCTCAAATTTTAGATTCTCCAATCACATTCACTTCAAATATTATTATTCGCAAACCAATCGTTCAAATTTGAAACGAAACCCTCCGTTAGAAAGCTGAATGGCTACGCTTTAAAATGAATATAAACATGAACATTTTACTGTAGTAGTCTTTTCAAAATTTACATTTGAAGCGAGGACTCCGTTTTTTTCGATACACCTTGTATATTGCAGGAATGAAACCCCGATCACAGAGAGGAAAGGCACATGAAATGTAATCTTATATTTCGCTATTACACCTGACTTCAATATTTTTCTTCTATTTATCAGAAAAGTTGTGCGAACACTTCTAAAGTTGGTCAGTTTATGGCCGTACATGACGATGATCACGCGCCTGCTAAATACAGGTAACGTAGGATTTTGTAGCATGCTGTGATTAATTGTGGCCAGTTCGCAGCTGTTCGAAAGACCTCATCCAATTGGATGAAGGTTTTCTGAATATCGAAGCAATTACTACTAACTTTATTTATACTGGATAGCTCTATCAGTTCTAAACTGTTCTCCCTAGAGGTTCAGTAAGAGTCATCTCTTATTGATCCAGTGTTACTACAGGAGAAAACCTAAACTAAACTAACTTTATATATAGCCTACTGGATAGCTCTATCAGTTCTAAACTGTTCTTCCTAGAGGTCCAGTAAGGGTCATCCCTTATTGATCCAGTGTTACTACAGGAGGAAACCTAAACTAAACTAACTTTATTTATACTGGATAGCTCTATCAGTTCTAAACTGTTCTTCCTAGAGATTCAGTAAGAGTCATCTCTTATTGATCCAGTGTTACTACAGGAGGAAACCTAAACTAAACTAACTTTATATATAGCCTACTGGATAGCTCTATCAGTTCTAAACTGCTCTTCCTAGAGGTTCAGTGAGGATAATCGCTTATTGATCCAGTGTTACTACAGGAGGAAACCTAAACTGAACTTACAACACTATTTTTCATGTATTTTGATACCACAAACCCGCATTCACAAGCATATCGTTTATCGCTATAGCTACCCTAGAAGGTCCGCGCATTCAAGATTTAATATATGCAACCTATTCTTGAACCCACGTTTGAGATATCAATTTTACTTGTATTTAGAAGCAAATAAAGAGGTTTAAAAACCTGCAGCTACGGTGTTTTAGTCTAACACTGTATTTTCCCACTTTTCATGTCTTCGTAGGGTGAACGGAGCTCTGTCAAATATGCCTGAATTTTCAAAAACATTTAACTGTCCAGTGAATAGCGAAATGAACCCAAAGACAAAATGTGATGTTTGGTAATTAGATAGCTATATCATGTAGGTAAAGTAATCTATTCTATTTTTGCTAAAAGAATATTAGATTTGTCTCGTTCTAAGATTATGTTTATATACTGTAAACCCTCAAAGATATAAATACTGGATAGTTCCATCAGTTCTAACTGTTCTCCCTAGAGGTCCAGGAAGAGCCATCTCTTATCAGTAAACATTTTCGAGTTGCTATTGAATTTCCCGCATTCTGATTGGTCCGAATTGAGCGTCTCATCATAGCGTTCCAAGTCTTTTTGAGTTGAACGACTTCAACTAATCATAGGGTAATTTGTATATAGATAGCATTAGACGCATTTCTGCTGCTACAAATTACAGCCTTTTCGCCTATATCTTTGCGAAAAATCCTATTTAATATATATTGCAACTTTGCCGTAATATTTATTTATATTGCACTTGAAGTTTCCAATCCATTTCCCCCCATATCAAATTGATTGCTCTTATGTGAATATAAGTAAAGTACTATGTATTTTTCAAAACAACATATGTCGCATTTCATGGCATTAAACTAATCGTCTATACACAATTAATGTAATTAACTTTTAATCGCATTGTTATTGCTTACAGAGATCTTGTAAACAGTAAGTTTATGCAAAATAGGTTGCTAAATATGGATATCTTAAAGTTGACTAAATAACAAAACTTATGTGAAGGAAAACAACGAGAAAACAGATTTCGTTTTGCAAACTATAGGATCCATTGACTCAATTTTTCACTGTACGGTAATACCCTCTTCATTTCGTTTATCCTATGTTGCATGTGAGAAGAATGCTGCCAGTTTGGATCTACGAGAAACTGCAGGTCCTCTCTGGGTACTTCGTTTTCCCATTGTATAGTAGATAACCTAAACTAAACTAACTTTAGTTATATTGGATAGCGCTATCAGTTCTAAACTCTTCTCCCTAGAGGTCCAGTAAGGTAATATCTTATTGGTCCAGTGTTACTACAGGACGAAACCTAAACTAAACTAACTTTATTTATACTGAATAGCTCTATCAGTTCTAAACTGTCCTCCATAGAGGTTTACTAATGGCCATTCCTTATTGATCCAGTGATACTACAGAAGGAAACCTAAACTAAACTAACTTTATTTATACTGAATAGCTCTATCAGTTCTAAACTGTTCTCCCTAGAGGTCTAGTACACAAAGGTAAACTCACATACATACACTCACCAACAACACTGCTTTATAACTATTTTTTCAAAAATGATATCAAAATAGACTTTGATTTAATCAAGCATTAAAATAATCGCCCCCTCGGTTGGAGACAGTAAAATCTAGCAACTTCTGCGATATAATGAAATTCAATTAAGTCTTAAAAGCCCTCCGTGTACTACTAATGCATTATATACATGCATATTCATAACGCTCTATACTAGCCCAGCAATCAATATTCTTCATACAAATTGAATGGTGGCCAAAAGGCAAAGAGCCAATTACTAATATTTGGAGCTAATTGATTGAGATATATATTATATCGTGCTTTATAGACTCTAAGGAGTCAGTAGTACGAATTTTAAATAACAATCGTGACTGTATTATGGAAAACCAGCTGCTCCGTTGTATATATATATGCACAGGAAGCGACACAGTTGGCCAAGTACACTACTAGCCAGGGACTTGTCGGAAGCGCTGAACTGCAGACGTATTAATTCAAATTCTCTCTTCGGTAAGAGTCGAGCTTTTGCTTGTGTGGTCTTGTTTAACATATCATAAATATACTTCGATCATTTGGAGAGGTGTTTGCAAAGAAAGTTAATCGATTTAAATCCTTATATGATATCGGTGAGTTTATGAATGATTTTTTATATAACTTGCATTATAGATGTTAATTTTAACATATGCTTGGATTGCTCGACTGTAAGGTATACCGTGAAATTTTGTTTTATTATTTTGTTATTGCTTATGTGTTTTACTGTTGTTTATTTCAAGTATTTTTCTCATATTTTGTGACACATCTTGTTTTTAAACTGAATGCAGTTCAAAATGTCGTTCTCTTTTTGTACATTGAACATTTAATATTCATATCTGCGCGCTCCTATCTGTAGCTCATATATGAACGTGTTTTGGTTCACGAAATGCCAAAGAGTACTCGATATCATATATATAGGATAGAGCCTCGTCCTTGGACTGGCGTCTGTCCCAGATTGCTTCATTACATGAAACAGGCCGTAGTGGATACCTTGAAGTAAGCGAAAACTGTAGCTCTTAATATGTAATATATATAAGCTGATTGGAAGTTAACTACACCGAATGCAAGACAATTTATCCATCGTATTTTGTACAAGTTTGTGAAATTAAACCAATGTCTGCAGAAACAATTTTAACACAGCGTAGAGTCCCATGTTTTTTTTTGTAACACTCGTATAGCCTAATATTTATTTTGCGACGCGGTCCTAGAGCTCATGGATAGCTCATATGCTTATTGGCACTAGCTTAATAGCCAGCCACATGACACGAGAGCTCTTGGCTAAACTCGCCGCCACGAAGTAGCTTGGCAAGTTATACTCTGATATTAAAAATGATTAGATCTTTGTATATCACGGCTTCGCGAGGTAAAATTCTCGGCAAAAACCATGCGCAGACGAGTGAATTTGGCTGAGAAAACGACCTTGCGAGGGCGGTAGGTTTCAGCATGCAAGATTAGCACTCAAACTTAAGGGTGCAGGAACAAACAGTTTGCATGCAAGACATTTGATTAATGAAACTATAATTTAAGGAACCAGGGGAAAATCATGGACTCGTGCTCAGCAGGAATACTGTGCTTGCTTGCCTGCAGCTTTTACGTGTAGCAGACAGCGTGGGTCAAATTCAAATTGTTTTTAACAGAAATAGTACTTCTAGTTCTAGGTTATATTTAGTTCAAAGTCAGGCCGGGATGTTGGGACAATGGCATGGGGTAGAGGGGTCAAGGCAATGGGAATTGCATAAATGCAGGCGAGGACGATTTTGCAGCCACACCCTTTTTATGCACTTAATAATTTTATACGGTAACGCCTGATTGAGGTGTAAGTGGTACTGTTCTTCTGAGAACAGTCTAGAACTGACAGAGCTACCCAGTATAAATCAAGGTAGTTTAGTTTAGGTTTAAGGGATGAGCTTTACTGGTCCTCTAGGGAGAACAGTTTAGAACTGATAGAGCTATCCAGTATACAAAGCGCACGCCATAAGAGAAGCTTTCCCATTAAGAACTGCATGTGTTTAATTTAATCATTGCATGTTGGGTATTGACGTATACTGCCTCTCATATTTGCTCCAGTGCATATGGGCGGCCTATATCGGCTCTCTTGTAAAAAGGAACGCTATAGCTTTTATTAAAAGAGTAAATAAAAATTATTTTACCCCTGAATATTTAAGCTCTATGTTAGTAAGAATCTCGGACATTCACACTAGAAATACTCGCTACAGGACTATGAACATGGTGTGCCCAAAACACATTGGAGAGATTGAAGGCGGGTGCACTTTTGCTGTTAGAACTATTAAATATATTGGAATGTCCTTGATGTTTCACTGCGCAATCAGGAATCTATCTCTGCTTTTAAACGTAGTCTTTATAGTAAGCTTTTAAAAGACCAAAAAACCGCCATGCGCAAAGAAATTTTGTAATAATGTTTTTAAAAAATTAAACAAATAAATCTAAATCGCCCTCTCGAAGAGTCTTGTTGGAGTCGAAGGCTCTTCTCAATGATGTGTCCGAAGTGCATGATATATAAATTGACATATACAGATGTCTGCTTTACGTATGCTAAAATTGCTTGACTTTGTTGACGGGATTTGACCCACATACAAAAATCGTCCAGCGTGAGAAACGGACAGATGACTTAGACTATCAGCATTTGTTTTTGGCATGAGTATTCTGATATTGCAAACCTTATTTTGCATATATTTATGTGTATATGTCTTACAGTGACATGTATTAAACACAATGTCAATTCGAGTATTTATGCACGCAGAAGTTCAAGTGTTCAAACTATAATGAACAATTGGTTAGCTCTATCAGTTCTAAACTGTTCTCTCTAGAGGTCCAGTAAAGGTCATCTCTGATTGGCTCTAGTGTTACTAGAGGAATTGGCGGTTGACTGTTGTGTAAAACTACCTGAAAAATACAATAAGAACTTCGACGTTTCGAGCGAAGGCCCTTCGTCTGGAAGTTAGTAGGAGGAAACCTAACTAAACTAACTATATTTATACTGGATAACTCTATCAGTTCTAAACTGTTATCTCAAGAGGTCCAGTAATTAGGATCATCTCTTATTGCTCAAGTGTTACTACAGGAGGAAATCTAAACTAAACTAACTTTATTTATACTGGATAGCTCTATCAGTTCTAAACTGTTCTTCCTAGAGGTCCAGTAAGGATCATCAATTATTGATCCAATGTTACTACAGGAGGAAACCTAAACTAAACTAACTTTATTTATACTGGATAGCTCTATCAGTTCTAAACTGTTCCCTTTAGAGGCTATTGGTTTCAATTATTTTCAAACGAAGGGTTCTTGTTTAGGTGCAATAGAAATGGAAGAAGCTCGATTTTTTAAGACATTTATTGTTTATCACTGCATGCAATAAACTCGTTCTCGTATATGATTTACTGCACGATTTTATCACCGCCAAATTTGCTCGTCATATAAAATGAAATTATGAAATGAAATAAAAAGATTAATATCCTCTGGAAATCTCTAATATATCGCTAATCATATCAGTTCGTCAATATTTATGATATCAAATTTGTCAATATCCGCGCATACCATTAAGTCAGTTTGAAAAAAATCAGGCAGATGTTGTTTTTCCGTGCCATACTATTTAAGGTTTCAACCCCCCTGATAACACAGTCGTTAGTGTATGTGTCTTTCACCTCTGCGACCGAGGTTCGATTCCTTCAGTATTGCAGTTGTCTGATTATAATTTAAACTCAGTCACATGTGAGAAGAGTGCTTCCAGTTTGACTCTACCAAACACCGCAGGTTTTCTCTGGGTACTCTGGTTTCCTCCTGTAGTAACACCGGACCAACAAGTGATGGATCTTACTGGACCTCTAGGGAGAACAGTTTAGAACTGATGGAGCTATCCAGTGTAAATAAAGTTAGTTTAGTTTGGGTTTCCTCCTGTAGTAACACTGGATCAATATAAGATGACCCTTACTAGACCTCTAGGAAGAACAGTTTAGAACTGATAGAGCTATCCAGTATAAATAAAGTTAGTTTAGTTTAGGTTTCCTCCTGTAGTAAAACTGGATCAATAAGAGATGACTCTTACTGGACCTCTAGGGAGAACAGTTTAGAACTGATAAAGCTATCCAGTATAAATAAAGTTAGTTTAGTTTAGGTTTCCTCCTGTAGTAACACTGGATCAATAAGGGATGACTCTTACTGGACCTCTGGGGAGAACAGTTTAGAACTGATAGAGTTATCCAGTATAAATAAAGTAAGTTTAGGTTTCCTCCTGTAGTAACAGTACAAATGTTGTCTAGTACAAATTACAGACGGTTCTTACTGGACCTCACGAGGGAACAGTTTGGAACTGATAGAGCTATCCTATCTAAATACTTTAATTTAGTATTTTTGAATTTCTTTACAGTTTTTACCAAAAATCATTCGCTGTTGACTCACAGAAGCATTTTTTCACAAATCTTATCATATCTTTAAAGTTCGCTGAAATTTGGTCTTGACAAAAAACTATGGACAAGAACGAAACACTCAATAAATCAAATTCCAACCAAACTTCTGGGCCCGTATATGGCTTTGATATGGAATTCCACCCGGCACTAATAGCTATCGCAATTTTGGTCATAATCTCAAACATGCTTGTCATCGTGTTGTTCGTTACCAAGGAGACGCTTCGTAAGGGCGGGAAACTTTTACTCTTGAGTTTGGCAATCTCTGACGTCACTACAGGACTAGTCACCATTCCCCTGAACATAGGATGCGAAGTGACATTCTCGTTACCTCTATGTATGTCATCTGGAATTTTAAACCGGTTTTTGGCGATTTCAACCGTATACCATATATTGGCGATAACTTTCGAAACCTACTACGCTATCCTACGACCGATGGAGCATCGGGTTAAAGTCGAAAAACAAAAAGTCCTGGGAATAGCGTTGGCTATTTGGTTTGTCGCGTTGGTTATTGCATTAGCTCCACTAACTTGGGCTATTCGTGACCTCACAGATGTGTCGAAAAGGCCGAGCAAAGATTTTATAGATAAAATGACGATATATGAGATTTTTGTGATTTCGTTCGGCTTCCTACTGCCTTTAACCCTTATGATCTTCGCACATGCGCGTATGTTTTCCGAGATCATCAATGCATTGAAATTGATACGCCGGCGAAACTCCCCGTCACACAAGTCCAGCAATTCGAATAAAAACAAGTATAAGACAGCAATACTTTTTGCAGTGCTGCTGCTTGTTTTCACAGCTTGTTGGCTTTTCTGGTTTGCAGTCGGGCTGCTCAAAGTAATCTCAGACGTGAAGCACCCTTTTCCAAAATGGGCCGTCGACAGCTTAACAATTATAAGATATTCAACTTCTTTTATAAACCCATTGCTTTACACGTTTTTCCGGCCGGATTTTTACACGGCTTTTAAGGCTTTATTTTGCAGACGAAGCCGGCGAACACCGAGTATTACATTGACCTATTTGCTAAGTGGTTCCCATCGTACGAAACGAGATTCGCAAACAACTACAACCCTCGTCCGAGAGCCGAGCATCGCACCTACAATCCATGTTAACACTCAACAAACTAGCTCGTCCAAGTTACTTGAGAAAGATACGAAAGTGTAGTGAACTGTGAAATGTCTTCAATTTTGCATTGACGGTGAAGTTGACTTCTAATATTGAAGAAAACCCCGTAACATTGTAAATATTCCTTAAAAATACCTTAAATACTGTAAATATTCGACATTTACTCTGTTTTAAATCCTTAATAACTATAGTCTAGTTGGGAGACCTTGTAAATCAAATTTTAGTTTAGATAAAAACTTTGAACACTTTGCTATTTGGGCCAGATACGCTGGCTGCATTTTGTTCCATTTAAGTATTTGGTTGTGAATAATTATATAGAATTGAGAGATTTAATTTCTATTTTCTTGCTTCAACCAACATTTCTGAAGTTGACCACCAACCAATAACAGGCAAACCATTAACCATATTCTCTAGCTTTTTACTCGAGCTACACCACAATGCAACGCGATTAAACATGGCGTCGTAATTTGTGAAAACATCCATTATTGCAGATCTGATCGCACTCCAGTTACACGTAGAGGTCATTCCATATAACCGCGCGGTAACCTGGATCCAAGTTCTTTTCCACGCGTTCTAAAATTTCAAGATGGCGGAAACAGACGTTTTAGAAGTCGAAGTTGATGATCGCGCTGATTTCACCGAAGACACTGGGGAAGGTGCGTTGTGAGATAGATAGTTTGATGAATTTTAGTTTACATGACTTAGAAAGCATTCAAAAGTGTGCAGATTGTACCTGTACACCATTTTATATGCTTGTGAAGTTTGTAAATTTTCAGTACTATATGTTGCCCAGTTTCCGGACAGTGATAAATTTTACGTTGTATCTTACCATTGAAGATTGCTAGAACGTTGAAACTTTTACAGATAATATGGACTGCTAATTCGTGTTATTTATTTCACAATGATAGTTCAATAAATTATTCTGGAACAGAAAAGACGAAAGAGGAGCTGCTGTAAAACCAGGCTTTCATGATTATTAAAGCGCCGTTCAGTTTTTGAACGTAGACATTGGTCAACACCAATTTCTTTCGGCCCAGGGTTTTGCCCATATTTCAGCTGAGTTTTTATTGGTCAATATAGACGAGCCTTTATCGGTGTGTTTAATAGTGAAAGCCGGGTTTTACCAGTGACGTAGCCAGGATTTTCAGTCAAGGGGGCCCCGAAAAAGTACTAGGGGGGGCCAACATAGAGATTTGTATTAGTCTAAATGTTTCCTAGTGAGGACCGACACCTTCGCACTGGTTACGTCTCTGGGTTTTACGGCAAGCCCTCTTTCCCGTTCCTCCCAGACTTTATTCTTTGCAAAGAGTACACGGAAGAAAATAGTCAGAAGAAAAAAATGTGCGCCAAAAAGTTTGTCGGCAGAAAGAATGTGTGCCAAAATGTTCGTTTCAAACATCTACGAACCACTTCCGGTCAGCAATTTAAACAAAGGTGTAGGCTTCCATGCTTATGAAAACTAAAAATATACACTATTTACAAATGGTAACACGTAAAAGTTGCGAAGTTTCGAGTGATGAAGTCTGGCATTCCTCTTTTCTGCTCCAACAAGGGATGGCTACGCTGGATACAAACCAAATTACCAAAACAAGTTTGTTACACCGAGGGTTAAACAATAAGAATGTGTGCATTTGTAGAGAATATGCCAAAAGCAAACACGCTAATACACCAGAATGCCCAGAGAATAGAATTACATGTCACTACACCAAGCTGGAATGCTGGATTGAAAATCCATGCTGCAGATCTTCAAATTTTAGTAACTAGTACATAGAATGAACTAGTGCTGTGCACCGGAGGACGGAGCTCTGGTGTTTTCTGTCTGCCGGAGCCGGAGTTTGCTGTGCTTTCTCTCAGCTCCAGCTGAAGAGTCCGAATGACTTTGATTTTTTGAATTTGTTGAAAGTCATAGTCTGTCGTATTATGTCTTGTATAATATATTGCGTGTCTGACAGAAAGCTGACAGGGAATATCGTGTCAAAGAAACGTTGCATAAAAAGTTTTAAAAATCATTGAGTTTGTAAATTTGTACTTTGTATGTTATTATTTGTAATAAAGTACTATATTTAGTATTTCAGTTTTCCTTGTTTACGGTAACCTGGTAACAAAATTGAGCCAAATAATATCCTTTATAATATCCAGAAATAGACTTTATACCGTGAGTTGCGAACTAACTAGCCGGAAACAGATATTTGAGCTGTAAAACAGCCGGGGTTCAGTCTAAGTTCAGAACTGTAAAGCGGCCGGAGCCGGAGCTGAAAAACCGGAGATTGCACAGCACTAGAATGAACCCTGGTGGTCGATCAAAATAGACCAGGGCTGCAATTACAGGAGGAGAATTTCAGTTAAATTTCACATTTCTAGAGGGTCTGAAGAACCTGAAAAAAGGTGTTACGAAGAGGAAGGGAAGAGGTTTCAAAGGTTTGTAATTTTTTTGACTTTTTTTGTTATCTCACAGAATTGATGCAATATGTGAAGATAATTTTTGTAATTTTTAGATGATCAGAACCCTTCATTAAATGAACCTTTTGATTCTGTGGAAGTTGATGACAACAGTGATACTGGACCTCAGAGATGTATGTAGAGTACAAATTATCGACTCACACTTCACGAAGCTTTTCTTAGATTGTGTGGGGCAAAATGCATATGAAAATGGAATGTGAAGCAAGTTGCATATGAAAATGGAATGTGAAGCAAGTTGAAAGAATTACTGTAACACACCCTTCTGTTTTATAGTTGCTGCACACTTGTTTACTTCATTTATTGGGCAATTCAACTTAAAATTTGCTTCATATTTTGTTCCTTAATTTACTTTCATACTAAAAGAATGTGTAAAAAAGGAATATAACTGAAATATACATGGAATTAGCAAAAAAACGGCCACCATTTTGTTTGTATTTCCACTTTGCAAAATTGAAATTTTCACAATAATTGTACCTCCCTTATTTGCACCCTGGGGCACATTGCTGCTAATGGATAAAAGCTTGGATCTATCGTGTGACACAGCGTAATGTTTTGCAGCGGTTGAAGGATGGATCTTGTTTGTAACCAATGTCCACGAAGAGGCACAAGAAGACGATATCTACGACCTGTTTGCTGACCATGGAGAGATTAAAAATCTTCATGCAAATCTCGACCGACGTACTGGGTTTATGAAGGTAGAATTTTTTGTTTGCTATCCTACTGTATGTGACCCCCTTATCCAAAGACATAAACTTAACTCATTACTGGCCAACAATTTCCCCTTCACAAGTAAAATCATCTGCTGTTAGACAGAGTAAAATAACAAAGTTTGTCAAATTGGAACTTAATGCATTCGGGCATCATCTGAAATTGTTAACATTTTCACAAGCATACAGACCTTTGACCCCCCTCAGAGCGTAACCCATAGATATTGTATGATATATATTATTGAAAATATTTTGGTCAGAGAATGTCTTAATTTTAACATTGATGATTAATCTTTTAATCAAGTTGTTCAATGTCAACTGCAAATATAATATACCTTATTTTGAATAATATATACACATAGGGTTATGCTCTGGTGGAGTATGAAACATTCAAAGAAGCCCAAGCAGCCAGGGATACGCTCAACGGTGCTGATCTGCTAGAACAAAAGATCGCTGTTGATTGGTCATTTGTCCGTGGAGCCTCCAAAAAATCAAGGTATGTGGCATGTTAAATTTCAATAATTTATATTAGAGATGTTCCTGATCCTAATCCTGTCTCAGCAGTTCATTATTTTGAGCAATCGCTGGGTTTCAGTAAGCATTACAAGGAGTAGATGGCAGGGACCTCTTGGTGCTCAGTGGGGGAGTGGGTGGGTGTTGTGAGACAGTAATTTGCCAACATAACCACCCCTTTGAGAAATTATTGGTGCTGGTGTCTGCCACTGCTATACAAACAAGCAAAGTAAATTAATCATATCTGAATTATATTTATTTGCCATGAAATACAACAGGTTTTTATTTCTTTAAATACAGGACAGGTCGTCGGAGATAGAATTGATGCCATGCCTGTCATGTCAAGCAGTTAAAGCCTTAAAACTATCACTATAAACAGTTGAGTAAACTTGGACATGTGGATGGCTGATTGCGGTTTGTATATGAACTTCAAAAAAACACACCAGTTGAAGTATTTTAAATATTAGTTATGAGTTTACGTCAAAACATACGCCTGATTGATACATGGCAAGATTGACTCATGTTCATTCAGACGTATGATTAGAAAAACCTGTCGAGTATTGAAGCTGTTAAATGTTGACCACTGTAATTTATGTATCTATCAAATTTTGAACCTTTTTAATTTCTTGAAAAATACACACTTTGTCAATAGAAGTAAAAATGTCCAAACTTTATCAAAATGGCCAAACTTTATCAAAATGGCGGTATGACGGCATTTTTTTTCTGTAAAACAGATTGCAAGAGTTACAAACAGTATACAAGAGTTAGTTTTTGTAGATGAAATTTAGAAGGAAAATTATATATTTATTTTAGACCTAACCAGGTACAGTTGCAGAAAATGCAACTATAGGCCCTCTGGCAGAAATCGAACCTGCGGCCCTGCGATTCCGGGGCTGCGCCCTGCCAACTGAGCTACAGAGTCCAGTTGCCAAGAGCTAACTGCAAGTTCGTGTATATACAATAGGGTGATGCAGGGATATACACTAGGGATTCATGGATATTGCGCCTTCTTGCGTGTTTCACACACGCCTCCCACAAAGCAGTGTAGTCTACCCAAGCGCCTGGGGACGATGCCATAAAAGTAGCGTCATATAGGAATGTGTCATATATAGTTTCTTATTTACTAAAATTGTGTATAGTTTAACTAAAAGATAGATAATTGACATATATTAAACATTTTGAGCCTTATAATGAGCCTTTACTTGACATAATGAACACCGGGCAAGATGCATAGCATTTCAAATAACAAATTTGCTGCAATAAGTGCTGTTGTTCCAAACGGATCATACGGTGGTGACACCTATATGAACATAAAAACAGAGAACATTTAGTCAGGACCAGGGATGGATCCAGCTTGATTTGATAGGGGTGCTAAGCTGGCTTTGGTCATGAAGCAGGGCGTGGTCGGTGACCGAGGAAGGGTGAATCACCATTGAGGACCCCCTACAGGGTCAAGGGAGTTATCTTGTCAGAAAATATTTGAAAAATAAGATGGCCTAGATGGTCAAAAAGACCCATCAATGGCCCAATATTATATTTTTGTTTGATAAATGTCCTGTCAAATCCAAAGGTTTTTATTACTTTCCCGGGCTGAACAGAACAGAATGTGAAAATAGTGCATGTATAATTTATGCATGAATGCTTGACTTAATTTGCTGGCGGAATTATGCTGTCTCTGAGGGCATTCTGGTTGCTTATTGGTCCAGTGTTTCTATGGGATGAAACGCGAGTACCAGCAAAAAAATACAGCACAGTATACCTCAACAAAATCTGCACCAATAATATTCAGTCCTTTACATCCTCGAACAATTTCCAAAGCTTGAATACTTGTCAGGCCTCCTACCTCGGGTGTACCTATAGATGATAAAATGTTTAAATGAGGTTTAAGCCATTATGTATTATGACATATTTATACACATAGACGGGTCATCCATCAAGCAGAATGATCTAACTTCTGTCCATAATAGAGAGAGGTCTGTGTTTGAGAACTGTCTGTGTTAGAGAGATGTCCGTATTAGAGAGGTGTCTGTATTAGAGAGGTGTCTGTATTAGAGATGTGTCTGTATTAAAGAGATGTCCGTATTAGAGAGATGCCCTTGTTAGAGAGATGTCTGTATTAGAGAGGTGTCTGTATTAGAGATGTGTCTGTATTAAAGAGATGTCCGTATTAGAGAGATGCCCTTGTTAGAGAGATGTCTGTATTAGAGATGTGTCTGTATTAGAGAGGTGTCTGTATTAGAGAGGTGTCCGTAATAGAGAAGTGTCCGTAATAGAGAAGTGTCCGTAATAGAGAAGTATCCGAATGGAGAGGTTTGACTGTGTACATTTCCAAATGCTCTAACCTGTTCCTGGTGCAAATGCTGGGTCTATAGCATCAACACAGAATGTCAAATACACAGGACCATCCCCCATTTGCTCTCTCACTTCTTCCATAAGTGGCGTGAGTGATTTATGCCAACATTCTTCAACCCGCACTACACGGAAACCCTAGAGGTAAACTGATTTTTTAAACAGAACTAACTGTATTTACACTGGATAGCTCTATTAATTCTGCCTAAATTGTTTTGCCAAGAGCCTTCAAGTAAGGGCCTGTTCATATGATCCCGCTTACCGAGACGTCTCGCCTACCTATGATCTCGCCTCCTAGTACTTTTACTATAAAAATTTACATCGCGTTCATATGAGAAAGCGGGCTGGCCCGCTTGGCGAGATCTCGCCTGTGTGAGCCGAGACCATAGGTAGGCGGGATGAAAAATATTCCATATGAACACGCCAGCCCGCCTACCGGGATGAAATCGAGAAACCAAATTTCCGATTTTGCCGCTTAATTTGACGATTTTTACGTAGTTTTATGTTTGTTTTAGAATCAAGCATGAAATATGTTGCTAAACCAATGCTTTTTATTGCAAAAAAATAAAAAGCAACAACAAAATCGTTAAAATATTTGTGTTGCGTGCATGAAATTTACATGTTTGCAGCGCTAATTATAGAACAACATGATTGTAATTTCATCTCGGCAAGCGAGATGAAAAACTCCATATGAACACACGGAAATATTCGTCCCGCTAGGTGAGACGTCTCGGCAAGCGGGATCATATGAACAGGCCCTAAGGGTCATCCTTTATTGGGCTAATGTTATTACAGGATGAAAAGTAAACTAAACTACCTTTGTATTTATCAAGCTCTATCAGTTCTAAACTGTTCTCTCTGTTAAGGTTCAGCAAAAGCCATCCCTTCTCAGTCCAGGGTTGCTACAGGAGTACGACACTTATTATTATTGAAGACAGTAAATTAAACTTAATCTCTCTCCCTATCTATTCAATGTTACCAAATACAAGACAACTACATATAATGAAACGAATCAACATTATTTCATATTCTTCTACCTGCTGGTTGACCACAATCTGCTGCACGATAGTGTCTTAAGTTGGTGAAGCCAGAACTTATACCTGGTTTTGTGCAACGTTAAAATCATCATGACTGTACAATGAACCTCGCAGTCCAATCTGAACGACCCTTTTTCCATCGAGCAGATCTTCTTCAACTGCCCGACTGAATGGTGTGCCATGTGCTAGCTTCTCATCAAGCTGATGTTCAATTGTATCTGCATGCGAGTCAATATGGACGACCCCAATTTTACCATACTTCTCCTGAAAACAGATGGCATTACAGTATTTCACAGATTAGAACGAGGCTTAGGGTTTGGTAAAGTATAGTAAAGTTGTGTTTTAAAATCATTGTTCCTTACAAGGGACACACCATGTCTTATCACAGACCACAGCTAAGGTAGAAGGGTTGGCTCTGGTGAAACAGAGTTCCTGTACGAGAAGAACCCTCGGGAGTTAACCAACCACAACTCTACTTACCTGAGTTTTTAAGTCTGAAGGGTTTTCAACCATCGATGATGGATGGCCGAAGTAGTAAGTAAGTTCAACCATCTTAAGTAATACTGTATGATTGACCTACAGTCTGTGGTAGGCTTGTCGGCTGCATTTTAACCCATTAACTGGCAGTACCCTACCATTGACGAGTGAAATCGTCTGGCGTTAGACAAAGTAAAGGTTGATTATAATCCGGTTTATGGTTGCTAACCTTCATAGCCTGTAAAATTGGATAAGAAACAAGATGATCACCACCCATAGATATTGGCAGACATCCATTTTTAATAATCTTTGCTATCTCATCCTTAATAATTCTGCATGACCTTTCCACGTTGAATGGCACGACCGACATATCACCAATGTCCGCAACCATCAACGACTCGAAGGGTGATGCACCCGTGGCGGCGTTTACATGCCTCAGCATTGCTGATTCTGCACGGATTTGCCTTGGACCAAATCTAAAAAATATTGAGGACACTTCCTGATTAGGATAAGGGTTAGTATTAACTGGGATTAGTGTCAACTGGTGAGACAAGAGCTTGCCTTTTCTAATGATGCTATTAAAGGTTAAACACGAAACGAGATAAGGCAAAAACCTAGGTGTTGGTGACAGTGGCATAGGAACCCTTTGTGCCCTTTTCTCCCGCTAAAACAGTGGGAAAAGTGTTTAACCAGATTATCTGCCCATGTCCCTGGTTAACCTATTAAGCCGCAATGTGCCCTAGTTTCTGTCTAACGCGAAATGATTTTACTTGTGAAGTGTGACAGCGAGTCTTGCACTTGAATAGACACGCACTACGTCACTTTTTTCTATTCCTTTAATTGGTATAAACACAAAATTATTACATGTTTGTTTTACTACACCCAAGCGTTAATTTTTGAGTAGGAAAACGTTTATAGGTTAAAAAATAATTGGAAAAGGGCATTTATGATGGGCACTTGCCAGGAAATTTGGAACGAAATTTTGCAATTTGTGGAAGGAAATTTCGTAAAGAATAAGGATGAGAAAAGGAAATATAATTTTTGGCAAGTGGAAGCACCGATGCTATCATTTGTAACATATTTTGTATAAACATAATTATACTTCTGTATATTATTATTATTGCCTTTATTAGGGTCCAGTAAAGTATATTTACAAAGAGTTATATAATTAAATATACTTAAACAGGTAAAACAAAGACCCTAAATGGGCGAGGCGCAAACGGGACTGTAAGAACCATGCAAGGCGCTTGCCCAAACTTAGTCAGAGTTATATATATAGACACGCGCGCTCTATATATATATATCTGGAGTGAGAACTTATGTCCAAAAAGTGAAGCCAAAGATGGCGGAAATTGACGTCCAGTGCCAATCCCTTTCTATTGTTTTCGACCGCGCGGTTTGCACAAGCCGGCAAGGAGTGTGCCGAAATTTCGTGTTTTTACTCCGATTTAAACAATAACATCATGATTTTATGAACTAATAACTTGATTAGCGATGCGATCTGTTAGAAACAACTGGAATTAGCAGGAAAAAATGGTATGAAAACTGTTTATGACCTTCATGAGTTTGGACGTCAATTGCCGCCATCTTGGCTTCACTTGGTCTATTGGCCGAACATTAGAAGTTCTTACTCCAGATATATATGGAGCTCACTGATATAGACACGCGCGGTATTTGCGTCAAATCTCAATTGGAAATCTCACGTTACACACTCACATTCAAAGAGCGAAAAAACATATAAGTCATTTGGTCTCCAGGACAAGTTTAACATCGTTAGAAAGGGCATAAAATTCTACATAATACATTCATCACCCCCTGCGGCTTAAAATGTATGCATCATTTTCTCATTACCAAATGTGTATGATATTTCCATTTTCACATATATTGTGTAGAATTTTATTCTCTTTTTAACGATCCCAAACTTGTTCTGGAGACCAAACAATTTAAATGCGTTTTTGCCACTTGAATGTCAGTGTGTAACATGAGCTATTCACATGCAGATTTATACGCAAAGCGAGACCATAGTAAAACAATTTCGAATTTCTCATTACATATTCTATAGGATATTTTATTTATTCACTTATATGATGTAGAATTTTATGCTCTTTCTAACAATGTTAAAGTTGTCCTGGGGACCAAATGACTTCTATGCGTTTTCGCTCTTTGAATGTGAGTGTGTAACGTGAGATTTTCCGTTGACATTTGACGCAAGTCGCGTCTGTATATAGTGATGGCAATGTGCCAATAAGGCATAAAGATTATGACTAGCTGCAGTTTAATGCTTTATAAAATGCTTATTTTCTGCGACAAAAATTGTCAATATTTTGGTTGCTATGGTATGAATCGAAAGAATGCCGTTTAATCTATTAGATGCATCATTGAAGAAGTACAACTGATGATGGAAATTATAAATTTGAGCAGAGTTTATACTTTTCTATGATGTATAAATGAGCAAATGAGATCTACATATTGTCACACTGTTGGGTAATTTTCCTGCTTGTTATATATTAATTCAATCTCGTTGGTAAATATGGATTTTTGAATTAATGATTTGTTTGTAAAATGGCTTATGCATTATGGTTAAAATCATTGTTATTTTCTGTAATCTTTTCTGTCTGTATTGTCTAAATTGCTGGATACTTTAAGTAGTGTTCAATATTTAGCAATTATTGAACGAGTTTGAGCGTGATATGAAGAATTATCATGCCCGAAGTTTGCCGTTATCAACCGAAGCCGCAGGCTGAGGTTGATAACGGCAAACTGAGGGCATGATAATTCTTCATACCACGCGAAAACCGAGTTCAATAATTGTTTTATTATTTATTTAAAAAATTAAAAATATCTTGCGTGCTAGACAAGGTTGGCGAACCTTGAGGAAGCCATTTGTTTTTCCACGGCAGTGTTGGCAGTTTGTCATTGTCAACGAGTCAATATGATTGTCGTCGCCATAACCATGACAACGAAGTCATATTGACGCGTCAATAATGATCATATTGACTCGCTTGACCATATTTGGCAAGCTGTCGCCGCGTAAAGAGCCTGGACACGAGGTTGTTGAGTTGATATGACGATTTCACAGTTGGCTGCAATGGCTGTAGCCAATCAGAAACCATGAATTTTTTAAATTAATAATTAATGTTAATCACTAGTTAGGTCCTGTGGCAAGGACAGTTCCTACTCAAAGACACGTACAAGACATGCCACGTCATAAATAGAATTAACTAAGACTGAATATTTGCGCTTGATAATAACAAAACAACATATTATAATAAACCTACCTTGCACCAGGCCTATAACTCGTACCACTGTCGAAAGGTATGCCAACAAAGCAGGCATCTAAACCTTCTGCATTTTCATGTACAGGCAGTCGCATCATACTGCTAATACCAGCCCATCTGCCAAGCGTGTTCGCATGAATTGGATAATTCATCTCTTTGCAAGCTTGTTGCGTCGTTGCAAAAAACCGACGCGTATTTACGCGTTTTACAGCTCGCAGTATTAAAGTGCAACGTGGAAGGAACGCCATTTCTTTGTTGATAAAAGAAAAAAAATCACGACCACAGAAAATAGGTACGCAAAGCGTACATGTGTTCATGCGTGTTTGCATAATTATATAATTAAATTGCGTAATTAGTGAATGATGTCAATGCATGAGGTCAATGTCACTCAATAGTCAATGAGTGTATGAACGTTTATACAGTATTGCTTTTAAAAACAGTGCATAAAGGGGGATGAGGGCCTATAGCCCATGGGAGCAATGTTTAAAACAATTGTGAAACCTTCAGATTTTAGTCTTTTATACTTGAGAATAAAGGTTTTGTTAGCAGCACTATTTACACACCACATATAAATATTACATACCATCAACTCATTTAGTCCCCCTAGTCACAACAGTTTGGGAAATAAATGCCAAACTGTGCTTATATCTTTATACCAATCAAATATCAAAAGTAAATTTAATATAAGGTGATGTTGACTATTGAAATGACAAACAATGACCATGAACTATTGTCGATTTGACCCAAATGGTGTTGAGAATAAATATGGCATTATTTATTTTTAACACTTTTGTGAGTGAACTTTGTCGAAATAGAAGCTCGAATAATGCAGGATATTCGTACAATATTTAAAAAGGCACACCACATATAAATATTACATACCAGATATTGACTATCGAAATGACAATTCGATTTGACGCAAATAATGTTGAGAATAAATATTGCATTATTTTGACACTTTTAGGAGTGAACTTTGTCGAAATAGACGCTCGAATAATGCAGGATATTCCTACAATATTTAAAAAGGCTTACCTGATTCAAATGATATATAGCAGGTCAAGTCAAGTCAATACTTTGTGTAAATTGGCGAATCATTTCCACAGCGTAAATTGCTATCAAACCACTTCCAATACTTACTAAAAATACTCCCTCGATAAGATTAGATCAGATAAACTATATTACACAGATAATTAACTCAAAGCAAGCAGTTTAATGGTACTAGGGGAAAAACTACGACGGAGTCTTTCCGAGTTTGACAACGGGGTAACGTTAATGAAGAATTTGAGTTTCTTGTATTATACCTATGGCCTACCGCTCTAGTCTCAGGTATATGCCTCGAAAGAGGACCACCTTTAGATATTTATTTATAGTTTTTAAACATAACTGTTCCCGTCTTTCTCTCAATGTTGAGCAGTTTAAATAATTTAAAGCGCCCGCATATAAATGAAACCCAGGTAAGATAATTCTAAACGCACGTTTTTGGACCCGCTCAACCTCCTCAGATAGTATGGCATCACGCTATCCCAGGCTGTGTATCTGTGCAGCAATATTCCAGGACAGATCGTACGATGGCATGATAGATAGTAAGATCTTGAGCGGGGAGACCGCCACGGCGTAGTACCCGTAAAATATGGAGACGTTTTGAAGCCTTTCAGGTCATTTTGTAAAATCAAACTAAGCACTTTCTGAGAGGTAACGACTTCCAGTTCTTTCTCTTCGATCTGCAGTGGTTGTAATTGTGGTTTCTCTTTAAGGAAACACACTCGCAATTCTTTACACTTTTTAACGTTGAGTTTCAACCAGTTTGATTCAGCCCAGGAATTAATAGTATCAAGGCTAGATTGAATTTTGGATCTATCGTTTCTAAGAAGTTCCTCAGTTACCGAAACATCATCAACATATTTCCAAGACCTGATCTCTGGAAAATCAGTCATCTCTGGAAATGTATTCGTACTTTGGTTCCATGGTACTGTGTTTACATGGTACCATTGTCTATGGTACTATGGTTATACAGTACCACTGTACTATAATTCTATGGTTGTATGGTGCAATGGTACTATGGTTATATGGTATAATGGTTCTATGGTACATTAGTACTAAAATGGTACTATGCTTCCATGGTACTATGTATCATTATTTAAGGTACTATGATTCTGTGGTACTATTTAAAAAACTCAATAATTCATGAGGAAAACACAAAGAAAAATCATGACCGTATCGTGGTTTTATATGTGATTTACATAAACTTTAGCTTCGATTTTCTCGTCTTAGACAATGTTATTTTTCAAAATTACTACGCCAACGAACTTACCAAATGGTGATCGTTTTTTAAGCTATTCAAAACACTCGCAGAACATGTTTTATCAGATATAAAACACTCGGCTTCGCCTCACATTTTATATCTGATAAAACACTCCTGCTCGTGTTTTAAATATTACATAGTATGACAGTAACATGGTCCTACTGTAGTTATGGTACTATAGTTAGTTCCTTATCGTATAAACAGTGGTAACTTGGTATGTGAGTGATCCCAAAACACGAATTCATTGGTAACAATCATCAACACAAATTGGATTAAATTCAAATGTATTTAATTTATTTACAAAATAACCAATGGTATCTAAATTAATGTGCAACCCTTAATCTTCCCCTATTACAAAAATCAGCAGCTATTTGAAAGTCTTATCATAGACAATTAACTACTTAACTGCTAGTTTTTAACTTCCTACAATGTTCAAATAATAATCAACAACACATCCATAATATGTCTGATAAGTTCAGGGTTTCAAAGTAGGCTCACAAAAAGTATTATTTCATATTTTAGAACAATTATTGTACACTAGACATTAATTTTTCACTTCCTAAAATGTTCAAATAATAATTACCCTGCTAGCAGGGTCACTAATAATCAACAACACATCCATAATATGTTCAAGCCTTCAAGGTTTTTGTTTCAAGGTTGGCTCCCAAACAGTTGAGGCACCAGCTAACGAAGATATAAGCCCCAACACGCCTACGATGCCATTATTTATTTCAATTACGCCAATAATGTTAAGTGGGATTAGGAAATCGGCACAATTTTTAACGGTATCAACCAAAATCTCCGGCCGTGTTTTAAACTTCTCATACCAGCAAACTGTTTGAATCCCAGGGTCTTCGTTTTTCTTGTCTGTAGCTGTAAGCAGATTGTAGATGTCGTACATATTTCTCGTCACACAGAAAATTAATGCAATACTCCAGATTTTTGCTTGGAATTTTGACCATGCCTTAGGGTCGGCTTTGTACAGCCCAAGTCTCGCCCAGACAATTTGATCGACAAGGAAATATAGAACTCTCGTTAGGCGAGCGGAGATAACCAGTACCCTCAAAGCCTTGTCTTTTACAGCTAGGTTTCGGAATGCTCCTTGAAGCATGTCTAAGTATTTGCCAATACGGAACACTAGAAAAATGAAATGTCAATGTTAACCACTATTAGCAGGAATGGGCTTCAGCTCCTGTGGTGAAACTCAAGCAATAAGGAATGGTGATGTATCAAGTACATAAATAACATCAGTTTAGTTTAGGTTTTCTCCTGTATTAACACTGGACCAACAAGAGATAGATAATACTGGACCTCTAGGGAGAACGGTTTAGAACTGACAGAGCTATCCAGTATAAATAAACTATAAAGTTAATTGGTTAATAAATCTTCAAAATTACATTTTCTTGAAGTGCTGATGTGAACTTCTAAAGTTTTGATCAATTTCACTGTGTCAGCTGTAGCGCCATGTTTTAGCAGGAGATAGCCAAGCAATTTTGATGTGTATTGGACTGTCCTGGAAAAATGAGAATTAAAGTTCATAATTAATTGCTCAGTTAAACTGGTTTAATTGCAAATTTCATTAAGAGCTTTTGAACTTCGCAACGAATTTGGGAAGTTTCCAGCCATATAGAAACCAGGCTAAATTGTCAAATGGCCCCCTTTGATTATTAATAACCTATTTGATAATTTAAAAGTTACATAATCGTAAATTTCTGTATTTATAGATTACTATAAAATTAAACTACATCTCTCAATTCTATTTAGTTGCCATCAAATACATGACTACCACATATAATGAAAAGAAATAACATTATTTTCTCCCTCTGATAACTGCTGGTTGGCCATCATCTCCTGCACAATAGTGCTCAATAAAAACCTCCTATTATATTAGATATATAGCAAAAACAAAGGCCCTCTATTTTATAATTTATACAATTACAATACTTTTTATAGCGATATTTTTTAGGCTTTGGCAATCACTTCAAAATATAAGCAAATATCAAAACATATATTCAATTTATATACATTAAAATAGAATCAACATTTCACCTAGAAAAAGTTGTTTACAAACCAACTATTTCGACACGTGTCATGTCTCATTGTTTGTTTACAAATATACTGTTTTTAGACAATTCCTACTAACGAAGATGACCGCACAAAACTACATCAAAAACCCCTGCTTTTTACCAACTTACCTACATAACTTATCGCGACCTGTAGATTGAGAATTGTACTTGACGATCGGCGCGATCAAATCCATAATTTGGGGGGAAATATAAAAATAATACAACACAACAAAAAAATAGCAAATTCTATTATTCTAAAGACGAAATATGACCTTTGACCACAATTTAATTACTTCGATTTATATCCCTCATAATCGCCGTGTACCCATTATTTGACCTGTTCTGATTATTATATAATACCACCGTGTTTTTTTAATCCCTACCTGAATAATCCTCCTTTCCCATGACCCTATTTATTTATTTATCTATTTATTTTAAATGGGTTTCGTGCAGTAATTATCCACAGAACGGGCTTTTGCATAACACCTAGAGACCTAAAATGCGTCTATATTAAAATTTCTAGTGAGATTTGCTCAAACACTTCAAATATATATATATCTATATTCTTTCAAAATTTTACTCTTACTAAATATAAATCCCCCCAGAAATTGGTGAAAGTTGCTCCCCCCGTTTTCTGTTGCTAAGAAACGCATACGCCATTTCAGAAAAGAAATATGGCGGATTTTTGGAGAGTTTTCAAAAATTTAGCAAACTTTTGACGATATTTTAAAAAGGTTTTTCTTCACAATGGCTCGGAAAACGGACACAGCTTTTAAAAAATATTCAGCCCTTGATGAACAGGAGTTGGACGAGTCTTCGTACGATTCTAGTTTCGTGTTAGACCCGGCTAAACTTTTTGACGAGCTTCCTCAGCCATTTCGTCTTATTGACAAAACGGTGAACTATATATTTGATAAAGTTTGGGAAGCAATCCAAGAGCTTGAATTAAGAGCGAATGAACTTGGTTTAGGAGGAAAGCTTCCAGTTTTCGACTGTGCAGATGAGTTGCCCGAGTTTACTCAGGCAACTTTAATGTGTTGTAGTTTAGATGGAAAGTTTGTGTTTGTTGTTGCAAAATTCGGAGTTATTTATGCTCTGGATGCAGAAACGTCTAGTGTAGTTGCTGTTAATGATGAGCTGCAAGGAATGAAAGTGGAAACACTGTCTACTGGCCGTCTGGAGGAGAATAAGCATTTTGTTTGTGTGTTAATGGAAAATGGTTAGTTAGGTACCATAGACTTACACAACCTTGTACCCAGAGTCCCAGACACTTCACCCCTTCCACAGGGCAACTGGAATCGGTGAAGAGCATGGGTGTACGGCTGTGGTTGGTGTGAGGATGTTGTCGACTGTCATCACAAGTCAGATACCCTAGCAAATCGTGTCTAACATATATAATATTAAGTTACTTGCGGTTGACTGATTATACTACAATCTGAAAATTACCGATTGTTCCAATTTTGATTTTTAAAACCAATAACATCATTCGTTTCGCTCGTAAATTGTTGTAAAGAAAAGAACACAATTTCTTCAAATGACAAAATAATTTTCAATCCACTATACAGTTAGTAGCTTATACAAACTTGCAGCAGACTTGTACCAATGCTGTTTCAACAACTTGTCATCAGGATGTGTTCGCACTGCTTGTTCCCAGCTTGTTGACAAGTTGTCAAAGGCTTGTTGGTAACTTGCTACGAGGTTGTTGACTCGACAGACTTGTTACAAGTTGTTTCAACAACTTGTTATCCTGCAATTCAACAACTTGTTAACAACTTGTGAGTGACAGCAGCAACTTGATAAAATTACAGCTTGTTGCGAACACATCTGGTTGACAAGATGTGAGATTTTTACATGCATAGATGTTGATGGGCCTTGTAAAGACTGAAGAGCAAGTGAATTGCTTGTTGTCGTGTGAGGTGTTATGAGTCTATATAGAGATCTTATATTCTACCATTTATTTGACATGGTTAAAAACCATCTTGCTACAGGTACAGCAGCTATTTTTGCATTATCTGGAAGCAACCTTCATCTTCTAAGAGTGTTTAATGAGGACTTTGGAGGGAAAAGCTCTGTCACGACATACATTGAGATCTCTTTTGATGGCAACTATCTTGCTATCGGATGGAAAAGTGAGTATATACTGTCTAAATGTCTGAGTGTAGTGAGACAAAACCAAATTAAACATATCTTTATTTATACTGAATAGCTCTATTGCTTCTAAACTGTTCTTCCTAGAGGTCCAGTAAGGGCCATTCATTATTGGTCCAGTGTTACTACAGGAGGAAACCTATTAAAACTAAACTAAACTGATGTTTCGTAGAAGGTGTTTGTGGATGGAATACGCGAACGGAAATATATATATACATTTTTTAGACCTAGCCAGGAGCACCTGCGAAAACCGGCGAACAGCACATTTACTAATCTCTAACACCCACATTGGGTTGTTGGATCCAATTGATAACGAAGCCCTCAATAATTGAACCAGGCCAACAGTGGGTTTTTTTCGTAGTTCCACTGAAGTCCAGTTGGTTAGAGGTCTATAAAGTTCCAAAAGAATTCTGGGTGAATGAAATGAATATTGTTGAAGAGAAGATGGTGAAGAAATTAGACCAGGTTAGGTCCTGCACGTAAAACGAAATCATCACAGTGTGTGAGGCCCAGTGAAACGAAGACGAGAGTCGGTGAGAATTGCAAGTCTCGCTTGAGTTTGATCACCAATTACTCTCATTTACTATTCACTCTCATGCACTCAAATTTTGACGAGAGTTGGTGAGAGTTTTTTGCTCGTTTGACCAAGCATTCTTGCAAGAAAGAAGAGGGGCTTAGCCCCCCTATGCCATAGCTCAGGAAGGGATCCAAGAGCCCCCCCCCACACCACGGTCTTCTCGTTTTGACTCTCATGTAAACTCTCGCTATTGTTAACTGTCATCCTCGTTTGGCCAAGGTTTTAAACTTTTACTCCTTTTCAAAAGGTATACTCATAATTATTATTGGATATTCCGTGAATACAAACGGCGCAAACAAATTTATAAAATGTAGATTGCATTTCGTTCTGCAGGAAGCAAGCGTTAAAGAAGGCGAAGAAACAGCACAAGTTGCCAATGACTCCTTGGAAAACGACTCGTCCGATTCAGAGGTTTGCATATTTAGTACTTGTTGTACTAATATTTTAAACGTTAATTTCTCACTCCGATAACGGCGAACTGCTGGTTGACAACCATCTGCAAGTACGATAGTGCTTTGTGAATATATCAAGATTTTGTTGGCATCTCACTCGATTGAATAGTGATTGAAGGGTTTTGTAGACAGTGGTTAAAAAATAGGCGTACTGACGTACGATTGTACGCCGAAAAATGCTTGGCGTACGTCAAGTATCTAAGGAAACGTACGATAACGTACACTTACTACAGCTCCTTTGTATTAGCCTACAATTTAATTGTAATACTTCAGACAACGAGCATTCTCTGGTCCGAGTTAGCGTCATCAATTTTCCATCTCGCTATCTGCAGCGCTTTTTAGTCTTACCAAAAATTTCACGTTGTTTAACGATTAACTCGCGGGTAACAACGTTTTGAAAACTCGGTAAACGCCCGCGAAAATCTTCTATTTCTAACAAACAGGAAATATATACAACAGAGAACATGGGCAAAGCTATAGTTCAGAAAATCGTACGTCAACATCGATAAACCGTACGCCAACTTAGTTAGAGAGCGTACGACCTCGTACGGCATTTCTCAAGCATTTTTTAACCCCTGGTAGATGGAAAATTATTAAGTGTAACCCACCTATTGTAATATATCTGTATTTAGGACGATTCTACAGAGTCCCGTCCAAATTCTCTGAGCCAAAGTGGCGCCCATGCAGGCTACCTGAACGAGACATCGTTCACTAAGCCAACTATGATGTTAAAAATCAGAGCACCCACAGACCCTACACCTAACCCTGCAGGCAATGTAACCTCAGCTCTGAAGAACATCGATCAAGATTATGACGTCATCGGCACGGGAACCAATCACGTTCTGCTGCAGTCGTATTTTGATCACAGTGATAAAGTGTTTAAAGAAAGTCATAAACAGCATCTGCAGTATGTCGCTGAGAAAGATGAAGATTATTCGAGCAGGTTGAATGAATACAGTGTATATATATGTATTTCTCGTTACACCCTTTGCAAACATTATATGACAAAAACGATGAGTGGCAGGATTGCATGGAGAATAGTGGAATTTTCAAAACAATGAAAAGACAATGAAACATTTCGATCACTGGATCGTGACTGAATGGGACTATTGTTATGCTTAGTTTATTATGCTTAGTTTGATCTCTCCAATCGTGGACAGAACTTGTTAATAATATTCTAACGTGTCTCTAGAGGCAAGAGTTTGACGTAGTATGATTTCTATATTTTATCTAAGGTTTCCTCCGCCCCCCCAGACTATGTTGACAATTTAATTGCGTTTGGGCAAAATAGTAGCAACATTGGATAAAGAGCAGAAAGCCTAATGAAGTTTGTTGATGGTGTTTTCCTATCATTTCGATCAATGTGGATATTATATTTTAGGTTGCCAAAAGTACACTTTCTGACTCCAGGAAGATTTGTTCCTGTTGGGATGCAAACGTCCCCAGGTTCGAACACTCTTTTCTAACTAACTATTATTTAGCTAATTCTAAGGAGGTTCGACTGGGCAAAACCTAGTTACACTGGACCAAAAAGGGATGACCCTTACTGGGCTTCTAGGGAGAACAGTTTAGAACTGATAGAGCTATCCAGTATAAATAAAGTTACGTTTTTTTCTTGGCATCTCGTTCGATAGGACTATAGGTCTAAAAAATGTATATAAATTTTCGTTCGAGTATTCCATCTACCAACACCTACTATTTGTCCTATCGAACGAGATGCCGAGAAAAAATCTTGATATTTACCCATACCTAATACTGGCATCACTCCCATCATATATACCGAACTTGCAGTTAATGCTCAGCAACTGGACTCTGTAGCTCAGTTGGTTAGAGCGCTGCACCGGAATCGCAGGGCCGCAGGTTCAATTCCTGCCAGAGGGCCTAAGTTGCATTTTTCGCAACTGCTTCTGGCTAGGTCTAGAAGATGTATATAGATTTTCGTTCGAGAATTCCATCTACCAACACCTTCTACTATAAATAAAGTTAGTTTAGTACATTGTGGGAGTTAACAAATCAAAGTTTTCTTCGTCCTCATTTTCACACGAAGTTACTTTGCTTACTAGATCAAGTAAATAGCGTTGTTGTCCGTTGGTCTGAAACTTCTCATGGTCTGATTTATTCACTTGTCAAATCATCAAGAGGTATATGTATATATTGTGTACTAACAATCTGTATATTTTATGCGGAAAAATAAGTTTATAAATTTATAAACCGGCTACTTTTCATCGCTTTTCATCTGGTCAGAGCGAAAATAAAAGCAAATCGATGTTCCACACGGAATTTACGGCCCAACACGTCTGTCCACCCTTAAATTTGGAAGATCCTAATTCAAATTTAAAATGACAAATAGAGGAGATAGCTTTCAGCTGCCTTAATGTCGTAGTTTGCTGTCGAAAAAGCGATAGTTGCTGCAGAGTTTTATATTTCCGCGCGGTCTTTAAACTTCCATGCATGCGAGAGCATGCACCCACGGACCCGTCTAGATGTTTTACCTTTTTAGACTCTCGATCACTCGCTAGTCACGGACGGCTACTTTTTTGGGGCTGCCGCCTACTTCAAATCATTCTGAAAGCCCTGAAAATATTAACCGAGACCATTTGTACGAATGGACCCTGAAACCAACAGCAAATGCTTTTGTTTCATAAGCTCGTTTCACACGGGACCGGACGAGTTTGTGATCGTACTCAAAATTCGCCTTTCGCGTTTACATGCATGAGATGTATGCAACCGGACGAATTTAAGTACTATTTAAAACACGAGCAGGAGTGCTTTAAAGCACGAACTGCGTGTGTTTTAAATGGCTTAAAAAACGACCCATCTTATGAGTTCATTGGCGAGGTAATTTTAAAACTAAACATTGTCTAAGCCGAGAAAATCAAGGCTAAAGTTTATGTAAATTAACATGATTTTTTATCACATATAAATTATAAAACCACGATAGTGATATCCTTTGTCTTTTCCTCATGAATTATTGATGAGTTTTTTAAAGGTACGTTCACACACAGCGATTTGTCGGGCCGATTTCAGATGTACGTTAATGAAAATACGTGGCAAATGTCATCTGGCGACATGATCAACTGAAAATATTCGTCATTAACATTCAGCGGCAAAACCTAAAATCGGCCCGACAAATCGCTGTGTGTGAACGTACCTTAAGCACAGTTAACCGGTACCGTCCGTACGAATGATTAAAAATAATGAAATCCACAGTCTTGCAGTTACAGTAGATCGCTTATAGATAGCTTGTTGTTTTCTCCCTCAGTCGACGGTTGTTCATATCTAGGTTTAACCGTTTCCCGTTAGATGCAGAACGAAAATCAGACGTAGTATTGACGGCATCTTCAAAAATTCTGGTCAGTGATGTGAGCGTTTGTATGTCGTTCATCTCACTTGGTATGGAGAATAACAACATTCTCACTTGGGACAAGTTAACAGGTAATACATTGTCACTGATTGGTACGATTAATCGGCGGTGCATTTCCGTGTTCAAATCTTGAACGTGTGATACGACCGAAAGCCCTTCGTCTGTGTTTCATTGACTATGGCAAAACTTACCTGTGCCCATTACGCTTCAGGTCTACCACTGAGAGTAGTGAACCTTCTAAAGAATAGTACCATCACAGCCCTACATTTCATACCAACCATCATGGAAGGTGGTTGTACATCATCTTATCCGAAGTTATTGGTATGTTGTGGTGATGGTGGTTTGTGTATGGTGGAATATGGTGATGATGGTCAAACGTCGATAGTCAATTTACCTTCAAGGTGAGTTCAAGTATCAAGCTAAACTAACTTTATTTATACTAAATACTGTAGCTTCATCAGTTCTAAACTGTTCTTCCTTAGAGGTCCAGTAAGAGCCATCTCTTATCGCTCCAGTGTTACTACAGGAGGAAACCTAAACTAACTTTATTTATACTGGATAGCTCTATCAGTTCTAAACTGTTCTCCGTAGAGGTCAGTAAGAGTCATCTCTTATTGATCCAGTGTTACTACAGGAAGAAACCTAAACTAAACTAACATTATCTATACTGGATATATGGATAAATACTAAGATTTTTCTCGGCATCTCGTTCGATGGGAATAATAGTTGACGGTGTTTGTTGATGGAATATTCGAACGATTAGTATACTGGATAGCTCTATCAGTTCTAAATTGTTCTCCCTAGAGGTCCAGTAAGGATCTTCTCTTATTGATCCAGTATTACCACAGGAAGAACCTAAACTAAACTAACTTTATTTACACTTGATAGCTCTATCAGTTCTAAACTGTTCTCTCTAGAGGTCAAGTAAAGGCCAGTGTTACAAGTGGAGAGCCGGAATACTCGGTAATAGCATGATGGAGTGGAATTCGAAGCACCCTTTTCACATGTGACTGAAGAGAAATTCCACAATTTAACGTTTCCAAAGGATTCGATTTACTCAACGATGTAATTGATATTTTAGTTCTTTCAAGATGAAAGATCCTGTGGTGCAAGTGACTTGTCTTCAGAATCTCCCACAACTAGTAAGTGCTGACTCTTAATTATGTAGCCATGAAGACGAAATCATTTTACATATATCGATTGATCTCAGTTGGCGTTACAGGGCAGCAGATGGTAGGTCAACTTCAGAACTGTCGAGACTTGTATGAGCAAGCAAATTAAACTACATCTCTCAATTCTACTAATTTGCCTGCAGTACAAGACTATTTCATATAATGAAAATAATTGACATTAGTTTCTCACTCTGGTAATTGCAAGTTGACCACCATCTGCTGCACGATAGTACTTAGTGAAACCTACCTATATAACCGACACCACTTTTAGCATTACCATTGCCAACACAACCACCATCATCGTCATCACCATATTATTCGTAACCACCATATACTGGTCATCATCATTATAACTATATTACATCATTTATATACCATTCTCCAACTCATAAGGTACTCATTCAAAGAAACTCTGGTAAAATCATGTTATTGGATGTCTCAACAAAAATACTCAAATGTCAGATTGGTCTTGCTAAACCTCTCACAATGTTAACCGGTTTCTGTTATACACACGCAACGTCAACACTATATATGAAAGGTATATATGGTAGATACAAATTTTATAAGAAAATTAAAATATTTACTTGTTGAACGCCTTGGAAATGGGTCGAAGATGCGCTTAGCGCGCTGCCTAGCGCTAAGTTAAGTCTTCTACTGTAGATCAGTTGAGGATGGGGTATTACTTAAGATTCGGCGGTTGACTGTTGTGTAAAACTACCTATTCAGGTCTACCTATTCAGGTCTACCTATTCAGGTCTACCTATCCAGGTCTACCTATTCAGGTCTACCTATTCAGGTCTACCTATTCAGGTCTACCTATTCAGGTCTACCTATTCAGGTCTACCTATTCAGGTCTACCTATTCAGGTCTACCTATTCAGGTCTACCTATTCAGGTCTACCTATTCAGGTCTACCTATTCAGGTAATTTTACACAACAGTCAACCGCCGAATATTTGTTACACTCTACCCACACTGGCACCGCACGTTCGAGATATTACTTAAGATGGTGACTTCCTTGACGTGCTTTAAAACTCATGTGTGTAGAGTTGTGCTTGTTCTCTTCTGTGCTCTAAAGGTTTTTTCCATATACTTCGGTTATCCTCCCTCACCAAAAACTAATCATTCCACCTTAGCTGTGCTCCGCGAAATAAGTCGTATCGTGACAGACAGAGGCGCCCTAGTAAGCCTTTGAGCTCACAATTCAGCGCTCGATTGCCAGGAAATATAATTAGCACTTGCTCTATAATTTTACCCTATGGGAGGCTATAGTAATACTTCGATGTTTTAAAACTGTCTCCTATCTTTAGGTGGACGGAAAGATGAATACAATGAAGAAATATTATCGGACGTATGTGTATGAGTAAGATTATTTGCCTGCCTCGGTGTGAAGCCACGTGGAGTAGTATCATCTAATATAATTTACCTGAGTTTTAATCCCAGAATCATTAGAATTACGTCTTTGTTCTTTCTTTTCTATAGAGTGTATGTGTGTATAAAATGAAGGTGAACACGTTCTCTGTGGTAAAGACATGCTTGGAAGATTCAACTATAAAAGTTGAAACAAGCAGAGCTCTGGAGAGTTTTGATAAACGTATTGCAGCTATAGAACAGCAAAGGTGAAGATAAAGCGCTTGATTGAGGGCTAAACTAACGATAAACTGGTCAACTATATTTATACTGGATAGCTCTATCAGTTCTAAACTGTTCTCCCTAGAGGACCAGTAAGAGTCATCTCTTATTGATCCAGTGTTACTACAAAAGGAAACCTAAACTAAACTAATTATATTTATACTGGATAGCTCTATCAGTTTTGAACTGTTCTCTCTAGAGGTCCAGTACTTAAGGACCACCCCTTATTGACCCAGCCAACGAACAACCCACTCTTGAGAAACTTTTGGAACTTTCCTTTTGTCGTTCAAATATAGGATTTCATCTTATGAAAAACGACAAAGAAATCACAAGACAAGATGGCGTCAGTTAGAAGGTGAACTAAATCGCATAAAACGACCTGCAACGCTAGGAGAGTCACTTTGGTTTACTGAAACAGTTGGTATTTGAATTTATAACGATGGAAAAGATTCGTTTATAGGTTGGTTTGACCAAGCACTATTGTGGATGGTGTCTAACCAGCAGTCTAATATCAGAGTGAGAAAGCAATGTTAAATATATTAAGGTTATTGCTTCTATCAATATCAACAGTTCAGAAGTTGACCACCATTTACTCTGTCTAGCGCCAGACGATTTTGTTTATCAACGGGAAAGATTGTAAACTATTAAGAGGCTATGTGAAATCATTCAGTCCAGGTATATATATATATCAGTGCCATGAAACAAGGAAATCTGAGGAAAATAATCAAGAAAGCTAAGGAAATATTGCATTTACAATGTTTAAGTCAATTTATTAGCTTTTACCATTGTTCTTTATTATTTTATTAACTTGAAATGTATTTATTAATGTCCATACAGCCTACTTGTGGTGTATTTACCCTAGAAATCACCATTTTACGGTTATCAGACTTAGTTGTTTTACCATTAAAGAATTTTTCAAATTGAAATTTTCTAATCTTTATCTGGAAGCTCTTTCTGCTCGGACAAGAAGGCCTGCCCCCTAAAGTCCACGTTGTTTCAAAAAAGTTAGAAAACAATAACAAATAAATAACTTGTCATGTTTTGCGCGTAAAACAACGTTAATTTTCATTCTTTTGGGCAACTTTTAAGCTCATGGCAACCATGAATGTTAGTTCTAGCGAAATAACCAACCAAGATGAAATAGCGCGCGAAATGGCAAGTGCAATAGCCGACGATTCGTCCACAAAAACCACTTCAATTTTTGACCAAGGAGAGCTTGCTCGAAGTACTAATCTTGTCTCCAGCGAGTCCGGTAGTTTTGTACGAATCTCAACAGCAGAAGGGAGTAAGGTTAATGCTTCGGAAGCGGGTAAAACGGGTTCCGTTGCTCTAAATGTTGGAGAGCAAAGTGGGCCTATTATTCAAGATGATAGCAGCCAGGTTTCAAGTCAAGGAGTTTGGGGTTGGATAAGCAGTGCTGTTGGTGGTGATATTGTCGAGACCACTCAGCGGCTGGGAAGAAATCTTGTGCAGAAAACTAAGGTAGTATAATAAAGACAAAGGTCTTATATACAATTTATATAATTAGTTTATCACATGATGTTTAAAGAACAAATCAATTTCATCAGAATCATGCTCCCCCCCTGACAAATACCCTTGATGATAACCCTGGGTTAAAGTTTAACTCACTGTTTTAGTTTGTGTATTTCTGCACATCCGTGTATTTCAAAACTTGTTTTCATTTCAGTTTTTTAGGCAGTTTGGGGATTTTTAAAAACACCTCGCTCCATTTTGACTACCGTATTATAACAATCACTTTATTGTTTGAATGTACTCAATTCATAATACAGTGTTTTTAATTCACAGGATTCTGTGGACAGTGTTATAACAACGTTGGACCCAGGAATGGAGGACTACTTACGTAAGTTTGTTACAATTAAGAATTGCGTATTACGAGCTAGAGACGAGCCAACCAGGGTGCATTCCATGTAAGCGATACGCCCAGGGATTTATACAAGCACTTTTGTTTACTACGGTTTTTCCAGAAGAAGATTGAGTTTTTTGCTTACTGTGAAGTGTGTGCTCACTGCAAATCTCTCTACCGGGAAGGGGCAAGAGGTTCCGGGGGTATGTTTTGCCCGAAAAAAATTTCTGACTTTCACAAGCCCAAATATTAAGAGAAAAACAGTATATCTTTGGTGATTTGTGTGAGGAGTCTCCCGAAAACTGGCTCAAAAGGAAGAGTAATATGCATATATTAGTGTCTGAAGTTACTCACTGAAGTGATTGTCATTTGTCAAGTGATATTCGAATATTTTCTTCTTTTTACAAATGAATATTCACATTTGCCACTATTTCTTTCGAATAAATTGCAAAAAAATAATTACGGAGAAAGATTGAGTTTCGAAACTAAATGCTTGTATAGAGGCCTGTACGCCGGACTTATCCCAAGGCAAGTTAGAAAGACTTGAGATACTCTTATAAAACATGATAATATCTAGATTTTAAACCATGAAAATGCACACAATAGTTGAAAAAGGTCATTATTAGAGAACATGCCAAAAAGCTGGAAAGTACAAATACCAACAGGTCAGACTGGCTAAAAGGTATAGTTGGGCGATATTTAAAATATCATGTCATGATTATCATGTATGAAATTATCACAATATTCGATAATATTGTGATAAATCCAATGAAAACAATGACCAAACAGTTTCAATTTAAATTATCTGGAACGTGTAGTGTCAGTGTGGGTAGAGTATAACGAAGATTTGGCGGTTGAGTTGTGTAAAACTACCTCGTCAGGAAGTCTCAGCACCTTCAATCTTTTGGGCACTGGGGCCGATTTTTGTCGCTTTTATACAACGGAAGTCAGAGTGCTGTGCCCAAAACTTTGGCCACGGGTGCCAACTTTTAAGGGTGTCAAATCACTTGTCAAAAATTTAAAGGTTCTTCAGTAGTGACTGATCAAATCAATGGAGGTCAGGTAGCTCTTGGAATTAGCTAATAATCGGGTTGGCAACATATTGCCACAATTCTAATTCATAGCTCCATGAAACTCCACAGAAAACTTAATCAAATATTTCCTTAAGACTGACAGATGTACAGGAAAGATTTTGCATTTCTCTTTTTATCTCTATTACAAGCATTCTCATTATGCTCAAGATTATGTAACTGCAATGCGCCCTACTTTGTTTTTGATGTAGTACGTCTCTCTAATGCCAGACAATTTCACTTGTCAAGGGGAAAGTGTGCCAATTAGGGGTCATCCATTTAGTATGTATGCAAAAATGTTTGAAAATTGTACCCCCTCCCTCCCCCTTGTACGCAAAGAACAATAGAAATGACGTCACATAAACAATAGGCATATGCAAAAACTGCAAAAAGTTTGACCCCCTTCTTCCCTTAGTTGCGTACGAATTAAATGGATGACCCCTTATCAGGTTAGCCAGATCTAGACTGTGTGTTTTAAATATTCAATTTGAACAGTAATAGTGAGAATTTAAACATGATTTAATACATAAAGCATGTTATTACAACAAAAAGGCACTGTTACTAAATAATACATAATTAACCTACAACTGCAGTAGACTATTAATTAGACCAGTATCTTGTTTGATGCATTTCTGCATGTTCTTCCCATATGTAATGATCAAATATAGATGTCATTCTACAGTCATCATATATATGATGATGATTTGTATCATTGATCAGTGTAATTGATATATTCATTACAAATAGAGATAGATTGTTAATATATACAATACATAATTAACAGACAACTGCAGTAGCTTCATATCTCGCTTCATGCATTTCTGGAAGTTCCTGCCAGCTATAACTATCGAATCTAAAACTTTCTACTGACTTTAAGCAATTTCTTCTTTCATCTTGGCCTCCCATGACAATCACAGTGTCTCTGACAACTGCAGCCACACATCCTTTCCTCTTATACTTCATGTCTGGTAACACATGACTCTTCTGGGTCTTGATGTTGTACATTAAAACTGTGTTTAATGTTTTGTAATCACTGTCAGCACCCCCCATTATGATAACATTGTCATCACCCCACTTGACTGTGGCCATTTCACACACAGGGTAAGGCAGGGGTGCTAACTCCTGACATTCATTCTTAGTGATGTCATACATAACAACATTTCTGAGAGCTGAGTTACTAACGAAGTTTTCTCTCCCTCCAACAATCAAGATCTTATCACCAAACATTGCAACACCATGATAACATCTTTTCTGTGGCATGGTAGCCAACAGTTTACTGGTATAACGTGGAACAAGGGAAATCTCAGTAATACTATCAGAATATGCACCTTTATCTGCGTCATAACCTCCAATCACTATCAACCGTCCATTATGGACTACACTGCAGTGTCCCTCCAACCGTCCAGGTAACTCAGCAGGAAAGTTTTCCCAAGTTATGGACTGATCAACTTGAACAGCATTCAATGATAATTTTTCCATGGACTTGAACCAACTATAACCAGTATAACCTCCAGTGACAAAAATTTGATTGTTGTAAACAACTGAAGATGCTCCTTCGCGACATTCTCTCATTGGCTGTAGTGGTGTCCAGGTTCCAGTTGCTAAACTGAACATTTCCACAGAATTCAAAAATCTATCATTCTCACCTCCAGCAATAACAACCTTAGGCTCTCTGTCCATTCCATCAGCTTCTGCTATTCCTTTCTTCATATGTTCAGCCTGAACTTCATTCGATGTTTGATGTGTGATTCTTTCCAGTTGTTTCGTAATTTCATTTAAACTTTTCTTCATTTCTACATTGTCTGCTTTAAGCTGACGATTGCTTTCTTCCTGTTTGTTAAGTTGTTCTTGAACCAGTTCAACTTTTGCAACCACATTTTTCTCCACTGCTTCTCCGGTCGCCTCAATTCTCTCCAAATTTTTCTCATTTCTGTCCAGCTTTACGTTAATTGCTGCCAAATTCACTTTCACTATTTCTATCTCTTGTCTTATGTCATTACAACTATGACATTTAACTCTGCGTAGTTCACACACAGAAGTTTCATGATGAAGTAAATCTTGTTTGTTCACTTCAAGTCGACATCCTTCGTTAGAGCAGACTGCTGGGGCGAATCCACAGTCTGCAACATGCCTTTCAAGATCTCCAAGCTCAACAAACTTTCCACAACCACGATCGAAGAATTCGCAACGAATCTTTAGTTCGGACAGTAAGTTCGTTACGGTCCGCGGCATTTTCAGAGTATCGACAGTGAGTGGTTCCATACATGTCGGACATGTCTGAGAGTTCATGAGATGTCTGGTGATACAAGCGCGACAAAATATATGTTCATTATGTCGACACATGACCGGGTCTTTGATGACATTGGTACAAATAATACAGTGCAAATTCTCGCTGACAATCTGTTCAAATCGTTTATCTTCATAACCAGTGTCGTATACCGCCATTTTGTTACCAGTAGTTCGTCGTCAAGAGTAATGTATCCTAACTAAATGTCATTATATTTCGCTTCCTTACGTATGATAACTTACAGAAAGCTTTTTTTAAACGTATTGACTGAATTAGTGCTGTAGACTGACGTTTGTAGTGAGTCGTTTTGTGTTGGAAACAGACGCGATATATTTTAAATAGTTTTCAAACACCACAGATGACCAGTTGTTAATTATTAATCATTTTTACTTAAGTTGTAAAACAACCAAGGCAGAAACAGGGTATTTTGCGATGTAACTCTAAAACATACCCCGAGGCCATATTTTATGAATTTCGCTTAATTCGACATACTGTCTGTCTGAACCAGAGCTGTAAACTGACGTTTGTAATAAGCTTTTTTGTGTTCGAAACGGACGCGATATTTTTTTTATAAACATTCAAACACTACAGGTGACCAGTTATTAAATATTAATCATTAAGGAGCAGGGTCTTTGAACATGTAACCTCAGCCCCCCTCGTCGTTAGCGCGATACCCCTTGGCCTGGCCGCTTAATAAATAACGACGTGAGGTGGATAAATATACTACTACATTGTACATTGGTTTGAAATATGATCAGGCTAGCGACTTATCTAACCCTCTTGAATGCTGTTTTTGGATTGATTTCTTATGTGTGTGTGTTCGTATAACTGAAATTGCAACAGAAGTATAGGTCGTATGTCTATTTATCGTTTTGGTTTACAGTAATTGGTCAAATACGGGTCGGCAATATATTGCCACAATTCTAATTCATAGCTCCATGAAACTCCACAGAAAACTTAATCAAATATTTCCTTAAGACTGACAGATGTACAGGAAAGATTTTGCTTTTCTCTTTTTATCAATTATTTTCTAAATAATCATCCCATCTCTATTACAAGCATGCTCATTATGCTCAAGATTATGTAACTGCAATGCACTCTACTTTGTTTTTGATGTAGTACGTCTCTCTAATGCCAGACAATTTCACTTGTCAAGGGGAAAGTGTGCGAATTAGGGGTCATCCATTTAGTATGTATGCAAAAATGTTTGAAAATTGTACCCCTCCCTCCCCCTTGTACGCAAAGAACAATAGAAATGACGTCACATAAACAATAGGCATATGCAAAAACTGCAAAAAGTTTGACCCCCTTCTTCCCTTAGTTGCGTACGAATTAAATGGACGACCCCTTATCAGGTTAGCCAGATCCTAGACAATGTGTTTTAAATATTCAAAGTGAGAATTTAAACATGATTTAATACATAAAGCATGTTTATATTACAATAAAAAGGCACTGTTACTAAATAATACATAATTAAGCTACAACTGCAGTAGACTATTAATTAGACCAGTATCTTGTTTGATGCATTTCTGCATGTTCTTCCCATATGTAATGATCAAATATAGATGTCATTCTATGGTCATCATATATATGATGATGATTTGTATCATTGATCAGTGTAATTGATATATTCATTTTACAAATAGAGATAGATTGTTAATATATACAATACATAATTAACACACAACTGCAGTAGCCCCGGATCTCGCTTCATGCATTTCTGGAAGTTCTTGCCAGCTATAACTATCGAATCTAAAACTTTCTACTGACTTTAAGTAATTTCCTCCATCATCTCGGCCTCCCATGACAATCACAGTGTCTCTGACAACTGCAGCCACACATCCTTTCCTCTTATACTTCATGTCTGGTAACATGTGACTCTTCTGGGTCTTGATGTTGTATATTAAAACTTTGTTTAATGGTTTGTTGTTACTGTCAGCACCCCCCATTATGATAACATTGTCATCACCCCACTTGACTGTGGCCATTTCACTCACGGGGTAAGGCAGGGGTGCTAACTCCTGACATTCCTTCTTAGTGATGTCATACATAACAACATTTCTGAGAGCTGAGTCAATTATGAGACTTTCTCGCCCTCCAACAATCAAGATCTTATCACCAAAGATTGCAACACCATGATACCATCTCTGTGGCATGGTAGCCAACAGTTTACTGGTATAAGCTGGAACCAGGGAAATCTCAATAATACTATCAGAACATTCACCTTTGCCTGCGTCAACACCTCCAATCACTATCAACCGTCCATTATGGACTACACTGCGGTGTCCCACCAACCGTCCAGGTAACTCAGCAGGAACGTTTTCCCAAGTTATGGACTGATCAACTTGAACAGCATTCAATGATAGTTTTTCAATGGACTTGGACCAATTACAACCAGTACAACCTCCAGAGACAAAAATTTGATTGTTGTAAACAACTGAAGATGTTGAACTATGACATTCTCTCATTGGCTGTAGTGGTGTCCAGGTTCCCGTTGCCAGACTGAACATTTCCACAGAATTTAATCTTCTACCATTCCAGCCTCCAGCAATAACAACTTTCGGCTCTCTGTCCATTCCATCAGCTTCTGCTATTCCTTTCTTCATATGTTCAGCCTGAACTTCATGCGATGTTTGTTGTGTGATTCTTTCGAGTTGTTTCGTAATTTCATTTAAACTTTTCCTCGTTTCTACATTGTCCGCTTCAAGCCGACCAATGCTTTCTTCCTGCTTGTTAAGTTGTTCTTGAACCAGTTCAACTTTTGCCTCGACTTTTGCAACCACATTTTCCTCCACTGCTTTGACGTCCGCCTCAATTTTCTCGAAATTTTTCTCATTTCTCTCGAAATTTTTCTCATTTTTGTCCATCTTAACATTTATTGCTGCCAAGTTAACTTTCACTATATCCATCTCTTGTTTTATGTCATTACAACTATGACATTTAACTCTGCGTAGTTCACACACAGAAGTTTCATGATGAAGTAAATCTTGTTTGTTCACTTCGAGTTGACATCCTTCGTTAGAGCAGACTGCTGGGGCGAATCCACAGTCTGTAACATGCCTTTCAAGATCTCCCAGCTCAATAAACTTTTCACAACCACGATTAAAGAATTCACAACGAATCTTTAATTCTGCCAGTAAGTTCGCTATGGTCCGCGGCACTTTCAAAGTATCGACAGTGAGTGGCTCCATACATGTCGGACATGTCTGAGAGTTCATGAGATGTATGGTGATACAACCTCTACAAAATATATGTTCATTATGCCGACACATGACAGGATCTTTGATGACATTGGTACAAATACAACAGTGAAAACTCTGGCCCACTGGATGTTGAAAGCGTTCATCTTCATAACCAGTGGTGTATGACGCCATTTTCTGTTTGGATAAAAATACATAGATCAATATTGATATTAATTTCTTGAGGTCAAAGGCATTTGCATCCATGTATTTCTTAAAAACCAACATCTCAGTGAGAAATATACATAAGAGACAAGATATTATAGATGTCGTATTAAACACTTAAGTATAGAAATATTTTTATTCAAAATTGAAATATTCACGAGACAGTTCTGCTTGGGCAAATACGAACTTAAAGCGAGCATATAAAAGATATTTCACGAGTTTGGTTGAAGATTCTAACTAGCTGAAAAATATATAAAGTAGCTTCGACATTTCGAGCGAAGGCCCTTCGTCTGGAAGTTTGTATAGCGTGGGTCTTCGCTCGAATTGTCAAAGCTACTATTTATATTTTTCTGGTAGTTAGACCCTTTAACCAAACTCTTGAATATTCACTCAATATGTAAAAGATATGAAATTTGTGGGTTATACTTTTTAAACAAAGTCAGCCTAATTGAACTAGGTTTCTAACTGCCATGAAACTTCTACTGTATAAATATCCATTGTGTTTATAAACCCCGACGTTGAAGCGAGGTTGTCGTTATGCTACGCTTAACTTAAGATTCCTTATATAAGCGGGTTTCAGTAAAGCGTTCTATATGGTGCTACACATTACAGTCAACTTCAAATGTATTGACACTTATGGTAGCGAGCAAATGATGTTAAATGTTTCCATAAAATGTATAAGTGAATTTCAGTAAAGCGTTCTATATGGTGCTACACATGGTGGTCAACTTGAAATGTATTGATACTTTAATATGGTATAGCGAGAAAATGATGCTGAATGTTTGCATTACATCTATCAAAGTGCATTTCAGTAAGCGTTCTATATGGTGCTATATTCAAATGTATTGATACTTATGGTATAGCGAGAAAATGATGCTGAATGTTACCATTACATGTATTTACCACCAAACACAAGGTCAATACATATAGTGAACAATTTAGTCATTCTGATAACTGTCTTTCCTTTTATAGTTGACCACCATATGCTGCACTGTCTCACTTAGTGAAGCCAATCTATGTATATATAATTTCATTCCGTCTTACCTTGGCTTCGTTCAGGAACTAGAGATTGTCTTGTAGTGTATTTACATCGCTAAAGTTTTAAACACTGTGCTTGATTTGATCAAAAGAATGAACAGTAGTTTGAAAGAACAGACAAAATCCTTTGAGATAAAGTGTCACTAAGTGTCTGTGTTTAGTTTCAGTTTGAGTTGAATACGCCTTAAAATTCCTGAATATTCAATATTCAATTTACATTGAAATTGCGACATTGTGCAAATCTTATGACTAAAGTTCATGACCTCATAAGCTGCCTGAGTTAATAATATTACCATATATTCAGTATTAGGAAAATATCAGACGTGATTTGTTCCCCGAACCATTGACAGTATTGATCGCACTAATCATAGTCGCTATAACACAGTGTCTGGAAACGCATCTAAAGTTTTTGTTCTATGTTTTTGTTCATGTTTGTGCACCTTCACGGTGAGTTCACGCTCAGTAAACACATTGTTCTTTCAGCATAATGAAGGAAGCAGCCAGTAAAATCCCTGCAGCTGAATATTAACATTTGTAAAACAAAGAAAACGTGCACTCTCAGTACACCCTCAACATCAACCCACGGACATGGCTATAAACTTTCAAGTTTGCCGCGTTTCCAGACACTGTATTATAGGGACTATGCACTAATTTAATAGCTAGTAATAGCTGAAACCCATATTATTATTACTATATATATTAAAGTTTCTCTTTAATATTATTTGATTATGTCTAATACAAATTGAACATTCGTGGTAGAAGTATTTGAACAAATTGCTGAATAGAACAGTGAATGCAATTCTATCATTATAGATAATATATTAATAGATTATTTATATATTAATATATTAATTGATTGTTATATATAGATCTCTTTCCATTTGATAGTATTGCTTTGGATATAATCAATATTTTTCATTATTGATAAGTCTAACTCGGATGCTTTTAATACTTTTCATTTATAGATAAGACTGGCTCGGATACAATCAATATTTTGATTACATCAACAGATGAGGAGATAATCGAAGGAATAAAAGATGGTTTTAAGCAAATATTTTCGCACGTCATAGTTCAAAACCAAGCATCTCGTTCGAGTCTAGCTCCTCTTCCTAACAGTTTTTCAGCGGCATTAAAAAGTGCGAAACAGCGAATATCAAATCTTCGTTCATCCACGCCCGCTGAGGTCGGTGTTGTCGTGATTGCAGTTGAGGAGTTCATCGCCGAAGTAATGCCAGAAATGTGAGTAATTCCGTTTTACTAATAGATGGGTTTTACTAAGAAATAAATGGTTCAAATGCTCAATAGACCACTTTCATAATTCAGATGAGTTTAAATATTCTTTTATGTGCATCTTAATAAGCCTCATTGACCTCGTTCAGGTTAATAAATTCTATTCAATTTCAGTCACAGAAACGAGGCTGATAAGGCTTATTAAGATGCACATAAAAGAATATTTAAACTCATCTGAATTATGAAAGTGGTCTATTGGTAGTACATTACTGATAGTCGTTGCGTAACTGGTGTTTCCATGACAGTTTCAACAAATTTCCTTATCTCTTCAGGTGGTTTGGTATGCTGTGTCTCTGTCTTGATGACTCCTCACAAAAACTTGAAGTGGAAACATTCTCACAAGCTTTCGCTCTTCCTAATGATGTGGTTAAGAAACTTGAGGAGCTAACACCAAGTACTTACAGTCTCCGCTGGTCAGGGCTCAGTGTTAGTCTGGTCGATGTACTGCAAAGTAACTGGACCGACTTTTTAGCGGGTAAGTTAAGGCACCATCCAGTGTTGTAGACTGACTGACTATTATATCAATTCGTGGATTTCAGTAAGCGTTACAGGGCAGTGGATGGTGGTCAGAAATGTTGACACTTACAAAAGCAAGAATATTAAACTACATCTCTCAATTCTACTTGTCTGAATTAACATTATTTTCTCACTCACGAAAGTGCTTAGTTAAATTCATTTATATGATTATGAATATGTGAGATTGCCATGTTATTCTTGTCCATGTATATGCCAATATGGACTTCTATTCAAGGAAAGGGGCTTATATTCAGAACGACTACCGGTACAGTGTTGGTAAATTGGTGTGTTTCACTAAAGCATTGTCGTGCAGCAGATGGTGGTCAACCTGCAGTTATCAGAGTGAGAAAATAATGTCAATTCTTTTCATTATATGTAGTAGTCTTGAATTGTGAGATATAGTTCAATTTTCTTGCTCCAATAAAAGTGTCAATATTTAACCACCACTATCTGTTGTTCTGCAATACTTACTGGAACTTGCTTATTTCGTGGTATATATTTATTATTATTATATGGCAAGCGCTAGTTCCTGTAGTTTACGCGATATGATTGGCTAATTAGCGGTCCGGAAAACACGTAATACCCCACGGGGCGTTGCGAAGTTTTTAATGCCCTACAACAAAAACAAACCATATAATAAACTACTTATTTTACTACTTGTGGTTGTGCCATATAATAAAAACTACTTATTAACCTCAAACGTTCGGTCTTTACGGTAAGATATTACACCTCGGTCTTGCCGTATTGACCTCGCTATCGCTCGGTCAATACGGCAAGACCTCGGTTTAATATTTTACCATAAAGACCCTAGTTATTATTATTATTATTTTTATTTATTTTTTTATTTGTTTTTATTTATTTTTGTTTTTATTTATTTTTTTATTTTTTAAACTTATTATTCTAGAAAAACTTAAACTTCCTAATGTTGTCGGTTGATTATAGGAGTTCCAAAACGACAAGTTGCCACTCTGGCTGCTAAAACATTAGCTGGACAATATCGAGAGACCGTTCAAAGAAACGCATCTCTAATAGAGAAATCAATTACATTATGAATCTCAACAAGACCTGCTACATGTTGGTATGGTATACGGGTGCTATATATAAATAGAATTATAGTTATATGCAGAGAATATATTTGGAATCTATTCAGTCCTAATTGAATGATGTTATGGGTTGCTTATAACGAAAGAGATGTTGATGAAACAGTGGTTAGTGCATAAAGTTAGTTTAGTGTATGTTTCCTCCTGTAGTAACACTGGAACAATAAGAGATGATCCTTACTGGACCTCCAGGGAGAACAGTTTAGAACTGATAAAGCTTTCCAGTATAAATAAATTTAGTTTAGTTTAGATTTCCTCCTGTAGTAACACTGGATCAATAAGGGATGACTCTTACTGGACCTCTAGGGAGAACAGTTTAGAACTGATAGAGTTGTCCAGTATAAACAAAGTTAGGTTAGTTTAGGTTTCCTTCAGTAGTAACACTGGTGCAATAAGGGAAGGCTCACATTTTGGACCAATAAGTGATGACTTTTACTGGTACTCTATAGAGAGAACAGTTTAGAACTGATAGAGCAAGTATAGATCACGCTATTCTAACTAAGACGGATGATACGTCTTGGCGGATGGTTCGTGTCTAGTGTAAGTCTACCACCTTTGCATTAGACCTAAATTTCAAATAATTTTTATGATATGCCTGGCGTTTGTGTCTGGTAATCTGTTTTAATTTGAAGTAGTAATTTATGCATGCAATCATAGACTGATGCAATCGAGCGAGAAAGTAATCTTGATCAATCATTTGAATTAATGTTTTTGCTCGAAAATGTCACATTAAAGATAAGCAATGGAGTTTAATTACAAGCTGAAAGATATTCGAACTATCGAGTTTTACAGGCTACAATTAATGTTCTTGTATTTCACAAAACGTTTGCTATTTCTGCTGTTATGAACAAGGGTGAAAGTTTTAGAAAAAGGGATAAGAAATTACATTGGTCATTACTGAAAGAAGTCCTGCGCGTATAGCATGCAGGTTGTAGCAAGTCATTCGTGGCTGAAGATTGACGGAAAATCAATTTTTGAGTTAGTGACATGAATAGACACGCGCCAGCTTTAAACTGGTTCTCATCCCTGTGTATTTTAAATGATAGAACAGGGTGCCTTTTTATTAAAATGCCATAGTGTGTGTGAACTACTTGAAAACATTTAAAACACTCAATGCGTTTTCAGGTAGTTTAGGACACAAACCACCACAGCTTATTGTAGAGTACCTGGAGCACCACGTTTGAGATCTTTTTTTCAGGTACTTCAGACACAAACCACGACAGCTTATTGTAGAATACTACCTACATTGGACCACCACCTTTGAGATATCTTTTTCAGGTACTTCAGACACAACCACGACAGCTTATTGTAGAATACTACCTACATTGGACCACCACGTTTGTCTTGAGATATCTTTTCAGGTAGTTCAGACACAAATCACGGCAGCTTATTGTAGAATACTACCTACACTGGACCACCACCTTTGAGATCTCTTTTTCAGGTACTTCAGACACAAACCACGACAGCTTATTGTAGAATACTACCTACATTGGACCACCACGTTTGTCTTGAGATATCTTTTCAGGTAGTTCAGACACAAACCACGACAGCTTATTGTAGAACACTACCTACATTGGACCACCACCTTTGAGAAATCATACATAGGAATTTGGGTATTTCACATTCTTTGTCATGTATGCAATGCCAATGAGCTGTCATTGATTCCACATCGCTAAATCATCATTATCACCTTCAAGCTTCATTATTTCTTCCATAATTACAATAGGGCCATTTATACGGGAGAAAATAAGTCGCGACTTACATAAGAACAAGGGTTCAGGCTGTTCCAACAATAAGTGACTTATTTTCTCCCGTATGAATGGCCCTAACATGTTGGTATATGTGTGATTTTGAGTGAAATTCAGAGTGAAATTGTCGCGGAGATTCGGTTAAAATACGGTTGAATCAGTCCACAATCCACTAATCCAGCTCGGCCAACCAAGCATGATTTCGGCTTTGGCTTTGTAGTTAATCTGTAGGGACAGTTGGGTGTGCTTGCAAATCTAAATATTGGGAAAGAAATTACGCATAAAAATCTTCACAGAATTACTAGTGAAGCGTACAAAGCGTATGTACAAGGGTTAAGTTGTAGACTATTAGACTGATATGTGACATACATGGTGCGACAACAGTGTCACACGGCACACGCCGTTACACTAGAGTATTACACTCGGTTGTACTGCCCGCAGGCTAAATTGTTCTGAAATCATCCAGTTTTTGCCAGATCAGTGTGTCACAAGATGGCCGTCTCGGAGGTTGACAGTGTGCATACTGTAAAAACAAAAAGATTAAAAAATGAAGTTCATATCAACGAAATAAAGTGCGTCAAATGTTCACCAGATAATTCATGTCTTCTTCTTGCAAGGAAGGATTCAACGCTTCATGTTTTGCACGTAAAAACTGGAGAAACGAGTTTCGTTTGTGACGGAGTGAAAGAGTGAGTTGTGTTTTTTGGTATTTTGTGGTGCTTGGTCTCTTGTTTCGCTTTCGCGTATACATTTTTTCATCCTGTGCAAGTGTCATCTGAAGAGTTACACAAGAGTCTATAAAATAGAGAAGCACATTGTATAATACACCATATTTTTATCATTGGGTGCTATTGTGCACCTATGGTGGTCAGCTGTCAAAGCGAAAAAATAATGTTAATTCTATTCATTATATGTAGTTTAATTTGCTTGCTACAAAGGATTGAAGGTGGTGTGAATGTATTTCTGAAGGTGGTGTGATGATGGTGATGGTGTCTGGGTGGGTTAGGATATACAGATTAGGAAAGTAATATCACAATTGCTGTAAAAATAAATAATGTAGGCTAAGTATGTAATATAGGTAGACACAATATTTTTTCATGTAATCGATCACTGAAAAGCCCCGACGAGGAGTGAGTTGAATAATGTATGAATGAATCGGTGGTGATGGAGTGATGATGGTGGTGTGATGATGATGGTGATGGCAATGTGTAGATGGCGATGCATGGTGGTGTGATGATGGTGGTGATGGTGATGGAGTGATGATGATGGTGGTGATGGTGATGATGATGATGGTGATGATGATGATGGTGATGATGATGGTAATGATGATGGTGATGATGATGGTAATGTGTAGGTGGTGGTGATGATGATGATGGTGGCTATAATGATGGTGTTCTTATAGTGGTGGTCGAGTAATGGTGATATTGTGGTAATATAGGGCTATCACAGTGACTTATGATAAGCTCATGCCTCATATTTAAACATGAATTTCTAGATTTATATGGAGCATTCCTGGAAACACCTCAACTCTAAACAGAAGTCCAACATTTGCAGTTTTACATCATGATGGATCAGTCGAAGTTTTTGATGTACAGAAGAAAAGTGTTATTAAGAAACAAACAGAAGAGAAATCTTTGACACATGTTGGATTGTTAACTATTGCAAACATAAAAGGATTATTAAAGGGAGAAGGTGCATTTTTTATTGAAACATTAACACTAGACACTTTCCCCTTGAGTAAGGTCATCCGGTATTAGACAGAGTAAAATAACAATTGATTGTGTTGCAGCTTAATGGGTCAACAAGAGACATGAGCAGATATTCTAGGATATGAGCACATAGTTTGGTTAACCCATCAATGCCAACTAAAATAGCCTGTTGTGAATACGTAAATCATAAATATTTCAGTAAAATCGTCTGGTGCAAAATACTAAAGTAGGGTGCATCTGTGTGCATTGCAAGCTAATGGGGTTAACAAGAGACACTGGCAGATAGTTTTGTTAACCCATTAACTGGCAGTACCCTACCACTGATGAGTAAAATCATCTGGCATTAGACAGAGTAAAATACTAAAGTAGGGTGCATCTGGGTGCATTGCAAGCTAATGGGTTAATTCTGAAATTTTGCGGGAGGATGCTAACTTGTTCTGGGGTGTGCCTCCCCCCCCTACAGCCTCAGATAATCTGCATATTTGATTCTTCCTATTACTGTAAATCATTCTCTTTCAGAAACAACCCTAAAATCATTCAGACTGATCGGTTCTCGTCAAGTATCTTCTGAAGATGACGACCATGTTGATCATGTGACATTGTTATTTGGCGGCTATCATGTGGTGGTTTTGTCATTCGGTTTGGTTGCATCCGCTGATGTTGTGAAATTGTGTGAAATTGTTAAGAATATATCTAGTGTACCATTCTTGTTGCCTCAACAAGCAATTGTTGATGTCAGCGTTGCCAAGGAGATGTTGTTTATCTTGTTCCAACATGGCTTGGTGAGTAAAGGAGACCACAAAAGGGATATTCTCGTCTCGTAAGACGTGCACAACTTGTTACAAACCTGCAGCAGACTTGTACCAATGCTGTTTCAACAACTTGTTTTCAGGATGTGTTTGCACTGCTTGTTCCCGGCTTGTTGACAACAAGTTTGCTACAAGGTTGTTGACTCAACAGACTTGTTACAAGTTGTTTATCATCCTAAGTGACATTTGTGTAGCAACTTGATAAAATAACAACATTGTTACAACTTGTTGACAAGATGTGAGATTTTTACCTGTGTATTTGACATGATCAAATATCAAATATTATAGGTTCTTGCATACAACATGACCAACTGGACATTTTACGGATGGATTGATGTGTTTCAATCAACTGAAAAACATGCTAAAGGTACAAAAAAATTGCTTTTACTTTGATGATAAACATTTCAACCAAACATATCTATGTATGTTTCTAACTTTCTATACTGCTGACAATCTGACAATCAATTTTGAAACTTTGTGTAGATGGTATTGGACAACCTTCACCCAAACGACCAACTGCAAAAATACTGGCTGTTGATGAAACTGCATCTACCATTCTTGTCTGTGATGATCGAAACTTTGTGACGAAGATTAATATAGATAAATATTTTGAGTATTTTCCAACAAACTTGCAGTCCAAGGATGGTTTGACAGGTGGTAGCAGTGTGTCAGGTGTATCGAAAACTACAGAGAGGGAGAAATGTAGAAATCAGGAGTTGGAACAGAGCCTGTGTGGTGATGCATTTTGGAAAAATGAGATTTTGGTAATTGCCAGTAAACTTGATGGTGATTCAGGTAGGTGATGGTGGTGGTGGTGGTGATGGTGGTGGTGATGATGGTGATGATGATGATGATGATGGTAATGATGGTGATGGTGATGTTGGTGATGATGATGGTGATGATGATGGTAATAGTGATGATGATGGTGATAGTGATGGTGATGGTGATAGTGATGATGATGGTGATAGTGATGATAGTGATGATGATATGGTGATGATGATGGTAATAGTGATGATGATGGTGATAGTGATGATGATGGTGATGGTGATGATGGTAATGGTGATGATGATGATGATGGTGATGGTGATGATGATGATGATGGTAATAGTGATGATGATGGTGATAGTGATGATGATGGTGATAGTGATGATAGTGATGATGATATGGTGATGATGATGGTAATAGTGATGATGATGGTGATAGTGATGATGATGGTGATAGTGATGATAGTGATGATGATATGGTGATGATGATGGTAATAGTGCTGATGGTGATGGTGATGAGAATGGTGATGATGATAGTGATGATGATGATATATTATATTTTGTTAGAAAAAACCAATAAGAAAGAAAGCCACCAAAATGTACAAGATGATGAAACCGACCTTATTAACTCCCATGTTGAAACAGCCTGGTCAGTCATTATATCCTCACCTCCCTGGATGAAAGACTTTACAGTGGTTGATCTCTACTCGTCATCTGACTCATACTTGCTTTGGTTGGAGTCAAGCAACAGTAGAGCCGCATGTAACAGTCATGGTGTTTTGTGTTGTTGGGTAGAATGGAAGAGCGAGTACCTTATTAATGTGTAAGTCGCCGTCTTGTCTCGCATTTCTGTCCTCAAAACTTTTATGACTTCTGTTAGATTTGTTTCTTGTACTATTTTGATGTTTAGAGTATTACAATAGAAGGATTTCACTAAAGGTACGTTCACACACAGCGATTTGTCGGGCCGATTTCAGATGCACATTAATGATGTTTGAAAAATACGTAGCAAACGTCATCTGGCGACATCATCAACTGAAAATATTCGTCATTAACATTCAGCAAAACCTAAAATCGGCCCGACAAATCGCTGTGTGTGAACGTACCTTAAGTGAGACAGTGTACTGGAAAAATACATGTAATGGAAACATTTAACATCATTTTGCTCGCTCCCATTGTAGCACTATATGAAACACTTAACTGAAGCCTACCTATACTGTACGGTTCTGTGGTTTATGTCTGAACTACCTTCAAAACGTTTCCAGCGAAGGTCGTTTGTCTACATTGGACCTCCACGTGTATCATTTGAGAGTATCACACTTGCGGTTTTGTTTTCCATTGCAGATTTTTAGAGAAGACGTTTGTTGCATCTGGTGGACAACCTACAAAACCTCTTTATCTCTTAACAAACAACGCGATAGGGGTACCTGTGTTTGATACCACACAAAACGAGCTGGTTAATAAGGTAAATGTATTACGAACTTACGAATGTATTACCACCACTATAACCACTACCATCACCATTACTATCCTCATCACCATTACTATCCTCATCATTGCCATCATAATTATCACTATCACCATCATTACCATCATCACCATCATTACCACCATCATTATCACCATCATTACCATCATCATTACCATCATTACCATCATCATTACCATCATCACCAACATCATTACCATCATCACCACCATCATCATCACCATCATCACCACCATCACCATCACCATCATCATCATCATCATCATCATCACCATCATCATCACCACCATCATCACCATCATCATCACCATCATCATCATCATAATTACCATCATCATTACCATCGTCATCACGATCATTACCATCATCATTACCACCACCATCAATACCATCACCATCATCATCACCATTCTCTCTTTCCACCCAGATAATCACATACGAGAACGTGGCAATGGCAGAGAAGTTATGCTACATCAACGATTGGGATCACTTTGCTGTTCCCATCAGTGCTCTCGAAGCAGCACTAAAACATGGCCAACTTGATACCGTAGCATTCTATTTGAAGACTAAAGGCAAAGGTATTACTATTTGTCTTCTGTACATTCTAACTAACAAAACATTGTAAAGTAGAGCACATTGAAAATTTATGGGTTTAGAAGAGACATAAGCGGATAATCTGGTTTGCCCATGAACGCTCAAAACTTTCCCCTGGATAAGTATAGCTTGGCTTTCGCGACCATATGAAGGTGGCCGATGTAATATCGTAATAGAGTGTCGATATAATATGTGTACATTTGTATGTGTTTAAATGCGTACAATTTTTTCTTGAGTATGTAATGTTTCTCATAGCAAAACTTACATTACCGCAGTTCGCTTGCGATTAAGTAACAGTTCGTTTGTTGCGGTTCGGTTGCTGTTCAATTCATCATCATCACATCTTATTTTTTCACGTTATTTTCATCCTCTAGCTTTTACAACAACAGCAACAGAGAGTGAGAACATGAACCCAGCCAGAGCCTTGTCACCTCTCTCGCCAAGCGGGTCATTCATCTCCAAACAACTTTACATGAAGCCAAGTCATTCAGAAGACCTCATGGAGCAAATCAAAGCTGTTGTGGATATCTTAATTGTCACTATTACAGCAAGCTCTAAACGTAAGTTATGTTAAGGCTTGTCTACACCATTGATGCTTCTTCGATGTACAGTTTTACAATGTAGTGTGTGAATATTATAAATATAAACCTTGTTTAAAGACTTTGAGAAAAAATCTTCGAATATCTTGATTCAAAAATCAAGCCAAAGGTCGTGGGTTTCGACCCTTTGTGGACTTGCCCTGTGTGGAGCCACTCTTAATGTTATCGGTCATTGCAAAATAACACCCGATGGGGAGTGAGCTTAAACTGTAAGCCCTTCGTTTTCTTTCCATAGGCAAGCACAGTGTACAGTTTACAAGTGAACTACTACAAATGAGTTTAGACTACGTAAACGGTCTAATGCAGGATGCAGTCAGCTATCTAGACCGTGAAATGGGCAGTGAATTAGACAGAGAGCGTATACAACATATTCTTACCTACCTTACTGCTAAGACTATGGAACTGAGATCGTTTCAGTATGGAATACCAGCATTTGAGGGCGATGGCAGAGAGCGCGGATGCAAGGGAAAGAGTTCAAGTTCTGAAATACAAGATATCGTATTTGAGAAATGGTCTGGTATGGATGATAAGGTCAGAGTCTATAGATTAAGGCCATGTGTTTGCTGCCACTTGCAATGCAATTTCTGCACAGTACGTTCAGTAGTATGTACAGTTATGTACAGTAGAAATGTACGCATGGAAAAACAGTAAACATAGCTTACGTTTAACTCCACAGATATTATCATTCTCATTCATCTCGTTGTTACTTTCTGACCATGTTTAGCAAGAAAAATATCGGCAAATTAAAACGAGTTCATGCTCACAATTTCTCTGCGAATATACTTTTTACCTAACATCGCTCTGTGTCCGAAATTGCGTTGCAAATTGCAGCAAAAATTGCTTCGTAATATGGGGCTTCTGTGTGTTTTTCCGAGTTTCGCTAATATTTTTGACCCAACGAAGGGTTTCAGCAAGCGGTACGGGACAGCAGATCGTGGTCAACTTCAGAACTGTTGATATTTGACTACTATATATAACGAAAAGAACCAACATTATTTTCTCACACTGATAACTGGATATTGACCACCGATGGTGCTTAGTGAAAACCATCTATTGAGATATGTAGTTTAATTTTCTTGCTCCTATAAGTGTCGACATTTGGCGGCATCTGCTGTGCTGTAACGCTTGCTGAAACTCGCCAATTTATAATAAACACTTGCCAACATAACTCTACGATATTATAGGATGTGATTGGTGATGCAATTCTAAGCTGTCATATTCCTTTGGCTCAAGTATATTTCTTAAGTAAGACTGAGTTCAACACAGCTCACGACGGATCTCTGCGATACATCATTGAAACTGGACTGCGAATTGTGTTGGAAGTTTTGGCGGAGAAAGATATCGCAACTGCTTCAGAGATGATAAGAAATATGGTACTTTTGTTTTAGTTGTTTTACAGAATGAATGACAAGAATTTGAGAAGAATGCTTCCAGTTTGATTTTATCAAACACCGCAGTTTTTCTCCAGGTACTCCGGTTTCCTCCTGTTGTAACACTGGATCAATAAGAGAAGACCTGTACTGGACCTCTAGGGAGAACAGTTTAGAACTGATAGAGCTATCCAGTATAAGTAAAGTTAGTTTAGGTTTCCTCCTGTAGTAACACTGGATCAACAAGAGAAGACCTGTACTGGACCTCTAGGGAGAACAGTTTAGAACTGATAGAACTATCCAGTATAAGTAAAGTTAGTTTAGGTTTCCTCCTGTAGTAACACTGGATCAATAAGAGATGACCCTTACTGGACCTCTAGAGAGAACAGTTTAAAACTGATAGAGCTGTCCAGAATAAATAAAGTTAGTTTAGTTTACGTTTCCTCCTGTAGTAACACTGGAGCAATAAGATATGACCCTTACTGGACCTCTAGGGAGAACAGTTTAGAACTGATAGAGCTATCCAGTATAAATAAAGTTAGTTTAGTTTAGGTTTCCTCCTGTAGTAACACTGGACCAATAAGAGATGGCCCTTACTGGACCTCTAGGGAGAACAGTTTAGAACTGATAGAGCTATCAAGTATAAATAAAGTTAGTTTAGTTTAGGTTTCCTCCTGTAGTAACACTGGATAAATAAGAGATGATCCTTACTGAACCTCTAGGGAGAACAGTTTAGAACTAATGGAGCTATCCAGTATAAATAGAAAGTTACTTACAATGTATATACGCCACATATGAAAATATGTTTGGTGTCACTAAGACTAAGCATTGTTTTGTTAAAATTATCTCAGGGAGATGATGTAGTCCAATTGGTCAGAAATATTTGTTTGAAGACATTTGACCGACCTTTGAGGAATTACTTGGTAAGTCAGAGTTGGTACATGTTCTTGAATATGGCCTGCCTTAAAGCAATACAAGAAGCATGCTTCCAGTTTGACTCTTAGTAACACTGGAACAATAAGAGATGGTTCTTACTGAACCTCTAGGTTGAACAGTTTAGAACTGATAGAGCTATCCAGTATTAACTATAAACTATAAACAAGGTTAAGCCAAAACTTCACCCCAGTCGCATGTGAGATGAGTGCGTTCAGTTTATCTCTGCCAAAGACTCCAGGATTTCTCTGGGTATCCCGGTTTCCTCCTGTAGTAACACCAAACCAATAAAGGATGACCCTTGCTGGACATCTATGGAGAGCAGTTTAGAACAGATAGAGCTATCCAGTATATATAAGGTTAAGCCATGAATTGGTACTAACAATACCTTTGCATTTATACTTAGATGGAGCAGTTACAAAGTTGGGGAGAATTGCGAGAAGAAGAGATTGGTTCAGTGAAATACCTCGCATCACTAGAAAATATTTATGACATTCAATCATTTGAAAGTTGTCATATACGGCGATCACAGCAACAGGCGGAACTAAAACTGTAAGTGAGCTCCAGAATGTAATTACGAAATTTACGGCGCAGCACAGAAGTAACCTAACACTGCATGTGGTTGTCCGTGCGATCTGTGGTTTGGTTGTATAGTTCGGTTGCAGTTTGCCTGCGAATTGACCTTAGAAGTCCTTATGTCACGCCACTGTCATATAACGAATATTCGAGCTTCGTGTGTCCCACATTGCATTGTGTATACCTACTGTTATATGCCTTGAATATTGTACTTTTATGATCAATTGAACTATATCTCGATATTTTGTTTGTTTTCACCAGGGATGGATTTACCGTGCACTCCTCCTAACCTTGGCCAAGGGGGGTGAAGGAGGGGTGCCAATTCCCATATCAAATCCAAATTTTGGATTTGACAGGGCATTTCATAACCAAAGCCCCCTTAGCACCCCCCCCCCCCCCCCCATCAAATCAAGCTGGGATTCATCCCTGCCAAATACAACACTACAATATATAATTATTAGAATTAACGTTATTTTCTCACCTTACACATACCAACGACTCACATCGGACTTTACGTTTAGTTTTGATGATCTTGGCTTACTTCAGCGTTCACCCGGCTCACCACACACGAAAATTGTTCCTGTCAAAACTGGCAGCATTGCGCCACAATATCAAGTATCAATGGTAAGTATAAAATAGAAATTATTGACATTTATTGACATCAATTATCTTATTTTAGTCAGTACCATTAAAGATTTATCAGTGATAATTGAAAATTTTGCTTAAAGGGATATGGCAATCAAAATTTAGTTTGTCTCACTTCGGTCACTATTTCAAATAAGAATTGACTGACAACTTTTTAAACATCTACAAATTGTTATTTGGTCACCTAGGAGTAGTTTTATATGGCTAACCCTGCTTAGGACGTCACTAAAAGATGTCAAAAATTATCCAGGATGGCGGACAGCTCATTGTTTAAGTCAAAATATTTCAAGAACTAAGCAAAATACGAAATATCTAATTTTGAAAGTTCTTTCAAATGAGAACTAAATTTTTATTGCCATACCCTTTAATGGAACTTTTAACAGCAGATGAAGTAGACGTTTTGGGGCGAGGATGCACACACCTCTCCCTCGCAAAAAATCCTGTAGGAATTTTTGTAAGATTTTGACCCAAATCCTATACAGTCCAATGCAAATTTTTATAAAATTCTATAGGAATCCTATACGACAATAATATTTCCTATTGGATTTCCTATGGGAAATTTATTCCTATTAAGTTTTGGTTCATTCCTATACGATCGTCTAAGATTTTTTTTACGAGGTAGCCCCCACCCCCGTTACAAGATTCTGCACCCCTTGTCGCAGAAGCTTGCATCCGCCCGTGAATGGCTACATTTGCGCGCGCTTTTACGAGAATATTGCTTGATATATTCTTAGATATCCCGAGTGACTGGAGGTTACTGTGAGGTCTTACTGGACTGGATCATCGCTTGGGATACTAACACCAGGGAACGAATCCTACTGGAAATTCTTTGTCATGATGAAAAAGGTGTTGTAGATTATGAAGGAGGGATTTGTTTATCAATTTAGAAATAGAAACAACTAATGAACTAAACTTATTTATGCTAGATAGCTTTGGTTGCGTATTTGCTAGACTGCGAAACCTAAGAATAAAGCAGTAATATATAGCCTTCGTAGCGGCGCTGTGGGTGGGGGGTTAGGGTTAGGGGAACGCTAGACTAACCCTAACCCCCAACCCTAGCCCTCCCCTACTAGTGCCGCCATGCAGGCTACGGTATATGGAAATATGGCTATAATTTTCGCTTCAAATTTTCTTCCACAAAAGCCCTTAATATAATAAGTTCTTTCTATCTTTTAATTTTAGCCTTTCACAATATGCATTCTTTGGTGTCAGAAAAATCGTTGTGGCAATATTTGAAAGCTCATTGCGAGACAAGTCGCATTGTTGAATGGATTGTCAAGACTTCCCAAGCAGAAGATTCGTCAGATCTGCCTTCTTTAACGTTGGAAACTCGCAGTGATCTTTCTGAATGCACTGCCTTTGTTAAGGAACTTATCTTAGATGAACTTACTAGGTACGGTACATAAGGGACGCAATTTCGGACACAGAACGATGTTAGGTAAAAAGTATATTCGCAGAGAAATTGTGAGCACGAATCTCGTTTTACTTTGCCGATATTTTTCTTGCTAAACATGCCCAGAAGGCAACAAAGAGATGAATGAGAATGATAATATCGGTGGAGTGAAACGCGCGCCGTGTTCACTGTTTTTCTGTGCGTACATTTCTACATAACATGGCTCTGTGCGGAAATTACGTTGCAAGTGGCAGCCAGAATTGCCTCGTGTATTAATGGTCTTTACTTATGTACTTAGTAATCAACTTTTTATTTTAGAAATGGACTATTTTCAAGCGGTTTGCTTCAGGACTTTCCCCTCTTACTTCGCCATCTTTGTCGTACAGACACGTTGTTTAGCAAAGTTCATCCCTTGCATGACGTCACGAGGACGTGTGGTCCGAGCCAAGATCCGGAGCCTGGACCCGAGGCAGTGTGTTTGACCGAAACGTTTCACCAAAAGATGATCAAATATTGCTCCGAAAATAGCTTCATGAATTTGTTGTACTACTATTTAGACTTCTACAGGTGAGATGAGTCTTAACTTAAAGAGGACAAGTTAGCACAGATTGAGCGATCCAGAGTAAATATAGATTTGTTTAATGACACATTTGGACAAGATATTCCTACCATATTGTATTTTCTGTATTCATTTTTAAGACGATTTTCAACGCGCAAAAACAAAAATATTATAGAGTATCTGTTTATTTTAGACTATGTCAGACTACGGAAGAATGTAATGTCCTTATTCCAGACGATGTTGATCGAGAAGTTGATATGTTACTAAAGTTTCGTCTGGTTGGCCTTTTTCCTTCGGGTAGGTTTTAGAAACTAGCAAATTTATACTGGAAATAATATTTTAATAGTTTGGGAGTTCCCGGATTTGGTACTTCTTTTAGTTTGATATTCTCGACTTATTTACAGCCGGTAGCGGTTTAGTTGCGGTTTGATTGCGTTCTTGTTGCCGTTAGGCAGTGGTTTAGTTTCGGTGGTCACAGCCACGACCGAATGGAAGCGAGGCTCTATTGAGGTTTTGTTAGGTTACTTTTGAGCGGTACTTCTACCATCCAGAGTGATGATTGCTTTCGAGTAGATGTGAAAATACATATCTTGCCGTAAAAGAAAGACCATTTGGCTTATTTCTTATTCCAGATTCCTCAGTGATCAGCTCAATGAGTTTCTCAAACAGCAAAGCAATGTTTCACAGCACTTCATCGTCTATAATGGAAATGTTGAATAATAAACGACCAATTATGGCGATCGCAACCTATCTGTATGCGCCAGTTGATCTGTCAAAGGTAACTGAAATTGTTTTGTTTCGTGAAAAACACCACAATTAACTATTATGTTTTTTCACCTGGTTTGTTTGTGTGTGTTTGTGAGCGGGATAACTAAGAAAATATCAAAAATTTTAATACGAAATTTCGTGGAGTTATAATGGACATGGGTCAAGAGAAAATCGATTAACTTTTGGTACAATTTGGATGAAAATTGGACGAGAAATGTACAAAGGTTTGTCTTGCTTTCCCTGACGCAAGAGAACTGAATGCTTAATTGTACATGTATAATTTATCAAGATTTTGTTGGCATCTCACTCGATTGAATAATAATTGAAGGGTTTTGTAGATGGAAAAGTATTGAGTGTAAATTATATACATTTATTAGACCTAACCAGGAACAGCTGCGAAAAGTGCAACTATAGGTCCCTGGCAGGAATCGAACCTGTGGCCCTGCGATTCCGGTGAGATACTAGGGCACTGCCATGTTATGTTGTGGGTAAATATACATGAACTTGTGGTTAGAGCTCGACAACTGGACTCTGTAGCTCAGTTGGTTAGAGCGCTGCACCAGAATCGCAGGGCCGCAGATTCGATTCCTGCCAGGGACCTATAGTTGCATTTTTCGCAGCTGTTCCTGGTTAGGTCTAATAAATGTATATAATTTACACTCAATAATTTTCCATCTACAAAACCCTTCATGTATAATTTATGTATATCTTTGAGTGACTTCTAGCTTAGCTATGCTTTCGATCCCTAAATGCAAATATTCATCATTGCAAGTACTACAAGAAAAACTGCATAAGAAAATCACCAACGGAAGTCCCACTATTTATTAACCATATCACATCCTTTTTCACATAGATTTTAAATCCCAGTGCAAGACACGAGCTTGAAGACGTATGGCAGTTGGATGAGAAAATTCTAAAAAGTTCTCTAAGCGGTTATCCCAGATTATCTTCTGCTCTGTTTCCAAGAACTGCAAAGCAAAACCTCAAGGAGAACCCTGATATTACACTTTACGAACTACTACAGGTAGTGAAGCGTTTGCTTGGTGATACAGTGGTTAGTGCAGGTACCTTTCATCTCTGTGACCAGGGTTTAATTCCTGAAATATGCAGTTGTCTGATTATAATTTCACTTCAGTCGCATGTGAGAAGAGTGCTTCGAGTTTGACTCTACCAAACACCGCAGGTTTTCTACGGATTCTCCCGTTTCCTCCTGTAAAGAATTCCTCTTTCTGGACCTCTAGGGAGAACAGTTTGGAACAGATGGAGCTATCTAGTATAAATAGATTAGATTAGTTTAGTTTAGCTGGTTCTCTCAGTTTATAACTGATAGAGCAATCCAGTAAAGCTTATGTTGTCTTTGTTTTAGGGGAATTGTTCGTTTGAGATTTCTGGATTGTTTTCATGGCAGTCGACAAATAATTTAGCAACCAAAGGAGGTATGTGATATGATAGCAAGTACAATTAGGTTATTAAGTACATGTATTCTACAATAATCTGCCTTGGGTTGTGTCTGAACTAAGATTAGATTATTTTATAATGATATATTTTTCACTGCCGTAGGTCTGTCAACAGATATGCCTCATTTCTCACACAAGGCGCTCGTAGAAAAATTTGCTCATAAAGAAACTCTTACTTATGTCTATTTCCTCAAACATGGCCGACCTTCCTTCGCGTTTGCCAGCTTCATGTCAAAATACCAGCACAGGAAATATATCCCAAAGACAAGGTATAGTGAACTAAAACGAAAGCTAAGCTAACTTTATTTATACTGGATAGCTCTATCAGTTCTAAACTGTTCTTCCTAGAGGTCCAGTAAGAGTCATCTCTTATTGCTCCAGTGTTACTACAGGAGGAAACCTAAACCAAACTAACTTCATTTATACTGGATAGCTCTATCAGTTTTAAACTATTCTCCTTAGAGGTCCAGTAAGGATCATCTCTTATTGATCTAGTTTTAGTACTGGAGGAAACCTAAACTAAACTTTTCTCTTTTATAGTGTTTCAAAAGCAACTAGGAAAGCTTATCAACTGGCCATTACGCATTTCGACAACAATCGTATAGTATACAGCTGTGTCGCGTTCCTTGAATTACTTTCTGTCGACACCACGTTTCTCAGAATTGACGTGGCAGCCGCAAAACGATGTTTGCATCCAGGAAACAAAGAGGAACTTCAGTGCTCCACGATAGAGGAATTAAAGAATATTGTAGTCGCGAAGTTACTGAGATCTGCTCGAGATAAACAAGAGAAACCTAAGGTGCTAGTCAGGATTTTGGAATCGTCGACCAAGAGTATTATTAGTAAAGAAGGCCTTGAACGGTTAGCTTCTGATTTTTTCTGTCTATGTGTTATTTATACTGATATCTCTTTCAGTTCTCGACTAAACTAAACTAACTTTACTAAAGAAACCTAAACTAAACTAACTTTACTTATACTGGTTAGCTCTATCACTTCTAAACTATTCTCTCTAGAGGTCCAGTAATCCCTTATTGATCCAGTGTTACTACAGGAGGAAACCTAAACTAAACTAACTTTACTTATACTGGATAGCTCTAGCAGTTCTAAACTGTTCTTCCCAGAGGTCCAGTAAGGGCCATCTCTTATTGATTCAGTGTTACTACGGGAGAAAACCTAAACTAACTTTATTTATACTGGATAGCTCTATCAGTTCTAAACTGTTCAGGTCCAGTAAGAGTCATCTCTTATTGATCCAGTGTTACTACAGGAGGAGACCTAAACTAAACTAACTCTATTTATACTGGATAGCTCTATCAGTTCTAAACTGTTCTTCCTTGAGGTGCAGTAAGGACCATCCCTTATTGTGAAGATATTTCTTTGTTTCCTATTAAATTATTTATGTCTGTTTCAGAACGTCAAGAGAAGCCAGCCAATACTGGTCGTTACCAATCCTCTTTTGTCGTTCACACAACATGACTCTCACTCCCGCGTTCCTGATTGACTGTGCAAAGGCTGATAAATGGTTGACATTCTTATGTCATGCTCAGGCCGCTCAATTCCCCAAAAATCAGGTATGATGTTAGTCCCCTCAGCCTTTTCGCAGGTGGAACGTTAGATAGACTATTAGTTTAGTATAACACAAACGCAAACGCTCCCACTCACACTCAAACCGTAAATGTTTTTCACGTTAATGGTAAACAGCCATGGTATCATATTTATAACTTAGTGTGTAGTACTGAGTTTTGTCGTCTATATAAACCCTCTAGGTATTGAGTATAGTGCGACACCATTTTGAGAGCAACACTTTGAAAGAACATCTTCATCAAGCCTTAGTAAACATCGTCACGATAGATGTCAAGGACGGCGGAACACCAAAACGGAAAGGGAAGGTACAGTCGTTTTGAGATATATGCAAGTTCATACCGCGATTCTAAAAATGGCTACACTTATGTCATGACATTTTTAAAGCTCAACACACTAAAAGTCAACACACTAAAGTTAACATACTAAAGTCAACACACTAAAAGCCAACACACTAAAGTCAACACACTAAAGTCAACACACTATAAAGTCAACACACTAAAGCTCAACACACTAAAAGTCAACACACTAAAGTCAACACACTAAAGTCAACACACTAAAAGTCAACACACTAAAGTCAACACACTAAAGTCAACACACAAAAGTCAACACACTAAAGTCAACACACAAAAGTCAACACACTAAAGTCAACACACAAAAGTCAACACACTAAAGTCAACACACTAAAGCTCAACACACTAAAGTCAACACACAAAAGTCAACACACTAAAGTCAACACACTAAAGTCAACACACTAAAGTCAACACACTAAAAGTCAACACACTAAAAGTCAACACACTAAAAGTCAACACACTAAAGTCAACACACTAAAGTCAACACACTAAAGTCAACACACTAAAGTCAACACACTAAAAGCCATGTACACGAGGCACTTTTTGCTGCAACTTTACTTACAACGCAATTTTGGACACAGAGCCATGTTAGGTAAAAATTATATTCGCAGAGAAATTGTGAACATCAATCTCGTTTTACTTTGCCGATTTTTTTCTTGCTAAGGCAACAAAGAAATGAATGAGAATGATAATATTGGCGGAGTGAAACACGTGCCATGCCTGTTCAATGTTTCTCTATGCGTGCATTTCCACATAGCATGGCTTTGCGCAGCAACAAGTGCCGCATCTAACATAGCCTTTACATTTTTCTAAATTGTTCATTGTTTTCCTTAAGGGCCCTCCAGCAAGAAGGGATGTGCGTTCCCAGTACCTATCGCGTGTTATGGGCGCCTCACCCGTCGGGAAATCCGAAACGTTAGCGAATCCTCCGGAAAGACCCGAACCACAGGCGGCTGTTCCCGAACTTGTAGAACCATCAAATGACCTCGATTTTGAACTGGATGGCGAATTAAAACTGGATGGCGAATTAAAACTGGACGAAGGAGATGGATGGGAGGATGAACATGAATTGGAAATGAAATCTGAAATGAAAGAAACGAATGGTAGGGAGAAATAGTGATAGACAAAAATATTGGCGATACTACCTCTGCATGATCTAACCATGCTTAACTCAGTCAACTGAGAGAGAACACAGGAGAGACTTAACTCTACTCACATAAGTTCTGTACAACATCAGATCACTTTAGGGTAGCGCACATTCAAGAACATGTACTACCTCTGCATGATCTTACCATGCTTAACTCAGTCAACTGAGAGAGAGTATCTCATAGAGTTTCTATATCGTTTAGTTACAGATCTGAATCCTGAAACGTCGCCAGATAATCTATTTGATGTTCTATCATTATGCAATGATATAAGTGATCCATGGCGGGCAATTCTTGCTCATTGTATTGCTTTGAGGCGACCTCTCTTTGCCGTGCTGTCTGCCTGTTATAAGGTAATGTGGGAATTTAGTAGTAAACTAACTTTATTTATACTGGATAGCTCTATCAGTTCTAAACTGTTCTCCTTAGAGGTCCAGTAAGGACCATCCCCGAGTGATCCAGTGTTATTTAACTATTGTGCCACTGACAGTCCAACACTCATTCATCAGCTGAGTAAACTTGTAGAAAGAACAGGGAAAAGAAACGTGTAGAAATACGCGTGACATGCTCTTATATTGTAAATGTTTCATCATTTTCTTCCAGGAGGCGAAGCTGGTAGACTGTATGTGTGCATGGCTTTGTTCTATCCATGATAAAGAAATACTCCATCCAGTATTGGACACCATATCAGGTATGTTTTGGTAGCAGTTGTTAACATTGATCATACACGAGAAAGACCAGCTTTTTTGGTGGTGACACAGTGGTTAGTGCATGTGCCTTTCACCTCTGTGACCAGGGTTTGATTCCTGCAATATCCAGTTGTCTGATTAATATTTCACCTCAGCTGCATGTGAGAAGAGTGCTTCCAGTTTGACTCTACTAAACACCACAGGTTTTCTCCTGTCCAGAGTATCTTTTCGGAGAACAGTTTAGCACTGATAGAGCTATCTGGCATGAATAAAGTTCGTGTAATTTTTAAGTTGCTTCAACTTAATCAACCGTATGTTATATACTGTATATAGATATTCAATGGCATAAATGGACATTGGACAATCTTCTGGCTCTTATCCTGACCATTTCTAAATATGGTGCGGAGTATGTTCACTGCTTGACAAGAGCTTTTTATCTCTTTGATCCAGTGAGTATGATGTTTTGTTGATTTTTTCTTTATCTCCATTCCCTACTGCCCCATACGCATGCCCAGCTTTCAAGGCTTTTGGTTATCTCGCTTGAGCATACCACTATCACCACAGGAATTCCTGAAACTAACTTTTGTTTGTGTTTTTGTTCCACAGGATAATATGCTGCTTCCATTTATGCGATTTTACGAAGCATTTTCAATCCACATGGACTTCGTAGCTGCTGCCACCCAACTGTCTGACTTTGTCGTGCAGCATAAATCAGTATGTATATGTAGTAATGTTTTGAATAATATATTGTAGCTCTGCCAGTTCTATACTGTTGTTCCTAGAGGTCCAGTAAGGGTCCATTGGTCCAGTGTTATTACAAGAGGAAATTTTAAAACGTATACAATTAAACAGCTTCAAATTATCTTTCGTGTTGATAGTGTGAAATGTTCAAGCTTCGTTCTATCTTTTCAGGTCTCTGTAAATGACAGCCTCCGGCGACAGATAGTTATAGGAGACCTATCTTGGTGTGAGCGGGTGTCTAGTGGTGTCGTTCAGAACATGTTGAGATCATGTCAGACCATGTATATGCAAGTACATCTCTTGAGATTGTTGTGTCATAGTAAATTTGGAATTGGATTTACTATCATGGGTGAGTTTCCGCTTATGGTGTCAGTATCATGAACTGTTATATCAGAATTTGTCGTCTTATAGCTTGTACATATAGCAATTGGGCAAAAGCTGTATAACACTTGTGAACTTATTCCTGAAACTTATTACACCTTCTGTATAGTTCCAGATTTCAAGAAACTTTACAAGATCTGTCAAATACTTGAAGAAGGCGCTGTATTTGCACAATGTTTGGATTTGACTTCAGACCAGACTGAAATATCGAGGATAATGAAAGAGTTAATACAACGTGAACAGTTTACTCAGGCGCGACAGTATGCCACACTTGTGGGAATATCTAGCGATAAAGTTAGCATTATGCAGGTAAGGTACAGTAAATGGTTAATAGGTGGGTTTAACTAAGCGTTATCATGCAGCAAATGGTGGTCAACCTGCAGTTTTCAAAGTGAGAAAATATTGTTAATTCTTTTCATTAATACATAGTAGACTTGGATTTGAAGGCAAATAAATAGAATGGAGTGATGTAGTTTAATTTTCTTGCTCCTATAAGTGTCAACATTTCTGAAGTTGACCACCATCAGCTGCTCTGCAATGCTTACGGAAAGCCACCTGAATGTTGGCTTTTGTGAGTCTTGTCTGAATTTTAAGGGAGAAGGCATCTCAAAGAAAAAGTACGCAAATTCTTCAGGCTGTAATTCAGAAAGAACATCTCCCCATTTTCCAGGAAGTTTATCCCATAAATTTTGTGTGAAGAAATCCTGCAAGGAATCAATTGAAAGGTGTTAGTCATCATGATGGTGTTGGTGATGATAATGGTGGTAGTGGTGGTGATGATGTTGATGATGGTGATGGTAGTGATGATGGTGTTGATGATGGTGATGATGATGATGATGATGGTGGTGTTGATCATGGTGTTGATGATGGTGGTGTTGATGATGATGGTGTTGATGATGATGGTGTTGATGATGGTGTTGATCAAGGATCAACTTTAGGATCAAGGATCAACTTTAGGATCAAGGGTCAACTTTACGATCAAGGATCAACTTTAGGATCAACGATCAACTTTAGGTTGATACTTGATCCCAAAGTTAATTCTTGATTGATCGAGGATCAACACTAGGATCAAGGATCAACACTAGGATCAAGGATCAACTTTAGGATCAAGGATCAACTTTTTTGGATCAAGGATCAACTTTAGGCTGCCCTGTGTAGTAAAGTAAGAATTGCGGATAAGCCCAGGGTGATAAAGGCTAACTCACAACCTTCTGCATGTACTTATCGACATTATTTTGGTGAAAATTTGGTAAAAATTCGACTAATATTAAACAAACGTGCAGTAACGATTTTCTAAGAGAAGCGCATAGGATGTCCCGTTACCTTACGCTTCTCTCATCGGGTCACTTGAGGCACAATTAATCTTACAAAATGGCCGCTCAACCGGGCAAATTTTGCTTGAATTTTGCCGCGTTTGTCAATGTAATGATGTAATACGAGTCAGCAATCTATGACTTCTATTTCTATGGATTTCTACCTCTTAAACGGGGAGCTTGTTAAAGTTTTAGTTTAGGTTTCCTCCTGTAGTAACACTGGATCAATAAGAGATGACCCTAACTGGACCTCTAGGAAGAACAGTTTAGAACTGATAGAGTTATCCAGTATAAATAAAGATAGTTTAGTTTAGGTTTCCTCCTGTAGTAACACTGGATCAATAAGAGATGGCCCTTACTGGACCTCTAGGGAGAACAGTTTAGAACTGATAGAGCTATCCAGTATAAATAAAGTTAGTTTAGTTTAGGTTTCCTCCTGTGGTAACACTGGACAAAATAGAAATGGCCCTTAACTGAACATCTGGAGAGAACAGTTTAGAACTGATAGAGCTATCCTGTAACTCTTTCATCCTTTTCATTTTTCTCAGATTGTTCGTAAAAAGGAAAATATTCAAGCTTCGCGACTCTGGGAGAACGAACGTGAGCGCATTGCATTCTGGGAAAATTGTGATCGATACTTTGAAGAACAGGAATGTACCACTGCTGGCCAGTTCTTTGAGGTGATTGCATATTCACTTTGGTGTCACAGTGGTTAGTGGATATGTCTCTCACCTCTGACTGGCGTTCCATTTCTGCAATATGCAGTTGTCTGATTATGATTTCGCCTCGGTCACATGTGAGAAGAATGCTTCCAGTTTGACTCTACCAAACACCGCAGGCTCTCTCAGGGTACTCCAGCTTCCTCCTGTAGTAACACTGGATCAATAAGAGATGACCCTTACTGGACCTCTAGGGAGAACAGTTTAGAACTGATAGAGCTATCCAGTATAAATAGAGTTAGTTTAGTTAGTTTAAGCCCACATTCAATCCATGAATTATATTTTTCAGGACGAAGCTGGCGATAGTTCTGTATCAAACCGTGAGAAAGCGACACTATTGTGTCTGGCATTGAACTGGTTCTCTGGAAAATGTTTGGAAAGTAAAGCAGTGACCAAATCTTCAGGTGATCTGGCTGAGTTGGAAAGTCAAATGTGGTTATGCATTATTAATGATAGAATACATTCTACTGATGAGGTGAAGTCAAAGACAACCATCCATAAGTTCACATGTTGCGAGAGTGATTCTAACTTAGTTCAACAACGCATTGTTACTATTGACCAAGGTTACTCTCATCTTATTAAAGACGAAAAGGTGAGTAAAATTATGGTTCTTGCTTTGATGTTGTTGAACATACCATACCATACCATACCATACCATACCATACTACACCATACCACACTACACCACACCATACCATATCTTACCATACCATATCATACCACACCACACCACACTACACCATACCATACCGTATCATACCATACCATACCGTATCATACCATACCACACACCACACCACACCACACTACACCATACCATAGATTACCATACCATACCATGCCGTATCATACCATACCACACTTCACTACACCATACCACACCACACCATTCTATACGTTGAAAAGATTGTTCTCGTGATTAAAAAAATTGTCTTTATATTTCAATTTGAAATTATAGAAAAGTATCGACCAGCAGTTAAAGGAAGGAGTCTCCCCTGAAATTTCTTGATTCTTTGTGTGTTATGACAATATATTTATAAATCCAACCTAATTGTTCAATTTTGGTTATTTGTCCTGTTTCGTTTCGTTCAGATGCGCAACGTGTTTAAAGACATTCTCGGGGAGTTACTGGATCAAGGGCAGATCACACAAGCACGAAGATTATCACAGCTTTTTGATATCTCAACTACAGACCTTGATATTGTATTGGTGAGAGCAGTATTTTGTAGTTACCCCTTGTAGTTACCCCTTGCAAAATGTAGTTTTGGGTTGCGCAATGATGTATTTGTTTTTAAACCTATATAGACATGCATATTTCTCGCACAAGAAATTCTCAACCCAGACTCGTTGGATGAGGAAATCAAAGCCCTGTTTGTTCATCAAGGCAGGCCTACTCTATCCAACAGTTTGAAATCAAGCGGTGATACCTTTCTTGGTAGCTTAAGTCAAAGCATACAGTCGAGTCAAGCAGATGCAAGTTGTTCCTACGAGGGTATGTCTTCGTGGACGGTTATTAGTGATAATCTGGCTGCTATGGAGAATTTAGCCATTTCTTGTCAATCTGGGAGAATTTGTTGCTCAAGGGTTATTGTTGCTTATAAAATTTGTCAGGTAGGAGAAGCGTTTTTAGGTGTGTTTTTCTGAGCTAGTTATGTTGGATTGTTTTATCTTTTCTAAACTGTTCTCCCTAGAGTTAAAGTAAGGGTCATCTCTTATTGGTCCAGTGTTACTACAGGAGGAAACCTAAAGTAAACTAACTTTATTTATACTGGATAGCTCTATCAGTTGTAAACTGTTCTCCCTAGAGTAAGTAAGGGTCATCTCTTATTGGTCCAGTGTTACTACAGGAGGAAACCTAAACTAAACTAACTTTATTAGTTTATTTATACTGGATAGCTCTATCAGTTCTAAACTGTTCTCCCTAGAGTTAAAGTAAGGATCTTATCTTTAGAAAACCTGTGGTGTTTGGTAGAGTCAAACTTTAAGCATTCTTCTCACATGTGACTGAGGTGAAATTATAATCAGACAACTGCATATTGCAGGAATTGAACCTCGGTCACAGAGCTGGAAGACACGTGACACGCTTAACAATTCTTCCTGCTATTTAGACATTGGTACTTGGCTTTGATAAAGTGGTTTGTTCTGATCCAGTTGAAATATTGTGTAAATTACTTGAATCTGCTTTGGACCAGCGCTATCAATTGGCCGCTCAGTATATCAAGGCTTTCAACTTGGATTCTACAATGGTAATAACCAGATGGACAGTAATCATATATGATGATGAAGATGATGGTGTTGGTGATGGTGGTGATGGTGATGGTGGTGGTGGTGGTGATGATGGTGGTGATAGTGGTGATGGTGATGATGATGGTGATGGTGGTGGTGGTGGTGGTGGTGGTGGTGGTGATGATGATGATGGTGATGATGATGGTGATGATGGTGATGATGGTGATGATGATGATGATGATGGTGGTGGTAGTGATGACGGTGATAATGATGGTGGTGGTGATGATTTTGATTTCATAAATTGCATTCATTGTCTAATTGTTTTAGATCGCAAAGTTTGTTGCGAAATCCATCACAATGTCACTAAACGTATATACAGGATCAGGTAAGGGGGGGGGGCATATTTATACTGGATAGCTCATTCAGTTCTCAACTATTCTCCCTAGAGATCCAGTAAGTGTTACGCCTTATTGGTGTAGTGTAGAAAATTTACGGAGAAAAATCCGGAGAAAATTTACGGTGTTTGGTAGAGCCAAACTGGAAGCATTCTTGTTACATGCAACTGAGCCTCAGGCGAAATAATAATCGGACAACTGCATGTGGCAGGAATCAAACCTCGGTCACAGAGATGAATAGCACATGCACTAACCACTGTGTGCTACAGGCACCTTATTAGATGATGTCTGATAATGTTAATATTAGTAATAAAGATATCGCAGGAGTGGGTTTTAAACAGCACACATTTTCTTTCAGCAATTCAAGGAGAAAAGGTTTTCATCTTCAATCCTACTTCAAAAGACGATATGAACAATGTCACTAGTTTAGCTGAAGACAAACTTGTGCTTGGTGGTTTTTTATTTGACGAAGCCTTACTGCTTGCCAAGAATCGTAAACACAACAAGCCAACTTCATCTGGTTAGCACACAAACTTTGTTATACTTTTACCGCGTCAAGAACCCGGACCTTATTAAGAACCTGACTTTAATACAGCGATTTCGTGATCTTAATTTACTCCCAATCTTTACAATTTGTAATCCTTATCCTCACACTAATCCTGCATCCCCATAAGGGTTTCTTACACAGTTTCAAGGTAAGCGGTATGTGGTACTACCCTTGAGACGAGGCTAGTATTACAGTAGAAGGTAGAAAGAAAGGGAAACACTGAATATAACATTGCAGTAGCAGTAAATACTAGACTAGTCAGGCGAGTATTAGTCGCACCAGTCAGCACTCAGTCAGACTAGCAGTACTGCAATGGCCAACTGGCAAACCTACCCAGGCAAAAGCCTGCATGTCGGAAAGTCTCAGTTATTTTGAGGAAGGTTGGGAAAACCCAAAATCCTACTCTGAGCAAACAATATTCATGCTATACAAACGCATACCAAACCATAACAGCCCCTCTTTTGGCTCACATTTACTCTGTATTTCCATTTCAGCGCTAGCAATGGAAGTGGAGCTATTGATCAATGCACATCATTGTCAAACCATAGCTTGTAATACAGAAGGAATATCGTCCATTTTAAGACTGGCGCAACTGTGTACACATGCTCTAGCCGAAGCAAACGAATATCAACAAATGGTAAGGTAGCTTTTAATCGAAGGACATATGCTCGAATGAAAGTCTGAAACTCTGAGTGTTTCAGAGCATTCTCTGGGTTTGAGAGCTTTGTGGAATGTTAAATCGTATTGTATTGACGCTGCAAACCCATAAATTGTGAATACATTCTTCGTTGCAAATTCTTGTCAGTGTTGATGACACAGTGATCAGTGCATGTGTCTTTCATCTCTGTGACAGGGTTCAATTCCCGAAATATACCGTTGTCAGATTATAATTTCACCTCAGTCACATGTGAGAAGAGTGCTTCCAGTTTGACTCCGTCAAAGACCGCAGGTTTTCCACGAGTACTCTGGTTTCCTCCTGTAGTAACACTGGACCAATAAGAGATGACCCTTACTGAACCTCTAGGGAGAACAGTTTAGAAATAGTAGAGCTATCCAGTATAAATAAAGTTAGTTTGAATCTTTTTCAGGTTCGTCTCCTAACAGGGATTGGAAGATTTTCAGAGATGACGTATGTTTTCCAGACTTTGTTGGACCATCATCATTTTGAACTGTTGGTTAAGAAGGGTGTTGATAATGTAGGTACCTTCGTGGTTACTCGGGCTGTCGAGGTAGCAATATTAATGTACTACTTCATACCACAATGTTCCATATCATAGCGTAGCGTACCATACCATACCATACCATACCATACCATACCATACCATACCATACCATACCATACCATACCATACCATACCATACCATACCATACCATACCATACCATACCATATTATACCATACCATACCATACCATACCATACCATACCATACCATACCATACCATACCATACCATAATTAATATTGTATCGTCTACATTTTCCCAGGAGAACAAATTAAAGATCGCCTTACTCAAATACTTGGATAAATATTACTTGGACGACACCGAGAAACATCGCTTAGTAGCTTATCGCTTTAACATGTATCGTGAAGTTGCCATTAGTTTGAAAACATCGGCTGATTCACAAGTACACAAGCTTGTTCAGAACGGATTGGGTACGTTTAAGAGTAGCAAAATCCATATGATTTCTACATGGTGTGTTATCTGGTCCCTAGGGAGGACAGTTTAGAACTGATAGAGTTATCCAGTATAAATAGAGTTATATTGGTAAATACTAAGATTTTTCTCGGCATCTCGTTCGACGGGAATAATATACATTTTTAGACCTAGCCAGAAGCACCTGCGGCCCTGCAATTCGATTCCTGCCAGAGGGCCTAAGGTTGCATTTTTCGCAACTGCTCCTGGCTAGGTCTAAAAATGTATATAAATTTTCGTTCGAATATTCCATCCACAAACACCATCAACTAAATAGAGTTAGTTTGGTTTAGGTTTCTTCCTGTAGTAACACTGGATCAATAAGTGATGACTCTTACTGGACCACTAGGAAGAACAGTTTAGAGCTGGTAGAGCTATCCAGTATAAATAAAGTTAGTTTAGTTTAGGTTTCTTCTTGTAGTAACACTGGATCAACAAGGGATGACCCTTACTGGACCTCTAGGGAGAACACTTTAGAACTGATAGAGCTATCCAGTATAAATAAAGTTAGTTTAGTTTTACAGTGTTGAAATGTACTGTACTCATGGCTTTTATTTCAAACAGGTGCAAACAATGAAGTGCGTATTCAACTTGTTTCCATCGCTCAGACGTATACTTATGCTATGGAAAATTTCAAAGAGGTAATTTCAGAACTTCAACAACTGGAATATGCAGTACATTAATCTATAATTGATTCTTTGCATAAATATTTATGTATTATATAATTGAAATAATGAATGACAAGAAATGAAAAGATAATCGAGAGGTTTTGTCCGGGAACTTGGGTTTTGTCCTGTAGAAAAACTGGAGCAAAAAATATGGTCCTTGTGAATCTAACCCAGTCACAGCAGAGTTGTATAACGTTTCAACGTTAGGATTTCGGGTTTTCCCAATCTTTCTCAAAATAACTGGACATTCTCCGACCTGCTGCAGGATTTTGCCTGGGTAGCAGCTAAAAATTGCTACCAGCTAAAAATATAAATTCATATGGCCTGAGAAATAATAGAAAGTTTAACGTTAAGAGGACAAAGACAAATAGATTTAATAATAGTTTTATCATACATCAAGCTGCAAAGTTATGGATTTTATTGTAAGTAAAATGATCAAACTAATTACTTTTATCACTGTAATTCAGTCCTCGGACTGCAATGGTTGATTTATATTACACGAAGAATATATAGGTTTGGAAGTTGGCCATTGCAGTACTGCTAGTCTGAATGAGTGCTCACTGTTGCTACTAATACTAGCCTGACTAGTCTAGTGCTTACTGCTTTGCAATGTTTTATTCAGTGTTTCACTTTCAACCTTCCTCAATGCCAGTAGAATATTGAATACTTCTTTTGCTTTCCAGGAAGGATGCTTACTCCAAGCTCTGGAATGCGCAAAGAAACACCGACTGGTCGAACTACAAAAACATCTTCTGCCAACAGGCATGGTAATCTTAGACTTAAATGACAAATCTCTTGCAGAATTTCTGGCAAAATACAACAATTTTTTTGAAGCCTACATCGTGGCGGATGCGTACAACAAGCGCTCGGGCGATGTGTGGGTCGAACCCCTTTTTAATCATGTTATTTTACGAGGCGATTTTAAATATCTGAGTGAAATTTGTAGCGTTTTTCAAATTTCGAACCCTATTTTGTCGGAATTGGTTTTAAGGTAAGAAAGTTGTTTTCTATTCGCATGCTGACTTTTGTTGATGTAAAACACGTAAAAGTAGAGCTAAGCTAGAAAAAAACCTCATTTTATTTATACTGGAAAGCTCTAATAGTTCTAAACTGTTCTCCCTAGAGGTCCAGTAAGAGTCATCTCTTATTGATCCAGTGTTACTACAAGAGGAAACCTAAACTAAACTAACTTTATTTATACTGGATAGCTCTATCAGTTCTAAACTGTTCTCCCTAGAGGTCCAGTAAGGGTCATCTCTTACTGATCCAGTGTTACTACAGGAGGAAACCTAAACTTAACTAACTTTATTTATACTGGATAGCTCTATAAGTTCTAAACTGTTCTCCCTAGAGGTCCAGTAAGGATCATCTCTTACTGATCCAGTGTTACTACAGGAGAAAACCTAAACTAACTTTATTTATACTGGATAGCTCTATCAGTTCTAAACTGTTCTCTCTAGACGTCCAGTAAGAGTCATCTCTTACTGATCCAGTGTTACTACAGGAGAAAACCTAAACTAAACTAACTTTATTTATACTGGATAGCTCTATCAGTTCTAAACTGTTCTCCCTAGACGTCCAGTAAGAGTAATCTCTTACTGATCCAGTGTTACTACAGGAGGAAACCTAAACTAAACTAACTTTATTTATACTGGATAGCTCTATCAGTATTAAATTGTTCTCCCTAGAGGTCCAGCAAGAGCCATCCTTTCAAAATCGATATTGAACTATTCTTTAATCTTCCATAGGTATCGTTCAGAACTGCAGCGCAATTCAACAGCCATGGCGAACATGAAGAAAGTAATGCGTTGTGAAAAAGACATTATATGTAGGTATAAACTGGCAGTTGAACTTGGATATAAAGATGAGATTGACGCTATACGACAGAGCGAAGCTGGGGCCCTGGTACGAGACAGCTGTCGGTAACAAATGTCGTTCCACTGATCTGGAATGAAACTGGATTAAGAATCTATTGTCTTAACAATGAAGCCAGGAGTTGATCATTACTAAGGCGCCAACTGATATTAAGCTCTCCTGGTATACAAAAATGAATTTTTGAATGCAATGGTATGAATATTTTCATTAGGTAAAAGATGGAATGGAGGATGTTGACATTCCTTCATTCATGATTTGTTTTATATAACACCAGAATATATCTGTTATTCGACCTATACACGAATCGCGAAATTCGGGCAAAAATCACAGTTAAAGAAAAACATGTAGCTGTAACTGGATGATTTAAAATATGCGTATGAAAGTATTCAAATGTTCAGTCATGCATTCGTGATTACATATCACAACAATAAAAACACGAATGCATGACTGAACATTTGAATACTTTAATACGCATATTTTAAATCATCCAGTCACAGCTACATGTTTTTCTTTAACTGCGATTTTTGCCCGACTCAGAACACGTCATTTGGATGCGCGCCGAGTTTCGCGATTCGTGTATTGGGGTAGTTATAAGAAAATCAAAACGATCCAACAAACAAACAAAATTGAATTGAATATATTTCGCGAAATTGTGCGATGGACCAAAACGTTTAGAGACATATTCCCCATACATTTGGTCCCTTAATATCACTAAATAATGGCAGATTTCTCAAGGCCTTGTGCATAAACGTCGCAACAACGAGTGACTCGATGGCATGGAGAACAGTGGGATTTTCAAAACAATGACAATGGAACATTCCGAGCATTGGATCACGACTGGATGGCTTGATATACTAGTTTCTATTTAATAATTTAGTCGTAACTGAACAGATCAAGCTGACCGCTGTAATATAGTGTCGATATATCTCTACAGTTAGTAAAGACTGATTTGCATACAGCACGCAAAGGACGAGATAGATCCAGACTATTTCACATTATCGAAAATGACTTGTTCACGACATTTTATGCAACCAAATGGAACATGAGTTGAACTGGCTTCATTCTCAGCACCAGTGCGTTGATAATGGTATCAAAATAATATTTATGTTAATTATAAATATTGATAAACATGCAATTAAGGGAAGATAGGTCAAATATTTATGTACATAAATTTTACATTCATTGTACAAAATGTGGGGGAATAAATATTGATTTACGTAATAGGAACAAACTTTAAACATTGCATAAGAATATATAATATTCAAAATTAATTAAAGAATAGAATCGAGGCTATAGAATTTACTCCCTTCATCGTTTTGGCTTTATTTTATTGTATTATCGCAATTTCAAGTGTTAAAGGAATCCTAAAATTGCTAAATTGTGTAACTGGGCCGTTATTCTGCAGGGCAGCAGATTGTAGTCAACTGTAGAAATGTTGACACTTTTTATAGGAGCAAGAAAATTCAACTACAATGTCTACATCTCAATTTCTATATATTTACCACCAAATACAATACTTCTACTATGTTGTACTGAAAATAATTAACATTATTTTCTCACTGATAGACACCATGACCAGTGCTTAGTGACACCTATGCATAGTTAATATAGAGATAACATGGTTAGGAAACTCGTCTTTCGCTTTTGTTCTATGTTTTTGTTTGCATTTGTGCACGGTCACGGTTAGTGATTATATTGTAGTTTTATGAATCGACCAATAGAAATGTAATTTGACGAGTTTCCTAACATGTCACAGTATAGCCAGAGACGACCAGTAGGGCCACTCATTTGAAATGTTGTGTGGCCACTCATTACGCATTGGCAGCCAGTCAATTGCTTTTTCTGGCCAATAAGCAAGCTGGACTAACTTTCCTGGCCAGTAAACTGCATATTTTTGCATAAAAACCCGGCTACATGTTGCATCGCCGAGTGGCCCTACTGGTCGTATCTATACTGTGACCATGTTATCTCTATATTAACTATGACCTATGATAATGCTTATGTAAATATACATTTGTCGGGCCAATGTCGGCAAACAGTGTTTGTTCTGAATGTTTTTAATGAATTCATGAATTCATTACCCATCACCCATGCTGTATAAACATTTCATATCAACTTGGTTTATTTATAACCCTATTTTGTATACATCATTACATGCTTGATGTTTTATGAACAGTCTATGCCGAAAAGTGGAAAGCATTGGAACTAATTAATGGTGTCATTTTGGTGCCATATATTGGGAAATTCTGGTCGGTGAATCGGTAAGTCTAGCCCTAGGCGATATTCTATTGCATTTACATTAAATATCAGACAGACATGTTTAGGGACTCTGACTCTGTCCATGACGTTTGTTGTGAGATATTGTACAGAAATTAATGCAGTTAAGTTTACTAAATACAGAATGATATTCGATGCAGATTGTCATTGCTATTGTATAGACAGTTTATTAACCAAAATTTAATGATAAAGTTGTTTGCTAGCATTGAAAAATTGAGTTGAACGTCAAACTGAATACTCGCGAGACTTGCTACCTATTGCATGGTTCAATTTGCTAGCGCTTTGCTTCAAACCCTGCTCCTAACGATAGCAAGTTGTCGTACATTGTTGTGGCAAGTCTGTTGCAACCTTGTAACAACTTGACAACAAGCTGGGAACAAGCTTTGTGAACACGAACACGATACTAGCTTATTGGTGCCACAGACCAAACCTGTAACAAGACTGTTTAGCCATCAACCTTGTAGCAAGTTGTCAATATACGCTGCATGGGACAAGCAGTATGAATACAATCTGATATCACCTTGTTGGACAACTTGTAACAAGTCTGTTGAGTCATCAACCTTGTAGCAGGCGAGGTAGCAAGTTGTGAACAAGCTGAGAACAAGCTAGCATATCAGCTTGTTGGAGTTCTCTTGGGGCTCCGGGTTTGAACCCTTCCATGCGCATCTTAGCTGTGCTCCGTAACCAGACATAGAAACCCTTCGACTCGGTCACGTTTAAGCTGTGCGCTTTCTATTCAGCACCCCCCCGTTTAGTATTCTGTTTTTGGACCAAATATTTTGCATGAAAATGTAATACGAGACCAACTTCTCCTCCTCCGGGCTCTTGCGGTGATTTCGTTTCAAAATTTCAAAACAAGACATGCATGACTAGCAAAGAACGCGCTGTCGTTACTGTGGCTGTATGTGCTCTTCAATAGAACTGCGAGCTTTCGAGAACACGGTTGCGAAATATGCACCCAGTAATTTCAAATCCACAGAATAGTGAAAACGGTAGGCCCGTATATATAGGCGTAGAGTAAACATGAGTATAATAGGGAGATAATGTACTGTATATATAATTTTTGTTGAGAATCCTTTGACTTAATTGTATACGGGATATTATTCGCGTGAAGATTATATATTTATGCGAAAAGCCGAACTGATGCTGTCATGATTAGAGTGTGATTCTAGCACGCAGACTGTGAATTCGTACGGTGATCAAGTTACTGTATATAATCATTGTACCTATAATATATGTACTATAGCTCCAATATAGCTACAGTCAGTGTTGTCAATCTGTAGAGTAAATAAACACTCTTAATTGTCATAAGCTCAAATCCTATTATTTATACGCATGATATATTTTTCCTACGACATAATATGTGTTTCTGGAGTGTTTCAAGCATATATAGTTTTACATACCCAGTATGTGGCGTGAAGTCAATTTTATGTCATCTGTATATAATAGTATAATACTGTGTTTGCTCAGCATATTTCCCGGCCTAAATATTAAATTCGCGTCTTCCCCGGTTGATTCAACAGCTTAATAATTGGGACTACATCAGCCGGCCGGTTTCGTAAAAAAGCTGCCGTGTTTGTGTCTGAACTACCTGTGAAAAAGGTCGCCCGCGTTTGACTGCCAACTCTCATCAACTTTGAGCTGTTGATGAGAGTTGATGAGAGTTTTCCCTCGTTTGACCTGTACGCGTGGTAATATCCAGTCAACTCTCATGCAACTCTTGTTCTCGTTTGACCGGGGCATGAGAGTTGATGAAACTCTCTTGCAAACTCTCGCCAACTCGCATGCTCGTTTGACAAACAAAGGCTTAAAAACATTTCGACGTAACGAGGCGAGGCACTTCGTGGGCCTTGTCTTAAAACGTCGAAGCGTTTGATCTTCAGGGAGTTCAAACACAAACCATGACAGCTTGTTGTCGAATATTACCTACATAGTGACTGGACCCCCGCGATTTCCCGTTTCCGAAATAATTGGGTTCAATCTGTACGTCACTACAATATTTTCATAATCTGTATTATATAGCCTTATAGCTGAAATGGATGAGACCACTGGGACTCCACTTCTTGAAATGAAAAATTTAGACAGAGTGAAGTCGATCAATAATCCTCACTTAAAGACTAGCAGATCTATGGTGATAAATCCATTGATAAGGTATGTTTTTTTCCATCTTTGTTCATTTTTTACCAGGATGTGTTCGCAACAGGCTTGTAGCAAGCTTGTCGACAAGTTGTAACAATGTTGTCATTTTATCAAGTTGCTACAACGGTTCAGTGTCACTCGCAACTTGTCAACAAAGTTGTTGAATTGCAGGACGATAACAAGTTTTTGGAACAACTTGTAATAAGTCTGTTGAGGAAAACATCAGGAATGTTTTGTTTCCTGAACCCATTGCCAGTATAGATCGCAATATTCTAGCTAGTTTGTCTGGATATTTCGTCTTGTGTTTACACTTAGACAGATGTTCCGTCAGACGGATATGTTGTGTCTTGACAAATCAGATTCGTCTCTGGGTTAGACTTGCTCCAAGTCTTTTATTGGGGGAGTTATAAACTGGGAAGTTAAAGCTATGACTTCGTGCACCTTTTATAACTCCCCAATCCTTTATAAGTTATAACTCCCCAATTAAAACCCCTTTAAGAGACAGACTTGGAGCAAGTCTATGTTAAGACATGTTCACACAATCCGAGTGGGCTGCATGCAATCGCGTCGGCAATATCCCTATTTTTCGTTGATCCAGTGACGGGTGTGCATACTCAGAATATCGAGTCGTACTGGAATAGAAGCAAGGTGAAATCAAAGACAACGAGAGGCGTAAGACGTGACATGTTGCCCGCGTAACTTGACAAATTTATGTGGCGAGAATGAGACGGCGAAAACAAGTTCGATGCCATCTTGATATTTGGGGGGAGTCGTATACTCCAATGGCCATTGAAGTATACGACTCCCTTGGGGCGGGGAGTCGTTAACTTCAATTGATCATATGTCATTTTGACTTTCCAGCCGGAGATGGAAGAAAGCATCCCAACTCCGGCTGACCAAAAAACGCCGGAGCTTCGGCAGAGCTCCGGCGCACAGCTCTAGTCAAAGCAGGGTAGTCATCCATCGTAAGTAAATGTCCTACCCTCGACCTACCGAGTAGCGAGCTTAACCCAGTAGTAACGGGCATCGCTCTAACCGCATCTGCCACCCTTGACCCTTGCTTGGCAATCGAGGCAATCATATAATATTCTCTTTAATGTACATACCCTAGGGCTGTCCGACGTGGTATTCGTATGACAGAGAAATTTCTGAGCGAACATAAGGACATTGCTGGACTGAAAATCACAGACACAGATATAACTGGAAGGAATATTTTTCATCTCAGTGTTCAAAGAGAAGAATTGCTTGAATTTGTGCTGGATAAATTTGAAAAGGTTTGAGTTTGGACTACGAGATCGGACGAATTCGGAACCTTATACAAATTCTTCCTCTTCCATTTGTTAACACGGGAATTCGTACGGTTTGCTGCGCTTGAATTCGCCCGGTATCATGCGTCCCGTCTTCGTGTTACAGGAGTCAATTCTTGCTGCAACTTGAAGGCAATTTCGGACACAGAGCGATGTTAGGTAAAAAGTATATTCGCAGCGAAATTGTGAGCATGAATCTCGTTTTACTTTGCCGGAATTTTTCTTGCTAAACATGCCCAGAAGGCAACAGATATATGAATGAGAATGATAATATCGGTGGAGTGAAACGCGGGCCATGTTCACTGTTTTTCTATGCGTACATTTCTACATAACATGGCGCAGAAATTGCGTTGCAAATTGCAGCAAAAATTGACCCGTGTAACGTGCATGGCCTCTAGTAAATCATTCTAGCATTATTTTAATATAAGAGTTTTTTTCTTTAGCATGACCAGCTGATCCAAGCACTTCATAGTGAAGACGTGAATGGCCTTACTCCAGCCCATATTGCTGTCTTGCATAACGAAAGAAAGGTATGTAACGTCTTTTAAAACGCAGTTCGTTGCCATCGCGCTAGTTAAAAAGATATCTTATATAATACTGTAAAGAATGCTAATGCACATGGCTAAGAAACAATGTTTCCTGGTTTGTCCACCTTCGGGAAACATGGCTAGGAAACAATGTTTCCTGGTTTGACCACCTTCAGGAAACATGGCTAGGAAACAATGTTTCTTTGTTTGTCCACCTTCGAGAAACATGGCTAGGAAACAATATTTCCTGGTTTGTCCACCTTCGGGAAACATGGCTAGGAAACAATGCTTCCTTGTTTGCCCAGAGCCAAATCGAGTTTTGTGTCTTTTAGAGTATGCATATGTTAGCTGAAGTGGACAAAAACGTCTACACTATTCGCAGTACAAAGACAGGACAAACATTGATCCATTGTGCCGTAGAGTCATGTAATCCTTATATAGTACAAGATATCTTAGAAACGAGGCCTGACGCTTTGTATGACAAGGACATGGACGGTAAACCTCCGCAGCATTACGCTGCCGCATTGGAGGAGTACTTTTTGTTGGAATTTATTCTCTCGCATGGTGCTGATATTTTGGAAACGTAAGTGGATACATATTTCAGCTCAATCACATGTGAGAAGAGACCTTCCAGTTTGACTGTACTCTACCAGACACCACAGGTTTTCCCTGGGTCCTCTGGTTTCCTTCTGTAGTAACACTGCATGGATCATTATCGGATGACCCTTACTGGACCTCTGGGGAAAACAGTTTAGTAGTGATAGAACTATCCAGTATAAATAAAGTTAGTTTAGTTTAGGCTTCCTCCTGTAGTAACACTGGATCAATAAGAGATGACCCTTACTGGATCTCTAGGGAGAACAGTTTAGTAGTGATAGAACTATCCAGTATAAATAAAGTTAGTTTAGTTTAGGTTTCCTCGTGTAGTAACACTGGATCAATATGAGATGACCCTTACTGGACCTCTAGGGGGAACAGTTTAGAACTGATAGAGCTATCCAGTATAAATAAAGTTAGTTTAGTTTAGGTTTCCTCCTGTAGTAACACTGGATCAATATGAGATGACCCTTACTGGACCTCTAGGGAGAACCGTTTAGAACTGATATAATTATCCAGTATAAATAAAGTTAGTTTAGTGAAGTTTACTCATCTATAATTGTAGCATATAGTAGACAAATAGACAGATAAAAACAACTATAAATGATAGAAAATAGCGTTTAGATCATAAACAAATTTCTTTCTAGTGACAAAAATAATTCCACACCACTTCACATCGCTGCAGAAGCTGGCTCTATATCCAATGTCAAACTCCTAGTGCTAGATGACGAAGACCTCCTGAGAGCGAAAGATAATTTAGGAAGAACAGCTCTACATATCGCCTGCATGAATGGCTATAGAAATATTGTCGCATTTCTTCTTGAGAACGGCGCTGACCCGCTAGTGAAGGAGGAAGATGGTTTGAATTGTTTGGAAATTGCTGTGGCGAACAAACAAGATGATGTTGTCGAGGAGCTGTTGCTTAGCGACCACTGGAAAGAAGTAAGTACAATGTAGAGTTATCATCGCTATCCGCATCACGATCATCATCACAATTATCATCATCATCACCATCATTATTATCACCATCACCATCATCGTCCTTATCATCACGACCATCACCATCATCGCCATAATCACTCTCATCATCATTATCACCATTATAACCACCTTCACCATCACCACCTTCACCATCATCACCATCATCATCGTCATCATCATCATCATCATCATCGTCGTCATCATCACCATGAACTATTGTCATTGCAAATACCATTTATATAATTTTCGATATAGTACACTATATACTAAATTAATTTCCTACTTTAGTTGATCAGTGAGTGGAAAGGTGGAGCAAAGAGATGTTTTGCACACCTGGTAAGCAGGATGCCAGATAACGCCAAGATCTTGTTAGATCGCTGTATCGTCAAGAGCGATGATAAACCTCATTCTTTTGACTACAATGTGACATACGATTTCTTCTTACTAGAGCCGACAGGTATGTTTAAACTGGCTCTTGCAATTTCACAGACTGGTTTATTTAAACGAACAGAAGTTTCGTTCTGATAGAGCTCTCCAATATAGATTGAGTTAGTTTAGTTTTGTTGATATTTTTCTTTGCTTTCATGTTTAAAGGCTGTAAACCTCCAAAATTTGACGGCCTCGAAGCGATCACAGAGAACAACGAAGAACAATGCCTGACTCACAAACTCTGCAGGAAATATTTCAGTGTTAAATGGCGAGAGAAAGGATGTTACTTATATCTGGGAAATCTTTTTATCTATCTTTGTTTTCATGTTTTGTTTAATGTTTACGTCGCGCTGGTTCGTGGAGCTATCGCACGACGAACGAAGGATGGGACGGGTAATACACGCGATGCATTCGCAACAGACTTGTAGCAAGCATGTCAACAAGTTGTTATAATGTTGTTTATCGTTTTATCAAGTTGCTGCAAAGTTGTCACTCACAACTTGTTAACAATTTGTTGAATTGCAGGACGATAATAAGTTGTTGGAACAACTTGTAACAAGTCTGTTCAAAAATAAATAGGGACAATTTTCTCGTAGTAATGACGGATGTCTATTGTCTAGCAATGTTTAACTGGTTTCATTTTCTTCACCAGTGAACAATAGGTTGTCTACTTCTGAGATCAGTGAAAACTGACAACGTTTAACTTTCTAGAACACGAAGAAGTGGGACTCAACGTAACTGCGGCTCCAACTATTGGAACTGCGGCACTGAAAGGCCACCCCGAACCTAACTCAAGACCTGACGAGGCCGGACCAATAGTTGCGACAGCTATTATCGTCACTGTAACATTGTTCAATATCCTCAAAGAATTTGTTCAGGTATAACAAAGTATTGGGACATTCTTAATTTTGAAGTAACACATCTGACATTAGACGGATCATTACCATCATAATGAAATCACCACCACAATCATTACCACCATCATTATCATCACCACTATCATCATCACCACTATCATCATCACAACCATCATCATTATCACCATCATTATCACCATCATCATTACCATCATCATTATCACCATCATCGTTACCATCATCATTATCACCATCATCATTACCATCATTATCACCATCATCGTTACCATCATCATTATCACCATCATCATTACCATCATCATTATCACCATCATCATTACCATCATTATCACCATCATCGTTACCATCATCATTATCACCATCATCATCATCACTATCATCATTATCACTACTACCATTTTCATCATCATCATCATCATCATATTAGAGCTCTAAAAAGAACAATTTTAGAACTGATCAAGCTATCAAGTGTAAATAAGGTTACTTTAGAATATGAGGTAAAGAGTTTTAAACTAAATATTAATAATTAAACTTTACGTTTCTTTAACCTCTTCTCTCTAGATGCACCAGCAACAGTGGAGATATTTCAAACAAGTTTCAAATTATTTCGAGTGGACGTTGTACCTGTGTGTGTTTGCTTTCATGTTCCCTGTGAAGAGAACAAAAACTGAACGCCAGTTTGGGGCTGCTGCCATTGCCGTGTGTATATCTTGGTTCAACCTTATCTGGTTTCTGCGACGAATTCCTGATATTGGCACTTACATTTTGACTTTACAAAAAGTTTTCAAAACACTGGTTAAGGTACGCCTATATATTGAGTAATGTTCTCCAAGTGATGTCCACACCAGACGCTTCTTAATGTGGACACATAATCGACACCCACTATAGAAAACTCATATTCTAACAATTGATCTGTCTATTTCAGATGCTTCTACTGATCGTTCTATTTTGTATGGCTTTCGCATCCACTTTCTACCTCCTGTTTGCTGAGCAAGATAGATTTGACAACTACCCCATTGCAGTTCTAAGTACATTCGTCTCAATGTTGGGCGATTTCGGCTACGATGACTTATTTGTTGAAGTTGGTATATATAAAGGTTTTTATGCCTTTAAACTCGGTGTATTTGTTGTGTTTGTTCTGCTTATGGTGGTGGTTGTAAATAATGTTTTGATTGGCTTGGCTGTTGGCGACACGGAATATGTTATGAATATGGCTAAGGTTCAAAGACTTAAACAACATGTAAGTTGGAATGTTTATTTGTTTACTGCTTGTATAAGTACGGCACACTATATTGATTCATAATTATATAAAACCAGACATTAGGCAAACTAATCAGTTTTGAATCTTCATTGCCTGATTGTAAATGGTGAACTAACTTTTTTAAACTGGATAGCTCTATCATTTCTAAACTGTTCTCTCTGGAGGCCCAATAAGGATCATCCCTTGGAGTCCAACATTACTACAGGAGAAAACCTAAACTAAACTACATTTGCTCTATCACACTATCGGTAGGTCTAGTCTTAGACAGGAAAAAGTGAGTAGCCAAAAAACCCTGCGGTGTTTGTTAGAGTCAAACTGTGGAAGCATTCTTCTTACAACATGACTGAAGTGAAATTATAATCACACAAACTGCATATCCCAGGAATTGAACCCTGGCCACAGAGTTGAAAAGCATATGCACTAACCATTGTGCCGCCAAAACCCCACCAGTCATCTACAAAACAACCAGGTAGAGCTACGAGAGACGAAATTTCGTTCCAATTTTATAATATCCTTTTCAATTCAGATGAAATTCATAATGGAAGTCGAATCATCAATGTTTAGTAAACTTCCATGTTTCAAAAGAAAGGCGAAAACCTCAACGCATACAGAATACCCAAACCATACGAAATCTTTGGCGGACAGTGCCAACAGATTCTTGGCGGGAGAGATGAACACGTTCTATAACGTCGAGGAGAGTGACGATGAAGACAATGATGATGCTTTGACACAGGAAAAAATTGAGGAGATCGTGCAAACGAGGCTGGAGAATTATCACAAGAAAATGATGCAAGAGTTGAAAGATTTTCATGCAGATATGATGGAAAAATTGGGGGAGATGGTCAATTGAAGGACGAGGCGATAACATGTAGACACCAGATGGCTTTACTTGCAAATTTTGGCTTTCAGTAAAACTTAGGGGGATTTTCGACACTTACAGGCACAGGATTTCGACACTTACAGGCACAGAGACAGGAATTTCGACACTTACAGGCGACAGGAATTTCGACACAGGCACAGGGATAGGAATTTCGACACTTACAGGCGACAGGAATAGGAATTTCGACACTTACAGGCACAGGGATAGGAATTTCGACACTACATCTCTCCATTGTATCAAAATAATATTTATGTTAATTATAAATATTGATTAACAGTTAAGGGGAAATATGTCAGATATTTATGTGTGATAAATCCGTGATCCACTGTCTTTGTCTGAAAGTATTACAAGCTCTCCATGGTTTTCGTCGCCCCTTCATCGTTTTCGCTTTATTTTATCATATAATCGCAATTTCAAGAATCATAGAAATCCTAAAATTGTGTAACTGGGCTGTTATTCTGCAGGGCAGCAGATTGTAGTTAACTATAGAAATGTTGACACTTTTTATAGAAGCTGGTCATAGCTTGTATTAATATAAGCCATTTACGTAAGCGAGACCTTTTTAAGCCGTGTTTATGTGTCTCTTTACAGTTTACGCAGAGTATACTCAGAGAGTATACTATAGTATATAGAGGCACGTTGGTCTGAAGGCTTCTGCGCCGGGCAGCACTTCCTTGCGGTAGTAACTCCTAGTTTTACCCTATTTTGTATAATATTATTATGGTTGATATTTTATGAGCAGTCTATACCGAAAAGTGGAAAGCATTGGAAGTTATGCTTGCTGCTGGAAAATTATAAGAAGTTACTGAATACTGGTGTCGTTTTGGTGGATATTTTGAGAAATTCTGGTCGGTTAATCGGCAAGTCTATAGTATAGGCGATATTCTATCGTGTTTACATTAATTATCAGACAGACATATTTAGGAACTCTCACTCTATCCATGATGTTTGTTGTGAGATATTGTACAGAAATGAATGCAGTTAGCCAGTTAAGTTTATAGTTTACTGAATACAGAATGATATTCGATGCAGATTGTCATCATTGGTATTGTATAGACAGTTTATTAACCAAATGATAAAGTTGTTTGCTAGCATTGAAAAATTGAGTTGAACGTCAAACTGAACACTCTACATGCAGACTTGCCACATATTGGTACCTTGTTGTAGCAAGTCTGTTGCAACGTTGTAACAACTTGACAACAAGCTGTGCTGGGAACAAGCGTTCTGAACACGACACGATAGTAGCTTTATATTGGGACCGGAGACAAACTTGTAACAAGACTATATATTTAGCCATCAACCTTGTATAGGTTGGGAATAAGCAGTGTAAACATAATCAAATATCAGCTTGTTGGACAACTTGTAGCAAGTCTGTTGAGTCATCAACTTTGTGGTAAGTTGTCGATAAGCTTGGAACAAGCGTTGTGAACACGACACGATATTAGCTTGTTGAAACAATCTGTACCATACGCAAGTTGTAAACAAGCTGGGTGCACGTAGTGCGAACACAATCTGATATCAGCTTGTTGGACAACTTGTAACAAGTCTGTTGAGTCATCAAGCTTGTAGCAGGCGAGGTAGTTTCCTTCGCAAACGTTCTTATAGCTAGCTTCGACCCTCGCTAAAGAACGTCTGCTGAAACGAGTGTGAAGTTATAGCGTCTGGGGAAGCCCTCAAAGCCTTGCTGACAAATTGTGCGAGTTATTATTCTGTGAAATTTGTTTAGTTGCAAGGAAATATTTTGAAAAGTTTAGCGTAGAACGTCACGATATTTACGTAGAATACTATTTTAATTATGTTCTTGCAGCTTCTGCAAACAATCGGTAGCAAACAATCGGTCTTTGTGAAAAGTACAGCCAAGCTAGACGTTTACGTTTCGGCGAAATTCGTCTCGCCGCAATAAATAGTTTCACGGGTTTGTGTTTAAATACACTATATAAAGTGTCTCAGATCGATCGAAGTGATAGCTCGAATCGGTTTACTTTAAAGCTAACATTTCGCTTATTAATATGCAACAGAGTTTTCTAAAATAATTTGTCGTCTGTCTAAACAAATCTTTATCAAAAGTTAAAATTTCGGCGAAATATATTTGGCATTTGATATTGTCTGGCCTAGTTGCATATACCATCTCAACGTTATATAATATCACTAATTAACATATATTTATTTCATTAATTCTGTTTAGGCGAAATTTTGACCAAAATACAACTGACGACTGCTTTCAAAATATGTATTTCTAAATTACTAGTAGAAATTTGCTCAGTTCGGGAATTTACTTTCACTTTCCGAAATTTGGAAGGTTTGCTGCAGTGATTGGTCGATCGGAGGGAATGGGTTGAAACTATAAGAACGTCTGCGAAGGAGACTACCCCGAAGATAGAGTAAGCATGGGTATATTAGGGAGATAATGCACTGTATATAATTTTTGTTGAACCTTTGTATACGGGATATTGTTCGCGGGAAGATTATGTATTTATGCGAAAAGTCGAACATTGTACTGATGGAGTGATGCTGTCAACACATACAACTTACAGTCTATGGCTGTGTGATTCTATCATGCAGATTTGAATTCGTACTGTATATAATCATTGTACCTATATAGTATAGCTCCAATAGCTACAACACTCAACAGTCAGTGTTGTCAATAAACACTCTTGTCATAAGCTCAAATCCTATTATACGCATGAGATATTTTTCCTGCGACGTAATATTGAGTTCTGTGTTTCCTGGAGTGTTTCAGCCATATATAGTTTTACCAATATGTGGCGTGAAGTCAATTTTATGTCATCTGTAATGCTGTGTTTGCTCAGCATATTTCCCGGCCTAATTTTTAAATTCGTGTTTTCCCCGGTTGATCCAACAGCTTACTCGGGGACACATCAGCCGGCCGGTTTCCTAGAAAGCTGCCGTGGTTTGTGGCTGAACTACCTGTGAGAAATATCGCTCGCTCTTGACTGCCAACTCTCATCAACTTTGTCTTTGAGCCGGTTCAAATTTTGATGAGAGTTGATGAGAGTTTTCCCTCGTTTGACAGGTATGCGTGGTAATATCCAGTCAACTCTCATGCAACTCTTGTTCTCGTTTGACCGGGGCATGAATTTTGTATATAGTTAAGTTTTACATAATTTTATCATTGTAACTTGTAATGTATTATTAAGTAATTGACTGTATTCCTATTTGTACATCTGTAATTTGAGGGCCACAAGTTACGCGTTACCCTCTTTAAACAAAGACTTCAATCAATCAATTGGGTTTAAATCTGTACGTATTTTCCTAATCTGTCGCATATAGGTGAAATGGATGAGACCACTGGGACTCCGTTACTTGAAATGAAAAACCTAGACAGAGAGAAGTCGATCAATAATCCTCACTTAAAGTCTAAAAGGTCTATGGTGATAAATCCGTTGATAAGGTATAGTATGTACATCATTTTGACGGCTATAATGTATATTTAGTGGCGCGACTACCCACTAGGGACGGACGATACATCTAGACTCTGGACGAACTTGTGCAAAGAAAGATAGCTTGTCTGAAATTCGTCTGTATAAATGGTGCAAACAGACGGTCATCCGTCAAGGCGAACGAATTGTGCGAAATATTGTCGATTGCAAGAATACGTAATCACACTATTCTAGCCAATTCTAGCTAGTTCGTCGTGTAATCTTTGTGTACGCACGTAAAAATCTCACATCTTGTCAACAAGATGCGTTCGCAACAGATTTGTCAACAAGTTGTAACAATGTTGTCGTTCTATCAAGTTGCTACAAGGTTGTCACTCGCAACTTGTCAACAAGTTGTTGAATTGCAGGACGATAACAAGTTGTTGGAACAACTTGTAATAAGTCTGTTGAGGAAAACATCAGGAATTTTTTGTTTCCTGAACCCATTGCCAGTATAGATCGCAATATTCTAGCTAGTTTGTCTGGATATTTCGTCTTGCGTTTACACTTAGACAGATGTTCCGTCAGACGGATATGTTGTGTCTTGACAAATCAGATTCGTCTCTGTTAAGGCTGGACTTGCTCCAAGTCTGTTATTGGGGGAGTTATAAACTGGGAAGGTATAACTTCGTGCACCTTTTATAACTCCCCAATTAAAACCCCTTTAAGGTGGCTCACTACACTTTTCTAAAAAATGGAAGATTTCCGATTTAGGTCTGAATTATTCGACAATTACTATTTTTTGAAAGACAATTTTGAAAGTCTGACTTGTACAAAAACAATAAGTAAAGAGTTCGAAAATTTTCAATCATATATTCTCTTTAATGTACATACCCTAGGGCTGTCCGACGTGGTATTCGTATGACAGAGAAATTTCTGAGCGAACATAAGGACATTGCTGGACTGAAAATCACAGACACAGATTTAACTGGAAGGAATATTTTTCATCTCAGTGTTCAAAGAGAAGAATTGCTTGAATTTGTGCTGGATAAATTTGAAAAGGTTTGAGTTTGGACTACGAGACCCGACGAATTCGGAACCTTATACAAATTCTTCCTCTTCCATTTGTTAACACGGGAATTCGTACGATTTGCTGCGCTTGAATTCGTCCAGTTTCGTGCGTCCCGTCTTCGTGTGAACTCGAAGGTCAGGTCTTACACGAGTCAATTCTTGCTGCAACTTACAACGCAATTTTGGACTGAGAGCGATGTTAGGTAAAAAGTATATTCGCAGAATTGTGACCAATAATCTCGTTAAACAGAAGGCAATAATATCGGTGGAGTGAAACGTGGGCGATGTTCACTGTTTTTCTATGCGTACATTTCTGCATAACATGGCGCAGAAATTGCGTTGCAAATTGCAGCAAAAATTGCCCCTTGTAACGTGGCCTTTAGTAAATCATTGTAGCATTATTTTTGATAAAAGAATCTTTGTTCTATAGCATGACCAGCTGATCCAAGCACTTCATAGTGAAGATGTGAATGGCCATACTCCAGCTCATATTGCTGTCTTGCGTAACGAAAGAAAGGTAACGCCTTTTAAAACGCTGGCCATTGCCATCACGCCATACGAAGCGTTCTTGTACCACAAACGAATTAAGGTTGTTGGGATCCGAGGTATAAGTGACTGGAGCTAACTGCAAACCTGGGTCAGAAGGTCTTGTGCACGCTAGTATAGTAGAAAGTATCTTTTTGCAATATTTACCGACCAAATTTAGTAGGTGTCGTATTTGATGCCATCAAAAATTCAAAATGTGTCGTTTGACACTATTTTCCTGGGGCCGGTTGTACGAAGCCCGTTTAGCCTATCCGGTGAATAAATCGAAAATATCGATCAAGTCTATACATTCATCGAACAACCAAGCTAAAATATTTCAACTTGAATAGAACAATTATGTTGGCAACTACATATTAAGTGCATAAGATTTAAGTTCAGTCATTCACAAAATGTGTGAAAGTGTTTTTTAATTTTGGCTTATCCACCGTTTAAGCTAAACGGCCTTCGTACAACTGGCCCCTGTTCTGTGGCCAAATTATCTTTATCAAATCTCAAGCCGTCAAGCCCTGAGTTTTGTTTCGTATTGCCAAAATTGACGTTCTCAGGTCCAATTGCTCAAAAGATTAGGTAACAATGTTTCTTGGTTTGTCCACCTTCGGGAAACATGGCTACGAAACAATGTTTCCTGGTTTATCCAAACCTTCGGGAAACATGGCTAGTAAACAATGCTTCCTTGTTTGCCCAGGGTTAAATCCCGCTTCACTGTTTATTTTATCCGAGTTTTGTGTCTTTTAGAGCATGCATATGTTAGCTGGAGTTGACAAAAACATCTACACTATTCGCAGTACAAAGACAGGACAAACATTGATCCATTGTGCCGTAGAGTCATGTAATCCTTATATAGTACAAGATATATTGGAAACGAGGCCTGACGCTTTGTATGACAAGGATATGGACGGTAAATCTCCGCAGCATTGCGCTGCCGCATTGGAGGAGTACTTTTTGTTGGAATTTCTTCTCTCGCAAGGTGTTGATATCTTGGAAACGTAAGTAGATACAATATCCGGTTGTCGCATTGTAAATATTTCAGCTCAGTCGCATGTGAGACGAGTGCTTCCAGTTTGACTTGCCCTGAGTACTCTGGTTTCCTTCTGTAGTAACACTGGACCATTATCGGATGACACTTACTGGACCTCTAGGAAGAACAGTTTAGAACTGATAGAGCTATCCAGTATAAATAAAGTTAGCTTAGTTTAGGTTTCCTCCTGTAGTAACACTGGATCAATAAGGGATGACTCTTACTTGACCTCCAGCAAGAACAGTTTAGAACTGATAGAACTATCCAGTATAAATAGAGTTAATTTAGTTTAGGTTTCTTCCTGTAGTAACAATGGATCAATAAGGGATGAACCTTACTGGACCTCTAGGAAAAACAGTTTAGAAGTGATAGAACTATCCAGTATAAATAAAGTTAGTTTAGTGAAGTTTACTCATCTATAAGTATAATTGTAGCATATAGTAGACAAATAGACAGATCACAAACAACTATAAATGATAGAAAATAGCGTTTAGATAATAAACAAATTTCTTTCTAGTGACAAAAATAATTCCACACCACTTCACATCGCTGCAGAAGCTGGCTCTATATCCAATGTCAAACTCCTAGTGCTAGATGACGAAGACCTCTTGAGAGCGGAAGATAATTTAGGAAGAACAGCTCTACATATCGCCTGCATGAATGGCTATAGAAATATTGTCGCATTTCTTCTTGAGAACGGCGCTGACCCGCTAGTGAAGGAGGAAGATGGTTTGAATTGTTTGGAAATTGCTGTGGCGAACAAACAAGATGATGTTGTCGAGGAGCTGTTGCTTAGCGACCATTGGAAAGATGTAAGTACAATGTAGAGTTATCATCGCTATCCGCATCACGATCATCATCACAATTATCATCATCATCACCACCATCACCATCATTATTATCACCATCATCGTCATTATCACCATTATCATCACGACCACCATCATCATCATCACCAACATCATCAACACCACCATTACCATCATCATCAACACCACCATTACCATCATCACCAACATCATCAACATCATCACCATTGATCATCATCATCACCACCATTACCATCATCACCAACATCATCAACATCACCAACATCATCATCATCATCATCATCATCATCATCACCATGACTAACTATTGTCATTGCAAATACCATTTATATAATTTTCGATTTAGTACACTATATATTTAATTGATTCCCTACTTTAGCTGATCAGTGAGTGGAAAGGTGGAGCAAAGAAATGTTTTGCACACCTGATAAACAGGATGCCAGATAACGCCAAGATCTTGTTAGATCGCTGTGTCGTCAAGAGTGATGATAAACCTCAATCTCCTGACTACAATGTGACATATGATTTCTTCTTACTCGAACCGACAGGTATGCTTTTTAAGAGCAGACTGATTGATTAATTGCAAAGTAACACTTAATAGTAACACTGGATCAATAAGGGATGGCCCTTGCTGGACCTCTAGGGAGAACAGTTTAGAACTGATAGAGCTATTCAGTATAAATAAAGTTAGTTTAGTCCAGATTTCCTTCTGTAGTAACACTGGATCAACAAGGGACGGGACTTACTGGATCTCTAGGGCGAACAGTTAAGAATTGATGGAGCTATCCAATATAAATTGAGTTAGTTTAGTTGATACTTTTCTTTGCTTTCATTTTGAAAGGCTCTAACCCTCCAAAATTTGACGGCCTCGAAGCAATCACAGAGAACAACGAAGAACAATGCCTGACACACAATCTTTGCAGGAAATATTTCAGTGTCAAATGGCGAGAGAAAGGATGTTACTTATATATGGGAAATCTGTTTATCTATCTTTGTTTTCATGTTTTGTTTAATGTTTACGTCATTCTGGTTCGTGGAGCTATCGAAGAGCAAAGGAGAGATGAGAGGAGTAAGTACACGCCTAAAAATCTCACATCTTGTCAACAAGATGTGTTCGCAACAGGCTTGAAGCAAGCTTGACAACAAGTTGTAACAATGTTGTAATTTTATCAAGTTGCTACAAGGTTGTCAATTACAACTCGTTAACACGTTTTTGAATCGCAGGACGATAAGAAGTTGATGGAACAATTTGTAACAAGTCTGTTTAGTCAACAACCTTTTAGCAAGTTGTCAAAAAGCCGTAGACAACTTGTCAACAAGCTGGGAACGAGCAGTGCGAGCACACCCTGATAGCAATCATTATGGTTTATCAACCATTACGGGACCAACTGATAGCTTGTCTTACGCATTATGGTAGAAATTTATTACTTGAGATGCTTCTATTTGTCAAAATAATGTAGTTCTCTGGCATTTTTAAAGTTTGAAGACGTTTCAAAAAGAAATAGGGACATATTCTCCGTGCAATTGGTCTCTTTCTATTGTCTAGCAATGTTTAACTGGCTTCATATTCTGCACCAGTTAACAATAGGTTGCACTATCCAGTCTACTTCTGAGATCAGTGAACTGACAACGTTTAACTTTCTAGGACAAGAAAAGACTAATGCAACAACTGCGACTCTGACAGGCTACCCCAAACCTTACGTAAGACCTGACGAGCCCGGACCAATAGTTGTGACAACTATCATCGTCATTGTAACGTTGTTCAATATCCTGACAGAATTTGCTCAGGTATAGCAAAGTATTGGTACATTCCTATTTTTGAAGTAACATTAGATAGATCACCACCCTCAGTATCACCACTACTATCATTACCACCGTCATCAACATGGTGACAGATACGGTTTTTTTAAAAATTCAACTTCGCCTCAAGGCCCGATTGTTAGTTCCTAAGGGTTAGTATTAGAAGGAGGAAACCGGAGTACCCGGGGAAAACCCTCGAAGCACAGGAGAGAATCTCAACTTACTTGAGTTATTTGAGCACACTGCCGATCTCATGCGAGTACCAACAGTGACCTCGACCTGTTGTGAAACAGGCTTAACTCAGTGGTAAGAGGCAGCGCGCTAACCGCTTCCGCCACCCGTGCTACCCATGCTACCCGTCACCCACCCGTGCTACCCGTTTGCGCGCTTGTCTCTGAGTTAAGCGTGCTATACTGCAGGTCAAGGGCAGGTTGGTAACGTTCCTGTGCTCGATAAGCTCATGTAAGTAGAGATTGGTTGGTTCTCTCCTGTGCTTCGAGGATTTTCTCTGGACACTCCGGTTTTCCTCCCTCGCTAAAAACTAACCCTTCAGGATTAACCTTGACTAACTAACCCTCGGAACCTTTGTCAATTGGGTTGTAAAACCTGTTAATACTTTTCGTCCACCTCAGAGTGGTACACATAATAAACTAATTAAACTAAATCATCATCACCATCACCACCACAATCCTCACCATCATCATCACCATCATCACCACCATAATCATCACCATCATCATCACCATCATCATCACCATCATCATCATCACCATCACCACGACAATCCTCACCACCACAATCATCACCATCATCATCACCATCACCACGACAATCCTCACCACCACAATCATCACCATCATCATCATCATCACCATCATCATCACCATCATAATTAAACTTTACGTTTCTCTAACCTCTTCTTTCTAGATGCACCAGCAGCGGTGGAGATATTTCAAACAAGTTTCAAATTATTTCGAGTGGACGTTGTACATTTGTGTGTTCTCCTTTATGTTCCCTGTGAGGAAAAGAAAAACTGAACGCCAATTTGGGGCTGCTGCCATTGCCGTGTGTATATCTTGGTGCGATCTTATCTGGTTTCTGCGACGAATTCCTGATATTGGCACTTACATTTTGACTTTGCAAAAAGTTTTCAAAACGCTGGTTAAGGTACGCCTATATATTGAGTAATGTTCTCCAAGTGATGTCCACACCAGACGCTTCTTAATGTGGACACATAATCGACACCCACTAGAAAACTCATAGTCTAACAATAGATCTATCTATTTCAGATGCTTCTACTCATCGTACTATTTTGTATGGCTTTCGCATCAACATTCTTCCTCCTGTTTGCTGAGCAAGATAGATTTGACAACTACCCCATTGCAGTTCTAAGTACATTCGTCTCAATGTTGGGCGATTTCAGCTACGATGAACTATTTGTCAAATTTCATCCACCTAAAGATTTTTATCCCTTTAAACTCGCTGTATTTGTTGTGTTTGTTCTGCTTATGGTGATCGTTGTAAATAATGTTTTGATTGGCTTGGCTGTTGGCGACACGGAATATGTTATGAATATGGCTAAGGTTCAAAGACTTAAACAACATGTAAGTTGGAAGGTTTATTTGTTTACTGTTTGTAGAAGTATGGGACATTATATTGATTAATAATTATATAAGATCAGACATTAAGCAAACTAGTCTAGTTGTTTTGAATCTTCATTGCCTTATTGTAAATGGCGAGTAGAAACTACACTAACATTATTCATACTGGATAGCTCTATCAGTTCTAAACTGTTCTCCCTAAAGGTCCAGTAAGGGCCATCCCTTATTGCTCCAGTGTTACTACAGGAGAAAACCTGAACTAAACTGAACTAACCTTTTATACTGGATAGCTCTATCAGTTCTAAACTGTTCTCTGTAGAGGTCCTACAAGGATCATCCCTTACTTAAGGAGTCCAGCGTTACTACAGGAGAAAACCTAAACTAAATTTGCTCTATCACAGTATCGATTTTAATTTGCTTGCCCTTAAATACCGGTAGGTCTAGTCTTAGGCAGAAAAATGTAAGTAGTAGAGTCAGACTGTGGAAGCATTCTTCTTACAACATGACTGAAGTGAAATTATAATCAGACAACTGCATATCCCAGGAATCGAATCCTGGTCACAGAGGTGAAAAGCATATGCACTAACGATTGTGCCGCCAACACCACAGTAATCATCTACAAAACAACCTACTACGTTAGATGTATGTTAAACGAAATTTCGTTCCAATTTCATACTATCCTTTTCAATTCAGGTGAAATTCATAATGGAAGTCGAATCATCATTGTTTAGTAAACTTCCATGTTTCAAAAGAAAGGCGAAAACCTCAACGCATACAGAATACCCAAACCATACGAAATCTTGGGCGGACAGTGCCAACAGATTCTTGGCGGGAGAGATGAACACGTTCTATAACGTCGAGGAGAGTGACGATGAAGACAATGATGATGCTTTGACACAGGAAAAAATTGAGGAGATCGTGCAAACGAGGCTGGAGAATTATCACAAGAAAATGATGCAAGAGTTGACAGATTTTCGCGCAGATATGGTGAGAAATTGGGGGAGATGGTCAATTGAAGGACGAGACGATAACATGTAGACATTTGTAGACACCAGATGGCTTTACTTGCAAATTGTGGGTTTCAGTAAAACGTAGGGGGATTTTCGACACTTACAGGGACAGGAATTTCGACACTTACAGGCACAGGCGACATAAATTTCGACACTTACAGGAGCGAGAAAACTAAACTACATCTCTCCATTGTATTATATTGGGCATCAAATACAAGACTACTACATATAATGAAAGGAATTAACTTTATTTTCTCGCTCTTATAATTCCTGGTTGACCACCATCTGTTGCACGATAGTGCTTAGTAAAACCCATCAATTTGAGTAAAATCGCCATTGCTTTACTCTACGGTAGGTTTATGATATGGCGCAGACAGCTTGTACAAGTTCCCGTTGCACCGGTAGCCCATTGCGGTAGCCTGATCAATTCGTTTTTTCTTCTTCAATAAACCCAATTTTGATTGTATTTATACTATATGCGCAGTTCTATTCTTCATTTGTTCCTACGATTGAATGCCGCATTAAGCCCGTTTTGCACTAGGCGAACCTACAATCAGGTTGCCGAAATGAATTTTCGCTTCGCGTCGCGCGAACAAATTCGCCCAGTGGAGAATGGATTTAAAATTCGCCCGCGGAAAAGCCGCAAACTGACCGCGGTCATGGCGAATCCACTCGCGTGTGTCTCTCGCGTGGCAAGATTTGGAATTTTAATAAGCAAGATGGCCGTCAAACGTGGAGTGGTGTAAAGTTGAAATTTGAACTTTTTTGAAATATTTTAGTTTTTCAAGCAAAGATTGTGATCATTTCTGGTTTAAGTTGCTTGCTAGGTTATCTTGATGTTATAGTAGTTTAAATTTATTCTTTTGAAGCGTGCTCTTTACTGTTTAAAAGGCCAAAATGGTAAGTCCATTTCTTATTAAATTCGAAGTTTCAATTTTAATATTTATTGTATATTTGATTATGTCCTGACACATTGTTTTTCATCCCAGGCTCGAAATGCTGAAAAAGCAATGTAAGTAATGGTCTGGTAATTCGTATTTTACTCTGTCTAACGCCAGACGATTTTACTCGTCAGTGGTAGGGTACTGCCAGTTAATGGGTTAAGTAAAGAGTTCATTAATCAATCAAATGTTTCAGGGCAATGATGTCCAGATGGACTGCCATGCAGAAAGAAGAGGGCAAAGTCAAGGTAAGCCAATTGTTTGAACTATGATATTTAGAATAGAAACCATTGTTCTAATTGTTGTTTCTCTTCCCTACAAGTATATGTTCAATACCTCTACTGTACAGTGTATTTTTTCTAAAGGAAAGACGCCCCTACCTTGCTACAGAGTGTTCGGACCTGTCAAAAGCAGAAAAATGGAGGAGACAGGTATTTGGAATAGTATATAACCATGGACGAGGAGGGAGGGGCAAATGGTGGAGGGGAGGACCGGGAGGTGGTCCCCAATGATTTTTAAAAGCTTTTAAATGCTACCAGATTAACTGGGTAATTAGCTGTAACAATAGTTTTTTCAACCATGAAATCCTGATTACCTGTTATTTAAGATTTTAATCACATTTGCATTACGATTGAGCCACGAAAGTTTTGGACTGAAAATTTCAGAAACAAATGGGCAGGAATATGATGGCAATCTAAATTTGCACCCCCAATATTTCACGAAGTGTCTCACCACTGAAACTGTTTTTGGTATTTATGGTATTTATTTTATTGTAGATCATTGGAGAAGTATCAAAAAAAGTTGCACAAATTCAAAATGGTAACTAGTGTAAACTTTTTTAATTGTTTAAGTTACCCCTAGAGCATAAAAAATTGATAGCCACATAAATCCATTCATCAGTGTTGCCCGTCAGCTTACTGTGTAATTGTTCTGTTTGTAGCCGGACTTGGCGAGTTTCGAATCAGAGATTTAAATGATGAGGTTAACAAACTCTTACGAGAAAAACGTCATTGGGAGGATAGAATATTGGAGCTTGGAGGACCTGATTACAAGGTACTGTTGCAGTGTTTATGCCTTAAAATGATCTGATTTGTTGGATCTGATTCCCTCTTGGCGTGTTCTTTACTGGATACTTGGATCGTGTGAAAAGGCCACATTCAAAACTGTGGCATTCAAAAAATTGTCAGCAGTGAATGGACTTCATATTCTAGTAATGTTGTATTCTTACACCACTACACAGGCAATAAAAGTTATTACTGACAGTTCATCTTTCTAACATTTATTCATACCATGAAAATTTTTAGAGGATTGGTCCTAAAATGTTAGACCATGAAGGAAAAGAAGTTCCAGGCAATAGAGGATACAAGTATGATGTTTGAATTAAACATGATATTAATATTTTCATTTACAAATCTCTACAGAATTTGATTTTGTAATTTACGCTACTTGCGACACGATTTCTGCCACAGTTGCTTTGTTTTTAGATATTTTGGTGCTGCAAAAGATCTACCAGGCGTTAGAGAACTTTTTGAACAAGAACGTAAGTGATCTGATATTAAAATATACACCTGAACAGAGCCCTATTATGAACGATTTTTATAATTTATTGTCTGTCTCCACATAGCACCGGCACCTCCGAGAAAAACACGAGGTGAACTGATGAAGAGGATTGATGCTGATTATTATGGATACAGAGATGAAGACGATGGCGTCCTAGTTCCCCTTGAGAAGGAAGCGCAGAAGGAAGGTACTGAGACAGTTATTTACGACCTATTCAAGTCGCACGCAGGCACACCAAGGAAGTTGAATGTACACATAAAAATACACAAGTTGTAACAAACCTACAGAAGACTTGTACCAATGCTGTTTCAACAACTTGTCATCAAGGATGTGTTCGCACTGCTTGTCAAAAGGAGACCTCTTTAGCATTGATCGGTTTGTGTTTTCTCTTTCCAGCTTTAGCACGAGCTTTAGAAGATTATGAAAAACGTAAAGCAGCAGGCGAAGTTCCTGATGTTGAACAAGAAGAAGATATATACGCAGCTGCAGCCGAAACTGCCGTATGTATAATTTAATGATGTTGATTACAGTAAACCCTTGACAGCAAACTATTATAGAATATTGGAATCAGCCACAAAAAGAAAAGGCTTTGTACTAAAGGCATCTTTGGCTCAACTACAGTAGTGTAACAATTTTTGCATTTATATGTGTATTCAGCTCTTGCCAGTGACTTGACAACTCGAATTGTTTGCCATTTCCACTTGGCAAATTCAAACTAGTTAAAATGGAATCCAACATGGCTTAAATTAATATTTGAGTTCTAGACATGCTAAAACAACAAACTATATGCTGAAGTACTCCTTGTTGTTCAAAGATTCTAGTGATATAACTCTCTCTATTAAACTCTCAGTATTTTGCAAGATATTAGTGAAAACGGCACTTTGATGAAATCAACGATAATGCCGCCCAAAATGGCAGATTATTTAGCATTACATAATATTCTCGAGTGACTGCAAAAGCCCAATAAATGAGTTTATGCATACTTGTATTTGTGTGTACTTGATAGGATAGCGATGATGAAGGAGACGAGGGACAGGATGAAGTCAACTTTGTTTCACATGTCCCGGTACCATCACAAGAAGAGGTGAGTCACTGTCTCACTGCACCCTAATGTGTTGCATTTGGTATATCACTCTCTCTAAAGCCAGACCAGTTTACTCATCAAGGGGAGAGTCTTGCACATTATAAAGGTTGTGTTTACATGCTGCGATTTGTCAGGCAGATTTCAGATGCACTTTAATGATGTTTGAAAAATACGTGGCAAACGTCATCTGATGACATAATCAACTGAAAATAGTTGTCAATAAAATTCAGCAAAACCTAAAATCGGCCTGTCAAATCGAAGCATGTACTAAACATACCTTAACCAGTTAACCAGACAATCTGCCCATGTCTCTTGGTAATCCATTAAGCGACATTGCGCCCTATGTTATTATAGTTTTACTTATAACTTTACAATAGGACATAAATAGTTTAACCCCCCCCCCCCCCATGAATTAGATTGAATTACAAATTAAGAGTATTAAAACTTGCGTATTTATTTCAGGTGGAAGCTCTGTTGGTTCAACGAAAGAAAATGGTAAGAACACTTTGTTCTGGTAGAATTTGTAACGATGAGTTATTTTTTAAAAACAATATTTAAATTCGTTTTATTAGGAGCTTCTTGAAAAGTATGCAAGTGAAACTTTGATGCAGCAAAGTCAAGACGCTAAAGCTTTGTTGGGATTACATTAGGGATGTTCACATGAATACAGACATTAAGAGGATGGCAAGCTCTCAGTTTCGTCATGGTATACCTAAATCTGTCTCATTTCAAATATTGCCTAAATACTGGTAAGTACCATGTCACAGAGATATATGTAAAACACCAACAAAGCATAAGAACTGCTGTCCCAGCAAACATGAAACTCAACACCAACATTTGGTAAATAGACCTTTTTGTCAATAATGAAGCTACCTTGAATTTATAAGTACAGTGTACTACTACTACATGTATAAAGAGGGTAAAAGCTAGATTAAACGCTGTGTGTAAACTGTAAATTATATGAAACCATGGGGCACATTTGTCATAAATGCTTTCTCATTGTAATGGTGAAGTATTAATCAATTTCATCAGCATTAAAGGTTTTAGATACAGAATCTACAACAGTCCTAGCTGTTTTAACCGTAAACAATCCTGAACACACACACATATTTATATAGACAATCCAGTGACAGTTTTATGTATGGTTTTGCACACTATACGATGGTATTTTACCAAAACGATACTCGCAACTGAAATGCAACAACGCTTATCGGAACATGGAAAGCAGTCATGGAAAATTCATTTAATCAAACTGCCTTTTCAAATGTAAAGATGACAGACAAAAATGTGTTTTTTTTCACATTGTATTTTGTGTTATCGAATTTTTTTTCCAAAACTGCTCAAGCCTAATACTAGTGGACGTTTGTTTGTTTTGATATATTTGTGACCTTAAACAACTATTCTTTTCAAAAATATATATTTTTTTTAAAGCAATATTACACAATCACTGATAAAAAATCAGTGCACTTTGAAATTTCATACACTGCTAGTTAAAGCAACTTTCTAACGTTAGTCATAACCATCATAGAACCTTGATAGAAAGTCTGGTTTTCTCTCGGGATACGTTTCTTTGAAATATCTCATAACGTGAGTTCTTTGCTTCCAAATGTTATGCGTTTCTTCAAGCTCCATTCGACCCTTGAAAGAAACAACATGTGAATGTCTTCAGCCTGGCTCCACCGGTTTTTCTTTGGGTACTCAGGTTTCCTCCTGTAGTGAGTGGTGACACTGGATCAATAAGGGACAGCTCTTACTGGACCTCCAGAGAGAACAGTTTAGAACTGATAGAGCTATCCAGTATAAAGAAAGTTACTTAAGTTACAGTACCTTAATCACCATCATATCGATAGATTTGATATCCTTGATGTGAGCATGTTTTTGAAATTCTTCTTTGACTTTCTCCCGCCCTTGTCGTACTGTTATGTCCAGTGCGTAGGCATTCACTGCCCTGGGGACCTACAATAATGTATTGGGTTATTTCCACAATAAGTATATAACTATATTTATGCATGGCATGCTTTAATTAATAGCAAAAACATACTAAGGAATACATTTATTTCCATTTTATTTCACAAACAAAATTTATACAGTACATGATACTGGAACTAACAATTTTGTACAAAGAGAACCACTGTCCGGAAACTGGAAAAATACAGTATTCAATATCATTAAATATCTTCTGTTATTTCTTTATTCAAATAAGCAATGAAAATGGCAACAAACACAAACTTAAAGCCAGTTTTACTTACCTCTCTATACCAGGCTCGATATAGATTCAAAACTCTTCGTCTAGCTTCAGCAGAGGACTGAGAAAGCAACGGCTTTGTTGCTGCACTTACTTTTGAAACAGACGCCATATTTGTTTTCTTCCCCCAGCCTAATTTTAAGGTGTTACAGGTGTTGTAGGCATATAAGAATTGATCACAGATTAAGGATTATATCATTAATCTGTGATAGTACCATTGAACTGAGGATTAGGATTAGAGTAAGAGATTAGAGTAAGGTTTTAGTGTTTAGGTTTAGATTTAGATAGGATTCGGGTAAGGATTAGGATAAGGGTTAGCAGTAGGGTTAGGATTAGGTCTAAGATTAGGATAAGGATTACGCGATTACAATTTAGGTAGGATTAGGATTTTGGGTTAGGATTGCATCTAAATTTTCACCATTCTTTGGCATTTTTTTGCTTTTTGAGGAACCACGTTTGGCTGTGAGTTTGCGCAACAACACGTTCCCGCGCTTTTTACAACGTGAGCGAATGTCCCTTTAAATACATTTTGTAAACACGAATTTCGGTTGAGAAAAGCTATCATTTACGCTTGTTTCTGTGCTTGTTTTCTCGTGTAAACCATTATGCCTTGTATAGAAGAATGGTTATCGAATCCATTGCTATTAATTGATCAAAAAATAGGTAAGAATTGTTAGTCTTTGTAGATTTCAATTTGCTATACTGTGGGTTTTAAATACTGTAAACGTTATAGTTTATATATATTGACTTGTTTTTGCGGTTGTTGTGTTTAGAAGTTGATGATGAGTGTCTGATAAAGCAGGTTAAAGAATATTTTTCTGAGAGAATAAAACAGAAAGGCCTAAGCAAAGTAAGGATCAATTTATAATTGTTGATAAAATTTTAAATTTACCCAAATTTGAGTGATCAAGTAATAAGATGATGCTACCAGAATGGTTTCACACTGAGCTAGTTGAAAAATTGCTTTAACATGCTGGGAATTGAATCCGCAAGGCCGCAACGCTTAACCGTATTAATTAATTGATATTAATGTTTTCAGATTCAGTCCCTGAATGACAAAAGTCTAGATCATATCAAGCCAAATACGTTGGTGAGATTTCGATGTATGATTCAGGATATGTTTGAACCTGAGTACTATCTCTCGCGATATGAAACCATTGATACTAACATTGGAACCAAGGTACGGAGAGTACAAAGGGTACAATACAAAATTTAGTACTTGCAATTATATACAAATGCCCTTTTCTTTCAGGTATTTCACACTGTCTAATACCACAGGATTTTGTCAAGGAAATGTGTTAAAATGAGCTAATTCTATTCTCTCTCTGTTGATTTTCTGCAAAAATGGGATATGAATAAATGGCCTTGGTACCCTCTTCTGCCCTAGTACCAATTATGGTTGAGCCGATTTACTTTTCAAAGAATACAGGAGGCTAGTCAGGCCAGGAAGTTGAAAACAATTAGGAGGGGGAAATGGGAATCGGCGTCAATCGTCAGTATTTGGGAAGAACAATTAGGTACCCAAATCCATATGTTCATATCTTATATTTGTGGAAAAAAGGAATTAGAATCATTTAAAGCTCATTTTAGCATGTTCCTTTGAGTGCATTAGAGCACTTTTCAATGTTCATATTTTATATTTTCAGGAGAAAAGTCTGGGTTTGTATCGTGACGTGGGTTCATGTAAGGTAAGCACACACAATAGTCAGTGAGGTTCAAAACTATACCTGTAAATAGAAAATATTATTTATATACTACTAACCATAATATGCCAACCAATTCACATATGTTTCTATTTGAAAAGCCTGGACATCAAATAGACATGAATTCTCCACAAAATGTAACAAGAGAAAGACAATGTTTTTACTGTGTTCCCATTCCTGCTGAAACTACCTGGGCAAAGAAAATATCCTTTTTTATAATATATTGCAAGCCATGCAAAAAGCTGCAAAAATATGCCCACAGAAAAACACATTTGTACAGATTAAAGCCTGTTTCCACTAGGCAAACTAATTTGCGCGAAGCGAGGCTAAAAAAATTTCGATCATGATTGTCTAGTGGAAAAAAATTTGCAGAGAAAATTTTTTTCGCTTCGCACGAACAAATTTACCTTGTGGAAAATGAGTTTAAATTTATTAAATTTTTAAGTCAATTAGCCCCCCCCCCTCTATTAGGCCTCCTGCTATCAATTAAGCCAACCATCAAAAGTGCCTGAATTACATAAGTCTGGCTTAAATACTAGAAGATTTACAGTATACAGAAAGTGTTTTCTTAACTATTTATAAGCTTATGCCAAAGCATCCGGCTCCAACAATAGTGAGTCTGTGTTGACAAATACAAAGACTTCGGGAATGTTAAAGAGAGGTCTTGATGAGCTGCAAGAAAATTCAGATGTTGGTAAAACTATGTCAAACCAGAGCAACATGGTGGTTGAGTCTACCAGTAATGGAGGTGAATTTGAATTTCCCAGATAGCCAATTTATGGTCTGCTTAACACAAGATAATTATATCGACCCGCTGGTTATGGCCCCTGATGCACCCTTAGCCGTAATCATCATTTTGTGGGTCTGTCTAACACCAGTCCTGTTGTGCTGTTGCCCTTGGTTACCAATTTAATGGTCTGTCTTACGCCAGATGATTTTTACTGTTCTACTGGTCACGAGTCTTGATGCACCCTTTCCCATAATCAGGTCTATCATTAGTGTCATATTAACCCATTTGGGATAATTAATTTCCATGCCACATTGAAATAATGGATATCTATTTTATAATAGTATCATTTATATGGAGTGCCATTAAGCAAAGCGAGATTCTTGGATGTTTTAATAGGTTATTGATGTGTTCAATTTTTGACATATTTAATGTCCATTACAGCCGAGCAGATTGGTGACAAAAAGAAAACAAAATCAGAAAATAGTCCAGGTACATAAATTATAATCAACAGTTACTAAGTACACGCTCTTCTAACAGAAAGGAAGTGTACCAATCAATATTTGTACAACTATGCAATGTGTTTAAGCATCTAAAGAGATCATTAAAATATTCAACAGAAACTACAAGAAGTGTTGCAGTTGGGAACACAGACCTCAACTTTCCTCTTCCTGACGAGAAAGGTCCAGCTTGTATAGTGAAGGTAATTTATCGTTTATGGCTTTTTAAATTATCTAAATCTACTCCCATACAGTGCCTCAGACGTAAGCGAACACTGTGGTTTAAGGCCATATTACACAAGGCAATCCCACGACTTTCGGTCGCCTGGAAGGCAACGAAGAAACGAATGAGAATGATAATATCGGTGAAGCGAAACGCGGACCATGTTAGCTTTTTCTTCTCGGTACATTTCTACATAACATGGCTCTGTGCAGAAATTGCGTTGCAGCGAAAATTTCCCTGTGTGTCATGGCGTTTTGTTCATGCATTTGATTGCGATGGAGTAGCGATTATAGGCCACGGTTCGTTTGCGGTCAGCCCGCGGTTTTGTTGCGGTGGTTGGTAGGTATTTACCAACTGCATCTGTTCAGTAGTAACCACGATTTTTGTTTGAGCGTACTGTATTAGTATGGGATGAACTACAAAGTGATGCTCCCAAAATTCCATGTATATGAAATGCACTGTCATCATTTTGTAGATTTACGATGAGTCCCAAACTTATAAAGTCAACGACGTTGTTGAGTTTGTTGGAGTCTTGAGCGTCGATCCACAACTTACACAGTTTCAAAACCAAAGGTAATGTATAATACCGTAACACTGCGGTTGACGGTGACAGTTGAGTCAAGTTCGATCAAGTAGTGAAAGGCTGTACTATTCCAACTTTAACCCATTAGCTTGCAAGTTGCAATGCGCCCAGATACGCCCTACTTTAGTATTTTACTCTGTCTAACGGCAGACGATTTTACTCTGTCTAGCGCCAGACGATTTTACTCGTCAGTGGTAGGGTACTGCCAGTTAATGGGTTAAAACAGAAAAAATGAGAACAACAAACATTTTTATCAACGCAGTGATCCAATCTCTTCACCATTTGATATCATGGAGGTTGAAGAAGACAATCCTCATTTCCTGCCTTCGTCTGTTGTGCCTCGTCTTCATGCTGTGGTCAGCTTCAAACTGGAACATTCTAATCCTTGTCTGCCTTCTGATTTATCTGAGATAGGTACGTTGCAATCTGGTTTCTATAGTAGGAAAGGGTGGATTGAGTTCTGGAAGAGGAAACCTAAAGTAACTTTATTTATACTGGATACCTCTATCAGTTCTTTCTAAACTGGAATTGCTCTATCATTTATAAACTGTTCTCTCGTAAATTGTCCAGTGCGGTCAGGTTAACACACATTACACTTTTCGTTTTGTTGCAGTAAATCAATTTCGTGAAGTTAGTCAAGTGAGAGAAGCGCTGTTAAAATTATTTGAAGATATGTTGTATGGCGATTCTTTTGCGGCAGAATATTTGCTATTTTATCTTCTCTCAACAGTGTGAGTACATTTTTGAATACCATTCATTACAGATTTCGACTTGCATACTTTGTTGTCCCAAGAACACACCCACCTTGTGAATTATTATAAGTTTAGGGACAATTTAATTCTAGATATTCTCGTCCTGATGTTTTGGCCCTGGGAAAATATGCTCTGAATCTCATTGGTTGCTCAAAAGATGTTGCCATGGAAATTTATAGAATGGTGGAATTTCTAGCTCCAAAGGTTTGAGGCATTATTTTGAACGAAATTACACCTTGGAATGGGCCACCACACCTGTGCAATAAAATTTGGAATTTACGATTTCCATTGTTCTTGCTTAGAATTACTTTACAGTTTACATATGTAACACTTTGCCGTTTATTTATAGTGTTGCAAATTTCCAATGACCATTGATAATATGAACAAATCGAAACTGGTGCCAAGGAAAGATTACAAAACCAACAGACTAACTTCAGGCAAACTACAGCTGAGTGACAGTAAGTTTGTTTCTAAACTGGATAGCCCTATCACTTCTCGAAACTGTTCTCCCTGGAGGTCCAGCAAGGGTCATTCTAAGGTCACTACGAGGGCCGGCCACGCAGGCTATACTAAGTCCAGTATTACTACAGGAAGACACCGATGTACGCGAAAAGACCGGCGATGTTTGGTAGAGACAAACTGCAGCTAAAAACTGCATACTGCTTGAATCAGACCCAGTCACAAAGGTGGAAAGAACATGTTCTAACCATGTTGTTACCACGTGACCAACACCCATACATAACTGTTTAACCAAGTTGATCTGTTTGTTTATTTCTTGTATGCGTCGACGACTTCTTTCAAAGGTCATTTTCGCTTTCTTTTCAAAATTTGCAGATACTCACATTGTCATAGATGAAACGATCTTAGAAGAAGGGCAACTTGATAATAATGGTAAAAATTTGCTTTGTTATACATCGTGTCCGTTCGAATTACAAAGGAAGAGTAATTTTGTCAATAGTGTACAGAATTTCTGTTGTTAAAACAAAACTGTGCCAAGATATTTCGTCGAGGATTATAGCTGTTACTCTCAAGTTCTATTGAACGTTTTTTGTCGTTTCTATTTTATGTAGGAGTTCAAAATATTGCTGCTGTTAATCACATAATATCATGGCAGAAACTGCAATATGATTTTGGATTTTATAAAACCGATTTTCTCACGAACGTGGTAAGTTTGTTAGCGCCATTCATGATCCCAATTGAAAGAAGAAGTGTGTATATTCTTTCATCAGTATTTTCCATCATGAAATAGTTATCGTACCATTCTCATCTCAACAGGTTATCCTTGTGTTATCCGAAGGAAAGTCTGTGTTACAAGTAAGCACCTACAATCCGTTTTCACATCTCAGTTTTGACGGACGAAAACAGCCCAACTCCACCACCACCAACAACAACAACGATAATATATAACAGCAACGGCAACAATAATAAGGGAGTTTGGCAAATACAACGACAACGTCAATGAAGACGTGCTCGTTAACAATAGCATAGGGACCCTATGACAAAGGAGTCGATAAATTGTCAACAACAAAACAACAACAGCAACAGCAACAACAACAACAACAGCAACAGCAACAGCAACAACAAACAAAGTTTTCTACTTCTATCTAGGCAGACTCGCGTGTACAAATTTCCGTCAAGAGGCCTCCAGTTTTGTTTGAGAAAGTTCTTCAAAGTTTTGATGAAAGTTTTGTAAGCAATGCGAGGAAATATATTGGTCTAGCACACTTGATAAAATATGAAATAACTCAAGATGTTCAAAAGGTCGGTGTTCATCAATAATTTGTAAATCTATCATTGTAGCATAGGTCTAATTGTGTCATAATGAAATGCAATCAATAGTTTATTTATTCGCTTCTAAATCACAGATTGTTGATCGAATATTATTATTATATTGCTTATTTGACGTTAAGTCAACTAAACAACCTCAACAATTAACTTATATTATTATAGTACATAGAGGAAGATTTCGTAGAAATGAGACAAGCGGACTCTAATGGGATAACTGTAGAAAAATTTCATGCTCTTCTTAGCCTGGCCAGGTAAGAGCGTTTATATAATCGGCTAACGAGTGTTTTATGCCCGTTGTCACCCAATTCACTCGCATAAATAATTTCAATGCATGCTTACCTTTGTTTCATTCTATGTTTACCTCATCATAACAGTGGTAACTAGGCATGTTAGTTATCCGAAAATGCGAATTGGGCGACATCGTAACAACGAGCAGAAACATGTGTTACACACGCAAAAATCTCACATCTTGTCACATCTTGTTGCAAGCAAGCTTATCGACAAGTTTTATTAATGTTGTCATTTTATCAAGTTGCTACAAGGTTGTCACTCACAACTTGTTAACAAGTTGCTGAATTGCAAGACGATAACAAGTTGTTGGAACAACTTGTGACAAGTCTGTTGAGTCAACAACCTTGTAGCAAGTTGTCCACAAGTCGTTGACAACTTGTCAACAAGCTGGGAACAAGCAGTGCGAACACATCCTGATAACAAGTTATTGAAACAGCATTGGTACAAGTCTGCTGCAGGTTTGTTACAACTTGTGCGTTTTTATACGTGTGTAGCTGACCAGATGTATTGTTGAGCTGTAATTTTCATGGCACAGCTTATACATTTTCCTTGTTCTATTCGTTCTCGTACGCTTTTTCTTCTCATTGTATTTCTGTTTAGGTTAATGGCTATAAGCCACGGGCGAAAACATATTTTAAAAGAAGATTGGATCAGAACAAAACAGTTGGAAGAGTTACGACAAAATGGTTTAAGTCGTAGACCCAACCCGTAGAAAGAGTATTTATTTAAACAACCCTACGATAATCTTGTCTCTTCCTCTGGAAACAAAATACTGATACAACGAATATTAATGATAAATTGTTCGATAACTACATTATTCTTCTTCGTTCATATATAATTATAGGATAAATTATAATATGTGCCTCTTGTACTAAAAGAAGCTTGTGTTTACTCTATAAATCTAGTTTCACTTCAACGGTGTCGTAATAGAACGTAGCCCTTGCAAGCGACGTCACAGCACACATAATCTGTTTGGTTTCCACTAATTAAGAACAAACTTTGCGTCAAATGCCGCCACTAATTAGTCGTCAAAGCAAGGCTGCGGTTGTTGCTTTTGTGTGAGAATTTAGAAAGGCCACTTTTTGCCGAATTCAATCCACCATCGCTGCTGTCTGCAGGAGTGCTCGCGATGATTTTTGCCACCCAAAATGGCGGGTTATTTAGTCGTGAACAGATCAAGGTGACCGATGTAATAGAGTGTCAATACAATCAGTGAAGACTGATTTACATACAGCACACAAAAGACAAGATAGATTCAGACTATAATGACTTGTTCGCGACAGTTTAACGACCAAATGGAATCAGACTTAATGGACGTAGTTATTGAATATACGCATTCATTTGCGAGTTATTTATCCCCCTCCACTCACATAAGGCCCCTCTCTAATACGACCGCACCTTTTAGAAGAAGAAAATTATTTGGGGTAAATTAATAACCCACTATCTGTTAATCCCCACTTTTCAATAAATACCCCCTCGAACGTGCCATAAATATTTCCCTGGGGAACGGGGGGAGAGTTAATAGAAGATTTACGGTACTTAAAAAATGGTAAAAGTGAATTAAAATTCCAAGAAAATGAAATGGAAGCATTGTAATAATGTCAACTCCCCCCCGGGAATCATTCCAGAACGCGCGAAGCCCGAAGCATCCTTGATTACCATGGAGTTTTCTACGTTTAAACGCGTTTTTTTCAAGCGATCTGTATTTCCATATTAATATCTTTAAATGTGCAGCAAAATGTTTTCCATAGATGATATTGTTTGGGCGAAATCGTCGGTAGCAAGAGAGATTTTTTGGCCAGCAAAGGTGGGGTGAAATTCATTTGTTTGACACTTCAAATGATGTTTATATAATCGTTTTAAATAAATATGCTTTGATTTTAGCTGTTTTGTTTTGTGGAAAACACCACGTTTATTGATATACAGGAAGGCTTTCTTTATGTTCTGTAAGCAGTTGTTCTTCATCTGTGTAATATTGCAGATTGAAAGCTTTGCCTATAGATAAACGTGCTGTTAGGCTGTTAGCAGTTTATATTACTCCATGTCGCTATGCCATTGTTATTATAAAACGCACAAAGAATTTATACTTTGATTTCGTTTTGATGTGTACTATTTTTGCGAGTTTATGGATGTATATAAATTAAGGCAGTATTTAATAGAGAGTTGGTTGATGTATGCTGTGCAGAAGTATTAAAGAAAATCAGTGCAAGTTGTTTTGAAATAGTTTACAATTATCCAGCTGGCAACTATTCTCCACAAATTGGAAGCAATCCAGTTCTTGTACACTGATTTGTGTCAGGACATTTTCCAAGGGTGTACATGTAAAATACCGGCAATCGTAGCAATTGCGGGATTCTCAATAATAATAATTTCAAGCAGGATGGTATCTGAACAAAACTGAACACATGCTATCTGAACAAAACTGATAGCTGTGTGGCCAGACTGGAAAGCTTGTGGTGCGAAAGGATTTTGCCTGTATGTTTCTTCATATGCACAATCTCAGAAATCTCCTTTGTGCATTTTGCAAACTTTCCAGTCTGGTGACAAAGGCAATTTAGACTCTCTGGCTTTTTCAGCCATTTTGGACAAGTTTTTTTGGGAAAAAGATTGTTAAGAATCTCTATTCTAATTGTAGTATTTGTGTATAGAGTTGGGCAAAAATTAGACATTCTAGAAAAGATCCCCACTTCCCTTATTAAGGAGTATGGGGGGGGGGGGAGGTGAGGGGAAGATCTACTGCTGATAATAGTAAAATGTACTAGGACATTTGAAGTGGGGGTTTAAATTCCAATGTTTTATGTGGGGAAAGTGTGGATTTTGTCTGGAATGACCAAATGATGCAAATTTGAAAAAGATTCTTCAAGAAATTGTCCTATATATGATATGCCGTACAAATTGTAAAGAGCATCCAATCCACATCAACAAAATGCAATTCAATATATGCTTTGATAATTTCGTGTTTCGTTACTGTCGTTCCAATTGAAGTCTTCCTGAAATATTGCATCAATTCATTACCTAGAGTTTATCAATTCATTCGTGAAAAATTGATCAACTTCCTGTGTGTGTGAATGGACCAATGGCGTCTCATTTCAGTGACTGATTGACCAATTGGGAACAAGTATGCTAGTAAACAGGAAGTTGAGCAATTTTTGAGCAAATGTATTGATCAACTTATGTAATGAATTGATGTAATATTTTCGGAATACTTGGAACGACAGTATATATAGTATTTGGTAAAAAAATTGTGTCCCATTAATTGTCAACTGTGGTGAGAGGTGATATTTTGACTTGTAATTTCAAGAGGTAAATAGGATTGACTATGCTATATGTTGCCAGGTGCTTCTATTGAGAACCCTGCCAGGATGAGGCATTTATAAACTGTCTCAATGCCATGTAGTATGCCTTATACTGGTAATTGTTGAGAAAGTTGATATGTACTTTATTATTTTACTCTCATTCTGTCTAATGCCAGACAATTTTACACATTATTTTACTCTTATACCACATTACCCTTATATACATGAAGTTAGCTCTTGACAACTGCACTCTGTAGCTCAGTGGTCGGAGCCTGTACCAGGTCGCAGGTTCAATTCCTGCCAGAGGGTTATAATATTTATATAGTTTTTGCTCGAAATTTTCATCTACTAAAACCCTTCAATGTTGAATTTTAGACATTAAGCTGCAATGCACTGTAATGTGTCCTAATGTAAAATAAAATACCTGGATGCTAATAGGTTAACACATTCATTTCAGGTGATTGAATCAGACAGCGATTTAGATGATAACCAAAAGACGAAGCCCGCCATTGCTTATGTTAGTTTCTTAGCTGAAGATACTTTGTGAGTTTCACCTTGTACTTTATTGTGACATTTGTTATTGTTACTATTAGTCTGGGGGTAATCGGTAATTATCTTTTCATGTACACAGTCACATAAAAACGCACAAGTTGTAAAAAACCTGCAGCAGACTTGTACCAATGCTACAGTATTTCAACAACTTGTTATCAGGATGTGTTTGCACTGCTTGTTCCCAGCTTGTTGACAAGTTGTCAATGGCTAGTTGTTGACTCAACAGACAGTTGTTCCAACAACTTGTTATCATATCGCAATTCAACAACTTGTTAACAAGTTGCGAGTGACAACCTTGTAGCAACTTGATAAAATGACAACATTGTTACAACTTGTTGACAAGCTTGCTACAAGCCAGTTGTGAACACATCTTGTTGACAAGGTGTGAGATTTTGATGTGTCAATGATAAGGAATTATCTGTTTTACTAAACTATAATTTTGTTTTTCCAGCGAAGCAATTAGAAAAGCATCAAATTTACAACTTTTCAACTGTGAGAGAAAAGAACATTTTCTGAAAAAAGGTCGAAGTAAGTGGCTAGTATTGAGAAGCATCTTTCTATATTCACAACACTTTTTCCATGTCTTTAACCTAAATGTAAGGTTTTTTAAAAAAATTTTCCTGTATATTCTAGGTTTAAAGAAACAAGGGAAAAGACTACAATTTGAGTCTGCAGTTAAAGAAGCTGATAGATGTATAAAATTGCATGGTAAGGTTTAGTAAAAGCGGTCTTATAGTGGACTAAATATAGATACTTTGTCCTTAACAGAGAGAGAGCAGTTTATAACTGACAGAGCTTGCCAGTATAAGTAAAGTTAGTTTAGTTTAGGTTTCCTCCTGTAGTAACACTGGATCAATAAGAGATGACCCTTACTGGACCTCTAGGGAGAACAGTTTAGAACTGATAGAGCTATCCAATATAAATAAAGATAGTTTAGTTTAGGTTTCCTCCTGTAGTAACACTGGATCAATAAGAGATGTCCCTTACTGGACCTCTAGGGAGAACAGTTTAGAACTGATAGAACTATCCAGTTTAAATAAGGTTAGTTTAGTTTAGGTTTCCTTCTGTAGTAACACTGGATCAATAAGGGATGAACCTTACTGGACCTCTAGGGAGAACAGTTTAGAACTGATAGAGCTATCCAGTATAAATAAAATTAGTTTAGTTTAGGTTTCCTCCTGTAGTAACACTGGATCAACCCTCCTGTAGTAACACTGGATCAATAACGAATGACTCTTACTGGTCCTCTAGGAAGAACAGTTTAGAACTGATAGAGCTATCCAGTATAAATAAAATTAGTTTAGTTTAGGTTTCCTCCTGTAGTAACACTGGATCAATAAGAGATGACCCTTACTGTGCCTCTAGAGAGAACAGTTTAGAACTGATAGAGTTATCCAATTAAATTTTGTAGCAGTGCGATTGATACAGTAGATGATACTAAAAGGACTAAACAAAACGTACACACATCTAGACATTAATGAACCGTCTGAAATATTGCACACACTAATCGTTCACGTTACATACTATATACATATTAAGAGTTCAATTGCCACCTCGAAGACCCATTTAAAATCACTTGTTTTCAGGAAAACGGAAAAATACCCCAAGCAAATCATCTTTAAAAACGAAAACAGAAGCAAGTTCGCCACGTACTAGAAGAAGCAGCCTCTTAGACCGAGATAAACCAAAGACAAAATGTAGTTTACCATCTATTGTTGAGGAAACCCGTGACGATTTTGCCAACAAAGCTTCTACAAGCACCGAACGAAACGAAACAGACAAATACAAAAGCAAAATTGTAACGAAAAGGGGTAAGGGTAGACCAAGGGAACGAAAAAACGAGATGGATTTTAAGAACGGGGATAAATTTGAACAAATTGAAAAGGGTAAATTGAACCTTCGTAAAAGTGAATTTGGTTTAAGCGAACATGAAAACGAATTGAATATTGAAAATGGAGGACATTTAGGGGACGTTTGTACAAAAAGCAATCGAAAAAAGCCAGTTTTGGCGGTTTGTAGTGAGAATGAAGTTGGGAAGGGCAAAAACTGCATTGCAAAAGAGCAGGAAAATAAATGTGAATCTGTGAACGTGTGTTTAGTTAGTTCTGCAGACGAACTAAAAGAAAGAAACGAGTCAAATAATTTGAATGAGCCCTCAACAAGGAGAAAAAGCCCAAGGAAAGTAAATATAGAGCTTGAAATGGCTAGTAATTCTTCTCAAGAATCGGATTTGAACGATATAGGAACGAAAGCGACTCGTTTTGGCTGTTTAGGAACTGAGTTTACTGAAAATACAGTTAGTAAAAAGATTAATAGACGAAGAACTAGTTTGAAAGATAAAGTGAAATTTTGTTTGCGGAAGAAACGAAGTAGCTCTTCTGAAAAGAAAACGGAATCCAGTTCTGTTCGTAAAAAAGGTAGGAAAAGTAATCACGACAATAATTTAGAAAGCATTGCTGAAAAATGCGAAGGTAAAATAGATGAAACGATTCTAAAACGGGCTAGAAATGAAATTGAAACTAACGAATCGGTCGAAAATGACGGAGCAGAGTTTAGAAAAGAAAATAAGCGGCCGCGAATGACATTACGCGAAGAAAGGAGAGAGAATATTAACACAGAAAGATGCATAGCCAAAGTTGAGGAGCCATTATCCAATGCGAAGTCGGGATTAAAGACACAAAATTCTTCCCACCAAAACAACGCCATGGACATTGATGAAAGTTTATGTAGCAAAAACAATGAAAATACCGAAGCAGTTCACAGTAGCACTAAAACAAAGCGATCTTTAAAGGCTGTAGCCAATTGTTTGGATGGTTTAAACGGTCCTTCCTGTAACAATGCTAATGGTTTGCGAAGTTTAGAATTGGAAGATATTCATGCGAAAAATAACTGTGATGATAGCGGTCTTGCTAACGAGAAAGCGGAAGAGATGTTTGGATGTGATGAAAATAAATTTGAAAATTTGGTGGAAAAGGAAGAAAGTGCAGATGGAAAAGACAATGAAAGTGATATCGAAGGTTAGATTTTGTTATTCTTTTTTCTATAAATATTTTAATAGACAAACTTGGTTAACGTTGTTTACATGCCTTGTTACTATTGTTCTAGTTTTGCGAAAATATAGAATAGAACGAAGGTGACTAAACATTATATGAGGTATTAACTCGTGTAGATCATTCTAATTGTTAGTTACCTTTGTTCTATTCCATGTTTCTGAAAACTAGATCAATAGTAGCTAGGCATGTGAGTTATCCAAAGTTGTGAATTGGATATATACAAGCGCGTTAGCCAAAATTGTGTATTATTTATTAAACAGTATGTCAGAATCAGGGCGCTTATATATAAAGCCCTGTCCTTATAGACCAGTTTGTAATGTCCACTGTGCATTCAAATGACGCGTTTTGCGTCTGGATAAAATTGCAGTTGAATTATAACATGTAGCTGAGACTGGAAGATTGAAAATAGGCAATATCAAAGTGTTCAATTGTTCAATCATTCATTTGTGTTTCACATATAGCCACAATGGAATTAAAATGTGATTTGACTATGCAAAAAAGTTGCTCAACGAACAATCTGTTTTCGCACGGTTGACTCGCTTCAAATCATTTATAATTTTCTTTACACAGAATAGGAAACACATGCTAGTATAAAAATTATTTAACGAACAGTTCTTGATATATTGACAGATTTGTTGTTCTTATACAGAAAACGAAAAAGATGACTGCAGTTCTGATGACGATTCGTTACCGGAAGCATTCTCACTGTCACCCAGTAAGTTGAAAACAAATCTTACTTACAATAAAGGATTGTTCGTACAGTTTAGAACTGATAGAGCTATCCAGTATAAATAGAGTTAGTTTAGTTTAGGTTTCCTCCTGCAGTAACACTGGATCAATAAGAGATGGTCCTTACTGGACCTCTAGGAAGAACAGTTTAGAACTGATAGAGTTATCCAGTATAAATAAAGTTAGTTTAGTTTAGGTTTCCTCCTGTAGTAACACTGGATCAATAAGAGATGGTCCTTACTGGACCTCTAGGGAGAACAGTTTAGAACTGATAGAGTTATCCAGTATAAATAAAGTTAGTTTAGTTTAGGTTTCCTCCTGTAGTGACACTGGATCAATAAGAGATGACCCTTACTGGATCTCTAGGGTGAACAGTTTAGAACTGATAGAGCTATCCAGTATAAATAAAGTTAGTTTAGTTTAGGTTTCCTCCTGTAGTAACACTGGATCAATAAGGGATGACTCTTACTGGACCTCTAGGGAGAACAGTTTAGAACTGATAGAGCTATCCAGTATAAGTACAGTTAGTTAATTCAGATTTCTTCCTGTAGTAACACTGGATCAATAAGAGATGATCCTTACTGGACCTTCAGGGAGAGCAGTTTAGAACTGATAGAGCTATCCAGTATAAATAAAGTTAGTTTAGTGTAAGCATGCAAACTAAAATCTAAAAACCTTGAAAATTATTTATGTATACATTCTCTGTTGATTTTTAAGGTACAAAGAAGGATTTCCTGCCAGGTGATGTTGTCTGGGCGAAACATATGAAGTTCCCATATTGGCCTGCACAGGTATTTTCTTTAACAAAACTTGTCTTTTGATGCCGATTTGGTTTTAAGATCCAATTCTGAATCCAGAGAAAAATCACTGCTCTTACTTGATATCTACTTTTAAGATTGGTAGAGCACCTTATCACAAGCAAAAGACGCATTACAACATTATATTCCTGCCTAAATCTGACTGTAAATGGTAAGTGAGAATTTTTGGCCTGCATGTTATGTTTTCCATTGCATTTTATGTAATATATCATACACGAGAAGGAGTTTATTATAGTGATTTGAAACACCGAAAAGTGTGTTGAAAAACAAGGCGCTAGCCGAGTTTTTTAACATACTTTGAGGTGTTTTTAAATCACTATAATAAACGACTTCGAGTGTATGATATAGCTTCTCAAACACACCAGTATTTAAAGAGAAATTCAACGCGAAAGTTGAGTTAATTTATGGGTGTATTACCGTGGTATCAAGACTTAGACAACGATACGGCGGTGATCTCCTTTGTGTTTTGCTCATGAATTATTCATGAGTTTGAGAAGTCTAATTCCTACTCTGTTCTTTAGTATCAAAGTACCAAAGAAGAACATAAAATCATTTACTGAAGATAACGAAACGTATTTACGCTATAAAGTTAGTGAATTTTATCAGTATAGTCATCTTGAAGTATGATATTGTACAATATAATACGATGAAAACATTTAGTGTTACTGTAGAATATACAATAGATTAAAGTAGAAGAGAATACAATAGAAGGCAATGGAATAATGTACAATAGAACAATAGAATTAATAGAATGGAATGGAATAGGGTAGGGTAGTGATAGGGTGTACGGTATGGTATGGTGTATTGTATGGTGTATGGTGCATGGTGTGGTGTATGGTATGGTTTATTGTATGGTATGGTTTGGTGTATGGTATGGTGTATGGTATGGTGTATGGTATGGTGTATGGTATGGTGTATGGTATGGTGTATGGTATGGTGTATGGTATGGTATGGTATGGTGTATCAATACAATACACAATGTTGTCATTTTGCCTTGGTAAGTGCTATAAAATATCGTGATTATTTCAGAACCAAGAAATACCGCCCTACTTACGCAAAGAATTCGAGCAGGCCGTTGAGCAAGCAGATGAAATTTTAGTAAGGCGTGGTAAGTGTGAACATACTATTAGATATTCAATGTGTGAGTTAACCTGTCTGTCAACCTCGCAAACCAGGCTCTTTACCTCCCCCCCCCCCAATAGATCTAATCGTTTTATAATATTTTAGTCTTTCAGAAAGATGATATTCTGATGGATGATATAGAAGGTAATAGTTTTTTTATTTACACAATCGCTTTACACCCATTTGTCATTTCTATTTTGTGTCCGTCTAGCGTTATTGAAAAAGGAAACCTAAATTCATGCTCTATAGTTCTAGGAGTTCTAAATGTTCTCCCTAGAGGTCTAGTAAGGCCCATCCCTCGTTGATCCCAGTATTACTACAGGAGGAAACCTGCAATGTTATGTAGAGTTTTATGTATTTTTGTTTCCAGACCAAGTTTCTGACCTCCGTGACGACGACGACGACGATGAGCCACTGTCGCCTAGCAATGTTGAACAGGATAAACCAGTTCATGTAGTAGACAAACTGGTTAGTGAACCAGATGAACCAGTTGAGAAACCGGAAGATGGTGAAAGCGGGTTTGACACTTCAGAAATGGAAACTGAGAATCAGGAATTGGCGGGAAATGGCCGACGTCAGCGGAAAAGAAAGTAAGGAATGCTAAATAAAGTTTAATTTTTCAAATATAGTTTAGTATTAAGGTCCAGTAATGTAACATTACGTTTTCCCAAGCCAAAATGAAGTTTCTCTTTCAGACGCGAACAATTATTGTGTATAACGTATTCTTTCATCTATCTATTCAAATATTTGTAGGCAAGTCACCCGATACAGCAATATATTAAACGAACTGCACCGTTGTAAGGTTGGTAACAGAGAGTTACTGTTTTTAAATAATTGAGTAAGTAACGACGTTCAAAATGATTAACATTTGACCAATATATATGTATATATATTGCTTTAGCAACGACTTTTGGATATTTATCGAGAGAAAATGGTTTCATCTCGTCACAAAACGTTCAAATACGGCACAGTCACTGAGAAAAACTATTTAAAACACAAGGGAGGTTTTGGTCCTATACAAGACGATGAAACGGTGAGCTGCAGTATAATGAACTAACGTTCTGGTTACCTTGGTAACTATTTACTTGCTTATCCAGTCATCTAAATTTACATCTAACTATATTTACATCTAACTATATTTACATCTTATCACCATTTCTCTAGCGTGAAGAAATTGTAAAATTACTGAAAACTTGGTATGATGCAGAAACAAAGCAGTCTTCCGTAACACTAGACTATATCTGGGGTGTCTGGTTACCAGAGGTTTGTTCTATGTTTAGTAAACTAAATGTATTTATACTGGATAGCTCTATCAGTTCTAAACTGTTCTCCCTAGAAGTCCAGTGAGGTTTTAGTATTTAGTAGAAGAGGGAATCCTGAGAAAACCTGCGGTGGTTGGTAGAGTCAAACTGGAAGCACTCTTCTCACATGTGACTGAGGCGAAATTGTAATTATGCAGATGTATATCACAGAATCGAACTCTTGTCAGAGAGGTGAAAGGTACACATTACCCAATTTTCTCCAAGAAAACTGAGGGACCCAGCACCCCCCTGTTTTGGTAATTTGTCCAGTGATTTTTCTTATTATAGGCATTGTTATTGCAGGCTTCAAATCAGCATGAATAATTTCTACTTTATGTATCTCAACGACAACAGCATCTAACATTTTTCTCCAACACGTTTTTATAAAATCTGTCTTTCAGGCAATGATATATTACATTCAAATCACTGACAATCTTTCTGCCGAGGACGCACAGAAGTTGTACTTAGACCATGCAAAACACGTGGACAAGAGAGATGTGGAAGAAACCAGAAGTTGGTTGAAGAAGAAAACAATAGACAAAGCGACCATGGACGAAACTGTGGAGAGAGCAAAGCAGAAATTACTCGGCCAATACTCGATAGTTAAATAGAATTTGGACCAATGGGGTGGTTTTCAGTAAGCGTCACGGGGCAGCAGATGATGGTCAATTGCATTATTTTCTCCCTCTGATAACTGCAGGTTGACCACCATCTGCTGCACGATAAATTAGCGCGCGAAACGGAGCCCTGAGAATAATTCAAAAATTTGGTAAACTGAAAGTGTTTAGATTTCCTTCTTTATTACTTTAAGCTTTTCTTGTTATAGACACAGTCATAACGTGTTATTTTGCTAAGCTAATTCTTCTAGAAAGTGCAAAACACTAGTCTGACTATAGTTGTTTCAAATTCTTATGCAACTCTCATGACCGGTCAAACGAGCAAAACTCTCATCAAAATTTGAACCAGCTCAAACTTGATGAGAGTTGATGAGAGTTGGTGGTCAAACGCGAGCAAGAGTTGCAACTCTCATCAACTCTCATCCTCAGACCTAAAATCTCTCAGTTCGATCTATTTGCCATCTTCTAAACTACCGGTTACCATATTCTGATGCACGATAATGCTTATAGTGAAGTCTCTATTGAAACATTTACTCTGTGGAAATATTGTATAGCTTATATTAAGCTTTTCTTTACTGACTTATTTTTCCGCTATATAAGAAACGGAAGTACGGGACAAAGCTAACTAATAGATAGCATAGAGTAGTAGAGATGTTTGTGTTATGTGAACAGATTGAAAGCTTATGTTAAGCTGCTTGAGTTCTTGGTGTGTGTGCAAACTTAAAGCAATAGCTAGTTTTTTATATAAACTAAAGTATTATTTTTTTCTACTGCATTCTACTTGGTCCAATTTCTGACAAAGCAACACCGATATAATGTATTATTGGGTATTTTTGTTTTAATATTTTAGAAAATCATCTAATATTTTACTGGTAATCAATAGTACCGATTATTGGTCCTTTGTCACGATCTGGTGATCGGAATGTTCCATCAGTCTTTTCATCGTTTTGAAAATCCAACTGTTCTCCATGCCAGTCAGTCACTCATTGTTTTGACTTGGCAATTATGCAAAGGCCTATTGTACCACATCAGAACTGAAAGTAGTCGCGTCACATATGTAGCCCAATATACAGAGGGTGCCCCCCCCCAAAAAAAGTCCCCCTATAGAAATCACTCTGTTGTTAAACGTGCGTTGTTATAGCTACTCTGGGAATTTAAAATAGCTTCTAAAACGAACAGCAACACAAAAATGTCAAATTACAAATTCGTCTTACCGTCAGTTCGAGTAAGAATGGTTCAACTGACTACAGAGCAACGAGTATTTGTCGTAACAACTTATACGTCGCGTTAAATTATTTGGACGACGGGAAGTTGTAAATACTTCCGCCGTTCATGTACAATTCAATTAAATTCCCAAAGGTATAATAACGCACAAGAGTGGTTTCTAAAGGGGGACTTTTTGGGGGACACCCTGTGTAGCCCAATATATACTAATGCTAAAATTGATGGCATGGAGAACAGTAGGATTTTCAAAACAATGAAAAGGCAATGGAACATTCCGAGCACTGGACCATGACTGGATTGCACTAGTGTATGTTGTTATGCTAAGTGTTATGTCAAGGACCGGTCCCCATATGCCATAACCTGCCATAACTACTGAAAAATATTAAAACATTAGTATTCTGTTTAGAAAATAAAATCTGGGCCAGCTGTGGCATCAAATTGCGCCCAAGGTTTCAAGGTCAGCGCTCTTTCTTTTTAAAAACTGCGCATCGCTCTAGCGCATTGAGCAAGAAAAATGTCAAACGTTCATTTTCTTTGCTAAATTGCGTTCTACAATTCAGAATTTTGAGATAAGAGACTAATAAACTTATTTTCTTAATAAACAGGCACCTATTCTTGATTACTGTGGTCTAAAGTATAGGAAACGTGGAAAGAATAGCGAAATATTGTCGTTTGTTTACCGCCTGTCGGTCGACGGTGTCGTACAAATTTGTATTTTTCTGGAAAGTTCAGCTCCTTTTCTGTACGCTTGGCGCCTTTCTGTGGTGACATTAGGTAAGGTGGTTCGTAATTATATGTGGAATTATTGTTTAGTGTAGTTTTATCTGGAAAATATGTTTATTTAGGGTTGTAAATCGGCTAATGCCTTCCTGATTGCCGACCTATCGTCATTTCATCCAGGATTCCAGGGTGCATTCGGTGTAAAACTGTAAATGCTACGCCGAAGATACGCCAAAGCAGTCGCAACGCTACGCCAACATTCCACCCTAGCCCATTCTTCCGACTCTCACCCACGCCAGGGTGTATGACTGTATGAGTCAGTTCTGCAAAAATTCCACAAGTTTTAGGCCCATTTTTGAGAAGTTTAAAGTCATTCGCAGTTTAGTGACATTATTTTGGGCCGTTACCGTGTTACGCCGTTTGAATCGTTTGACGTATTTATTATTTTATTGGTATTTATGCGCTGCCAAGTTAAAAACAGCGTACGCCACTACGCCAGGAAAGATGATTGTGTGCCAGTACGCCAATCAAGGCTTACTGTAGCTCTACGCCGAAGATCTTCCGATTAATAGACTACACCGAATGCACCCCGGCATTTCATGACAGCAAAAAATTGCCGACCTTCAATTATACTTTTCTATAAATGCGAATTAGAGTAAAAGAGAAAAGCAGATGGAGAAATATTCTTCTGTTATGTTCAGGTTTATAAATGTAAATGTTGGCTATTTTACCGCAGGCACATTTTATTGAAAAATCAAATTGGCTGACCTATTTCCGACCTGCTTTTTTGCTAACTTCAGAGGCCAGTCTATTACTACCGAAAACTATTTATATACTGTTTCTTTATATCAAAATTTCTGGCAGATAAATTATGGCTTCAGTTCAAAATAACCAGTACCCACGCTTCAACCTTCATCGCCGAACCCAACCAAGCGGAAGTGTTCAGAAATACAGACCTCGGCGAATTGTGCCTAATGACGTACAACTGAGCCAGGAGGGCGATAAACGTCGATCGTTGCCTGCCAACATGTCCCAGAATCCCACAACATCCAATACGAAACAGGGACGTAAACGTAGAGTTTCAGAGGCAACACCAGGATTGCATCCTGTTGCTAAAAAGAAACGGCCAAGATCCGAGGGAGATTTTGGCACAGCCAGGGCGTTGCGTTTTAGTCCATATGCTGGATCAACAGAACATCTACCAAAGTGTGAGGAAAGAAGTTTAGAAAGGGTAGGGTTAATTGGTAAATTATTTTAAGTTACTGCAGTAGCCTCTACCACCATTATATTACTGCCATCATCATTTCCAGCAACATCAACATTATCATCATTACCACCATTACCATCATCATCAACATCATCATCACCACCATTACCATCATCATCAACATCATTACCAACATCATCAACACCACCATTACCATCATCACCAACATCATCACCATTGATCATCATCATCACCACCATTACCATCATCACCAACATCATCACCATCATCATCATTACCACCATTACCATCATCACCACCATCATCACCAACATCATTGATCACCATCATCATCATCATTACCATCATCACCAACATCATCAACATCATCATTACCATCATCATCATCAACATTATCATCATTACCACCATTACCATCATCACCAACATCATCACCATCATCATCATCACCACCATTACCATCATCACCAACATCATCATCACCAACATCATCACCACCATTACCATCATCGCCAACATCATCATCACCAACATCATCACCATCATAACCATCATCACCAACATCATCATTACCATCATCACCAATATCATCAACATCATCACCATCATCATCATTACCACCATTACCATCATCACCAACAGCATCAACATTATCATCATCACCACCATTACCATCATCACCAACATCATCATCACCAGCATCATCACCATCATCATCATCATCACCACCATTACCATCATCACCATGACCATCATCACCAACATCACCATCATCATCATTACCATCATCACCACCATCATCATCATCATCATCATCATTACCATCATCACCAATATCATCACCATCATCATCATTACCATCATCACCAACAGCATCAACATTATCATCATCACCACCATTACCATCATCACCAACATCATCATCACCAGCATCATCACCATCATCATCATCACCATTACCATCATCACCATGACCATCGTCACCAACATCACCATCATCATCATTACCACCATTACCATCATCATCACCATCATCATCATTACCACCATTACCATCATCATCAACATCATCAACATTATCATCATTACCATCATCACAATCATCATTACTACCAGCATAACCACCATCATCATTACCAACATCACTATTATTACCAGTATCACCATCATCATTATCACTACCATCACAATTACAACCATCACCATAACATGAACCACCATCACTACCACAATCACTGAGCTAAGAATAAAAATTCTGTATTTTCAGCTAAGCCAACAGATTTTGGAGGACTATCTTGCTACAAGACAAGCCCCACAACGTTATGAACAAAAACTTCACTTGAGAGATTACCTGTTATCAATTTTTAGAACAGCATTTCCAGGTAAAGTGGAACAGTTCTTGTGAATTTTTAGCTACTAACTTCCAGAAGAAGGGCCCTCGCTCGAAACGTCGAAGTTCATATTACATTTTCAGGTACGTTTGACCCTACAAAACCTTCAGCATATTATATTTATATATTTTCCAGGGTGTTCACTGCATATCTGTGGTTCAACTTTTAATGGCTTGGCAACGAACGAGAGTGATATAGACTTGTGTTTACTACTGTCTGAAACAAGAGAGGTTTGCGACAAATTTTACACGTATGCATATGTCATTAAACTAATCAGATAAACACACCATATTTATGTATTTATCAAAGATTTTTATACGTTAAAGCCTGGATTTTTTTCATAACATTGATAATAATGTTGGATAATGATGATCTGGGCTAGAAATTCAAGTTTTGCCAAATTCTGAAATAAAAAGGAAGTGTATTTGATCATAATGCAGTCATTATTTAACAAAGATCTTTGCATGTTCTTCTCAGATTGACCAAAGATTTGAAGCACGAAGGATACTTCATCAACTGAACAGCATGTTGAAACGATCAGGTGAGTCAACTTAATTAGTTTTAAGTTGCTTATAATAAGCCAGTTCGGAGTTTCGACTGAGCATTCAAAAAATGACGTGTTCTGCGTCGGGATACAATTGCCGTTGAATCACAACATGTAGCTGAGATGGGAAGAATTGAAATATGCAAATCAGAGAACTGTTCAATCATCCATTTGTGTTTTCATATAGCCACAATAAAACTGTCACTAGCTAAATAACTTTTAATACCAGCATATTTGTCTGCTGTGTAAAGGGTCATTCCATGTCAATTCATCATAAGGTTGTAATCCACTTCTTGGGATTCGGCCTATTTTTTTCACCATTAGTAGACATTAGTAACTAGTAAGAAATGACTGTATACAAAATTTGAAGTGAATATCTCAAACAGTTGTTGATTTACAGCTCATTAAAAATTGCCTGATTTTAGGGTGTTTGCCTGATTTTAGAGTGTTTGCCTGATTGTAGAGTGTTTGCCTGATTTTTGAGTGTTTGCCTGATTTTAGAGTGTTTGCCTGATCAAATTCCACTTCCGGAGGAGTAGTATAACTTCAAAAGCTCATAAAATTTTCATTATTGCTCCCATTCCTCTAAAAGTCATTAAGTCAACACTGTAAATGTTTTTATGCCAAGGAATCTGACAATGGTATCAGAAAGATCATGTTGCAACGGGTACCCATTATTTTTAATGATAAAATAATGTTCTCACTTTTGAGAATTTTACGACCTATTATTATTATTATTAATCTATATTTATACAGGTTGTTTATAGAATCTATGAGAATGTACAATTAAGCAGAGATGAGTCATTACCGTATTTATACTCTCTAAGATAGGAGGATTTTTTGTATCTACAATCAGCATTGCTCTTTCATGAACTTTTTCAAGCTTGTTAATTTGTGTAGAAGGCAATCCCAAGTACAACGTAGAGGCCAACAATTTTCGATGTCTCCGACCACATTAAACGTTATACTGTATGTCATCTGAAAGAGCAAACTTTAAACTACCAAAAAAGGCCAAATTTACAATTTGCATCTTAGGGAGGCGAGTTTCACCTTAGGTTGAAAAACGTATTTTAACATACAATTTTAATGTTCTCACTTTTGAGAATTTTACGACCTATGTATTTCATACGCATGCATGTTTTATTCTTCCAATCTCAGCTACATGTTATGATTCAACTACGATATTATCGCGTCATTTGGTTGCACAGTCGATATTAAGGACTGGTTTATAGTTTCCCAAAATATTTCTTAACTTAATCTTTTGGCAGCGTACATTCAACGATGTCATGTTATTCATGCCAAAGTACCGATTTTGAAGTTCAGAGATTGTAAAAGGTCAGTGATTCTTGCATCTCCCAGATTCATAGAAAAAGTCTTAAAGACAATACAATAGAAACTCCGAAAATAGTAAACATTTTGAAAATGGTTTATTCTACGTTTCGACTAGGTTTTAGTCATCTTCAGGAATGAAAAGATTATTACATATCAAAATACTCAGTGGTTCCCGCAAGTCTTAAAGACTTAACTACGTTTGTCATGTTTAGAGAACTACATACAATTGTTGGCTGTTTTGTATTTTCAGTGGATGCGAATGTGATGTGAATATCAACAACACTGTTGTAAGTTGTAACGTTGTATGACTCAATATCATGATAAAACTGTGTGTTTTATGGACGAAAATACTTCTGCATTTTTTGTAGGGAATCAAGAACACTCACCTGTTACAAGGTTACTGTGGCTGTAAGTACATTTGGTCCTAGACTTAGGTATATTTCGAGTGTGGTTAGCTCTTGCTCACTGGACTCTGTAGCTCAGTTGGCCAGAGCGCTGGTCCGGAATTGCAGGTTCAATTCCTGCCAGAGGGTGTCTATAGTTGCATTTTTTGCAACTGCTCCTGATTACGTCTAAAATATGTATATAATTTTCGCTCGAAAAATTTCCATCTACAAAAACTCTTCGATATAACTGATATTCTATACTTGTATTTACGTGCTTTCAAAACAAGGTATGCACCTTAGTCCTCACCTTGCCTAATGTACAATTTTCAGATGACTGGAGAGTACAGCCTTTGATAATGATTATAAAGAAATGGGCAAAAAGACATGGTATTAATGATGCAAGTCAAGGAACATTGTCCAGTTATTCCATTGTTATGATGGTCTTACATTATTTACAGGGTATGTTATAGAATCAAACTCGCTAACCAAGGTTTAAATAAATAAATGAATGAAAATTATTATCTAAACGCGGGCCATGTTCACTCACTGTTTTTCTGTGCCTACATTTCTCATAGCATGGCTTTTCATTTTTGATACTTTTCTATTTTAAATCATTTATCCTTGTAGAACCCTGTCGGCCACCTGTTTTACCCAGTCTTCAAATGGCATATCCAGTAAGTATAGTTAACACCACGTTTGAGATATCTTTTTCAGGTAGTTCACACACAAACCGCTGCAGCTTATTGTAGAATACTACCTACACTGGACCACCACGTTTGAGATATCTTTTTCAGGTAGTTCAGACACAAACCACGACAGCTTATTGTAGAATACTACCTACACTGGGCCACCACGTTTGAGATATCTTTTTCAGGTAGTTCAGCAACAAACCACGGCAGCTTATTGTAGCATACTACCTACACTAGACCCATCTGCAAGTTTGAAAATGAAATAGTTACTTATGACTTAAAGTTTTGTCATTGCATGTTTAGGAGCTATTTGATGGAACAAGAAATATTCACGATCTCTCGCTTGAGAATCCCAGCATACGCATCGTTCATGAAAGGTACGATCACTGTTGATTTCTTTTCGTAAAAGATTGTTTCACTCCGAAAAGTTCACTGAAAATAATTATTATATGATTTTTTTGTGTTTTTCAGATCGAGCAATCAAGAAACACTCGGGGAGCTGCTTGTTGGATTCTTTCGATATTACGCAGAACAATTTAAGTACGTCGAAAATGTTGATAATACTGCAATGAAAATTAGTGCTGTGCTTTACTTGAAGTGTGTAGCCCTGCAGGGAATCGATTAAGAAACTAAATATGTCTAGATCTAAAGGCCATTCCTCATTGGTCCAGCGTTACTGCAGGAGGAATGATGAACTAAACTAACTTTATTTATACTGGATAGCTCTATCAGTTCTAAACTGTTCTCCCTAGAGGTCCAGTAAGAGTCATCTCTTATTGGTCCAGTGTTACTACAGGAGGAAACCTAAACTAAACTAACTTTATTGATACTGGATAGCTCTATCAGTTCTAGACTGTTCTCCCGAGAGGTCCAGTAAGAGTCATCTCTTATTCTCTTATTGATCCAGTGTTACTACAGGAGGAAACCTATAAACTAAACTAACTCTATTTATACTGGATAGCTCTATCAGTTCTAAACTGTTCTCCCTAGAGGTCCAGTAACAGTCATCCCTCATTGATCCAGTGTTACATAGCTCTATCAGTTCTAAATTGTTCTCCCTAGAGGTCCAGTAAGAGTAATTTCTTATTGATCCAGCGTTACTACAGGCGGAACCAGAATATCTGGAGAAAACCTGTGAAGTTTGGTAGAGTCAAACTGGAAGCACTCTTCTCACATGCGACTGGGGTGAATTTTTAATCAATAAGAATTGAACTCCGGTCTTCAGGTGGAACTCGCCTTACTATATACCACTGTGCCATTTTAGATGGGAGGATGATGTAATCAGTGTCAGACAAGGAAAGAAATATTCTAAAGGAACCTCGAGAGTTTGGTTCAAGAAATTTATCTGCATTGAAGGTAGATGTAGTTGGTAGCTTGTATTCCGGTTCTACAGGTTGTTTAATCTCTCCAATATTTGTTTGATGTTGCCTTTTTCCGTAATGATGAATTGTTTTCTAAAATTTAGAACCATTCGATTTAAGTTGTGTCGCTCGAGCTGTACACAGTCAAGAGAAGTTTGATGCAATCAAGCAGAGAATTAAAATCGTAAGTCGAACATCTATCGTGTTTGTCTGTTGGTTATAGGAGCGTTCCACTAAGCACTATCGTACAGCAGATGGTGGTCAACCTGCCGTTGTCAGAGTGAGAAAATACTGTTAATTATTTCATTATATGTAGTAGTCTTGTATTTGATGGCAAATAAATAGTGCTTAGTGGAACGCATGAATAGAGAGCTGTGGTTTAAATTCATTGTTCCTATAGGTGTCAACATTGTGAAGTTAACCTCCATCTGATCCCTTGTAACACCAACTGAAACGAGGGATGTGTCGCTCCAAAAAAGCGTACGAGATTTTTGGGATTTTTAAAATTCCGTGGGATTTTTGGGGGGATTTTTTAGAGATTTGTGGATTTTTCCGAGTTTGTTTTGGGATATGTAGGGCTTTCGTAGAAATTTTCTAGGATTTTCAGGAATTTTTAGGGATTTCATAGAGATGTTTTAGGGATTTCTTTTCGAGGTGTACGAGATTTTTTGGAGTGATACACCCCTCGAACTGAAACACGCCTATAATCTATACTATATATGCTCATCATATAATTGTTTTCGTAGAATACGTATAATAACCCCGCACATCATCTATTTTTAGGCCTATTACACCCTGACAGTATCGCCTTTCTTAGAAAGTATCATGTCTGGTTCTTAGGCAGTTTTCAGAAAGAATTAGGTAAGTGCATGCTCATTATGCTGCGTTTTGCTTCCGCAGGCAACTCTGTGTCAAATGGCGGAATTACCAAACTTGTTTTGCCAAATATTGCCTAATCTGCAGGGCTTACTAAACGTTCGCCTCTAAAATTGTTGCGCACAGTAGCTCAGAAATAACCTAACATAAACTAAAAATACAACTTAGGCCCTCTGGCAGGAATCGGCCCTGCGATTCCGGTGCAGCGCTCTAACCAACTGAGCTACAGAGTCCAGTTGCTGAGCATTAACCGCAAATTCGTGTATATATCATGATGGGAGCGGTGCCAGTATATGGAATTGGTAAATATCAATATTTTTTTCTCGGCATCTCGTTCGATAGACTGATAGTAGAAGGTGTTTGTAGATGGAATATTCGAACGAAAATTTATATATACATTAGAAAAATGTGTAGATAAATTTTCGTTCGAATATTCCATCTACAAACGCCCTCTACTATCAGTCTATCGAACGAGGTGCCGAGAAAAAATCTTACCATAAACTAAGGTCAACCATGCGGTAGATCTCTGGACCAACCGCGGATCGACCACCAATCGAAGCGCAGGCCTTACCGCAATCGAACCGCAACTAAACCGCGACCGCACGGTAACCACAGTGTTAGGCTATTTCTGTGCGGTACCGTACATTCAATCTTACGTCAAACATGGTGAAACGGTTTTGTTGAGGTCCCCTACGAATTTTCTTTTTGCAACAGACAATTTGACAGTCGATCTGTTGTCGCGTTCGAAGTCGGGGTGTTCTATCTCACGGATTTCTATTGCATTCCAGTAAGTTTAACGTAAATGGGAACACAATGGCGTTGAAACCTTGATGAAATTACATGTAAAACCTAGCATTGTGAGATGAAATGAAAAGTCAAAAGTATGGTAAAGGGTGGTCGACCAAATTCGAGAACTAAAGACGGGCGAAATGAACCTATCAGAATTACCTTCTATTTAGAGTATTTTTTACAAAATATTATATAGAAATATTTATGGAAAATTCTAAGAAAATATTGTGTGATATATTACTTGACGAGCAAGCACTTTGTAAAACAAGTGTTAGACTGTTCTCGTTCAGTAAGCGTACCTTGTAAAATGCCTTTGCTCTAAGAGCACATGGCGTCATAGTAGATTTGAGTCATTTGACCGCGAAAAACTTGTACATATAAACATATGTAGTTCTGAGAGACTTGGACAAAAAGACAAAAAGATGTAGAGTAATTGTATAGGGGATGTGTTTTGTACTTACAGCTGACTTCGCACTGCAGTTTTTGTGTGAAATTGGAATTGGCGTTTGCGTTCTATTTGCTGTTATAGAGCCATTTGCATTTAGTGAAAGTTTGCATTCTACATGTCGATACCCCATTTGGTCAATTTATTCCTAATACAATTGCAGTGTGGTTTAAAAATCCACCCTGGCCTTATTAGAGCGAATTAGTTTCTGCTAATTTCTGCGATATGCGCAATTTAAAAGCGCACACACAATCAGAACGACGATGTATTGAAGTGCAAATTAATTTATACTAATGCAGACAAATGAATATATTTCAAGTCGGTTTATGAATATACATATCTGAGCAGCAAAGAACAGCAATGAATAATTAAACATATTTATGCAAATCAATGCAGCAACAATATATAGTAAGATTTTTAAACAAACTGCAGTATGGAGTACAAAGTGAAAATTGTGCGCTTGTATAGACAACAAATTAACAAAATAATATGCACATAATAAAGAATAGATCGTATTAAAATTATTGTTGTATTTACATTATAAAATATGCTTGTATATATATATATATAATAGATTGTATTGAATAAAGAGTTGTATATTTTTATGCTATATTAAATGCCCAAGATTAACTAACACAACTGATAGCGAAAATCTCAAACAACTCAGGGCTAAATAGGAAATATTTGATACTTTGTTGCACACACATTTTATTGACAAGATACGATACTTAGTACACAGTTTTAATATTGATAAATATCTAAATAAAAGTTACAATATTGCTTAGAAATACTTAAAAAGTTGTACTTTGTGGGTATAATCTTTAATACACACGTTCGTTTAATGGTAGTTCATCTTTATATACAGTCAAACCTCTCCTTACCAATACCTCTCTAATATGAACACCTCTCTAATATGGACATCTCTCTAATATGGACATCTCTCTAATACGGACATCTCTCTAATACGGACATCTCTCTAATACGGAGATCTCTCTAATACGGAGATCTCTCTAATACAGACACCTCTCTAATACAGACACCTCTCTAATAAGGACACCTCTCTAATACGGACACCTCTCTAATACAGACACCTCTCTAATACAGACACCTGTCTAATACGGACACCTCTCTAACAAGGACACCTCTCTAATATGGACATCTCTCTAATATGGGCATTTCTCTAATACAGACACCTCTCTAATATGAACCACATCTCTAATACGGACACCTAATATGGACACCTCTCTATTACAGAAAATGTCTGTACTGTCAGTGTTGTAATGGCTGTAAGTCACATCATGGTGACCTCTATAAAACAGGCATCTATCTAATACTGACACTTTGCTCTGGTACTATCCTTATAAGGGTCATGAGGTTTGACTGTATATTCAAGTTTGTTTCTGCAAAGGTTTTTTTCTAACTGCAATATAAGGTAGGCCCCAGGTGCCAAGCATTGCTGGCCAGAAACTCAATTCCGAGTTCAGTTCTTTATGTTCAGAATGTGCGTAAAAATAGCACCCTAACACACAGCCAATATTTGAACCGAGAAGGATGAAGACATGCCAGCCACAATGAAAATATGGAAAGGACAGATATTTCCAGATGTCACATAATAGACGGTCACTTAACCATAATGTTACAGCCAAGAACCACCATAAAATGCCAATGTATGCAAGTTTCACCACTTTTGTACTTTTGCATCTAAATAGAAGCAAAGAGAAAGTGATTGTGTTGTGAACACCACAACAGGTACTTTAGAATTGCCAACCTCGCAAACAAGGTTCTCACATTTTGTCAACAAGATGTGTTTGCAACAGGCTTGTAGCAAGCTTTGTCAACAAGTTGCTGTCATTTTATGAAGTTGCTACAAGGTTGTCACTCTTGCAGTACGATAACAAGTTGTTGGAACAACTTGTAACAAGTCTGTTGAGTCAAGAACCTTGTAGCAAGTTGTCAACAAGCCATTGATAGCTTGTCAACAAGCAGTGCAAACACATCCTGGTCACAAGTTGTTGAAACAGCATTGGTACATGTCTGTTGCAGGTTTGTTACAACTTGTGTGTGTTTATATGTGTATGCTCCTGTCAGAGGAGCATGTACCTTTGAATTTCCTTCCATAAGATCGGCACACAAGGTGCACCCAGCATCATCAGAGCAACTGCGTTCGCAGCTGGGTAGACAAATCCAAGCAAGGTTGCAACCACAGCAGCAACAACAGCAGCTAACTTAAAACCATTTCTATATAACAGCACAAAAATATTAGCCCAACACATAACTTTCTGTCAGAAGGTGGCTTCAGTGACAATTTCCTGTGACACTCTATCCCACCTTGATTTAAAAATGCCAGTATATTGTATCATCCATTCTGGTGTCCACAAAGCGTAACCAGCAAGCAGGACCCACAGTATCGCGACCTCGTCAAGAAGCTGACCAACGAGGCTAAGCGTCGCATGAAAATATGCTGAGCTTGCTCCGATAATCATCATGAGAATCCAAACAATGTTAAAACTACTGCCAACTTTGCTTGAATATTCCCAAAATAAATAGCTAAATAAAATAACAGGATATCATATGTAAGTATTTTATCATGTTTTATTACCTTACAGTTACAGTACCTTATACAAACCTACCCACTAAATAGCATATGCAAGCCAAAAACTTTCTTTGTGCAGCCTAATATGATGGGTCTGTACCAGTTTTGCAGGGTGGGCCAAAATTTCAAGTGGGATTTTAAGAAAGATATAAAGTGGGAAACAGGATTTTATATAATCATGGGAATCCCAAGACTGTGACTTATTGGTGCATTGTTGCCTTGTCCATTAACTCCCAAGACTTCCCCCTTGAAAGGTAAAATCTTCTGGTGTTAGATGGAGTAAAATAAGATATTTTCAATCCTTACATGTTAAATGGAGGAATCACAAAGTATATGACATTGCTTATCTGTAATAAAAATAGGTAAAATGTTTGATTATATTAATAATAATAGCTGAAAGTTGTAGTAAAGCTTCCACAATTCTATGTTATGGACCAGGTCTAAAATCTGACCTGACCTAATCTAAATCTGACCTCCTAAGTTTGACCATTATCCTACAGCTAATCCAAAACCTGACCCTAACAATCCTAACCTGACCCTAAACCAGCTCCAAACCCTAACCTGACCCTATCCAAAATCTGACCTTAATCCTATTAAAGCCTGACCACAGTATAAAGACGATCAGTAGGGCCACTCGGCGATGCAACATGTAGCCGGCTTTTTATGCAAAAATATGCAGTTTACTGGCCAGGAAAGTTAGTCCAGCTCAGAAAAAGCAATTGACTGGCTGCCAATGCGTAATGAGCGGCCACACAAAATTTCAAATGAGTGGCCCTACTGGTCGTTTCTATACTGTGGCCTGACTCTAAGACTTAAAAGCTAAAGTCTTAAGCTGGTTTGCCACTAGGCAAATTTGTTCATGCAAACTGATTTTCCCTCGTCTGCATCGCTTATCACGTCAACAAAAGCAATGCAGAGAAAAGAAAAAGTCATTTTGCGCCTTGAACAAATTCACTTAGTGGAAAAAGGGCTTAAGTCTACCCCTAACGTAACCTAACGTAAGCCTAATCTTAAACCTTACCTGACCTAAATCTATAAATCCTAATTCTCAGTGGGCCCATTTTTTCTAGGGCCCATGGAAAAATGGAGCCCATACTGTAAATTATCCAACCAATGTACTTTCAAATGAATACACGCTATTAAGTTATACAATATTAATGGTTTCCTATGGGAATTGTACGTAAAGGACATTTAAATTGGCGACACAAAATCACACAATATCATTGTTTATCATTCCCCTAAATGGTCGTAAATAGCAACCATAAATATCCACTTACCGTATTGAAAAATTCTGCGATATTTGGCGAAATAGCGTAGTTTGGCTCGCACCAATCGACATGTGCTGTGCCTCTTTCAAAATGCACCGCCATTGCACAAATATACGAAAAGCTGTTCTAAAATTTTGACCACAATTCAAACCTCAAAACTTCGCAAAACGATAATTATGTTGCGTTAAAAAGCCGTTTCTGGGCCATAATATAACAAAATGCTTTTCAGTTGTGTTAAAAATTAAACAAACTATTGTATTCTTGAACAAATTCAATACTTTTTGTTTTGTAGACACAAGAATTATAATTTTTAAATTTTAATTTCGCACTTTGTTTACGTGTAAACTGTAAACGACGAGACTAAATAACATCTTTCAAACACAGAAAGTATGTTTGCATGCAAAAATATTTTTCAAAAATATATTCAAATAACAAAAGCATGCTTCTAGATTTCGAAATATATTGTTATAAAGTGACAGTTTCTTCCTATTTATGCCTTTAAAGTGAATTTTTGGTTTTAAAATATTGAATTTTAAATTTTTAATAACGCGAATATATGAATATATAAACGTTGTCATACAAAAAGTTGTCATAAGAAAATTTTTTAAGCATTGGTGGTATTATGCTATAAGATTTTGAATCAATATACAGCGTTGTTTATACTTCAAGCTCTGGTTTCACAACAAATTTAGTTCTTATTCTCAAATTTTGTTGCTACATATAAAATTTGGGAGAAATGTTGAATTTGGGGTTGGCGTACAAAGAAATTTTGAAGGATGTTATCTTGCAGAAAACATGGCAGGTTTTGGCGCGAAACCACGGGAATGTCAACATGAATGCAGGTATTGTTTATATGTAAAATGCTTTTTGATTTTTCACAATTAATCGAATTTCTATTGCATGGTTTGGCATGAATTTGTTTCACGTGTAAGTTTTCAAGTAGTAGAGAACTTATATTTGGTTATTTTGCTTCAAAAGACAATATTTTAATTACATTGTCTACAATTGTTGCATGGAATAATATTAATATCACTTCCTAGCCTTCACTTCCGCAATGCTGGAAGGCCAGGAACTGCTATGTTGACAGTAGGTTACGTTATATTGAAAATAGCGATTTTACATACTATAAAATACTTACTAAAAGAGTAAAAATACTTACTAAAAGAGTAAAAGTCAGAACACACTGAGTGCATTGAAAGAGATGGTTGATCCGCCTGAATGAACTTGGGCAGGAAAAATATAGTTTGTCCATACCTGGTTTACCTTCTGTATCCTTTCGGTCATCTCACGCGTGACGTGGCGTGTGTCGTGGAGTCTCTGTGCGTGAGTCTATTCCACTCAAGTGAGGTAGATTTTTGAATACAAGTGAGAAGTGAACGCCCTACTACAAAATCGGCACAATCATTTGGGCCACCTATGGTTTGTCTGATAATTTGTCTTTCTATAAATTTAGCCAACAGAGGGATTATCCATCAAGACAAACTACCTACATAATTATTCTCCACATACATTTTGTGTACTTAGTTTGATCGTCTTAAATTAACCGGTGATCTGTTTCAGATAGTTTGTGTTTTACGTGTTGATTGATTTTAAGTAATTATAGGCATGATTTGTTCCCAGAACCATTGCTGGTATAATTGAACTATTCTAGCAAGTTGGTCTCTGTAGTTTGTCTTGAGTTTATGCTAACACAGACCATGTGCCATCTTGACTGATAAGCCATCTCTAGTATAAATCAGGCCATTGCAGAATTATAGGGCTATGTTTCCGACTTTTAGTGGAACACACATTTTTGAGGTAACAAATGTAATGTCAGCATAACTTTAGTATTTAAGTGCAAGTTAGTTTTAACTCTCAGTTTATACTTTACCATACCCAAGTAATGCAAGTATTTGGTGTCATATTTTTGAGTATGGTGAGCAGGGGTCAATAAAATTGGGACTGACGGTAGCAGGCACATTTCATAAACAAAACCACTTGCAGGCACATTTTGTAAGACTTGTTATAAGTCAATGATAGAAAGTTAAAACTATAAAGGGCTGAGTCGAGTCTGCCGAATATAAGCATTCATGGCTCATCACGTTATGATTTTGCATTTTTATGGAGATATTTTGCAGGCACATTTTCAAATAGTTTTTGCAGTCCAACGTACTAAATGATTTATTGTCTATTTTTGTAGATTCTGTGGTAACAAATGACTTGTTAAAGAAAGTTACTGGTGAATTTGATGTGACCAGTATCATAAAGTTAAATGCCAGAAATTTAGGTACATATATTACGTATCATGTAATATTGACATGTCAAGCATGTTTTTTCACCCAACGCTCGATATTTGGCATCACAGGCACTGCCAAAAATGTTACCCATACCATTTTTACCCATGCTAGGACCACGTAAAAGGACTAAAATAAATAACAAAGTAGGACCGCTTTGCAGTTAAATTTTGACATTATAATGTATTAGTCAAGTCATGTTAAAACTTCATTTTATTTGTTCGTAGGTATTAATAATCTTGGTATTATTGGACAATGTTCTGGACTAATGTATCTAGATCTTTCTGAGAACCGAATATCTGATCTTAGACCTCTTGGTAATTTAAGAAATATATTTAATTATTGATGCTTCATTTGTTGTGAATGTCAAATTGAATGTGTGGTTCCAATGTAGGTAGCTGTATTAAACAATATATGCTTGAGGGTTAAATGTATACGTAGCATCGAACTACCTGAAAATATAACAATGATCGAAGCAACGAGATGAAGTGATAACAATGAGATGTTAATAATGGAAATGTACACAATGGAAGGACTGACAACATAGTGAAGAAAAACAGTGCTATTGTTTTAAAGTACTATTTTTTTCACAAAATCACTCTATCACTTGTTGCCTTATACTTTCCCCAGACAGTTTTCCACCCAAAAATGGCAAACAATATATTTTCAATGGTTCAACATATACCAATTGCATAATTCACTAATTAGGATGAATCAATTCAATGCTACAGATAAAATTTAGATATAACTATCATATGAAGATCGATACTATACTTTCGTTGAGAACTGGTATTAATGTTCAGATATGTATAGTTCTGAAACTATGCCCTATGACAGGAACAACTACGATATAGTGACCTGTGAAGTACAGGTCGTATATACATCAAAACTAGACGTTAACAAGTGTGAATAAGTCCTTGATAAAAAGGATTTGTACATAATTAGACTACGAAGGTCTTCAATGCGAAGCTGTCTTACACACACAATTCCAGAGAGGGACTGAAAAGTCTGAAGTGGAAGTGTCTTTGCCCACGTCAGAGTTCTTGTTATATTTTTAGGTAGTTTGGTCCTAACCCTCAAGGATAAATGTTAATAAAATTGACTGACAATCCGATATCAATATGTAATTTCTTTTCTTTAGAGCATCTTAAAGATTTGACCACACTTGATTTATCATGCAATAGAATTACAAACTTAGGTAAGGAGGAGCAGTTCACCAAACACCTTTAAGTGACCATGAATCTATCCACTTAAAAGAGGTATCTGCTTACTAGAGGGCACTCAGAGACTCCATACATCCGTCAGCAAATTAAGTCAAGTAGTCGTGCATAAATTATTTTCTTTTCTCAATTGTTAGCTGGTCTAGAAGGGTTGGAAAGCCTGGAGACATTAAATATATCAGGAAATCTTATAACAAGGTATTATATTTCATAGCCAGTGATGTGTTCGATACTGTCACTCTAAGCATCCAGCACAATAATTTCCCACATATTTATACTTGAGATGGAACATAAAATATGAACCTAAAAATACTGTGACATCTCATAAAACACCTGACAATAATACAAATATTTACTTTAGTATTGATTCATTACAACTACTTGTCAATTTGAAATTTCTGGAACGCCTTCGGTTAGAAGATAAAACAAGAAATGTTTCAAATCCTGGTGAGAGAAAGATTTAGCAAAATGTATTTATGCACGATCCTTTCAATTGCTACAGCAAGGAGGAGCCAGCTGGGGAGAACAGCTCAGACAAAAGTAATTGAGCTTGCAGTGGCACTGAACCTACAACTTCATTTTCTAGTTTGTCAAACAATATCCCAGTACAAGACTTCCATTTGCAAATTTCTTCCAAATATTTCTATGCTTGACGGTAAGTCCACAAATTGTAAGTCCACAATTTTCATCCAAATTGAACGAAAATTTAACTCATTTGCCCTTTGCCTATGGCGGTTAGCTCCACAAATTTTTTTATTAAAATGTTTGATAGTTCTTGAGTTAGGTCACACCACACACAGTGATTTGTCGGGCGATTTTCAGATGCGTTAATGATGTTTGAAAAATACGTCAAGCGTCATCTGGCTGACATCATCAACTAAAAAATATTCGTCATTAACATTCAGCAAAACCAAATCAGCCCCGACAATTACTGTGTGTGAGCGATACCTTTATCCTGTTCAAAGTCAAACACACACACATGATCGAACAAACCCAGGTGAACACATAACCGCCAGGCAGTGGTAACTATACCATATCTATAAAGTATGATATCCTACTTCCTAAAATTCAGCAATTCTATAATTCTTTTCCAGGAGAGAAAACATTGGGAGAAGGTGCAGAAGCGTTTCAAGTTTGTGATGACTTGGAAACTAAACTTAATGGTAAATTATGAAATGTTATCTGTAGTGATGCCTGATGGTGTTCAGGGAAGTGCTAACACCTTCAGTGTTTGTTTTTAGAATTGGAAAGGAATGAAGATCGGACAAACAATTTTGATCTTATGAAGGGCTTTTCAGAAAGTTTGGATAAGAAACAAAGTGGTAATTATGTAGTTTTTCCCACAGTAATGTAATTACTAGATTGTTATACTTTTAGCTTGGTAAACATGCTATATACTGTACGTATTATACCATTGTAGCTCTCTTAAGTGAAAAGACAGAAAAGAAAGTCGCCTGGTCTGCTGAACAACAATTTGAAGGTAAAATGGTACACAATTTTTTATATTGAGTAATTATTGTTCACATAACTTGTGGTGGTAGTGTATTACTGTAAAACAACCATTTCTTTCTAGATCTACTAAAGCAGTGCCGAAGTCTGAACGAAGAGGCAGATAAAGCAATTTTAGATGCAAAACAAGCTCTATGGGGTGCACCAAAAGATGACGTATCATGATCGACATTGTAGCTACCATTGCATTGCATTTTCTTAGGGACCTTCCCACAATGTTCATTGCTTTTGCAATGCGAGATGAGCAATGTTTCACCATGAAAACAGGTAATTGATAAACAATAGATGAAGTCTACTCTTGACAATGTCAGACAATATTTTCCAGTTACAGTAGCTCACCATGCCGAGCTCTCAGCAGCAGCCTGTGGTATTTATATGATGCTACACATGGTGGTCAACTTCAAACGTATTTCCAACTTCAATATTTCATGTGAACTTGCCATAAAAGTGACCAAACGCAACATCAATACATACAGTGAACACTGTACTTCGATAACTGTCATTTGGATTTGACCATCCTGTGCTGCACTGTCCCACTTAGTGTTAGCTACCTATAATAAATTAACTTGTGTAATATGTTTAGTCTTTTTATTAGACTTGTTTTTCTTGCATGTTTTCATTGATATTTGAAATCAGTTGCGTTAGGTTCTCCTTCTTTTCACATAGTTCTTTAGAAACTTCATTCATTGATGTCATTGATTGTCTTAAGTTCTTGTTCTGTTCTAAAAAATTTGCAACTTTATTACACGTGTCAGAAATTTCTTTTTGGCGTTTTTCTTTCTCTCGTTTTGCACTCGGTGATAAATCCTTGTCTTCAACCTTGTGTTCTGTAAAATATGAAAATATACATTTTGTTATGATCTCCTATCCTCCATGTCGAGGTTAGCTACCCAAAAGATAATAATAATAAACGTCGGCAGTGTTTTAGAGTTAATTGAGGAGAGCCTTGTGCCGTCAGTTCTAAGTCGTCTTGCTAGAGGCTTTGGGAAGACGACACCATTTCCAAGCTTTCAAATATTAGTAGGCAAAATGTGTTACATGAGCTGACGTTTGACCTGTGGTTACCAATGCAAAAAAATGGACAGGTGGGCCCTGGGTCAAAGATTTTTCAGCATTTCTGGAATTTGCAGGGGGGGGGTGCTGACATACACATACCTAAAATATCTACAATTTCATATCAAATATATTTCCTGTACTTACCACACTCATGTATATTCAATTCATTCTCAGACCAATTAAACACTGGGTCTATAAAATCGTTGTTTTTTGTCGAATTAAAATCTTCCAGTATCTCTTCTGCTGTGGGAATTGGCGGACGATGAGCATATTCTCGGCTAAACGACATCTTTAAGTTGGAATATTGGCAAACTTTTTAGTATTTATACCATAGAAATAACAAAAAATAAAGTTTATAAACTAGAAAGCCAAAAATTTTTAGTTTAGGCCTTCAGACCAAAACATACTTCGGTCAGATGTATTCGATGTCAGGTTACTTTATTTTGTGTTGTAGTATAGTTCTTTGTTGGGGAAATTTTGAAGAAAGGAAAATTTGCATTTATATCGTGGAAATTTGACTAGAAAATTATACAATAGAGGTTCAATAGCGGAACTTTTCAGAGAAAATGAAAAATTTTACAGTAAAGCTTAAAAAAAATGAAAAAGATATTTGGACTCATATCTCTGCTATATATGGAGTGGAAGTAATGAAATGCGGAAGTCGAGCCAAAAGTGAAGCCAATTGACGTCAAACTCATGAAGGTCAAACTCATGAAGGTCATAAACAGTTTTTCATACCATTTTCTGCTAATTCCAGTTTATACTAACAGATCATCGCTAATCATCAGTTATTAGTTCAAAATTCGTTGATTATTGTTTACATCAGAATAAAACACAAAATTTCAGCACACTCCTTGCCGGCTTGTGTAACCCGCGCGGTCGAAAACAACAGAAGAAGGGATTGGCCGACGTCGATTTCCGCCATCTTCTTTTTTTGGACTTTTTGGACATAAGTTCTCACTCCAGATATATATATAGAGCTCACTGTTTGGACTTTTGACATTAAAGGAAATTATAAGATATTTTTGGATGTAAAAATGAAAGAGGATTTTTTAATATAGTTGTGGAAGCACACAGCGCTTTTAGGCGGGAAAATTTTTGCCAAGAACGACCATTTAAACTTGAATTTGAAAGTAAATAATTTTTGTGTTTTATTTTCGGATTTACTTTGATTTTATCAGTGGTATTTGTTACCAATCAGTATGGAAGTGTGGGGAGCAATTGTGTAAAGGATTTAAACTGTTCTTATTGCTGAAATGGCGATTGAAAAAGCTGGGAAAAAAGTCGAAGAAAACCCACGTGTAATATAAATATTTATAGAAGTGAAGTGGACGGTATCAAATTACAAGCTCAGGTATTATTTTGGTGTATTAAAACAATGTGTGCTGTGTAGTGTATTTGTATTGTACTTTTATGTCCAATGACAATTTTAGCTACAGTTATTTTCTCTTCCAGAAAATTATGCACATATTTTATATCAAATAGCAGTATGAAAGCGTGTGCAATATGTCGCAACAGTTGAAGCGTTGCTTATTGCTTTTAAACAGAGGCTTTTAAAACAACTCGCCAAAGGTGTGTCTGCAAAACATTTGCGTGAGGAATGTGACAATTAGTCGCACCATGGCACCATGCAACTGGGCCGTGTTTGCCATTTTTTGGTGGCAAACTGCATGGGGAAAGTATAACTATAATAAGGCGACAAGTGACAGTGATTTAGTGAAGAAAATAGTACTTGTAAACAGGGGAGGATCCAGGAGGATGCAGATTTTTCCAGATGGGTGCACCCTTCCGCCACCAGTTCAAATTATGTCAAAGATGCCATAGATTGTGAAAATTTCAGTGTGAACGTGTTGATGGAGGGCAAACATTTTCCAGGGGGGTGTGCACCCCCCAGTAGATCTGCCTATGCTTGTAAACAATAGCACTGTTTTTCTTCACTATGTTAACTCCTAGTTGCTTGTCTACATTCCCGGTGTGGTTTACCATGGTATATATGAAAGGCTAATTAGCCCTGCTTGGGATGTGTGATTAGGCCAATTAAAAATTTTTTTAGTTTTTCATCGCCGCCCGCCCCTGAAAAATTGGCCGCCCGAAACTTTTTTTTTATTATTATTAAATCGGAATTAGTCGGAAACCGAACATTGGCGGCCATTGTGTTTCAACATGCCTTTCGTTGTCGTGCAACTACGAAGAGGCACACAAGTCTTGAATTAACCCTGGATAGGCGTACGAGTTCCGTTTAGGCATCGAAGTTACAATGGCTCTTAACTGTGACTATTTCTTGCGCAGACAAAATGTGTGAAATGGAAAACAACCTTTTAACCCGTTTTTAAAAGGAGAAATATACTACTTTAGCTATTAAAAAATAATTAAAAAAATAAAAATCCGCCCGCCTGCCCATGTTTTTCAAAAAATCATTTTTAATTGGCCTTACTGACTTTGAAAAGTTAAGGATATATTTGTTGTAGTACATTATATATCGCAGTAAAAGAGTAAAATCAGGTGTGAAATGAAAAATAGTGAGGAAAGTGAAATAAGAAGAGTGGAAGCATATTTTGGCCCATTGTGAGAGTGAAAATGATAGTTTTTGGGAAAAATGGAAGCACTGTAAGGAAACTATATACTTATGGTAATAACAGTGTGCCTTTGTGTTGGCTATAAATTGTGTAAAGATGTTTCGCATTAGAATGATAACGAAAACGTCAACATATTTAAAGAACTATGTTCAACAGATGAGAGTAAAGCAAAAATTGCTACCAGCAATTGATGATATAGATTGCTGGCATGCATGTGACCCCACAGCATTGTACGCAGGCGAGTTAGATGGTAAGCCAATTGGAATGGCTTTTGTATTCAAATACGAGGATGGTTATAGGCATGCTGGAGGGTACTACATTGAAGAGAAGTATCAAAGGTTAGGATATGGATTACAATTAGCTCGTGGAGTCCTCGAAAAAGCAGAACCAACTACTAATTTATCTGTTTATACTTGGCACCATATGGTTGAAATGAACAAAAAATATCATGGCTTTCGTGACATTTTGTATTCTGAGGAAGATCATGCTTTCAATTCAACGATAGCCTTGAAAAAACTTGAAGGTATCTCCATGGATCCATCATATCATGTCAAGCAAGTTTCAGACGTAGATTTTGAAGCTTTGTTTAACTACGATAAGCTTACATTTGGATATGAACGTAAACAGTTTTTATACAAGTGGTTGTATTCACCGGCGAGTCACTCTTGTGTTGCCCTGAATAATGAAGGGTCTGTTGTTGGTTACGTTGTTGCACGAGAATCCTGCGTTCTGGGTCAAGGCTATATTATTGGGCCGTTGTTTTGTGAAGATATTAACATAGGACTAGCCCTTGTCCAATCAGTACTTGAAAAAATCAACGAACAAGGCACATTGACATCCAATTCAGTTAATATTTGTTGTCCGATTGGTAGGAATCCGCAAGTGAAAGAATTTTTAAAGTTTGTAGAGAGCAGATGTTTTTGCACTTCTGCATTTCTGACAACCAACGGTCATCCAAATGGACGTGTTGATAAGTGGTTTGCAGCAACATCACTTATTTCTGGTTGAAAATTGCAACGACACACAGATAGGCTAGTTAGCTTCAATAGATATTGGCAATGAAACTTCTAAGTAGGAAACATTCATATTAAGGAGGTGTGCAATAGGGGGTTAGAGGGGCTTTAGTCACCTCCAGGCACTCCGGTTTCCTCCCACAGGGAAAGTTGACAGGGTGGGTTAGGATAAACACAGTTAAGAAAGTAATATCACAATCGTTGTAAAGATAAAAAATAGTCTAGGCTAAGTATGTAATTAGGTAAGCGTAACACTTGATGTAAAGCGCATTTGATCATATTCACATGTAAATTTGCGCTGTAGAAATGTTAATCGTTAATCATTAGCAAAAATCGGCTCGCACTTACGAATTAAGTACCACTGATTATATATCACAGTAAAAGAGTAAAATCAGGTGTGAAATGAAAAATAGTGGGGAAAATGAAATAAGAAGAGTGGAAGCATATTTTGGCCTACTTGTAAGTGTGAAAATGATAGTTGTAGGAAAAAATGGAAGCACTGTGGAAACTATATATGGCTGGCTCTGTAAATAACAGTATGTTTCGTATTAGAATGATAACAATGTTCAACAGTCCAGAGTAAAGCGAAAAGTGCTACCAGCGAATTTACCAGCAATTGATGATATAGATTGCTGGCATGCATGTGACCCCACAGCATTGTACGCAGCCGAGTTAGATGGTAAGCCAATTGGAATGGCTTTTGTATTCAAATATGAGGATGGTTATAGGCATGCTGGAGGGTACTACATTGAAGAGAAGTATCAAAAGTTAGGATATGGATTACAATTAGCTCGTGGAGTCCTCGAAAAAGCAGAACCAACTACTAATTTATCTGTTTATACTTGGCACCATATGGTTGAAATGAACAAAAAATATCATGGCTTTCGTGACATTTTGTATTCTGCTGAAGCTCATAATTTCAATTCAACGATAGCCTTGAAAAAACTTCAAGGTATCTCCATGGATCCATCATATCATGTCAAGCAAGTTTCAGATGTAGATTTTGAAGCTTTGTTTAACTATGATAAGCTTACATTTGGTTATGATCGTGAACTGTTTTTATACAAGTGGTTGTATTCACCGGCGAGTCACTCTTGTGTTGCCCTGAATAATGAAGGGTCTGTTGTTGGTTACGTTGTTGCACGAGAATCCTGTGTTCTGAGTCAAGGCTATATTATTGGGCCGTTGTTTTGTGAAGATATTAACATAGGACTAGCCCTTGTCCAATCAGTACTTGAAAAAATCAACGAACAAGGCACATTGACATCCAATTCAGTTAATATTTGTTGTCCGATTGGTAGGAATCCGCAAGTGAAAGAATTTTTAAAGTTTGTAGAGAGCAGATGTTTTTGCACTTCTGCATTTCTGACAACCAACGGTCATCCAAATGGACGTGTTGATAAGTGGTTTGCAGCAACATCACTTGTTTCTGGTTGAAAATTGCAATGACACACAGATAGGCTAGTTAGCTTCAATAGATATTGGCAATGAAACTTCTAAGTGGGAAACATTCATATTAAGGAGGTGTGCAATAGGGGGTTAGAGGGGCTTTAGTCACCTCCAGGCACTCCGGTTTCCTCCCACAGGGAAAGTTGACAGGGTGGGTTAGGATAAACACAGTTAAGAAAGTAATATCACAATCGTTGTAAAGATAAAAAATAGTCTAGGCTAAGTATGTAATTAGGTAAGCGTAACACTTGATGTAAAGCGCATTTGATCATATTCACATGTAAATTTGCGCTGTAGAAATGTTAATCGTTAATCATTAGCAAAAATCGGCTCGTAATTTACGAATTGCGACCACTGATTATATATCACAGTAAAAGAGTAAAATCAGGTGTGAAATGAAAAATAGTGGGGAAAATGAAATAAGAAGAGTGGAAGCATATTTTGGCCTACTTGTAAGTGTGAAAATGATAGTTGTAGGAAAAAATGGAATCACTGTGGAAACTATATATGGCTGGCTCTGTAAATAACAGTATGTTTCGTATTAGAATGATAACAAAAACGTCAACATATTTAAAGAACTATGTTCAACAGTCCAGAGTAAAGCGAAAAGTGCTACCAGCGAATTTACCAGCAATTGATGATATAGATTGCTGGCATGCATGTGACCCCACAGCATTGTACGCAGCCGAGTTAGATGGTAAGCCAATTGGAATGGCTTTTGTATTCAAATATGAGGATGGTTATAGGCATGCTGGAGGGTACTACATTGAAGAGAAGTATCAAAAGTTAGGATATGGATTACAATTAGCTCGTGGAGTCCTCAAAAAAGCAGAACCAACTGCTAATTTATCTGTTTATACCCAACACCATATGGTTGAAATAAACAAAAAATATCATGGCTTTCGTGACATTTTGTATTCTGCTGAAGCTCATAATTTCAATTCAACGATAGCCTTGAAAATACTTCAAGGTATCTCCATGGATCCATCATATCATGTCAAGCAAGTTTCAGATGTAGATTTTGAAGCTTTGTTTAACTATGATAAGCTTACATTTGGTTATGATCGTGAACTGTTTTTATACAAGTGGTTGTATTCACCGGCGAGTCACTCTTGTGTTGCCCTGAATAATGAAGGCTCTGTTGTTGGTTACGTTGTTGCACGAGAATCCTGCGTTCTGGGTCAAGGCTATATTATTGGGCCGTTGTTTTGTGAAGATATTAACATAGGACTAGCCCTTGTCCAATCAGTACTTGAAAAAATCAACGAACAAGGCACATTGACATCCAATTCAGTTAATATTTGTTGTCCGATTGGTAGGAATCCGCAAGTGAAAGAATTTTTAAAGTTTGTAGAGAGCAGATGTTTTCGCACCTTTGCATTTCTGACAACCAACGGTCATCCAAATGGACGTGTTGATAAGTGGTTTGCAGCAACATCACTTATTTCTGGTTGAAAATTGCAACGACACACAGATAGGCTAGTTAGCTTCAATAGATATTGGCAATGAAACTTCTAAGTAGGAAACATTCATATTAAGGAGGTGTGCAATAGGGGGTTAGAGGGGCTTTAGTCACCTCCAGGCACTCCGGTTTCCTCCCACAGGGAAATATATTTAATTATTGATTTGTTGTGAATGTCAAATTGAATGTGTGGTTCCAATGTAGGTAGCTGTATTAAACAATATGCTTGAGGGTTAAATGTAGCATCGAACTACCTGAAAATATAACAATGATCGAAGCAACGAGATGAAGTGATAACAATGAGATGTTAATAATGGAAATATACACAATGGAAGGACTCAACATAGTGAAGAAAAACAGTGCTATTGTTTTAAAGTACTATTTTTTTCACAAAATCACTCTGTCACTTGTTGCCTTATACTTTCCCCAGACAGTTTGCCACCCAAAAATGGCAAACAATATATTTTCAATGGTTCAACAAATACCAATTGCATAATTGACTAATTAGGATGAATCAATTCAATGCTACAGATAAAATTTAGATATAACTATCATATGAAAATCAATACTATACTTTCGTTGAGAACTGGTATATGTTCAGATATGTATAGTTCTGAAACTATGCCCTATGACAGGAACAACTATGATATAGTGACCAAGTACAGGTCGTATATACATCAAAACTAGACGTTAACAAATGTGAATAAGTCCTTGATAAAAAGGATTTAAACATAATTAGACTACGAAGGTCTTCAATGCGAAGCTGTCTTACACACACAATTCCAGAGAGGGACTGAAAAGTCTGAAGTGGAAGTGTCTTTGCCCACATCAGAGTTCTTGTTATATTTTTTAGGTAGTTTGGTCCTAACCCTCAAGGATAAATGTTAAATTGACTGACAATCCGATATCAATATGTAATTTCTTTTCTTTAGAGCATCTTAAAGATTTGACCACACTTGATTTATCATGCAATAGAATTACAAACTTAGGTAAGGAGGAACAGTTCACCAAACACCTTTAAGTGACCATGAAAATATCCACTTAAAAGAGGTGTCTGCTTAACTAGAGGGCACTAATATAGACTGCATACCTCCATCAGCAAATTAAGTAAAGTAGTTGTGCATAAATTATTTTCTTTTCTCAATTGTTAGCTGGTCTAGAAGGGTTGGAAAGCCTGGAGACATTAAATATATCAGGAAATCTTATAACAAGGTATTATATTTCATAGCCAGTGATGTGTTCGATACTGTCACTCCAAGCATCCAGCACAATTAATAATTTCCCACATATTTACTTGAGATGGAACATAAAATATGAACCTAAAAATACTGCGACATCTCATAAAACACCTGACAATAATACAAACATTTACTTTAGTATTGATTCATTACAACCACTTGTCAATTTGAAATTTCTGGAACGCCTTCGGTTAGAAGATAAAACAAGAAATGTTTCAAATCCTGGTGAGAGAAAAATTTAACAAAATGTATTTATGCACGATCCTTTCAATTGCTACAGCAAGGAGGAGCCAGCTGGGGAGAACAGCTTAGACAAAAGTAATTGAGCTTGCAGTGGCACTGAACCTACAACTTCTGTTCATTTTCTAGTTTGTCAAACAATATCCCAGTACAAGACTTCCATTTGCAAATTTCTTCCAAATATTTCTATGCTTGACGGTAAGTCCACAAATTACTTTAGACTATATATACAACTGGAGGGCACTCAGAGAATAGATTATACATGCACTAATTACGCATTCAGTTCTTTTCAGCTCGGGAAAGCAAGACAAACCTTTGTAAATTTCTCATCTAATTTTAATCCAAATTGAACAAAAATTTAACTCATTTGCCCTGTGCCTTATAATGGCAGTTAGCTCCACAAATTTCCATATTCAAATGTTTGATAGTTCTTGAGTTAAGGTACGTTCACACACAGTGATTTGTCGGGCCGATTTCAGATGCACGTTAATGATGTTTGAAAAATATGTGGCAAACGTCATCTGGCGACATCATCAACTGAAAATATTCGTCATTAACATTCAGCAAAACCTAAAATCAGCCCGACAAATTACTGTGTGTGAACGTACCTTTATCCTGTTCAAAGTCAAACACACACACGCACGATCGAACAAAAACTACCTGAAAATACAATGAGAACTTCGACGTTTCGAGCGAAGCAAACCCAGGTGAACACATAACCGCCAGGCAGAGGTAACTATAGCATATCTATAAAGTATGATATCCTGCTTCCTCAAATTCAACAATTCTATAATTATTTTCCAGGAGAGAAAACATTGGGAGAAGGTGCAGAAGCATTTCAAGTTTGTGATGACTTGGAAACTAAACTTAATGGTAAATTATCAAATGTTATCTGTAGTGATGCAGTGGTGTTCAGGGAAGTGCTAACACCTTCAGTGTTTGTTTTTAGAATGGGAAAGGAATGAAGATCGGACAAACAATTTTGATCTTATGAAGGGCTTTTCAGAAAGTTTGGATAAGAAACAAAGTGGTAATTATGTAGTTTTTCCCACAGTAATGTAATTACTAGATTGTTATACTTTTAGCTTTGTAAACATGCTATATACTGTACGTATTATACCACTGTAGCTCTCTTAAGTGAAAAGACAGAAACGAAAGTCGCCTGGTCTGCTGAACAACAATTTGAAGGTAAATTGTACACAACTTTTTATATTGAGTAATTATTGTTCACATAACTTGTGGTGGTAGTTAGTGTATTACTGTAAAACAACCATTTCTTTCTAGATCTACTAAAGCAGTGCCGAAGTCTGAACGAAGAGGCAGATAAAGCAATTTTGGATGCAAAACAAGCTCTATGGGGTGCACCAAAAGATGACGTATCATGATCGACATTGTAGCTACCATTGCATTGCATTTTCTTAGGGACCTTCCCACAATGTTCATTGCTTTGGCAATGCGAGATAAGCAATGTTTCACCATGAAAACAGGTAATTGATAAACAATAGATGAAGTCTACTCTTGACAATGTCAGACAATATTTTCCAGTTACAGTAGCTCACCACGCCGAGCTCTCAGCAGCAGCCTGTGGTATTTATATGGTGCTACACATGGTGGTCAACTTCAAACAATATTTCCATTATGTGAACTTGCCATAAAAGTGATCAAACGCAACGTCAATACGTACAGTGGACAATTAAGTACTGTACTTCGATAACTGTCATTTGGGGTTGACCATCCTGTGCTGCACTGTCCCACTTAGTGTTAGCTACCTATAATAAATTAACTTGTGTAATATGTTTAGTCTTTTTATTAGATTTGTTTTTCTTGCATGTTTTCATTGATATTTGAAATCAATTGTGTTAAGTTCTCCTTCTTTTCACATAGTTCTTTAGAAACTTCATTCATTGATGTCATTGATTGTCTTAAGTTCTTGTTCTGTTCTAAGAATTTTGCAACTTTATTACACGTGTCAGAAATTTCTTTTTGGCGTTTTTCTTTCTCTCGTTTTGCACTCGGTGATAAATCCTTGTCTTCAACCTTTTGTTCTGTAAAATATGAAAATATACATTTTGTTAATATGATCTCCTATCCTCCATGTCAAGGTTAGCTACCCAAAAGATAATAATAATAATAATAAACGTCTGCAGTGTTTCAGAGTTAATTGAGGAGAGCCTTGTGCCGTCAGTTCTAAGTCGTGTTGCTAGAGGCTTTGGGAAGACGACACCATTTGCAGGCTTTCAAATATTAGTAGGCAAAATGTAATACATGAGCTGACGTTTGACCTGTGGTCCAGGGTGCATTCCATGTAAACTCTACCCCAGAGATACGCCAACATTTACGATAGTTTACGCCAATACATTGGAGATTTTCAATTTTGGGGGACCAAAATCCATGTTATAATGGCTAACCTGGCATGTCTTATATACTGTTAACATCATATTCTTGATTTATACTGTGAATATATGAATGACAATGAATTCAAGCTAAACTACTTATACATTCTTTTTTCTTTTAGTGATCTCATGTGTCATAACAAATTTTAAAACCCACGCCGGATGCACTATGGTTAGTGAATGCAGTAATTGGGCAGAGTGCCCTGAGTCAATGGGCAGGTGGGCCCTGGGTCAAGGTTAATATTTCTAGAATTTGCAAGGAGGGGGGTGGCTGGCTGACATACACATACCTATTTGTATATAAAGAAAATAGCTACAATTTCATATCAAATATATTTCCTATACTTACCACACTCCTGTATATTCAATTCATTCTCAGACCAATTAAACACTGGGTCTATAAAATCTTTGTTTTTTGTCGAATTAAAATCTTCCAGTATCTCTTCTGCTGTGGGAATTGGCGGACGATGAGCATATTCTCGGCTAAACGACATCTTTAAGTTGGAATATTGGCAAACTTTTTAGTATTTATACCATAAAAATAACAAAAAATAAAGTTTATAAACTAGAAATCTACAAATTTTCAGCCAAAAATTTTTAGTTTAGGCCTTCAGACCAAAACATACTTCGGTCAGATGTATTCGATGTCAGGTTACTTTATTTTGTGTTGTAGTATAGTTCTTTGTTGGGGAAATTTTGAAGAAAGGAAAATTTGCATTTATATCGTGGAAATTTGACTAGAAAATTATACAATAGAGGTTCAATAGCGGAACTTTTCAGAAAAAATGAAAAAATTTACAGTAAAGCTTAAAAAAAATGAAAAAGATATTTGGACTTTTGACATTAAAGGAAATTATAAGATATTTTTGGATGTAAAAATGAAAGAGGATTTTTTAATATAGTTGTGGAAGCACACAGCGCTTTTAGGCGGGAAAATTTTGACAAGAACGACCATTTAAACTTGAATTTGAAAGTAAATAATTTTTGTGTTTTTTCTCGGATTTACTTTGATTTTATCAGTGGTATTTGTTACCAATCAGTCTGGAAATGTGGGGAGCAATCGTGTAAAGGATTTAAACTGTTCTTATTGCTGAAATGGCGATTGAAAAAGCTGGAAAAAAAGTCGAAGAAAACCCACGTGTAATAATATTTATAGAAGTGAAGTGACGGTATCAAATTACCAGCTCAGGTATTATTTTGGTGTATTAAAACAATGTGTGCTGTGTAGTGTATTTGTATTGTACTTATTTGCTCTTCCAGAAAATTTTGCACATATTTTATATCAAATAGCAGTATGAAAGGATTGAAAGCGTGTGCAAAATGTCTCGACAGTTGAAGCGTTGCTTATTGCTTAACAACTCGCCAAAGGCAAGGAAAAAAGTTTAGCACAACCAGCTTTTAAATTCTTGCATCAAAATGACTAAATATGTCAGAGTTCTTTTTCTGAAAATGATGTATTTATTGCTGCCTTGTAGCTCCCCATTGCCAGGGCCTTTTTTAAGAAATCATCAGTGGGGGGGCATCATCGAAAAGGGACGTAACAAGTAGGTGGTGTATTATATGTGTATGAAGGCGAAGGGGGGCTGCAGGTCCTCCCCCAGAAAATTTTTGTATTCTTGAGTCTCTGTGGCTTGATTTCCTGCGTTTTCAGAGACAATTTTTGATATATCCCATCTAAACGGGCCAGGTTTTGTTGTGAGAATACAATAACTTTCCTCTAAACTTTTTTTCCATTTTTGGCTTATACTTTGGGCAAAAGGGACCTTCACTGGGGGGGCCAAAATAGCTTACTGGGGGGGCAAACATGGGGGCTGGGGGGGCTTTTGCCCCTCCAGTACATTAGTTAAAAAAGGCCCTGCCCATTGCTGCACTTTTGCAGTCAACAAGAACATGAGGAATGTGACAATTAGTCGCACCATGCAACTGGGCCATGTTTGCCATTTTTTGGTGGCAAACTGCATGGGGAAAGTATAAGGCGACAGAGTGATTTAGTGAAGAAAATAGTACTTGTAAACAGGGGCAGATCCAGGGGGGTGCAGATTTTTCCAGATGGGTGCATCTTTCCAGGGCCGTTGCGAAGGGATATGAATTGGGGGGGTGTCGAGGGTCAAATTGCCGAGCGATGCAAGATGAATTTGCCGACTTTTTCTAAAATCTGGAAACTAAAAATTTTCATTTGACTTTAATTATGCCACATTGTGTGCGATGATCATTAATGAGTCATTATTTAATGTACAGTTATACTATCCGTATATATCAGTTATACTATCGAATTAGTTAATATACTAACTGTTCTCTTGAAGATGCAGGATATATAGATAAAAAAATACAAAATAATATATGGCTAGAAAACTGTTCGCACGTATTAGTCTATATCTCGATTTCTAACGTTCGCCATTTGCCAATGTTTAGTATATTACAACTCGTCTCTTCTTCAACAGGCTCCACTCTTTTGCAACTTTCTTCAAGTTAAGAGTGTCTGTAAGGTCTCTCTCGCAGGTTAAAAGCATAAGACCAGCCAGTCTTGCGTCGCTCATTGACGTGCGCAGTTTGTTCTTCACAAACTTCAATTGACTGAATGAACGTTCGTTTGACGCCACTGTCACGGGAGCCGTAAGCATCAATCTGACTATTGAATTTGCCAATGAAAGTGACAATTTGTTGGCTTTGCTGACTTCAACAACCTTGTTATAGTCTTTGCCTACGTCAGAAGGTAATAACTCTGCCAATACCTGTAGTTCGGCTTCTACGGCTAATGGGTCAGGTGATTGTGAAAGTGTAAATAGTGAAACAGCAGGATGAATGCACGATCAATCAATTGGTAGCTTCAAACACTTTAACAAAGGCAAAAAGCTCTTCTTGCATCGCACCAAATGTTCTGTCATTCGGGATATAAGAACATCAAGGACTTCGCGAAATTTCTTTCTGTAGTAGGCTTGAAGTAAAAACACGGTGGCTGTTCCGACATGCTCGTCCACGCGTCTAGGTGTTTTCTTAGGGCGATGGTCACGGTTGAAATCTGCTTCGGCGTCAATTTCAATCTTAGCGCTAAACAGGCTTTGAGACTTTCGTATGACGCGATTTTCCAAGCGTTTAAATTTATGCGTTGGAAAGCGACTAAACGGATCTGTAATCCACCGCTGTATGCCACGTATGCGGCACGTACCTGTAAAAATTGTAACTGTAAGCTGAGTTAACAACAATTTTGTTAAAGAACACAAGGTCCGTCCTTCTCTACGTCTTCCTCTCTTGTGTCTGTTGCTGTGTCGTGTTCTTGAGGGTCTTGCGACTTATCACAATATTCCCTTTGGCTTTGACTGCGTTTTGCAGCCTCAAACGGATTAGCTGGCGCATCTTTGTGTGCTACTCGCACTCGCTTGCCCTGATGGCAAGTTTGCTCGTGCCTCTTACGATAATCGTCGTCAAAAATCGAATTACTTTCAAGACACTGAAGTTTTATCCTTTTTCTTTTGGGTTTTGAACCGCGCATAATTGTTAAACAACTTGAAGCGCAGTCGAGCAAAAATCATGCCCGAGGATAATTTAAGAATTAAACATTTCACATTTCGGCCTCCCGTCGATTTTCGACGATTAAATGACGACACATTGAGATGAACTAATTGGCATAAGGCCACAATTTGTACAAACCATTATTTGAAATCCTAAGGCAAAAGTTATTGCTTTAACGCCTACATGTTCGCAAGTTTCTTCACTTTAACAATTCGCTGAATGCCGATTTCGCGACTTGCCGAACAATGTCGGAGCAATTTGCCGACTGGGCCGACTAGTACAAAATTATTGGGGGGGTGAAGCACCCCCCCACACCCCCCCCGCTCGCGACGGCCCTGCACCTTTCTGCCACCAGTGCAAATTATGTCAAAGATGCCATAGATCATGAAAATTTCAGTATGAACACGTTGAGGCTGACATTTTCTAGGGGGGGGTGTGCACCCCCCAGTAGATCTGTTTATGCTTGTAAACAATAGCACTGTTTTTCCTCACTATGTTAACTCCTTTGCTTCTCTATATTCCCAGTATGGTTTACCATGGTAATATGGTATATATGAGAAAGGCTAATTAGCCCTGCTTGGAATGTGTGATTACTGACCTTGAAAAGTTAAGGATATATTTGTTGTAGTACATTATATATCACAGTAAAAGAGTGAAATCAGGTCTGAAATGAAAAATAGTGGGGAAAATGAAATAAGAAGAATGGAAGCATATTTTGGCCCATTGTGAGTGTGAAAATGATAGTTTTTTTGAAAAATGGAAGCACTGTAGGAAACTATATACTCTGTAATAACAGTGTGCATGTTTTGTGTTGACTATAAATTGTGTAAAGATGTTTCGCATTAGAATGATAACGAAAACGTCGACATATTTAAAGAACTATGTTCAACAGGTGAGAGTAAAGCAAAAATTGCTATCAGCAATTGATGATATAGATTGCTGGCATGCATGCGATCCCACAGCATTGTACGCAGGCGAGTTAGATGGTAAGCCAATCGGAATGGCTTTTGTATTCAAATACGAGGATGGTTATAGGCATGGTGGAGGGTACTACATTGAAGAGAAGTATCAAAAGTTGGGATACGGATTACAATTAGCTTGTGAAGTCTTCAAAAAATCAGAGCCAACTACTAATTTATCTGTTTATTCTCAGCACTATATGGTTGAAATGAACAAAAAATATCATGGCTTTTGTGACATTTTGTATTCTGCTGAAACTCATGATTTCAATTCAACGACAGCCTTGAAAAAACTTCAAGATATCCCCATGGATCCATCATATCATGTCAAGCAAGTTTCAAATGTCGATTTTGAAGCTTTGTTTAACTATGATAAGCTTACATTTGGTTATGATCGTAAAAGGTTTTTATACAAGTGGTTGTATTCACCGGCGAGTCACTCTTGTGTTGCCCTGAATAACAAAGGGTCTGTTGTTGGTTACATTGTTGCACGAGAATCATGCGTTTTGGATCGGGGCTATAAAATTGGGCCGTTGTTTTGTGAAGATATTAACATAGGACTAGCCCTTGTCCAATCAGTACTTGGACAAATCAAAGAACAAGGCACATTGACATCCAATTCAGTTCGTATTTGTTGTCCGATTGGTAGAAATCCACAAGTGAAAGAACTATTAAAGTTTGTAGAGAGCACATTTTTTGGCACCTCTGCATTTCTGACAACCAATGGTCATCCAAACGGATGTGTTGATAAGTGGTTTGCAGTAACATCACTTGTTTCTGGTTGAAAATTGCAAGCTAGGGGACACAGATAGGCTAGTTAGCTTAAATAGATATTGGCAATGAAAATTCTAAGTAGGAAACATTCATATTAAGGAGGTGTGCACCAGGGGGTTGGTTAGAGGGGCTTTAGCCACCCCAAAAGTAGAAGTGAGTGGGCCACCCCCCTCCCCCTAAAAAAAACCCAACTTAGTATGAAGCTGTCAGGTTCTTTGCTACCTGAAATGCAAAATGAACAAACTCCATTTCAGAAGCTCTAGATTTCAAAATTTTCTGGGGAACCCCCCTCCACCCCCTAGAGTGTGTCTGGGACAGTCAACTCTACATAAACAGTGAACTCTACATAAACTGGAACGCTAACACCAATGATCAAGTCCTGTGATTGGATGAAGCCAATTTGATACCACCAGTATCGGATTCGATACGATACCGATTACTTCTTCGTAAAGGTATCGAAGTATCGATTACCCAAACGATTACTTCCTCCAATTTTCAACATAATAAATGTAAGTCACTTTTTCCGCCATTTTAATCCATGAAAAAACAAAAATTTATTTCCCGCCTTTTTCATAATTTATTCTGTCGGGGAGGTCAGGAATATTAATAAGGGAAGTGGATAGAATGTCAAACAAAGTAAAGGAAGTTTGATTAAATTGATAAATGCAGCAAAATACAAAAAAGTACGTAAATTTTATTGGAAATAACCATGAAAACTACAGGATTATAATAAATGTCTAATTTTAAAAGTAATCAAAACACTTTTTCGATACCGTGCAGTATCGACTACTTCCGGTTTGGACCTGGTATCGGATGGTATCGATACCAAGTAATCGGTAATCGCCCATCACTAGTGGAAAATTCCATCAAAACTCAAAAGTTTGTTTTTGAGCAAAAATGAGCAAGAAAAGTCCTTTTTTCATCCGAAGGCTTCAATTTAAAATAACTGCATGTTCCTGGTTTTCTGAACTGAAAAGTAGACTGGATAGTGCAACCTATTGTCCACTGGTGCAGAAAATGAAGCCAGTTAAAGTAGCTTCCCAAATAAGGACACCTTGTCCAGGGGCGTAGAGCCCCCCCCCCCCCCCCAATGTTAAAAAAGGGGGCAGAGGTGGAAAAAGTATCGGATCCCGGGAACCTGTTCCCAGAAATATTTTTGGATCTGAACTTTTGCAGAAAATGTTTAACAGAAATTTATAAAGTTAATAATTAACTGATGAGTAATAACAAAACTAGAGTATGCTCTAGTCTAGACTAGTAATTGTAATGCATTTTGTATTCACTATATCAAATTGAACACCACTGAATATCAAGAAACAATACTCCAATCAGTTCAATGTCAAAATCAATCGGTGATCATTGAAAATTAATTATTAATTTTGAGTCTGAAACCCAAGTTCCCAGAAAGAAAAAAACTTTTTCCACCTCTACAAGGGGGGGGGGCTGAAATTTTGGAATATACTATTAATATATTTGAAGAAAACTATAAACTAAGGAGAAAGTCGTTTTCAAGAGAATTATTGACGGTTCAATAATGTTTTGTGTGCCTGGGACCACAAAAACTATTCGAAGATATGACTGGGTCTTGTTTGCCATTTTTGGGTGGCAAACTGTCTGGGGAAAGTATAAGGCGACAAGTGACAGATCTTCACTATGTTAACTCCTTCGCTTGTCTACATTTCCAGTGCGGTTTACCACCTAGAATTTGCACACAAGGCCTGTTTGCATGGCGCGAGAAAGGCTAATTAGCCCTGCTTGGGATGTGTGATTAGATGAGAATTTATTTGTTGATAGCACAGTATACATCACAGTAAAAGTGTGAAATGAAAAATAGTGGGGAAAAGTGAAATAAGAAAAGTGGAAGCATATTTTGGCCTACTTGTAAGTGTGAAAATGATAGTTGTAGGAAAAAATGGAAGCACTGTGGAAACTATATATGGCCAGCCTCGTACCCAGGCGCAAAAGAGAGAAAAAAAGCACTACTCCAGTGTTTTATATAGATCAGTGGTTATGCTGAGCGAGCGCGCGGGGGTGCTTGGGGAGGACGCGACGGGAATTAGTAGCGCGTCCTCCCCAAGCACCCCCGCGCGCTCGCTCAACAACTGATCTCTATTTATTTTTTCTCTCTTTCGAGCCTGGGTACGAGGCTGATATATGGCTGGCTCTGTAAATAACAGTGTGGCTTTGTGTTGAGTATAAGTTGTGTAGAGATGTTTCGTATTAGAATGATAACAAAAACGTCAACATATTTAAAGAACTATGTTCAACAGACAAGAGTAAAGCTAAAATTGCTACCAGCGAATTTACCAGCAATTGATGATATAGATTGCTGGCATGCATGTGACCCCACAGCATTGTACGCAGCTGAGTTAGATGGTAAGCCAATTGGAATGCTTTTTATATTCAAATACGAGGATGGTTATAGGCATGCTGGAGGGTACTACATTGAAGAGAAGTATCAAAAGTTAGGATACGGATTACAATTAGCACATGGAGTCTTCAAAAAAGCAGAACCAACTGCTAATTTTACTGTTTATACCCAACACCATATGGTTGAAATAAACAAAAAATATCATGGCTTTCGTGACATTTTGTATTCTGCTGAAGCTCATAATTTCAATTCAACGATAGCCTTGAAAATACTTCAAGGTATCTCCATGGATCCATCATATCATGTCAAGCAAGTTTCAGATGTAGATTTTGAAGCTTTGTTTAACTATGATAAGCTTACATTTGGTTATGATCGTGAACCGTTTTTATACAAGTGGTTGTATTCACCGGCGAGTCACTCTTGTGTTGCCCTGAATAATGAAGGGTCTGTTGTTGGTTACGTTGTTGCACGAGAATCCTGCATTCTGGGTCAGGGCTATATTATTGGGCCGTTGTTTTGTGAAGATATTAACATAGGACTAGCCCTTGTCCAATCAGTACTTGAAAAAATCGACGAACAAGGCACATTGACATCCAATTCAGTTAATATTTGTTGTCCGATTGGTAGGAATCCGCAAGTGAAAGAATTTTTAAAGTTTGTAGAGAGCAGATGTTTTCGCACCTATGCATTTCTGACAACCAACGGTCATCCAAATGGACGTGTTGATAAGTGGTTTGCAGCAACATCACTTATTTCTGGTTGAAAATTTCATGGACACACAGATAGGCTAGTTAGCATAGGCTAGTTAGCATAGGCTAGTTAGCTTAAATAGATATTGGCAATGAAAATTCATTCTAAGTTGGAGACATCCATATTAGGGAAGTGTGGGCTAGAGGGGCTTTAGCCACCCCAAAAGTAGAAGTGAGGGGCTAAGTGCCCACCCCCCCCAAAAAAAGAACTTAGTAAGAAGCTGTCAGAACATTTGTGTGAGGAATGTGACAATTAGTCACACCATGCAACTGGGAACCCCCCCTAGACTGGCCCTGCAACCTCAGATCAGAAAAGTAGACTGGATAGTGCAATCTATTGTTCACTGGTGTAGAATATGAAGCGAGTTAAACTGTGTCTATATCTTTTTAAAACATCTTCAAACTCTTCAAATACCACAGTGGTGGAAAAAGATTTTGCTCTCTGGGAACCTGGGTTTCAGACTCAAAATTAATCATTAATGAGGTTCAATGATCATTGATTGATTTTGACATTGAACTGATTGGAGTGTTGTTTCTTGATATTCAGTGGTGTTCAATTTGATATAGTGAATACAAAAATTACAATTACTAGTTTAGACTAGAGCATACTCTAGTTTTGTTATTACTCATCAGTTAATTATCAACTCTGCAAAAGTTCTGATCCAAAAATGTTTCTGGAACTAGGTTCCCAGGATCCCCGATACTTTTTCCACCTAATACCAGATTACATATTTTAACATATGAAACATCTCAAGCAATAAATGTCAACCATTACACGCTATAAATGTTGTCAGTTGGCTTGCCTTAGTTATGGCTGACTTCTGGCTTTATTTTTAACACAATAGATACTAAATCCAGTATTATTTCCAGATCAGTGCCTGCAACCGGCGCGACATTTTTCACTGAATGGAAATCAGCCTTTATAGAGGGGATAAAGATTCAGAGGATAAGCAGAGGTTTGACTTGAGTCCAGACTGCAGAGTATGGCAAGCGCACACCCGAGATATTTTTTACCTAATGTCATTGCACACTTGAATAAAAAACTAATTATTGTGTTGCGAGATAGTGAACTGGAATATTACGATATTTGTGATAAAAAATATTTGCGAAAATAGTCCACTCTTCGAGGCGCCACCATGGTTGGCGCCCAGTGGAAAATCCTCTAGATCGGGCCTCTAGATCGGGCCTCTAGATCGTCGGAAACGGCCTTCTCAGACCGTAAATTTGACTTATATTTTAAATTATAAACTTAAAATGTTAACACATAAAAGGTATTAAGTTCACAAGGCACACTTGATATGCAACTGCACACTTGCACACCTCGAATTTTGCCTTGCACACCCGAGATCTCGTCGAAAACTGCCATACTCTGCAGTCCGGACTTGAGTAGGATGCAGGGGTTGAAACCAGGTCGCCCTGTATGAATGAAGGCTTATTGATCAATAAATTGATTTATCATTTGAGATTTCCGCAATAATTATATCATGCTGTGAGACAAGACATTACTTTACGTTTCTGAGATAAACAGTATTGTCGACCTCTCTGAGTATAAAAACAATGCATGAATATTTCTCATCCATAGGTAGATACGTGTTATGAAGTATTATCTTTGTATATAATAAAAGTAAAAAGAAACAGCCGTTTCATATGTGGCAAATCATAGGCAAAAGCAGAATAAAATATTGTAAAGAATATACGACATAATTATAATATAAACCTCAATGTAAACAAAGTTGTTGGAGTCGGATTGACGTTTGTTGAACATTTCTAATTGGTTATTTCAAACAGGATATTAGGAAAGTCTTTGGGATTTTTAAATTCTTGACGATAAACTTCTGTCACAGGTATATTTTAACATCAATATTTTTTGCTCAGTCGCCACAGGGGCGAATTGGCGATTATTTCAACCCCTGGGATGAAAGATTACTCTTCAGTCCTTCAATAAATTTTTTTTTTGAAGATTTAATATTATTTTATTCGTTTTATAAATTAGAAACTCTATAACTATGTACACACAACAATAATTATTATAATACGTTCAATAAATGTTATAATTTTATTATAACAATATCTTACAATTACAAAATAATGTAATTGAGAAGTTGCCATGCCTTTTTGGAAACTTTAAAATGTCATTGGAAATGTTATCTTGCGGCGTCTCAAGAATGCAAGAGGATTAGAGTTAGGATTAGTCTTTGTGTTAAGATGAGGGTTAGGAATAGTGTAAGCATTGTTAATATGGAAAGTGACTTATTTTGATCTCAAAATATCTTTGTGGCCCTTCAATGTACATCTTTGTCCTTGGTTTTTACCACTAATTTATTTATTTATTTTTACTGTGTTTTTACTTTAGCTCTTTGAGAGCACTTTCAGTAGTGAAATGACCTTATAAGACTGTTCTCTTTCATTAGTAAAAGTTAGTTTAAAATGAGTAGTTTAAGCCCAGATGACTTTGGGTAGTCAATGTTTCTGAAACGCTGTTAAACAATACTCAATCGCTCCCAAACAGGCTGGTGAAATCGTCAGCCCTCAAACGCTCTACTGCTTGTCTTGACTGTTCCTACTCAACAATTGCGATCTACTGATTCGCCTCTTTCGGATCGCGCTGCAAAACACCACATTACATGAAGTATTCTGGCACTGTCTGGTATGATAACTTGCTAAGGTTTGGAAATTTTTGCAGACTTGGCAATTTTCTAGATTCCTGTTGCACGCGACCACGTGTTTCCACACTCTTTTCATCGAGCTGCAATGTTCCACTGGGCAGTTGACGTTCTCACAGTTGCAGGCGTGGTTTAAGGTCAACGTACAGTACTCGATCACATGCTGTCGGTAGTTGGTCGGATTTTGTCGCGTTGTGATCGTGGGTACGCATACGAAACTTGTCTTGCGTTCAGGTCGCTTCTTTGACTCCTGCTAATGAAAAAGAAAGATAAATTATTAATGTCATATTAACTTGTACTTGAGAAATTATTGTCATATTAATGCCCTGTACATTACTTAACTAGTCTCTTTTAGTAAACTATGAAACAGACTTGGAGAGTTCTCTCTCTGAGTTTTGTGTGGCAATGTTATAAGAGAAACTCGGGCAACAAGAACTTCGACGTTTCGAGCGAAGGCTCTAAACCTAAGACTAACTCCCAGACGAAGGGCTTTCGCTCGAAACGTCGAAGTTCTTGTTGAATATTCAGGTAGATTAATCCAACAGAACCGTATATATCGTGTATAGACGCTGCTTCTACTGACACTACGCGATCAATATATTACAAGAGGAAATTTCTGTTCGATATTGTATTAGTTAACCAGTTTTCTGTCGTAAATCTTGTTATTTAAAACCGCGGGATCCAGTGTACGTGGCGTTCTACAAAAACTTTCCGTGGCTTTGTTATCTTATTCATATATACATGTCTCTTGTTCACTCATGAAGCAGCAATGTGCTCCGATTCGCCCTGCTTTGTTATTGTATTCTGTCTTACTTTCACTTGTACACACTTTATCCTATTCAAAAAATCTTTGAATGGCTTTTATAAGCACGTACACAACATGTATTGTTTTACTTTGTGGGAAAAAACATGTTTGTTTTTGGAAAAGCTTTCGAATAAACATGTTTTCTACAAAAGAATTATCTTTGTTTTCACCATGCAAACATACCGCCCCTAGCCGAATTTATCACGTACAACTTGTCAGGAAAAAACATAACAGGAAAACGGTTTCAATCCAAATTTGTTGACTATATATGCACGATAGACTGTCAACATGACACTAAGAGAAACGTGCTACGTGAGTTTTTTATTTCCTTAAGACACGAAGGTCGAACGTGATCCTCGCTGATGTAATGTAAACATATATCAAATTAGGTATTATGGTTTCAAAACTAAGCTGTCTTTTTCGTTTATCAAGATTCCGAAGATCAGCTTATGGATTGCTAACGAAATCAGACAAAGGTATAATGTCGCATTTTTAATAAAACCTGTGTCGTATATCAGAAATTTTACGTGACTTTAGAGTAATGTGAAATAGAATATACCTAAAATTCCGGTCAAAAAGACTTGCATGGCAAATTTTCGTAGTTATAGTTGGCAATGTACTAGCATATTAACATTTAACTTTCATGCGCAATTTTGTGTCCACCCCACCTTACTCCTTAATACAATATCGGCTACATATTGGCCAAAGTAGTCGGACAAAGAACGATATTGAGCTAATTATAGGGGCGTGAGGGAGTTATAGGGGCTTCGGTGGCGCAATCGTCAGAGCACGCGCCTTTCACCTCTGATATCGTGGGTTCAAGTCCCGTTGGGGACGACTTATGATAGCCATGTGAAAAGAGTTAGTCAACGCTCTGCCGAAAGTCGTGGGTTTTCTCCGGGTACTCCGGTTTCCTCCCACAGGGAATGTTGACAGGGTGGATTGGGTTTAACCCCTAACTGGCCCTTCCATCGTAGCTGTGCTCCGTGATGGCGAGCAAAAGGTGGCTGCCATATGCGCGCCTAGAAAGCCTTCGACTTGGTCACGTTGAGCTGTGTCCTTCGCAATTCAGCTTAGCTCTCAGCTGCAAGTAAGGATAATAAGCACCCCTGCTTACTTACTTACTTACTTACAGTAACTGGAGTTGAAAAGCCAAATTTGTGACTTTTTCCCACGGTCAGGTGTGCCAAGGTTTTTGAACAGGATTGTAGGATGTAGATGTGAGAACCACATCGTGTCAAGTGTCAATCAACGTGTTTATATACGTGATCACATATAGCTGCGACGTAAGCCAAGAAACTGTCACGTAATCATGTACACTTTTTGGCATGGAAGTTGTTGAACAAAGATTCCCATGCAAAGCACTGCGCATAGCGTCTTTGTGTATTGAATGTATTCATCTGTCAAATACATATTGTATGAATGTGACTGTATTCGTATGTATTTGCGCGCTTTTATTGCCTTTTAATAAGTAGTACTCTGTACTAGGATCGAAATTTAAGCGTCTTGGATGGGACGACCAATTAAAGCAAATATATCAATATTGTTAATAATAGATCATGCTGCGTAAGACTGCGCGCGGACAATAGCTACACGTCTTTAAATAAGTCCAATTTTCCGCTAATGACCTATTAATACTCTGTAATTGGATAGAAATTTAACCATCTAAATGTGCGTCTTGTATATTTAGTTCACATTTTTGATTTTCAAGATGTGAAAATGGGACGACTATAATTAAAGCAAATACATCAATATTGTTAGTCAAATTATCCGCTAAGACGTCATATTTTAAGACTTTTAGACATATTAACTTCTAATCGTTATTGTTTATAGTTAGTGTATAGAAAATGACTTCGCGAATTTTCTAGAAAATGTGTGAAAGATTGAAATGTAGTAAAACTGAATCATCAAACTAAAACTGGAATTGAAGTTAAACCCAGTTCGACAATAGTTGTATGAAATAAATTGTAAAACAAAATAGAAAATAAATGATAAACAATAATTGACTGAGAATGAAAACAGATCACTATGCAGGTTCAGGTGTTGAGGGAAACGATAATATGTTATAGCTGGCATTATTTAACTTTTGACCTGTGGCTATTTTTATCAAGATAAGATCTTGAATGCGTGCTCCTAGTGTTGATAGGTAGCGATAAATGATATGCTTGAGGGTTTATAGGATTTATATATATATTTTCAGGTAACTTGAACTTACAAGCCCTCAAGCATATTTTCAAGATGTACTATAGATCGAGGGGCAAATCACTCCTAAAGAGTGCACGAGATTAAAAAATCATGTGTGATTTTTTTTGTGATTTTTCGAATTTTTTTATATTTTTCTATACTTTTGTGATTTTGTTCATGATTTTTTCGTGATTTTAGTTTTTTTTTGTGATTTTTCTGAAGGTGTACGTGTATGTTGTTTTCATGCTATAGAGTATATATAGGTTGTATATTACTAAGCATCAGTTGAGTTTATCAACAGTTTTCGTATTGATGCGCCTTCACGGATGGTCCGTCTCTTGTGTAAATCAGGCCAATGGTTCACTTGTAGAATAGCGCAAGCCATGTTAAATGCTTTCAAAACTTTGCCTATATATCGAACACGCATTCCTCGTAATGCGCCATATTGGTATTTACATATTAACTACTCCGCATAAATAGCGGATTAATTTTCATGCATATATATAAATTATTAGCAAGCTTTCCGTCATATTTGTTTCGCAGTCCCTTGCATATATCGTTTGGTGATGTCATGGGACTGTCCGCAGGCTAAAGCCTAATACAATATGTCGGAAATGAATTTCGAAGATTGTTAAAAATCCTTGCTCCTACGTACGAAAAAAGTGTTATATGAATCATGATTGTATGGATTAAGGCTAATACGAACAGATGTGTGATCTCAAGTGCTTTCAAACATGCACTCAGACGCGCGTCCTAAAGTGCACACGAGTGCATTGACGTACTTCAGATATTGCGGGTGCATATATGACCCTTGGCCTTGGCAAAATTGACGTAATCACGTTGGAATATAATCCAAAATATGAAAGATAGTTGAAATTTTAATAATAGAAGTTACTTTAATACTATGGAATAGCATGGATCGGAGATAGTATGGCAATGGCAATTAGTCTGGAAATCAATCTTGGACATAACCCTTGAGACCATAACTCGCAATATTGCAAAGTTAATGTACATTGACAAAACCATTTTCGTGACCCCCTCTCCCCCACATCAGTGTTGTGAACAACCCCGAAACAACTTTTGACAATTTATCAAGACACAAACTCAACATTGAGTTGGGCAAGTGGGGCTTAAATATGATTTTATAGATAAATTACTATAAGGGATATGCGAATTTTGCATAGAGGGAAAAGGTAGTCTCAACCAGTTATATCCAAGATTGTAGTTCTATATTATAATTGCCATTTTCATTCTATGGAAACACTATAGAGTATACTATGAATGTAATATGGGAATACTATGAAAATAGCATTCCCATGTAATTTCCTATGGATGGTTTAAAAAAAAAATTCCAGTGAATTAATCCAAAATATGAAATATATTTCAAAATTTTATCTAAAAGATACTTCAAATTTTACGATGGCCCCTTGCGCGTGCAGCTAGATTAGCTGTTTACGTCATACGTTATATAATTTGCATTAAAAAAAACCCGAACATCTCGATAATTACAGAGACGCGTAGTAGAAACTGAGATATAACATACTGATAACATAACATAATTTCGTTGTATATAGGCACTTTCGATAAAGTGTACAACGACACGAATTTGCATTGCAGTCTTTTAAATTGAAATGTATGAAATGCAGTCTTGAAGTTTTAAAATTGATGTTTGACTACTTCGGTGAGACAAAGAGAAATTTGACAAAAAGAAGTTTGAGTTATAGATAATCTATATTGCCTTTAAAGCATTACTCATTGATTTGAATCTACTGCTTATAACTCCCTCAGGAAGTGTAGAAATTCTTCAAAGTCTTCTATTTCTTCCTACGGTGTTATTCAATATCCTTTGCGGTTTTGCGTCAGCTTTCCCGGAGAATTTTTTTTATTCCATTCCATATATCGTAATACTCGTCTGTTACAACTTCCTCTGTCAAATATTTGAACTTCCTAATTTAAACAATTGAACAGAAGCCAGGGCCGGATTATTAAGGCAGCGCGGCGCCCATGGCATTTTTTCGCGCGGGGCCCCTATGGCTTTTATAACCTGAAAAAATTAACCTGTTTTAAGTATATATGGTTGAATTGCAATCTTAATTTAAAAGATGTAATGACAGTAACGTATCTGATATTATAACATTCACTATTGGTAATTGGTCTGTCACTTTTTCTTAATAAAGTTTGAGCGCGGGGCCCCTTGAAGGCGCGGGCCCATGGCATATGCCGCTTCTGCCATATGGTTAATCCGGCCCTGACAGAAGCACGTCCTTTGTGGCGTGTAGGGGTTCATTGTAGGTAGTATTCTACAATAATCTGCCGTGGTTTATGTCTGAACTACCTGAAAATATATCTCAAGAGGGAAGTTACTGTGCTAATCTTGTGACAAAGCCAAAGGGCCTTCGCTCGAAAATTCAGGTAGTTCAGGCAAAAACCACGGCAGCTTATTGTAGAATACTACCTACAGGCTACAATGAATATGGTCATGCCAGTTTTATATGGCAATTTCATCTTTCTAGAATATTATAAGATATAAAAATAGGTACGCTAAGCACACACGAATCTGGGCTAAGACAGTGCTGACTGTAGATTTCGTTTTGGCAGTTGTTACTGTTCACCCTGTGTCGTTGTAAGAATTTGCTTTAATTATATTATTCTGGCCCAATTCAGCAGTCCGTCGGGTTCCCACGCATAGACAGTGTGTACACAGCTGGGTTCAATTGAAGTTAACGACCCCCCTGCCCCAAGGGAGTCGTATACTTCAATGGCCATTGAAGTATACGACCCCCCCCCAAAAAAATTGCTTTTTGTCACGATTCATGATTATTATTCATGCTTTTTATATCGAGAATTTCGTTTAGCTTCTTTTTATGTATTTGGTGGTTCCTAAAGGAACCGGTTTTGTTTATCTTTGTCTTCTCACATTGGGTACTCCAAAGCGATTGCCAAATACTTCTCGCAGTTCGTCGTGGAGAGACATTTCGTCGGTGGAATACTGTTGCAGTATGCTCGCCAAACATTTTAAGGCCTTTTATAATGCCTTTCCAGCAATGAATCGAACAGATATTTACAAGATGCAGTTTGCGATCAAAACACGGAGACAAAATTGCAAAACTAAACACCTCAAGCGCATATTATTGGTCGTGTTGAAAGTCTTTTGAATTTGTTTCATGGTCAAAAAATCAATGAACTGAGACATAGACAATAGAAGGGAAGTCATAAAAATTCCTTTGAAATAGACACAAACACGAAAATCCGTAAATTTAACGAAATAATACAAGGGGGGTCGTATACTTCAATCCGAATATTTGTTATTGAAGTATACGACCCCATTGGCGTAGGGGGGTCGTTAACTTCAATTGATCCCACAGCTGAACCACATATAAAATATTACTCAAAACTTAAATAAATTAGAACAATATGTAGCACTGAAATAGACTAATAACGTTGTATTTCGGTAATTCATATATCGAGTGCGTTTGTAGTATTTCAGTTATAATTAATATCATCACTCATTAAATCTATATTATATGATTGATACTTTATGTATGATTCATCTATATTATATGATTGATACGCCAATGGCAATGTCATATTGATTTAGGCAATAAAGACTGATTATTTATTCTATTCATTGAGATATATTGCCCTATATGAAATGCCTAATGCCCTATCTATCCTTAAATATTAGTATAGGTAATAGTATGGTTTCGAGTGCAATTTGGATATAACATGCACGAGTGAGGTTTTCAAAGATCTCGAAATTTCTGCACTGAAATCAACCAATCACAGTCGAGTAATATTTTTATGTATATTATTAATTAAGATATATTGCCCCATATGAAATGCATAATGCTCTTTTTCCTTAAATATGCCTTGCATATACTTGGTATAAGTCATAATAGCATGGATACTATTATATGTACATATAGTGTATATTTTGAACGCCAACGCCGCACAAACGCCTGACAACCAAGGTCCATAAGTAACCATGATATATATACAGTGACTTAGCCCTTGTTTACATGAGGCCTTCATGAGGGGCTAGCCCTACCAGTAGGGCTGGTTTTCACCTCGTGTTTACAACATTAAATGGCTTCCTTACAACTCGTTTATTTTCTCACGAAGTCCAAAACGATATTTTGCCGAGCAAATTTTCGAATAAAAACCAGAAGACAATTTTAATATTCTTCTAAAACAGTAAATATTCAAATCGAAAATGACTTCGAAAAGCGGAGTTTTACACAGATATGGCAAGTTTTTTTACTCAGCCCTACTAGGTGGCTAGCCCTCCCTGTTGCTGAAGTGTTCCGTGGGAAATTTCCAGCCCTACTAGGCGAGAACTTGGGTAAACAATAGCGAGATCTCGCCTAGGAGGGCTGGTCCTCCTCTCTACAGTCTCGTATAAATTACGAAGGCAATTTTTAATAGGGATTTCTATTACCACGCGGGATCTGGCCCTTCATGTGGGGCTCATAAACAGGGATAAGTCGTAGTGTAGATACCGTTGTATGCATGCATATAGTGTATATTTTGAACGCCAACGCGCACGACGAACGCCTAACAACAAGGTCCATAAGTAACCATATACGGTGGCTTAGAGAGAAAGTGAGAAACTATTCAATTTATTAGTACATAATTTTCCTATATATGTCCAACAAATTGCTTTGAACTTTTCAAAGATATATAAAGATTCTTTTAAAAGTAACTTCTGTAAGACCAATTGTGGGTGTAATGTGGGTTTTAATTTTGGACGTTCACCAACGCCACACGCTATCAACTATTAATACCAAATAAAGTAATTTAATATCTCTATGAAATAGGTTTTAATTTACAATGTCCACTGATGTAACATTGATGTTATAACTACACCGAAGTGTAACTATAAGATTCTGATTTCGAATGAAATTTTTATCTAACAAAGTGCTTTTAGTATTTGAACTTTAAGTTTTATAGATGACTATTGAAGGAAATGAGTTGCGTAAGAAATCACGAAGACTGCATGTATTCACCGCCAACACAGCAAGACCTCGCTTAAAAAATAATACGATAATCCATATGCTCAAACACGCAATTTACTTAACCTATAAGCTAAGTTCGAATTTTTGTTGATGCTCAGTAAACATAACTGTATAAACCGTTGGATTTGGCTCAGTTAATACGGTCTGTGTCTATGAAAAGTTTATATGAAATCTTTAAGCTACCTTCAACTATATTATACTAAACTAATTTAACTCGAAGAAAGTAACTTTAGGCTTTGTTTATACCGGATAGCTCTAGCAGGTCTGTTTAAATTGTTCTACCTAGAGGTCCAGTAAGAGCTATCCCTTGTAAACCTTGTTGGTATAGTGTTACTACAGGAGGAAACCAGAGTAACCTTGAGAAAGCCTGCGGTGTTTGGTAGAGTCAGACTGGAAGCATTCTTCTCATATGTGAGTGAGCGAAATTATTATCAGACAACTGCATATTGCTGGAATCGTGCTTCAGTCGCAGAGGTTAAAGACACATTCATTAGCCACTGACTCCTGTAAGTCTACGAGTCTGGGTCTAAGGACGGAGGGCTTATATATTCCATATTATTTTGTAGAATAGTAAGTGTTCTATATAATAGAAAGCCTTACCGTTGCCATGTAGTTCTCTTGCTTTGTGTTCTCGCTACTTTGTTTTTTATTATTTCGCTCAATCGGTGCCATACTCTTGTATATAACTCTACTATAGTTAACCCTCGCGAACTCCTTTCACTATGTCCAGCAAACACACACTGCACGTTCTGTGCTTTGAAGTTCCGTTGTATAAGGGAAATAGAGCCTTATGTTAGCTTAGCTCCGCCCCCAAAACGTGATACTTAACAGGCTACGTGATGTATGTGAGCGACTCACACAGCGCGTGTAAGCTTATATTATCATAACACATAATATAACTCTATTGCCTGAAAGATCGTATCACATATATAATATAGACTTGTAGCATTATTGAATAGTGTCGGCGACAATTGAATTTTGGCTATTTTTCTCGCTAATTTCCTGTATATATTTTGGCAGATGTTTACACTTGGACGCTGTTAATACGTCCGCTTGGAAAGTTCAAATAGAATATGGGATTTGAGTTTGTTTTTAAATTCAGTGCCGTTGACCTTTTGTGCCGCTTATTAACAGCAATAATTTCTGAGAAATTTCTAACCTGTGACTGTGACAGCTCTAACGCTCGATCTAAGAAATGTCGTGATATATATATTTGCACTAGGATTAGCATACTTAGATTATTAATACGCTCACAACAGGACGAATTCAGATGCGTATACACAAATTCCACCGGAATTTATTTGTTCAGACGACAATTCGTACGGTTTTCGCTGTGCTTGAATTCATCCGGCGGTTCCTTTGTCTACCGGCGAAATTCCAGCTTTCTATAGTTCATGTTTTACCTGAAACAACATTGCACCGATGTTCACGCACTAAGATTTCTATGAAAACAAGATTTGGCATTATTATGCACTCTATTTACACTGAATAGCTCTATCAGTTCTCATGATTTCAATATTTGTCAGTGCTATTTTAGGAGGAAACCCGTAGACAAAATTGCTTTATACTGGAGAGCTCTATCAGTTCTTCTATCAAGAGGTACTCGAAGGGCCACCCCCCTTAATATTGATCCAATGTTAGCTATCCACTGATCTCGTGTAGCTATCAAAGAAGGGAACTGGAGTGCTTGGAGAAACCTGTGCTGTTTGGTGGAATCAAACTGCGTGGAAGAGCTCTTCTCACATGGGACTGAGGTGAAATTATGATAGATATTAGGACAATGCGGACTGCATAATTCAAGAATCGAAGCCTGATTACATAGATGAAAGGCACTTGAACTGACCACTATGTCTCCCTTAAAACCACAACAATTCGTTATAGTGTAAAAACACTCCTATTCTTCATTCTGAGAAGGGAATTATTTATTATATTTATATAACACACTGTTGTTATTTGGAACGTAGCCTGAGAAAACAGACGCGAGGAGAGGAGCGAAAGAGCTGCATCTGTTTTCGCAGGCTATTTGGAACGAGTCTTAATTGATGTTAAAACTGGGTTAATATACACCATATGTGTATTAATCCTTTGTTTCCATTTATATCTTTAATGCCAGCGGGCAACAGTCGTGGAGATATAATGTGGTGTCCACTAGCGACCGTGGTTTGTGTCTGAACTACCTGAAAAAGATATCTCAAACGTGGGGGTCCAGTGTAGGTAGTATTCTACAATAAGCTGCCGTGGTTTGTGTCTGAACTACCTGAAAAAGATATCTCAAACGTGGTGGTCCAGTGTAGGTAGTATTCTACAATAAGCTGCCGTGGTTTGTGTCTGAACTACCTGAAAAAGATATCTCAAACGTGGTGGTCCAGTGTAGGTAGTATTCTACAGTAAGCTGTCGTGGTTTGTGTCTGAAGTACCTGAAAAAGATATCTCAAACGTGGTGGTCCAGTGTAGGTAGTATTCTACAATAAGCTACCGTTGTTTGTGTCTGAACTAAATGAAAAAGATATCTCAAAGGTGGGGGTCCAGTGTAGGTCAGTATTCTACAATAAGCTGCCGTGGTTTGTGTCTGAACTACCTGAAAAAGGTTACAAAGACATTTTCAAGTTTCACAGGAAGAAACTTTAAAGTGTTTTGTTCCTTGTCAGGTATACCTCAGACATCAAACCACGGTTGCTATGCAAACAAAAGTGAGGACATTTCTGGTTGTTTATTATATTTTTTAATTGACAGATTGGAGGACGATGTGAAAGTCAGATTGAGAGGCGACTTGTGTTTGAGGGCCAGTTTCAGTTCGCATGTTCAACGCATAACAATGTCAAGCGAGGTTAGTTCCTGTTCTTTTTATTTGGCATAACTTCACATCCGTTTTGAAAACCCTGCCAAGCTTTATAGGGAGCTGAGATGATATAATGTTTTTCCATGACAAGTAGACTTGCTAAAAATAGCGAGAAGCAACAATAATATCAATATTGGAAAAACACTTTACAATATAAGTATTACAAGAACAACCCAGCCAAAACTATTCGAGGTTGGGGTTTGGTGTTATAAGAAGAAATATCATATTGTAACGTTGGACATTTACATAGGCGGCGGAACGGGTGGGGCTTGGGGGTCTATAGGCGCCCCAAAAGTAGAAGTGTGTGTGTGTGGGGGGGGGGGGTAAGCCAAAAAAGATCAGAATGGGAGAACTTAATATGAAGGTGTCAGATTCTTCGCTGGCTGAAATGCAATGAAATTGCAGAATATAACTGACGAGTAACGGTCAATATACATTATTTACAATATGAAAATGATCATGTATTGAACATATACGGTTCACGTCAGAGCTCACTGCTACACTACAGATAGATCACCAAAGTCGGCTGTACAATTATGTAAAATTAAATAATTCAACAACAAAAAATTCGTGTGAAACAATACCAAACGACTGAGATAATCGCCCAAAATATTGCAAAGTTGAAATTCAACATTACAATACTACAATATTAGGTGCGGGACCATCACACCAAATATTGCAAAGCTGCAATGCGTAAGTCAAGGTTGACTATACCCTCTTTCTTCAAATTTATCAGAGGCAAACGCCTGGTAGCACTGCAGTATAGGTCTACATGCCCGTCATACTGAAACCTTCTTTGTCGCGTCGCTCCGGGAAAATTCTATAGAAATGCTGTTCAGACAGATGTTAAGTTGCCAAAAGGAAATTTCAAATTATTTTATAATGACTATAATGATGTACTATGACGTAAGCAGTTACGTTATTTCTATATTTAGCCGTCTCTTGAATGAAAAGAGATAAGGGAAAAAACTTCCGTTCTTTGAAATGAATCTAGAATTAGAATTAGGTGATTCGTTTGTCAGCTATACGTAATTGACTCGATCTTTAGAAATCGTATAAATGCTTGAAAACGCGTTGCATTCCTCTGGGGCAACTTGTAAACAAAGTGTGAAGCATATTCACACAACGTAGCTATATAATAAATAATATAACTTATCTGCCTAAGTCAGTTTTGAAGAATTTTAGTTGTTTGACTTAGCCAGGCTTCCAAAGTGTAATACAACTCCTTCACACGTGTGTATGTCGATTTTCCAATTATGCATGTGCTCTCAGATCTCAGTCAGATTTTTGCCTAACTCAATCATGTGACATAGGCAATTTTACTTCTAATTTTTTATGGTGACTTAAATTGCTACGAAATGAGTTAGGCAAAAAAGTTAGTAAGGTGTCATTATATATATATATATAGTCGATCAAGATATTTTCATGCTTATGCAAACATGTGCACGGTGAACACAGTGTGAATTTTTGGCACAATGAAGCATCCTATGACATCATCTCTTCGACTCACACAACCATACTGTTGAAATGTTAATAAACATGTAATTATATATTTTAGAAGATTTGTGCACAGTCAAAGACCGTCAGGTCGTCTGAATATAAACTCGTAGCACATTAATATATATAGTCGCTTTTAAGTATGTCGCGTTTCCAGAATATCGGCATCGAGTTGCGTCCATAACTTGAAATAAACTTTAAGTTTCAACCATGCCTGCTGTACTTGCTCACCATCACACGACAAAACATCTTATTTCTTCTTCAGACTTCACAGTATTCTTTCTAATAACCATTATGTGCTTCAGTGATTATAGCTCTTAGACTTAAAGGAAACGCATGGTGTCTATTTAAATATATGCAAGTCTTAAAGTCGAACCTGCCCTAAATTATATAGTCTCTATACTTTTCTAATTCTACATTTAACTTGACCTGGTATATTCTTATACTAGTATTTTATCCGTGAATTGGTTTGCTGTATAATCATATATTTTGACAATTCACTGGGCAGTACAGATGAACACTGATGGAAACTAAATGCTAAATAAATATGAAATGAAATATCTACAGATTGGGAACAAATCTTGACTGTTGTGACAATAATGTTTGTTTAGCACATGGCAAGTGCAGTATCAATATCTTATGAACATCTCATCGTTTTGACAACAAAATAAATCTATACATACAGTGTGTCATTAGCAATATAAATACGTTCAGTATTACTAATTGGGTCGAGGAATTTTTCATGCAGTTTGGGCGTCAAGACAGCACTTCCCTTGCGATAGTAACTCCTAGTATATTTTAATTATACTTGTCATGCAGTGTTTACTCAATAATTAAAAGAATATCTTCTGGATATCAATATTCACGTCCAAAATGTGAAGCAAATGAATGAAGAATCGAAATCATAATGAAATATCGCGAAAAAATTCCACCCACCAAATGTTTTGAGTTCTCATGCATGCAAATGGCAAAAATCGACTCTAGACTTTGTACACGTTACCTTTGCCCTTCGTTTTCCGTGGGCATTGAAAAACACAAAGTAGACAAAATTATGATTTATGTAATTGCTTTAATTGCACCCACAACGCCACGTGGACGAAGTAACGAAACTGTTTACATTTTGTTACTAATCGTATCATGGCAGCCATGTTTAATAGATCTCAACAATGCGGTAGTATAATGTGGGCGAGTCTGCACGATTGCTGAAATACAAAAGGCTATCTTGGTTAAGACATCACGTAATCTACTAAACTCAAAACTAACTATATCAGTTCTAAATTGTTCTCCCTAGAGAGGTCTAATAAGAGGCATCTTTTATCGATCCAGTGTTACTACATGAGGAAACCTAAACTAAACTAACTATATTTATACATGATAGCTTTATCAGTTCTAAACTATTCTCCCTAGAGAGGTCTAATAATATTTTATCATTTATATACTGGATAGCTCTATCAGTTCTAAATTGTTCTCCTTGGAGAGGTCTAACAAGAGGCATCTTTTATCGATCCAGTGTTACTACAGGAGGAAACCTAAACTAACTTTTTTTATACTGGATAGCTCTATCAGTTCTAAACTGTTCTCCCCAGAGAGGTCTAATGAGAGGCATCTTTTATCGATCCAGTGTAACTACAGTCTACAGAGGGAAACCTAAACTAAACTAACTTTTTTTTATACTGGATAGCTCTATCAGTTCTAAACTGTTCTCCCTAGAGGTCCAGCCGTTAGGATCTCTATTGTTCCAATGACAATGTTACCAAAACACTCAGATTATCGGTCGAGAATTTACGTAAATAGAACGGAATCTAGATATATTTCATCATCATTTCCATGATGTTTTATCTATAATCGACGCTCTGCTGGTTGCAACAGGTGTAATTACTATATATTAAAATAAGTTTCTTTGCAAGCAGCATCTTCACCAGTGTTGTATAATACGTAATGCTTTATTTTACTACAGTTGTACCCCAAAAAATGAATATTTTAGTAGGGATGACTTAAAACTGCTGCACAGTACTGTAATTTGCAAATATTTACATGAGAGAACACATGGCTTTGAAATGGAGTTGCAGAGATTTATCAATTTCGTATACAAAACGGTCTACTTCAACTCAGCTGCAACGAATGAAAATTGAGAAGTTCTCAAAGCAGCTGTAGAATACATAATTTCCGGTTCGAAATAGAAGGTCACGAACTTTAATCACGAGATTGATGCAACGTCGCATCGTGGAATTCTATATTTCAGGAATTTTATATTCAAGCTTAAGGGTGTTGTTCTCAACTCGAAGCGAAAGTCATAGGTTACACTGTCTAATTCACTGGCAAAGGCTGTTAATACTAGCGACTTATTTCTGTTCATTCCTTCCGTTGGATCAAATCAAAGATTTTCTGATTTCTGCATCAGACGAAGACTGGTATACAGACAAAATTCTGTGGTATGTTGTAATTTTAATCTAATTATATACACATATATTCTCAAAGCGAAAATACACTGTCTATATACACGATTGTTCATTCAAACTCCTTATTTCTGTTCATTCATTTCATCAAATCAAAACACTCAAAGACATTCTGATTTCGGCAGTAGTCAACTACTGGTACACATACTAATTTTTGTGGTATGTCGCAATTTTAATGTAATTTTATAGTCAAAGTTTCAAGCTGTTCTCAAAGTGAAAGTCATTCAAACACTGTCTATCAAAGACTGTTCATTCAAACTACTTATTTCTGTTCATTCCTTTGATCAAATCAAAGACCATTAAAGACATTGTGATTTCTGTACCAGACAAATACTGGTATATACATACCCAATTCTGTGGTATGTTGCAATTTTTATGTAATTATATATTTAAGGGTGTTGTTCTCAACTCAAAGCGAGAGTCATACAATACATACATTGTCTATCTAAGACTGCATGTTCACTACTTATTTCTGTTCATTCAAACTACTTATTTCCGTGTTCATTCCTTCCATCAAATCAAGATCAATGTTTTAAGTGCTACAGACTGCAATATATATAACTGTAAGATCAACTGAGATTCTTGAAAGAATCAAACATTAAGATTTCAAGTGGTGTGGAATTGATATTTATTGATGTAGAACTGTTGTTTCGCAATAATATCTGATTGTATTTCGTCTTTTACTATAGCTGAACGATCGTTGAATACAACTGCTTGTTTGTCAAGTCAGAATTTGTTCTGAGAATCGGACAGAATTTTGAGAAATGTAACTAGAAAACTAACGCGATGTAAAGGGCATATTATTCAGGAACTTCTATATTTAATTGCCATGGCGACATACGTCACTGGTTATGAAGATGAACTATTTCAATATCCCGTTGGTCCGAGTCTTCACTGTTGTATTTGTACCAATGTCATCAAAGATCCTGTCATGTGTCGGCATAATGAACATATATTTTGTCGAGGTTGTATCACCAGACATCTCATGAACTTTCAGACATGTCCGACATGTATGGACCCACTCACTGTCGATACTCTGACCCAAGCACCTCGGGGTATAAGAAACTTACTGGCTGAATTGAAAATTCGATGTCAATTCTTCAATCGTGGTTGTGGAAAGTTTGTTGAGCTGGGAGATCTTGAAAGGCATGTTACAGACTGTGGATTCGCCCCAGCAGTCTGCTCTAACGAAGGATGTCAACTCGAAGTGAACAAACATGATTTACTTCATCATGAAACTTCTGTGTGTGAACTACGCAGAGTTAAATGTCATAGTTGTAATGACATAAGACAAGAGATGGATATAGTGAAAGTTAATTTGGCAGCAATCAATGTTAAGATGGACAGAAATGAGAAAAATGTCGACAGAATTGAGGCGAACGTGAAAGCTGTGAAAGACGATGTGGTGGCCAAAGTTGAACTGGTTCAAGTGGAACTTGACAAGCAGGGAGAAAGCAATCGTCGGCTTGAATCGGACAATGTAGAAATGAAGAAAAGTTTAAATGAAATTGCAAAACAGCTGGAAAGAATGACCCAACAAACATCACATGAAGTTCAGGCTGAACATATGAAGAAAGAAATGGCAGAGGCTGATGGAATGGACAGAGAGCCAAAGGTTGTTATAGCTGGAGGTGAAAATGAGGATGCAAGATTAAATTCTGTTGTAATGTTCAGTCTGGCAACGGGAACCTGGACACCACTACAGCCAATGAAAGAATGTCGGAGTTCAGCATCTTCAGTTGTTTACAATAATCAATTGATTGTCTTGGGAGGTTTGAATGACAAAGGTAAAGTATTCAAATCAATGGAAAAATTATCATTGAATGCTGTTCATGCTGACCAGTCCATAACTTGGGAAAACTTTCCTGCTGAGTTACCTAAAGGGTTGTGTGGACACCGCAGTGTGGTCCATAATGGACGGTTGATAGTGATTGGAGGTTATTACACAGGTGCATATTCAGATAGTATTACTGAGATTTCCCTTGTTCCACGTTATACCAGTAAACTGTTGGCTACCATGCCACAGAAAAGATTTCAACATGGTGTAGCAATGTTTGGCGATAAGATCTTGATTCTGGGGGGAAGAGAAAACTATATCCATAACTCAGCTCTCAGAAATGTTGTTATGTATGACATCACTAAGAATGAATGTCAGGAGTTAGCACCCCTGCCTTACCCTGTAAGTGAAATGGCTGTAGTCAAGTGGGGTGATGACAATGTCGTTATAATAGGAGGTACTGACAATAACGGTGAAACATTAAACAAAGTTTTCATATACAACATTAAGACCCAGAAAAGTCACATGCTACCAAACATGAAATATAGGAGGATAGCATGTGTGGCTGCAGTTGTCAAAGACACTTTGGTTGTCATGGGAGGGCGACACGACGAATATAATGTAATGTCAGTAGAAAGTTTTCCATTTGACTCCTATACCTGGCAAGAACTTCCAAAAATGCCTGAAGGAAGATGGGAAGCTCTGACAGTTGTATGCTGATGATGTATTGTATTGTATATATTAACAATCTATATTTTATAATTTAGTATTGTTTAAATAAGTACTAAATATACGTGCTTTTGTGAAATATCCTTTCTATATTTTATCTTTTGCATGACCATCAATTTAGTGTTGATTCAATTATTTGTTGTTGTTTTTGGAAAACACTATGTTTATCTTTTGGTCTTTACTCTCTGGTATTTTGCCGTTTTAGTATTTTATGCTACATTTATATCAAGAGTTTAAGCTGTATATCTGTTACAAATCGAAAGTCATCTAGACATTTTATATCGAAGACTGTTGTCTGTGTTTCTATACGATCTAATTTCGGTGCCAGACAAAATCTGATTTATATATTTTGGTATCAATTTCCGGATCAATTTTATGGTAATTTTATAATTATGCAGGAATTTCAGTCCTACAAATGAAACTTCAATCGCGAAGTACGTCGTTCAAACATTGTGTATAGTTTGTTCTTCCATACGGCTTAATCTTGTTTATTTCGTCCAACGAATCAAAGGCACTCAAAGACATTCTTATTTCTGCAGCAGATAAGTGGACAAATACTGGTATACAGACTTAATTCTGTGGTATGTGGCAATTTTAATGTAATTTTATATTCAAAGCTTCAAGGTGTGCTCAAAGCGAAAGTCATACGTACACTGTCTATCTAAGATTGTTCATTCAAAATACTTATTTCTGTTCATTTCTTTGATCAAATCAAAGACTATTAAAGACATTCTAATTTCTGTACCAGACAAATACTGGTATGCATAGTAAATTCTGTGGTATGCATGTCGCAATTTTAATGTAATCAATGGTGCAGGTTTTCTCAACTCAAAGCGAAAGTCATACAATACAAACATTGTCTATCTAAGGCTGTTCATTCAAACTCCTTATTTCTGTTCATTCCTTCGATCAAATCAAGAATAGTTTTTTAAATTCTAGATACGGGAATACATATTTAACTGCAAGATCAATTGAAATTCTTGAAACAATCAAATATTAAGGTCTGGATTGGCGTAGTATTGATATATTTGTTGATGCAGAACTGTTGTTTCGCAATAATATCTGATTGTATTTCGTCTTTTACTATAGCTGAACGATCGTTGAATACAACTGCTTGTTTGTCAAGTCAGAATTTGTTCTGAGAATCGGACAGAATTTTGAGAAATGTGACTAGAAAACTAACGCGATGTAATTGTTGGGCCTATTGACTTGCATTTTATTCAGGAACTTCTTTATTTAAATGCCATGGCGGCATACGACACTGGTTATGAAGATGAACTGTTTCAATATCCCGTTGGTCCGAGTCTTCACTGTTGTATTTGTACCAATGTCATCAAAGATCCTGTCATGTGTCGGCATAATGAACATATATTTTGTAGAGGTTGTATCACCATACATCTCATGAACTTTCAGACATGTCCGACATGCATGGACCCACTCACTGTCGATACTCTGACCCAAGCACCCCGGGGTATAAGAAACTTACTGGCTGAATTGAAAATTCGATGTCAATTCTTCAATCGTGGTTGTGGAAAGTTCATTGATTTGGGAGATCTTGAAAGGCATGTTGCAGACTGTGGGTTTGCCCCAGCAGTCTGCTCTAACGAAGGATGTCGACTCGAAGTGAACAAACAAGATTTACTTCATCATGAAACTTCTGTGTGTGAACTACGCAGAGTTAAATGTCATAGTTGTAATGACATAAGACAAGAGATGGATATAGTGAAAGTTAATTTGGCAGCAATAAATGTTAAGATGGACAAAAATGAGAAAAATTTCGAGAGAATTGAGGCGAACGTGAAAGCCGTGGAAGATAATGTGGTCACAAAAGTTCAAGAACAACTCAACAAACAGGAAGAAAGCATTGGTCGGCTTAAAGAGGAAGTGAAGAAAAGTTTAAATGAAATTTCGAAGCAACTAGAAAGAATCACACATCAAACATCGCATGAAGTTCAGGCTGAACATATGAAGAAAGGAATAGCAGAAGCTGATGGAATGGACAGAGAGCCGAAAGTTGTTATTGCTGGAGGTAGGAATAGAGCCGGAGAATTGAATTCTGTGGAAATGTTCAGTTTAGCAATTGGAACCTGGACACCACTACAGCCAATGAGAGAATGTCGCAGAGGAGCATCTTCAGTTGTTTACAACAATCACATTTTTGTCACTGGAGGTTGTACTGCTGATGGTTGGTCCAAGTCCATGGAAAAATTATCATTGAATGCTGTTCAAGTTGACCAGTCCATAACTTGGGAAAACTTGCCTGCTGAGTTACATGGACGGTTGTGGGGACACCGCACTGTAGTTCATAATGGACGGTTGATAGTGATTGGAGGTTATGTTGCAGGTAAAGGTGCATATTCTGATAGTGTCACTGAGATTTCCCTTGTTCCATCTTATACCAGTAAACTGTTCGCTACCATGCCACAGAGAAGATGTTATCACGGTGTTGCATTGTTTGGTGATAAGATCTTGATTGTCGGAGGGAGAGAAAGATCAAGTGACTCAGCTCTCAGAAATGTTGTTATGTATGACCTCACTAAGAATGAATGTCAGGAGTTAGTACCCCTGCCTTACCCCGTGTATGGAATGGCCACAGTCAAGTGGGGTGATGACAATGTGATCATAATGGGAGGTGTTGACAGTAACAATGAAACATTGAACAAAGTTTTGATATACAACATCAAGACCCAGAAGAGTCACGTGTTGCCAGACATGAAGTATAAGAGGAGAGGATGTGTGGCTGCAGTTGTCAGAGACACTGTGATTGTCATGGGAGGCCGAGTTGAAATAGGAAATTACTTAAAGTCAGTAGAAAGTTTTAGATTCGATAGTTATAGCTGGCAAGAACTTCCAGAAATGCATGAAGCGAGATATGCAGCTACTGCAGTTGTCTGTTAATTATGTATTGTATATATTAACAATCTATCTTGAACTATATCAATCATATATACACATTAACACATATGCTGCTTAAACACTGTAGAATGATTTAGATCTGATCATTACATCTGAAAAGACTTTCATGACTAGAGATCTAGGTACTGCAATTGTATGCTAATTAAGTATTGTATATATTAATGTATATTATAAATATTAAATGTTTCTTTCAAACACAGTGCCTTTAGAGTTTGTTCCAAAAAAATTGTTGTTTTTGTGAAATATCTTTTTATACTAATTCTGACATGCATTGCTGAAAACAACGAAAAGATTATTCGATAAATATAATTGTTTTGTTTTGTGGGAAATAACATGTTTTTATATTTGGTAAAACTTTCAATTCGTAAGACATAATCTTCATTAATGCAAATAATAGAAAACATTATTTGTACTGATGAAGATCTGGGTTTACAGATCGAAACTGGCTTTGCCAAATAAAGTCCTGGTTAAACGAGAATGAGAATTGATGAGAGTCAATGAGAGTTGCAACTCTCGCTCGCGTTTGACTGTCAACTTTCATCAACTTTGAGCTGGTTCAAATTTTGATGAGAGTTTTCCCTCGTTTGACCGGTACGCGTGGTAATATCCAGTCAACTCTCATGCAACTCTTGTTCTCGTTTGACCGGGGCATGAGAGTTGATGAAACTCTCATGCAAACTCTCGCTTGTCAACTCTCGTCAACTCTCATCCTCGTTTGACCAGGGCTTAAATAAACATCGGTGTTTTCCATTAAAACAAAACAATCAGAGGGTTTCAGTTACATACGGTGCTACACATGATAGCCAACTTCAAATGTATTGACAGTTATGGGAGGGAGAAAATGATACTAAATATTTCATTACATGTATTTACCACCAAAAATAAGATCAATACATATAGTGAACAATTTAGTCACTCTGATAACTGTCTTTCCTTTTAGAGTTGCGCTCGCAATTCAAATTCTGAGGGTAAAAATGCCGGTATAGTCAATAGCTAGAAGGACGTTTTACCGGGACTGCCCGCCTAGACCTGGTGGGATAATAAGCCGCATCTTATGGCTGCGTTGATCCATTCTTTACTTCGACTTTGTTTTAGTTGGACGAAAAACCACATTTGGTTTAATATATTTTGCAAAGATTTATCGATTTTTATACAAAACTATCTACTTCAACTCTGCAATGTCAAATGTAATTTCCGGTTCGAAATAAAAGGTCAAGAACTTGTACAATGTCGAAATTTTAATATAATTTTATATTAAAGAATTTAAGATGCACTTCTTCAGATGAGGTCAAAATGAGCTATAAAAAACAGACTCTTTGTCTTGGAAGATTTTGTTTTTTATTCAAACTGTTCATTCCTGTTCATTCATTTGATCGAATCAAAGATAATTAAAGAGATACTAATTCTTGCAGCAGAACAGTCTTCGCTATATACATGATGGTCAACTCTAAGAGGAAAGACAGTTATCAGAATGACTATAAAATTGCATGTTCACCATATGTATTGACGTTGTGTTTAGTGGCAAATACATGTAATGAAACATTTAACATCATTTGCTTGCTGCCATAAGTGTCAATACATTAGTGAAGTTGACCACAATGTGTAGCACCATATATAACAGAAACAGAGCTATATTTTATGGTACTTGGCAATCATTTTATGCTACATTTATATTCAGGAATTCAAGCTGTATATCTGTTACAAATCGAAAGTCATCTAGACATTTTATATATCGAAGATTTCATGTTGTCTGTGTTTCCATACGAATCAACTTTGGTCGTACTTTGAGCAAATTGAAGACTATTATAAAGAAATTCTAATTTCGGTACAAAATCTGGTTTGTATATTTTGGTATTAATTTCCGAAACAATTTTATGGTAATTCTATAATTATGCAGGAATTTCAGTCCTACAAATCAAACTTCAATCGCGAAGTACGTCGTTCAAACATTGTGTATAGTTTGTTCTTCCATACGACTTAATCTTGTTTATTTCGTCCAACGAATCAAAGGCAGTCAAAGACATTCTTATTTCTGCAGCAGACAAGTGGACAAATACTGGTATACAGACTTAATTCTGTTCTATGTTGCAATTTTAATGTAATTTTCTATTCAAAGCTTCAAGGTGTGCTCAAAGCGAAAGTCATACGTACACTGTCTATCTAAGATTGTTCATTCAAAATACTTATTTCTGTTCATTTCTTTGATCAAATCAAAGACATTCTAATTTCTGTACCAGACAAATACTGGTATACATAGTAAATTCTGTGGTATGCATGTCGCAATTTTAATGTAATTATATATTCAAGGGTGCAGGTGTTCTCAACTAAGTCAAAGCGAGCGTCATACAATACAAACATTGTCTATCTAAGACTGTTCATTCAAACTACTTATTTCTGTTCATTCCTTCGATCAAATCAAGAACAGTTTTTTAAATTCTAAATACGGGAATACATTTAACTGTAAGATCAATTGAAATTATTGAAACAATCAAATATTAAGGTCTGGATTGGCGTAGTATTGATATATTTGTTGATGCAGAACTGATATTTCACAATAATATCTGATATCTGATTGTATTTCGTCTTTTACTATAGCTGAACGATCGTTGAATACAACTGGTTGTTTGTCAAGTCAGAATTTGTTCTGAGAATCGGACAGAATTTTGAGAAATGTGACTAGAGAATTAACGCGATGTAATTGTTGGGTCTATTGACTTGCATTTTATTCAGGAACTTCTATATTTAATTGCCATGGCAGCATACGACACTGGTTATGAAGATGAACTATTTCAATATCCCGTTGGTCCGAGTCTTCACTGTTGTATTTGTACCAACGTTATCAAAGACCCGGTCATGTGTCGGCATAATGAACATATCTTTTGCAGAGGTTGTATCACCATACATCTCATGAACTCTCAGACATGTCCAACATGTATGGACCCACTCACTGTCGATACTCTGACCCAAGCAACACGGGGTATAAGAAACTTACTGGCTGAATTAAAGATTCGGTGTCAATTCTTCAATCGTGGTTGTGGAAAGTTTATTGAGCTGGGAGATCTTGAAAGGCATGTTGCAGACTGTGGGTTCGCCCCAGCAGTCTGCTCTAACGAAGGATGTGAACTGGAAGTAAATAGACGAGATTTACTGCATCATGAAACTTCTGTGTGTGAACTACGCAGAGTTAAATGTCATAGTTGTAATGATATAAAACAAGAGATGGATATAGTCAAAGTTAATTTGGCAGCAATCAATGTAAAGCTGGACAGAAATGAAAAAAATTTCGAGAGAAATGAGAAAAATTTCGACAGAATTGAGACAAACGTGAAAGCCGTGGAAGATAATGTGGTTGCAAAAGTTGAACTGGTTCAAGAACAACTTAACAAGCAGGAAGAAAGCAATCGTCAGCTTAAAGCAGACAATGTAGAAATGAAGAAAAGTTTAAATGAAATTACGAAGCAACTGGAAAGAACGACCCAACAAACATCGCATGAAGTTCAGGCTGAACACATGAAGAAAGAAATGGCAGAAGCTGATGGAATGAACAGAGAGCCAAAGGTTGTTATCGCTGGAGGCTGGAATAATAAAGGAAGTGTAAATTCTGTGGAAATGTTCAGCCTGGCAACTGGAACATGGACACCACTACAGCCAATGAAAGAATGTCGCCAATCAGCATCTTTAGTTGTTTACAACAATCAAATTTTTGTCACTGGAGGTTATTGTAAAGGTAGTTGGATCAAGTCCATGGAAAAGTTATCATTGAATGCTGTTCAAGCTGATCAGTCCATAATTTGGGAAAACATTCCTGCTGAGATACCTGGTGGGTTGGCTGGACATTTGAGTGTAGTTCATAATGGACGGTTGATAGTGATTGGAGGATTTAATGGTGATAAAGTTGCATTGTCTAATAGTATTACTGAGATTTCCCTTGTTCCATCTTATACCAGTAAACTGTTGGCTACCATGCCACAGAAAAGATGGTACCATGGTGCTGCATTGCTTGGTGCTAAGATCTTGATTGTCGGAGGAAGAGAAATTCTTTGCACTACCTCAGCGCTCAGAAATGTTGTTATGTATGACATCACTAAGAATGAATGTCAGGATTTAGAACCCCTCCCTTACCCCGTGAGTGAAATGGCCACAGTTAAGTGGGGTGATGACAATGTCATCATAATGGGTGGTGCTGACGGTAAGCACAAACCATTAAACAAAGTTTTAATATACAACATCAAGACCCAGAAGAGTCACATGTTACCAGACATGAAGTATAAGAGGAAAGGATGTGTGGCTGCAGTTGTCAGAGACACTGTGATTGTCATGGGAGGCGAAGATGAAAGAGGAAATGACTTAAAGTCAGTAGAAAGTTTTAGATTTGATACTTATAGCTGGCAAGAACTTCCAGAAATGCATGCAGCAAAATACAGCGCCACTGCAGTTGTCTGTTAATTATGTATTGTATGTATTAACAATCTATTTTGGACTATTTTTAATCATATACACATATGCTTCCTAAACACAGAATGATTTAGATCTGATCACTACATCTGAAAAGACTTTCATGACTAGAGATCTAGGTACTGCAATTGTATGCTAATTAAGTATTGTATATATTAATGTATATATTATAAATATTAAATGTTTCTTTCAAGCACAGTGCCTTTAGAGTTTGTCCCAAAAAAATTGTTGTTTTTGTGAAATCTTTTTTCTACTAATTCTGACATGCATTGCTGAGAACAACGAAAAGATTATTCTATAAATATTTTTGTTTTGTGGAAAACAACATGTTTTTATATTTGGCAAGACTTTCAATTCGTAAGACATAATCTTCATTAATGCAAATAATAGAAAACATTATTTGTACTGATGAAGATCTGGGTTTACAGATCGAAACTGGCTTTGCCAAATAAAGCCCTGGATAAACGAGAATGAGAATTGATGAGAGTCAATGAGAGTTGCAACTCTCGCTCGCGTTTGACTGTCAACTTTCATCAACTTTGAGCTGGTTCAAATTTTGATGAGAGTTTTTGCTCTTTTGGCCGGTACGCGTGGTAATTAATGTCCAGTCCACTCTCATGCAACTCTTGCCTCGTTTGATCGGGGAACGAGAGTTGATGAAACTCTCATGCAAACTCTCGCTTGCCAACTCTCATCAACTCTCATGCTCGTTTGACCGGGGCTTAAATAAACATCGGTGTTTTCCATTAAAACAAAACAATCAGAGGGTTTCAGTTACACGTGATGGTCAACTTCAAATGTATTGACATTTAAGGTAGCGAGCAAATGATGCTGAATGTTTTCATTACATGTATTTACCACCAAACACAAGGTCAATACATATAGTGAACAATTTAGTCATTCTGATAACTGTCTTTCCTTTTAGAGTTGCGCTCGCAATTCAAGTTCAATTCCGAGGGTTAAAAATCCGGTATAGTCAATAGCTAGTGGGACGTTTTACCGGGACTGCCCGCCTAGACCTGGTGGGATAATAAGCCGCATCTTATGACTGCATTGATATGATTGACTCAACTAACACAACTTGTTCTTTTTTGACCGTAATTTAAACTATTCTTAACTTCGACTTTTTTTTAGTTGGACGAAAAACCAAATTTGATTTTGCAAAGATTTATCGATTTTTTATATACAAAACGATCTACTTCAACTCTGCGATGTCAATTAATGCAACCGAATATGTAATTTCCGGTTCGAAATAAGAGGTCAAGAACTTGTACAATGTCGAAATTTTAATGTAATTTTATATTCAAGAGTTTAAACTGCACTTCAGATTAGGTCAAAATGAACTTGTCTTGGAACTGTTATGTTTCTTATTCAAACTGTTCATTCCTATTCATTCAATTGATCAAATCAAAGATAATTAAAGAGATACTAATTCTTGCAGCAGAACAGTCTTCGCTATATACATGATGGTCAACTCTAAGAGGAAAGACAGTTATCAGAGTGACTAAATTGTTTACCATATGTATAAAATGTATTGACCTTGTGTTTGGTGGCTAAATGAAATATTTAGCATCATTTGCTTGCTGACATAAGTATCAATACATTAGTGAAGTTGACCACAATGTGTAGCACCATATAGAACAGAAACACAACTATACTTTATGGTATTTGGCACTCATTTTATGCTACATTTATATTCAGGAATTCAAGCTGTATATTTGTTAGTTTATATTATTAAGTTTATTAAAGTTTCGCCCATACATACATACATACATACATACATACACACACACATACATACATACATACATACATACACACATACATACATACATACATACATACACACATACATACATACATACATACATACATACACACATACATACATACATACATACATACACACATACATACATACATACATACATACATACATACATACATACATACATACATACACACATACATACATACATACATACATACATACATACATACATACATAGTTTAAAATAAAAATAAAACATAGATTACAGTTACTAGGGTTAGAAGTCTACTAGAAACCGCTAAAGGCTTTTGCTTAAGACTCCTAGTTTAATTATTTACAATTATTTACATTGATGATCAGAACTTAAAATAAAATTATTAATAGAGAAAAAAAGAAATCGAAAGTTACAAATCGAAAGTAACTTTACAAATCGAAAGTTACAATTGCTTTCGAATGTTACAAATCGAAAGTCATCCAGACATTTTATATATCGAAGATTTCATGTTGTCTGTGTTTCCATACGACTCAACTTTGGTCGTACTTTGAGCGAATTGAAGATTATTTAATAATCTTATAACGAGATTCTAATTTCGGTACAAAATCTGGTTTGTATATTTTGGTATTAATTTCCGGAACAATTTTATGGTAATTCTATAATTATGTAGGAATTTCAGTCCTACAAATCAAACTTCAATCGCGAAGTACGTCGTTCAAACATTGTGTATAGTTTGTTCTTCCATACGACTTAATCTTGTTTATTTCGTCCAACGAATCAAAGGCAGTCAAAGACATTCTTATTTCTGCAGCAGACAAGTGGACAAATACTGGTATACAGACTTAATTCTGTGGTATGTTGCAATTTTAATGTAATTTTCTATTCAAAGCTTCAAGGTGTGCTCAAAAGGTGTGCTATCTAAGATTGTTCATTCAAAATACTTATTTCTGTTCATTTCTTTGATCAAATCAAAGCCTATTAAAGACATTCTAATTTCTGTACCAGACAAATACTGGTATACATAGTAAATTCTGTGGTATGCATGTCGCAATTTTAATGTAATCAATGGTGCAGGTTTTCTCAACTCAAAGCGAAAGTCATACAATACAAACATTGTCTATCTAAGACTGTTCATTCAAACTCCTTATTTCTGTTCATTCCTTCGATCAAATCAAGAACAGTTTTTTTGAATTCTAGATACGGGAATACATTAAAAAGTTTAAATGAAATTTCGAAGCAACTAGAAAGAATCACACATCAAACATCGCATGAAGTTCAGACTGAACATATGAAGAAAGGAATAGCAGAAGCTGATGGAATGGACAGAGAGCCTAAGGTTGTTATTGCTGGAGGTGAGAATGGAGACGGAGAATTGAATTCTGTGGAAATGTTCAGTTTAGCAACTGGAACCTGGACACCACTACAGCCAATGAGAAAATGTCACGAAGGAGCATCTTCAGTTGTTTACAACAATCAAATTTTTGTCATTGGAGGTTATGCTGCTGATGGTTGGACCAAGGTCATGGAAAAACTATCATTGAATGCTGTTCAAGTTGATCAGTCCATAACTTGGGAAAACGTTCCTGCTGAGTTACCTGGACCATTGGCGGGACACTGCAGTGTAGTTCATAATGGACGGTTGATAGTGATTGGAGGTTATGACGCAGGCAAAGGTGGATGTTCTGATAGTATTATTGAGCTTTCCCTCGTTCCAGCTTATACCAGTAAACTGTTGGCTACCATGCCACAGAAAAGATGTCGTCATGGTGTTGCAATGTTTGGTGACAAGATCTTGATTGTCGGAGGGAGAGAAGGTGGCAGGCGTGGCTCAGCTCTCAGAAATGTTGTTATGTATGACATAATTAAGAATGAATGTCAGGAGTTAGCACCCCTGCCTTACCCTGTGTATGACATGGTCACAGTCAAGTGGGGTGATGACAATGTCATCATAATGGGAGGTGCTGACAATAACAAAGAACCATTAAACAAAGTTTTAATATACAACATCAAGACCCAGAAGAGTCGCATGTTACCAGACATGAAGTATAAGAGGAAAGGATGTGTGGCTGCAGTTGTCAGAGACACTGTGATTGTCATGGGAGGCCAAGTTGAAAGAGGAAATTACTTAAATTCAGTGGAAAGTTTTAGATTCGATCGTTATAGCTGGCAAGAACTTCCAGAAATGCATGAAGCGAGATATGCAGCTACTGCAGTTGTCTGTTAATTGTGTATTGTATATATTAACAATCTATCTTTACCAAATTAATCAAATATACACATATGCTGCCTTACATGGTAAAACGATTTGGATCTGATTTTTACATCTGAAAAAAACTTTCATGAAAAGACTATTTTGAACAATTTGAAGTAGCCGTAGTTGTAGCGAACTACAAAAATAGAGATATATCTAGGTACTGCAATTGTATGCTAATATTATAAATATTTAACTGCAGGTCAATACATCTAATGAACAGTATAGTCACTCTGACCATTGTCTTTCCTTTGAGAGTTGCGCTCGCAATCCAAGTTCAAATTCTGGGGGTTAGAATGCCGATATATTCAATAGCTACAGGGACTTTTTGCCGGAGACTGCTCGTAAACAAGGCGCATTCGACCTTCCTCTGCCCCGCCCCCGAAATCTTCGGGCCCAGTCTTGCTGTGAAATAGCGCTGAAGGCCTACATGAGGCCAAGTCAATATTGTCGACTTGCAGCGTGTTTTTAATTCACGTTGAAAGAACTGTGAAAGCACTCTATGGCACTGAAGGTATGTCGTAGTTATATTGAACGGTGGAGAAAAACTCTGTAAATTTTGTCTTCAAAAGCGGCTGTTTGTGATATCTTACTGCAGAACTACTTTGAGTGTGTGTCATTCGTTGTGTCATACAATTTGCATGTGCTATATACTTTTGGGCTAGTTGGTGTTAATAGCTGTTAAGAAAATTATCACTTTATACTAAAAAAACTGGCACAGATTTTCCTGTGGGACATAGGGTGGATAAAATAGCTAATCTTAACTAAACCAACCAGATTATAGTATATTAAATTGCTTTCGCAGTTTGAAAATGAAAATGACGCTTGAAAATGACGATCGCGCTTCAGGCTATAGATGAACTTTAGCCTCTGAAAGAAGAGTTCAGGCACAAGTACAGTTCCTCTTTAGACTTTGAAACAGAAGTCAAATCTCTGTGGTTATTAGCTGAGTTTATTTCAAAGCATGCCTTATCAGCGAAACATGAGAAGTCGAAAACATGTTTCAGCTGAATTGGCTCATGTTTTGAATAATATGCGTGCGTGTTCAACATAGTGTTCGGATTTTCGTGACTTTTTACTCTTGTTTACTTGCGAGGGCGCTGTAGTTGAATTATGGCTGTCTTCGCAAGGGAACGGATAGATTTGGAAATCTGCACAAGGCTTCGAGCACAGATATTTAAAGCGTACGAATTCTCGTGTGAATAAATGGGACTGGACAAATTTGCGTAATCTAAAGACGTACATTGTACTAGCACGACATAACTATTTCGGTCGGGAGAATATATTGCGCTTAAATATGGATTTGAAATTGTCCTCTACCAAATGAATCGATGACTCAATTTATGGTAGATTCTTAGCATGGCTTGTTTTATACTAGACTTTCCAATAGTGTTAGGTTTTTTTATGATTATATGTGTTGTTGCCTGTTGGCTGTGAAAACACGAGACTTAAAATAGTCTTAAAATAGTTCAATCACGAGAATTGTGATAATTAGTCACGAGTTTATCTCGCGCGCTTAAAAATATCAATTTTACCCAAAGGTTTCTAAAGCCTAAAGTCTGCTCTCCACTTCAATCGTATCAAAACATGCCGTAGCATTTTCTTTTGTATCGAAGTCATTAGTTCTCCCTAGTGCTCAGGAAACAGAGAAATACGCTGCGTTTCGCTACGATACGTAAGGTTGAAGTGGAAAACGAGCTTAATTCCATGACCATGTTCGCACACACTATCATCTTACCCGTCACATAGTAAGTATAAAATATCCTATTTTCTGCTAAAGCTCTGTAATGGTTTTGACCTATTCATTCTATGCAAAAAATGTGAGAATATTTTATCAATGTTATTTGTAATGAATACCACATGTGACACACTTGACGTTATAAAACACAGCAGGCAGTGTAAACAACGCATTTTCGTTTCAAATTTTATTAAAAACAAAACGAGAACAACTATAGATTATATTTTCCCTACACCTTCAAGATTTTGGCATACTGCGAAAGTAACGCGAGTAGAAGCATGTATGCACTATGCAGCGGCTAATGAACATTTTCAGATAACTCACATGCCAACTTCGCAAGCCAAGCTCTTTACCTCTGCCCCCCCCGCCCCCCACGAAAACACGCTTTGGGTGGGGGGAAGTGAAGATATATAAGAGCCCTGGATTGCGAGGTAAGGAGGTTGCTCACATGCCGAAGTAACCACGGTTCTTATCATGCTTTCAAGCATAGAATGAAACAAAGGGAAGCAAGCATTTGAGTTTAAATATACTGTGTACATATGTGAGTGGATCGGCATGCGTTAGCTATCGGGTTAGCGGATTCAAAACCTAAAGACGGATGCCCAGATCCCAAGACAAAATAAATTTAGGATTCTAGGCTACAAGCCTACAAGCGCCAGCCTTCCTTCGACGACACCGGACTATATAGCACTTGTTCACACGGGAATTCGTATGGTCACCTTAATCATGTCGTTCTATGACTATGTGAACGCGAACGGCACAATGCCAATGGTGCAACTGATTTGAGCATGCAATTCCGAATTCATCCGCTCTAAAGATCATGCCACACGGGGCGAATTTTGCTGCATTTTTCAACGCAATTTCGGAACAGAACAATGTTTGGGCATCGCATTCGCATGTGAGCATGAATCTTCTTTTACTTTGCCGTTATTTTTCTTGCTAACTGATGCCCAGAAGGCAACAAAGAAATAAATGAGAATATCAATGGCGTGAAACGCGGGCTATGTTCACTGTTTTTCTGTGCGTACATTTGTACATAACATTGCAATTTGTACATAACATTGCGTTGCAAGTTGCACCGTGTATGATGGCATGAAATGCTAGCCTAAATTGCAAAGGTAATCATGGAATGTTTTTTTATTACGCTGTCTTTGTTGAAAGCGTTTATAATTATCGATTATTAAAAAATATCCATGTTTGCCTTTGCGGCTCAATTTTACGCGCCGAAATTAAACTACTTTGTTTTTGTATACCCGATATAATTAATGTTTCCCTTACCGCTCATTTGCTATTCAGATATGACATATTGCACTGCTGCTCGTCACGACTGATTGATCGGATGTAAACTTTGATAATAAAACGACGTCTATTATATCGAGCAGGAATTTTTATGTGGCTGCTAAAAGCTGTGTAAAATTCTCGAAGGATCAAGGAGATGGATTGAAGATTTATACCGCCTAGTGTGAGGAACAGTCATCTATTCGAACCATAACGAGTTGAATTTATTCGCAGAGTGGCAAAACACAGCCTAATTTTCATATTAAGCCGAGATCTACCGTATACATATTTACCAAGTAATATTGAAGCAAAAAAATTTATCTGGAAATAATAGCTTTATATATACTGGAGTTCTCGAAAGACTATAAGGGGAATTTTGTTTGAAGGTGGTCAGTGAAAAGAGTTTTCAATCGTTTAAGAGCTGAATTTTATTCGTCAGTGGCTAAGTGGCACAACACAAGCCAATTTCCATATAAACCCTCTCTAATATTGAAGCAGGAATTTATATGTGAAAAGCCGTATTAAAGTTCTCGACGAAATCGTGGCGTGAAGGCTGTTTGGTGAAGAATAGTTGGCTATTCAAGGCGTTACTAGTTTAAGAGCTGATCACTGAAGTTTATTGGAAAAGTGGCATCACACAGACACAGACCAATTTTCGTATTAGCCGAGATCTAACGTACACCTAAGCCTACCGATTTAACCACCATCGGAAATATGTGGAGCTTAAAAGGATTCCTTCTTTCAAGATGTTACACTTCAGCCAGCACTTGTAAAGATTGCTTTCCCGACCCAAGAACGATCGAAGCTCAAATCGAAGGCAAGCAAAGAATTCTGCGTGTTGTTAAAGCATTCGTGTTAATATGCTATTGCCTTGTGCTAAATGGTTTTATGGCTTATATGAAACATTATGGAGTGAATTCAGTATCTTATGGGATTGTCATTATTGCATTAATATCGCTTGTGTATTTTCTTCATTTGTACTTTTGCGAGAAAGTTGACGTGGAGGCGGGGAAACTGCGAACTGTTCGATCAGTTTTCTACGCTCTTGCGATCCTGTACATAATGATTATGCTATTATGTTTCGCTACTTTTCTGCTCTCAACTGAGACGGATAAAAAGTCGCTTGAAGTTTAGGTATTTGACGGTCGATTTCATTTGGATTTTCAAAATTGGAGTCCTGTAGACTGTAGGTATGGATATTGGAGGGGAAAACGAACGTTAAACTATGATATACATGCCAGTTGCTACGGTATATGAACACATGCATGCGATTATATAATATGAATATTACGTCTTTGTATAATTTGTGACCTGTTCTGATGCGTGTGTTATAGCACTGTAGGTGTCTACGTGTTTATAGGGAGTAAAATAATAAATTCGCAACATCTTTCTTTGTACGTGCTCTAAATGGATTGGTGACACAGTGGGTAGTGTATGTATGTTTCATCTCTGTGCTGTGGGAGGGGAGGGGGCTTCGATTCTTGCAATATGCAAATTTCATCTTAGTCCCTTTTGAGAAGAGTGCTTCCAGTTTGACTCTACCAAACACCGCAGTTTTTCTCCAGGTCATCCGGTTTCCTCCTGTAGTAACATTCGATCCATTAGGGGTTGACCCTTACTGTGTACCTTTCGAGAGAAATGTATATAATTGATGTGAATGATCCAGTATAAAAGGATTGAGTTTAGTTAGTTATTCATTGTATGTGCAATATATTCTATGTATAATTTTACACACTACTCGTATCCACGTAAAAATTCCAATGGTTAAGGCTTCAAAAATATACAATTCATATGATACATCTATTTATACCTAGTTTTCAAACATAGGCTGGAGTATTACATTCAGTGCAGACCTCCTTCGAATATTAAAGCACATGCGGCTCGCACGTTACCGTTCGTTGCCCGTAATGCTCGCAGGCTCAAAGCCTCGTCTTCAATCCCCATGTCGCGTAGTTGCTGTAGTTCGGACTGAAAACAAAGCGAAATTGAAGACATTTAAAATGAAAGTTTTACTTGTATTTTAGAAGTCTGTAAACAGGGATCAATGTAAACACAACTACCAACTCTCCAGACGAACTAGCTAGAATAGTGCATCTATAATGGCAATGATACTGGGAACACGTGACTGATGGGCAGTGAACAACACGCATGCAATATGCGCTACGCAGATACTTCGTCCTTGATACAGCTACTGTATTTCAATGAAGGTTGTCACAGACAATAGTCAAATGTACAATATGAGCACTAAAAGAATGATGGGAATAATCATAGTTTTAAATAAGTTTAACACATCAGTAGCCTCGTGGGAATACAAATACAGTATCTCAGTAGCCTCGTGGGAATACAAATATAATATCTCAGTAGCCATTTGTATTCCCACGAGGCTACTGATGTATCAGAGGTGAAAGGCGCGTGCTCTGACGATTGCGCCAACCTTAATTGAAATAGCTGTATAGCCTCCTCTTCCGTTTAGAGACAGACGAACTATCATTTATTTGTCTAGTAGAAATCGAGGTAGAAATCTAGCCAATATTGAGGTAAGAAAAATGTGATAATTCACACATTCAACTTGATCTACGTACCTGCCAGTTATTTCTCTCCACGTTCGAACTCGATGCGTTCGCACTCAATGCGTTGGCACTCAATGCGGATGCCATTGCTTGGTTGAAGAACTCGGATGATATGCGCTGTTGAGATTGTGATGTGCTTGTCGCTGTTGACGTCGAGGGTAAATTGACTAGATATATATAAAAAGAGCAATACATTATACCTTTTCTGAATGATATTAGTAAGTCAGTTAGTGGTCATTATGTGTGTGTGTGTGTGTGTGTGTGTGCGTGTGGTGGGGGGGGGGGGGGGTTCATGTACCATTCACCTGGTAATGTGCTGTTGTCATGTGACCCTGCCCTAGTTGGCGAAGCTAAATAAAAATTAAAAAAATAGATTGTAGTACAATCACTTGTTAAACATCATTATTTTGCCAATATTCACCTGAAGTTGTCTGTGTTGATGTCGACACGAGATTAGCTCTGGCCGCTTGCAACGCGGACGATAAAAACGATGACGTAATAGGCTGACGTGTATTCCCGCCACGGTTTTGTATCGCCTCTTCATGAGCGGCCAATAATTCCGCTTGAGCTAACAGCTTGAGAAAGAGACGTTCAATTGTTAATAAAACTGTTATACACAAAGTATTGATAGCTCAGAAATAACCGTAATAATATTGCCTCGTTCAGTCGGGACAGGATAAATTCGGGACCGTAGTTTTATTTGAAATATTTCAAGTTTACATGGGACGTACAGGACCAATTTGCGTTTCAGCCGTGTTTCAATCGCGTTTCAGCCGCGTTTCAATCGCGTTTCAATCGCGTTTCAGCCGCGTTTCAGCCGCGTTTCAATCGCGTTTCAATCGCGTTTCAATCGCGTTCCAACCTCGTTTCAATCGCGTTTCAATCGCGTTCCAAATTATGTTCAATTTGGGTTCTCAATGTAATTGGAACGAGAACGTAGTGTTAGGATATTTCTGAACAGTACGTATTTTATACTATCAATGACAAATATCAATGTTGCAGTAACTTTATTTCATTTCATTGGCGTACATTTTACTATATATACATATTGAGGTTGTGTGCGGCGGACCGGAATCCCGAAGGTACGAGGTCAAATCCCGCTCAAATCATGTTGGAAATTTTCTCATTGCGAACTTAGGTTGTCAACATATTATGACACTTTTGTTGCTCGTGAACGCGAGTTTACGTCCTCAAACCTTTGGACTCAAATCAAAGGATATGACATTTTCATAGTTGAAGAAACCTTGCTTTGTTAATCAGCTATTTCTCAGAACTGAACAGTAATGCGAAGGGTGGGGGGGTGATCGCCCCACATCACCACCGCTCACTCCCTGTCATGTCCACCACCGTTACTTTGACATGTTGTATTTGTGTGTACCTCTGGTTCAATGTCCATCAAATCATCATCTTCAGAATTCGAAGGTCTTCGAACTCTCGATGATCCTGGAATATCTTTCGTTATATCAGCAGCTAAATGCGACGCTGCTTGAACAAGGGCAGGGTGTTCCTCGGCTAATCTGAATGTAAATATTGAAAACCGTACAACCCCTGCAGTGCACTCTTAACTTTAGAGATTTGGCATTGCGACGAGAATGACTACGATTTTTTCAGTTAAAATTAAATACAAACTCAAAGTCGTACTCGCTTGCTTGGCTCAACTGTTGTTATAAAGATGTGCCAATAAAGAGAGAGGATGATTGTTGTATTAGCAGATAGATTTGGAAAAAAAATCTCGTAGTCGTTCTCGTAGCCATCGTCAAATCTAAAGTTCCCTATTAACTAGTGTGGATACTCCTCTGTCAGAATAGCCAGGGAATGTTGGCCAATCAGGGATGGGTAATCATAGGTGTAGGAAGCAAATTCAAATTGGAGGGAACCTCTTCTATCAGAAAAATGCACTTTTCCTGTTCTTTTAGCTGGAGAAAAGGGCACTTTGAAGAAACTTGGGGAGGGTACAATTGCCCCCTATGATCCCCCCTCAGTTCACACACGACCGATGAGAATGAAGTTAGGATGTACAATAATCACCATTACTGGTATTGAACACAGTAGTGAAGTGAGCTTACTTAGAAATGTCACCTGACTGCACAAGATTCTGAAGGATTTCTGGATCTTTGAGGATTGCTAGAGAAACAGCACAATGTTAAAATTACCCTACAAAATAACTGCAACCAATAACTGTTTAGCAACCAGTACATTATTCTCTGAAATAACTTAAGTCACATCAATGTTATGTCATTCATGTTTGGCTTTCATTCTTGGATTTTTATTAACAAAATTAAGAACTTACACAAAGCCACAGGATCTTGTGCAAGTGCTGGCGTTGTAGCCAATATATTCTCTAATGTTTCTGGATTCTTTAATAGCACATACATCTAGTTCAACAATATTTAAAATAATGGGTTACATCCCAATATTATAATTGCTATGATATTGTCTGTTATGTCACTATAGTGAACAAGCAGTAACTACCTTATCCTTGTAAACAGGACTTCCAGCTGCGGCTTGAAGGACTGGGACAATGTCTTCTGCATTTACATCAAGATCAAACCCTAAGTCTGAAAAAATCGTTTTGGATGGCCAGTTTTGACATTGTCGCTAAAAGCCTGCTATGGGTGCAATACCGAGTGGTGAGGAAGTATATTCTGCCTTGTATTTGGACGTTACCTTGAACTATTGGTTGTCTGTAAATAATGTAAACCATAGCGGCATCTTTTAGACCATATGATTCTAATGTTCGATCATCCTTTAGTAACAATCCTCTGTAAATTATATCTAATAAGAAGAATTGAAAACTTGGCCTTCTTGGTGTTTATATGAGAAGATATCGTCCTGCTTGACTGCAAGACAACTTGTTTTGACAGTTTCTAACAATACCTTGTCAGTTGTGGTAGTATCTCTTTGTACAACCATCACGGCAACCAAGTCAGCGTAGTAAGTATCTCGGCTCATGAGATCTCACCTGTTTCAAGTAAAATCTCTGTCACCGGGGCCAGCTGGTTGTCCAGATAAATGGAAATATAATTCTACTGAAAAATAGCAACCAGCGAGACCTAGTTGCTTGGTGGGTCACTAATCTTGAAGGGTTTCTCCTTCATGGGCCAAAGAATAGGAGGAAAAATCCATTCCAAAAAGTGGGGGAGGGGACGGAGCTGCCCAACAGACGTAATTTACTATAGATTATATTACGAATGCCCAAAATGGGGGGATGTGTCCAGTATTTACGTCCTTGCCAAGAAGGAGATGGGCATATAGTCTGGTCCTTTGGGTGGAGTTGAGAGTCACAGGGAAAGAACATTATTCATTCATCAAACCCAATAACCGAACGCTATACTGAAACAACTAGGATTTTCAACAGTGTAGCCAGACTTGTGCGCATTTTTTTGATAATTGAAATTTTTCCTCATCTAAATGTGCACATTTTGTCTCGTATGTGAAATATATGTGCGCCCATATTTTGGCAAGAAAAATATTCTGTGCGCAGTTAACAAAGTTAGCAGTCTGGCAGTGTAGTACTAACCGTGTAATTTCTTGTCAATTCCACTCGATTCTGACAGCTTAGCTTTCAATTCTGACACAGGAGCGTTCAAAGAAACGTCTTCAAGTTTAAACTTATTTCCTTTAACAGTTAATGCTTCCTTTATCCAAATACATGGCATTTTTCAACAACAACAACAACTGACAATACTTTTTTTATCAAGATTTGTTTTCTTTCAAATGTTTATATTTTGATTTTTAAATCTTCAAAATTTTTTAAGAAATAACACTAGAGCCCAGACTCCACAATTATGCGCGAACAACAAAATAACATACGCCAGGAGGAGTTCTGACGTCATCTTCGTATTCAGACGTTATATTTCGGAAGGACTCGGCTAGTCCCTAATGCGCATGTCAAAACAACTAAATAACATACGATAGAAGGAGTTATGATGTCATCTTCGAGTTAAAACGTATTGTCTCGGAAGGATTCGGTTGGGCACTAATGCGCATGTCATCCATTTCCCACTGAGCTGAATTCTCCCACAATCAACTTTGCAGAAATTGGTAGATATAAAGGAACTCAAATAAGTTAAATAATTAGGTGATTCTTCATCGGTTCATTAGGGAGATGATGATTGGTTAATCACCTCATTAGGTGAGAAGTGTCGTCATATTTTGTTACGCATAGACACTTTACCTCTCTGATCCCACAATAACCTTTACAATGCTATGAGCTTAAACTTGACCAAATTTTCCATTGTGTTTTCACTGTTTTGAAAATCCCATTGTTCTGGTACTTTTCTGCTGTTTGTTTATATTCACTAAGCACTATCGCGCATCAGATGGTGGTCAACCAACAGTTATAAGAATGAAATAATGTTGACCACCATCTGCTGCCCTGTAACGCTTACTGAACCCTCCTATTTGTCTCCAAACCCAGTGGTAAAGCCGACAACAAATTCACTGACAGCCAAACAAACTTCTGAAGAATAACGTATTTCACTATTTGTCTATATAGGTGGATTTCAGTAAGTTTTATAAGGTGCTGCACATTACAGTCCACTTCAAATGTATTGACCATGGTAGCGAGCAAATTATGCTAAATGTTTCCACTACATGTATTTACCACCAAAAATAAGATCAATACATATATTGAACAATTTAGTCACTCATAATTGTTTTTCCTAATGTATTTTAGAATTGGCCACCACGTGCTTGCACTGCCCTACGTAGTGAAACTCGCTAACAGAACCAGTTGACTCGCTAACAGCGTTGAGGTTTGTTTAATTTTAAATATGAACTATTTTACATTTGTAAGTCGAGAAGCTCAAAGTTCTGGCTCTTTATGAAATCATTTTCATCCAGGACAGTTTCACATTTGAGAATAACTTTAACATTCACTGCAGTGTTAAAAATATGCTGTAATCTTTCAAACAATTTGTTATTGGAATCTTCCAAAACATCCTGAGGACTTGTATCCAGAAACTTGCTTGTAGCCTCATGACAAGATTTAGCAATAACAGAAGATGATTTATCAGATAAATAAACCACACACGGCTTAAAGCAGTAGATTACACCATACCTATAATTCGAGTTATGTTGTATACAATACGAACAGTGCATATATATACCATTATGGTCCTGTTTCAAAGCTCTTAAACACAATTTACAACCAAGGTATACTAAATCATGAACAAAGCGATGTACTGTTGACAAATTTGAATCTTTATCTATGGTAGTTTCGGTATGTTCAGTATCATCAGTCTTGCTGTACATAATTTTGGTAACTCCAGCAGAAATGGTTGCCTTTCCATTCGAGTTAGCTTTCAACAGTTCAGAAATGCTGGGAAAACTTGCGCTAGTTTTTTCTGGTGTTGGTAAAGGTACCTGACCAACGAAAAGCGACGCTTCGTCATTTTTTAGCTTCTTGGTAGATCGTGGTGTAGTGTGAAGACACAGCTGACCATGGACAGTGTTGCATTCAACACGTAGAAATGTGAAACACCATGTTTCACCTATCTTGGATTTCAACTCGTATCGCCAGTCTGCTTGACTGCCCCACAAACAGATAGGTACTTCTTCAGAACTTTCTGGGTCAAGAGCAACTGAAAAAAAATTTAAACATACGATAAGAGTATTAAGAGGTCTTAAAGACAGTACCACTTAGAAATAACCTACCAAAATCGTGGTTAATATATGCAATAGATGCATGCATCAACCGCCGATCGAACTACCGCATCTAAACCACAGCCAAACCGCAACCAAAACGCAGCCTAACGTATGCTAACCGCACCTGAACGGCATCCTTACCGCATATACCATATAATGGTGCTTACCTGCAACAATTTTATTCATTTTACGTTTCTCAAACTCGTATTTGCCTTTTGAACTACCGTACGTTAAAACTTTGACAATCTTCGCTCTGTAGTGAACCAGTGTATTGGGTATAAACTGTTTCAATGTTTTAAACTTCACATCTTCACAGGGTGGTGTTTTATGACTCATCAAATAAGGGTGTTTGCATTTTAACCATTTCAGCAAACCCTTTGCTTCTGTCTGACTGACAATCGTTAACCACTGTGCTGGTACTCTGCAACTGTAACCACCATCTCTTTGTAGGTTCACAAGTGTGGTACCATAAGTACTTTGACCATAAAACTCCTGGTTCCATTTTTCAACCTTTAGTTTTTTTACTACCACCACGTCACCTTCTTTCAAGCTATTCACCCATTCTGCAGATTTGCGCCAGAATGTCAATTTAAAATACTCTTTCGTAGAGTCGCCGACAAGAATTGAAGCCACCTTTAAAATGGTAGTAATAGTAATATATTTAATGTCAATTATACGGGTTGTTGTTGCCCGATTCATCCGAGCCATAGGCTCATGATACAAGTGCGTGCAACTAAGGGTTAGTTTTAGGCGAGGGAGGAAACCAACAAACTTACTCACATGAGTTTCCAAGCACAAGGAGTTACCCAACCTAAGAATATACCCTACCGTCAGCCTACAGTGCCAAAACTCAGCGAGTGGCAGCGTGCTAACCGTATCTGCCACCCGTGCTCACCTTAATATATTGTCCATAATTAATACCCGATTTAATTTTGATTTCTTTTATTGGATTAACTTGCAAAACAACCACAAAGACATTGACAGTCGAGAAGTGTTGTGTACAATTTGCTAACTTTGTAAATGGGGATGTCTGTGTGACCATATTTTCATGAGATGAATTTGAAAGAGATTGTGTTTCCTCTGTATGACAAAAGTCGTCAGTATTCAATTGACTTCCAGATGTGAATGATATTGATTCATCTATTGACAGTTCAACAAATCCTTGCATTTTGTCAAATAGCTTTTGGCTTTGCTCCAGGGAGAATGCATATTCTTGTTGAGCTGACTGTTTCGTTGGCATTGTTTCTGGAGTGAGATTATCATCAATGGTCCTATCTTCAGTGTTCGTATTAAAGCCCTGGCTACTTTGTCTGCTATTCTCACTAAAAGTGTCTTCAAGATAAGCTATCACAGAATTTCTTATTCTTGCAGATTCGTACTGCAAATTTAGCTCAGAAAATGCTTCGGTACTTTCTGTAGAACCACTGGAAAACTTTTCTTTAATAGTAGAGCTAGTGTTACTCTTCTTGACTGTTGTTTCGGATGAGTAGAGATCTATTTCAAAATGGGTCATCTTCCAGTTGAAGTGCGTTCTCTTCAGTTGAGCTATTTTAAAAATATTTGATAGTGTAGAAAATAAGATCAATGTATTAAATCATAATACTTTAAATGTGCAAGTAACTAAATATTTAAAGAAAATCTAACTGACTTTCATACACATAACAGACGTAAGCATAAACTATTGTTACTTGCAGCACAAGCCACCAAAATGAGTCAATTCAGGCCAAAACTAACACATATCACAGATAACACATATCTAATTTTCAAGGCCGGCGAGAGGGGGGCAGAGGGGGCAAAATGTCCAGGGCCTGGGCTGTTCAAAGGGGTCCGGAAAAGTTGGGTAGGAATGATAGCGTCACTTCTCAAGCTTTTATATGCGCTTGTTGAATATACTTCACATTTCTGGAATAATTGGTATAACAGAATCCGTGTTTTTGTCCTATGGCTACGAGAACACGCGCCCAACTAGACTGATAAGAATCTTTCGCGAGAACACTGCACAGCGTTCAGATCCCTAGCGAGTGTTGAGTGGGGACGGAGCAAACTAAAGCGCATGGGTGTGAGAATGAGGGTGGCCTGCGTTCACCAATCTGCCCTGGACCCGTGACTGGGTCTCGCCGGCCTTACTAATTTTGTATAAAAGAGACAATATAATTGTATGATATTTTACTTTGTCTATCATATTTATACAATATCGACATTCTATATTGTACATATTGTACTTTAGTTATATGTGTATAATTGTATGTTATTTGTTTATATTAATACTTTAATAGTTTTATAATATATACTTTTAGAAAAGCGTTTAGTATAAAACATCAATGCGATATTTTTGCTAAACCATACACCAATTTACCCTGTTTTTGTATAGCATTTGTATTTGTTTCAAATCGTGGTGCGGTAAACACAAAAAGTTTCCGACAAGCTTCGTTTGTTTGCTTCGCGCCTTCGGAGTCCGCCATCTTGTTTTCTTCAAACATAAAATTGTCGAAATTACCAAAATTCCATCCTTCTGAAAGCGAATTTAATATATTTGAGAATAAATTATCATAATTACTATAGTAGCTATCATAGGGTTGTATTCTGAGATATGCGTTAGTGGTTATTACTTGTTATGCAATATGCCAATATTTGATATTTTGCCTGGGGAATATTTCAATAATATAACCCAATATGTCTTCCAGGAAGGGTGATAACAAAAAGAAGGGACAAAAATATCAAAATAGTAACGCATTTAAGAATAATTTACATGATACAAGTAAAGTGACAAAGGCAATAAATGGTCTGGCAGTCCGGGGTGTTTGTGAGAGGTGTCGGGAAGTCATTGAATGGAAGAAAAAATATAAGAAGTATAAGCCACTGACTGCTCCTAAGAAATGGTAAGTATGTTAAGATGTTTTGTTGTCCTGGTTTGTATACTATAGGTGGATAATCCATGAAGACACATCTGTCTGACGGATCATTCGTCTTATTGTATTAAACACAAGACAAACTACCAAGAGAAACTTGCTACAATAGCACAGTCTATACTGGCAATGGTTCTGGTAACAAACCATGCCTGATATTTTCCTGATAGTTTATCTAATGCCGTATTTATACACTTACATCGATCATCCATCGAGACGCATCATCCATCTGACAGATCATCTATCATAGCTAGAATAGTGATATATATACTGGCAATGGTTCTGGAAACAAACCATTCCAGTCTAATGCTGTATTTATAGACTTTATACAAATGCAAAAATTTGTCTTACTGAACGTTGTTTGCCTTGAGGGGTGATGCACATGTTTGCCTTGTATATAATGCTATTTACACAGACAAATTATCAGATGAACCATCTTTTCTTCGCCCTAGTTTGTCTGGATGGATTGTCCCTCTCTTGTAGAAGTTGGGTCATTTATTTTGTCTGTTATGTAGACAATACAACTATTTTTCCTATTGAAAACGAATTTCCGATATTTTAGTGTGAAATGTGGACAAAAGACAGTGAAGCATGCATACCATACAATATGTATGCACTGTGCCGTAGAACATGGTGTATGTGAGAAGTGTGGTACTAAGGCAGAGGAAATTGAAAGGTAAACCCAAGTCTTATTCTATTTTACAAGATATGCCACACATGACATGAACTTGAAATATAAGTTACATAACACACGTCTTCTCGTACAGATGTCTGGTCTGGCTTGCCTCGATTTTAACGAGCCAGAATGTTATTAACTGTAACTTATATTTTCAGATCAAAAGGGACAGATGCTGAACTAGCAGCACAAGACAGTCAAATGCAAGCAGAGATCAAACATTTATCCGAAAGACAGAGACGTGAGTTACATTATTGATTTATAAATGTTAGTCATTACTTGGTATCTCATGTAAACAGTTGGTACATGACTACATGTGTTTGTCTTTAGGGACTGTCTTTCGTGCTTTAGAACGAGGGACTCTTGCTGAAAGTGGTCAGACTAATGATGACGGCAGTGATGAAAGCAGTGAGGACAATGAGGTTACTAGTGGAGAAACCTCAGTAACATAATTGTTTGGTTTACACTCACTTCCAAATACTTGTTATGTAAGAAAGTATGGAATCACTGGCACCTTGTTTTTTGCTCAATGTCAAAAATGTAATGCCAAGAAAAAGTTGATTTGCAGACCTGGTGGAAAACCAATGGGTGATATTTTTTGGGAAGAATTGTGTACATTGAGACCAAAATAGTGTGTCAAATTTGGTATTCAATAAAGGAAAAGGCACATTGAATGTGAATAAGAGCTTTGCAAAACATGTACCCTCAGAATGTATGGCAGTAATACTAATATCAAAATTTACAATGCTAAATGGCAAGACCTAAGATAAAGACTGTATTGTTCATGGTGACATTGGGAAGCCATTTCTTTGCAGAAACTGTCCCAATTGCAATGAAGAATTTGTAACCAGAGAAGTCTGCTTATTTATTCATTTTAAACCAGCTTTCAAATGGCACTTTCAAAGACATTCAGAATAAGTTAAATATTTTAAAAAATACATGCAAATGATCGACCAATTTTGGGGAGTATTAAGTTGCATAGTTTTGTGTAAATTTTAATAGTAAACTATGCAATTTAATCCCCAAAACTTCAAAGCCAAGTCATCAATCATTAAAGATGCAGATGTCATTCTCCGCATGTAATTTATTAGACCATGACAAAGCTTTTCCGGTTTCGAAACCGCCATTTCACTATGAACGCATTTCCTTGACAGGGCGTCAGGCGTCTATAATTTCTTAAGATACCCTGATAAAAACGACCAAATAACGACAGAATGTAGCAGGTTTTCGCTTTTTACTTGAGATCTATATACACTTGTTAAAATGCCAATATTTACAGGGTGTACACAAAAGTTCGGATATAATGTATTTTACCGCGCAAAACAAAAGTGAAGTGTAAAACCATAGTTTGTAGTACAGCAAATAGCCCAAATACTTCGTAGGATGGTAAGCTTAAATATAGGCGAAAGACACTCGAAAGAAAATGTCGTTTTTGAACTTTACTTCGTTTAAAATTACAGTTTATACACAGATTAGCCCACGGTTCGGTAAAGTAAAAGTTATGCGGATGGATATTTCACGAGTGTCATTACATAAAGAATATTAACTAGAGTTATGTTCGGTGAATTTTAGACTTCTAAGCACGTTCTCCACGGATTCGTCGAGCGAGTTGAATGTCTTTTGGCATAATCGTCACACGTTTGGCGTGGATAGCACACAAGTTCGTATCCTCAAATAGTCCAACGAGATAAGCTTCGGCGGCTTCTTGTAGGGCACCGATAGCGGCGCTTTGGAAACGTAAATCCGTCTTGAAATCCTGAGCAATTTCACGAACTAAACGCTGGAATGGTAGTTTACGGATAAGCAACTCGGTAGATTTTTGATAACGACGAATTTCTCGAAGGGCCACAGTACCGGGCCTGTATCGATGAGGTTTCTTCACACCGCCGGTTGAAGGAGCGCTTTTACGAGCGGCTTTCGTTGCCAATTGCTTCCTAGGAGCCTTTCCACCAGTTGACTTACGAGCTGTTTGTTTCGTACGAGCCATCTCTTCTTTATTACGTTATAAACTTTCACAAAATCCAAGCAAAATTTCCCTTCTTTCTTCAACCGTCTTTACACAAAAATTCTGTTAAAAGGAAATTGCCACGCGTTTTTATAGCTCATTCGTCATCTCGCCTCTGATTGGTTAGATTCGTCCCCCATTCGAGATTGCTATTGGTTCGTTTTTGAAACTTTTGATTGGATAATTTTTTCAGCTTCATAACGCAATCTGATTGGTTACTAGTTATCCCACTTGGTCTTCAAGCTTTTGAAGAAGTTGGATTGCTACAAAATGGTATTTCAAAACTTTATATTGGCGTCTTTTTAATATTTTTTTTAAAGTTTGACTATTCTAAAGATGTTTGCGACCGAACACTTGAGTTAGTTGTAGTATGGGATTTATTTTGATATTTTTATTTTGATATTTATATGATTTCTTTCATTTTATAGTTGATACGTTTATTGATACTTTATATAATATTTGTTACTTTGGTTGGATTATATATTCGTCAAATTTGTGATGTATATAAGATAGTGTTGATGAATATCATACAAGAGTTGCTGTTAACGATTTGAGTTGGTATGAAAAATTCTGAGAATGGATGATAAAAAATGGATGATAAAAAGTTGTAAATGAATGGATCCCTAGAGGAAGGAAAAGAGGAAGACTCGCACAAACATGGAAGATAATGATCTTAGAGGAAGATCTAAAAGACAATGGACATACATGGACAGATGGAAAGGTGATAGCTAAAGACAGACCAGAATGGCACTCTAAAAAAGCTAGATTTGTCATAATTTTTGTGCAGCTGTCACATCATATTTTGCTGTTACATTACTATCGAGCAAGCAGTGCAAAAGCAAAATATGGTCTGACTGCTACACAAATTATGAATCTTGCACTTCCAGTCATACTTTTGGTCAAATCTATAAATGCTCCCTAATCTGTAGATGTAAGGCACTGAGATCGTACGGCAGTTTAAGTTAAGCCCTTGTCGGACGAGAGTTGGCAAGTGAAAGTTTACATGACCCTCACATGCCCCAGTCAAATGAGAACAAGAATTGCATGAAAGTTGACTGGATATAAGCACACATAGCAAAAAGTCTCATCAACTCTCATAGTTCAAAGTTGATGAGAATTGACAAGAGTGCATGAAATTGGAAGTCAAACACGAGCGAGAGTTGCAACTCATAATTAACTCCCACCCTCTGTCTGGGGCTTTAGGGCATATTTGCTCTGTCACTAGAGCAAGCAAACAAATAAACTTTACCAAAATAAGTTTTATAATTTAGTATTGTGCTAGTTTCACCACTTTACACTTGATTGCTTTAATGTTCATTATTTGTTTACAAAACAACAACTTTGTTTACAAAACAACAACGCAGTAAACAATACACAATAAATTGACCATTTTCATATAAATGTTGTACACAATCAATAGTATGTTTTGCAGGAAATAGCTTTAAATGTTTAACATTTGTTTGGTTCTTTGTTGAAAATGAACAGTTTAATAGTAGTTTGTTGATGAATTTTTGCACTGTCTTTGATAATGAATATAGGCCACATTGTCATTGCTCTTCTGACTGTGTCTGTCCTTCTGCTAGCAAGTATTTATACAACGGTAAGCCTTCATGTGTCTTTAACATATCCTTATATCTGTTTTCAGCGCTAGACTCGAAGAGATGTGCTTGATAGCCGATAAACACACCAATCCCGATAGCGGCTGCATGAAAACTTGGCTTCTTTAAAGCTGGAATTCTGCGCACTGCATTTGCAAAACAGGCCGTGAAAAAACCACCAGCACCGAACCAAACTATTGTGCGAAGCATCTTCGTTGCAAAAGAACCAAAAAACTGCTATGTTTTACAAAAAATAGCAATATTTTCTGTGTATTTACTTTTTACTGATTTTCGAAAATCCAAGATGGTGGCTTCGGGGAATTTCGATACACGTTCGTAGTATACTCGGTAGCGGCCGTAGCGCGAAAGTGCTACGAGTGTATCACGAAGGCAAAATTTTGATTCAAAATTCAAAATGGCTGGTTTATTTTGTTATAGAAGTTTGCACACTGTGAGGCTGCATATACCTTTAATTCATTTTCCAAAACGATTTCCACTAGGTAAGCGTTTAGGGCTTGATACGTAGTTGCCTTTGAAATAGTTTGAGAGAGAATGAGTAAGCCAAACGGTCTGTAATGGTATATTTGTAATGGTGTTTTGTTTTCGTACTTGTACAGTTGTACTGTTGTACAATATAAAATTTTTGATATTCAATTCATTTGTAATATTAGATGGGTCATCTGTCAAGACAAATTATCTGTCTGACAGTTCATTCATCAATAGTGTAAACACCAGACGAACTATCCAGACGAACTAGCTAGATTAGTGTGATTCATACTGATAATAGAGAGCTTTAGATTTGACTTTGGGTACGACTACAAGATTCGACGATTCGTTTCTTGCACACACCATCGTCTTACGCAATCACATACTGACGCCATAATCTCGTAGCCATAGGCAAATTGACAACAGGATTTTTGAAAAATCTTGCAGTGAAATAAGCATCTACTACGAGATTATGGCGTCAGTACGTGATGGCGTACGACGATGGCATATGCAAACAACGAATGTCGTACTCGTAGTCAAATCTAAAGCTCTCTAATGGTTCTGGGAACACAACATGCCTGATATGGGCCGCACACGCAAAGTACTCGTCTGAGTAGATAAACTATGCAAATAGTATGTCTTGACAGATAGCCCACTGTTTAGATAAACTATGCAAATAGTATGTCTTGACAGACAGCCCACTGTTTGCCACATTTATGCACAGTAAATTATCAGACGAACTATCTTTTCTTTGTCTAAATTTGTCCAAGTGGATCATCCATCTCTAGTATAATTAAGGCCAATGATATTTTAAATAAACCTGGAAGGTATTTGACTCTGGTGGAGTCTTGCTTCATACAATCGACCTCTGAAGCTATTTTCAGCTAGGGTCATTTTTGTTTTAGGAAGCTCAACCCTATCAGGAAACCCGAGTACTATTGTTTCTGAAACAAAAATATCAAATAATAACAATGAATCAAACATAAACAATCTTGGAGCTATAGATGAATCAGAATTACCAATTAAATACAGAAGGATGGCTATTTTACATGATGAAATACTGCACATAGAGGTATATTTTCATTATTTGACTGATGCAAAATAACATGCCAATGTTGCTTAATAAAAGTTAGGTTTTTTAACCTGTCAAAAAAAAAGATCAAGTAATAATAAAAAAGGTTTTTTATTTCAATTTTTAGAGAGGTGGACCAGACTAGAATGAAGACAAAATCAACACACAGCATCAGAAATTGATGAATTATTTTGATATATAATATGTAATTTGTATATATTATGTATTTGTATATATAATATGTATTTGTATATATGTATGTATTTGTATTGTGTATAGCATAATTGCCTAACTCATTTTCTGACATTTTGAGAAAAACAAGAAAAACTAATTTTCTGTCAAACGGAATGTTCTTTTTTTCTTTATTTTTTAAACAAGAAGATACGACTACAATTACTACCACAAAGATTACATAATGGCTATATATGACTTCGGCAAATCTTGCAATGAACAGCCTGTGAGTTAGGCAATTTAACGTTTGAGTTAGACATCATATTTCTTTGCAATTATGACTTAGGCAAGTTTGTCATATTTGTTTTGATTGGCTAACGACCTAGGCAGTTTTGCATAAGATGCAAGAGCTGATTTGCGGATGAGTTAGGCAAAAAAATAAATTTGGTCAAAAAATGAGTTAGGCAATTATGCTAGCAGGCTGACGATATAGTATATAATATTTAGTATATAACGACATTACTGGTGATTGTTTACTACAATTATACGTAATACCATATCAAGATGGTGTTAAAATTTGTGAAAAGCAGAAAAGGTCTATTCTTGTACGCTATGTGTATCTATTTTTAAACCAAGGGTAGTTGTACCACAATGCATCACAAACAAAAATGGCGCCGAAATTTGCGAAAGGTCAATTTTGGTAGTACGCTTTGATGTACCTAGTTTTAAACTAAAATAAACGGAAAGAGGGTATTTTGTCCCCACCGGAACAAGATACCCATGTTATGATGGTGGACGAACGAGAGTAATTTGATACAGAGGTTTGCTAAATCACATATTGTGTTAATTTTGTGATGTTTTTGTGCGAATATACGTTACGGAGATGGATTTGTTATAAAATAGAGGCTTTTCGCCTTCGATAATGGTGGAGATAGAAGTACGTTTGTTGCGCGGTTCGGTTTATTTTGCCGGCGAACCCATACGTTGCCAAATCACTTTCACAAACACCGCTAAACGTGGAGCTACGAGCGGGCAGGATTCGCGCACAAATCACATTAAACCTTCGCAATTTACTCGCAGAAAAGTAATGGGAATAGAGACCATAGCTTGGGCAAGCGCTCAGATACATTGTCAATGTACTATTAATGATACTCGCGTTAAGATGCCCGAAACTGACCAAAAAAGTTTGCAAGAGTCTGTCCCCAAAAGCGAGGATACTACCACTTGTTTCATGCCGTCGAAAGGTTAGTTTTTGGCTGTAAATGTTTACGTGTTTTATTGTTTCCTGTTTATTTGGTTTGGGGCAATATGTATACTTTGCATGAAAGGCCAATATCTATATTAATATTGTGTTTTTAGCATTGCATTCATTCCTGACTGTTTATTACTGGACTAAATATTCTTATGTTTGATACAATGCTAAACAGATGACTATGCATTGGGAGCAATTGAGGATGATTTTGAAAATATGCATAAATTAGATCCACAGGTGAATTTTGTTTTGGTGGGGGTGCATTCTCCCCACAGAAATATTTAGACTAGTGTAACCAAGACATCGAGTGGGATGCATCCCCACAATGCCTCCTACCCACAATGTCTGCAATTAATTGACTGAGTGTCCCTCCATTATTATCAGCATTTTCACAAGCATACAGAGAGTATTCTCTTTTTTCTACCCCCACCCCCCTCTCCCAGTACATACTCTTACATGTTGAAAACCTTGTTAATGATGAGTGTACATTAGTCATAAACCCCATCCACCTAGCGTATGGTTTGCACACTCGTGAAAATGTTTATAAGCCCAAACTCCAAACTAACCTTCAATTTAATTCTTATGTCAAGGTGAGCGTGGTCGTTGCTTACTGTCAACAAAACCCAAGATTTTGTTTTGTGATTTAACATTGGCAGCTGGGGAATCTAAATCATGTATGTATAAATGTATAATGAAAAATGTCTGGCAATCCACTTTTCTCCCATAACTAACACTGGACCAAAAAGGTGATTTTCCTCACTGTCACTGGACCTGTATGGAGAACAGTTTAGAACTGATAGAGCTATCCCATATAAATATTATTCCTGTAGTAAAACTGGATAGATAAGGGGCGGCACTTACTGGACCTCTAGGGAGGATGGAGAACTGATAGAGCTATCTAGTATAAAAGAGTTAGTTTAGTTAAATAGATCTTGTGTTGTTATTTTACAGACTACTATGAAGATGCTGTGCAATTTGACTCGCCGCCATCATACAAAGGCTTAGCTGTTAAATATTGTTATAAAATTACTGTTGGAGCAGGTAGATTGCAGTCAACAACAAAATTAGTCCGGCTCCCTGTGAGAATATTAGTTTTAGAAGGTAAGTTGTTATGTTGGAATTGTTGTGTGAAGGTTCATGTTGGTAACACAGTCGTTAGTACATGTGCCTTTCAATTCTGTACCCAGGGTTTGATTTTTGCAATATGCAGTTGTCTTCCAGTTTGACTCTACCAAACCCCTCTGGTCTTCTCCCAGAACTCCTTCTCATAGTAACACTGAACCGTAAGGTGTGATCCTTACTGGACCTCTAGGGAGAACAGTTTAGAACTGATAGAGCTATCAAATATAAATAAAGTTAGTTTAGTTTAGGTTTCCTCCTGTAGTAATACTGGATCAATAAGAGATGACCCTTACTGGACCTCTAGGGAGAACAGTTTAGAACTGATAGAGCTATCAAATATAAATAAAGTTAGTTTAGTTTATCTCGAACGTGCTGTGCCAGTGTGGGTAGAGTTTAACATATATTCGGCGGTTGACTGTTGTGTAAAACTACCTGAAAAATGCAATAAGAACTTCATATTTAATATATTTTGTGATGTGATTTCCATATTTTGTTTATAGTTTGTTTTGATTAAATCCATCTGATTGGTTTATTTTTTATTACGTGATCGCTTTTGTATTCACTATAAAGCACATGTTTTCCCTGACCCATTCTACTAACTTCCAGACGAAGGGCCTTCGCTCGAAACATCGAAGTTCTTATTTTTTTTTTCCAGATAGTTTTACACAACAGTCAACCGCTGAATATTAGTTTAGTTTAGGTTTCCTCTCGTAGTAACACTGAACTAATAAGGGATGATAGAGAGCTATCCAGTATAAATATAGTTAGTTTAGTTTAGTTTTCCTCCCGTAGTTACACTTACCTAATAAGGAATTACCTTTCCTTGCAGTCTTACTGCACCTCTAGGGAGAAAAGTTTACAACTGATAGTTAACCAAAGTTTTGATGTAATATATATTTTAGGACTAAAAGAGTTGCATCATTACACATCATTCAATGGATGTCCATCCAATCCATTTTTAAATGAGACTATAAAAACAAGATCACTGTTAGATGTTGCTGTTGAAAAGTTGACCACAATAACATGTAAGAAAAGTCAATGTAAGTATTGTAAACCATGATAAATTGAAGTAAAATAGAATTCTCAGAGTTTGAATATATATATATATATCAATGTCCAGCAAACAACTTTTGAGTTCGACGTTTAATTACCGGTATATAATGGGTTAGAATTGACTTGATTATATTATCTTAGAGAAGACATTACAGTAGAGTGAATAATATAAAGCACAGCTTACATCACTAATAACATAATTAAAAGGATGAGTTGACTTCAAAATTCAATATATTTTCTCTTGTAGATATTTATAACGTGGTGAACAAGGATGGTCTTGTGGGATGTTTTATTTTATTCAAATCAGCTTATAGAATAGGAGATGAAATTTTAGGAATTTTTGACTTTAGAGAATGTAAAGTGAAATGTACAAAGGTAATTCAAGTTGTACTCATTATATTAGTGGACCTAACCTAGTTGTCTCAACTTAGTACATATGATTCACTTCTACTGTGCTACAATCTGACGTACAGCAGCTTTGAATATTTGCATTGAGCCTCACAATTAAGATTGAAGAATATTTATCGGTAACTCTTTAACTCTGCCCTCAAAATGTTTTCTGTTTTTAGTTAATAGTAACCCTTCAAAGTGAAGAGCATGTCTGTGGTGAATATAAGAAGACTTCATCAAAACATTTACATAGTCATACATCGTATTCAACACAGCACGAGTTTTGTCTGTACTCGAAGAAAATACAAGTTCAACTGCCGATACCTATCACAGCTACACCAGAATTTAAATCTGATATTGGTAAGTTAATATTCCTTTATGTAGTGCAGTGTCGCCTGGACATAACCTTCCAAAAACCATGGTTAATATGTGGTAGATCCTTTGAAAAACTGTCGATAGACCATTGCCACAAAACCCCCACGGAACTCGCCAACCTATTCACAGTCTTACCACTACTAAATTGTAGCCTAACCGTAACTAAACCCAGTAGAAACACAATGATCATATAAACTTTATTTTCTATGTTTTCAGTGGATGTGCGATGGAGATTACATTTCGAGTTTTATCTCTCAACCACAGAACTACAAACAGAAACAACAGATGAGGAAGACACAGCTGAGGTGTGCGTGGTGGCACCTCCATCCCTTGACATTGAGCCTATGACATGGGATCTTCCTGTTAAGATCGTGCCATGTAATCCAGTTCATGCCTCTGCTATCTCACTACTTAGGACTACAGCAGCATCCGTATTTTGATAATCACCGTAGTAAAAGAGATCACAATATTCTTATATCACGTCAATATGCATGCAAGTAATATACGTAGTTGGTACTTTGCTTTTCACCCTTGTCATGGCTGAGTTGAGCAATGCCAATGGCTATACAGTACTGACACGTGAAAGCAATTGCAGTTCTGCAGTACACACGTAAAAACGTCCAAGTTGTAACCAAGTTGGATCAGACTTGTACCAATGCTGTTTCAACAACAGTTGGCCAGGATATGTTCTCACTGCTTGTTCCCAGCTTGTTCACAACTTGCTACAAGGTTGTTGACTCAACAGACTTGTTACAAGTTGTTCCAACAACTTGTTATCGTCATGCAGTTCAACAACTTGTAATAGCAACTTGCGCGTGACAACCTTGTAGCAAACTTGATAATGTAGCAAGCTTCTGCTTGTCGACAACTTGTTGACAAGCATGCTACAAGTCTGTTGCGAACACATCTTGTTGACAAGAAGGTCGTTTCAACAAACTGATATCAGGTTGTGTTTGCACCAGTGGCAGTGGTTCACACTGTTCGTTCTCAACATGATTACAAGTTGTTACAGCTCAACAGCAGACGTGCTACTTTGTAACAAGTCATCTGTGTACTTGTTACAAGATTGACAACCACAATCTTATTGCAACTTGTCATATGTAGACGATATCAAAATTGTTGGAACAACTTTCACCAACTCAGCAACTGCCACGAAGCTTGCTACAAAATGATAGCATCTTGTTGAAACACTTGGAACAAGCAGTGCTAATTTATTCTAGTGCAACACAAGATGGTAAAGTTTTGCGAGTGTTCACCTCATCCCATGTACCCAAAGTATATACCGTAATGCAACATTGCTGTTATAGTCCATGAACATATATTTTGAGGGTTATATATTTAAAATAGTCAATAGGTTTAGATTATGGGAAATTGGTGGGTTTATAGCCGATGTCTTGTTCTCTGTTGTACGGCAGCTTAGGTAATATTATGTACAAGACGATAATACTGGACATTGTGCACATAGTCTGCTGTATAGCTAAATGTAGGTATGTATCAGAAAGTTAGTGAACTATAAGAATGAAGATTTTATTTTTCTATTTTAGCTAGCGCTATTAAAGTATGCAATCGACATTTTCACTTATAGAAATTATTTCAGTACTGTTTTAACGAATTTTGAACTAAGGATATAGATAATTTGTTACATCCCGTGGTTACATGAAATTGGTAAAGGTACTCGGGCGCCGTGTCTAGTCCAGTTACATCAGCCTAGACCCTAGGCTTTTCCGCTGCGCACGCGGACATTCGTTTCATTACGTCACAGAGATTGACTGGCGAGAAAGCCTAGCAGATTTCAAAACCAATATGGCGGATGTATCATGAGAGCAAAGATCTGACTCTTCCACAGCCCTCGCTATATGCCCGTTCGCAGGCTAGGTGATGAATGATGCCCGTGAAACGCGAGGGACTGTGGAATCGTGTGTCTAAAAGTTGGCAGGATTGACTAAAAGTCGGCAATGTGATATATTTCATAATTTTCGCAAAAATGGACGAGTGTTTGGACGAAAGTGGGCCCATACAGGCCTTTAATAGAAAGCTTCTGGGCGGATTCATTCGAGGAATTAGAAGTGTCGATGGAAAATTTATCACTTTGTGTCGAAGATGATGGTAAGTGCTGATAGCAGACAATAGCTTCATTCATAAATAATATGTCTTGGCTTTTTAAACCATATAGAAACTTAATATATAAGTATTTTGCGTACATAGTTTTTATCAGATAATGATCAACCACGGGCGAGTACGCCAAATACCGAGCAAAGCCCAGCACAAGGAAAACACACACTGACGCCATTGTCAAAAGGTGCTGAATTACCACAGCCAAAGAGATTTTGTGCTGGTAAGCTAAAACTTGACCACGTATTTATACGTATTTTATATTATTTATACGTATTTGGTGTAATAATACCCCTTAGATTTTAGGTTGCCAACATATAACCACCCTTTGTTGCTGCAAATCTCAGTTTTTAAAACCTTTTCAACTTACATTTCCTGCAAATTTAGTTAAATTATAGCCTATGAAAGTGGTTGTATTAAAGATAATTGATACAGCTTTGTGAAAGCTTTGAGATATTATTATGGGGGCGGTACCCCCTTAACCCCCCCCCCCCCATTAGTGTCTGCCACTGCTTAGATTTATTAACAGTAGGGTGTGTATAATTTGCTTTTAATATACTGTAGGAGGTAAACCTACTGGAAAACAGGTTGCTCAATTAAGGAAAGAAACCTCAGCACTGCTATTGAAAGATGCCTTTGAATTGAAGGAAGGCAGTCAAATTCCTTACGAGGCAGTTGTATCATATCTGGGTCCAGACTATGACAGCAAACTTTTATCACAAGAATGGTAAAAGAGACATTCCCTGGTGTGTATTTGAGGCGGGTTAGAAAAGCTAATGAGAAAGAGTATCCTTTTGAATAATTAAAGCATGCAGATTGCTGTAGAAAATGTGTTGTATTGTCACGATTTGTCCACCATTAGATATATAGTTGTTTTTGATAATGCCCCAACTGATGGTTAAATATCGATGTGGTACGTTCTGTTCTGTGCATCCATACACTGGAGCCTCCAACTCATGACACAAACAGTTTAACAACTAGGCTCTATGTACTTGGAAAGCCAGTCTGAATTATATCATTTCTTGCACCTGCCTTGCAACCCCCTTTTGGTCTAAGGCTAATAAGGATGTGGTTGTCCCCCTGTATACCCCCTTCAATAGATCCACTTCTGCCTGGACCTCTCATTAATTAATGGTTTCCATCAATGGTTGCACAATATTATTCGAACTACAGTATATATTTTTTCCTTTACTGATGAATCTGCAGAGTGTATTTCATGAATTTACACTTGAAGTGCATTGCTCGCCGGTTTTCCGAAGAACCTCAAGAAATACATGAATACAAAATTATATGGTGGTTTATCTGATACCATGTTGTGCATAATTGTATTCCTATCATCTACAGACACTGCTGAATTGAGATAGGACACATTGAGACCTTTTGATCTCAAGTGTTCAACTTGGTCAAGCATCAGTGATAATAATGGTGAAATGACAATTGTCACCCCACAAGATTACAATGAGAGCTGGGATAGAAAAACATAGTGTTTTCCCAGCACCAGTTGGAAGAATAATGAGACAATTACGTCCAGAAAGGATTGCGTCAATTGCTTCTTCTTGTTTTCCCCTGAAACTGTCATACTTAAAGATTGTCTGCAGTACACTAAGTTTTTTGGATGCAGAGTCAGAGGTGGTAATTGGATGGCTGATGTTCTCTTGTATCAATGGCTGGGTGTCTTGTTGAACAGGCACACTTTGGAAGTACTACAAAGTAGAAATAGATAATCTAAATAATATGTTATACAGCATTTAACATATTAACCTATGTAATGTTCATTATTCCCTGTCTGATATAAGTAAGACAGCAGAGTAACATAACAATTAAGTAAGGAACATTGATACAATATCCTGAAACAATATTTAAAGATTGAAAAGATACTGCTGAAAAAATACTTAATACATAAAGTGGGTATTGACCAATAAGAATATAGTTATCTCATTAATTAATTTATTAATATATTAAATAATATACTGGCATACTGCAATTTGTAAATTTAATCCACTAGAAAGGACTTATTGCTTACACAAAGAAAAAGAATCAATTATCATAAATTAAAAGAAACTAGCATACCACATCCACTCAAAGGACCTGTGCTTGAAACACATAAGCTTAAGGACTTAGTGTGTTAATTGGTGTTGTGTGTGTAACTCAACACATCCCAGACATTTATGTGCATTTGACTGGAATCAGCTACCAATTACAGACTTGTACGCACCATAGTTAATAGAATACATAGTTTGGAAACTTGATGAAAGTCATTATCTATGTTAGTCTAGGGTATTTTTGCCAGTCAACCAATAGCAATGTACAAACTAATCAAACTATAGCTAGCCGAAAACATTTCTATTGGTTGTCTGGTCTAAAATACAATACACATGTGACGACCAAGGACCACATTTTTGCATAAACCTAGACAAAAACAATGACTTTTACCGCACTTCAATGGATTTCCCAAATCAGTGGTGCCTACAGTGTAGGGGGTGAGGATGTTACCCCCCACAAATATTTTATGACAGCCTTTGAAAGATAACAGATACACAGTTACTGTGTAACAAAGCTGTAACAATAATTTTTCAACCAATTGAGCTATATATTGTTTGAAATTTAGGGAATGGGGTTCCCAGCAACAAAAGGTGGTCACACAGTTGCAACTTTAAATTGCCCCCCACCCTCCCACAATGTAATAGAATTGTTGTGTGATAGCAGTTTAACAATATTGTGTCTGAGTGAGAGCAGGATTATAACAGTGCTTAACAAAATGCATCCAATAGCTACAATTCAAGGTATTCTGATTCTGGCACAGTTCCTCACTATGATTTTGAATGCAGGAATAAGCCTGTTTGCAGGTTAGGTGGTGAGTAGTTCTCCTTATCAGGAGGTAAGATTCCTAGAGAATCCTAGAGTTTGTTTAACCCATCAACTGGCAGTACCTTACATAGACAGAGTAAAATACTAAAGTAGGGTGCATCTGGAAATACAGTTTTCTGTAAAATAGTGGTGTGTTTTATAATTAAATTAATATGACATTTTATTATTATAATCTTGCATTTCTATAAAAGCTTAATTATATTTCCCTGCAAAATGCATGAAATGGCACTTCATAGACTTCAAATGTCAAAATTTGGTCTGGGGATCATGTCCACAGACCCCTTAAAGGTTTGCCGGCACTACGGGATGTTTACCCTAGAGAATCCTGCAATTCCATATGACAAAAATCCAAATTAGAGAAAAAGTTCAAACATTGGAACAAGGTGTACTAAATATACACCTTGCCTTGTTTACATTTTGCTGGCAGGCAAATTCTGATTGATACAATTAAAAGATTATGTTCTCCACTGTGATTCAACAATGCATATCATAATGAAGCTCTTGTGGGAGCTATAAAAGGCTTTCGCCTGCTAGAAAAATGTAAACAATCCAAGGGGGCTATAGGTTTAAATTCAAGTTTTATAGGTGTTTTAATATATAAACTACATAATAAAGCACCTATGCTATAGCAAATTTGAACTATTTTTATTTTTTAGTGTAGAATTTATACATGCATACACAGCATACTGGCAAGTGGCAACAATTACAAACGAAGTAGATATGATTAGATAAAAATACTAACCTTCTTTGTAAAACAGCATTCAACAACAACAATGTTCCCTTCAATGCTTCCATCCATTGCTTGTTTTGTATACCAAGCATTAAAGCGTGCTTCCCCAGAAGGCCAACGTACTGATATTCCGCACGAATTATTTTGGTCTGCATACGGTTTTAGTTTCCCACAGTGTAGCAGATACATCCCGTAAATTTTGGAAGCTTTCTTCGAACCTTCGGCAAATGGATATCTTGCGGCGTCATATTTTTATTATGAACCATGCGGAAATGCTGGACTAATCCACTTTCTTCAAAAAATAAAACATTTTCCACACATTCTGCCACTGGACAAACAACCTTATGCGCTAAATACGCTTCGTGAAACGGCCTTGAAAAAGGTTCTTCCCCCAATCGCTCCTCTGATATATCCTCCGCCATTACAACGAACGCCATCTTGGAAACAGGATTTCCCCAGTGAACTCAATTTGGTTACCTGGAACGATAACTGGCGGTGAAAAGTGAAGCCAAAATAACAGTGCCTACGCCATCAAACGTGATTGATTTCACAACGGCCAAAGTTCAAAATAAGTTACGAAAATAGAAAAAAAACTTGAAAAGCTGTTAAAACCTGCACGATAACTTATTTTATCCCATATTTTTATGGCTTTCATAAACTTTTTGCACAAACTAGCTTATACGGCTTATACGACTGACAAAAAACAAAATATTTTCGCTGTTTGAACAAAAACACAGAAAACTAACTTACTTCAGTCACTCAGTGACAAATAAAGATATGTTTTCCTCCTAGTTTTCCTTCTGTAATCTTTTGTAGCCAGTTACAAAGTAGAAACTACTTCGATTTGCAAAAAAACTGTTGTTTTTTTTCCAAAAAATAACACAAAAATAGAGTTTACGTACGGACCGCGCAGTAAATAAGTTGTGGGGGACTGAAACTGACGTACGGACCGCGTGAAATTGACTTTTGAGGGACTGAAACTGACGTACGGACCGCGTAAAAGGACTGGGATTTAGGCTTCACTTTTTTCCGCCTGAATGATTGAATGTTATCGTTCCAGATATTAGAAATTTATGGAGTTCACTGGATTTCCCCAGTCGCTCGAAAACCCAGTGCATTCCCATCATTCAACACGGCACAAAACACGGCACGAGCGACTGGGGACGAGTCAGAGCCAGTGAGCTCTATATATATCTGGAGTAAGAACTTCTAATGTTCGGCCAATAGGCCAAGTGAAGCCAAAGATGGCGGCAATTGACGTCCAAACTCATGAAGGTCATAAACAGTTTTCATACCATTTTTCTAGCTAATTCCAGTTTATACTAACAGATCGCATCGCTAATCAAGTTATTAGTTCATAAAATCATGATGTTATTGTTTACATCGGAGTAAAAACACGAAATTTCGGCACACTCCTTGCCGGCTTGTGCAAACCGCGCGGTCGAAAACAATAGAAAGGGATTGGCACTGGACGTCAATTTCCGCCATCTTTGGCTTCACTTTTTGGACATAAGTTCTCACTCCAGATATATATATATAGAGCTCACTGGTCAGAGCAAAGATTATGCAGTTACATATATCAATATATGGAGCTCGTCGGTCTAGTGAGCTCCTTTCTGATTGGTCAATTTTGGCTGTCGTTCCTTATATTATGTTTACATGAAGTAATGGTAGGCTTGAAGGAAGAACATGGTTTCAAAATGGTGGATCATTTCTTCGCAAAATCTCTTCCGAAAGTCGTAAGTACTGTTGTAACGATTTGTTATTATTTTTTGTAACTTACTGAAATGAATTATGATCAATTATTTTAAAACGTCATATATAAATTATTTTCTGTAATACACTCGGTTAATATATATTTATGAACAAAACTATGAGAGGAGTGGGACAGGGCAAACCTAGCCTGCATAGATTGCGGTTTTAGGGGGTAGGAAGCTTAGGCGAACCCACACCCCTACATGTACACAATGGTGGTTGCACATTTGCACAGTCTTGGAGAGGGGAAATTCTTGGTTACTCAATCTGACCCAGACTGCAGAGTATGCTCAGTATGGCAAGTGCACACTCGATAATTTTTTTGTCCAATGACTTTGCACACTTGATCAACTATATTTATGCCCACACAGCTTGTATTTGTTGCGTATTATTGGCAGTTTTAAACATTAACACCAACTTAAGTGCACACTTGGCTAAAGTTTAGGCAGGTTTGCACACCTAAATTTATGTCTTGCACACCCGAGATCTCGTCGGCATTTAGCAAAAACTTTAATATTGACGTTGATCTGGCTGATTTTGTTCATTTTTCCAGGAGCTGCATGCACATCTCAATGGTTCCATCAGCCCAAGCACAATACAGAAATTGATCGAGTACAAAAAGTCAAGAACTGTAAATGGATTTGATGTGCCTAAAGAATGGGAATGTTGCATGGCTGGAGATAAGAAAATGACATTAGAACAGTCAGTATATATACCTTAATGCACATTTTGCAAGCTTTCCAGCACTCATCAGAGCCACCCAGCACTTGCACCAACTTGTGGCACTTCTGCCTGGTATACGTGATAAGGAAATATCTATAGTGGATTTTGTTAATGTAAATAAAATTTTTTTGTAAAATTTACTAGAGGTTTTATGATGTTCAAGATTGTGCACGCATTAGTAGATGATCTTCAATCTTTAGCAATGGTAAGTTGTGGGTAAAACCTGCCTACCCTTCCCCCCCCTGAATGGACCTCTAGCGAGAGCATTTCAGAATACACCCTTTCGATAATTATGTCACAAATCTCTCCTTGGGAGTTGCGAATTGCATTTCTTCTTGATTTATGAAAGCGAAGCTCCCAGGCCAAGAAGTATTCGTGACTTAATTATGGAAAGTAAACATAATAACTATGAACTGTAGGTGACCAGAGATGTAATTAACGAGTTTTATGAAGACGGTGTTTGCTATTTGGAATTGAGAAGTACACCAAGAGCAAATGAGGAAAACAGTAAGTGCCCGGCAAGTTTAATAAAAGATCTTGTAATGATTTGTCAGTTTGTTAAAAATATTTTACAATTATTTTTCTCTACTTCTCTTTAGAAATTACAAAAAGATCTTATGTGGAAACAGTTCTTCAAACAATTAAAGAAACAATGAGGAATATGAACATTGTTGTGAGGTAGTGACCCTCAACCCTTCACTAACTTACAGACGAAGGTCCCTCGCTCGAAACGTCGTAGTTCTTGTTGAATTTTTCAGGTAGTTTTATCCTAAAGACCCGGAGTTTATCCTTCAATTTTAACCGTTTTATGTCTCAAGGTTTTTGTTGTCTATTGATCGCCGTCAAAGTGTCAGGGAGGCAGAAGATACTGTTGAGCTTGCTATTGAATATAAAGATAAATATGATGGACTTGTGGTTGGGGTTGATCTAAGTGGTGATCCTAAAGTAAGCATGACATGGTCCTTTCCACAACACTTAGCATCCAGTCAAGATTCATTCATCGAAATGTTCCATTGTCTTTTCATTGTTTTCTGAAAATCTCACTGTTCTCCATGCCATTCAGTCACGACCCAGTGGTCGAAATATTCCATTGTCTTTTCATTGTTTTGAAAATCTCACTGTTCTCCATGCCATCCAGCCATAATCCAGTGATCAAAATGTTTCATTGTCTTTTCATTGTTTTGAAAATCCCACTGTTCTCCATGCCATCCAGTCGCGATCCAGTGATCGAAATGTTTCATTGTCTTTTCATTGTTTTGAAAATCCCACTGTTCTCCATGTCATCCAGTCAAGATTCAGTGATCGAAATGTTCCATTGTCTTTTCATTGTTTTGAAAATCCCACTGTTCTCCATGTCATCCAGTCACGATCCAGTGATCGAATGTTTCATTGTCTTTTCTTTTCATTTTTTTGAAAATCCCACTGTTCTCCATTCAAATAAATAAACGTGTCGTTTTCCACAAAACAAAACAAGTTCATTGATAGCCATAATTGATAGCTGTGTAAACCTACAAAGAACGACCAACTTGCAGGGCCTTTTTTAACGGATAGGCTGGGGGCAAATTCCCCAGTCCCCCATTGTGCCCCCCACGAATCGATGTTTTGCCCCTCCCCAGGAAAAGTCCCTTTTTCTTAAATTAAACACAAAGAAACAAGCAAGGTAGTATAGATAAACAAACGAACAGTAAGTTTAACGGTGTTGTCACTGTTGCACGGGTTCTCCATTTAACAGATTTGAGGTTAACTAAAGGTGTTTCGAATGTTCTTCCCAGTATATGCTATGGTAAATTATACCAGTAAAAATATTTTGTCCACGAAGGTCCCTTATAGGAAAATGCCCCCTTATAGGAAAATGCCCCCCACGAGAAAATTCTTAAAAAAGGCCCTGCTAACTTGCTTATTAACCCCTTTAAGAGTGGAGCTCACCGGTCCAACTAACGAACCTCTTTTGCATCACTTCACTTTTTGTAGATTGGTAATGCGGCTGATTTCTTTCCCTGTTTGTCACGAGCGAGATCTGGCGGATTGAAACTAGCTTTTCATGTGGCCGAGGTAAAATTCTCATCTCTCTAGGATGGAAGGATACAATATTCTCATTCAAAAGTTGCTCGCGTTTGACCAAGCTATTAAGATTGAACAAAGAAACTCTCGTGTGACATTCGTTTACCAAGTTCTCATTGACTCTCAACCTCGTTTGATACAATGTCCTCTAGCGTGTTACTATAATTGTGTATATCGTGAATGTGGTCCTTATGATAGAATCTATCAGAACTGTATATCTTCAATATGTTTTTCTGTAGGTTCCAAACTTTATTGAAACTAAAATGTTACTTGAGTTCAGTCCAGATCGTATAGGTCATGGTACATGTATTTATCCTGAAAAAGGTGGAAACCAGGAACTGGTTGATGCTATGCTACGGCAGAAGATTCCTTTAGGTAACCTAAATCTTTAGGTAACCTAAATCTTTAGGTTATATGTACTCATATTATACTGAAATCTATTTCCAGTGAAATGTCACGCATAACTTTGTCGCGTAAAAGGTCCTTTACATAAATACTAAATATACCGGGTGGCGCAAAAAAAGTACGACTGTCTGATTTAGTATAACTTCAAAACTAAAAAAATATTACACTAAAACAAGTTTCTTTGCATTCAGCGATGTCTAACTTAAATTTGGATATATGCCATGCGTATTTTCATGCAATATTGACTGAGATAGCTGCGTTTAAACTTGAGTAAACATTTTTGGAAGTGTCGAGAATTAGCTAAATATGGCCTATTAAATAATTTGATAACCATTAGCATTTTACGTTAACCGTTTGCTTAATAGCTATTGCATACATTTCTCTGCTTTTTGTCAAAAACACGCTGAATTATGAGCATCTGACAATTGATTTCAAGCGCCATGTTTTAAAGCCCTCGCACATTTTTAAAAGCAACTCTGTTTAATTGTTTTCGTCAGAGCTGTGTCTTACATCGAACGTGAAATGTCGTACAGTAAAGTCGTATGAAGATCATCATTTTAAAGACTGGAGGAGGAATGGTCATCCTATTGTGATTTGCGTAAGTAGACTACGCATAAGATGACAGTAGCTATCTATACCACAAGAGTATCTCTACCTTGTTGACCGATAACGTCATCCAGGGTTCTGCCCAGGACCATGTGAGTGCCGGGTACCTGTAGCCCTGAGGGCATGACCCCCTCCCACCATGCCGACAACTTTTAAAACTTGATCGACTGGTCTCAGAGTAGCTTGAAGCGCAACATCAATTAACAAAGTGCAAAGTGATTAGAGCCGTTCGTCAGACATCTTTCTGGCTTTGGGGGGGATAGTCCAGGGCATATTTTAAGGATTTCTAAGTGGGGGGCCATTTGTGAAAAAGGGCCCTTAATCTGAGTGCTGAAGGCGCGAGCCCTGTAGGGGTCCGGGGGAGCTTTTCTCCAGGAAAATTTTGAAATCTGGAGCTCTGAAATTGCCAATTCTGAATACTATAAGATTGAATATTTTACTTGTAATCCAATAGTAGTTCAATGTTTTAACTAAAACTTTAAAAATGTCTAACTATATAAGCCATAAAAACAATATTTCGTTAAACACAGACAAATCATTTACTCTGTAAATGACCCAATGTATAAAGGGCCCAGGGAGTGGGGGGCCAATTTTGTGTGAGTGGGGGGCCATCAAGAGGGCCTGGGGGGCCAGTTGGCCCCCCAGTATATATGTTAAAATATGCCTTGGGATAGCGTATTTCTCCGAATCACCAGTAACTAATATTGCGCGCATTGTAGTACTGAATTTCCTCTAATACTAATGTTTAAATAACAAAATTCGCCAAAGATAAAAAATACAAAATTAAATATCTATTACAAAGTACAACATTGGGGTTTTCGTACTGCATATTTGAAACCTTTCAAGTGCCGGGCGGAAGAGTCCGCTTTGGCGTGAGTGCTGGGCGGCACTGCTGAGTGCTGGGCGCTGCCACCCGGCGCCGCCCACCGTGGGCAGAACCCTGGTCATCTCTCGATCCAATACAGTTTTGCTAAGTTCTGAGATGAATCTGTTAAACATCTGTCACATTCAAGGACATGTCAGTACTACGTCTGTGTGATCTAACCATGCAAAACTCGGAGAGACTTAACTCTACTCACATAAGTTATGTACAACATCAGATAACTTTAGCATATTACACCGATTTAAAAACATGAACTACCTCCCCCTCGGGATGAACTATGACAATCAATGCGATATTTTGACATGATTATTTTAATCCTCTCCTTAGACGGATGACAAGGGCGTATTCACATCATCTCTCTCAGATGAATATCTCGTAGCAGCAAAGACATTCGTCATGAGCAAGGTGGATCTATGGAAGTTAAGTTATGACAGTATAAATTATATTTTTGAACAAAGTACGATGAAAGAACAACTTCGGAGAAAATGGCGGCAATGGAAAGATGAATATCTGTGAAGTGGTTTAGTGGTACAAGATCATGTTAAGCTGTATCGAAGCCCCTGTACAGACGAGCAAGTTTTCATTGACAAGTTAAACTAACTTTATCTGTGTGCGGGTTGTGATAAGGTGAACTTAAAAGATGTTGTTTGCACTTCACTTGGTTGGTTAGAGCGCTGCACCGGAATCGCAAGTGTTGCATTTTTCGCAACCGTTCCTGGTTAGGTCTTAAATTGTGTGTATATATATACTCACTTGGATTATCCACCAAACCCAGTAACTTTATCTGTACTGGCTATCTCTATCAGTTCTAAACTGTTCTCCCTAGAGGTCTGGTTAGAACCACCCCCTCATTGGTCCACTCTACTGGAGGACACCAGAGTACCTACTGGAAGCACTGCTCTCACATACGACTGAGGCGAAATTACAATCAACAATGTATATTTCAGGAATCTCAGTCACACTAACCAATTCTTTCTACTATACACGACATAGACAGAAACGACCAAGGCCAATGAAGAATGATACTTTGTTATTTTTGAAGCTTTTCTTTAAAATTACAACAAGTGTTATATTAGATCTAAAACACACTCGACTCACTGGTATCTTGTGTTTTACATTTGGTAAAAATTGCATTCATAAAACATTACATAAAATAGTTAAATTTTAATACATTAAAATTTTCAGCTATCTAATTAATCCCTTCCAGTTCTTTGAGCTCCTTTACAAGTCCCTCTTTTCTGGCTAGCTTTTCTTTTTGTTCTACAGTCAATTCTTTAAGTTCCCCGCTGTCAACTTTGACCTGAAGTTCGTCAATTTGGCGAAGTTTCTTTTTTAAGTTTTTAATTTTCTTTGCTACTGCCTCGCTGTCCAGATCTGTATTGTTTTCTGTGAGCGACGTGCTAAATAGAAAGTATACTGTATGTCATTAATGTTAAGCCGTTAATGGCACTATTTTGGATGGTCTTGGGCAAAGAAAATATATTTACTCTGACTATTCTTCTGTGTTTATAAACGTGGCAAACTGACAGGGTAAACCTATCAGATGAACGATCTGCATAGCTCGTCTACTGTGATGAATTTGCATATGTGTAGTTGGTCTTGATGGGTTTACTTGTATATTATATAAAATACGGCATTAGACGAACTATCAAGAAAATATCAGGCATCATTTGTTACTAGAACCATTGGCATTGCCAGTAGTAGATCGCGCTATTCTAGCTAGTTCATCTGGATAGTTCGTCTTGTGTTTACACTATTGACCATTGCCCTCAATTATTCTTAATTGTATATTTACTATATTCAGAAATTGTTCGGCTACTTAGCACAGAGTGCATTTTATTAATGAAATTCAAAATATTTGCATAAAGTATAGATTATAGTACAATGGGTCAATGGAACAACGAAAAATTTCATTTATATATTTCAACGTTTTGACAAGTCTTTTTATATAGTCCTGTTCACTTTCATGTCTCTCAAGAGCATTTTACAGCTTTTAGTCTGATCAACGAATCACATTTACCTATCCTTACGCTGATTGCTAAGGTAATTGAAACCTTCAAGTTATCGGCGCCCGACGCCCGTTCATGCTTAATAGATTTTATAGATGTATGCCCAAACGATTATATTAAATATCAAACCTAGACATTCCTGCGATTACGTCTTCAACGCCACTATCATTCGTATCGCCTACTGGTTTTTCTTTCTTCTTCCCCTTTTTTCGTTCATTTTTCTTTTGATTTTTGCTCAATTTTGCCGGCTGAATAGCATCCGGTTCACACGCTCCTGGCGGCACGTTAGATTTATTTTTCATCCACTGTTTGCCCTTGCTTTCGTATTTTTCTGCCTCGTCGGGAGGGACATAACCTTCCTTTACTCTTATCGCTTTTCTCCAAGTACCGTCCGGTCGTTTTGTAGCGGGAATCCAACCGCTTTCTGCTTCTTGTTGTTGTGTCGAGTCGGCCATTTTGTATTTTCTGTTTTCGTCGTTGTCGTTCCAGTACACCCGCGCGTTTTACGGGGGGGGGACGTTTGGGGGCGTTGTGAATGAATTTTAGAATGAATTGAGGAATGCGGGGGCAAGTGCGGGGGTTGATTGTAGAGCGCACAAATTTGGAATAGTATGCAAATTCGTCTGGGTCCATTTGTTCACACGGGAACCCGTACGGTTGTTTTCAGATCGCCTGTGCGATCGAAAGTTACCGTCAGACGTTCACAAGCTATGCTTACACAATGGTTGTTGCAAGCTTGTTGTGAGTTGTTGACATGTTGCTAGACCATGTTACAGGCCTTGAAAATTTCCCCAACAATTTCAATAACATTACAAAACGTGAGATTTTACGTCTGTTCAAGGAGCACTCTTTGCCAAAGTCCGCTTTTCCTAATTGTATCGCCTGTTTCCGAGGGCGTTTTTTGGTAAGTCTGGGATTTTATGTAGTGACAAACGGACTATAAAATGTCCTTATTTCTCTTCCCAGAGTTTTCAAGAACTTTACAAATATTTGTTAACAAATTAACTCGGCTTTGAGAGCGAACAAGGTAATTTTGACAAGGAATGAAAGTTGTAAATAATCTTTTTATCCTCTAGGAAGTTCATTAATTCTAAGTAGGACACTTGAAATTGAATATGTTTCTTTGTCTTTCAGTTTCGCTTGCTACAGTACGACCTATATGGCAAAATACAATATTCCTTGTCTGTGGTGGTCTGTACCGTTTAATATTCTATAACCAAATATGGCATGCCCGGCATATTTTATTTCCTGCGGGCTCTACTTCCGCCAGTTACTTCTAGTGTTATTGAGCAGAAGTGAAAATGTTGAATGGTTTCTGATCAATTTTAGCGTCGTTTTAAAACTCTTTGAAGACCGCTAGCTGGTGTTTGGCCCACGAAGATGGTAAAGTATTGATTTAAATCCAAAATTCAATAATTCTACCCCCGTTTTGTGGACAAAACTAAGTTTATGTTAGGCACTTCACCCACTAATTTTTGTGTCAACTTTTTGAGAATATATGTCAATTTCGTAACAAATCGATTCGCCCAGCACTTGTGTTTATTAGTAAATGATTAAGCATTTTTACAAGACCCTTTTAAATGCAATTTGTTTTGTATTCAAGGCTCACTACCATTGGCAAAGCAAGGGCACTGCGAAATCTAGTGGGGTTGAAGATATGGTTTTGCTGCCCAAAATTCAGGAATCGTCCATCGTTGAAAATTTAAAAAAACGCTTCATGGACGATCTTATATATGTATCCTTTCGTATTTTAATAATTCAGACGGGTTAGCTATGTTGTTTAGGGGTAAAATTACTTCTAATTATTTACCCAAAAAGTACATTTATTAACTAGACGGAACTAGACTTCCAAAAGTATTTTGTTTTAATTTGTATATGAAGTTTTTATATAGGCCCAGTTTTTCACTTTCATCTGTTGCATAAATTTTCATACCTTTTCTGAGAATTTATAGTCATATTTTGTAGTTATTTTGAAAAGAAATTGAATTGTAAGTAAATAAGGGAATGTTAATTGCCAATTATGTTGCAAAAGTGGGTGTGTTTTAAATCGGGTTTGTGTTTATATTTGACAAAGATAACACAAAACTTGTGGCATATTCCCAATGTTTCTGTTGTCAGGCACTTTTGTATCTTTTTTACTTAAGGAATGGAGGTTAACTTCCAATTTCCTCTGTGGAGGGGGGGATTAGGGGGTAGTTGGAGCATGCTGAAATTTTCAGCACAGGTGCTTCACCATATAGGTAGCAAGGAGGATGGTATTATTTCATCTTAATATCACTCAGACATATATTGGTGATGTACTTATTGCTGTCAATCCTTTCAAACAATTGTCATATTTTACTGAGAAGGAAATCTACCAGTACCAAGGAGCTGTATGTTTCGCTACCATATTTTTATAGTTCTTACAAAACCTACAAAGGGTCTGTATATAGGATCAAAGCTAGGTGGGATGGGACTTTTTTTGCTTGTGATATAAACTCTATTGAGTTTCCATATGATTCCGCCCAGGCTGGATCCTGGCATCCATTGCCCGGACCTTGTCTGGCTGGGACGAGAAATTTGTATAATTATAAAATTTAATATTCTGAATTCAGGCAACATATGAAAATCCTCCTCATATTTACGCTCTGGCTGACAGCATGTTCCGAAACATGTTGATTGATATTGAAAGCCATTGTGTTATTATAAGGTATGAAACATTTATGACGAAGTATTGATGCATATTTTGACTAAAAATGTCTATACCATTTATCCAACCCACCCATATTACCATACAGTATAACCCATATTACCATACCGTATAACCTCTGATGTTTTTACTTGTAGTGGTGAAAGTGGTGCAGGTAAAACTGTGAGTGCGAAATTGATCATGAGTTATCTTGCTAAAGTGTCTGGAGGTGGTCCTAATGTTCAGGTTAGAAACGTTTTACAATTCATGGAAATTTTGGTTCTTATAGAATTTTAAAGTTTCTTCGACCAAAGTACAGTTTGATAAAAAATAATGTCACCCAGAGTTTGAATTAGAGAAGATGAATTCATTGACTTGCAAATTTTGTTTATGAAAATTTAAAGGAAATTTTGATTTGGAAAAGTGGAAGCACTGCTTGTACATACAAAATGGTGGCCATTTCATACCTGTCGAAGACTGGTCAATGGTCCTAATCAGGCAACCCATGTTTACGCCCGTTCTCACTCAATTCACATTTTAAGATAACTCACATGCTTAATACGTCCTTTCGATAATTACATCATAAATCTCTCTTTGGCCTAAGAATCTTGTGAATCCTGAGCAAATTTGCCTTTGTCTTGATTCATGAAAGCGAGGCTCCCAGGCCAAGGAAGTGTTTGTGGTGTAATTATCGATGTACAGGTGTATTACCACTGGCACTGTTCTGATAATATACATGTATATAATTATAGAACCAGTGAATAGAACAGCAGTAACCAAGCATTTAATTATTTAAATAATATGTTTGAGTGAATTGGATAGAAACAAAAGTAAACATGTGTAATATCTGATTTAAGTATATACTGTATGCACAAGTTTGCTTCAAAATTATTCTTGTGAGATTTGTAATTATGTGAGGTAATACCACTCCAATCACTGAATTGCTTTAGAAATGTGAACTTTGCAGTAAGACAGATAGACCAGCATATAGTCAAGTAATTTTGCTTCCATAATTTTTTACTAGTAATCTAGATTAGTAATTAGTACAGCAGTAGCTTGTTAGTTAGTTTAGTTAATAACATGTGTCTATGAATTTTTCTACATTCAAGGATTGTCCACAGGAATTAGCTAGATTCAAGGTATGCAGTTTAACAGTTTAGCGTAGCAAAGTGCAGATTTATTTGGTAAAGCTTAGTAGAGATTATGTACAAGTGTGATGTCTTAAGCATGGAAATCCAGTCTGTGTGTGATTGGAGACTTCAGTGTCCCAGTTGTCAGAGCAACCACCTTTCACCTCTGAGGCCATAGGTTTGATTCTCATTTCGGAATTTAAGACATTCATGTGGAAAGAGTCAGTCAACGCTCTTCCGAAAGTCGTGGATTTTCTCCAGCAACAGGGAATGTTGACAGAGGGAGTTAGGATGCATAGATGTATATTCACGACTTCATCAGCATTAGGTGGAGTTAGTAAAGTAAATATACCAGGGTCAGTTGTATAAAAAATAGTTAATGTTAACTGTATTTAGTTAAGAGGTAGTTAAGAGTTTTATACAACCGGTCCCTGGAGGCCTGGAGGTACTGAAATGAATATGTTATATGAATTTTAAAATTATTTTAGAGAGTGAAAGATGTTATTTTGGAATCAAATCCACTGCTAGAGGCCTTTGGAAATGCAAAAACAGTCAGGAACAATAACTCCAGTCGATTTGTATGTGACTATCATGCTTCTATGTTTAAATACAAGTTTATATAATTAATAATTATATGTACTACAGTATTGATGTTGTACTCTTATTGTACTTTAAGGGTAAATATGTTGAGATTCAGTTTACAAGAGGCGGGGAGCCAATTGGTGGCAAAATTTCAAACTTTCTGCTGGAAAAGGTACACACTGCTATGCCTGGAAAAATTAAGCAAAAAATTGTTCAACCGTAAAGCTTGTCACATACAATGACTTTTATGCCTTTTTCTTTGTATTTTAGTCACGAGTGGTATTACAGAATCATGGTGAACGATCATTCCATGTGTTTTATCAAATATGTGCTGGTAGTTCTGCAGAGGATAAAGGTATAATAATGCTAAACAGCTTGTGCAGTCGATGTTTTTGTCAACACGGGAACGTCACGCATACAATCATATGTTTTTTATTCAGAAATGCTTGGTGTGTCAGATGCAAGTTATTTTTATTATCTCAATCAAAGTGGAACATATGATGTTGAGGGAACTGATGATAAAAAAGAATACGAGGAAACAAGGGTACTGTACTCATTAAATATATCTCTAAACTAACTCTATTTATACTAGATATAGTTCTATCAGTTCTAAACTGTTCTCCCTAGAGGTCCAGCAAGGGTCACCCCTTATTGGTTCAGTGTTACTACAGGAGGAAACCTAAACTAAACTAAACTAACTTTATTTATACTGGAGAGCTCTATCAGTTCTAGACTGTTCTCTCTAGTCAGTCTAGAGGTCTAGTAATTAAGGACCATTCCTTATTGCTCAAGTGTTACTACAGGAAGAAACCTAAACTAAACTTACTCTATTTATACTGGATAGCTCTATCAGTTCTAAACTGTTCTCCCTAGAGGTCCAGTAAGAATAATTATTTATTGGTACAGTGTAACTACAGGAGGAAACCTAAACTAAACTTACTTTGTTTACACTGGATAGCTCTGTCAGTTTTAACTGTTCTTCCTAGAGGTACAGTAAGGGCCATCGGTTGTTGGTGCAATGTTACCACAAAAGGAAACCTGGGGAAAACCTGCAATGTTTGGTCGATTCAAACTGGAAGCACCCTTCTCACATGCGACTGATGTGAAATTATAACCAGACAACTGCATATTTTGGGAATTGAACCCCAGTCACAGAGGTGAAAGACACATGCACTAACCACTGTGCCACCAATGCTCCTATCTCTGAATGGAAAGTATATGTAATTTTGAATGTTATATTTATAGATGGCTATGGAAACTATGGGCATAAGTCTTGAAGACCAGGCCACTGTGTTTCAATTGGTTGCTGGCATTTTACATATGGGAAATATTAGTTTCGTAGAGGAAGGCAACTATGCTAAGCCAGAGAATGATGAATGTAAGCTCAGATATGTATTTATATCATGGAATTTGATGTTGGGCGACTTTGTGTGATGTTGGGTGACTGTGTGTGATGTTGGGTGACTTTAGGCGATGTTGGGTGACTTTAGGCGATTTTAGGTCCCAGAGTAGGCCTAGTTATGACTTCTTATTAATTATTTAATTACCTATTTGGTAGGTTTCAGTGAACATTTAATGAAGGGCAGCAGAGGGTGGTCAACTTCAGAAATGTTTTATAATGAATCAATATTATTTTTTCACTCTGATAACTGCAGGTTGACCACCATCTGCTGCACGATAGTGCTTAGTGAAACTCCTCTGACCTCTATCACCTAATTGTTTGATGAATTATTTATTGTTGAATTTTATTTATTGGACAAGCCAAAATATGTTTTACCGTACGATGCTTGAATATTTTTATGTTTTCAGATTTAGAATATCCTGCGTATCTATTTGGTATCCAAAGTAGCGCTCTTCGAGAGAAGTTAATTAGGTACGCTATTGCTATTTGTTGGAATTTGTTTTCTTTTCTGTAAGCTGTGTTTTTAAGAACACAAATCACCTGTAGTTCGGCATTATTGTGGCGCGAATCGTTACAACAAATAACAGTTATGATCAAAAGCATTGCTTGGAGGCCTGACATAAATACGAATCCTGACATAAATACGAATCCTGACACAAATACGAATCATCATGCTTTGAATAGGGTAACTGTAGCCTGCTGTAGCTAATTTTTGCTGATGACATCCTTTCTCGTCTAACGCAGCAGATTTGTACCAATGCTGTTTCAACAACTTGTTACCAAGATGTGTTCCCACTCTGCTTTTCCCCAGTTTGTTGACAAGTTATCAACAACTTGTTATCGTCCTGCCATTCAACAACTTGTTAACAAGTTGTGAGTGACAAGGTTCCTTGTAGCAACTTGATAAAATGACAACATTATTACAACTTGTTGACAAGCTTGCTACAAGCCTGTTTGCGAACACATCTTGTTGACAAGATGGTGAGATTTTTATGTGTGTATTTGACGATTGCATTCATTTACTTAGGGTGACTTCTTCGAGTATATATTCAAGGGGTAATGTCTCCAAGAGTGGCAAGCGAAGAAACGTGTCTAATGTTAGTTTCTGTTTTACAGTCGAGTTATGGACAGCAAATGGGGTGGCAAGTCCGAAATCATAAATATGACCCTAAATGTTGAACAGGTATGCATTTATAGTTTTCAGAACCAGGCAGCTAAAGCTCCCTCCCAACTTTAAAAATGTAGTTGATTTTTACGGCTGCCCAATTGTGTTCTTTAGGCTACATACACAAGAGATGCGTTAGCAAAAGCATTGTATTCAAGGATATTTGATTACTTAGTCGCGGTAAGAAATATATAGTGTTTATTTGTATAGTAGAAGGTGCTTTGCAACTTTAGGCCCTCTGGCAGGAATCGAACAAGCAGCCCTGCGATTCCGGTGCAGTGCTCTAAACAACTGAGCTACAGAGTCCAGTTGCTGAGCATTAACTGCAAATTTGTGTATATATATGGGAGTGATGTCAGTAGAAGGTATGGGTATCTCGTTCGATAGAACTAATAGTAGAAGGTATTTATTTGTATGCAGAATTTCATATCTTTAATAGAAGGTCAGGACGAGGAGGTCAGGATTAGTAATTTTTCAATTTTCTCTGTAGCGTGTTAATATGGCGATGAAAACGGATAAAGAAGAGATGAATATTGGTATTCTCGATATTTATGGTTTTGAAATCTTTGAGGTAAATTTTCATTTCGGTTGCTATTTTATCGTGTGTTCTTTCATCAGTGTCTTGCGGCTAACTCTGGTTGTTTATATCGTTAGAGGAACGGTTTTGAACAGTTTTGTATCAACTTTGTGAACGAAAAGCTACAGCAGATATTTATTGAGTTGACCCTGAAAGCTGAACAGGTATGCTTATGGTCTTGAGGTATAAATGTAGTGGTGATTTAAAGTAGTAATGATGGTGATTTGTAGTGTTTATGAATATGGTGATTGTGGTGGTTAAGTGATATTGGTGGTCATAGTAATAGTGGTAGTGGTTATGATGGTGACGATGATGGTAGTGATTATTGTAGTGGTGATGATGGTGGTGATAATGATTGGTAGTTGTGATGATAATTGGAAACAACATTTTCAGTGATATCCTTCAGGAAGAATATGTTCAAGAAGGCATCAAATGGTCTCCTATTGATTACTTCAATAACAAGATTGTGTGCGATCTCATTGAAGCGAAGGTAGACTTTTTATTTCATTTGTCTTTAAATTTATGAGTTTATAAATAACATATACAGTAGGTGGGTTTCACTAAGCACTATCATGCAGCAGGCCAGCAACCCCCCTCCAATTTTCAAATATACCCTCCCTCCAATTTTCAAATTGACCCCCCCTCCAATTTTCAAATTGACCCCCCCTCCAATTTTCAAATTGACCCCCCCTCCAATTTTCAAATTGACCCCCCCTCCAATTTTCAAATTGACCCCCCCTCCAATTTTCAAATTGACCCCCCCTCCAATTTTCAAATTGACCCCCCCTCCAATTTTCAAATTGACCCCTCCCTCCAATTTTCAAATTGACCCCCCCTCCAATTTTCAAATTGACCTCTCCAATTTTCAAATTGACTCTCCAATTTTCAAATTGACCCTCTCCAATTTTCAAATCGACCCCTCCAATTTTCAAATTGACCACCCTCCAATTTTCAAATTGACACCCCCGCCAATTTTCAAATGGACCCCCCCTCTAATTTTCAAATTGACCCCGCCTCCAATTTTCAAATTGACCCCCCCCTCCAATTTTCAAATTGACCCCCCCTCCAATTTTCAAATGGACCCCCCCTCCAATTTTCAAATTGACCCCCCCTCCAATTTTCAAATTGACCCCCCCTCCAATTTTCAAATTGACCCCCCTCCAATTTTCAAATAGGTCCCCTCCAATTTTTAAATGAGCCCCCCTGGTTAATCGGCGGAAAATACCGACCACGGTCCGGATATGGGTTTTTACGGACCGCTTGTCAACGAATCAGAATAGAGAATTTTGAAAAGCCATATAAGAATACTCTTGTATTTGGAGAGATATAGTTTAAATTCCTTTCTCCTATAAGTGTCATCATCAGATGAAATGGATTGAAATGATTGAAACGAATAGCATTTATGTTTTTTCTTTGTTGCAGAGGCCCCCTGGTATCATGTGTGTTTTAGACGATATTTGTGCTACCATGCACGCTCAAGGGGAAGGTGCTGATATGAAACTATTACAGGTGAATATATCGTGTCCTTGTTTTACACCAGTCCTTGCTTATGACGCTGTTTGTTATTGTATGGTAGTAGTGATGGTGATGATGATGGTGGTGGTTATGATGGTTATGATGAAGATGATGATGGTGATGATGATAGTGGTAATGGTGATGGTAATGCATGTGTTACCCACTTCGCTACCAGCGACGTCTGGAATGTATCCTTGTTTATATGGCCATTTAACGAATCTTTTAACGTAATTTTGTCGTTGTTCAATATGTCTTGTTGTTTTTCTAGAAACTTGAGGGTGCGGTCGGCAGTCATCAGCATTTTAATGGTTTTAGTTCTGGATTTACAATTCATCATTATGCTGGCAAGGTATGAATTAATAGTCAGATTAATTGATAGACCTAGTCAAGTAACCCGCTTTCACGTCCGTTGCCACTTTCAGACACAAATTGAATGCTTGATTACCTTCGTTCCATTCTATGCTTCATTTTTAGGTGACCTATGAGGCTGAAGGATTCTGTGAAAGGAACAGAGATGTTTTGTTTAATGATTTGATTGAGTTGATGCAGAGCAGCACAAGGTTTGATAACTGATATTCTCAAACTCATTAATAATTCATGAGCAAAACACAAAGGAAATCACCACCGTATCGTTGTCTTGATACCACGGTAATAAACACCCATAAATTAACTCAACTTTCGCGTTGAATTTCTCTTTAAATACTGGTTTGTTTGAGAAGCTATATCATACACTCGAAGTCGTTTATTATAGTGATTTAAAAACACATCAAAGTATATACTCGGCTAGCGCCTTGTTTTCAACACACTTTTCGGTGTTTCAAGTAATATATCATACACGAGAAGGAGTTTATTATAGTGATTTGAAACACCGAAAAGTGTGTTGAAAAACAAGGCGCTAGCCGAGTTTTTTAACATACTTTGAGGTGTTTTTAAATCACTATAATAAACGACTTCAAGTGTATGATATAGCTTCTATAGCTTCTTAACCAGTATTTAAAGAGAAATTCAACGCGAAAGTTGAGTTAATTTATGGGTGTTTATTACCGTGGTATCAAGACAACGATACGGTGGTGATTTCCTTTGTGTTTTGCTCATGAATTATTAACGAGTTTGAGAAATCACTATAATAAACTCCTTCTCGTGTATGATATATTACTTCTAGATTTTGGGCATGTCAGTCAACTTCTCCCTGTTAGGTCTAAAATGTGTGTACAGTGAAATTTCACACACAATTCTATGAAACATGATTGGTTCTCATGGTGATGTTTCCTATAAATATGCTTTTAGTCCATTCGTCCCAGCACTGTTTCCTGAAAATACTCAGGGAGAAAGAAAAGGAAAACCGACTACGCTTGGAATTAAAATTAAGGTAAGTGTAATTGGGCCAGTGTTGTTGCATTCATCCATATGGACATTTTTTCACCCATATGGACATTTTTTCACCCATATGGACATTTTTTCACCCATATGGACATTTTTTCACCCATATGGACAATTTACCCATATGGACATTTTACCCATATGGACATTTTACCCATATGGACATTTTACCCATATGAACATTTTACCCATATGGACATTTTACCCATATGGACATTTTACCCATATGGACATTTTACCCATATGAACATTTTACCCATGTGGACATTTTACCCATATATGGACATTTTACCCATATGGACATTTTTCCCATTTGGAAATTTTACCCATATGGATAATAATAATATTTAATACTTCTATTGCGCAAATTAACATTTTAAAATATGATCAAATGCGCATTACAATACTTCAGTCAATTAAAAATTAAATAGCTAAACAGTTTACAAGGTAAAAGCTTCACTAAAATAATGAGACTTTAAAAGTTTTTTAAAAATATTAAAATTCTTTTCATTCCTAATGTATATAGGGAGACTGTTCCAAACGTTAGGCGCTGCATTTGAGAATGCCCTGTCACCCAGAGTTTTCTTAGTCTTAGCGCTATTATCCAATAGCAGTATGCCTTCGTTTGATCTTAAGCTATATCTTGATGTCTTTCTAATATCTATTAGGCTGCTCAGATATTTAGGTGCCAAACTATAGATGCATTTATACACCAGCATGGCAATCTTAAAAATAATTCTATATCTAACCGGTAACCAATGTAACTCTATAAGAGTTGGTGTAATGTGGTCATACTTTGGAACATAGCATACTAGGCGAGCTATATTACCCATATGTACATTTTACCCATATGGACATTCACTTTATCCATATGGACATTCACTCATATGCACATTCATCCATATATGGACATTTTACCCATTTGAACATTTTTACCCATATGGACAATTTAACCAACACCATAACGGATCCCAAGTGTCACCTTCAAAGTTTTTTACTAAAACACCTATTTTTTTCCAGACTCAAGCAAATCTACTGGTAGACAGGCTGAAGATGTGTACACCACATTATATTCGTTGCATTAAACCAAACGAGACGAAGAAAGCAAGAGATTGGGAAGGCGATAGAGTGAAACATCAAGTAGAATATCTGGGCTTGAAAGAAAATATTCGAGTTCGGAGAGCTGGCTTTGCTTATAGACGAGAGTTTGATAAATTTTTAATGAGGTAAGATGGTGTTAATAGGGTTACATTCCATATTTGTATCCCGAGATTATTATGACGGTCGAGGTTAAGGTTTGGATTAGGATACGAGTTTGTATTTATAATGATATTGTCTCTAGATATGCCATCTTAACGCCAGAAACATGGCCACGCTGGGTTGGAGATGTAAAACAAGGTATACAACATATGATGAACTCTGTCAATATGGAGAGAGATCAGTGGCAAATGGGGAAGACCAAGGTTTTTATTAAAGCTCCAGAATCGGTAAGAATCTATGTGCAAAAGTAAGCTGTCGTGGTTTGTGTAATGCATGCACCCTTTTGATAATGACTTCACGAATACTTCCTTGGCCTGGATCCCTCGCTATCATGATTCAAGATGAATGGCAATTCGCTCAAGATTCATGAGATTGAGGCTCCCGAGCCCAGGAGAGATTTTTGACGTAATTATCGAAAGAGTGTATTACCTGAAAAGGTTAAAAACGAGGGCCCTTCATCAGGCGGTTCGGTTAGTAACAAATCCCTGATGAAGAATCTTCGTCGAAGTATTTTTGGCACAAATCACGGTAGCATATTGTAGAATACTACCTACACTGGATCACCACGTGTGAGATGCAAGTATTTATCGGTGAGCACGGCGTTACTAAAATATTTCTAATTCTTATTTTTACAGCTGTTCTTATTAGAAGAAGTTCGTGAGAGGAAATTTGATACTTATGCTAGAACGGTTCAAAAAGCATTCCGTCAATACAGGATGCGCAAGTTCTTCGTTGATCTTAAGCAGCAAGGTAGGTTGTCTTAACCATTACCATCATCACCAGTAAATATCATAATCAGCGCCACCACCATCACTATCACTACCATCACCACCATCATTACCATCACTACCATCATCACTACCATCACCACCATCACCACCACCATCATCACCACTATTATCATAATCCTATCATCGCCACCATTTTCCCTACCACTATATTATCCGAACACATTAACCCGTTTTCTTATAAGCATGTATTGATAACCGATCTCTTGTGCTTTCAGCTTCTGATATTCTGTACCAGAAGAAGCAGAGACGAAGACTAACATTAAATCGCAACTTCGTTGGTGACTATATTGGATTTGATACCAATCCAGCTTTACGGGCCTTAGTAGGTGGGTAGACTCTCATTTCCCTAGTGTCTTCTGCAAAATTGTTGTACAGGAAGAATCGCCGGCCATACATTGTAACACCTTTCTTTTACATACATACATACATTGTTCAGCTCACTCCCCGTTGGGGCTGGGTGGGTTTGGATTAGCCCCAAACTAACCCTTCCATCGTAGCTGTGCTCCCTGATCAGACATGAGTCACACGGTGGCTGCCAGTGGCGCCTTTAATAAACCTTCGACTCGATTAAGTCGAGCTGTGTCCTTCGCAATTCAGCTGAGCTCTCAGCTGCAAGTAAGGATGATTAGCACACCCCCACTTACTTACTTATGTACTTACCTATATTATGTATATACGTAGCCTACATTATCTATTTTTACAACAATTGTGATATTACTTTCCTAATCTGTATATCCTAACCCACCCAGTCAACTTTCCCTGCCGGAGGAAACCAGAGTGCCCGGAGAAAACCAGAGTGCCCGGAGAAAACCCACGACTTTCGGCAGAGCGTTGACATAGTCTTTTCACATGAGTGTGATGAGCATAGTCCTCTGCGAGAATCGAACTCAAGACTCAGAGGTGAAAGGCGCCTGTCCTGACGACTGCGCCACCGAAGCCCCGTCTTTTGACCGATGATTGTCTCATTCCAATTTTGTATTTTTTGTTGGGTTCCTTTTTTTAGAAAAACGTGAACGGATCGAGTTTGCTATCACTGCTATCAAATATGATAGAAGGTTTAAGGTAAGCACATAGCATTGTTGTTCGAGAAATATGTTGTCCTTTATCCCTTTTATTTGCTATAACTCACGCTTTGTCTATTATCTTTTTAACAGCCTAGCAAGAGAGATTTATTGGTGTCTAGCAAACATATTTATCTTATTGGTAGAGAAAAGGTAAAGCTCACACCGTACGATTTGCAGGTGAAACAGCATATAATCACAAAGCGCAGGCATAATATTTCTACTAGAGAACCGAAATAATACATTTTGAAGTTTACCGTTCTGTCTGAATATACACTATTTCTTTATCTATCTGGGAGCCTGTTCACGGGCTAATGTCTCTTACAATTATGTCGTAGGCCTAAAGACCCCAGAACGGAAGATTAACGAGCAAATACTTCTTGTGTTATCAGAATGTCATTTCTACACCAAATATCTATCAAATGCATTGCTCTGTTGTGCATTATTGTATTGCATTATGCATTGTCTGTTATGCGCTATTGCTGCATGGCGCCAGTCTGCCATGTAGCAATGGCATGCAAAGTTGAAATTAACGCAACTATCAACTATGAAATCAACAAAGTTTAAACTGGAAATTATCTTCAATAAGTAAATTTCGACCCCTGTTAAGATGCCGTCTCTCATCGTGTTTGCTAAATGCCAACTTGTAATAAAAGCAAGACTCTATGATAATAGTTACGTATATTTAAGATCGAACTGTTATGATTTAGGTGAACAAAGGTCCGGAGAAGGGCAAGGTTTATGAAGTCGTGAAGAGAAAACTAGAACTTAATCAAATCGGAAAGATTTCACTTAGGTAAATGAACTAACTTTTTAATAAGCTAACAGCGACGGCTATCCCTTGTGCACGGGTTCAGAGTTACTTCAGAAGGAAATCAGAGAAAACCTTCGATGTTTGGTTAAGTCAATAGGGTAAAGTTATAATCAGACAACTGTATATTGCAGGAATGCACTAACCAATCTGCCACTAACATCCCTAAACAGAGATTTTTTAATAAATAATTTGATGTTTATGTTTCAGTACGTTACAAGATGATTTCGTTGTTCTGCACGTCCCTGGAGAGTATGATACCGTTTTCGAGACTGTCTTTAAAACTGAGCTCCTTACAGTTCTTACGAAGAAATATGAAGCCGAAGTTGGCAAGGCGTTGACTTTAGATTTTCGCGATAGGTAAGGTAGTACTAAGATGTAGTACTAAGGTAGTACCATGAGATGATGAGAATGAAGCTAAACGGAGGCGTATGTTTACAATTCTATTCCGAACTTCAGTTTTTGTAAAAAGACTTTGTAAATTTTTAATACCTCAAAATATGTTAAACGCAAAACTATAGACTAATACCTCGTTATTTCAACGGTGTTTTGAATCACTAGTCTATAACAAACTCCTTTTCATATATGCAGGATATAATATTTATTTCTCTATCTTTTTCTAGTATCACGGTGACCGTGAAGAAAGAGGGTTGGGGTGGAGGCGGCACACGTACACTGTCGTTCACGTGTTCAGGTCAAAGTGATTTTCCCATACTCGCGCCATCAAGTAAAACTCTCAAGATTACTATATGTGAAGGATTGTCCAAGGATACACGTACGTTCGTCTTACGAGAAATTTGAAGTCTATACCTTTGTTTATACTGGATAGCTCTATCAGTTCTAAAATGTTCTCTCTAGAGGTCCAGTAAGAGTCATCCCTTATTGATCTAGTGTTACTACAGGAGGAAACCTAAACTAAACTAACTTTATTTATACTGGATAGCTCTATCAGTTCTAATCTGTTCTCCCTAGAGGTCCAGTAAGGTCATCCCTTATTGATCCAGTGTTACTACAGGAGGAAACCTAAACTAAACTAACTTTATTTATACTGGATAGCTCTATCAGTTCTAAACTGTTCTCCCTAGAGGTCCAGTAAGGTCATCCCTTATTGATCCAGTGTTACTACAGGAGGAAACCTAAACTAACTTTATTTATACTGGATAGCTCTATCAGTTCTAAACTGTTCTCCCTAGAGGTCCAGTAAGAGTCATCCCTTATTGATCTAGTGTTACTACAGGAGGAAACCTAAACTAAACTAACTTTATTTATACTGGATAGCTCTATCAGTTCGAAACTGTTCTCCCTAGAGGTCCAGTAAGAGTCATCCCTTATTGATCCAGTGTTACTACAGGAGGAAACTTAAACTAAACTAACTTTATTTATACTGGATAGCTCTATCAGTTCTAAACTGTTCTCCCTAGAGGTCCAGTAAGAGTCATCCCTTATTGATCCAGTGTTACTACAGGAGGAAACTTAAACTAAACTAACTTTATTTATACTGGATAGCTCTATCAGTTCTAAACTGTTCTTCCTAGAGGTCCAGTAAGAGCCATGTCTTATTGATCCAGTGTTACTACAGAAGGAAACCTAAACCAACTTTATTTATATTGGATAGCTCTATCAGTTCTAAACTGTTCTTCTTAGAGGTTCAGTAAGGATCATCCCTGAGTGATCCAGTGTTACTACAGGAGGAAACCTGAACTAAACTAACTTTATTTATACTGGATATCTCTATCAGTTCTAAACTGTTCTCCCTAGAGGTCCAGTAAGGGTCATCTCTTATTGATCCAGTGTTACTACAGGAGGAAACCTAAACTAAACTAATTATATACTTTATGGCTCTATCCGTTCTAAACTGTTCTCTCTAGAGGTTCAGTAAGGGGCATCCCTTATTGGTTCAGTGTTATTACAGGAGGAAACCTAAACTAAACTAACTCTATTTATACTTGATAGCTCTATCAGTTCTAAACTGTTCTCCCTAGAGGTCCAGTAATGGGCATCCCTTATTGTTCCAGTATAACGTAGGAGTATCGGAATTGAGTACCCGGAGAAAACCTGCGGTGTTTGGTAGAGTCAAACTGGAAGCACTCTTCACAAGCGACTGAGCCTGAGGCAAAAATAATCAGACAATTCTATTGCAGGAGTCGAATACCGCAAAGAGAGCTGAAAGATACATGCATTATTTGATCAAATCTTGTCACTATATTCTAATTATACCATGCAACTCTTATATTTTAGGCCCAGGACGTCGTGAGTCTAGTGGTAATCCTTCAAAACCACGTCGTGAAGCTCCAAGCGGTCCAAGGCAGGCTGGCGGTCGCGGTGGACCAGACAGACAACGTTCATACAGTGGGTCATTAAAACGTTTCTCTAAAGCAGGGAGTCAAGCTCATCCACACTTACCCAAATCTGGTGCACAGCACAAAGCTAGGCTAGGCTCCAATGTTAACCCAGATGCTGAATTTATGCAGACACCTCAGTCTGGAGCTTGTGGGTAGGTTTGTTTTTTATTTGCTTGCTTGCTTGTTTGCTTGCTTGTTTGTTTGCTTGTTTGTTTGTTTGCTTGTTTGCTTGTGTGCTTGTTTGCTTGTTTGCTTGTTTGCTTGTTTGTTTGTTTGTTTGTTTGTTTGTTTGTTTGTTTGTTTGTTTGTTTGTTTGTTTGTTTGTTTGTTTGTTTGTTTGTTGTTCATTTAAACTGGAAATGAATTAAATTTACCACCTTCTCTATAATATCTATAATATACCCCTATTAAAAAATATTTTACCAAACTTTTATAGTATAATAACTTTAATTTAATGTTCGCTTTTAAATTTCGTCTACAGCCTAACAAATTTAAATTCCTAATTTACTAAAGTATTAACATGAAATAGAATGTATTATAGAAAATGTGAAAATAATTTAAAAGTATTCTGTAATGTAATCTCTCAGTTTAAACGGAACAGAGTTGAAGCAAGATACTACAAATCGTCATCAGAATGGCCTTAATAATAACCACTCGAGGTATTTTAAACTTTTAAACTTAAACTGTTAAACTGAAACTATTAAACGGAGTTTCTATCGTTATCACGAATATTATTACTAAACTCAAGAATGAAAATTTTGAAATTTAATATATTCATAATGTATAATACTTTTTACCCCAATCTTTATCACAATCTTTATCACAATCTTTATCACAATCTTTATCACAATCTTTATCACAATCTTTATCCCAATCTTTATCCCAATCCTTCCACGAATGTCAGAAAATATGTCTTGTAAATTGCGTTTTTTGAACGAAGCTGTAACTTGTCTCCTTAATATGCAAATAGTAAATTTAGTGTTTTTTGATAGATTAAGGTGTGCTCTTTCACACTACATGCACCATTTATCTGTTTTTCTCCAAGATTGAATAGACTACATTCAATTATTACGAAACACTTCCTGTAGCAAGTTTAAGATTGTGCAATGTCGCAATTCAATGAAATTTAATATTCAGGAATTCAAGCTAGATTCAACTCCAACTGAAACACAGACACTGTTCTATCAAAGGTCGCTTCGATTGTTTTCTTAAAATACTCATTCGGTCGCTCAAATCGACGGTAATTTACCATATCCTGGTAATATTAACTAAAGTAAGTACAGGATTTACTTCAGCTCAAAGTTACAAACGTACAAACCAAGAGAGGTTATAGACTGACGTGGCAACGATTATTGATGCAGAACTGCTGTTGAATAACAATGTAGGAAGTTAAATCAAAAGCTGTCGTCTGTTCTATAAAACATAGTTTTAACGATTGATTTCTTGGCTTTGTTTATATTCTGACAATCTGCTGGTTCACACGAGAACGCATTACGAGAAATGATGTAAAAATCCGAGAACGCCATCGACTGGTATTGTAATTAAAGAACTGCTTTTGAATTGAAATGGCGGCGTCGAAATTGGCGGTATACGACACTGGTTATGAAGATGAACGATTTGAACAGATTGTCAGCCAGACTTTGCACTGTATTATTTGTACCAACGTTATCAAAGACCCGGTCATGTGTCGGCATAACGAACATATATTTTGTCGAGGTTGTATCACCAGACATCTCATGAACTTTCAGACATGTCCAACATGCATGGACCCACTCACTGTCGAAACACTAAGTCAAGCACCTCGGGGTATAAGAAACTTACTGTCTGAATTAAAGATCCGATGTGAATTCTTCGATCGTGGTTGTGGAAAGCTTACTGAGCTTGGAGATCTTGAAAGGCATGTTGCAGAGTGTGGGTTTGCCCCAGCAGTCTGCTCTAACGAAGGATGTCAACTCGAAGTGAACAAACATGATTTACTTCATCATGAAACTTCTGTGTGTGAACTACGCAGAGTTAAATGTCATAGTTGTAACGATAAAAAACAAGAGATGGATATAGTGAAAGTTAATTTGGCAGCAATCAATGTTAAGATGGACAGAAATGAGAATAAGTTAGAGAAGATTGAGGAGAATGTCAAAGCAGTGGAGGAAAATGTGGTTGCAAAAGTTGAACTGGTTCAAGAACAACTTAACAAGCAGGAAGAAAGCAATCGTCGGTTTGAGGCAGACAATGTAGAAATAAAGAAAAGTTTAAATGAAATGGCGAAACAACTTGAAAGAATCACGCAACCAATATTGCATGAAGTTCAGGCTGAACAACAGAAGAAAGGAATAGCAGAAGCTGATGGAATGGACAGAGAGCCTAGGGTTGTTATTGAATGAGGTAAGAATGGAAGGCGAAGGTTGAATTCTGTGGAAATGTTCAATTTATTAACGGAAACCTGGACACCACTACAGCCAATGAGGGAAAGTCGCGTAGGACCATCTTCAGTCGTCTATAACAATCAGGTCATTGTCGTGGGAGGTTATGTTAAGTCCATGCAAAAATTATCATTGAATGCTGTTCAAGTTGATCAGTCCATAACTTGGGAAAACTTTCCTGCTGAGTTACCTGGACGATTGGCGGACACCGCAGTGTAGTTCATAATGGACGGTTGATAGTGATTGGAGGTTATGACGCAGATAAAGTTGCATATTCTGATAGTATTACTGAGATTTCCCTTGTTCCAGCTTATACCAGTAAACTGTTGGCTACCATGCCACAGACAAGATGTTATCACGGTGTTGCATTGTTTGGTGATAAGATCTTGATTGTCGGAGGGAGAGAAAATGCCAGGCATGACTCAGCTCTCAGAAATGTTGTTATGTATGACATCACTAAGAATGAATGTCAGGAGTTAGCACCCCTGCCTTACCCCGTGAGTGAAATGGCCACAGTCAAGTGGGGTGATGACAATGTTATCATAATGGGGGGTGCTGACAGTAACGGTCAACCATTAAACAAAGTTTTAATATACAACATCAAGACCCAGAAGAGTCACATGTTACCAGACATGAAGTATAAGAGGCAAGGATGTGTGGCTGCAGTTGTCAGAGACACTGTGATTGTCATGGGAGGCAGAGATGAAAGAGAAAATTACTTAAAGTCAGTAGAAAGTTTTAGATTCGATAGTTATAGCTGGCAGGAACTTCCAGAAATGCATGAAGCGAGATGGAGAGCTACTGCAGTTGTTTGTTAATGATTTAATCTTGATAATCAAATTTGTAATTAGACATACTGCGATTTATTTGTATAATGTTAATTATAGAGCCATAAGTTTGAAGTATCCTGGTTTACAAGTAAATATTTGAGACTTTGCTATACTTTGCTATACTATTGCAGTTACACAAATATCGACACTTTATTCACTTATTTAGGCACAGCATGACATTGTAGATCCTTTCTTTCCAAAACAGATTCGTTTGCCGTGTGTTACCCGAGATGTACAATGTAATCTTAATTTTTCATTTTTATGAGCTTTGTCACATCTTTATCATTTCTACATAACGCAACGACTAACATGAAGTCAACGTAATTATACAAATTTTAACTGGGTAATCACAACAGCTTTTGGCCAATTACTGTGTTTCCAAACGATAAATAGACATTCAAGATGTTTGGACAAGTCGCTAGCCTGATCATATTTCAAACAATCTACAATGTAGTAGTATATTTATATGTCTCCTTTATATGCAAATAGTAAATTTAGTGGTTTTTTTGATAGATTAAAGTGTGCTCTTTCACACACTACATACACCATAACTTAGTAACTGGTCGGAGACATGAAACAATTTTAGCCTGTAATGACGTCAAAAAATTGCCAGAATGTCAGAAAATATGTCTTGCAAATTGCGTTTTTTGAACGAAGCTGTAACTTTCCCCCTTAATATGCAAATAGTAAATTTACTGTTTTTTGATAGATTAAGGTGTGCTCTTTCACACTACATGCACCATAACTTAGTAACTGGTCGTCGGAGACATAAAACAATTTTGGCCTGAAATGATGACGTCTTAGGGCTTCTTTAAATAATTCGTCAGTGCATGGAGGGGGGCATCAAAGAAAGGGGACATAACTAGGATGTGATCAATGAGAAAAGTGCGAAGCTATTAGGGGGCTAGGGGTCCATCCCCAGAAAAGGCGTTTTTTAAGCCTCTGGGTCTTGATTTCCTGCATTTTCAGACAAAACTTTTTTATCTATTTCATCCGCTAGACAACGGTTGGGTCATGAAATTATTAAAACCCTCTTCTTAACTAAGCTATTCTGCCCTTTTTGTTTATATTTTGGACAAACGGGAAGGTCACTGATTGGGGGCAATATAGTTTACTGAAGGGGCCAACATGGCGGCTGGAGATCGGTGGGAACTTGGCCTCTCTAGTTTATATGATGAAAAGAGGCCCTGATATAATTTGTTCCTTTATAATTTTATATGTATGTTGGTCGCTAGTTAATGCTATAGTTCGCACCTTATTTATTAAGTCTGATAGTGTTAAACAGAGTAGATATTTATTCCAAATAATTTTCAGTAGCAAGTGGTCATGAAGATGTCGAAGATTTGTGGTGTCGCAATTTCGATGTAATTCAATATTCAGGAATTTTTAAGCAGAGGCTGAAAATATAAACTAAAACGTTGTAATGTGTTCTTCTGTACGCAAGACTGACACATAATTACTTATACAAAACATTAGTTCAAGAATAGTGTTTGAAATATATATGATACGTTGTCTTTATCTGTTTGTCTCCAAGATTGAACAGACTACATTCAATTATTACGAAACACTTCCTGTAGCAAGTTTAAGATTGTGCAATGTAGCAATTCAATGAAATTTAATATTCAGAAATTCAAGCTATATTCAACTCAAACTGAAACACAGACACTGTCTATCAAAGGTCGCTTCGATTGTTTTCTTAAAAGACTCATTCGGTTGCTCAAATCGACGGCAATTTACCATATCCTGGTAATATTAACTAAAGTAAGTGCAAGATTTACTTCAGTAACTCAAAGCTACAACGTACAAACCAAGAGAGGTTATAGACTGACGTGGCAATGATTATTGATGCAGAACTGCTGTTGAATAACAATGTAGGAAGTTAGATTAAAAGCCGTCGTCTGTTCTATAAAACAAGACTTAACGATTGATTTCTTGGCTTGGTTTATATTCTGACAATCTACTGGTTCACACGAGAACGCATTACGAGAAATGACGTAAAAATCCGAGAACGCCATCGACTGGTATTGTAATGAAAGAACTGCTTTTGACTTGAAATGGCGTCGTCGAAATTGGCGGTGTACGACACTGGTTATGAAGATGAACGATTTGAACATTTTGTCAGCCAGACTTTGCACTGTTGTATTTGTACCAACGTTATCAAAGACCCGGTCATGTGTCGGCATAACGAACATATATTTTGTCGCGCTTGTATCACCAGACATCTCATGAACTTTCAGACATGTCCGACATGTATGGAGCCACTTACTGTCGATACTCTGATCCAAGCACCTCGGGGTATAAGACACTTACTGGCTGAATTGAAAATTCGATGTGAATTCTTCGATCGTGGTTGTGGAAAGTTTATTGATCTGGGAGATCTTGAAAGGCATGTTGCAGACTGTGGATTCGCCCCAGCAGTCTGCTCTAACGAAGGATGTCAACTCGAAGTGAACAAACAAGATTTACTTCATCATGAAACTTCTGTGTGTGAACTACGCAGAGTTAAATGTCATAGTTGTAATGACATAAGACAAGAGATGCATATAGTGAAAGTTAACTTGGCAGCAATCAATGTTAAGATGGACAGAAATGAGAATAAGTTAGGGAAGATTGAGGAGAATGTCAAAGCAGTGGAAGAAAATGTTGTTGCAAAAGTCGAGGCAAAAGTTGAACTGATTCAAGAACAATTTAACAAGCAAGAGGAAGGCATTAGTCGGCTTGAAGCGGACAATGTAGAGATAAAGAAAAGTTTAAATGAAATGACAAAACAACTTGAAAGAATCACACAACAAATATTGCATGAAGTTCAGGCTGAACAACAGAAGAAAGGAATAGCAGAAGCTGATGGAATGGACAGAGAGCCGAAAGTTGTTATTGGAGGAGGCATGAATGGAAGGCAAAGGTTGAAATCTGTGGAAATGTTCAATTTATTAACAGGAACATGGACACCACTACAGCCAATGAGGGAAAGTCGCGAAGGACCATCTTCAGTTGTTTATAACAATCAGGTTATTGTCATGGGAGGTTATGTTAAGTCCATGGAAAGATTATCATTGAATAATTTGAATGCTGTTCAAGTTGATCAGTCCATAACTTGGGAAAACGTTCCTGCTGAGTTACCTGGACGGTTGTATGGACACTGCAGTGTAGTCCATAATGGACGGTTGATAGTGATTGGAGGTGTTGGCGTTAGTATTACGGAGATTTCCCTTGTTCCACGTTATACCAGTAAACTGTTGGCTACCATGCCACAGAGAAGACGTTATCATGGTGTTGCATTATTTGGTGATAAGATCTTGATTGTCGGAGGGAGAGAAACTGGGTTGAGTATGTCCGCTCTCAGAAATGTTGTTATGTATGACATCACTAAGAATGAATGTCAGGAGTTAGCACCCCTGCCTTACCCTGTGAGTGAAATAGCCACAGTCAAGTGGGGTGATGACAATGTTATCATAATGGGAGGTGCTGACAATAACGGTCAACCATTGAACAAAGTTTTAATGTACAACATCAAGACCCAGAAGAGTCACATGTTACCAGACATGAAGTATAAGAGGCAAGGATGTATGGCTGCAGTTGTCAGAGACACTGTGATTGTCATGGGAGGCACAGATGGAAGAAATTTCCTAAAGTCAGTAGAAAGTTTTAGATTCGATATTTATAGCTGGCAAGAACTTCCAGAAATGCATGAAGTGAGACACAGGGCTACTGCAGTTGTTTGTTAATGATTTAATCTTAATAATCAAATTTGTAATTAGACCTACTGCAATTTATATGTATAATGTTAATTATAGAGCCATAAGTTTGAAGTATCCTGGTTTACAAGTAAACATTTGAGACTTTGCTATACAGTATATTGCAGTTACAAATATCAACACTTTATTCACTTATTTAGGCACAGCATGGCATTGTAGATCCTTTCTTTCCAAAACAGATTCGTTTGCAGTGTGTAAACTGAGATGCACTATGTAATCTTATTTTTTTATTTTTATGAGCTTTTGATCATTTCTACATAACACAACGAATAACATGAAGTCAACGTAATTATAGGGTAATCACAACAGCTTTTGGCCAATTACTGTGCTTCCAAACGATAAATAAACATACGACCTATAAAGTTGCAATTTCAGTTATACTAACATGTACACATCTAAAAACAGCATTCAAGATGTTTAGACAAGTCGCTAGCCTGATCATATTTCAAACAAACTACAATGCAGTAGTATATTTATATGTCTCCTTAGTAAGCAAATTGTAAATTTAGTGTTTTTTGATAGATTAAGGTGTGCTCTTTCACACTACATGCCTCATAACTTAGTAAATGGTCGGAGACATGAAACAATTTTGGCCTGTAATGATGACGCCGTAAAAAAAATATTGCCAGAATGTCCGAAAATATGTCTTGCAAATTGCGTTTTTTGAACGAAGCTGTAACTTGTTTCCTTAATATGCAAATTGTACATTTGGTGTTTTTTGATAGATTAAGGCGTGCTCTTTCACACTACATGCACCATAACTTAGTAATGATGGCCTGTAATGATGACCTCAAAATTATCAGTTTTGAACTCTCCTCTCTAGAGGTCCAGTAAGAGTCGTCACTTATTGGCCCTGTGTCACTACAGTCTACAGGAGGAAACCTAAACTAAACTAACTTTATTTAAACTGGATAGCTCTATCAGTTCTAAACTGTTCTCTCTAGAGGTCCAGTAAGGGTCATCTCTTATTGTTCCAGTGTTACTACAGGAGGAAACCTAAACTAAACTAACTTTATTTATAACAAATTAGGGTTGCTTCGCGTGTGCCTAAAAGATATAAACAAAATCTCGACGTTTCGAGCTAAAGCCCTTCGTCAGGAGAAATTAGTGGACAGATAAACACATTACATCAGCTTTTATAGCAACGCTATAAAAGCTGTCACGTGAACAAAATATTAACCAATGAAAATAAGGTATAAGGGAGGCCTTGTTAAGGGCAGTATCTAAAAGGTGGGAAGGATAACCACGATTCACAAAAAAGCTTCTCATTTCTGAACATTTGGCATCGAACTTTATTTATACTGGATAGCTCTATCAGTTCTAAACTGTTCTCCCTAGAGGTCCAGTAAGGATCATTCCTTATTGGTCCAGTACACCAACCACTATATCACGAACGCCTAATCCTATATGTAACCCAACTCCTAACTCGAATCTTAACATTACTTTCCTAGGATCAGTCGTAATATATCAGGCAAGGTTCTCAACACAAAGCGTCCCCCTGCCCCGGGCAGACCTAAGGCTAAGCCAGGACTTCCACCCAAACCATCCTTACCAAAATGTCGAACACTGTATGCATACGACGCTCAAGATACGGAAGAACTAAGTTTTAATGCTGGAGAGACTGTTGAAGTGCTGAAAGAAGGTAAGCTGTTGTGTTGTGTTGTGTTGTATCACATTGTGTTGTGTTGTGTTGTGTCACATTGTGTTGTGTCGTGTTGTGTTGTGTTGAATACAGGTTTATCTAGCATTTACATGCAAACCCAACTAGATTGAAATTATTCGAACGTAAAATTTCGATTGAAAATACCGTTTGTAATGAATATCAGCGCATTTGCTCAATGCGGTATCTGATGCCAGATGTTATAAAATAGAAATGCTTTTTATAATATTCCAAGATGGCGGCTCCGCTATTTCTTTCGATCAGATATTGAATCTGTTCCTAGTTTACAAAAAAAAGTTCAAGCGATGAATAAGTGCCGTTTTATAACGCTCTCTTGTGAAGGTAGGTCTGTGTTTTAAAGGTAAGCCGTTGCGTTGTGTGTGAAAAATGGATCTATTCTGATTCAAGCTAAAATAGAAAATCTTAATTTGATCGTCAATATTTCCATATTAACAATATTAAGATTATCATAAACCTAACACTTACCCTAATCCTTACCTTAATCCTAACCTTAGCCCTTACTTTAAACCTTACCCTAATCCTTACCAGCTAATCCTTACCCTAATCCTTACCTTAATCCTAATCCTTACCCTAATCCTTACTTTAAACCTTACCCTAATCCTTACCAGCTAATCTTAATCCTTACCTTAATCCTAACCCTTACTTTAAACCTTACGCTAATCCTTACCAGCTAATCTTAATCCTTATCTTAATCCTAATCCTTACTTTAATCCTTACCAGCTAATCCTTACCTTAATCCTAATCCTTACCTTAATCCTTACTTTAAACCTTACCCTAATCCTTACCAGCTAATCTTAATCCTTACCTTAATCCTAATCCTTACCTTAATCCTTACCAGCTAATCTTAATCCTTACCTTAATCCTAATCCTTACCTTAATCCTTACCAGCTAATCTTAATCCTTACCAGCTAATCTTAATCCTTACCTTAATCCTAATCCTTACTTTAAACCTTATCCTAATCCTAACCAACCCTGGGTTGCTAAAAAAAATTTGCCCGGAATCAAATTCTGCTAAATACCGTAGTTTGATATTTTCCATTTAACTAAACTATATGAATGTTATTTTCAGAGGACTCTGGCTGGTGGACAGGTCGCCTACGAGGGAAGGAAGGACTGTTCCCGTACAACTATGTGGAAAAAATCTAACTTTGACCACGCTTGCAAAAGAAATTTACCAAAATGCTTACACATACAGGATTGAATACAACGTTGATCGCATTTTTTGTCCACGATTGGTTTTTGGAAAGACAAACAGCACATATTGGTTATGCATGTTCAATGCGGGGCTAAAATCATTCAAAACTTCTTATGTTAAACTCCACCAACCCAGAACAGCCAAGCAAGTTTTCATGCTTAATATGAAAATATTATTTTTAGGCCAATATATAGGTTTGTATAATAGTGATTTTTTATGCTTTTTAATATTAAAAAGTCACCAAGGTTTAAATAGAATAAAACGAGAACTAGCATTATTGCAAAAATATTATTCGATTATTGCGAAAAGAACGTCGACGCGCACAGTTAGACATCGATGACGCACGCGCTGACCAGAAACATATTATTTCTCGCCTTAGTTGCAGCAGTATTTTTAATACAAATCAATTCTCACAAAAACGAGCTAAAATATTTACTTTCTGTATTATAAGCGCTGATCATTTTAATTTTGGAAACAAATATAGCATTACCCTGTGGAACCAGGGTAGTATAGCACGCGTTGGACGCAGACAAACCATAGGATATATTGTTTTTATATAACTTCACATTTAAATCTAAAGAATTAAATATTTTTACACGAAATCATTGTGTGCATGTTACGTTGGACTTTGTAAAATAGATATTGAAATTTTTTTATAATTGCAAATTACATCGTAGCCTACATAGATTTTATACAGTGCCTAAAGCTCTTGGAAAAATGTAATGCCTTCTTGTAAATTGTAACTGTTCACATCATTCCTTGCCTCCACGTCGGAACAGCCCTATATAAAAACAAAAAATCATATTTAAGAATGCATAGTCTAATGGTTATAGCGCGCTATTTTAGTGTAATTGATAAAAGTGCATTTTAAGAGAGGGTTTCAAAGGCTATTAATATAGCTATTTGAGATTTTAAATAGGAGGTTGGCAAATCAGAAAACATTGTTTCCTATAGCCATGTTTCCCCAAGGTGGGAAACCAGGAAACATTGTTTCTTAGCCATGTTTCCTTAAGGTGGGCAAATCAGAAAACATTGTTTTTGCAACAAAATATAGCACTTGGGAAACGAAATATCAAATATGTTTCATCAAAGTATCACAGTGTAAACATCTTTCAAAGACTCTAAGGCTGGCTTACACTAGCGAAGCTTCTTTGATGAAAATGTATATATATATATATAACAGTGTAAACCTCTTTCAAATGTATAAATAAGCTATTTCAATGTATAATCAAGCTCTAACATACAGTACCTATGTGGCATATGTGTGACTGGCCCACGGGACCCTGGACTAGGCGTTGCCTTCTTGCGTTCTTTTAAACCTTCTGTGAGTTTCAATAATCTGGATGGATCTCTTTTAGCATGAACTTCAACCTGGTATTGTTGAGATTAAAATAATTATCTCCATTCTATTTACTGCTAGAAACGCTTCATCTGTGAAGACGTATCCGTCTGGGAAAACTGGGACGAACTAGCTAGAATATCGTGATCTATACTGGCAATGGTTCTGAGAACAAATGGGTGGAAGTGCGCAGGGGGTATGTCAGCACCTCCCACAAAAAGTCAGAATCAACGAGTTCATACTGAAATTTTCAGGATCCATGAATCTATGGCATTTTAGAAATAATTTGCGCTGGTGGCGGAAACTAGGGTGCACCCCCCCCCCCCGACCCCACCCCTGCACCCCTCTGTCAGATGAGCCTGGATCTGCCCCTGAGAACAAATAATGCCTCATATTACCCTCATAGTTCCTCTGTTGTGATGTTCGATCATCTGTCAAGACGATGGGCTCAAATTTTGAAGGATAATATAAACTGTACCTGACTTCTTAATTTCTCCAAACGTTTATCTCTTTCTTCTTTCTCTATTTCTTTGCTTTGAAGTTTCATTTTTCTCTCGAGTGTAATTTTCACATTCTGTAAACACAAGAGTTCTATTAGATCGAGGTTTTACCTCTTGACTTGCTATATACTAATATAAGGGAAGGCTGTTATATTGAATCTCTAGGGAGAACATATAAGAATTGATAGAGCTATGTAGTATAAATGAACTAAGTAAGTTTAGGTTAGGTTTTCTCTCAAGCGTGTTACCCTCTCTTGTAATCTGGTGATATCAGTGGCACTAAGTTTTCTATTTTCTCTCTCCATCTCTCGTCGATGTTCCTCCGCCATTCTCAGTATTTCTTTCTCCTCCTCCCGATGACGTGCATATTCTTCCACTTGGCTCTTGATCTCACACTATATGGCAAGATCATGACAATATCATGGTAAGATCATGATAGGATCATGGTAAGATCATGATAGGATCATGGCAAGATCATGACAATATCATGGTAAAATCATGACAATATCATGGTAAGATCATGGTAAAATCATGACAATATGGTAAGATGATGGCAAGATCATGATAAGATCATGGCAATATCATGGTAAGATCATGGCAAGATCATGATAAGATTAAGGCAAGCTCTTGCCAAGATTGTCAACCTGGCAAAGAAACCTCGATCGTGTAAACCGGCCTTAAGAATGATAGATATGAATGAATCAGTTGATAATACATTATAAAGCTTTGAAATGTAGGATTGAGTGTAGTAGCCCTTAAATTTAAGTTAGAGGCCTTACCTTTCTTTTGACATCTTTCTGTTTGTTTTTAATCGCTTCTATCTCTGATCTCGCTTTCTCCTCGTCTTGCCTTGCCTTTTCCATCTCTCGTTGAGTCTTAAAAAGAACGTGCATTGGTGCATAAAACTAACGAGTTAAGGTAACCTGGAGGCCAGCGTATGAAAACTGATTAACACAGTACAAAACAGCTATCTATAGAACTATAAATGTAAAATATATATTATGGGTACCTTCCATTCATCAAGTTTCGACAGTCTTTCTTGGCGTTCTTTCTCGAACAGTTCTGCTTTTCGTTTCTCCTTTACATCTGATTTTTCATGTTCATCCACATTGGATAACTTGTCCATTTTCTCGGTCTGTGAAAATTAAGTTTGTTTCGTTCTAAGAAAAATTGAGTTTGCAAATTCGGGGGTACTTCAAAACTCTCATCAAAAGACAAAATTTGAACCAGTTCAAAGTTGACGAGAGTGGATGAGAGTTGATGAGAGTTGGCGGTCAAACGCGAGCGAGAATTGCAACTCTCATCAACTCTCATCTTGGTTTGACCTCATTTCTATTTCTTTTCAAATTAACATCTTATATTTTAATTCATCTTACATCTTTAAGATATTTCCATTCCTGGATAGCTTTTCTCTTCATTTCTAACATTATTAAATATTCACTGTACCAATCATCATGTTGCCTTACATCGTCGTAAGATTTGCCTGGGAGATTGCTCAAAGCAGATTGGATAAATTCATCCTTGTCCTAGGAAAAAGTTTACAGAATACTTAAAGAATGAGATTCATTTGACCGGGTACCATGAGCGTCTGGCTCGGGTGAATTGGGCAACCTTGCCATCCTGTGTTCATCAACATTACATAAATAATAATGGTCTTTTTTACCTTCGCTTTGTTGTGTTGTTTCAATCTAAGATATTCCTGATGATCATAGTCATCCCAACCCCCCTGATGACCACCAGTCTGTGCTAGAAAACGCTAAAGAATGTAAAATATCAGGGGGTAGATCTTTTGTTGGGTAGATCACACAGGGATGGTACATGTTCTGGAATCTGGAATGTTGTAGAGAGATAAGTCTCTGCTGTGTTCTTTCCCAGTCAACTAAGTTGAAAATGAACCAGCATTAATTTGACAATAGTTCACATGTCAGTGACCAGTGGCCCATCCAGAGGGATTCATCAACTCTTACTATCTAGCTGTCCAAAGATTGGCTGCAAAGTACAAGTTTGCTCATTTTGTTTTAGCTGAGGCCCTTTATTGATAGACAGTAATTCTTACTTCAAAAGCCGCAATAGCAGGAGGTAATGAGCTAGATTGTTTCGTCGCTTTCTTCACGGCTTTAGTTGATTCCACTGCCGCAGCAGGCAGTCGAGACCAAGATTCAAATTTTTTCTCTGAAGCTGTTAGTTCTTGCATGATCACTCGTTCATCGCATAATAACTCTTCAAATCTGGGTTATGTAAGAAGGAAAGTAAAATAATGTAAACTTTACTATAGTATGAGCTTTTGTGCGGTAAACCACACCCTCACCGCTACTTAATTGCAATTGAACTGCAGCTTAACCCATTAACAGGCAGTACCCTACCACTGACGAGTAAAATCGTCTGGCGTTAGACAGAGTAAAATACTAAAGTAGGGCTCATTACCAGCTAATGGGTTAACCGCAACTAAACCGTACAAACGTTTGTCATAAAAAATGAAGATTACTTTTCTCTCTGTTCTTTCTTAAAATTCATTATTGAATTTTCGATATCTTCCATAATTTCTTTCAACTTTTCCACAACTAAAAGCAGTTATTAATGTATTTATTGAATGTGGTTGATAAGAGGTCTATAATGACATTTACATTTAGTATTCATTCACTAACAGTAGATTCAATGCATAATAATTGGCTCACATTTAGGTGATGGTTTAACATCAGTCAAACTGTGTTGCAGTTTTTCAACATTCGTGTTAATTCTTGTTAGCTGTTGCTTCAATTTTAGCACTGCAAAATACAAAAATATTAATGACTTTTATTAATGACACATAAATCTATAATTAGATGTTTGATGCCACAGTGGTTGGTCAGTTTACACTTCCTGTTGCAGTAACACTGGAGCAATACGAAATGGTCCTTACTTGACATCTAGGGAGAATAGTTTAGAACTGATCATAGTTAATAGAGAGGGCTGGTTTGGAAGCTTTATCAAAGTACAATATAACTCATTATCTATGTTATTGTTCAGGTTTATGCAAAAATGTAGTCCTTCATTATCACGTGTGTATTGTATTTTCACACAAACAACCAATAGCAATGTTTTGGTTTATTTACCCATCCGTAACTTAAACAATTGCCCAGTTTTGACATGGTTAGGTGAAAATACAATACACACGTGACGACGAAGAACTACAGTAACACTGTAGTAACACTGTAGTCCTCCTGTAGTAACACTGTTTCCTCCTGTAGTAACACTGGACCAATAATGGATGAACCTTACCGGTTTGTATTCATATGTCAACATTACATTCTCTAATATTGCAACATACTTTCTGCTTTTTCACTCTTCCGATACTGATCGTTCAACTCTTCCAAGCTCAAGAAATCTTTTCTGAACTCACTTCTCTTGCTAAAGATCACACCATTGCACTCTTTCTCAAGACCAACAGCTCTGGACAATATAAAATATTTGAATTACCTATTACAAAATCATATAAAACTGCTATTATGATAGCACTGACACCACCATCTTGTTGATTTGGGCAAATCTTACATTAGGAGGCAAATGTCGAAAACACATTTCCATGCACTGTGGGTGAGTATCGCTATGAGATGGAATAGCTTTATCAATCAAGTAAATACTGAAGAGCAGGGAAAACTCTCTCCATTTGGGGACTTCCCTATAAACCAATCAAATTGCCTACTGCCTAGCAACAAAGATTATATAAATAATCACAAATAATCATGCTACCAAATATATTGAATAATATTCCTTTTAAATATTTGCACAGCAAACAGCAAAAGCATTACAGTATTTTCCATACCAACTACTTTAATACTAAGTAAACACAAGCCAAACTACCACATAAAAATCAATATTATCAACTGTATTATACATTATATCTACAAAACTAGAAAAGTACAAGTCAATTTTACTTGTGTTCAAATTGACGCGATTCATCCAAAAATTTCTTCTTTTTCTGCTGTTCGGACAAGCCACAAACTGCAAGAGTATCCCCTCCTTCGTTCTTCATAGTTTTTCCAAGTTTTTGTTAAAATATTCTTAAAAATAACAACAAAAATGCATGAATATTAATAACCGCTCCTTAGATGGCGGCCATATTTGAAAGTTGAACACGCGATGACTTCGGAACTGATCTCTGATATTACCTGGACTGCGTAGTCGAAATTTGCTCCCAAAAATGGCAAATGCTTTTTAGTTTCAACTTCTTGAATTTTATTTTACAATAGAAAATAGCGACCTGAAAACATTATATCTCTTTTGTATATTTGCATTTAATTTTTCAGTTGTTTAAGAAATTTTTAATTTTCGAATAAAATCCAATTCAATATGGCGGCCAAAACTGATCTCTAAGATCTTCACTGGAATGCGCAAAATAATGAATTCGGTCTCAGGCCTCCAAAGCGTGCTGTAAAAAACTAAAAAAGTTCAATTTGGAAGTTTTAATCTTCAAGAATGGTCAGTATTTTGTTGTTAATTTTGTTGTTTTTGTGCTAAAGATTTGCAGTATAAAGGTTTAGGCTATGGTAGTTGTGTTAAAAGCTTTTAATGTTGGATTTATATTGTATTTTTAGTGGAATTTGGTGTAGAAATGTGTCATGCTGAGTCATTTCAGACAGACAGACAGACAGACATAGGCAGTTTCATTTAATGACTACAAGTTATTCAGCAGCCGTCATAATATGCCTTGGTCGAGACAAGTCAGAACATTCTCAATATGCCTCAACAATTGCAGAGTGTCTGAGGCGAATACGAAGGCTGTTCAATTAAAAAAATGCTAGAATTTCTGTCTTAATGCACTTTGTTTGCCTTGTATGCTGGCTTTTAGTTCCTGTAAGCTGCAATGTGCCCTAATGCACTCTACTCTGTCTAATGTCTGATAATTTTATTGATTTACTCAACAGTGGAAAGGGTTGAGGTTAATGTTAATGTCCCTTGTTAACCAGCTCTCATAATTTGCCTGTTTTTGCCTCAGCAAAGTCGACAAATTTTTTGCCGAGACAAGTCAGAACATTCTCAATATGCCTTGGCATTTGCTTAGGCAAATGTTTCGGCATTTTGAGATAGGATGCATTAGTGCACATTGCAGTTTAATGGGTTGACAATAGACAATGGCAAATAGTGTGGTTAACCCCCATTAAGGCCCAATTTCCCCTTTGCTTGATGATGGTGTGTGTTGCTCTTTAAATGGTTAACATTTTGGTTTGTATTCTATTATAGTTTCGAAACCAGTATGATAATGATGTTAGTATTTGGAGTCCACAGGTTTGTAGTTTGTGAACTGCATTTTAACTCCATCATATTATCTTTATGCTTAAATCTAGTAAATGTATATTGAGCAAATACTGATTTTTGATATGTCTTGCGGGTTACAGGGACGAATTCATCAAATTGAATATGCAATGGAGGCAGTCAAGCAGGTATGAACTACACCCAGTGATGTGACTGCACCCCCCTGGAAAATTCGCATTCTCCAGCCCTGAATTGAAACTAAGTACATATTGAAATTTCCAATATTTTCTTTTAGGGTTCAGCCACAATAGGCATAAAATCATCTACTCATGTTGTATTAGTTGCCCTGAAGGTATGTGAGGTTGTTTGATTAATGGACACACTTGGACTCTAGGAGACCAGTTGGTGTTAACCCATTAGCTTGCAATGCGCCCAGATGCACCCTACTTTAGTATTTTACTCTGTCTAACACCAGACGAGTTTACTCGTCAGTGGTAGAGTAGTGCCTGTTAATGGGTTAACAAAACTATCTGCCAGTGTCTCTTGTTAACCCATTAGCTTGCAGTGCACCCTACTTTAGTATTTTACTCTGTCTAACGCCAGATGATTTTACTCTGTCTAACGCCAGATGATTTTACTCGTCAGTGGTAGGGTACTGCCAGTTAATGGGTTAATGGATACACTTGGAGACCAGTTGGTGTTAAATATGCTTTCTTATTTTAATCTGTCTAATGACAGACGTCTAATAACATTAATATATTTAATAAATAAATGCATCATTGTTTAGCGAGCTGCATCAGAGTTGTCGGCACATCAAAAGAAAGTTATCCCAATTGATGACCACATTGGTATATCAATTGCTGGTTTAACAGCAGATGCAAGATTACTTAGGTTGGTGGACATTTATATTGTGGGATTTTCAAATTTTACTTACTACTATGTACATGTATTGTTCGTACATTTTTATGGAATGTAAATACTAAATCTTTTTCAGTAAGTTCATGAGATCGGAATGTCTGAATTCTAAATATGCATATGACACACCGCTGCCTGTCTCAAGACTTGTCGGAGCTATCAGTAACAGTATCCTTTTGTTGATGTAGAAAGTAATTATAGTAAATTTTTGCTTAAGTTGTGTTCAGTGGCAGACACTTCCCAAAATATTAGGGGTGCATGTTAACCCTGGGTACGAGGTTGCATGTTAACCCTGGGTACGAGGTTGCATGTTAACAGACCTAGATGAAAGATTAGTTTAATGTGTAGTATATTTCATCATTTTACACCTTGATTCTAAGCCAGAAATGCAAACACAAACACAGGTTTATAGTCGACGTCCTTATGGAGTTGGTCTTCTCATTGCTGGATATGATGTAAGTTTAATGTATTTGGTATTTGTGAAAAACATTTTGAAATTATTTATTGTATTTTTACTGTATTTTACATGGTTCTAGGATGCTGGGCCACATTTATACCAGACATGTCCGTCAGCAAACTTTTTTGATTGCAAATGTATGGCTATTGGTGCTAGATCACAGGTAATATTATGTGCTATGAATTTCTAGAGTCAACACGTGCCCTATGGCATACTCTAGCCTCCTTTATTGAATTTTACCCTGTCTAATGCCAGACCATTTGACTTCTTAAGAAGACAGTGTAGTGCATTAATTGTTAACCTAAGGATGGATCTTGTTTGATCTGGTAGGAGCGGGGTGCTGAGTGGGTGCTGGTCATAAATGAGGGCATGACTGTCGACCAAAGCAGGGCACATCATCACTGAGGACTCCCGACATGGTCAAGGGGCTGAAGCTTGTTAGATGATATTTGAAAAATAGATGGTCAAAGAGACCATCAAAGGCCCAATATTCTATTTTTATTTGATAATTTGTTTGGATTTGATATGGAAATGTCCACGCCCCCACCCCTATGCCACCAACCCCCGCCACCCCCCGTTGCACCCCCCAGTAAATCCATCCTTGGGTTAACCAGACTGTATGGCCATGTCTCTTGCTATCCATTAAACTACAATTTGGCTTTATTTCTATACTATAAGAGATGCACAAGGTACTTCAATATTTAATCACTTGATTATGCAGTCATAAAATAAATGTATTCTTTCTTTATTAGTCTGCAAGAACATATTTGGAAAAAATGTTGGACGAGTTCCCTAATTGTAAGTTCATTAAATTGGAGCAGGTACAGTGTACTTGTGAAAATATGTGGGGTTTTATGGTTTTTTTGCGGTCCGAATTCATATTCTAGGGTTTCCTGCAATCTGATTGGCTACACAAGCGGTCCGTATGAAGCCGTACGGAGTCTACGGACCGCGCGAGATTTAAATCCATGGAGCCAATGTTTTTGCTTTTAAGATTTTAAATTTTGAGACCTTGGGAAATATTTCCCTATACGGACCTCCAAGCCGGTAAATAACATATATAATGTATTTTAATCTGTTTCTTCGATTGTTCCTTCATGAAGGTACGCCAGAAGAATTAATAAAACACGGTTTAACAGCGTTAAGAGAAACCTTACCCAACGAACAAGAACTTACAACAAAGGTATTAAGTCCTTGTTTGTATAGTTTCAGGGCGCGAAATAACGGCCGGTCAACGGACAATGTCCGGCCAAAATGAGTAGTTGTCCGGTCAAACTCTCGCATGACCGGTCATTTTGACCGGCTACTTTTTAAAGTTTACATGTAATTCAGTTGCTAAATAAAGCGAACGAGCAAACTATTTTCATGTGATTTTCTCATGGATTAAGTTTCGAAGTTGCTGACAAGTGAAAATAGCCGGCACGCAGTGGCTTCAACTGTCAAAACTTATGTTCTTTGTTAATTTCGTCTGATGTTGCGCCGGTTTACTTTGAATAATATTTACTGTACGTACTTTACAATAAAACTCAGAAGTGATTCTTGACTTCTACAGACATTTTTCTAGTTACATTAAGTATTTTACATTTAAGGGGACTTTGTCAGGCTTTAGTTTAGCTGAATAATTTGACCGGCCAGAAATGCGGGATGTCCGAGCTAAAGTTGGTTTGGCCGGTCACCTTGACCGGCAACCCTCCAGCCGTTATTTCGCGCCCTGAGTTTATTATTTTATTTTTTTAAATTAGGTATTAATGAAAAATTCATTTTTATTTTAGAATTCATCAGTGTGTGTAGTTGGAAAAGATCATGATTTGGAAATATTTAATGATGACGCTGTCGCTCCTTATGTATCCTTTATACCAGATATTTTGGAGTGTTTTAGCATCCACTAGCATTGCCTATGAACCAGTGGAGTAGCCAGCCTGCCGAAGGTCCTGCTGTGCAAATTTCAAACATCATTATTCATTTCTTTAGAAATTCATTGTTTTCACCGTCAATGAACACGAACAAATTTGCATAGCGGGACTAAATCGGCGGGCTGGCTGCGCTACTGCTATGAACTTGGTTTATGACTGGTTGATTATGACACTAAAAGATAAGAAAACTATGTATACTGTCAAAGTCAGTCACAAACACTGATTAATTTATTACATATTGTGTGAGAGTCTGTGTATAAAACTCTTTCAAAGACACAATTTTATTTTTCTTGACTCTGCACCACAGCTTGCGTTGCTAGACAATCTTAAGGGTGGCAGGGCTGGCAAAAGCGAGGTAAGGGCTATGAAATGAATTTGTATATAGTTTTGGTTGTATATAGAGATATGTGAGCAGTCATATAATTGTGGCAATGACGTCTTTCTAAGGCAAAAGATAAAGCCGAAAGTGGTGAAGCAGAGAGTGGCGAGGCCTCGATGGAACAAGATACGGTAAAATAAAGTTATTGTAAATTATTCCTTTTAGTTGTCACGGTAATAGCCAATCACAAAATCAATGATATAAAACATTTGTGATTTTTCATAGGCTGCTGGAAGCGGTGAAGGAGATGACAAAGAGATGGACACAGCTTAGTTTATTTATAATTCTTCATTTTCCTACATTGAATTGGTTTGAACTTCCTTTGGAGCAACAGACATCAAATTAGGCAGCGAATGAACAACTGTTCTATGGATGAAATGAACGTTATTTTATGCCAGGAATGGCATTCATTTTTACCGTATAATCTAGCTGCAAGAATTAGAAAGGAATGAACAGCATGAGTTGGGAGGTCAAGCTAGTTGATTGTCCGTTATACGAACTTCTGTCAAAGCGGACAATCCATTCTTTTATTAATAGTCAAGATTTAAGTCATTTAACTTTTCAATGTTCGTCAAACTCAGGCAAACTTTGCGCCAATGGAAGCACAAACAGAAAATACCTTATTAAAAATTATTTCAAAAAGTGTTGCTGTGTCGTTACTTACTACACTGGACATAAAAGTGGAATAGATTTGAAAAATATTAATGGCTGCACAGGGATGGATCCAGCTTGATCTGATAGGGGGGTGCTATACGTGTGCAGGTAATGAAGCAGGGCGTGACCAGTGTCCGAAACGGGGTGAATCATCATTGTGGACCCCCCACAGAATCAGGGGGTCATTTGTCAGAAAATGTTTGAGATATAAGATTGCCTAGATAGTCAAAAAGGCTCATCAATGGCCCAATTTGTGTTTGATAAATGCCCTGTCAAATCCAAAATTTGGATTTGATAAGGCACTTGGCACCCCCCTTGACCAAGCATAGGAGGTTGCGCACCCCCCTAGTCAATCCATCCCTGTGGCTGCGTGGATTTATGGTGATATATTAGTCTAGTGGTAATTAAAATATACCAAACTTTTCAGGTTTCAAGCTATTGTTTCCGTAGCATAGTAAATTGCACCTTCAGTAAAGTTTTCATTTTGAGATCGCATTAAGAAATAAATAAATTAGTATCCTGCTAAGCAAGCTGTGGCAAAGTTAAATTATAGAGTTGGTAAAACAATGCATTGGTCATCCTTATATATTAATTGAACTACATAACATGTATTTCATTTTAAATACTAGCATTTCGGATAGTCCATTTCTTTCAGGTAATGAGAACAATTAAGGCAGAATTGCGAATTCCCATGTATATGCCACCGCAAATCAAAATGTCGACTACTTAATGATGTGCTATGCAGGATGCTGGCAGGTACAATGGAAGATTTATGGTATGTACCTTAAACGTCTATTACTACAAGCAATAATTGTACACAAGATTGAAATTGTATAGAGTTTTTTTATTAGAAAATTTCTGGCTAAGTTATGCCATATGGTCGTATTTACATGAATACATAATTTTATACACTCAGTTATATTTAAGTACTAGTTATTAAGACATGTACCGGTCATGCCCAACCAATTAAGCGATATAGACAATAGTAAAATTCGCCAGCGATTTTTTTTCTTTTGGTATTTTTACAAAATATAAAAGTAGAATAACTAGTATATACAATATCTTCAATTCTCCCCAATTTGCTTTAAAGGTATCGCTCTGTTTTCACTGGTTACTTGCCTAACAAAACCTTAGCACACTCTATAGTCGAAGCAAATTGTGGAGAATATACTCGTATATCAAAATAAATATATAAACTTAGCTAAATTATATATAATCATTAAGTTTAGTCTATCTACAAATGAAACTATGCATTTTAAGCTTACTGTACAACAATTTTTTTTGTCCTATTTTGAATTAAGCGTCTTTTTGATTTCATAGTTTAAATTCCTAAAGTCCTGGCTATGTACAAAATTGATAGTATATATATATACCATAATACTGCATCTGAACAGTATTAAGAGATCTTGTAGGAAACTTATCTACAGTTTTTTTCTGGATTTTATCGTTGAAAGATCTTAAGTGTACTGTACAAAATGTATTGAGGCAATGGTATTTAAGTGTACAATTCTATATCTACAATGTACTCAAGAATATTAACAAATACTATAGGCAACTTCTTATTCAAGGGTTCAATTCTAAATGTATTACTATATACTATACCCAAGGCCAGGTATTCTTGGCAATTTTTCTAGACGTTTTTCAATGTTTTCATTTAGTCTTGAGCCAAAATGAGGATAAATTTGGATGTAAGGCAAGGCGACGATGCGATGTTGAAGAATTTGTGACTGTTGTACTTCTTGCTGACGGAAAGAAGTTTAGATTCGTGGTTCTTGGATTTTAATACGAGTTGAGCAATTTTCTTCATACAAGGTAGAAGAGCTGGTTCTTGATAGTGGCTGTAATGAGCTGTCGTATCGTCCTGGTGTTGAATAGAATGGAAAATAAGAGGTTAGAATGTTACGATTATACGTGTGCGTTATAAACCATGTCGTACCGTAGAAGTCCGTAGTCCCAGTGTAGTGTTCAGGAAACAAAGAAATACGCTACGTTTCGGTAAGATATGGTTGGAGTGGTTAACAGAATAATAGGCTAATTCATACCCAGTTGACAGCTTTCGATAACTCGGTGATTTTCATAGCGAGACACAAGGCAGCCGCGGCTCGCTGTGAAGGTGGGAACACGAGACATTCGTAGTCTGGTAGCATCAACTCCATGAAATATTTCGCCAGAGTATGCTTCTCCGCATCGGCCTTGGAAGAAATATACATTCTCAAACTCGTTAATAATTCATGAGCAAAACACAAAGGAAATGACCACCGTATCGTTGTCTTGATACCACGGTAATAAACACCCATGCATAAATTAACTCAACTTTCGCGTTGAATTTCTCTTTAAATACTGGTTTGTTTGAGAAGGAGAATTATCGGTGATTTTTTTATTATAGTGATTTAAAAAACACACCTCAAAGTATGTTAAAAAACTCAACTCCATGAAATTTCAACACACAGAGTATGTCTCCGCATAACTCCTTCTCGTGTTAGAGTTATTAAACTGCGCGATCGGAATTGGATTCATCGGTTTCTGTAATAACACTGGACCTCTGTAGGAAGAACAGTTTATAATTGATCTTGTAGAAACAAATTAGTTTTGTTCGAGGATACTCACCTTGGAAGCCTTGGAGTTCCTTCTTAAGAAATGAATACACAATGGGTCACCAAAGTTGAATTCTAACGAGGCAATCATCGTGGACTCGCAGGCTCTGATTTGAGATGGGGCGTAAGCGTTGTCCGTGATGTAAACAAAATCTCTGATCTCAGGGGTGTAAATTTCTTCTATTTTAGACGCCAACAGCATCGCCGTTACACCAACCAATTGAAGATCACATTTTTGCACTTTCGTTTCGCGCTGAAAGAAGGAAGGGAGTACGATATTCATTACAAGTTCACGAGTTAAGGTAAAGGGTAAGTTCCTACAGAATGTGGGTGGCTTTCGACGAGTGTTTTATATGGTGTTACATGCACATGGTGGTCAACTTCGAATGTATTGACACTTATGGCAGCGAGCAAATGATGTTAAATGTTTCCATTACATGTATTTACCACCAAACACAAGGTCAATACATATAGTGAACAATTTAGTCACTCTGATAACTGTCTTTCCTTTTAGAGTTGACCACCATATGCTGCACTGTCTCGCTTAGTGAAACACATTGAAGGTATATTTAGTACTTACGGCTAAATATCTGTCCAAGAATGATACGGTGAGAAACAGGGTTTCTTGCAAGAGACGGAATTTATCATGAACTTGGACGAGCCAGTCGACCAAGATAGAGCGCATTCTCTCGTTGATATGTGCATGGGATTTGATGTAGTTTGCTGGCACTTGATAAACACTCTAAAAAAAAGAAGAAATGGTTTTAGTTTACATTGTCTAACGACTTATATAGAAGTTTACAAGCAGATGGGTATCACGAGGCTCGGTGAATTGGGCAACCACACCCTGCGTAAATGACATTAAATATATATATATATATAGTATACCTCACGCTGCTTTAAGTAGCGACTGATCTCTTTGGCATATTCAGCGCATGCGTATTCCTTGTCGGTGTCTCCACTATCAATATCAGGGACTTCCACAAACTGTTGGGGTTTTCCTTTCAACGCCGCGAGGTCTGCTTCCATAGGTTCGACAGAATATGTGCGAGGTCGCCCTGTCATTTTGGCCGCACCTTCCACCATATCCCTGCGAGGTACGCATTCTTGAGCTTTGGTCCCTTTACCCGTTGGAATCTGTGAAAGAATGTTGAAAATTGATATATTTGAGTGTTTGGACAATATTTAGCTTTCCGAATGCGATAGATTTGTGAAAGCATTACAATGCACGAATATTTTGCACTATTTGACACGAGTACTTAAAACCACGCTTAATCTTGTTTATGTTTATATCACACGCTGTATTAGTCATGAATGCTTTTTGTCTAAAATTGTATGCTAACAGTTTTGTATATGCAAATTTGAACACCAATTCTGCCAGCAAACTACAGATTGTTTTATATACCTCGGCTTTGTTCAATTGCTGTCCAATTTGGGCTAGAGCCGATCGTGCCCTGGCTGTTCTGTGGCCTTGAACCATTGCTTTTCCTTTCTGCCCGCCTGCGAAGGCATTCTCTCCAAGGCAGATGTTGTTAGCACGCTGTAAGCAAAAGCAAGCAAATAATTAGTACAAAATACAGTAATATTTCAAGTATTTTTGATGACCCAAACCTGGAATCTAAACCAAGGGTGGTCCATGTCCTTGAATGTGAGCTACCCTAAAGTATCCGATGTTTTACAGAACTCGTGCGAGTCAAATCTGTCTTAGGTTCAAGTCCCACTTTCGCTTTTTCGATTTAAAGTAGACACACCGATATACCAATTAAACTTAGATTTAGTGGTAAAATATCAAGGAATCGAATAGATTTATCCTTCTTAGCTCGGTTCGTAAACGCGTTAGACCTAATACTAGCAAAGCGAAGGCTGTCGGTTCGAATCCCGTTGAAGTCAGAACTGATCGCATATTTTTTTCTAAAGCTGTAAGCCTTGTGCGATTGTACGCCAAACAGGAAAGCTTCTTTTACGTTGAAACAGGCATAGTTCAGTTGGTAAAGCGTTTGGCAAGCAAAGCGAATTCGCGAGTTTGAATCCTGTCAGTCAGAAAATATCGCACTTTTTATCTACAGTATGCCTTGTCCGATTGTACATCAAACAGAAAAGCCTATAATAACCTAACCTATAGAAACAAAATAAGCCGTAGCTCAGTTGGTAAAGCGTTACGCTGGCAAGGCGAAAGTTGTGGGTTCGAATCCCGTTGAAGTAAGAAAACATCGAGTGCTTTTTATCTGTGCCTAATGTGATTCTACTCTAAGCATATAACAGTTCTATACCGAGAGACGAAATAAGTCTTCAATAAATAAATTCGAAGCATACAAATCAAGCCTTACGTTTTCAAATCGTTGAGCCATTCTTCAAACTTGTTCTTGCACTGGACTTTCTTGTTGTACTTTTCAGCTTGCTGCAACCACGACCAAAAGCTAACAACGTGTTGCAAACATCGCTATTTAAACAGTGTGCTTAATGCTGATTGGCCGATTGTATATGACGTATGATGATGTCACATCTCGAAAAATCTGTTTACACGTTACAGATCTGGTGCCATCCAGTCACGATCCAGTGATCGGAATGTTCCATTGTCTTTTCATTGTTTTGAAAGTCCCACTCTTCTCCATGCCATCCAGTCACGATCCAGTGATCGGAATGTTCCACTGTCTTTTCATTGTTTTGAAAGTCCCACTGTTCTCCATACCATCTAGTCACTCATTGTTTTGGTGTATCTTTAGCAGTTTGCAATTATGCAAGGCTATTTCGTTATTGTTATGTTAATTCATGCAAAATCCTGGTTTATAATCACCATTTATGGTGTTTTAAATATCATCGGCAAGCTGTGCTCTGGTCTTTACTAGTCCGCAGCATCGTGGTCCAAGAAGAGACGTATTCAAACTTCAAAATTGCTGTTTAAAGAAAGCTGTAAGGCAGAAGAAATCATGTCTCGAAGTCAAGTTATTGCTGTAAGCTCTTTAAAACGATAGAGATCTGCTTGATACTTAAATCGTTGTCGTTTAATGTTCATAGCTAACTTTGTAAGCGTTTGACCAAAAAAATTGGAGGCTGTTTGATTTTCTCACGTAAAACCACTTGTAGAAAATTTGAGATAAGGAAGGCCGATTGTTCGAAAGCGAGTTAGGACAGCTTACATTCAAGAACATGTACTACCTTTGCATGATCTAGCCATGCTTAACTCAGTCAATTTAACTCTACTCACATAAGTTCTGCATGTATAGCATCAGATCATTTTAAGGCAGCCCACATTCAAGAACATGTACTACCTCTGCATGATCTAAACAATGCTTAACTCTGTCAACTGGGAGAGAACACAGGAGAGCTCTACTCACACGAGTTCTGCACAACATCAGATCACTTCAGGATAGCTCACATTCATTCAAGACCTCTGCGTGATCTAATAACTGTGCTTGCTTTTTCCTTTTGTAGTTAACCGTTTCTCAAGAGAACACAGCTCGTGTTCCTAATCTTAAACTTAAAGGGAAAGATTGTGACGTTAGACAGTCTCAAAGAACCAGAAATGTTTTTGGCACGATTACAAACAATAGCCGTATACCACAGGTATGTGAATATAGCATGACCTTCCTCGTGCTTTTCTAGGCATAGCATACCATAGTTTAGCTCTCATATAGAAATCAAATTGTTTTCAAAACTCTAGCAGACACGTATATTAGTAGGTTACTTTGTTGTCTCAGGCGTGTCGTGAAATTATAGTCCGACAACTGGTTTTTTCCACTGTGCCATTGGATGACACTAAAAAATCTTTTTGAAAAAATACAATATTTCTAGTGCTTATATTTTCTCTATTTTTTGTATAGCTAGTAGCTAAGAAAACTTTATCTAAAGTTCCAAGTAAGAAGACAACCTTGCCTGTTATAAAGGAGCCTGTCTTGAAAGAAGAGGCGCAGTCTATTAACGTTGAAACAGAATCTGTTGAGTCAGAATTCCATGAAGAGATTGATTGTAAAGATATCGTGGATATCGATGCGGAGGACCACGATAATCCATTCTGTTGTGCAGAATATGCTGAGGAAATCTACCGCCATTTAAGGAAACGAGAGGTAGAATTATAGGATTTATAGAAATTCACAAACATGATTGTACATGCATGAGATTCATAGCCTTATTTGCGGATTCAAATGACAATATCCGAGTTGGGTTAAATGGGCCCATATTCTCTTTAGGAAGTCTATCAAGTGCCCGACAACTACATCGAGTCACATAAAGAGATCAACGCAAGAATGCGAGCTATCGTGGTGGATTGGTTAGTGAGCGTTCATGATAAGTTCAAGTTGACACAGGAGACATTATTCTTGGCTATTTCTATCCTGGATAGATATTTAGCAGTAAGTATTTTCTTGTTTGACTATGCTGAGCAAAACCTATTTAGCTAAACCAAACTAACTCTGTTTAAACTGGATAACTCTATCAGTTCTAAATTGTTCTTCCTAGATGTCCAGTAAAACTCATCACTTATTGATCCAGTGTTACTACAGGAAGAACCCTAAACTAATTTTATTAACACTGGATAACTCTATGAGTTCTAAACTGTTCATTCTAGACGCCCAGTAAGGATCATCTCTTATTGATCCAGTGTTACTACAGGAGGAAACCTAAACTAAGCTAACTTTATTTAAACTGGATAGCTCTATCAGTTCTAAACTGTTCTCCCTAGAGGTCCAGTAAAGGTCATCTCTTATTGATCCAGTGTTACTACAGGAGGAAACCTAAACTAAGCTAACTTTATTTAAACTGGATAGCTCTATCAGTTCTAAACTGTTCTTCCTAGAGGTCCAGTAAGGATCATCACTTATTGATCCAGTGTTACTACAAGAGGAAACCTAAACTAAGCTAACTTTATTTAAACTGGATATCTCTATCAGTTCTAAACTGTCCTCCCTAGAGAGCCAGTAAGCCTATGTATTAACATCGCAACCTTGCGGTTACCGTTCGTTGCGGTTGAGTCGCGATGGTTGAACGGCGGTTGATGCAAGGATCTACGAAAAATCAACCACGTAACAACTATTCATTTATAAAATTTAACATTGTGTAGGTCAGCCACAAGGAGAAGAAATCAAACTTGCAACTAATTGGTGTCACCGCGATGTTTTTGGCTTCGAAAATTGAAGACATCTTCGCCCCTGATATCTCAGATCTAGTTTATATCACAGATGATTCTTGCAGCTCTGCTATGATCAGGTCTTATGAGAAGAAAATGTCCGCGCAGCTTGGCTTCAATTTTGGCGATCCTTTGTGTATTCATTTCTTAAGAAGAAATTCTAAAGCTTTGAAGGTATAGAAGTTACATTGTTTAACCATGTCAGAGCTTTGGGTACTGACTTTATTTATACTACATGGCCCAATGTTGCTACAGGAAACCTAAACAAAACTAACTTTATTTATACTGGATAGCTCTATCAGTTCTAAACTGTTCTTCCTAGAGGTCCAGTAAGAGTCATCCCTTATTGATCCAGTGTTACTACAGGAGGAAACCTAAACTAAACTAACTTTATTTATACTGGATAGCTCTATTATTTCTAAACTGTTCTTCCTAGGGTCCAGTAAGGAACATCCCTTATTGTTCCAGTGTTACTACAGGAGGAAACCTAAACTAAACTAACTTTATTTATATTGGATAGCTCTATCAGTTCTAAACTGTTCTTCCTAGAGGTCCAGTAAGGATCATCTCTTATTGATCCAGTGTTACTACAGGAGGAAAACTAAACTAAACTAACTTTATTTATACTGGATAACTCTATCAGTTCTAAACTGTCCTCCCTAAAGTTCATCTCTTGCTTAGTAGTTTTGAGTCAAACCTGCAACACTCTGTTCACATGCAACTAAGGCCCACTTTTACCACAGGCAACAGCAGAGCAACATGCTTTAGCAAAATTCTTCATGGAATTGATGTTGTTGGATTACGAGTGTTGTGTCACTTTTCCACCTTCCCAGCGAGCTGCTGCCGCGCTTTATGTTGCTATGAAGATCACTGACAACTCGTCCTGGGTAAGTTTAGCTAGACTAGACAGATTTTCTTAAAGTGTTCATGCGACGAAATTATGCTCAATTTGTGTTTATGATTGCATTGTAAAAAAAAATCTGAATAACTTGAGGATTTTTCTAGATCTGTTCGTTCTAAAGATCTTTAATAATGTTTGATATATGCAAATGTTGTCACATGTAATTGCTTAATAGATTTTTATCAAACCGTAATTCATGGAAAATCCAAAAATCTAATACAGATTCGTCTTGATTAACATAACTTTTTCCTTCGATTTTCTCACATGAAATAATTGAACATTCGTATTTATCGTTTGACAAGTATTAAAAGAGCCGCGATTACGAGAGGTTTTGAATTCCAAACTACAAATGACTGCGTATATTCATGTCAAAATAATGTTACTGCAAAAGATTATAATTGAGCGATATTATTCATTGACAGAAGTCTGATTTTACATGCAAGTTGAGGTACTATATGAGCTGTTATATATTGCTAAATTGGTATTTTATTATTATTTTCCAATACGGCCACCCCCCGAAGGCGAGGATTTTTGGCCGGTGTTTAACTTTAATATTTTATAATATCTATATTGATTCGCTTAATATTAAAAATGTATAAAACTGTTAACTTTTCTATGAATTTCTTTAGTAACTTATTCCCTGTGTTTTAGGATGCGACATTAGTTCACTACAGTTCATATTCAGAAGGATCTCTCAAACCATGTATGATTAAGATTGCCAACTTGATTTTAAAATCTTTAAATAGCCAATCTCAATTGGCCTCAGTCAGGCAGAAATACAGCCGAGCAAAATTTGGTAAGGTTTCCACTTCGCCATGTCTGACCTCTACTTTTATTACCGAGTTACCGAAGGAAAAAATAGTTTGATATTTTAATTTTGGCATAGCTTAGATTGATATTTATTGGTATCTACATGTAGATATAGAAATCGTAAATTAAATAATATTGATAAAAATCTGTAAAAATAGTTACGTATAATTGTCATACATTTAAAGGATATGGCAATTTAGTTTATCTCGTTTGAAAGAACTTTTTAAAATTATATATAAATCTCCCTTACCGATTTTGCGTATTTTGCTTAGTTCTTGAAATATTTTGACTTAAAACAATGAGTTGTCCGCCATCTTGAATTATTTTTTGATCTCATTAACGGTAGTTTTAGTGACGTCCTAAGCAGGGTTAGCCATATGAAGCGACTCATAGGTGAACAAATAACAATTAGTAGATGTTTAAATAGTTGTCAGTCCACTTTTGTTATTTGAAATACAGTGTGTATAAAAAAAAGATAATCCAACTGGTAATCCAACTGGGGGGGAGGTTAAAAAAATTTCCGGAAACTCTTACATTTACTATCTCTTTTTAAGTCCAAAACCCGGTTTTTTATCTTACAAATTTATAAGATATTTCTATTTTGCCCGAATATTCGTGCACCATTTGCCCGAATAACTTGAATCTCCAAATTTTTTGGGGGGCAGGTGCCCCCCCTGCCCCCACGTCCCGTACGTCTATGATAATGACCATTGGCTTTCTGGGTGACCCTGTTTGTGACGTAACATGCATATCCGCAAAAATCCAAGATGGCGGACAGCTCGCTGATTTATGATTATTTCCAATTCTGTCACAATATCTCAAGAACTACGACAGGTTAGGGAGATTTATATATAATTTTAAAAGTTATTTCCTGTTATTCATATATGAAGTGTAATATAATTTGTACTTTTAGCACAATTAAGTTTTGTACAAAATGTAAAACTGTAGATTTAAGAATATATTTGAATAATATTAGCAGCACTAGTTCTTTGTTTTGGTTGAAATTTTTCTCAATTCATAATTGAAATAACATGGCTCAAACATTGATCTAATGAAGTTATTACATTGCTTGCCCAATTACATCCGTGGCTTGCAACTTTTTACTACATTTTCCAATAATTTGTGGCTTCTCAAAACCATACCAAAAAGTCCAAAATATATATCTCTATATTTCCTCCAGACATTAAATTTCTATGGTTTGCGTCTGATCACAAACTTTGCCGATACAGTTTACTAATGTCAATAATATACTCATAGTAAGCCTGCATACACGAATTTATGTGTTCTTTATGAAGTTATCTCAATTTGTAACCGAGTGTTTTATATTGAAAAAGAAACGCAGAAAACATGCATTTTAAGACTCCGACCCCTACTTGTTCAGTTTAGGAAATTTTTTTATGGAATTTGTATTTCCTAAAGTGGAAACACTTTCAGCCAGTCTTTCTCAGAAATGAAAGTCGCGCGGCCAAGATGTAACGTGGAAAATTTTATGAGTGTACTGAAATATGGCTAAGTTTGAACGAATATTTCTCCTTTTTTGTTCAAGATAACACTACAAAATGTCGTTATTCACAGACTTCTCAATCGTGCTTGTCTCTCAAGCCTTTTTCTTCTGTTTTGGTTGGTTATTTTTTCTGCGGTGGCTGTTCAAAGACTATGAAGTCCGGAATTTGGTTGTACAGTTCGTCTTTGCTGTTACATTTAGTTTGTCCTGTACAATGTTCGAGCTGATTATTTTCGAAATTCTGGGCATCTTGGAGCCAAGATCTAGGTTCATCCATTGGAAAATTGGACTGTATTCTATGTTATTTACCTTAATCTTCCTCCTGCCTTTCTATATTTCATTTTTTATCGTGAAGACTTTACGTTTTGCCCACCATCGGAAAACTGTGATTTGGTTATCAACTATGATATGGCTGTGCTTTTTATACATGTTTTGGAAATTAGGTAATCCCTTTCCAATATTGAACCCTAAACATGGAATATTATCTATCGAACAGGGTATAAGTCGGGTAGGCGTCATTGGTGTGACACTTATGGCTGTATTGTCTGGGTTCGGAGCAGTGAACTGCCCATATACATATATGGCATATTTTATGCGGCATGTGACGGATGCAGATATCATAGCGATCGAGCGAAAGTTGACGCAAACTATGGATATTATTGTTAGTAAGAAGAAGAGAATCGCACTCGCCAAACGACAAAGTGAAAGGTTTGCGGTAAAAGACTCCAAAATGTCAGGTAAATTTCTTGGGCAAATCTATGTGGGGTGCAGAGGTGTGTCCCCCCCCGGCAATCTTAGCACTGTAGCAAAGTTGGGGGGTACATGTACAAGTATAATTGTATGTTGTTAAGCAGAGTAACATAACACAGAAATGTGTGCATTGCAGCTTGACAAATTTGAAATTCAATTTTTGAGAGAATCTTTTTAATATTTCATTCCTATAGCAATTTGGGGAGTCTTTAGCAGTGTCACAGGAAGTGGCAGTGAAAATACTGGACTCCTTCAAAAAGAAGTGGAAGCACTGGAGGAACTGAGTCGTCAACTCTTTCTCGAGTCCGTAGATTTACAAAACACTCGAGCGAGGATGCATTTCTCAAAGACCATTCAAGGCAGATACTTTGATTTCGTTGGCCATATATTTTCAGGTTACTGCGTATGGAAGATCTTTATATCAACGGTAAACATAATTTTTGACCGAGTCGGAAAGGTTGACCCTGTTACTCGTGGAATCTACATAACTGTGAAGTATATTGGTTTAGACCTTGACGTTATGTTTTGGTCACAGCAATTCTCGTTTCTGTTAATTGGCATCTTAATTGTTACATCGATACGTGGACTATTAATAACTATGACAAAATTCTTCAACTCGATGGCCAGTGCGAAGTCTTCGAATATAATTGTATTGGCACTTGCAGAGATCATGGGAATGTACTTTGTATCTTCAGTGTTGCTAATGCGAATGAACATGCCTGAACAATATCGATTGATAATAACGCAAGTTTTAGGCGATTTGCAGTTCAATTTCTATCATCGATGGTTTGATTTGATATTTTTGATCAGTGCCTTGTCAAGTATCGGGTTTCTATACTTGGCGCATAATCAAGCGCCCGAAAAACATATGTATGACAATTATAATTAACAAGATAGTAGCTAATGAGGTATGATTAACGAAGTAGGTAGGCCAAGCCAAAAAGATAGCAATTTATGTGATCTGAACAGTTTAATTTATAGAAACAAAGAGAGTCCTGCTGTACTGTTTAAATGTATTGAATTAAACCAGACAATAAATTATTGAAATTTTGAAAAAGTGTAAGCTGCTATATTCTCAGATATAACACTTTAAAATGGCTGTTTTGTAAAGGTTTTTTGTTTGCTAAGTATGTAACACAAGGCCATATTTTTACACACACAAATTTTTACATATTCTACTGTACTTGATTGAGTTATCACCAAATACATACAGCATTAAAACCACACTATTGGTGAAATGCTGATTTACATTCTTGCATTACTTGGGCATAGTAAACTGTAAACTTCAAATTTTCAGTGGAAAAGTCTCCTACTGTCCAATGCCGCAATTATATGTTCCGCTCCTCCGTCAGTTAGTCATCACTCATCCGTTGTTCCGCATTCCGCAAATATAGCCAGAGCCTCGTACCCAGGCCCTTGGACATACGCTCTTCCTCCGAAGAGACTGGGAACGAGATTGCGCCGGCTGTATAAACGTGACAGCGGTTAAACGCCAAAATGGTGCGAATTTTAAATCTCGAAAGAAGAAAAAGGATAATTTTTGTTCTTTAAAGTACTTGAAAGTACAGCAAAATTTTGGCTTTAAAGATTGTTTAAAGATGAATTTTGGTAACGAGAACTACTCAAGATGACTTTAGGTAAGTTTTTGAGCTGATTGATGGCTTACAGCGTTTAAACATCGCGTATTTAAAGGTGTTATATTTGCGACATGACATCAAGTCACACGACGTGCATGTCCTTTGCAGCGAATTAGTTTTGTTGTTTTATATCATTACAAGTGTTTAATATGGTATAAAATGGATTAAACTTCGTCCTGTCTTTAATCATTACTTACAAATGAAGATTGTTGTGATACAATGTCATTGTGTGAGAAAATTTTGATGAGAAAATGTGCCATATCTTTGATCAATGTTATTACCTGATTTCACCTCGAGATCCCTCAAACATTTTTATGTCTGAAATTCAGACATTTTCCTCAAGTGTTTTAGTATTGGGAAGAACAAAAACTATACAGTCTTGTAGTTTTTGTAATCATTCCAAATTCAAATAAATGACGATAACTACATATTGTGGGTTTTTTGCATCTATCCAAAGGAAATGGTGAGATGTTCATTCGGATAAACTTTTTTGTTGATGTTTGTAGGTGATATGTGAGCTAGAAACGTGCCTCTGATTATCAATTTACTAATGTCAATTGATTAATGTTAATAGCAATCAGATTGACAACAACAGTTAACAGTGAATAACACAACAAGTCTCAATGAAAATTTATTGAAAAATCTTATTGCTCATGTACATATCAATGCAGGCTGGCTAACGTGGCCCTTAATAGCTACATGTATATTACATTCATACACATTCTTTTTTTTATTTTATTTTATTCAACTTCGCCTCAATGGCAGGAGTCCACCCACAGCAGCAGCTGCCAACTGTGGTTTCCATTGGTGGTTCCTAAGGAGGAGGGTAGGAGAGTACGAGGCGGGAAAAAACCGAAAGCACAGGAGGAGAATCTCAACTTACATGGAGTATTTTGAGCACACAGATCTCATCATGTACCAACAGTGACCTCGACCTGACTGTGGAAACACAGGGCTCTCTGGTAAGAGAGGCAGCGCGCTAACCGCTTCCGCCACCCGTGCTACCTTCCTTCAACAAATTTTTGTTTTACATATTTACCTTGTAACTCTACATGTTAAACAGAGATATTTATACTTTAATGAACGTCAATTTTTACTTGATTACTGTTCAAATTGAATATAAACTTGGTATATTAATGTACAAAATAATTATGCATACTGTAATACATTTATTAATATAAACAAACTTGTAAATATCTTCCCTCCGTATTAAGCTTTTCCAATTGAACTTTTTCATTCTGTCTCGTGATTTCTTTTTCATTTGTCGTTTTTAAGCAAATAAAACGTTTTTATTTTTAAAACACATACTGAAACAACAATCAATAATAAATATTTTAACGTAGCTAGATATGCTTACGTAAGATTTACAGTCGTTAGGAAGTAAGTGACTTCATGCATATAAGGACCCTCATAAAACATAAAGAAGCACTACACTTGATGCAGTTTCACTTGTTTGAAAGAAAACAAATTTAGATCATAATTGTCGAGCACTTCGCTTCAAAACGCCCCTACTTTCGTGTTGAATTTACGTCAAACGTATTTTTAACGTCATATTGTCTCAAATTCGAAAACTTGTGCATGAAATGCCTTTCTCAAAATAGGAATTGATATTCCATTTGTCATTACTGAAACTACAGACGAATTATCAAACGAACTAACATTTCTTTGCCCAGCAAGTTCCGTCCAGACGTACAAACGTAAATCTCACATCTTGTCAGACAACAAGATATGTTCGCAACAGGCTTGTAGCAAGCTTGTCAGGAAGTTGTAACAATGTTGTCATTTTATCAAGTTGCTACAAGGTTGTCACTCAGAACTGGTTAAAAAGTTGTTGAATTGCAATACGATATTCGATAACAAGTTGTTGGAACAATTTGTAACAAAAAACTGTTGACTCGACAACCTTGTAGCAAGTTGTGAACAAGTCGTTGCCAACTTGTCAACAGGGACTCAGGGAGTTTGGCAAATACAACGACAACGTCAATGAAGACGTGCTCGTTAACAATAGCATAGGGACCCTATGACAAAGGAGTCGATAAATTGTATTCCCTTGGGCATTCCAGTACGCCGTTCTTGTTCAAACTACTACGTTATTTACATCATTTCCACGTTTCACAACGACTCTAACACTTATGATGTTCGAAGTCGTTTGGGGTGCTTTACGTGAATTCACTGACTAGTGGTACTTAATACTTGTTTAAAAGAAAGATAAACAATATAGAGAGGCAAATAGATTCTTAGTAATGCATGCTTTTGCTCCAATACAAAAATATAAGTAATTTTGTTGCATGCCGTAGCTGTTCTAACTTGCCAAACTCCCTAACAAGCTGGGAACAAGCAGTGCGAACACATCCTGATAACAAGTTATTGCAACAGCATTGGTACAAGTCTGCTGCAGCTTTGTTACAAGTTACAACTTGTGTGTTTTTATCATTTTATGTGTGTATATAATCCGTCTTTCACTTATAGTAAATATACGGTCAGTTTTTACTTCGGATCCACGCGATTTTCGCCGGTTCAACGAGAAAATCTAACCAATTGAAGATTTTCAAGCAACGGCGGTATATAATTTCGTTTCAATTATTTGACAATTCCTTTGACTCATTCGAAAACCGTGCAACGTTGTGATATTCAATGTCTTCCTCCTTTTAAATGCCATTCCTAAATTCGTGTAACATTTGAATAAATTCTGAAAGACAATCTTTGTTAAAATTCCACTTTTAATCGACAAATATTTGTCTTAAGTAGCAAACAAATCGTCTTTAACAAGTAACTCTCGTTAAGGCCAGTCATGGAACATTAAAAGCGCCAATTCATGCGTTCCCATGGTAGTATAGTAAAGGAGTCCCCTTTGTACAATTGTACGTTAAATTTGCAATGAAATTATCCTAGGATCTCAAAGTTTGAATATTAGTTTGATAGAGCTCGTTAATTGAAGCATTTTGATATTTGTTTCATCAAAATCGGTCCAAGGAATCGAAAGTTAGAGTACTTTGAAGTTCTAAATTTTTGGCTGCGTCTCAAAACAGTTCCATTGTACAACATTTTTTGAATAACGGCAATATATTTTAATTGTTGTTGTTCACACATTCAGTATTAAGTACAAAATTATATATATTTTATAATAGTATAAATGTTATATTAATAATTATTTGGTTTTACAACAGTTCGCCATGCTGTGTATATATATAAGTTTATATTTTTATATAAATATTTAATGTCAATATATATAGTCTCTAACTCTTTATACAATATCATATCTTAAACGTTGGGGTCCAGTGTAGGTAGTATTCTACAATAAGCTGCCATGGTTTGTGTCTGAACTACCTGAAAAAATTGAAAACATTTCGAGCGAAGGTCCGTTTTCATGTAGTTCAGACACAAAGCACTGCATCTCTTTATAACTATAAACTGTTCTGCATCTTTAATAACTTGCTGGTCTTTTCGTATGGATAGCTAGCAAGTTCTCAACATCAAACGGCCGACTTGTAAATGACTTTTCTTCAACTTCATCTACGCTACTGACTATAACTTCGTGTTTCACTTCGATTTGGTCACCAGGGATGTGAATTTCAGTTCTGCCTTCGACTTCGGACTGTGCTACTGATCGTGGACTATCCGAAACTTGTGGGCTGTCCACCATAGAGTAATGAGCGGGCCTATCTAGTGTGGCCACCATCCTTGTGGCTGTAGTCTGTGATACTGATGGCGGGCTTTCGACCATACCATAGTGAGATGGGCTATCCATTACCCTGTCTGTCGACTCTGCGGCTTTCTGTGGGCTTTCGACCATAGCGTAGTTATTGAATTGAAACACGTCGCTTGGATTAAAGTAACAGAATTTCGGAGCGGCTTTTTTTTGGAATTTTCGATGATGGGACGAGCCTCGCAGGAATTCTTCGTAATGTTGTGGGCTTAAGGTCCAGAAGTGTCCCTTCCCGTTAGGACTACGGCCTAACTTCACGAAGCAATCGTTAAGGCTTAAATTATGTCTGATACTGTTCTTCCAGCCGCTACCACGGTTCTTGAAATAAGAGTACTTCGTTTGGATTGTTTTGTAGATTTCGCTCAAGACTAGTTTTTTTTCAGGGGAGTTAAGAATGGCTTCTCCGATTAAACGCACGTAGGATTGTTTTGGTTTCTCTTCGTCTCGGCCTGGAGGGGTATAAGTGCTGGCTTTGTAGCCGTCTACCAAGGCCCGTTGATCGTATAAGCTTAGGAACGCACGAGTCAAGGCTTCTCTTTGGGCGAAGTGTAGAAACGCTGGGTTGATAGCCAACGGTTGGAATCGGTAATGGATGTTAGTTGCGGTGTCTGCGTACGGCCAGGAATAAGCCAGGCTTGATGACTGAAGATCCCTGTAGTAGGCTAGTTGAGACGAAGACATACTCTCGGCAAGTTCGATAGAGTTTTCCAATGGTTCGTTGCTTGTCACAGGCATTATGGATGTGTGTTTTGGTTCACTTGAAAGTTGTAGTAAACTTTGATATTCTCCTTTACGAATTGTGTTTTGATTTACTTGTAGTAATCTCTTTGGGAATCCCCTTTGAGTGCTTCTTCGAGTGTATACTCTTTTCTGCTTGAAAGTAGCTATAAATCTGCTCCTTATATATTTCACGACCGGATTTTAAATTATCTGCGTAAATAAGTATATTGCTTGAGCTTGAAATGTTAGTGTCATGTAATATCGTGTCTCACACGAGTGCTACTGGACCATATCGTGCATGTCCAGGCAAGATTATCAACCCTTAATCACTTTAAGTTTCCTTCCTGCCTGGAAGTTAGTAAGCTATCATTAACGGTTTAAAGACCGCCCTTGTTTAGCTAGCTTGCCTTGTGTCTTTAACATGAAATAGCCAGAAGTTTAGGACGTTTATAGGGCGACCTTTTATTAACGTATGAATATAATCTAGTTTATTTTTTGTGTCTTTTCATGCTGTAATTCCACAACATCCTTTCTGGCTTTTCACGATATAGCGCTGAACCTATTTACACTTGTATAAAGGAAATCGCATAATACTCAAACAAAGCGTGGTGCTTAACTCTTCTTGTGCTTTTTAATTGCATGCTTTTGCTTAAAACATAAAAATAGGTACGTTATGGCGTACGTGCGTCTGTGGCTACCTTAAGCAAAGTAGAAATTCTTGAACAGTTATAAATTATAATATTCAAACAAAACATAAGATGACCCTATCTGGGCTTATTAATTGCATGATTTTGCCTATTTTTGTTTAAAAATAGGTACGCTATGGCGTACGTGCATCTATGGCTACATTAACAAAGTAGAAATTATTGAACAGTTATAATATTCAAACAAAGCATTAGATGACTCTTAGATCTACTTGGGTTTATTAATTGCATGCTTTTACGTATTTTGTTTTTAAAATAGGTACACTATAGCGTGCGTGCGTCAACATGGTATCTTGACAAAGTGGAAATTATTGGACATTTTGAATAATGAGACAAGCGCTTTGTTATAATAGAAATACTGAAAAGGTTTTAGAAATCTACACACTATTTCCATGCTTTTGCATAAAATAGGTACGCTATGGCGTGTCGAAAATCACACGAATCAGTGGTCAATGCAATAAAACTAACATTCATTACCAAACACTATTCTATTTATAAAACTTTAATTCCACTGCAAAGTGTTTATATTCCATTCCAGTTTACGCTGTTTTATTTACGCGTTTCAGCAGGTATAACATTATAACTGTAAAACGTTTACATCGATATTGACTGTATATACGGTATCTTATTGACCACCGGACTAAAGTCCTTGAGCTTTTGTCGTTCAACTTAATTCTCTACCGTTTTAACATTGTACGTCAGGCTTGGCTCATGTGAATTTATCCTTGATTGTATGTTAAGTTCTCGAATTTTTGCATAAAAGAAATAATATTGAGGCTATTTTATACGAGACAATTCTTGCTGCAATCGTGCAAGGCAATTTCGGACACAGAACGGGGTTGGGTAAAAAGTATATTCGCAAATAAATTGTGAGCATGAATCTCGTTTTACCTCGCCGTTATCTCTCTTACTATAAACATGCCCAGAATGCGACAAAGAAATGAATGAGAATGATAATATCGGTGGAGTGAAACGCGGGCCATGTTCACTGTTTTTCTGTGCGTACATTTCTGCATAACATGCATGGCTCTGTGCAGAAATTGCAGGCACATTGCCCCGTGAAACATGGCATTACGCGTTACAGGGCAGCAGATCTAGATGGTGGTGAACTTCGGAATTATTTTCTCACTCTTATGAATTGTTGGTCACCATATTGTTTGAATTTTTTAATTCGTATCACATTATAGTAGCTATTAATACGCTAGGCGGAAATCGCATTTAGAGCCCTCTGTCCATTAACCAGGCACTAACAACATATACTGACAAGTTGTTTTCGTTTTTCGTAATATATATAACATACCATGTAAATTTGTTTAAATTCTCTGAAGATGTTGTACTGTAAACAACGAAACGTTAGCTAATAAAATTCTTTTTTCTTATAATATGCGTGGTTTAAAAGTCATTTGCTGCGCACCAGGCTCTTATATTCGTATCACATTAATATGCACGTGTCTTTGAGTCGTTTGTGTATATTCAATACTTCTAGAAGATTTTGGTGTCAATTGTATAATTGCCCATCGGATATCGAAGCTCTTTATTTAAAGTACAACGGGCCAAATTTTCTGCTACCAAAGCTAGGCAAAGAGAGGCTTTGATTTTTATGTTTAACATTCTATTTTTACTTTTAGAATTTATGTTGAGATTGATAAAATATGTAGATAAAATATGGCAACTTCAGAATTGTTGACACTTTATATATAGAAGCGAGAAAAAACTACATTTCTCAATTCTATTCATTTGCCACCAAATACAAGACTACTACATATAATGAAATGAATTAATATTATTTTCTCACTCTAATAACTCCCTTTTTTCTCACTCTAATATTACCTTTTCGTACAAAAAGTATACGTCGGTTTTGCTGGCTGCACACAAAGTTGCAAACCTAGTTCCTTCGAGCGTGTTTGACCTTGAAATACATTTTTAAAACTAGATTTCGACCCCCCAGTTTCCTATATCCTGCTCAATATTGTCCGATCTTTTTCTCGAAGGAAGACAAACCACCCACAAACGATCTGACTCATGAAAACGAATTAAACGAATTAAACCCGTCAACCTATGACGTTTTTAGTGACGCAGGCACTTTGGTACGAAATCTTTCTTTTGGTGGGTTTGGTTACAGGTCAGCGGATGGTGGTCAACTACAGAACTTCATGTTGTCAATACTTATAGAGACAGCAAGTTGAACTACATCTCAAACGCGTAAACATTATTTTCTCACTGCACGATAGCGTTTAGTAAAACCCGCCATTTCACTACAATTCGTAGTTTGTTTGGGATACAAATTGCATTTAAAGCAAAAAACCCATAACAAATTCACAGTTAATTATGGTTTTGTTGGAACTAATTTGTCAAAACAGAAATGGCAACAATAGGCCACGTAAAGTATAGGATTAAGCAATGCAATTGTTCAATACATTCATAAACAGCAGATTAATGGTTCGCTGTTGTTGATTAAAAGTTATAGCAAAGAAATCGTCCAGCATGTTTGGACAAGCCGCGCATAAAACAATTCTTGATTAATTCAGGACGGTTAATGGATTTACCTAGTTTGGGCATAATGCTCTTATCTCAGTCATAATGCTTTTATCTCTTGTAGTACATCATTCACTATATATAGTCTCTTATACCCACAGAAAAAAAACAATTTACAGGCCTATGACCAAGCCATATATAGCCACAATATATATTATATATTTCTTGCAGCTGCATATGTGTATTTTGTGATCGTATATATATTGAAATGCTCTAAAAATTGGTGTAATTTGTGTATTTTTGAAACATGCGTGACTTGATGCGTGTGTGTGTATTCTGTAGTTTATTTGTAAACCTATCTTCCAATGTTGAGCAACATAATGGCACTAACACTAACAGTTTATATGCAGGAGCCAGTATACATTGCAGTATTATGAACATAAATCTCTAATATAGGTCAACACCGGCTTTTGAAAATCTATTGTGCTTATAAAGTCACCATATCATCTTTTCATCGTCCATTTTCTTTTAGAGTGAAAATTAAAGAAATCTTGTGTTCTGGTGTATTCGTATATAGAATTTGTTATTCAAGTCTTTCGCCAAACATGGGATGCCTAATTCATTTGGATTCAAGTAAGTGTCTATTAAAGTTTCTATAATCTTGTATTACGGAACTATCTCCAAGACTCTAAAACTCCTGTGTACCTCCTGTGTATTTTATCGAATCAGACCACAGGCTAAAATATTGTATATAATATTTCACTCGAAATATCCATCGACCTAAACCTTCTACATTAAAATTTAGCTGCATAATACTCTAGCTTAAAATAAAGACTTGTCTTTGGTAAAGCTAGAGTTGTTACGAGAAAGTAAATTGACATACTTTAAAATAATTTAGGATATTAACTCGTGTGTGCATGAATTGTATAGTTTTTATCATGTGTAAAAGATTTCATGATTCTAAAAAATTCACTTAAATGATCATTTATAAAATTAACTTATCCAAGTTGTTAATAAACTCAGACTTTCACCTGCAGTTCCATGACAAAACATGCAATGTGTATAGTGCTAATGTGGTGTCATCTGTTCTAGAAAGTACACATTTAACACCTTTTTTCAGCGTCTTCTTTGCACGAAACGTTTGGGTGACTTTGCGTGACATCACAAGGATTAGGGCCAAGATTAGGTTTAAGATTATGATCTCAAGAGTTAGGAATCAAAATAGTTTAATGGCAACTCGCTAGATTTAGAATTTAGGATGTTAACATGGAAATCGTGTCAAAAGATTTGATTTGTGAATCTATATATAAGAGACCATATTTCGAAATGATAGGATACTTTCTTCGAGTAGGCTAGTTTCCTTCTGTGACACTGGACTATTTAGAAGTATATGGCCCTTACTGGAACTCCAGGGGCCGGTTTTACGAAGGCCGTTTATAGCTTAAACGGTGGATAAGCCAAAATTAAAAAACACTTTCACACATTTGGTGAATGACTGAACTTAAATCTTATGCACTTAATAATTATGTAGTTGCAAATATAATTGTTCTATTCAAGTCGAAATATTTTAGCTTGGTTGTTCGATGAATGTATAGACCTGATCGATATTTTCGAGTTACCACCGGATAGGCTAAACGGACTATAGGCCCCGTAACTATAACACGCAGTTGAATTATGTGTTATGTGTTTATATCTCTTACATGGGGCCTACGGCTACAGTCTCCTATAAGTCTTATAACCCTCTTACTGTAGGGCTCTGGGGCCCCACCCCCTAATACCTATAGATACTTATACTAACTTAGTAAATATCGATACCAGAAACACTTAATTGTCAAATTTACAATGTACTAAATTGTTCGTATATATCTTTAAGAGCATTCCAGCACTTAAAACTTAAATTGACTATCAAAAGAGTTTACTCTTTAAGTAAAGAGATGTACAATATAGTGTAGCGTGAGAGCGGAAGACAGCAGAATATAGGGGCACGAATGTGCTATTCATGTAAACAAGTCAAATATAATCTCTTTTCATGCTTTTTGGCACACTTTGCATCAAAAAGGCAAATAAACATCAACAAAGTTTGACTCGTGAATTGCTAATTCTGACTCACGAATTTTTGTACTTTGTTAAAAATTAGCTTTGCAATTAAAATATAATTCAATAGTTTAAGATCATGGAGAAAAATGTCCATTCTTGAAAGATTCATATAGAGGATCCATTTTTTGCCCTATAGTAAACAGCGGTTTCGTGGTTTCGAAAATCGAAATGCCTCTTTCTAAACCAAAATTTACACCTAAACTAAACTCTATTTATAGTGGAAGGTACTATTAGTCCTAAATTGTTCTCTCTAGACGTCCGGTAGGAGCTATTTCTATCAGTTATAAACTGTTCTCCGTAAAGGTCCATTACCAGCCCTCCCTATTAACACAACTCGCTTATTTTGAGAATGCATCTTTGAAATATAGGCCCCCAGGGCCTCTCTAGAAAATGTCAGTTTAAATAGTCTTTATAAAAAATTGGCGAACACTATACTCGCTCAAAGGGGATTCCTTATAAAGTAGGAAACTCCAAACTTGAAACAATGAATTATTATATTTTCAACTTAAAATCAGGAAGTATACAGTCAGGAAGAAGAATTTACATTTTAAGGATTTGAAAATATAGGAAGATGAATTACAACTTTGAATGCCCATCTGATACAAATACATGAACTATAAAATTATTTTTTAGTGCTGTATAGTCGCACGGATCAATGATAAGATTGTGGTAGGGTAGTACTTTTCACCTCGTTTCTGTACGATTCTTGTTATATGCAGTTGTCCGATTATAATTCCTCTTGTCTGTGGCTCAACCCAAACACCACATGCAGATTTTCTTCAGATAGTCCGGTTTCCTCCTGTAGTACTACGGGGGCAGTAAGGAATGGTTCTTACTAGACATCTAGGAAGAACAGTTTACAACAGATAGAACTATCCAGTATAAATAAAGTTGGTTTAGTTTAGGTTTCCTCCTGTAGTAACACTGGAGCAATAAAGGATGACTCTTACTGGACCTCTAGGAAGAACAGTTTAGAACTGATAGAGCTATCCAGTATAAATAAAGTTAGTTTAGTTTAGGTTTTGTCCTGTAGTAACACTGGATCAATAAGAGATGACACTTACTGGACCTCTAGGGAGAACAGTTTAGAACTGATAGAGCTATCCAGTATAAATAAAGTTAGTTTAGTTTAGGTTTCTTCCCAGTGTAGTAACACTGGAGCAATAAGAGATGACTCTTACTAGACCTCTATAGGAAGAACAGTTTAGAACTGATAGAGCTATCCAGTATAAATAAAGTTGGTTTAGTTTAGGTTTCCTCCTGTAGTAACACTAGAGCAATAAGGGATGACTCTTACTAGACCTCTAGGAAGAACAGTTTACAACAGATAGAACTATCCAGTATAAATAAATAAAGTTAGTTCAGTTTTTGTAAGTGATTGCCTCTTAAATGCAGCGTTTAATACATTTAATACTTGCAATCACATATTTGCTTGTGCTACCATAGGTAATTCAATTCGATAGCAACCGCCATGAATTTCCGGACACTTAAATCAGCGCACCTAAGCGTTTACTTGCCACTTAGGCAAGGCGACTCCAACACTTTGACTTAAGTGTGTAGTAAACACAAGGTTCTATTTTCTACCTAAAGCGTAGAGCCATATTATGAATGTTAAAACAATTTAACGAGTAGATATGTTGTACTTCACAAGTTGAGGATTTGATTGGCACGTTGTTTAGTGCATGTGTATTTCACCTCTGTCCACAGGAGTAGATTCCTGCAATATACAGTTGTCTGGTGGTATTTCACCTTTGTAGCAGAGTACTTTCAGTATAACTTTACCAAATGTAGTTAGTTCAGTTTAGGTTTCTTCCTGTAGTAATAGGACACTTAAGATACACCAAATCCACGACGCGGACGCGACGAAAAACTGCCGCTGTTCTCACAGTTTCACTTCACGGGTAAAAATTATGGATTGTTGTTGGTAAAGAAAGTGAGAGACACGAGAAAAACAAAGTAAAACTGATTTCCGATTATTAGCGACTGTTTTTTAGTCGCGTCCGCGTCGTAGATTTGGTGCATCTTAAGCTCCCTAATACTGAACCAATAAAGGATGACCCTTGCTGTGCCTCTAGGGAACAATCTAGAACTGATAGAGTTGTTTAGTTTAGTTTAATTTAGTTTAGTTTAGTTTAGTTTAAAGTAGAAGGTTTAGATGGTGGATATTTCGAGTGAAATAATATATACAATATTTTAGCCCTGAACGGGAACGGCTGCGAAAAATGCAACTCCAAGTCCTCCGAAGTCCTCCATTATTTCACTCGAAATATCCACCACCGAAACCTTCTACTTTCATTTCAATCGAGTGAGATGCAGAAAAAAACATCTTTTAGTTTAGTTTAGTTTAGTTTAGTTTAGTTTAGTTTAGGTTTCATCTTGTAGTAAACTAGACCCATCAAAACCATTTCCCTTACTGGACCTCTATAGGAAGAATAGTTTAGAACTGACAGAACAATCCAGTATAAATATAAGTTGATAGTGTTGACAGGCTATATTATGGTCGTAATAAAGTTCACTTTCGTTTAGGTTGCTACGTGCTTCGTCTTGCGTCTTTAACGCGGGAAATATTCCCGCCAAAAGTTGTCCAATATTAACCAGGAAATGTTCTAGTTGAAAGAGTCACGGAAGTGAATTATTGTAAGGCTTGAGAGATATATATCCGTTATATTTATATTATCTTCTTTCATGTGATTTTCTTAACGTTCTACTACATTGTATTACCATTGAGTAGACTGAAAACTATAGAAAGGAGGGGGGTGGGGTCCCTGCTAGGTGAATATCCCAGCTTACTGGATATGAGAACGACTCCTTTAGATGGGACGATAGTCCATCTCCAGTTATCTCTCAGCGGAAATTTTCTACTTGCCTAGTTGCTTATGGAACAGATCGCTATACCATAGGCCGGATTATATCAGCCATGCACGCTTGTAAGATTAATCCACTGAGACTGAAATGATTTTCAGAAGGGATGCCGAAATATCTGCGATCATGGGGGGGGGGGGCTGCCACCTGTAGGGTGGAGCGTCGGTGGATGGTAAGAAATTTTCTTTTACCGGAAATTTTTCAGATGCAAAATGTTGAGCAAAGTATATTAACATTATTAGATTGATGTTGGCCCAACCTCTCATCTATTCAAGTCAAAATTATTGACATCATTATTCATTTCATCTTTTAGTAACATATTTGAGGCCACACCATGATCCAACAAAGTTATACTCAACCCCCAGGATACAAATATTTATTTTACTTCTTTATATACTGTTCATTTGAAGGAGTAAATTCAACTCCAAAACGATGACAAAACAACTGTTTTGGATCAGAAATAAAACCGTCAAAATTTGCAGTATAAGGTTGGCGATTTCAGAACCTAAGCGACTAGACTGTACCAATTTAGATATTGAGAGAGCACAAGTTAGATCTAAATTTGTTCTTGGCACAATTCCTATGTACTTTATCAATTATATCATATTGCACATAGCCTGCGGCATTACTTCTTTGTGTATGTTAAAGCATAAAGAACCCAGTTTATGTTCCGGAAATCTAGAAGTTTTCTCACTTTTTTCCCAAGCTCAAATATTGCAAGTCTAATTCATCAGAGGAAGCACTTTATACGAGTTCTTTAATTTGCTTCTTTACTTTCTATATATTGTAAGTTTCCTTCATTGATAAAACCAAAGTTCAAGATCTTACTTCCTGAAACTTCCGTAGTGTGTAATTAAGGATCATTGATTATTCATGTTAAAATGCATTGGTATCTAAATGATAGTATATATACTGATACGGTCTAATCACAAGGCGTATTGATAGCACAGTGGTTAGTGCAAGTGTCTTCCAGCTCTGTGACCGGGGTTCGTTTCCTGCAATATGCAGTTGTCTGATTATAATTTCACCTCAGTCACATGTGAGGAGTGCTTCCAGTTTGACTCTACCAAACACCACAGGTTTTCTCCGGGTACTCCGGTTTCCTCCTGTAGTAACGCTGGACCTTAAAGGAGAACAATTTAGGACTGATAGAGCTATCCGGTATAAATAAAGTTAGTTTAGTTTAGGTTTCCTCCTGTAGTAACACTGGATCAATAAGAGATGACTCTTACTGGATCTCTAGGGAGAACAGTTTAGAACTAATAGAGCTATCCAGTGTAAATAAAGTTAGTTTAGTTTAGGTTTCCTCCCGTAGTAACACTGGATCAATAAGAGATTGCCTTAGGGGAGAACAGTTTAGAACTGATAGAGCTATTCAGTATAAATAAAGTTAGTTTAGATTAGGTTTCCTCCTGTAGTAACACTGGAGCAACAAGAGATGATCCTTACTGGACCTCTGGAGAGAACAGTTTAGAACTGATAGAGCTATCCAGTATAAATAAAGTTAGTTTAGTTTAGGTTTCCTCCTGTAGTAACACTGGATCAATAAGAGATGGCCCTTACTGGACCTCTAGAGAGAACAGTTTAGAACTGATAGAGCTATCCAGTATAAATAAAGTTGGTTTAGTTTAGGTTTCCTCACTTAGATCAGTATGGGGTTGCCTTCACTCAACCTCTAGGGAGATAGAGCTATCTCCTATAAATAGCACGAACACCCCACTGCCAGATCATGTTCTCTAAGAAAAAGATTATATTTACTAAAATCTGTATCCTTTTCTATACATCTAGGAGTGCTCCAGTCATTTTTAAACAATGGCTTTGCATGGCTTTGGTAAAAAGTGACAAGTGTATATGCGAAAGCAAATTGGGTTTCAATCAATGAAGGTGTGTCTCTTTATCCCATGTTTAGCATGAATAATGCTACTAGTAATTTGGTGTGCTTTCTATCAGAGTCGTGTTTATTCAGTCCCTTTCAAGTTGCTCTAAAGGTGAACTGAAGGAATTAAGTTACATTTTTCTGTATTTACTAGTACTTACTTATTTCTTTCTTTTGTCTTCGTGAAACTGTTAGAAAGTTTGTAAATGTGTTCAGTGATAGAAAGCGCAAGTCCAATTTGGGAAGTAATATATCATACACGAGAAGGAGTTTATTATAGTGATTTGAAACACCGATAAGTGTGTTGAAAAACAAGGCGCTAGCCGAGTTTTTTTAACATACTTTGAGGTGTTTTTAAATCACTATAATAAACGACTTCGAGTGTATGATATAGCTTCTCACACAAACCAGTATTTAAAGAGAAATTCAACGCGAAAGTTGAGTTAATTTATGGGTGTTTATTACCGTGGTATCAAGACAACGATACGGTGGTGATTTCCTTTGTGTTTTGAGAAGAAAATAAAATACACTTCCGGGGATATTGAGTAGTTTCAATTTGAAAATAAACTTCTATTGGACAACTAGTCCCAGTCCTTTTCCTGTACCAGGTCACGTGGTTGGGTCGTCAGAATGAGACAATTGATTAATAAAGGGTTTTTCGTAATTAGCAACATTTTCACAAGCGTACAAATCGTACGCTGGGGGGAGGGGGTTCGTGACCGATGTACGCTCTTTTAAATGTCGATGCTATGTAGACCCAGCGCTATTCTAGTTAATTCTTTTGGATAGCACGTCTTGTGTTTACACCAGGATGGATGATCCGTAAGACGAATGCGTCAGATTCGCTGGCAATAAATTCGCCTTGTGCACCTGCTACATTATTTTTCGTCGCACTATTTAACGTCGCATTATGTTAACATAGACACTTTCCTTTCCATAATTTGGTCCCTTACAGTAATGGCAGATTTCTATTGTCAAGCAATGTTTAATTGGCTTCATTTACTGCACCAGTAAATTATTAGGGGGGGGGGTGACCAGGGTACACATCCCTGTTGGCCCTGGGGTGCAAGGGAGTGCACAAAATTACATTAATCATACTTTTAAACGTTAGAAGCATTCCAAATTTGTTACGAGTCTTTGACCAACTTATTTTCTTCACTCAAGGCAGCACTAGTTCAAAATACCCAATATTAATTAAAAAATGATACTTTGATTGAATAAACAAATTCTGAATTTTGCTGTAAACTTCTAAGTTTAACTATTAAGTATTTGGTAATGATAATACAAATCAAAAAAGCAATAATATATTCAAGTAATGTGAAAAATATATCCATTTTCTCTTTCATATAATCACAGTGCTGCGTTAGATATTCTAAGGCGCTCGGCTGCTTGCCCAACACGTCCCTAAAAACCTGGCTGGATCAACAACTGAACAATAAGTCGCACGATTCAGTGTATTTTTGAGATCAGTGCTAGCAGCAAGCAAGCGCGGTGCACCTGGACATCAACTTGTACTATATTATCACTTGTCGATGAACTGATTCTACTTTGCATTCTTTACAACTTGTTAAGTGGCATTAAATCATGTTTAAGGAGGTGTTAAATGGTTTTTCATGTTTGACAGCTGTTGTACTCAATGTTGTCTTCAAACAAAGCATGAAAATGACAAATTAAATGCAATTAGCACAGCGTTTAATCGATTATATATTCAATTAGAGCCTTGGCATTATTTTGAAGTATTTTTTACATAAACTAAAAGAGTCCACTATACCAGGCTTGTTGTAAAAGACCGGGATTTTAATCTTGATCTCCGATGAAAAAACTGATTTTATTTGTTGTAGATAGCTCTAACTGTTCTAAACTGTTCTCCCTAGACGTCCAGTACAGGGCATCCCTTATTGCTCCAGTGTTACTACAGGAAGAAACCTAAACTAAACTAACTTTATTTATACTGGATAGCTCTATCAGTTCTAAACTGTTCTCCTTAGAGGTCCACTAACGATTATGTCATCAACATCCCACTTGTCAAACAAAACATAAGTCCATAAACAATCGTCCTATTTTAATTCCAGTTATTACCCTAAGGCTAATTCATATAAGACCATATACTTTAGTTAATATATATTATTAGTATTGCAGCACTTAGTATTATCACTACGTTTTCGAGAAGCTATTAACGTGCAAAGCACAAACAAACATGCCAAGATAAATTGCTTGCAAGACCTTTGTACTTGGTTCAAAAATATCCCAGCCTTGTAGCCAAGGTTACGTAGTCAAAGTTTCGCACACAAAGAAAGCATTAGAAGTTGATAAAGATTGTCTGCTTTCATAAAAGAAGAAAGAAAGATTGAATAAAAGACTGAGTAAATTGTTTATCATTAGCGTTTGATCGTTGTAAAGGGATACAACTATAACCTGGACTCCATGACTTGACTGGACTGGACTGGACTAACATAGAGTGGAACTAACTTGGACAGAACTTGGACAGAACTTACCCGTATGCACAGACAAATCCTCCTGTAGTAACATTTCATGGACAAATACGAGGTGACCTTTATTGGACCTCTAGGTAGTACAGTTTACTCTAGAACTGAGAGAGTTATCCAGTATAAATAAAGTAAGTTTTGTTTAGGTTTCCTCCTGTAGTAATGCTGGACAATAAGGGATAACAGTTACTGGACTTCTAGGGAGACTAGTTTGAACAGAACTCATAGAGCTATCCAGTATATAAATATTATAGTTTGGTTTTAGTTTCAACTTGTGAAGAGCTAGTGTCGCATCAAAGCGAATTTTCTACCTATAATTTATAGCACAACAGAAACTATGTGCCCTTTGTGGGAAAAGAAAACGCTAGATCTTTTGAGTCCAGTCTCAATTCAAGCCATGAATCCAGTCTTTGTTATATACTACGCTGTTCACAACGACAATATCATTGAAAGAGATTGTGTTAAGGGCCATTAAGAACAAACAATACATATCCGCTAACATAACTAATATAACATCCTCCCTCGTTCATCATTCAACACTGTCACTGCTAGCAAGCTTTTAGTAATCGATTAAGATAATATTTATAGTGTATTAATAACGCAGAATCACAAATTATACATACATTGTGTAAATTAGTTGATTTTTAAAAGCCACAAAATTTTCGTGCAAAATTGCTTATGTAAAGCTCTTTATACGTGCTTGCCAGATATTTACATGATTAAGCAATTTTGAAATACAAATATTTTGAATTTGCACGAAATATGAAGTAAGTATGTTCTTTTAATGAAAATGAAACTAAGTTTTTAAGTTTTAATTTATTTATAGTGGATAGCTTTATCAGTTCTAAACTGTTCTTCCTAGCGGTCCAGTAAGGGTCGCACCTTGTTGGTATAGTGTTACTGCTGCATACAAGAGTGCAGTCGGACATTGGTCACAGGTGAAAGACGCGTGCACTATAAATTGCGTCACCAAAAGCGCCGGGAGAATAAAAAGGGCCAAGATTTGATCCTTGAGGAATGAGTCGAAATATGTTCTGCTCGCAGGAAATACACTAAATTTCTACCTAAATTTGTCTTGGTGTAAATATTTCGAAACAAAAATAGGCTACAAACGCATTTTTCTATACTGCAATTATGACATTGTTTGTAGGTTTGGATTGGTTCCACCCACTTGCAAACCTATTGAAAGCTTACAAAACCTTTGGCCTCATTAAGTTTCCGATTTGCGGCCATGGGAACGTCTTCACAAACAAGCTATATGGTGTATATGCCACACATTCAGACCTCATAATTGACATTTATACATCACTTTTTTGAACAGTTATTAATCGTAATGGCCCGGGGTCTTTGACAACCATTTATGGGGCATGAGATTGAGCGAGTATACACAAGCACGTATTTGCCTGTCTAGGTTAAGCTGTTTCTTAAGAGGGTCATTAACGCCTCTGGGTAACAGAACTTTCTTTTGGACTCATAATCAAGGCGGGGCATGTTAATTACCGATGTTTAAATGGATTTGTGCACAGTTAAGCATTAGTAATCGCTCACATACGGATAACAGCGAGTTAACATATGTGTAAAATGCGGAGAGAGTGAATTCTGGGTTAGCAGGTGTATTGTTTTTGATTTGAATATATAGCACAATCAATCACAAAGAAATCTCTTTTGAAAGTTTGACAATTTCAAGTGGAAAGGCTTACGAACGAGCTATGTTTGAATTCAAAGCTTTTCAAAGGCAACATACAATTATGGTAGCGTATTGAAAGGTGGGCAGGCAGCCAATCAGAGGGGCGTATTAAAACGCTGAGGCAATACTGACTGTGTTTTGTGTAGTTTATTAGCAATCACACGGTAGTTTGGCTCAAACTACTGAGACACAAACATCGCGCCAAAAATTTTGGAAAACTTTGGATCACCCAAGACCGTCAACAGCAAAGCCCTCGCGATTCTCAACCACCGAAGATGTCAATCTCTACCCCAAGAGAATCACACAGTGCTTTTAAAGTATTAGACACAGAAATGGTTCATTTCAACGACCACCGAAGTGTCGCTCATCCCAGCAATTTTTATCACGAAAGCTGTGTGTCTAGTTATCAACCATCATTCAATTGTATTCCTTGGGACTTTGGAGTGTACGGAGTTGATCCTTACTACCAAGCTTTGTTCTCCTACCACCGAACCTTTGCTGGATCGCCTCCATTTTTTCCTCGCTCCTTCAAATCATTCTACGCAGACGAGGAGAAACCAAATCAATCCTACATCGGTCTGATTGGCCAAGCAATTATGAGCAATCCAGAAAAGAAAATGGTCCTCAGCGATATATACAAATGGGTACTGACACATTACCCGTATTTTCGCAACAAAGGGCCTGGCTGGAAGAATAGTGTCCGACATAACCTATCCCTGAATGATTGCTTTGTCAAAGCTGGACGGAGCCCCAACGGCAAGGGAAACTATTGGGCTATCAATCCTGAAAACTACGAAGACTTTCGTAAAGGCGATTTCAGAAGGCGTAGAGCGCAGCGAAGGTCTCGAAAATCGGGTCAAAATGCTACTGTTGCAGATGTCTCAACGTCTAAGCCTGAGCAAACCACGGCAATAAACGAAGACGAAGCTTGTGTTGAAAAGAAAATCAGCCCAGAGTTCGATACAAGTCGACTGAGTCCGAAGGATGAGAGCAAAATACGAACATTTGATGTTGAAAATTTACTTCGAGTTGAAACTCCAGAATAAACAACTTTTGTGGCGAACGAGGCATATTATTCTCGTTCAAACACGAACTGTAAAATATTACAGAAATGTGTACATTCGAGACTATAGACTCGCAAAAGATAGCAAAGATTAGCAGAGGAACGTTAAACGCTTTCCGATGAGAGTTTTGGAAGTCCGTGTGTATATAGGAAGTTGTTCCTTTGAGGTTCAAAATGACTTGTAAAAGAATTAAAGAGCACAGTCAACGATAAAGGTCTTTGCACAAAACGCTTTATATTTTACAAACTGTTTGGAACCTCACCAAGACCTAAAGATGAAGTAATACAAGCAACAAAATTGAATCAACTTGGAACAAAAACTGATTTCGACGAATGATAATTAAAATCTTCACGCAATGGTTATACAACACATGAGGCAACATGCGTGAACATTTTCTACTTAACATGCGTTGAAATCAACTTTTGTTGTAAAATGGCAGCAATTTTGTTGCTCTATAGATACTTTGCCTTAAGAACAATGATATAGCTTTACTAGCTGATTTAGTATGCGTGTATGCATGTGAATTTACATTTATAAGATAGAAAACGTATTAATATATATAAAATTATAAAGTATATCGCAATGAATATATTATATTATTGTGTATAAAATAAAATAGCAATAAAATTTTCTTTGGTTATAAAAATATGTGTATAGTTCGGATAAATATAGTTTGCATAAACTTTCTAACACACAAGAAAGTTTTGCGAGTAAGCTTTTAATCACAATTGTTCATCACAATTCTGCACTACATCGAGGATCAAACCTTGGCTCTCTCTTATTCTCTCGCGGTGTCGGTGGCCGGCACAATTGTAGTTTGATTTCTGCAATATGCAGTTGTATGATTATAATTTAATTCATTTTAGTCGCATGTGAGAAAAGTCCTTGCAATTTTCAAACAACTCAGGTTTTCTTCGAGTACTCTCGTTTCTTCCTGTAGTACACTAGTTACACTAGTGCACTGGACCTCTAGGGAGAACAGTTGAGATCTGATAGAGCTATATCCAGTATAAATAATGTTAGTTTAGTTTTAGATTTCATCTTGTAGAAACACTGGAGCAATAAGAGATGACCCTAACTGGATCTCTAGGGAGAACAGTTTAGATCTGATAGAGCTATCCAGTATAAATAAAGTTAGTTTAGTTTAGGTTTCCTCCTGTAGTAACACTGGAACAATAAGGTGTGACCCTTCCTGGAACCCTAGGGAGAACAGTTTAGAACTGATAGAGCTATCCAGTATAAATATATAGTTTAGGTTAGTCTCAACACTGTTATATACCAAGAACAACATAATAGAAAAGCCATTCGACCTAACACATATTTCAATTTCGTATCATGAATATACGGACACTCAAGTGTTGGGAACGAACACATTTATATGACGTCAAACATTCAGTATTAAGCTAATGGATCGATCACTCGGCACTATATATCCTATGGACTTAACATTATGGAAACCCCATATTCAGCGCTGTTTGCTTTAAACCTATCAACCTAACACTAGGCCTATATGTCCCATTGGCAAAATATATAAAAGCAACCGCCCAAACAGTACTTGTTTACGAAAAACCTATCAACTTTATATATATAGGCCTATATTACCACAGAGAAAATATATGGAATGGCGGTGACATTACAATCGTAGTTGTCGACCACCACAGAGAAATTTGGAGTGTAAGATTTGAATAATATTCAAGAACTTGATTGGCGGACGAAATTGCCTAAAATTGAGACGACGGAAGATTTGTTTGGTTGGGGGTGGGCAAACGTTAGGGGGTCCGGAGCATGCTCCCCCTGAAAATTTTTGAAATTTAGAGTTGCTGAAATGTTCATTTCGCATTCCAGGCAGCAAAAACCGTACGGAAACCATTCTGATCTCTGGAATCCAGCACTCAAGATAAAATTCGAAAAACCTTGAAATGCTAAGCAATACATACATCTATATGCATTGAAGACCAGTATTAAAAGCTCAAGTATAGCTAATTTTTGTCGTAGAGCGCTTAATTATTTGTTGCTATATAATTGCTACATTGCATAATATTTTGCGGTGAATCTTAAAGTCCGATTATTCTAGAGCCTTGTCTCTATAATATCGTCCATCAGACTCCCAGGGAGTTAATTGTCGGGGAGAATGATTTCATTATCTTTGCCGCCATTATATAGATTCTCTGGCTTTTAAAGCCTTATCTAACTCCCAAATATTTAGCAACTTTGTACCATTTAAGTATGGATATGTAACAAATAGTTGCATTGATTAGTCACGGATCACCATGGAGTGATCTGATGTTGTACAGAACTTGTGTGAGTAGAGTTAAGTTCTCTCCCAGTTAAACGTGGTTAGATCATGCAGAGGTAGTACATGTTCTTGAATGTGAGCTACCCTAAAGTGATCTGATGTTGTACAGAACACACTGCTAAGTTAAGCATGGTTAGCAGAGCTTCTTTAACAAGGTGTGACCTTTAACGGCCAAACGTCCGGCAAAACAAAGCACTTTAAACCCTCTCACCTTAAGTAAGCGTGGTTACAAACGCATGCTTTATATAACCGTCTTAAATGTCAAACAAAAAATCTCTTTGAACGTTGTTTATCAAAGTTTTCTTTAATTCAAGTAGAAGACGTTTTAAAAACAACTATGTAAATGTAGGCAATATCAGCCAAATTCCAGTTGCTTAATTTGTCGAACGTGCTTTCACAAACACATTTATGGCTATGGTGTATACAAAATATATTGTTCGCAAATATGATCGTTGTTGATTATACTTGATTGTATTGGAATTTCAGGGCGTCTCGGCGTCCTTTCTTGGCCATCGTTTCCTCTTTGTGCTGACCACATTGAATCTATACACTGTAAATATTTTTCTGATTCTTTGTGTGTCAATTAAGGTTATAATAGTATATATAGAAATTCAATAAATCTTAAAATGTAAGCTGTTGAATTACCCCCCCCCCCCCAAACTAGCATCGATGGCGCTTCGGTGGGGCACATCCCCACTTACTTATTTACTTACTTATTTACTTACTTATAAAGCATATGAGGATGTGAAATTATCATAATTGTTTTGTTTTATGGAAAATTCCGTGGTTATTTTCAGTATTTGGCGAAGCTATCGATCTGTAAACCCGGATATTCAAATAATATAAGCAATTGACAATTGTATCAGTGCAAACATTCTAAGCTATGATACCATTTTACTGATACAGATCAACAAATCAACTCCATACTACACAGTAACTATTTAAGATAATATTCATAGTGGCAGCTGTAAGATTCTAGCTTCCTCAGTTATTCAACATATTGATGGTCATTGCAATTTCAAAGTGTCGCAAGACCCATAGACGTGCATTCTGTAGCATTGGCTACATCGAACTCCGTATTAGGGCATCGCCTAGCCTCCAATCTGAATCACTCTTAATATAAATGCCGTATATAGCATTGTTGACAACAAACAAGGTCAATAACATCTGATAACACCCTCACACACTTAAAACCAAGAACTTGTTTTTTTGGCTTAAGTTTCTAATATTAGGTAGGCGCATGAGAAATAAATATATAGTCTTTCGATAAAGTGATTCACATAGGAAAAGGGACCTATAGGACCCCAGAGGGAAAAACTAAGATTTTGGTGGTTTTGTGTTCTATAGGAATTTCCATGAAAATTTCATTGTATAAACACAATTTACTCTCGGTTTCAGTTTGCTTTTCAAAACGCGATTCTAATATTAGTTCAAAATTACGTAACGTTGTTTACTAATTAGCCAACTTCCAATGAAATTACACAACAAATGTTCCAAATTTGCAACCTAAGTTCGAAATTAGGTTGCTAAGTTCAACGAATTGACATTAGAACAATGTCTAATATCAATTTGTAATTGAACCTAGTTTATATAGCAACCTAATTTCGAACTTAGGTTGCAAATTTGGAACATTTGTTGTGTAATTTCATTGGAAGTTGGCTAATTAGTAATTTTGAACTAATATTATAATCGCGTTTTGAAAAGCAAACTGAAACTAGACGGCCGGACAAGCTTGAAAAAAGTGTCTAGAAAACACTGTCGAAGGCATTTTTTTGTTAGAAGCATGAAACTACGCAAAATGTCTTAGGATAGTGTTTACTTTGAGGGTGAGAGTGGTTGCCAACCGTAATTTTTAAAACATTTCGAAGGATGGGATTTGTCGAATGCTGTATTTTATATTAGTGTTTTATTTTAATTGGCTGACTATCTAATTAACATTTGTAAAGCTCGGGTAATCTTCTTTCGTATAATTCAAAATGATATGCTAATAAGAAACATTGCGCAAATACATCAAAACACGACCTTTCAAAAAGAAGCCAAAACAATATGTTTTTGTTGTGTTAGAGACAGGCAACAATCACATATGTTTAGATTACATATGAATCAGTATTACACGCTCGGTTGCCACACGTGTAACACAATATATTTCTGTCGAGCCAGTCGAGTTTTGGCATGTAAATGGTTGAAAAACTGCATATTGGCGCAAACACGTAGTTTTACTACAACACATAGACCTTCAAAATCAGTAAATATTCGAAATTAAATGCAATAATTTACGAATTTAAGCCTTTGGGTAACCACTCGTCCTAATAAATCCATCCTTATTTTGAAACTCGCCTCCATACAGGTATTTTAAGAAGATAGATAGATAGATAGATAGAAATTTTATTTATACACGCTGACCCCGTCAACCGAAGCTGATTTCCACGAGGGGCGTGTGCCAAAAAAATAATTACAAAGTGTTATTCAGAGTTATTTACAAGATATATAAGTTTTAAAAGATATATAGAGTATCAAAATAGTTGGTAGACTATTTACAGGGTATATTATTTACAATACTTATTGTTCATAGACATAGATGTGAGCAGCGATTTTATTTCGAAAGGAAGAAAGTGATTTGCTTTCCCTAATTTCTTTTGGAATGGAGTTCCAAAGGTTTGCTCCGTCATACATGAAACTATTTTTCATATTATTAGTACGCGGTTTTGGTAAATAGAGACCACTTGAAATGTCCCGAAGGTGATAGTTTGTTTTCTCACTTTTATATGAAAATAGATTTGTGAGTGATTTGGGGCCCATTTTATTTAATACTTTATATACCATTCTTGCTTTAGCCTTCTTCCTTTCTGTTTGGAGTGGTTCCCAACCCAATGCACGCAAAGCAATAGAATGATCTACGTCATTGCTCATACTCAAGATAATTCTAGCAGCTCGATTTTGGAGTTTTTGAAGTCGTTTTGATTGTGTTTCACCAAACACATCCCATACTTCACAGCAGTAATCGAAGTATGGGCGAACAATAGCGTTATATATGGAAATAAGTGTTATAGTAATACCATTTTCTCATTAGCATGTCACTTTGAGTTATGACAATTAAGAAAAGGAGGAATTTGCACATGCTAATTAGGTAGTGAACCAATTACAATAAATTCATGATATCGAAAATTGCTTTTAAATGGATTCCCATCTATCGAAATGTCGTTATAAAAACCTTCCAATTTCGGCACATAAATAGAAAAATTACGGAAGGCAACCACTTTCACCGTCAAACTGAACACAATCCGATGGCATTTAGTGTGGTTTCCTGCTTCTAACAAAAAAATGTCATCGACAGTCACTTTTTTCGAAGCTGGCCGGCCGTCTAAACCGAGAGTAATCGTAATGAAACTTAGAAAATATAGCCCCGCCCCCCATCCTTATTGATTCTGAGAAATCACGTGATTTCTCAGAATTGATTAAATTATTTATAGGTCCCCTTTCCTGTACATGTGCCTCCTCACATATAGTTTTGGTTTAAGCACTGTACGGACTGCAAACGAAGCGAGCGATCTGTTTGGAACTAAATGTTTATAGGAGCTAACCAGATTAATAAACTAAGCTAACCTGTGTGTGTAAGACACCAGGGCCTCTTTTAAGAAATCGTTAGTGGGGGGCCATCATCGAAAGGGGACGTAACAAGTAGTTGGTGTATTACAGATGTGGGATGCTGAAGGGGGGTCTGGGGGTCCTCCCTCAGAAAATTTTTGTATTCTTGAGTCTGTGGCTTGATTTCCTGCATTTTCAGAGACAATTTTTGATATATCCCATCTAAATGGAGCCAGGTTTTGTTGTGAGAATACCATAACTTCCCTCTAAACTCACACTTGGTTATATTTTGGACAAAAGGGACCTTCACTGGGGGGGCCAAAATAGCTTACTGGGGGGGGGCAACATGGGGACTGGGGGGGGGGGCTTTGGCCCCTCCAGTACATTAGTTAAAAGAGGCCCTGTAAGACACTAAAAGGATGTAAGCGTGGGAAGCCTCACAGAAGTAAGTAACTGTAGATTTTGTTATTATTTTATGTGTAATGTAGTAAGATAGATGTTAGTTTAGGAATATAGTATATATTTCTTATTGTTTACTGTAATTTTAGATCGAATAAAAACACGTTATAAGAAAGGAAAGATATACGATTTTAACCCTACGTCTACATCTAAGCCTGTCGAGCTCGGAGTGCTCCAACATATATTATTTATAAATTATAATGATTTATGATGGATAGCTCTATCCTAAGCAATGGCCATCCCTTAGTCCTGTGTTACCTTAGTCCGGTGTTTCGTGGAGTCGAACTGGAACCGCGGGTCATTCGCGTTCAACTCTCGCGTCATTCGCGTTTAACTCGCGGGTCATTCGCGTTTTACTCGCGAGTCATTCGTTCGTGTTTAACCCTCGGGTCATTCGTGTTTAACTCGCAGGTAATTCGCGTTTACTCGCGAGTCATTCGTGTTTAACCCGCGGGTCATTCGCGTTCAAATCGCGGGTCATTCGTGTTTAACCCTCGGGTCATTCGTGTTTAACTCGCAGGTCATTCGCGTTAAACTCGCGAGTTCGCTCGCGTGCAACTCTCGAGTCATTCGTGTTTAACCCGCGGGTCATTCGCGGTCAAAGTGCGGTTTACCTCGTTCAACCCGCGGTAGAAACTCGTGCATCTTCAGATAATGCGTTACGTTAATGTTGAATATAATACCATTCAGGTTGAAATAGCTTTGACATGTCACCTTTAAAATTAGCTTTTATTAATACAATCTTTCCTTGATGTATATTAACATATATGCCCCTGTGCTTTCTGAGGTCCAATGCTTTCACAAAGCATTATAAAGTAAATGCAGAACAACAATTTCGCGATCAGAACGCGCGGGACCTTCGGTACATGCCAATTTTCGATGTGGTTAATGTGGCACTGTAGTCTAAAAATAATAATAATAATAATAAAGCTCTCTATTAATCCAGCTTAAGTTAAAAAATACAGTGGACTTACAAGTCAGGTATATACATACAAGTATTAGAAATATTAATTTATCTAAGCGTAAAATTTATGTACAATAAAAAAATTAGTGTTTCATTAAAAGTTCCGTTGCCCGAGGTACGAAAGATAATTTGTGTCTCTTAGTTCCAGATGCTGTTTTACCTACTTTGGCACTACTACTCCCAGATCTAGTGGAATAGTCATGTTTATGCGAAGCAGGAACAAGATCATAACATGGGTGGTTTGTGTCGCTAATTATTGTCTCCATTTGTCGAAGTGTTCATTTATTTCTTCTTTCGCACAGCGAAGGTAGAGTGTCGACTGGTAAACCAATAATGCGTTTTTTGAATACGTTCAAGATCGTTCGCTAAATAGAGAGGTAGACCATCCCAGACCGGTGCAGCGTATTCCAGCAGGGGTCGAATTTTTGGGCAGTAAGTTGCAAGGCCGACGTCCATAGGGAGGCATGCCTTCCTACACTCGCTGAGATGATATAATCTTCTGTTTCATTTGCGTGTGATTTCTTTAATGTGGGAATTCCATTTCAGATTGCTCTGACATCCAATCCCAAGTAACTTGAATGTGTCTACTCTTTGTAAAGTTTGGGAGGCTGCGGAATAGATTTCCCAAAGCAAATCCACATATCCTTCGTTTTTCTCGCGTTTAATTGCATTTTATTTTCATCTGACCAGTTTTGTACCTAGTCCATGACTCCCTGTATGTTCGAATGCACTTTCCCTGTATAATGCGTTCACTTAGTGTACAATCATCAGCATATTTCTATGTACTGACCTCTCGGTGTTCAGGAACACAGGCGTGTAAGTCATCAATGTGGATATTGAATAAAGCCGGCGAAAGTACAGATCCTTGTGGTACTCCAGCAGGACATCTCTCAATCGATGATAATGTTCCATTTATCTTAACTTGCTGAGTTCTACCAGATAAGAAGCTTTTAACCCATAACCAAAAACTTTTATTAACATTCATTCGAGCAAGTTTATTCAGCAATATCTCATGGTCAACTAAATCAAAGGCTTTTTTGAAATCTACAAAGAGAGCATGAATACCTGATTTACCATGATAGGTATTATCGGTAGCATCAAACCACGGTTGTGTTATAGATATCAAAGTTGATGTATTGGAACGGCCATAAGTGAAACCATTTTGACTGGAACGTATTGTAATGTCCCTGTCATTCAGCTCGAGTTGTACCCTCTCCAGAATTTTTCCAATATGTGGTAAGACATACGATTTGCCGAAAGTCATTACTTAAGTCATTTGGTGGATATACTTTGGGCACAGGAGTATAATAAGGCCATGCTTGTAATGACTGGGATATTTGCACTGTTTAATGCTAGCTGTAATAATTTCATGGACTACCGGTGCTAGAATATAGGAGAATCGCTTGAGTAGCCACGCTTTAAGATGATTTAAGGCACTCTTGATCTGTCCTACACTAGATAAGGGTGATGGATAGTCTTTGAGAAGTATTTCAACTTCATCTAGTTGGGGACTAGTTGTTTCGTTAACGTTTTTCCATGGGACAACGAAAGATTTCTGCAGCTTTTCTGCTATGCGTCCTCTTTAGACAATTAATTCACAGTTAAACCATCCTGCTGAGTGTTTACTCCAGACAGAGCAAAGATGGCTTCGTACCATTTCGCAGGATTTCTTTTACTATGTGATATATATAGTCTTGTCAGGTTCGATTCCGGCAATATGTAGTTGTCTGATTATAATTTTGCATATGAGAAGTTTAGCTTTTCTCCTGTAGTGGCACTGGATCAGTTATGGGTGGCCAGTACTAACCCTCTAATGACCCTCTTCAAAGGCGTAGCCACAGGCGTGACTGGGGGAGGATTCCCCCCACTCTCCCTCAGTACCACCTTCGATGATGTTGGACGAGGGGACATGCACACAATATATTAACGCAGCTAGCAAATTTGATTCCATTTCCGGGATTCTATGAGACCCCCGCAATTTCTTGATGGCGTCATAAATCCCACCTTCACTTCTGTTTTGCTGGCTACGACACTATCCCTCCCCCTCATCTCTCCAGTACTAGAAAAGAAGCCTATAAATGATAGCTGTTAACATATAGAATAGTTCAATCTAATATCGAGAAGAACCTAGATTTAAACCACTGAAGAACTTTGTTACCCCCACTGAGATAAAAATGCTGTAAAGTGCTCCCACCACAATTCTAAGAGCCTTAGATGTAACCCTCCCTGCAGCTTTCAAAATGACAATACTTTAAGCAGATTTACACAATAATAAACATTCAACCACGAGTGCCCTCGACCTTTCATCTGCCCACGACCTTTCATGTGCCCACGACCTTTCATGTGAAATGCGTGGTGTAGAATGTTGTTCCTCGATTCAAAGAAACAATATCACTCTTTGTTGTGTCATTATATTACATGTGTTGGTATGTTTGTATATGGCAGAATATCGGCTTTGTTTCAGGTTTTAAAATTTCCTTCATATATTTTTAAAGTGTTAATGTAATGAAGAAATATCGTTATTATATAAACACTCCTTCAGAAGAAAACTCTTAAAATCGTGACATCTTTTATAGTTTCTTTCGTGTCATGTTTCTGGTCGAATATAATATGTCATATACATGTACTTGTGCAACATAAAACTAAACTAAACTAACTTTATTTATACTGGATAGCTCTATCAGTTCTAAACTGTTCTTCCTAGAGGTCCAGTAATTGTCATCCCTTATTGATCCAGTGTTACTACAGGAGGAAACCTAAACTAAACTAACTTTATTTATACTGGATAGCTCTATCAGTTCTAACGTCTTCTCCCTTAGAGGTCCAGTAAGGATCATCACTTATTGCTCAAATGTCACTACAGGAGGAAACCTTAACTAAACTAACTTTATTTATTGGATAGCTCTATCAGTTCTAATATATAGGGGTCCAGTAAGGGCCATCTCTTATTCGTTATTATTCTATTCTTCCCGAACAATCTAAAACAAATTAATTACATAATAGGTAAATAATTAGTTATTGCTATATGCTCTAAACTAATAATAAACACAAGATTGGGTGGATTCCACACCTCCCCCGAAGAAAGCCATTATGTTAAAGTGGCTCTTCATATAAGTGGTTAATTAGGGCGTTGGTGAAAATGGTATCACATGGTGTGTTCGATAGAAGAGCTGCTTGGGTAGACAGGGTGTGGGGTACATTTTTACAGAACTAAGACTAAACTGTAACTTTATTTATTTATACTGGATAGCTCTATCAGTTCTAAACTGTTCTCCCTAGAGGTCCAGTAAGGTTCATCTCTTATTGATTCAGTGTTACTACAGGAGGAAATCTAAACTAAACCTACTTTATTTATACTGGATAGCTCTATCAGTTCTAAACTGTTCTTCCTAGAGGTCCAGTAAGGATCATCTCTTATTGATCCAGTATCACTACAGGAGGAAACCTAAACTAAACTAACTTTATTTATACTGGATAGCTCCATCAGTTCTAAACTGTTCTTCCTAGAGGTCCAGTAAAGGCTCTTCCCTTATTGCTCCAGTATATTACTACCTGCATGAGAAAATCTGCATGTGGTGTTTGGGAGAGCGAGTAAACTCGAAGCACTCCTCACATGTGACTGGGGTGAAATTATGATTAAATTAGCCACATTAAATTAACTTGGTGTTAACCACAAAACAAAACCATTAAGCTTGTACTTGCTGTATCGAAATTTCTAGATAGTTAACCAATATAGACCCAATACTGGTTTGCATACCATAAATTCATGCGGTAATTTTAGTCGAAGTGCTGTGTGAAGACTGAAGTTCATGTCCTTGAGATTTTAAGTTCTAGATTGTTTTTGTAAACGGTTTTCTTTTTACAAGCAACGTAATTGTTTGCATGCATGGGTTTTTGTTACTCAAAATCGATAATTATAGTGATTGTAAGTGGAGCGGTGTTGCATGATGGAACAATGGTTAGCGTAATGTGTTTTTTCACTGCGCCAGCGGTTTAATTCCTACAACATACAGTTGTCTGATTATAGTTTCACCTCAGTCACATGCGAGAAGAATGCTTTCAAATACCGCAGGTTTTCTCCGGGTTTTGCGGTTTCCTTCTGTGTTTACCCTATAGACCAATTAGGGATGGCCCTTACTCTATAAGAAGAACAGTTTAGAACTGATAGAACTATCCAGTTTAAATAAGGTTAGTTTAGTTTAGGTTTCCTCCTGTAGTAACACTGGAGCATTAAGAGATGTCCCTTACTGGACCTCTAGGGAGAACAGTTTAGAACTGATAGAGTTATCCAGTTTAAATATGGTTAGTTTAGTTTAGGTTTCTCCCTGTAGTAACACTGGAGCATTAATATGGCCCTTACTGGACCTCTAGGGAGAACAGTTTAGAACTGATAGAGTTATCCAGTTTAAATATGGTTAGTTTAGTTTAGGTTTCTCCCTGTAGTAACACTGGAGCATTAATATGGCCCTTACTGGACCTCTAGAGAGAACAGTTTAGAACTGATAGAACTATTCAAGAATATATAAAGAAGTTTTTGTGCATGTGAGAAAGCAAGATTATTTCAAGTTTATGTTTTAAATAGTGCACGATAAGACAATCCATCCCAATATTTTCTTTCATGAAAGCAAATCTTTAGCACTCTACCGAAACTCGAAATCAATATTTTAATGACTGGGAAATGCTTCTATTAAAAAGCAATTTATAATGTTGTGAAAACATTATGAACATATAAACAACGGAAACGTGTTATAATGAGTTGAAGTGTTGGTTTTAAACCGTGTGTTGAGACGCCCTGCAACGCGGTCGTGGTTTACACTAGTTCTCACGACAGTTATTATGAAAACAGGTTCCTCTTGATGCGGATATATTTCACTCTATAGTATAGTAGTTACAATATATTTAATCAGGAAAATGTTTTTCGTTTTCAAAAAGAATCTTGAACTGAATATTATAAATCAGTTTAACTATACATATATAAAATTTTACAAGCAAATTTGGTGAAATGGTTCCATGCAAATCCTTAGAAAATTTTCAATTTTCCATGTAGCTACTGCTACTCTTTCCTATAGTAGATATTATAAGCTGAAACTTTGCACTTTTCGAGATATTACGTTTCTGTCTGATGTTCATTTTAACAGGAATGCTCGATTTAAGGTGATGTATAGGGTCACGTGACCAATTGTCGCAAAAGCGTATAGGCAACAAGTCGCGCGTGTAGACAACATTTTTCAGTGTCTTTAAACAGTTGACTCGTTTCAAATAACAAGAAAACAAAATATGCTATAGCTTAATCAAATGACAAATCTATTATGGCCATATGTAAACTGTTGATCAGATAATTATAGTATCAAATGTATAAACAGTTGAATACTTTTGTCTTTGGTCTTTGATATACGCGTACCAGTCTCATCTACAATCCTACATGTATGATTCAACCGTCAGTCCGTCTAGTTATCCTTACTGTTAAAATTCTTTCCAAATTTGACATGAAAGAGATTAGGTAAACTTAATTAAGATAGAATAATTGTTCATCCTCAAGAAACAAAATACGGGGGCCATGAAAAACACGCTTTCATCGAATGTACAACATCTGCTCACATGAGGACTTTAACACTATTTTTAACAGGTAATAATTAGTTCGCAAGTTCATCCTTTGTATAACATTCCTTTGATGTTACATCAATATCAGACAAAAATTTGAACCAGTAAAACCGCAAAAAATATCACAGACAACAATGAAACTACCGTATCTTATAGCTTTCGGGCAGCAACAACTATTTTATACGCCCAATGCTTGTAACTATATATCCTTAAAACAAACAACATACAATTTTTATAGATCAAAACATATAATTATGTCGTCATATTTTATGTATACACTTAAGAAATATGCAATGGCAAGAACTACTTAACATCGCGGATGTGTCTTAGCTATATAATCTACAATATAAATCATAACTTTAAACAATCTCAAAGTATTTTATTGCCAGTTAAGAGTAATAAGTTATCTTTGTATTTGCTTTACAGTCAAATTGTTACTACAACAAACGGAAGACGTTTTCGTAAACAAAATCGTAAAACCAGAATAATTTATACACCTGCATGTATTAAGACTTAAGTATTATATATTATATATATATACTGGATAGCTCTATCAGTTCTAAACTGCTCTCCCTAGAGGTACTACAGAAGGAAACCTAAACTAAACTAACTATATTTATACTGGATAGCTCTATCAGTTCTAAACTGCTCTCCCTGGAGATCCAGTAAGGGTCATCTCTTATTGAACCAGTGTTACTACAGGAGGAAACCTAAACTAAACTAACTTTATTTATACTGGATAGCTCTATCAGTTCTAAACTGCTCTCCCTACTGAGAGATCCAGTAAGAGTCATCTCTTATTGATCCAGTGTTACTACAGGAGGAAACCTAAACTAAACTATAACTTTATTTATACTGGATAGCTCTATCAGTTCTAAACTGTTCTTTATAGAGGTTCAGTAAGAACATCCCTTATTGATCCAGTGTTACTACAGGAGGAAACCAAAACTAAACTAACTTTATTTATACTGGATAGCTCTATCAGTTCTAAACTGTTCTTCCTAGAGGTCCAGTAAGGGTTATCCCTTATTGGTCCAGTGTTACTACAGGAAGTCCAACCACCTTTCTTTGTTAAAATTCGTGAAAGTTTGCTTGTTATTATTGGTAATTATAGCTAACCATCTATAGAGTTTCATGAAAAGTTTGTCTTTGGATAGTTTGAAAGTTCTTTTGTTTCCTAAGCTAAAGTATGTCTCTATATCATTGTCATAGTACTGCAATTAAAGGCTTAAGAATCTCATTTGAATCACTTCTGTAATTTGTGCAGTTATTAACTAAGAATTGATGACCAGGCCGATATAATTGATTGCTTGTGTAACGATGTCGTCAAGTGAATGAACCAAACATTGAAAGATTTTTAACTTATTCTTATAGAAATCATATTTTCATAGCAAAAACTCAACGCTAAAGATTGTTAACATCGAGTCCACTATAAAGGCCAACGCAATTTTGGACACAGAGCGATGTTATCTAGGTAATAAGAATCATTCGCAGATAATTTGTGAGCCGGCATGAATCTCGGTTTACTTTACCGATATTTTTCTTTTGCTAAACATGCCCAGAAGGCAACAAAGAAATGAATGAGAATGATAATATCGGTGGAGTGAAACGCGGGCCATGTTCACTGTTTTTCTGTGCGTGCATTTCTACATAACATGGCTCTGTGCAGAAATTGCGTTGCAAGTTGCGGAAAAAATTGCCCAGCATGTGTAACATCATGGCCTTGAGGAGAGCAGAAAGCAAGAAATTCAAATCTACATTTAAGCCAACATTTCTACTTGATGCATGGCGCAGATTTTCAACTCTATTTCAAAGCAATGAAGAGGGGCATAAAATCTTCTTTAAATGCATGAAAACATTTTCGTATTAATTCTGACATTGTCAGGAACAACGAAAAAATAGACACGCACTGCGTACATGTGGCTAGCCTTATCTAAAATCTGAGTTTCCTGATGAACTTTGTCATACGAAATAAGATCTATCTACATGCTCTATATAAAGCAATATTTCCTCAACAAATAATAACAGACCTGAACCTCTAGGGAGATTAGTTAAGAACTGATAGAGGTCATAGAGCTATCAAGTATAAATAAAGTTAGTTTAGTTTAGGTTTCCTCCTGTAGTATAACACTGGGCCTATAAGGGATGATCCTTACTGGACCTCTAGGAAGAACAGTTTAGAACTGATAGAGCTATCAAGTATAAATAAAGTTAGTTTAGTTTAGGTTTCCTCCTGTAGTCATAAATAAAGTTAGTTTAGTTTAGGTTTCCTCCTGTAGTAACACTGGGCCTATAAGGGATGATCCTTACTGGACCTCTAGGAAGAACAGTTTAGAACTGATAGAGCTATCAAGTATAAATAAAGTTAGTTTAGTTCAGATTTCCTCCTGTAGTAACATTGATGGAATCAGGGATGACCCTTATACACAACCTCTAGAGAGAACAGTTTAGAACTGATAGAAATTCAGTTTAGTATAGAATTAGCATGAAAATTACTAAAAACGGCCTACATTTGTTTTTAATTCCCAAACATCATCTAACACTAACTACACATGTATACATCTTTGTCTTGTGCGTTTGTTAGAGAGCCGTGTATTGTTTACTTAATAATAAAACATTGTGACATCTCATTAGCGCAAATAAATATACAATAATATTATAAATAATAAATTTAGGATGCCCTGTGATTGCGGGATGCCGCCGAGACAAAACATCTAGACTCTGAGGCGATTTTCGCTACTAAATTAGGGGAAATTAGATGAGAACCAAGCATATGGAAATTCCCGTTTCTTAAAAGCTTCTCTATACAATTTAGTTTGGTCTATTTTCACGAAAGTGGCCAAGGTGTTAATTTGAAACGTTATCAGTTGTGTGCCAACATTGAGGTGTTGCTTGGAATATAATGATGATAATTGCAAATGTTTACTTATATTCATTAACGCTTAATAAATTAAAAAGCAATACATTCAAATCAGGCCACTTTGACCTTCGTTTGGCTTCTATTCAAACCACTGAATGATACAGGAGCCAGTTCGTTTAATGAATGACACCTTGGACTTGGGCTTGGGAATTATAACCTGTCCCTATAAACTCATTGAATCTTAAAATTGCAGTTGAATCATATAACTTAGCTGAAAGTATAGAAGATTTAAATGTGCGTTTCAATAAAGTATTCAACTATTCAATCATCCATTTGTATTTTACATAATATATATCATTTTAGAGCTGTGTTTTAAATAATTTTATACTGTTATATTTTGTCTTCTTTTTTGCATAGTCAAATCACTGTACTGCATGTATAGAAAACACGATGGACGATTGAACAGTTAAATACTTTGATAGGCATATTTTAAATCTTCCACCAGTCTGATTAAATTGAAATTGATCTCGAACCAGAATGCATCATTTGGATACGCAGTGGACAATACAACTGGCGTTAAAAAGCGTTATATTATTAATATTTTTAGGCGTATCGATTTTTAGGCAGATTTAGCAATCTATACGCAGCTATTATCCAGCTTGTAAAATTCAAATTAGTATTTTATTTCTGTATGTGTTTAGGGTAGCCCAAAACTCAACGGGATATTTTCTTGTGGCATATTAAATTCGCTGTTGTTATCCACTATATAATTGACCCCATATTGAGTTCGTTCTTTCAACCAAAATTGCCCTCAAATAATTCTGCTTGGAAAACAAATATTAAAAGCGAGTTTGTTTGTAAAGTATAGTGAGAGAAATTAGCGCAAATTTGTCGTCCAACCTCGCCACAAGCTATTGACCGGACAAAAACAAGATGGCTGCTCATTAATTATGTGTACAACTCTTTGCAAATGGATAGCGAATTCTACAAACAAAAATGAACTAAACTAACTTTATTTATACTGGATAGTTCGATCAGTTCTATAGTGGTCCAGTAAGGGCAATCGCTTATTGCTGCGGTGTTAGAGAAGGAGGAACCTAAACTGAGCTAACTTAACTAAACTATACTGGATAGCTCTATCAGTTCTAAACTGTTCTCCCTAGAGGTCCAGTAAGAGCCATCTCTTATTGATCCAGTGTTACTACAGGAGGAAACATAAACTGAACTTACTGTATTTATACTGGATAGCTCTATCAGTTCTAAACTGTTCTCCCTAGAGGTCCAGTAAGAGTCCTCTCTTATTGATCCAGTGTTACTACAGGAGGAAACCTAAACTAAACTAACTTTATTTATACTGGATAGCTCTATCAGCTCTAAACTGTTCTCCCTAGAGGTCCAGTAAGGGACATCCCTTATTGATCCAGTGTTATACTACAGGAGGAAACCAAAACTAAACTAACTTTATTTACACTGGATAGCTCTATCAGTTCTAAACTGTTCTCTCTAGAGGTTCAGTAAGGGCCATCTCATATTGTTCAGTCTTACTGTAGGAGAAAACCTGCGATGTTTGATAGGGTTAAACTTGAAGCATTCTTCTCACATTTTACTGAGGAGAAATTATAATCAGACATCTGCATATTGTAGGAATCAAACCTCGGTCACAGATTGTAGCACCATGAACATGCACCCTTTGAATAGCTTTATATTGCTTTATATGCTTTTCATGTATTTGTAGGTGTCAGTGATGATGGAAAAAATTAAAGCAAAAGCCTGGCTGCAAATTTCGAGTCCTGCGGAGTATGTATATATAATATTAATGCTACAAACTAGATAGACTTTTACCACAGTAAATCGTAAGGTCAAGGTAGATACCCCGGTGATATCTATTGTAAAACAATTATAATGATCCTCGTTTATTCATAATTTAGAAGTTTATAATTTTATTTTTAGTCGCTATCCAATACTGCCGCGTCCCTAAATATTCATCAGCCCGTAATGTTTCGATCTACGCGCAGAGAAATAATTGATGTAGAATAAATACTCGCGATAACGCAAATATAAGCCACACAACTCTTTTTCCGTTTAACCAAAATAATTTGAATGATCTTGTAGTACTCATTGTCTCAACCAAACAAATTTCAGTATTTTTTCAATTGATTTCTAAGCTCGATTCCTGCAATATGCATTTTTCTCTCATAATTTCACCTCAGTCACATGTGAGAAGAGTGCTTCCAGTTTGACTCTACAAAACCTCGCAGGTTTTTTCTGGGTGCTCCCGTAGTAATATAGTGGTCCTATACAAGGAGAAGGCCGCGTTAATAGATATCTAGAGAGAACAGTTTAGAACTGGTAGAGTTCTCCATGCATATGCTTGCCGCGCATTCAGGATTTTATCCATGTGACTACAATTTTAATTTAGATTTTATACAAATATTTATTCTAGTTCCCTTGAACCAGAATTTCATGAAAGAAAAGCAGGAAACGTGGTAGAACCACGACAATGGTCGAAGCCAGGTATATATAAACGTAGTTTTTGTATATTTTATTTAAGAAATTGGTAATATATCACACACATAACTACCCATATCGAATCCAGCCTCGTTCCCCTGCAGACTCGTTCCTGGATGTAGCGAAACTATAAAGTTTTGAGGGTGCAGACCATAGATGCGACCAACTTCTTCTACGAAGTATGTCGTGATGATGTCAGGAATGAAAGACAAAATTTTAAACAAAGATGAATTGAATGATGCCGCATAGGTTGCCAATGACAGTCATTGCATAATATTACAACGTCACTATGTCACGTCCACGCACCTATATAGCACTGCGAATTTCCCACCAAAATTGCGTCACATTCCGCACAATAATAACACAAACCACGCCGAAACCATTTATATGAGTAGACAAAGGAAATACCACTTAATGCTTGCATGTTTCTAGCTGACAGACAGCGGATATAAATAATCACTTATCCGGTTGTCAAAAGGCTTTAAACTGTTTGCCCTCCCCTCACACGCAATGCAAATGTACTCTGTCACTTCTTGAGCACCACTAGGCTTTGAACTGTTTATACCGGCCATGATTTTGGCTCAGGTTAGGAATAATTGAGGCTATGAGTTGAGTGCCTTTTACCGGTTTATTAAGGGTTTAAATATCTATTTAGAATATATTTATTATAGTAACTGTATGACCGTCTTACATATTTGGCCTTCGCTCAAAAATGCACGGTTTTTTATTCTTAATTCTTTTGGCTTTGTATGTGTGAAATAAAATGACTGCGCTTACTATGGTTTATGAACTTTCATATGATAAATTCTGCGTTTTGATAGTCCATATATAAATGTGCGTCATTCTATATCTATCCTCAAAATGCTTCGACGCGAGTTTTAAAACTTGTTTATTCGTAGGCCTACATGGAAACGACTTGTAAGGTTCTATTAATTTGCGTGATTGGTTAGGTAGCTAGGGGGACCTGGTTAGCCAATGAGAATATCGAATTCACCTACAATGACGTAAATGTGTTGGCAATTTCATTTCGATGAAGGACCATGTGTGATGATAGAAAACATATTTTATTCGTTTGATTTCATATATCTTAAAAAGTCTATCTTATGTATGTCGTATAACGAAATTGGGGTGCAATTATGCTTTCTTTGCATAGGGTGTGGCGTTTGCATAAAACATTTTTGTACTTCAAATTAGGGCTTTACGTTAAGTATATATCAAATGAATACATGTTGAATACGTTGTTCCATGCAGTGTAGGTAGCGATAGACGATATGCTTGAGTGTTTGTATATGATCGAACTACCTGAAAATATATAACAAGAACGTTTCCAGCGAAGGCCCTTCCAGACGAAAAAGATCAACCCAAACTATAGAACGTGCACACAAATGGTTTCATCTCAATGGTTGCTATCAGTTCGGAATCTTTAAAGTATAATATATACTTCCTCGATCAGTATAATTCCTTAAAGTTAATTGGATTGTGGGATTATACTGTAGGCAGATTATAAATATTGGGTGATCTACTTTAAGTGATTGGGAAATAGCCAAGAGTCGTCACTGGACTTATTGTACTAGTTTATGGAATAGATTTTATGCTGTGATGTGTTTTTTCAATGTTATTGGCATGTTGTCCATGACTTTAGGGTAGCACAAATTATAAGTTATAGAGTTCAAATGCATATACTAAGGTTGATTTGCACATATTTCTACTTATTTACAAAAACTTTTACTTATAAGTGTCGAAGTATTATAACTATATAGTTAATTGGAAATTTGTGATATTATATATGTATGTTATTTTTATGTTTTCATGGTGATAAACTATGTATTTTTTGTTTTGATTGAATTTCCTTGTTTTAATGTATATCACAAAGTATAAATGTATATACTCGAGGTATCTTTTAGTACGAACTTGTATGTATTATAATATGTACAAAATCAAAGGTTATAAAGTTTAATGTACAGATAAAGGCTTATAGAGAATTCCTAATATTCTATATTTAAAATTATGTTTACACATGCAAGCTATTTATCTAAATTGTAGGCTATTTCATTTCTTTCATTTCATATACATAAGAAAAAATCCTTGTATATTAATATATAATACTGTATATTTTACAGTGAAAACACGAATCTCATATAGGCATCTTATATACTATTCAGAATATTCAATAAATATCTTGTTTTTTTCTAACTATCCGAGCTAAAAATCTTCATATGTAAATATTTTATGATTAACACCCATGGCCAAGCATCTTGCTCTGCGTTTAAAACCAGCCATATATGCACTCCTTTAGTCATAACATTAAACCCCATATAGGCATATCGACGCTATTTAGAGTTCAAACTGCGGGTATGCTAATACAAATTCAATAATCTAATCAAAAGAAAGCAAGACTTGAAATGATAGGCGTCTGAATGGCCGACAAAACTATAAAACCCATATTTAAGGATTAATGATTCTTTCTATATGTAATTGTTCCATAATGATTTTGACCTTCCTTAGAAAATCTTAGCTATATCATACCCACCTGCATGTCCGCCTGATCGTTGATGATAATTTTGCCTTAGTGGCATTTGAGAAGAGTGCTTCCAGTTCGTTTCTATACCCGAAACTCCGAAGGTTCGTATGTGTACTCCAGTGCACTCCTGTAATAACACTGGATCATTGGATAGCTGCAATAACGAATGACTCTTACTGGTCCTCTAGGAAGAACAGTTTAGAACTGATAGAGCTATCCAGTATAAACAAAGTTAGTTTAGGTTTGGTTTACTCATGTAATAACACTGGATAGCAATAATAGGAAGAACAGTTTAGAACTGATTTATGATGTATGAATGAATATAAAGTTAGCTCTTACAATGCATGGCTAAATTCAGGAACTTGGACAATGGCATGCAGTCAATGCCTAATACAAAATGAAAAATATAACTTTGTATTTGTAAAGTATTGCTCAAACTGCATTAGAACACGAGTATAGATATATACTTATAAAATCAAAACAGTATAGTTTAACAAATCAGCTTTAAATTACAGTTTTCAATTACAAGCTGACCAATATCATGCACTATTCAATGTATGTATGTGCAGTGAGTAGAATTAAATTATATAGATACGAAGCATAATATGTATTTGAAAATCGTTATGAGTATATGTTTATGACTTATGTACATTTATCAGAATTGAAAGATATAAATTGAGGATTTCCAACAAGATAAAGTAGCTTTATTTACATAAATTGACGACTATAACTGCATTTTTGGTTTTGTTGAAGTGAGCCTATAATATGTTGTTCACGATCAAACGTCGTGCCATGCATTCATGGATGAAGAAAAAACAATCTTTTCTAGTTTCAACAGTGGGATATCTTGTTCCAAGTACAAGATATTCTTCTTCACTTTGCTTTGTACATAAGTTGAAGAATCTTTGTATGTTCGTTTGTTGAAGTTGTACATATACTTTTCCAACCAAAAGGTTTTACCCATATTATAGATAGGGCACAATAACCTGGGCTTCAACAGTTCCTGATGCAACAACATGCAAGATTATACTAAGTAAAATATATTCTTCTTCACCTATAAGTTTGGACATAAATTGAAGAATAACTCTTTTATCTATCAGTTGTTGAAGTTGCTATATATACTGCTCACGACCAAATATGTTGGCAACTAAGAGTATATTGTCTGTTAAGTTAAACCCTTGATCAAGCAGCAACGTTATATATAGCTGTCTTGGTTCCAGCAACTGTGAAAATATATCCGCTTTAATTTTATTCTTCATATTTACCTGTGCATGTATACAAATTGAAGAATAACTTTTCATATATTCGCTTCGTTTATCTCTGCCATATTTGGTATAGAGTGATAGGTTTATCGTTTACGATATTAAGAGTTGAACCGGCTTGATATATATAAACAAATCTCGCTAGAAAAAGGTTTTTATCACACACAGGTATACTTGTTTTTGTACATTAAAACGGCTCATGATGGAACATATAATTGATGAAGTTAGAGCTTTTATCGTCTAAGACCAGCTAAAGTCGAACTCATGCATATATACTGATATAGTTGTACAACGAACAAAACATATATATTCTTGTATGCAGATGATAGCATGCATGACATGGCTATTTTGTGTATATATTTGAAAGTCCGATATGAGTATTTATGACTTATGTACATTTACCAGAATTGAAAGATATATAAATTGAGGATTTCCAACAAAATAAAGTATATAAGAATGGGGGAAAAGTCAAAAGGTTCAATTGGTATTGTTGATTTACTGTGATATATTCTTCTTCAGTCACCTTTGTATACATAAATTGAAGGTTTTCGTCACAACAATGAGGTTCAAGTTAGCCTATACTATATACATGTTCATGCAGGATATTTAACACGCGCGGACATACATAGGCGACTTAAGTTTGTTGTTGTGTCTTAAATTCAATTGTTTGAATCCTGTATTATAGTGGCTTAAGCCTATTATAATTGAGTTTGAAAATAGACAAATTTTCCCCTCTGTGGTTTAAATCTAGTTAGTTAAATTAGCTGTCTTGAGCCTTCCTGTCCAGACGGTTATTCCACATTTCCCCTGCACGCATCAGTATAATATGCAATTTATATATTTCTTCATTTATTGGTGAATGTGTTTCAGTAAGCGTCATGGGTTGGTCAACTTCAGAAATGTTGACATGCACCTACACTATACATCTCTCTCCTATATATTTGTCACCAAATATATACAATGAAACATATATTCACATTATCTCGCTCTGAAAATTGTCTCTTGCATAACCGCCATCTAAGGCAATTTTATGAAATACTGTATTTAAGTGTGAATAGTTGGGAACTGAATAATTTGACTGCAGATTCATGTTCCTATATGGCTTTATTTACATTTTCGTTTAGTTCATTTATATCCTTTTTGCTTTGCTCTGTTTTGTTTAATACTTATATATAGTCATTGAACCTATATCGCAAACAATTTTAGTATATTCTCAATATTGTCATGCAATAACTAATATCTTCTTAAAACATAAACACTTAAAACAACCAGCTGATATTAAAAAGATATTCTTATATACATAGCTTGTTGTACATTGATTTTAAGTAAACGACGAACTCTAATTTAAAACGAAATATGATTATTATCATTACAGAGTGATTCATCTAATATCGTTTTTAAACATACATCATTTTGAATATTGATATATAATTATTCTTATGGACAAATTTAAGTCAGTTAAATTTCACTAAAAACTTGATACCTTTTTGAAAACTTTGCCAAAAGAGTAGATATATTGTAATCCATCTTTCGTGCAGGGAATAACGTTTTGTGCCGGGTCATAAAACTATACCCCAGCGGTGGGATTAGAGTTGTCGTTTTTAAAACACTCAGGAAGCAATTTAAAAATGAAACGACAACTACAGGACAGCTGTTAATTATGTGTAAATAACCCTTCATTACAAAGAAAACTACACAAGATTACCGAATCCAATATTTCGCAAATTATCCTAGATTTAAACCTTCAGGAGTCCACAAACTTGATCAAGCTTGAGACAAGCTTAGGTGTGTGAAATACTATCAAATATACTTAGAAACCCCGATGCTTTGAGCCTTTGATTTTTGACTTTCGCTCTAACCATGACATAAGCTTGTTTGCGGTTTTCAAATTTGTTTTAAAAACGGAAAATATAACTCAAATTAAAATCCCAGCATGACAAAGGCCACTGTGTTTTCGCGTTCTTCTATAGATAATTTATAAGATGGTTAAATTAGGTAGACAAATTTATCAGCAAACAAGGTGGTCACTTGGGTATAATCTATGTTTATTTATCTTAAGTTTTTGAACAAACATATTGTGTTGACTTGCTATACTAATTACATTTAGATATATCTAAGAGTATATCACAACTATATACCATATTTTCTATATACAAATTTATTATGTTTCAATTTTGATACATATATTTCTATAATACGCGCGCATCCATTTCTGTCGCGTGTCTTTATGTAGTATTCGCGTTGAATAAGCCCATTTATTTAACACTAATTTGACACTAAGCTAAATAAATATGTGACGGGGGCAAGATTAATCTACTTTAACTTAGTGTTTGCACTATACAGATTGTGATCTTTGAGTATGTTTACCAAGGCTTTTGTACAAACAGGATATAAGACCATGCTCTTGAAAAACGACTCACTCACAAGGTTTACTTCTATTAATTTTATTCAAGTCCAGCTTGAAGCAATAATGCTATGGATGGCTTATAAATATTGTAACCTCGACACAAGCTTTAAGACCCTAAAGACCTTAGCTTTGAATTCAAAAACCAGTAAACATATGTTTGAAAAGTGAAAGTTTATATGCAACAAAATTGTAATCAGTTGTCCGCGCGATAGTTACTCGTAATTACTCCTACAGACGTGTGAAATGAATACAGGGTTGGAGTAATTTAGACCGAATTTAAATGTACTGAGTTTGAATTCTTCTGTCTCTAAGGAAAGCAGATGAAAGGAATTAGTGTTCCATATGCAACTACTTTCTCAGATGATCAGATAAAATCTAAACACTAGCTAAAGCCTGATGCTTTTGTTGAAATTTTCTTTACAAATATGTTCACTGGCTTCTGATGTAAAGCGGATACAATTTCCTACAGTTTGCCGTGGTTTTCGTCAGAACTACTTGAAAAAGATTAAAACAGTTTCGTTTCGAACGAAGATCTTTCCTCAGGAGGTTTGTAGAGCAGTTTAACTTGCAGTGTCAGTTTTAATTTTTTTCTTCAGGTAGTTTAGACACGGACCACTACAGCCTATTGTAGAATACTAACACCCACGTTTGAGATGTCATTCCTTAAAATATAGTTTGTCCATAAATACGTCCTCTATTATAATACTATCATTAACATATAATGTTCATCAAAGTTCTAAGTTAGACTTTGAAATTGCGCTTTCAGTTTTTTCCAAGTCTCATGCCAGCTTTCGGTTGGGATTTCACTGTTCGAAGCTAACACGATGGGGTAGGATAAGGAATGACTTGCTGGCGTAGCCGTGTAAGGTTGTCCTGGTGTATACCCCGCTCGAAGCAGCGCGGATTGGCAAATTGTTCCAGACGTAGCGTATTCGACAGGACTCTGAAGCCCGCTTGCTAGAGGGACTCTGGGAGAGAGCAAGCTGTCTATACCGAAATTGTTCTTTCGTACGCAGTTGGGTAGATTGAATGGAGTTAGGTAATACGGTTGTAGGTAGGGATCAGCTGAGCGATAGTTCAAGAAAGCATGCTGCTGGAATGGAACAGCCCCATAACGCGTACATAACCCTGAATGATTTTTCCTAACTCGACGTCTTGCCCTTCTTCGACGAAAATCACCGTTTGCAAAGTCTTCTAAGTTCGCTGGGTGCACGGCCCAGTAGTTCCCTTTGCCGTTTTCGCTGCGTCCCGCTTTGATGAAGCATTCGTTTAGCGAGAGGTTATGTCTGATGCTATTCCGCCAGCTTTTGTCTTTGCTGCGATAGTAAGGATAATTCTCTGAAATATAGTTGTAAATATCGCCCAGAAGGACTTTTTTGCTAGGTTTACTGAGTATAGCCATGGCAATGAGAGCGATATAAGAGTGCGAGGGCTTCGTATCCGCATCAGAATTCTCTGCTTTCGTCGATGTTGCTTCGAGTTTTGGGGATTTTACCTCGGATTTGGTGGAGTCCATCTCTTCTTCGTTAAGGTTTGACATTTTCATATTATTTGTGTTTGTTTCATCTTGTTTGTGATCCAATTTTGTCACAAAGTGTTGATCTTCGCCCGTCATAACTTGAGTCCAATCACTCATCTTTTTAATAACGCTTGTATTTGCGAATTCGCTTTCTACTCTTCTCGAATCCACGTTTGTGTTCGGTGGGAAAACAGTCATAACTCTAGAAGGTTTTTTTGCCTAAGGTCTTTCTTCGGAGAAGCGTTGCGCTGATATGTGGCTTGATGCTTTAAACGCAGCGTAATTTATAGCCAGCATAATTAGTAAGCTGTGTGGGGCGTAGAAACCAATTGAAATGTTCCTAGCAGGAAATCATTTAGCCAATTATGACATATTGAAAATAAACTCATTGTGTACTGCAATCCCCCGCTATATAGCTCTGGGGCCAAAGGGGGCAAAGTTAGAATATTGTTGTAGGAACCCCCCGATGTTTTGTTGTACTAAATTCACAGTTTTTTGAGGTTTTGATTTGATTTAATTTTGATCACATCTTTGTCAAAACTCTTTGTGTGTCGTTCGTATTGTTCTTTCGTCTTTCATGGAGCTATCAGGTCAATTATAATTTCCCGCCTAGGCCTTGCCATAGGATATGGCCACACAGCGTGAATAAAATTCGAGATTATAAGTGCGTCAGCTTTTTATAATGATTGACTACCACAAACAATGTAAAAGTATAAGAACTCCTAACTCAGAATATAAAAACTAGCAATGATTAGGTGCCCACTAAAGGAACAAAAATGATCAAATTGATTCACAAGACAAATTTTTACTTCAGAATATACAAATTGTACAAAAAATAACATATCGTGCTTTATATAAAGGATTATAACTCAAGTTTAATCTTGTTGACTTTCATATAGATTATTTTTGTCTTCGCTCGAGTGGACAATTCGCTTGTTGTTAAACATGCAATAAGACGGTCGTTAAATATTCTCCGTAAATTTAAAGGGTAAATATTTCAGAACTCGCAGCCAATGTTTGCAGAACATTGTACTCTATAACCCTATTTAGTGTTAGCTCACAATATTAAATACATGGATTTTTCTATGCAGGAGATTTTACGATCAAATCAATTATGTTGGTCGACAAAAATGGAATATATTTTACCTTTTAATTAAGAGGTTACCAAAAATATTTAAGAACTTTTAAGCTTTTTGCTATTTTAAGTCAAAATTAAGGTACAATGCATATAATTTGTGAAGCTAGATTTCGGATTGATGTTCAATCTTGTAAAAACTATATGTTCCATGTAAATTTGTGTATTGCTAACATTGATTAAACCTAAACTAAACTAACTATTTATACTGGATAGCTCTATCAGTTCTAAACTGTTCTCCCTAGAGGTCCAGTAAGGGTCATCCCTTATTGATCCAGTGTTACTACAGGAGGAAACCTAAACTAACCTAACATTATTTATACTGGATAGCTCTATCAGTTCTAAACTGTTCTCCCTAGAGGTCCAGTAAGAGCCATCTCTTATTAGTCCAGTGTTACTACAGTAGGAAACCTAAATGATCCAGTGTTACTACAGGAGGAAACCTAAACTAAGCTAACTTTATTTATACTGGATAGCTCTATCAGTTCTAAACTGTTCTTCCTAGAGGTCCAGTAAGGGCCATCTCTTATTAGTCCAGTGTTACTACAGGAGGACACGTAAACTAAGAGGTCCAGTAAGGGCCATCTCTTATTAGTCCAGTGTTACTACAGGAGGAAACCTAAACTAAGCTAACTTTATTTATACTGGATAGCTCTATCAGTTCTAAACTGTTCTTCCTAGAGGTCCAGTAAGGGCCATCTCTTATTAGTCCAGTGTTACTACAGGAGGAAACCTAAACTAAGCTAACTTTATTTATACTGGATAGCTCTATCAGTTCTAAACTGTTCTTCCTAGAGGTCCAGTAAGGGCCATCTCTTATTGATCCAGTGTTACTACAGGAGGAAACCTAAACTAAGCTAACTTTATTTATACTGGATAGCTCTATCAGTTCTAAACTGTTCTCTCTAGAGGTCCAGTAAGGGCCATTCCTTATAAGTCCAGTATTTCTTCAACATGAAAAACCGGACAAGACAGAGGGTGTTTGGTTGAGCTCGTCAAACTAGCAGCACTCTACAGTCTCTGACAACAACAACATTACAGCAATGGAACCCCTGTCACGTGCAGAGGGTGAAAAGGCACATGCACTGTCCTACCAGCACCCCCATTGTCCCACCAGCACCCCTATTGTAGCATTTAACATAATGTGTTTGGTTGATAAGAACTGTATGGGTTTTTGTATTTTTTGTACATTTGAATCACAATAATGCGATGAAGTCTTGTAACCGGACGTTTTTCAATTTGTGTAAACGAGTTGTTGTTATAGCTTGATATTGTCAGTGTATTTCTGATGTAATTATAATGTTAAGTTCCGCTGGAACGGTGATCTTAATTATTTTATATATCGTTAGATACTTAACTTAAGTTGATCTTAATGTTTACATAAAAGTTATGTGATACAATATTGAATAGTTTTGGTCGCGTTACCTAGGGATATTTTCGAGTAGTGTGATTGCTGTCGCGCATTAGAGATATGGAGAAGATGAATGAATTGAAAGGGGGTGGGTGGGGAGAAGGGGGTGATCAGCTGATCGCCAACTTTCGGTTATTCTTTGACCTTGTTTCGATTGTGTGACCCGTTAGGTGTGTAATTGCATGTAATTTTCTCCTTTGTGATTGATCATACAGGAATTGATTCCTGCAATATGCAGTTGTCTGATTATAGTTTGCATCAGTCACATGTGAGAAGAGTGCTTCCAGTTCGATTCTACCAAACACCACAGGTTTTCTCCAGGTACTCCGGTTTCCTCCTGTAATAACACTGGAACAATAATGGATTGCAATTACTGTGCCTCTAGGGAGAGCAGTTTAGAACTGATAGTGCTATCCAGTATAAATAAAGCCAGCTTAGTTCAGGTTTCCTCCTGTAGTAACACTGGACTAGCAGAAGGGAGAACGGTGCAATATAACAAATAACTATATACTGATTAAAAACCTCAATTTCATATCCTAACTATACTGAAATTGTAAAACACATAAAGAAATGATTTCCATACATAGTATTGACAGATTTGGTAATGACAAAGTACCCTGTGCCCACTGACAAACCAAATTCGTGAATATAGGTCATAAAATGTAATTTCAAAGAGGAGCTCTATGAATTGCGGATGTCTGAAACGAGCTAGAAGTCCTAAATGACCTTAAAGGGGTGGAGATACATTGTTCTAGCTTGAAATGGAGTTACCATGCCTGTATCAGTATATAAATATGGCATAATATATCCTGTTTCCACTGTAAACAACACCGTAATGACATGTATCTAGGAAAATATTAGCGAGTACTCCCTATTGGATGGACTTGTTATAGAGATCCCTTGTTACTAAGGAACTTTTAAAGGTACGTCGTATAAAACAACGCTCAATCTGTGTATATAGAAACACTTCCATGCTTTCAAGCAAAACGTTTGACCCGTAGGCCATGCAGAGTCATGGTCAGTGTAAATAATAGCATGTAGACTGCAGATTACATTCATATTTCATCTCTAACTTTCGAGCTACTTCAGTGGCTGATCACATAATTTATTGTGCTTATGTACATTATATTTTCTTAACCTATACAAGTTATTAGTTACTATTGTGATATAGTTGTCGTAATCTTTTTTATCCTGACCTACCGCCATACCCTTTCGACTTTCTTGGGGGAGGAAGCTTGAGTCCCTAGCGAAAACGTTAACCTATGCAATCTTCGACAGAGCGTTGACTGACTCCCGTACACACGTAAAAATGCACAAGTTGTAGCAAACCGACTTGAACTATGCACTGCTGTTTCAACAACTTGTTATCAGGATGTGTTTGCACTGCTTGTTCCCAGCTTGTTGACAACTTGCCATACAAGGTTGTTGACTCAACAGACTTGTTACAAGTTGTCCCAACAACTTATTATCGTCCTGCAATTCAACATTTACTTGTTAACAAGTTGTGAGTGACAGCCTTGCAGTAACATGATAAAATGACAACATTGTAACGACTTTTTGAAAAGCTTGCTACAAGTCTGTTGCGAACACATCTTGTTGACAAGATGTGAGATTTTACGTGGGTAGAAATAAGTGAGAAGAACAGCTGCACCCACAATCTCAGAGGTGAAAGGCACTTGCTTTGATGTATACGCCACAAAAATTCTTTCTTATACGTCCATAATGCCTTGGTTTCAAATAAGAATTTCTAGATATGAGATTACGTTCTATATATTTACAAATCCATTGCATTCACAGAAGATAGTTATGCTCGAGGGTTTCCACGTGAGGATTTCGAGCGAAGGCCCATTCAAGATAGACTAGAGATAGTCATAGTAGTTTTAAAGGGTTCTGCGTGTGTACAATAAACTGTCGTGGTTTGTGTCTGAACTATACCTGAAAAAGATTAGAAACACTTCGAAACAAACCGTTTTGAGCGAAGCCCTATAATGAAAGGTCTTTATTCCAAACGTCGAAATGTCTATAATCTTTTTCACGAAGTCAGGTTTGTTCATATCATGGATCAGAATTTTTCGCGAGAGCTATAGTTGAATTAGAGAAAAGAAACATATTCGGTATTAAGACACATAATATATCATCTGGAGCCAGTTGTATGAAAAAGTAGCTAAAGTTAACTACAGTTAATTAGTGCGAAAAAGTTAACCAATTAGAATAGCTTATTTTAGACTTAACTACTATTTAACTACAAAACCGGTAGTTGAATATAGTTAAGAGTTTTATATAACCAGCCCCAGTTAAATAAAGGTCACACTAATGGTCAAGCAGTGCAGAAATACATCATCCATAATAGATCCTGCGTAAGAGAAAATGAAACAAGAAAACTGTTATTTTTGAAAAGGATTACATGTTTATAACATCCTGTTAGGTACATTATGTTACTGTTATTCATGCCCTTGTATTAACCCCGGAATCATGTTAGTTTGTTCAAGGGCGTATGCTGATAGCAAATTTATGACCCATTACAAGAAGTTCACATCGTTTAAACTTATTAAAAACTCATTAAGATGATTAAGTTGTAGTTTGTAATTTGTAGTTGAACATATAAGGTAAAATCAAATTACAATAACTCGATGGGTAAAGGAAACTGTATTTCTTATTTTTCATTCTAAATAGCGCTTACATAAAAGCTTTAAATTAATATACTACGCGGAATTAGAGAGTGTAACGTTCTCGAGTTCTTTGTTGCCAAATCTGAGACATCCAATAAGTACCGTCCGTACCTTATTGGTCATGTGTTCGCAACAGACTTGTAGAAAGATTGTCAACAAGTTGTAACAATGCTGTCATTTTATCAAGTTGCTACAAGGTTGTCACTCACAACTTGTTAACAATTGTTGCATTGCAGGACGATAACAAGTTGTTGGAACAACTTGTAGCAAGTCTGTTCAGTCAACAAGCTTATAGCAAATTGTCAACAAGCCGTTAACAAGCTGGGAACAAGCAGTGCGAACACATTCTGATAACAAGTTGTTGAAACAGCATTTGGTACAAGTCTGGTGTGGGTTTGTTACAACTTGTGTGTACCGTGTTATAGGGGTTGGGAGCATTTCTATCCCTGGTAAATATTTAACCACTTTTGTTCACTTATTATCAACTGATTCTACTGGGATCTTAATTATCTCATCGCTATGGTTTAAGTGTCAACATACTACAATCCCTAACTTATCTTGTCGTAAATATGTAATTAATAGTACAACAATTACATAGAAATGAAATTCTTTTGACTGTAATTGAAGTACTATGACAATTTCATTATAGAATTGTCTGTTTCAGGAAACAACCAAGTCAAAATACATAAACACTGTGTTTTGAAAAAACTGTTATGTTTTTTCTGTTCGGTATTAGTACAGAATGAAGGAATCGAACTTTGGTCACAGAGGTGAAAAACACATCCACCAACACAAAACTGGTATAAAGCAAAGTTATTCATTGATAGATATCAACCTTATTATGGGAAGAAGAAAAGAATGAAAATAACATCTTAACTGAACCACAATGCTTCATGGTAAGTACAAACAAGTATTATTGCACAATTAAATGTGTATTGTTGGATTTTAATAACATTCCCAATCCTAACCTTAATAATCATCTTAATCCTCACCTTAGTACAAATTTTAATCCTAACCTTAATCCTAACTTTAATTCTAACCTTAATCTTAACCCTAATCCTTGTCAGGTAATTTGGTGATGAGGCTCTTACAATCTTTTCATGATCTTAGCTTTCTAAATCTTTAAACCAACATCGACCTGCATTTCACATGTTGGATTCGTTTTTTACGTGCATGTTAGATCAGCATGAACGATTTTGGATTTTTGACCGACGGAGTGTTTTCCTTTCAAATCATCCTTTAAAAGCACGCAGGAACATTTATTATAAAATAACATGTTTACTACGCGAGCTGTGATTGGTCAATACCCGTGCAGGATGAGACAATCATGCACGGAACATTTTAGGCGCTTCGCGGGGTTTTTAAAATGTCCGTTGTTTCTTTGTCGTTATTTTATAAAATAATTACCAAATGGTTTTCCGTGCAGGATTGTGTGATCCTATAACACTTGGGATGTTGCTCGACTTTCTGAAAGCGTAACATCCCGCGTGTTAGGATCACGCAATCCTGCACGGAAAACCATTCGGCAATCCTTTAATATTACAACTTTAATATAACAATTGCCTCTTGTAAAGTACAGTACAATACAATAAATCATTCTCATTTTACGACTTGTATACAAAAACGTCTTCCGTTTGTTGTAGTAACAGTTTGACTGTAAAGCAAATATACGAAGATAAGTTGCCCTTAAACTGGCAATAAAATACTTTGAGATTGTTTAGAGTTATGTTTATATTGTATATTGTACATTGAGAGACATCCGACATGTTAAGTAGTTCTTGCCGTAAATTGCGCATTTCCTAAGTGTATATACATAAAACATGATGACATAATTATATGTTTTGATCTATGAAAATTGTTTGTCTTAAGGATATATAGTTACATGCATTGGGCGTATAAAATAGTTGTTGCTGCCCTAAAGCCATAAGATACGGTGTAGTCTCATTGTTGTCTGTGGTTTTTTGCGGTTTTACTGCTTCAAATTTTTATCTGATATTGATGAATAACAAAGGAATGTTAGACAAAGGATGAACTTGCAAACAATCCGTTAAAAATAGATTATGAATATTTTTAAGCAAGTGTTAAAGTGCTGTTGGGCAGAACAACCTAACGTGCAATATCAGAACAAATTATTGTACATGCTTGGTGCATGCAATGCTCGCAATCGTGCACCCAAGTCTTCTCCAGGTACTCCTGCAGTATAGTAACACTGGCCACTGAAGTAAGAGCAATAAGAGATGGTCCTTACTTAAAGCTCTGTCCACTATAAATAGAGTTAGTTTTCCTCCTGTATTAACACTAGAAAATAGTAACATTGTTAGATTATGTAGTGGTAGTACATGTTCTTGAATGTGGGCTACCCTAAAGTGATCTGATGTTGTACAGAACTCATGTGAGTAGAGTTAAGTCTCTCCTGTGTTCTCTCTCAGTTAACTGAGTTAAGCATGGTTAGATCATGTAGAGGTAGTACATGTTCTTGAATGTGGGCTACCCTAAAGTGATCTGATGTTGTACAGAACTCATGTGAGTAGAGTTAAGTCTCTCCTGTGTTCTCTCCCAGTTGACTGAGTTAAGCATGGTTAGATAATGTCATGGGCAAAGGGAATAAAGACGATCTTGAATGTGCTAGAGATGAAATACATATTTCTCAGTAGACGACCTCTTTGGAAGATTCTCGCAAGCCTAATCATTGGATATTTTGTACACTTGCTCTCACACAACCAGAAACATCGAGCGCGCGTGGGGTGGATTCCAGACCTCCCAGGGTGAAACAATTATATTAAAGTGGCTCTTAAACACAAGTGCATAATTGCAGGGTGAGTCGCTAAGCGACCGGTTCACATTTAATGTTTGCCCAACTGAAAGGTGTGTCTTAATTGGATTATAGGTCATTAAATAATGCCATAAATCATAAACTAAACCAACTTTCTTTACACTGAATAGTTCTATCAGTTCGAAAGTGTTCTCTCTAGAGGTTCAGTAATAGTCATTCCTTATTCATGGTCCAGTGTTACTACAGGAGGAAACCTAAACTAAACTAACTTTATTTATACTGGATAGCTCTATCAGTTCTAAACCGTTCTCCCTAGAGATCTCGTAAGGGCCATCTGTATTGGTCCAGTGTTTCTACAACAGGAAACCGGAGTACCAGGAAAAAACCTGCGTTGTTTGATAGAGTCAAACTGGACGCTAGCTTGTTTCTCGCATTTAAGAACAAGTACTACGTCTGCATGATGTAAGTTATGCATGCTTCGTGGTTAGTGTTAACAGTCAACGCTCTTCTATTATACTCTATAACTTTGCTTCTGAAATAGCCAGTATAGAAGTATGTAATTATAGATATTTGTAACAAGGTCTTTGCCGACAATATCTTCCTTGGATACCTTATGTGAAAAGCGGGGGACGTTGAATGATTAAAGAAAAAATAGCCAAGGAATAATTTTTCTTTTAATCTTTGTTCTATTGAGACCACTTGAATATAGTGTTTAATTGCGGTGTATACAAACATCAAATATATTGGTTTAGTTTTGGTTCTTTTAGTAAAGTATGGTATCCGGGCTTGAAAACACGCAAGGATAAAATAGAGCTAAAACTAAACTGACTTTAACTGGGTTTTTTATGCAGTCTTGTGCGGGACTGTTCTTGCCATAGAGTAAACTTTGAAGTAGATCGTTCAGATAGAGAGACGATTGATGATGGTCATTGCGACAAGTCATTGTCTCTCGTCTACTTTCTTAAGCTGAGTTACAAATTCTATATTATTCATCATTCGTTCTTTTTGATCGTTCTGCTATTGTTATTGACCAGTATTATAATGTTTTACATAGTGTTTTATATAGATATATATGTTATATGACTATAGTATTGTTAAGGGAGGTGCCTAAGTGCCTTGCATGGAACCTATAGTCTCGTTCGCATCTTTCCTTTTGGGCCATTCAATATTTAATGTTGTAATGCTAAACTAAATCTAACGTTATGGTATTAATAAGGTTGTTAAATACATAAATTGATATGGCTTCTCAAACCTGTCCAGTATTTAAACAGGAATTCAACTCGAAAGTTGACTTAATTTTTGAACGTTTTATACCGTGATATGCAGGCGACGATTGCTCATGAATTATTAATGCTTTTTCAGATTTATATTTCCTTAGTGAATATGAAAGGATATGGCCAGAGATATGGCATACAATGACCAGTGCTTCCACTTTCCAAAATGAATATTCCCCATTTTGTCCTAAATTTGATCGAAATTTCCTTCAAAAAGCATTGAAATTTCCATGACTTACAGTGATTGTAGTGTGGTTGTCATGTGCGGTTGTGCGATGCATCGCACAAATTAACATACTATGACTTACAGTGATTGTAGTGTGGTTGTCATGTGCGGTTGTGCGATGCATCGCACAAATTAACATACAATGACTTACAGTGATTGTAGTGTGGTTGTCATGTGCGGTTGTGCGATGCATCGCACAAATTAACATAGTAAGTAAGCAGGGGTGCTTATTATCCTTACTTGCAGCTGAGAGCTAAGCTGAATTGCGAAGGACACAGCTCAACGTGACCAAGTCGAAGGCTTTCTAGGGCGCATATAGCAGCCACCTTTTGCTCGCCATCACGGAGCACAGCTACGATGGAAGGGCCAGTTAGGGGTTAAACCCAACCCACCCTGTCAACATTCCCTGTGGGAGGAAACCGGAGTACCCGGAGAAAACCCACGACTTTCGGCAGAGCGTTGACTAACTCTTTTCACATGGCTATCATAAGTCGTCCCCAACGGGACTTGAACCCACGATGTCAGAGGTGAAAGGCGCGTGCTCTAACGATTGCGCCACCGAAGCCCCCTGTAAGTCATACTATGACTTACAGTGATTGTAGTGTGGTTGTCATGTGCGGTTGTGCGATGCATCGCACAAATTAACATACAATGACTTACAGTGATTGTAGTGTGGTTGTCATGTGCGGTTGTGCGATGCATCGCACAAATTAACATACTATGACTTACAGTGATTGTAGTGTGGTTGTCATGTGCGGTTGTGCGATGCATCGCACAAATTAACATACTATGACTTACAGTGATTGTAGTGTGGTTGTCATGTGCGGTTGTGCGATGCATCGCACAAATTAACATACTATGACTTACAGTGATTGTAGTGTGGTTGTCATGTGCGGTTGTGCGATGCATCGCACAAATTAACATACTATGACTTACAGTGATTGTAGTGTGGTTGTCATGTGCGGTTGTGCGATGCATCGCACAAATTAGCATACCATGACTTACAGTGATTGTAGTGTGGTTGTCATGTGCAGTTGTGCGATGCATCGCACAAATTAGCATACGATGACTTGCAGTGATTGTAGTGTGGCTGTCATGTGCGGTTGTGCGATGCATCGCACAAATTAGCATACCATGACTTACAGTGATTGTAGTGTGGTTGTCATGTGCGGTTGTGCGATGCATCGTACAAATTAGCATACCATGACTTACAGTGATTGTAGTGTGGTTGTCAGGTGTGGTTGTGCGATGCATCGCACAAATTAGCATACCATGACTTACAGTGATCGTAGTGTGGTTGTCAGGTGTGGTTGTGCGATGCATCGCACAAATTAGCATACCATGACTTACAGTGATTGTAGTGTGGTTGTGATGTGTGGTTGTGCGATGCATCGCACAAATTAGCATACCATGACTTACAGTGATTGTAGTGTGGTTGTCATGTGCGGTTGTGCGATGCATCGCACAAATTAGCATATACCATGACAAAAATTTCCTTTCAAAAGGAAATTTCGTTCAAAGTGGTGGAACCACTGAATTCACTGACAATGACACAGTGCAGTTACAGTATGCATATATCAGTCACAGCTAAGTGAACATTTCAATGATTTCATTGTTTGTACTCCCCCGGAAATCTGTATCCCTGAAATACTTTCTTTGTTAATTCCATCTATTTCCAGGGGGTGCGACACATTTTTTCGTAGTGAATCCTATTAAAATCCAAGATGGACACCCAAACTAAACCAATTATTTATTATTGTTATCGAAAGCACCTATTTAAAAGCGTTGTACTCTTTTAAAATCATGGACATTGCTTCTTATTCTTAGTTTGTGGCCCTCTCAATGCTCTGGGATGGCAGAAGCGAGCAAAACAGCTCCTGTGGATGAAAATAAACGAAATTCTTTAGAAGTAAATAATCGACTTCCTGCAGACTGCTTGCAGGGACAGGAGCCAGGCGCCCGTGGATGGTACGTTCTTGTACAAATGTTTGTCTATTTTCATCTATATTTTGTACACGTTTTAGATTTCAAAGAAACCATATGCACGCACTCACTATTCTAAGTATTCATTATTAATGTGTGTCAATATGACAATATTGTCATAAGTATCTCCTTGACTGAATCCAGTGTCAATAGTTTTTCGTGGAAAACAGATGGGTAATTGTTTAAATAACATCAAAAGCTGTTTCCACCAAGGACATGTACAATTAAACATAACTTAAACCAGAGCTCATTAATATTTTTGTGCCTGTGAGCAATATTCATAACATCTAAATGTGCCTACAAAAACTCATCCTATTTTAGATCACATAAGGCCCATTTCTTATCCAAATACTGGCAGCCACTCCACCCCTGTGAAACATAGCCAATATAAAATGTGCATGTCTTTATTTGCCCTATTGAAATATTTTTCCAATCACTTACAGCCAAGTAGTTCCATTATTTGAAGCGGACAAGCAAGATGAATTTGATGATGTTTATGAAGCGGACAGCACGTTATTGACCAGCAGTAGTTCCGGTCGTTTAGCAAGTCTTTGGGGCAATGAAAGTCCTGGAGATGAGTTTGTTGTGATTAACGAGGATGAATGTTTGAGAACGAACTCAAAGGACCAATTAAGTGACACAAGGTAACTATATGATATGCAGGAATCTCTACTAACAGCTTTAGAAATGGCATCTCCACACAAAAAATGGTACGTTTTTATCTGAAACTTTGGAGATCCAGGGTATGGCCACAACATAGGATATGAATATAGAACCTCAATACAGTCTATTATACAGAGATTTACTGTATTCTATGGCCTGCTGCATAGCTGTTCAACTCCATATTTTTTCATTTGATATTATTTTGGCAGTGAAAGAAAGATTTCTGAAACAGTTGAAGAAGGTATCGAAGTTATTGTTGAAAATTTAAATATTGAAGATCAGAAAGATGATACTATTCAACAGAAAGGTATTGTAGTTTTTTGTTGTTGTTTCTGGTGTTGATTGTGGTGGTGATGATGATGATGGTGGTGATGATGATGATGTTGATGGTGATAATGATGATGTTGATGGTGGTGATGATGATGATGATGATGATGTTGATGGTGATGATGATGTTGATGGTGGTGATGATGATGATGATGATGATGATGATGATGATGATGTTGATGGTGATGATGATGATGTTGATGGTGATGATGATGATGATGATGATGTTGATGGTGATGATGATGTTGATGGTGGTGATGATGATGATGATGTTGATGGTGATGATGATGTTGATGGTGATGATGATGTTGATGGTGATGATGATGGTGATGGTGATGATGTTGATGGTGATGATGTTGATGGTGATGTTGATGGTTCAGATGATGATGATGATGATGATGATGATGTTGATCGTGATGGTGATGATGATGTTGATGGTGATGATGTTGATGGTGATGATGATGATGGTGTCAGATTATGTTGATGGTGTTAGTGGTGGTGGTGGTGATTATGGTGATGGTAGTTGTGATGATAATGATGGTGATAGTGGTTGTTGTCTAGCTCCTTTGTTGTTTGTGTTGTGTGTGTTGTTAGTATTAAGGTAATAAGGGGTGCTTATTATCCTTACTTGGCCAGCTGAGAGCTGGATGCGAAGGCAAGGACACAGCTCTGACCAAGCAAGGCTTTCTCTGGGCGGCGCGCATATTGCAGCCACCTTCGCCATCCATCACGGGCACACACGTGGAAGAAGGGCCAGGGTTAAACCCAACAACCCACCCTGTCAATATTCATTGAGGAGGAAACGAGTACCCGGAGAAAACCCGATGCTGATAGTGACTAACTCTTTTCACATAGCTATCATAAGTCGTCCCCAACGGGAATCGAACCCACGATATCAGAGGTGAAAGGCGCGTGCTTTGACGATTGCGCCACCAAAGCCCCATGTGTTGTTTTTTGTTGATGTTGATGTAGAGGTGGTGATGATGGTGTGGTGATATTGACATTACTATTGTTGTATCATGTCTTTAAATTTCATTTCTTTAAAACAGAAATTCCATCAGACAAAGAGTCTTCTGTTGAATACACCAGAAATACTCGCGAACACGTTGATGAAGGTACTGACAGTGATTTTTAGCATGGTGATTTCTTTCTTTCTTCAATGAATACGCTGAAACACATGTAATGACATTAAACGTTTGTCACTTTAATTATATATAGACGTCAATCATCCAGATTGGATCAAACATAAGAAACATATATTTGTTCTCAGCAGTGCAGGAAAACCTATATATTCCAGGTTTGTAAAGTAATGGACACAATTAACTACCATGTTTTTATGCCTCTTATTCACTTAAATCAGTGGCGGACACTAGGGGGGTGCCAAGGGGGGCGATTGCCCCCCCCCAAAAGATTCTCAAAGCCTTTGAATGATATAGCTGACTAACTGTGTAACAAGCTGTATTAATGATTTTACAACCACAAAAGCCTTGATAGGCTATAATTTAAGTAGATTTACATGAAATTTAAGCCAAAAAGAACTGAGATTTGCAGCAACAAAAAGATGTTCGCACCCCCAATATTTCTCGAAGTGTCTGCCACTGACTTAAATATTATATAATTGAAATGCTCAGTTTCCTATGTGCATATTTCTTGTCTTGATAAAGATATGGCAATGAAGACAAACTATCAACTTTAACAGGAGTAATGCAAGCATTAATCTCTTTCGTTGAAGATGACAATAATCATTTGAGGTTAGTTTTTCTAAGTTTACTCGTAAATAATTATACATGTACAGTTAATGGCCCTTTGCATATAACACTTGGCATAACAATAATGGCATCCAGTCAAGATCAAGTGATCAGAATGTTCTATTGTCTTTTCATTGTTTTAAAAATCTCACTGTCCTCCATGCCATCCAGTCATGATCCAGTGATCGGAATGTTCCATTGTCTTTTCATTGAAAATCCCACTGTTCTCCATGTCATTCAGTTATTTGTATTTTTTACATATGTAGGGCAATCATCGCAGGAGATCATAAATTTGTATTTCTTGTAAAAGGACACCTGATTTTGGTCGCAATTTCATACGCTAAGGAATCGGGAGCACAGGTAATTGACGTTAATTGACAGGTAATCAGCTATCCTGTATAAATGCAGTCAGTTTAGTTTAGTTAACCTCACTCATTTCTTCTATTATGTTAGATGGCTGTACAACTGACACATGTATATAATCAAATCCTAAGCGTGCTGACGCACAGGCAGTTGGAACGAATAATGAATCAAAGAGGGAATTATGATTTAAGAAGATTGCTAGGAGGTACATGTTTTTATGCAGCACATTTAGCTTTAATATACCATCGAATCTCTGCTTCCGGACATCTCCCTAATATGCACACCTCTCTAATACAGACATCTCTCTAATACAGACATCTCTCTAATACAGACATCTCTCTAATACAGACATCTCTCTAATACAGACATCTCTCTAATACAGACATCTCTCTAATACAGACACCTCTCTAATACAGACACCTCTCTAATACAGACATCTCTCTAATACAGACATCTCTCTAATACAGACATCTCTCTAATACAGACACCTCTCTAATACAGACATCTCTCTAATACAAACATCTCTCTAATACAGACACCTCTCTAATACAGACATCTCTCTAATACACACATCTCTCTAATACGGACACCTCTCTAATACAGACATCTCTCTAATACACACATCTCTCTAATACAGACACCTCTCCAATACAGACATCTCTCTAATACAGACATCTCTCTAATACACACATCTCTCTAATACAGACACCTCTCCAATACAGACATCTCTCTAATACAGACATCTCTCTAATACACACATCTCTCTAATACAGACACCTCTCCAATACAGACATCTCTCTAATACAGACATCTCTCTAATACAGACATCTCTCTAATACAGACATCTCTCTAATGCAGACATCTCTCTAATACAGACATCTCTCTAATACAGGCATCTCTCTAATACAGACATCTCTCTAATACGGACATCTCTCTAATAGGGACACCTCTCTAATACGGACATCTCTCTAATACGGACATCTCTCTAATACGGACACCTCTCTAATACGGACACCTCTCTATAATACGGACACCTCTCTAATACGAACATCTCTCTAATACAAACATCTCTCTAATACAAACATCTCTCTATTACGGCACCTCTCTAATACAGACACCTCTCTAATACGGAGTACGGACACCTCTCTAATACGGACACCTCTCTGATAGGGACATCTCTCTAATATGGACACCTCTCTAATACAGACACAGGTCTCTAATACAGACACAGGTCTCTAATACAGACACAGGTCTCTAATACAAGCACAGGTCTCTAATACAGACACCTCTCTAATATGGACACCTTTTATTTTTTTCAGGGACGGAAAAATTTATAGATAGTTTATTAAATTTAATGGATCATGAACCTAGCGTTTTATTAGGGGCGGTGAGTGTGCAAGATGTGTATAGTATAAAGTGCTGTTGATTTTCGTTAATAATACTGCTATGACTACTTCAAAGCGCCTATATCACGATTTTACTTGTTCTAGGTACGATGTTTACCGCTAAAAAGTTCGATGAGAGATATAATCGGACAAAGTTTTGTTCAAGCTAAAGTTAAGGTACAACACGTTGAAATGACCTGATTCATTTCCATCGTAGTGTAAACACAAGACAATTATCATGTTGAACTAGATAGAATAGTCAGATATACTGGCAATGCATGGTTCTGGGAACAAATCATGTCTGATATTTTCCTGATACAGTTGGTCAAATGCAGTAATGCTGTATTGTACATGCATAGACACATAATTCGTCTTATAATGTAAACACAAAACGAACTATCCAGACGAACTGGCATGAAACTAGCTAGAATAGTCAGATATAATTATACTGGCCATGGTTCTGGAGACAAATCATGTCTGATGTTTTCCTAATAGTTCGTCTAATGCAGTAATGCTGTATTGTATACATAGACGAATCATCTGTTTAAATGTAAACACAAGACGAACTATCATGTTGAACTCGCTCGAATAGCACGATGGTTCTGGGGACAAATGATCTAATCTTGATTTTGTTGGATAAATCCGCCGCCTACGAGTAACGAAGCATCCATTATGTCACCCTTCAAGACGCACACAAGTTTGTCTGTGTTGACGAACCACGCAGATAGTTCGTCTTGACGAATGACACGTCAGTTTCCAGCGTTTATACACAGAGGAATTATTATGACGAACTATCTTTTCTTGGCCCAAGTTCGTTCAGACGCCAGACGGATTATCCATTTCTAGTATAAATGGGCCAATATATCCTTTCAATGTGCATTACTTACGCAATGAATATATACGTTAGTCAATTTGCAATGAACATAAATTATGATATTCTGATTAGTAATGTTTGATTCTCTTATCCTCTAAGGAGTTGGTGTTTGCTGTGTTGATAGCAAGAAATCAATTAATCACGTTAGTTCGTCCAAAAAGTTATAGTTTACATCCTGGAGGTGAGAATTTTTAATTAAACTGGTTTTCAGTAAGAGCCATCATCCTAGACAACAAGGATTTATTTGACCATTTTTTAAAATATTTACAATGATTTTATATGCTATTTACAATAGGTGTAGGTCTTATCTACCTGAAATAACCATAAGGGCTAACCAGGTTATTGGTTCACTGCTACTACAGGAGGAAACCTAAACTAAACTTACTTTAGTCGATGGTGTTTGTGGATGGAATATTTGAACGAAAATTTATATACATTTTTAGACCTAGCCAGGAGCAGTTGCGAAAAATGCAACCTTAGGCCCTCTGGCAGGAATCGAACCTGCGGCCCTGAGATTCCGGTGCCGCACTCGAACCAACTGAGCTACAGAGTCCGGTTGCTGAGCATTAACCGCATGTTCGTGTATATATATGGGAGGGGGAGGGATGCCAGTATATGGTAAATACTAAGATTTTTCTCGACATCTCGTTCGATGGGAATAATAGTAAAAATTATTTACATTTATTAATTATATACATTTTTAGACCTATACATTTTAAACTTACTTTAGACTATATAGCTCTATCAGTTTGTTGAAACTACTCGCCCTAGAGGTGACCAGTGTTGGAGAAAAGCGGATTTGGTAGAGTCAAACTGGAAGCATTCTTCTCACATGTGACTGAGGCGAAATTATAATCAGACAACTGCATATTGCAGGAATCGAACCTCGGTCACAGAGGTGAAAGGCACATGCACTAACCACTGTGTCACTGATCGTTTTAGATTTACATTTAATATTAAATTTGGTAAATGGTTCAACGTCATTTCAAACCGCGGAGTCCTGGACGCCAATTTGTCTACCAAGATTTGACAATAGGTAAGATCTCATATTTATGCATAACACTTAGCATAACAAATCCCCCTACCCCTCAAACCGTCGCATATTTTCAGAACAGCCCCTTATGTTAATATTTACCTGAAATGATGACGTCAAAAAATTGCCAGGATGTCAGAAAATATGTCTTGCAAATTGCGTTTTTTGAACGAAGCTGTAACTTGTCTCCTTAATATGCAAATAGTAAATGTAGTGTTTTTGATAGATTAAGGTGTGCTCTTTCACACTACATGCACCATAACTTAGTAACTGGTCGGAGACATAAAATATTTTTGGCCTGAAATGATGACAGAATGTCAGAAAATTGATTATTTTCCTTTGACCTTTCTGATCATATTTAGTGGCTATCTATATGCACATGTCTCGTATATCAGTGATGATTGTCCAGCATGTTTACTGTTGCTAACTACAGTCAGTGATGCCTTTTTTATCCTCTCCGAATGTAGACTCAAAGTTTTAGAGGTAAGAAACGAAAAAAATAGTTAAACTTGCACTGACAATGTGCTTGTTGGAATGCCTATAAGATTATAAGATGAGTTTCACTAAGTAATATCATACAGTAGATGGTGATCAACCAACAGTTATCAGAGTAAGGGATCTGCTCATATGATCTCGCTTACCGAGACGTCTCGCCTATCTATGATCTCGCCTCCTAGTAACTTTACTATAAAAGATTACATCGCGTTCATATGAGAATGCGGGCTGGCCCGCTTGGAACTTATAGAACAACATTGTAATTTCATCTCGGTAAGCAGGATGAAAAACTCCATATGAACACACGGAAATATTCGTCCCGCTAGGCGAGACGTCTCGGCTAGCGGGATCATATTAACAGACCCTTGTTGTTTACTGTTTTTATTATATGAAGTAATACAATTCAAGTAGATTTAGTTCAATCTTGTTGCTCCTGAAAATGTCAACATTTCTGAAGTTGACCACCATCTGTTGCCCTGTAACGCTCACTTAAACCCACCATTATGCATTATCTAATCACAGCAAACTGAGATTAACTCTATACTTTGTCGTTTATGGTTCTATTGATTATATATGACATTGTTCTTTTTCTTTCAGAAATTACAGAAATATAAATGTTTTCAAGCTATAAATGAGGCTTTAGGAAAAGAAAGCTATAGAATTGGTAAGCGGTAGCTAACTCTCTGACTAATTTAGACCCCTCAGTTTCAGACGCCTCTCCGCTCATGCGCCGAACTTAAATGACGAATTAGGTGCGACAGAAGAGCGACGTATGAATCAATTAGGTACGGCAGAATTTGGAGCGACATAAGTTCGGCAGAGCTTGTCGCATTATGCGACGTTGGAGCGACATTGATTCATACGTCGCTCCACTCATGTATCAAAATTTGCTGTAATTTATTAGGATTAGATTAGCCACTTTGTAATGTCTACGTATTGTTTTAATTTTAGAATTCCTGCGCGAACACGCTCTCTCGTCAACAACATTATATTTTGTACGCCGTTTGAATCACTGCCGCTCTTGTGTCGCTCCAGAGTCGCACCTAATACAATTAAGTTCGGCGCATGAGTGGAGCGGCGTCTGAAACGGGCCTAAGAACCGTTGCCAAACTCTACCAAACACTGCAGTCATTTTTCCTGCGACTCCAATAGTCCTGACTGGACCTCTAAAAAGACCAGTTCAGAACTGATAGAGCATCCAGAAGTAATGACGTTTTATATTATTTATTTTGCCATTAGCCCACAAGATAGTCAGCAGTCTATACATTTATACGTTGTTATACTGTGTTACATTTGTGGCAAAGTAAAATTGTTTCTTGTATTCAACTGTGTTTGCCTTGTGTTAATGTAAGCTAGTTGATTACTAGAAACTTAGCTTGAATTCAGTAGTTTCTTCCATGTATGGCAAGCTGACATATCTGTATATTGTTTTTGGTGTACTTATTCCTGAGATATAAAGTCAACTGAAAGAAAGCAGTTACGCGACATATTTCTACTTCCATAAGTTCTGTTTAGATAAGCTCCAAATTTAAGAGCATGTACTACCATGGAGCCATTGTATGATCTAATTAGACCTCGAGAGGGCAGATTTACCTAGGTTGGGTAACTCCCGTGTTTAGAAACTCGTGTTTCTAAGAGTTTGGTTGGTTCTCTCCTGTGCTTCGAGGGTTTTTCTCCGCGTCTTTCGGTTTTCTTCCCTCCGTAGGCCTTAGCTGTCGAACACGTGTACCATGAGCCTCTAGCTCGGATGAATTGGACAGCCGCGCCCTGTGTAAACGACATTGAATAACTCGTTATCATTACATGTATTTCAGGTGATGTTGGAATTCCTAACTTGTTACATTTTGTGTATAAATCTCTAAGTACGTCGCAATATACGTCACCAGAACTAGAAGCTCCCTATAACAATGCTGGGGAGGAGGAAAGGTCAGTAGCTTTCGAGCTTTCATTTCCCGCCATCGTTTTTGCACTTTTGTCACTTTCACTGCATAACTGATTATTCTTCTTCAGGTTATTTGGCCTCTATCTTTACCTACACCACCACATTCATTCGTCTGGTCAACCTTTAAAGATTCTCTGTCATGTTGGATCTAAAGAGATGCTCTTAGGATGGGTAAGAACGTCGTTTCTGTTTGTTAGGAGAGAGTGATTCGGAGGGACAAATTCACCTAGGTGTGGTCCTCATCAGATTTAGCCTTTAGCGTGGCCCACATTCAAGAATATGTACTACCTCTGCATGATCTAACCATGCTTAACTCAGTAGTGAGTTCTGTACAGCATCAGATCACTTTAGGGTAGCCTGCATTCAAGAACATGTACTACCTCTGCATGATCTAACCATGCTTAACTCAGCAGCGAGTTCTGTACAACACCAGATCACTTTAAGGTAGCTCACCATTCAAGAACATGTACTACCTCTGCATGATCTAACCATTCTTAACTCAGCAGTGAGTTCTGTACAACACCAGATCACTTTAGGGTAGCCCACATTCAAGAACATGTACTACCTCTGCATGATCTAACCATGCTTAACTCAGCAGTAAGTTCTGTACAACGTCAGATCACTTTAGGGTAGCCCACATTCAAGAACATGTACTACCTCTGCATGATCTAACCATGCCGAACTCAGTAGTGAGTTCTGTACAACATCAGATCTCTTTAAGGTAGCCCACATTCAAGAACATGTACTACCTCTGCATGATCTAACCATGCTGAACTCAGTAGTGAGTTCTGTACAGCATCAGATCACTTTAAGGTAGCCCACATTCAAGAACATGTACTACCTCTGCATGATCTAACCATGCTTAACTCAGCAGTGAGTTCTGTACAACACCATGCAGGTAACTAACCATGCTTGATAATTTTTTACTTCCTAAAAATTCCCGTCCAGTTATAATTCATTTTTGCTTTAGGTTACATCTGGTTTTGAACTATACGCGACATTTAACCCGCTTGCGACGAAACCTATAGCCATAGACGCTATCAATAGACTGCTCAAATGGATAACGGTAAGAGACTCTCTATTATCAATGATGTATATATTATACCATTTCTTAGTTGTTACTGGGCTAAGCTAGTTCTTTCTTCAAAGAGAGCAAATTTCTAATGGCAAACTTTTTGCTTCTTGTAGAATGAAGAGGACCGTCTATTTATTCTTAATTCGCCAGTCTTCTGACCTTTATAATTTCTGTGTAAATAACAGACTAATAGACATAGATGTACTATATTTCATGTACATTTTAATATCACCAACTGTAGAATTAATACATTAATATTAAATTGTACATACATGTCAAGGACGAACCATTATTTATGCCTTGGGGTCATTAATAGTTTCCTAACCTTCGTAAATGGATAACAAAAGCGAATTTGCATAGTGGAATAATATTACTTAAACTAAACTATTTTTAATTCTTTTTCTAAAACTTTCACCCATGCTCATAATAGTTTTTTATTAATCAAAATCGCTTATTCAAGGATTGTTCAAAGGTATAAATTATTATAACTAGCAACGTTTCGGACAGTTTTACTGTCCGTCTTCAGGCTACCAATACTTTTTAAACTAAGATAAGATTGCGCAAGTATATCTTTGAACAATCCTTGAATAAGCGATTTTTATTAATAATAAACTAAGTTTACTTATACTGGATAGCTCTATCGTTTTTAAACTGTTCTCCCTAGAGGTCAAGTAAAGGATATCTATTATTGCTCTAGTGTTACTACAGGGGAAACCTGCACTGTTCGGTAAAGTCAAATTGGCTATAGGTTATATCGTTGGTTTCTTCGGATACGATAGTAAGTATAAATTGTATTTTAAATGTTAATTTTCGCTAGGCAAAATATTTTGAAGCATTAATGAAGACCTAAAGAGTACATCGTGCTGTAAAAGGTAAGTTATTGAGTTTAAAATGTATATTCATCATCAGTAATTACTTTATCTGTTTAGTATCTAGTTATCCGTATCACTTTAAACTATTACAATGCTGCAGCGAATAACAGCATGCGCACAACATGTACGTTTGTAGACCTCGCAATAGACAGTGTCCATAAGAGACAATGGAGCACACTGGCCAGGAAAGTTAGTCCAGCTTGCTTATTGGCCAGAAAAAGCAATTGACTGGCTGCCAATGCGTAATGAGCGGCCACACAAAATTTCAAATGAGTGCCCCACTGGTCGTCTCTATACTGTGACCCGAGTATAATTCGAAAATTTGCGCACAACGTTCTAAATCGAGACCATGTACAATATAAAGCATGGCGCGTATATACGAAGCGTCTTGGTATAAAGTGCACAAACCAGAATTTTAGAAATTAGTCATATAAATAAGTTCGTACATTAAGTAATTCATTCATATTATTCACCATCGACCGACCTCAAAATAGACTGACCATAATATATATTACAGTAGTTGCCTACATGTACACTATATAGCAAGCACTTGTTTACCAAATGCCATCCGTACTCTGTTTAATATCACTACGGTTTTCCCTCCTCTTGCGGGTCACTACACCCGCCTCACCACGTTTCGTCCTTCGCGCCTTTTGTTGTTTCTTAGCCAAGGACTGCCTGACTTTTTCTCTAATCACTTCCGGTTCCATAGTGTTCGCCCCAGCTCCCTCGTGCATGTCACGGTCATGTTTCTCCTCAGAGGTCTGAGGAAGAGTGTCGGGATTTTCGTCTCTGTGAGGTCTGAATGACTGATTCTGTTGGCTCAACTCTTCTAAGTCTGAGTTAGATTCGCTGGTTGTGTCTGAATGGTTACCTGAAGGTGAAATGAAACGGTTTTAGTTCAGTCATATTACGTTCTAGGTGGTTTGTTTTGGTACTTCAACTTTAATATGCTTTTATATTCTGGGATTCACGTGAGATTAAAGTAAGCAATCCTGCGAATGTGTTGTGATAAAAATCGCGAGTCTCCCGATAAGATCAGACATCTATGACTATGATTTCTGTCTTTCTAACTCGCTTACCGTTTGGCGTATTTTGTTCCGGCTTAAAATCGTCAGTACGATGTCTTTCATTATCACTTGAATGTTCCACGTTGTGTTCATCTGACGATGTGGCATCGTTAGTATTTTCCAATTCATTATCTTCAATTTCACAAAGACTTTCAAATCGATCTACGGACTGGCAATAAATAGAAATGCTATTCCAAGAATATGAACGAGCCAGTAACGTTGGTGACACAGAGGTTAGTGTATGTGCCTAAGAGACTTAACTCTACTTACACGAGTTCTGTACAACATCAGATCACTTTAGGGCAACGCACATTCAAGAACATGTACTACCTCTGCATGATCTAACCATGCTTAACTCAGTCAACTGGGAGAGAACACAGGAGAGACTTAACTCTACTCGCATGAGTTCTGTACAACATCAGATCTCTTCAGGGTAGCCCACATTCAAGAACATGTACTACCTCTGCATGATCTAACCATGCTTAACTCGAGAGACTTAACTCTACTTACACGAGTTCTGTACAACATTAGATCATTGTAGGGCAACGCACATTCAAGAACATCTCTGCATGATCTAACCATGTTTAATTCAGCAGTGAGTTTTGTACAACATATCACTTCAGGGTAGCCCATATTGAATTCATGTACTACAGTATCTGTGCATCGTCTAACCATGCTTTAACTCAGTCACGAGAGGCAACGTTCAAAACACATATATCCTCTCTGTACTTATTCATGTAACTCGAAAGACTTATAAAGCTATACCAGGTACCTCTTCAAGTTCGTCCTTCTGTTCCTTGGTAAACCCACTGACTGCGACATCCACATCTAAGTTATGCAACCGTCTAGAGAAGACAAGAATATGAAGATAGAGTATATATCCATTTAGTGATAGCAGGGACCTGTTTACTCTGTGGAATGTTTATATATGAACACTGTGGCTGCTTCTCCAGGAAAGACACTTTGCATTTCATGTAGAAAGTGCGCTAGATGATGATGCATAGTAGCGTTCTGATCAAAGATGTGTTAGGTTGGGCCTAATTGTGCATTTCTGAACCATTAGGATTGATTCCATGTCTTATGTGATATGATTTTTAGATAAATATCGCGCGCATTACTATAAGGGTACTCTGAAGGGCACTATAGCTTGCCCGTGTTGGCCCCCGTGACTGAGGGCCAGCGAAGACAAGTGTTCTCATTCCCTTACGTCGTTCCAGCGTCCCTGAATATTGACGTACTTACTTAACGTCGCTAAACATCGGATACAATTCGCTTTCGTAGTCAAATTTTCTGCGGAAAAATGTCCTTATACACTGCACATCGCGATCAAAATACCTGGAAAAGCAACAAATATGATCTCTTGGATAAATAACCATTGACTTTCTACATGAGCAAAAAATCTATTTTATTGATTTGTGCATACAGGTATATAAAAATAGAATGTTATCCTTGACTGAAATATAGATTTTGACGCAAGTTGGTATGCATATTATGACACCATGCTGTATATATATTCATTATACTGTACATGAACTTGTGGTTAGCTCTTGCACCAATTTGTAACTGGACTCTGTAGTTCAGTGTTGAGAAAACTGGACCAAAAAAATGGCTATTCCAAGTTAAGAAACAACAACTTCCCATGTACTACTTTTATTTCACTAACTTCAAGCTATATATGGGGCGGTTTGCTTGCCAAATTTGTTACCATGGCGAGTTGGTGGCATTTATGACAGCCACAGTACAACTGAGAGTATTTACGCTGATATTTTGCTTTATTTGTAGCGTTACTGTATGTGAATTAATAAGTATTCGTACCACTGAGCATTCATATGAGAAATAGAGACCATTTGTGGGAAATCAATGATAGTTATTTTTCCAGTATCACTGATCATAATATTGAATTCGTTAAAATCACAATGAATGAGGCCAAAGCTTCCTAGTTGAACGATAAGCTCCATTAGTTCGTTGTAGATTGAGTCAGGATCATCTAAGCTTTGCACTTGACATCTAGGAATGTAAAACAATTAAACAAACGTTTGAGTTAAGATGGTTAGAGCATATTACTGATCATGACTGGATGTTTTATAATGATTGGATGCTTTCTGAGGGACTGTATCTCATCTTCACACAGCAGCAATTGCTTCACACAGCAATCCGTGAAATCTATTTGTGTGAGGATAAAAAGGCAAAGCCACCCTTACAATGGAGTACCATCGACTAGCTCCATCACAATGCAATGACGGTTGAAATCTTCTGGCTTCGGAACAGGATAGCCAATGTCATAAAGAGCCTATGAATACAGAATGCATACAGTATATAAAATATATAGTTGTTTTCGTCCATGAATATATGTTTCCAGTTATGACACTTGACCCACCTTCATATAAGCAAATTCTTTTATGGCTGCGAGTCTGGATATATAGAGCCATGAATAATTCTTTCGATGTTTTAAATAATCTCGCTTTTCTTTCAACCTTCGGAAAGATGTCCTACCTAAGCTGTGAAGCAAAAATATTGAAGAATATTGTTACGATGATAAATGTAGTTACATTTGAACAAAATTTTAGAAGATTCACATAACTTTCCTTACCGATGCAACTTTAATGCAAATTGTTTCTCGTCTTCGTTGGCCACAATATAAATATCTATATATAAATATGTTTCCTTTAACATAAGGACAACTACGATTTGCGTTTGACAGTGCAGTAATATTGAATCTTCCAGTTAACGTTGCAATGTAGCATCTCACATCTTGTCAAAAGATGTGTTTGCAACAGGCTTCAGTAGCAAGCTTGACAACAAGTTTGTAACAATGTTGTCATTTTATCAAGATGCTACTCCTTGTTAACAAGTTGTTGAAAATAACAAGTTGTTGGAACAACTTGTAACAAGTCTGTTGAGTCGACAACCTTGTAGCGAGTTGTCAACAAGCCAATGACAACTTGTCAACATGAACAAGCTGGGAACAAGCAGTGTGAATACATCCTGATAACAAGTTGTTGAAACAGCATTGGTACAAGTCTGCTGCAGGTTTGTTACAAGTCGGGTGTGTTCACATGTGTAAGCATCAGCATGTTGATTTACAGCAGACGTGCATCAGTAACCTTATATATATATAGGCTTTACAGTAACTCTTAGTAAAAAAGCTCCAATATATATTATACCATACCAGACTCTTTGCCCACTCCAATTTGATTTCCCACTGAATGAATAATGTTTCTGTTTGTCAGTGCTTTTAATGCTAGATAGTCATAGCCACCAAACGTCAGCTTGTAACCCTCGTCTATAAATTTAATTAGGTTGTAAAAACCTGTTAAGACTGAGTGGTTTGCCATGGTATATTCAAATGAAAACAAGTGAAAATTCACTTTACACAACTCACAGGCTTTTCCCTTTTCATAAGCTAGCAGTTTGTGTTTGACTAACTCTCGTGTGATTTTGTGACATCCACCATGTTTTAAGTTCGCGATGGAGGCCAACAACGGTGTTGGAACGACTTCGTGGTTTTTCATTCCCATTTCAACCTAGCAATATGGTTACTTAAGTTCAGGGGATGACGATTATAACTATATTGCCAATGCCATTAGTGTGACAAAGTGGAAAGTGCATGTGTCTTTCATGTAGTTTTCTGATTATAATTTTGACTCAGTAACATGTGAGATAGCTCTATTAGTTCTAAACTGTTCTGTCTAGAGGTTCGTAAGTGCAATCTCATTGGTCCGATGACCGGTGTTACTACAGGAAACCTAAGCGAAACAAGCTTTATTGATGTGAAGTGTCTACTTGATGGGCAGCCGGTCAGTAGTTTTGTACTTTAGACTAATATCACTATAAAATGAATTTCTTGCGAATGTTTTCAGCAATGCTGGTGGTGTAGTGGGTATGTTGCGGGTTCGAATCCATCCAAGTGCTGCTTATTAAAAAAATTCTAGTTAGGTTTAGGCGTTCTAGGGTTAGGTTTAGGCGTTCTAGGGTTAGGTTTAGGCTTATGGTTAGGTTAATAGGTTTGTGGATAGGATTGGGGGTGGTTTAATCTATAAAAACTACACTGACTGCTGGTCAAATAGTATTTTCTGGAACGTGACCGGCTGCTGGTCAAATAGTCACAGGGTTATTTATATTGGATAGATCTATCATTTCTAAACCATTCTCCCTAAAGGGTCCAGTCAAGTGATCGCAAACAATATTCAAGAATAATGCACATTTTTCTTTATTTTATTTGTATATATATAAGCGATATTAAATTACACAAAGCAATACGTAAATACACTTACAGCGGTCAACACTCTAAAATCCTCAGACGATAAGTATCGTAGGATTGCAACGTTTAACTTTCCCATTGTTTAACCCTCTATTTTTGTCCGATAGCTTTATATTTTAATCAAAACAAACCATTATTTAACCCACAAGGGACTCATTTGGCCACCATATTGGATTTTTTATAAGTGTGAATAATATCAGGTACATGAAGTATCTAGTTTACATAGTATATAAAGGTGCTGAGGTGCATAATTGCAGGCTCATTATATTTCGGTCCTATAAGCGGATAAGCCCCTTCTCAAATAAGCCCCCTCCTTAACCCTCCGTCTCTATTACCCCCACCCCTAACATGCATATAATAGTAAATTATACTTGCTGAAATAAATGTTAAAAATGCACGAAATATATACCCCCCACCCTCAAGCGTGTCCAACATAAATACCCCCCTTACTTACAAACATGTCCGAAATAAATAACCCCTCTACCCTGAAACGTGTTCGGAATAAATAATCCCCCTCTCACTTTCCAGCGTGTCCGAAATATATTCCCCTTTACCTGCTCAACCCCTCCTCCCATTCTCACTGATGTCCGAAATAAATACCCCTCTCACCCTCAAATGCGTCCAGAATAAATACCCCTACCTCATGTCCGGAATAAATACCCCCTTACCCTCAACCCCTCCCCCCATTATAATGAACTTCAGTTTCTTGTTTTGGTATGGATTAGTATGTGCAACGCATCTATATGTGGATACAACGACTCATTAAACAATGATTTATTTTGAATTTTCTTGGTGAATTATTAACGAGTAACACAATAGTTTATACACAATTCTCTACACATTTTTCTAGCAAACGTTTATTATATACGTATATTCAAATACAGTTTATCAATTTATACAAAGTATTGCTCTGAAATAAAAAAGACATCTCTTTTGAAGAAGGCAAACTTCTGTCCCCAAGGCCCAAGTTCCATGTTGGTTTATGCTAACACATAAATTGCGTCCAGCCTTGTATATTATATAAATAAAAGTAGATTTTCCACTACGATTACAAATTTTTGCCCTGTGATTATAGATTTTGCACTGTGATTACAAATTTTTGCACTGTGATTACAACTTTTTGCACTGTGATTACAACTTTTTGCACTGTGATTACAAATTTTTGCACTGTGATTACAAATTTTTGCACTGTGATTACAAATTTTTGCACTGTCATTACAAGTTTTTGCAGTGCTGTTTGGGATTACTGCACTGGAAACAGCCAATCGCAGTCGAGTAACATTTTCTTGTATATTATTATACATATTATAGTTTCATAATTATATTTCATAAAGATATCATTAAGCGTTTTGTTGTAGTTAGTCTGAGAACCACAAATTCGTCGTCGCGTGTTGTGTTTCCGAGCATCGAAATGCGGAAATATAACACGTATAGTCGCCGAAATAGGTCACTGTCTCACTGACACTCCATTTGTGCTGCAAGAGTATGTACTGACACCAAGCCCTCCACAGTTCACGTTGCTGTTTACACGAAGTATCGTGCCCGGAGTCTGGGTCATACCAACGCGGCAATTCGTGCATTGTTTTCCTCGAATGTTGACAATTGAAATCATACAGCAATCATCAACGGTGGACGAATCATAAGTTAAAGATCTTGTTTATTTAGTTTACCACTTGGACGGTTAGGGGAATTTGTATACGCGGCGCAGCTTCGCGGTTGTTTCTCACAGCGGTTTCCCCCAATTGCATCCGGGCAATTTTAACACGTGAATCTGTGACCGTTGTTCATACATGTCGCCTGGCATCGACCATTATCAAGGCAAGGTTGTGATGTTGAACAACAGGCATCCACACAACTACCACTTGTACCCTGTAGTGAAAAAAAAGAGGAGAAATTTTGAAAACCACCTTCACAATCATCATCATCATCACTATCATTTTCACCATCATCATTATCATCATCATCACCACCATCATCATCATCGCCACCATCATCATTTTCACCATCTTCATCACCACCATCATCATCACCAGCACCATTATTATCATCATCATCATCACCATCATCATCATCATCACCATCATCATCATCATCACCACCACCACCATCATCACCACCATCATCATCACCATCATCATCATCATCATCATCATCATCATCATCATCATCATCATCATCATCATCAGAAATCCTCCATGTTGACTGAGTTAAAAACATGGTAACATCATGCAGAGGCAGTACATGCTATTGAATGTGAGCTACCCTAAAGTGATCTGATGTTGTACAGAAGTTAATCACCTGTTTGCTAAATTCATATTCATGATAATCACATTCATCACTTGCTTCATAAAGAGGGATGTTGTTCTCTTTTTTCTCTGAATTCAGTTCACACAATTTTCCGCCATTACAAATATTGTAAGAAAGACAACCACAGTTCTTCATACAATTGACGTAACATTCAAGCGGTCTGCTGATTGGCTGGGTCTCAATAACACGTGACCTCAATCTGTGTTTACTAAAGACATCCTGATCCATTCTTGTTGAAAAATTTTCACCGCAACTGCTGGTGCCAGCAGAACTTTGTGCGTACATGATTAGGGCGATTGCTAAAATGAAGATAGTTTTCTCCGCTTGGCTAACTTGCATCTTGACCAAATAATATCTAAAAAGGAGTGACATAAAATCATTCTTAAGATTCAGTGCTTCAATCTTAGGACTCAGTGGTTCATTCTTAGGAGTTAGGATTCAAATATTCAATCTTAGGATTCAATGATTCATTCTTAGCATTCAAATATTCAATCTTGGGATTCAACGATTCATTCTTAGCATTCAAATATTCAATCTTAGGATTCAATGATTTATTCTTAGGATTCAATCTTAGGATTCAATGATTGAATCTTAGGATTCAATGATTGAATCTTAGGATTCAATGATTGAATCTTAGGATTCAAGGATTTAATTTTAGGATTCAATTATTCAATTTTAGAATTTCAATTATCTTGTGTGTTAGGGTTCAATGATTCACTCTTAAATGAAAAATTTTCTGAGGATAGAACACTTACCTTTACCAAAAAAGTGTGTAATTCTCTTATCAACCAGATAGAGCTTCTCCTTCAATGAATCTTCGCGGTTTATGATTGAAAGCAGTGAATCGGTTGTCAGGGTTGTGTAATATATAACTACGCATTACGCTAGACCACAAACATAATCCAAACACAACATAACTATTTATAGTATGTGAAATCACAGCAAGCAGCTATAATATCAGACATTTTCGCTCGCTAGTCGCTAGTCGCTACTCCGGTTAAATATATGATTATGAATGCAATCCCTGAACAATGTGATTTTTTCGCGGATTACATTGATTTATTTAAACCAGAAGTCCAGAAGACTAGCGAGAGAAAACATGCGTGTCTTAATAGTATTATTGTTTTTTAAATCTGTGGATTTTCCCCCTCGATTTTACCTGCTTGCGGAAGCTTTGAGAAGTTATAGTGTTTATAAATTCCTTAAGGTTTGCATGGCGACAAATGTATTTGTTTTGTTTTGTGGAAAACGCCACGAGTTATCTATTTGGCAAAGCTTTCAATCCGTATGCCTGGATCTTCATATTCAGTGAAATAACTGATAAATGTGTAATGTGTTTTAATACTTATTGCTAATTATATTTTCTCATATTAAGAACGTTTGGTGTCAGTGTGGGTAGAGTGTAACAAAGAATCGGCGGTTGACTGTTGTGTAAAACTACCGGATTGTATTTTTCAGGTAGTTTTACACAACAGTCAACCGCCATTTCTCATATTAAGCCTGTAATGTTTTTTTAATCTGTATGTAATCTTCATTTTGGTTTACATGCATTATTGTAAAGTAGGACTCCCTCAAAACCACGATTTAATGTGGTTTTGAGTGCAGCTACTCGAATAGGCGAACAAAATCTAGAGTTCAATCAAGATGTTTGAAGTTTAAACCGATTTCAAAACTCATTAATAATTCAGAAGCATCTTAACTCAACCAAAATAGGTCACGTGGAGTGGTTTTATACCTGAAAATACTCTCTTATTAATATATTTTTTATAAAACCTCTTCCTATAGAGTATTCTTTATATCAAAAAATACATTGTGATGAAAAACACATCACTCCTACGTGACCGCCATCTTGAATTATTTCGGACCCCATATTCTGGCTTACATGAATTATAGTGTAATGTATCGTTGTCATGGTGATGAATGGTGATGGCGATCGCTGGGATTGGAGATACTTTATGTTAGAGAATTATAGATAGCAGATAATTTTTATAAACTTTATAATTTTTATATTTTTTTGATGAACATTTACTCGTGTGAGTTTGTGAAAGTAAAGTTTAGTTAAATATAGCTATATTTAAGTTCATTAAGTATTATTTAATGCTAAGACGTTGTATATTTTTATTTTAGAAGTGTGCTTTTTGAGCAAAACAATTATGTAGCGTTGCTGCATGTAGAATGAGCGAGAGAACGAGTGCTTCCCAAGTTGGCAGCAAAAGACAGGTATTTATATTAATAAAGTAGGATAAAACAAAGTTGTTTAATTAAAGCATTTGTGAGAATAGTTCATCGTCGCCTTGTGGCTAACAGCACTGAAAATACATATGTCATCAAACATCAACAACACAACATGAAATGAAGAATTTTCAAATATTTGTATTAATTACTCTGCTACTCACAGTAAACTGTAAAGTACTCCCGATTGCTCAACCATTAAGATATATTCAATATATCAAACATGCAAGTCCATTGTAGGTAGCAGGCCCCAGAATTAGCTAAGAATCCGATCGTCGTAATACATGAAAGCAGGTTGAAGACAAGGTGGCAACAGGTTGGCAAATTTATGTTTTCAATGATATGTGCATGTAGAAATATTTAAAACTCTGAAATAAACCATTTCCATAAGTTGAGAGACCTACTGTACAGGCAAGATGATATGTCTTGGCTATAACTATCCAATCATGTAGTTTGTTTACACGGATGAACTTGCATGCGTATAATTCATTTGCCAAGTGACCTGTTTGTATGAATATAACATTTAACAAACTGTCAGAAGAATATCAAACATGGTTTGCTCAGAAGATAATTCAGGTCTAAATATCACAATTCTTGCTACCTCGTCTAGATAATTGATCTTTCGATAGACTGATGACCCATCTTCATGGATGGTTTCTTTCTAGTATAAGTAATTGACAATCGTCTCTCCGTAAACAACGACCCTCTTTTGTTAATTCTTTGGTTATCATTCTACCTAATCTAAACCCTCTGACAATTGACAAATCATCATTTGCAATGTGCTCTCCACTTTGTACAAGATGGACTATGTTGTTATCTTTTCTCATGTTTTTACTACGTTTTGATGTTCTATATTTGCTCTGTACCACGTCACTATAACGCATGGCTACTGTGTATTAGTCTCCTGAGCCGTTTTCTTGTTGGTCTTTTCTGATTGAACTTTCATAATTGTGTTCATGGCTGAAATTAATAAATTAATAATATTGTAGTATGTCAGACCACTATTGGCAAGACACATTATCCGGTTGACAGATCATCGCTTTCAATATAAACACACTGCTGTAGCCAAAAGGGGGAGGTGTGCCCTCTGTTGTTGCCCCCGCAAGAAACATTCGGACTAATACAAATTCATATTTCGCAGCAGGGTAAGAAACATGTATACTGAGCACTCTTTGCATGCTGAATACTCTTACACACTGTTAAAAAAGTGTCAGCAAGATATATATCAAAGCAAGACAAGAGACGAATTTAATTTGTTTTAATGAATTTGAACACCTGCTTATTACACAGTTTGAGAAAAAATTGTATTTTGTCTATTTTTATGTGAGAAAAACTAGGCTTTATAACAAAAACCGACAGTTAATCCCTTGGTATAAAACAACACAAATTATATAAAGTCTACCTAAGGTTTTACCTTAGTTTATTACCCAAAGTTTCAATCCACTTCCAAAATACTTCAAATTCGTCTATCTAATTTTAAAAACAAAAGCAATATTAATTTTAATCGTCTGCAGCGTATTGTTATGTTAAGGATTAGCTGAACAGTGTGTATGTTTGCTCACTGCAAGTTTCCAACGCTAAATTTGCATTTTATGCCGAATGGCTTAGACAATTCCGTTATTTCAAACGTGTCTGTTATTATGGCGCCATGGTTTTCTGTATTTCGAAAGAAAAAGTTTTAAAATATATTTAAATAATTCCATGAAGAAGTCAGTGTCTTTTTGCGAGCAGGTGGGACTAAGAGATTTTGTCTGATATAAGTTTTAGTGTAAAGGGCGCTGTATTTTGACCGTTTATTTAAGGTGAAGTGATACAAGCAACGTAATTGCTGCAACAAAAACTGATTTCAATGGATGTTGAGCAGAAATGTTTACGAATGTTGTCTCATGTTTTGTTACTTATGTGTGAACATTCTTAATTAACATGCGCTGAAATCAGCTTTTGTTGCTGATTGTTGATAGTTTGCCTTTAAGTAAGGCGACGTAATACGAACAACAACATCACTGAAACGTGCAACAAAAACTGATTTCAGCGCGTGTTAATTAAGAATGTTGACGAATGTTGTCTCCGGTTAACTGGATCAATAAGATACGATCCTTACTGGACCTCTAGGGAGAACAGTTTAGAACTGATAGAGCTATCCAGTATAAATAAAGTTAGTTTAGTTTAGGTTTCCTCCTGTAGTAACACTGGATCAATTAGGGATGATCCTTACTGGAGCTCTAGGAAGAACAGTTTAGAACGGATAGAGCTATCCAGTGTAAATAAAGTTAGTTTAGTTTAGGTTTCCTCCTGTAGTAAAACTAGCAATAGTTTATACCACTGAGCTTATCTTGCATGAGCCATTACGCAGAATATATGCATAAGAGGCAAGAGCATGTGGCTGTATAAGCGCTTGAGGGGGGATCGTAGCAGGTTCCATTTGTGGAATATTTTTCATTTTCTGTGTCCTTGATGTGTAACACGTTTATCGTCTTTGCCAGGGTAAGTCGTCTCAGAATGCCAAACAACTAGATTCAGATGATGTCGAGGCTGAATACTACAGGTAAGTGGCAGAAAAACTATGATAGCCTTCGTTGCAGAGAATCTTTTTGATAGATAAGAGTTGCAAACAAAAGAGACGCGAGAACACTAATTTAGTCTTTGATCTGCAGACGGACTCTTCGCGTTTGAAAAGACCGCCTACAAAGCAGGCTTGGCCTATGACAATTATCCAAGTTTAACTCTAGCATTGAAAATTCAATTCGCCTCGAATGACGTATTTTTCTTCCTGAATTGCAAAACGTCTTCAACCTACCTCCGAGTAGGATCTTGGACTTTTCCAACCTTCCTCAAAATAACTGGAAATTATCCGACATGAAGGCTTTTGCCTGGGTAGGTCTGGCAGTTGGCCATTACAGAACTTGCTAGTCAAACTGAGTGCTGACTGTTGCTACTAATTCTAGCCTTACTAGTCTAGTACTTAAGGCTGTTTACAACTGCACCCGTATCGTACCGAAACAAAAGAAAATGCTACGGTACGTTACGATACGTTTGAAGTGGAAAACGGCCTTAAATGCTTTGGAATGTGTTATTCAATGTTTCACTTTCAACGTTCCTCAATGCCAGTAAACCTTCCTCACGAGTGGTCGGATACAGGCAGCTCTTTTCCAAACTCTGTTTTCTTCATTTCTCAGACGTGCACGTGAAGATGAGTACAATACCTCCGAAGGAAGGTCTGTTGACGTGAGTGATGGCGAGGAGTATGAAGAGACTGGTGGCGAAGAAGAGGGGACACTACAGGATGATGAAGGTGATGGCATGGTAGAAGGGGATATCGAGGAAGATGAAGATGATGAGGAGGTTGAAGATGAAAGGTAGGGATGACTTTCCATATTACTAAATGACGTTGCAAGAATTAGGTTTATGATTAGGATTAGGGTTTGGATTAGAGTTATGACTAGGGTTGGGATTAGGGTTTGGATTAGAATAAGGATTGTATATAATTTGAGGTCTTTAACATGGGAATTTACCAAAAGGTACAAGAGTGGTCATGTCTGGAGAGCTTGAGGTGGTATACTAGAACTTCCATGTCTATTTGGTTTGGTATTTATCTGTTTTGAGCACACCATTGTTACAACCACCATTTCTTTGGAACCCAAAAAATCGGATGCGTAAAAAAGTAGAGGATAATTGTATGGCAATGGACAGTTACATTCACGAGTGGTTTTCCAGGCGGGGAAACGTATTCTTAATTTCCTTATAAGGTTACAGTTACTCTACTGTTCAGATACAAGATTATACGCTGGAGAGGATTGTTTGTTGTCTTATTATATGATACCATTTCATGAATAATGTTGCGGTGTACCTTAATGTTCTCTTATTAAACCCCAGTTTAACAGTCTGGAGGTTGGTTTATATATGTTCAAAAACGTTTTATCTATTCTGTTGTTTTATTGAAGTAGTAAATATGTATTTTCTTCTGTTTCTAGTGAAGAAGAAGATGAAGATACGCTAACTTCCGAGGTAGGTTGAGCGATCCATCCTAGGGAACACCTGTAGATTATGGAGTTACTGGCTAACAACTCCAAAAAATCATATTGAACTAGCTAGATCTGGAGTTACTGGCTAATTCCAAAACTCATCATCATCGAATCATGAGGAAATTTGACTGTGAAAAGGAAATTTTCAGAGTAAAATAAATTTAAGGAAAATCTGAGACTGCGAATGGAGCTAGGCTATGCTGGCCCAGGTTTGTATGGAGTCTCAGATTTCCTTTAAATTTCTTTTACTCTGAAAATTTCATGATGATGGGTTTTGGAATTAGCCAGTAACTCCAGACCTAACTAGTTCAATATGATTTTTTGGAGTTGTTAGCCAGTAACTCCAGGTTTAGATAGCTAGATCTACTGCTTCTACATGGAGTTGGCCTGTAACTCCAGAATTCTTAATTCAACTAAGTTTTGAAATGCACATTTTGAATTTGGAGTTAGCCCCTTGGAGGTATAGCGTCGCTCCATGGCTCCCTAACTTCTGCAGCAATGTCCTAGGGTAATTCTTAAGTGTATTTGTTTTTACACGTACTTAAACTTGAACGGCAACCATAAAATGACTTTCAGGTTTTTACAGTTCGAGTACTCAGTGATTTCGATGGTGAGCAGGTCAACGATTTAAGCATCAAAACTGGAGATATTTTGACCATTAAAGAATTGAGGTAAGTACAGTCATATGATTTCGCAAACGTGGAGGGTCAGTGCAGAGTATTCTACAGTAAGCCGCCGTGGTTTGTGGTTTCAGGTAGTTCAGCTTCTTATAAGGTATTATTATTAATATATAAATAATTTCAGGAAGGACGGTTGGTGGCTTGCTGAAGATTCCGCAGGAAATATTGGTGTTGTTCCAAAGACACTCGTAGAGGTCAATATTCAGAACGACTATTGTATAATTCCATTGCAAATGTCATCCGCTCCTAGGTTTCTATAATGATATCCCATACTTTTACAGAGAATACCAAATTCACCAACGCATAAACCTACGAACGAGAAGAAAATAACTGAAGGTATGAACAATAATACAATATTAGTATTTCAAAAATGTAAGATCACTAGTAAAATTAGAAGGCACTGAGAAACTGCAGTGGTCACCTCGCCAACAAATGAAGTTATAAACAGGGTCACACAGAGACAGTGTGGGGGCCCGGGGCTAGTGATTCTCCATCATCAAAAATCTTTGGGGTCACGTGCTCGTTTATAAAATTGATTTTATACCCTTGAAATTCTGTGTTACATCCTGTAGTCTTGAATGTGTTTAAATAACATTCTCAATCAGCTTTCAGTTCTAGAGTTAGAGTACTTTAGGGGGGGGGGTCCGCGGGGGCATTATCCCCCGGAAAAATTTTGAAACCTAGGGTCTCAAGAATGCCAAATTCCTGCACTCTGGGAGAGTATTTGACAGTAATGTATGACACTTTATTTCTATTTGGAGCCCACTTTAGCTGAGGGCCCGTGGCAAATTGCCCCCTTTGCCCCACCCTCTGGGCGGTCCTGGTTATAGATTATACATGCATTAATTACGCTAAAGCAAGACAAACTTTTGTCAATTTCTCATCCAAATTGAACCCAAATTTAATCAATTTGTCCTTGGCTTATGGTCCACAAATTTTCGTATTTAAATGTTTGATATTTGACAAACAAACACACACGCCATGTGGGCTTTGTGGCGGACATTAGGGGGGGGGGGGCAATAATTTGTGAAAGCTTTGAGTGATAGCCGATTAACTGTGTAACAAAGCTTTATATTCAATGATTCTACAACCACGAAAGCCTTGATAGGCTATAATTTAGGTAAATTTGCATGAAATTTTAGCCAAAAAGCTTTTAAGAATTGAGATTTGCGGCAACAAAAGGGTGGTTATATGTTGGCGACCTAAGTTCGCACTCCCAATATTTCGCGAAGTGTCTGGCACTGAGTAACACACACAAACCATCCAGGTAAAAATATAGCCTCCTGACGGCGGTAATTATTATGCTGAAAAAAGAATTCATCAAATATAAGCGATCGAAACCCGTATTTATATCTTTACTGTAACATGTGTGATTCCTTCTCTTGACAGTTTCGTTTGTTCCACTTTAGAACCAACAGGCTCATCAGCAAATGAACCCAAAATTCAAAAGACCAGAAGGTCAATAAACAACTGAACGCTTTTACGAATTCAATTCTGTAATTGAATGAAAGGCGGAAGGCACTTTTTGTTAAGGATGCATTTCTTTTATTTTTATACAGTGGCGCAGAACTCTGGGGTAAGGTTAAAGAAAAGAAAGTTGACAAGGTAAGCGATTGTTAATATTTGTGTATAAGTCGTTTTCTTTTATGTTTTTGTACTGATTATTTACGCCCAAGTTCCACTTTGCCTCGACGAGTAAAATTGTCTCGCGTTAAGGTACGTTCACACACAGCGATTTGTCGGGCCGATTTTAGGTTTTGCTGAATGTTAATGACGAATATTTTCAGTTGATGATGTCACCAGATGACGTTTGCCATGTATTTTTCAAATATCATTAACGTGCATCTGAAATCGGTCCGACAAATCGCAACGTGTGAATGTACCTTTAGACAGAACAAAATAGCAAAGTGAGGCACCTTGGGGCTTATTGCGACAATTAAGTCCATTCAATTCGAGATTAAATCAATCTCAATCAATCAATTCAATTCGACAATTAAGCCAAGTTAACCCTGCTAATAACAGGGTTACTTCCTTTGTGTTACTGGCATGAGTACCTGGATTTGGTGTATTTTTTCAAAGCTTTGAAGTCAAATGATCCCAATATTAGTGTAAAGTCCAGTAATCGTGCCACCAGGCGTAGTTCAAATAGCAATATAACAATAAACGTTCCAAGAGTAAACACTTTAACTTTTCAAAATAGTTTTTTCAATAGAACTCCCAGAACCTATAATTGCTTACCACCACATATCCGCGAAGCTGACGTTACCATTGGCCAATTTAAATCATACTTGTTGAAATATTACCGCGCCATGACTGAACTTATATTATGACAGTAATGTCCCACAAACGTGTAAAACTGTCTGTGTTAAATGTCACTCGTGTCGTCTGTTGTCCAGTCTTGTAGACAAAATGTGTTGTAATTAATGTAGATGTATGTTTTAAGGGACCCGCATGTGAATGGGGCAATAAGCCCTGTAGGGATCACCAGTCATTTATGACAAAGCTTGTAAAAACAAAAAATTTATTCAAGCGTATATTGTACATGCACTAATTACGCGTTCAGTTCTTTTCAGCCCGGGAAAGCAAGTTAATCTTTTGTAAATTTCTCCTTCAGTTTCATCCACATTGAACCAAAAGTTAATCCATTTTTCCTTGGCCTGTGCCTATTTACTCCACAAATTTTCGTATTAAAATGTTTAATAGTTTTTTTAGTTATCCTGTTAACAGACACACACATGCAAAGTTAATGAAGGGTATGACAATCTATTTTTCAGAAAACGAGTGTCACTGATGTTCTTAAAGCGATGGGAGCGATGCCGTCTGGATTTCGTAAACCAACATTGGGAAATTTTGTAAAAGAAGGTGAGATTACAGAGCAATATAGGTTCAGACCGAAGAAAATCCGCGGTGCATGTTTGGTAGAGTCGAACTGGACGTCCTTTTCTCTGTTACGACTACTGCGATGAAGTTATAACAAGACAACTGCATATATTGTAGAAATCAAACCTAAGTCACAGAGGTGAAAGACGCGTGTGTTAGTGCAGTGCTGTGGAACTAAAGTCATAACTAGGGGAGCTCTCTTTTATTATTATTATTATTATTATTATTATTATTATAAAGATCTTTATTCAGAAATTCTACGTCATACATGATGATTTTCAGTAGGGTCCTGTAGAAGATACATAAAATAATACATATAGAATACTAAAAACCTATTATACGTATAACAATATTGCTAAAAGATAAGTTACATTAGGGAGACTAATCTATTTATGATCTATGATGAAAGTTCTAACTGCTCTTTTAAAATTCCTAATAGTTGAAAGCATTCGGGTACGGGTGACATCATAAGTAACTGCCCAATCCCATGATAATATATATTATTTATATTAATGCATGAAATAGTCATAAGTGATGCTTGGAGAATGAAAACTATGGAAAAAATTATTTTTGCATTCTTGCAAAAAAGAAGGGGAGGGAGGCCTCAGCCCCCCATAGCTTGAGGAAAGGGGGCTCCTCCTACACCACTGCATTAGTGCCACAAACACCCCAATAACACAGTTTAACTGCTTTACTATGTCCTTGTCATTACTCACCGTCATCATCATCATGTTCTATTACTGTATGGTTTAGAGCAACATCGGATGGGATCGTGGGTGTATCCTAAACTGACTACTTCCAACTTGGCATTTCGTGATTTGCATTTAGATCCTGTCGAAGGCAAGGTACTGCTACAATAAATCAATGTCTAATACGACCTAAAATAGTAGTTTTGGTAGAACAAAAAACAAATTAGAAAAGTGACCTCGTTCAAATTTTAACACACAAAATATGACAGAAAAAGAGCAAATTCTTACATCTTATACATTATACAATCTATTTTCTAGTTACGCAATTTTCCTGTGAGGATAACCAGACATTGTTCAATTTTATCTGCGAGAATGATCCCGCGTGTTGGCACAGGTACTGTAATGTTTCATTATCTTTTGTACAGGGTATTTTCGTAATTCATTTTTTTCACTTCTATATACAATGTTTTGCTGTTCAGGTGTGAACGTCATCAGTCGACAAATACACGTTGCATTATGGGATGGCAAACATGTGAGTATAACAAGTATAACTACAGGACCCCAATTTGAGGGGGATGGGGGGCTTGATTTTGAGCACCTCTCAACTTGAGGGTGAGGGGGGCGCTTGATTTTGAGCACCTCTCAACTTGAGGGCCTCTATCATGTTGGGGAACACGTGGTTTGCTTCCTGCACCCTCAAGTCTCAACTCTCATCAAAATTTGAACCAGCTCAAAGTTGATGAGAGTTGGCGGTCAAACGCGAGCGAGAATTGGAACTCTCACTGGCTCTCATCAACTCTCATCCTCAGTGTAGTTTACATGTAGTTATTGTTAACGATATACTTAATCCTTAGATTCTGAGCAATGTCCATACAATAAGAACATCCCCAGCAGAAAGAGACCTGATGCTTTGGAATGTTGTCAAGGTAATTTATGTTTTCAGCGAAAATTATCTCCAATAGGCCATGTATTTATGGCGCAAGTACAATCGGACCTTTCTTATATATACGATCATTAAAGGGACAGCAAAGTGTTCGTCTTAGAGATGTGTTTGTTTATAAGGCAAACACATGTATATAACAAATATATTTAATTATGTCGGGACATTGGAAACTGCCCGTATTAGAGAGGTCTCCATAAGCAGAGTTTCAACTGACTGAACATTATTTGGACGTAACGCTAATCGTTGTGTGGTGGTGTAGTCTAAAGTCTAACATATCGAATTATTGTATATCTGTTGAATCTGTACATTTTTATAGAATCCTCAAATGAGTATTTTTGATGGGGATTTTCTGGTGCGATCCAACAGTCAACTGGCTAATATTGGTAAGTCTAGGTTCAATGATTTAAATGTTAAAATGTTTTTGTCATTCGAGTTGACAAGCGAGAGTTTGCATGAGAGTTTCATCAACTCTCGTTCCTCGGTCAAACGAGAACAAGAGTTGTATGAGAGTTGACTGGATATTACCACGCGTACCGGTCAAACGAGGGAAACGTCTCATCAACTCTCATCAGCTCTCATCAACTCTCATCAACTCTCATCAACTCTCGTCAACTCTCGTCAACTCTCGTCAACTCTCATTAACTCTCATCAACTCTCATCAACTCTCATCAACTCTCATCAACTCTCATCAACTCTCATCAACTCTCATCAACTCTCATCAACTCTCGTCAACTCTCGTCAACTCTCGTCAACTCTCATTAACTCTCATCAACTCTCATGCACTCTCATCAACTCTCATCAACTCTCATCAACTCTCATTAACTCTCATCAACTCTCATGCACTCTCATCAACTCTCGTCAACTCTCATCAACTCTCATCAACTCTCATCGACTCTCGTCAACTCTCATCAACTCTCATCAACTCTCATCAAAATATGAACCAGCTCAAAGTTGATGAGAGTGCATGAAAGTTGAGTTGATGAAAGTTGGTGGTCAAACGCGAGCGAGAGTTGCAACTCTCGTTTGACCGAGGCTTAAGAGTCGATTTTTAATGGCCCTGGTTTGTTGATCAAGACTATGTTTTCATTTTCAGGAATTTTGTTTGAGCTGACAGTGAGCTTTATACGTGCGGTGAGTTCGTTTTCTGAAATCTTTGTATGTTTGTATGACGGTCATGTAACATGGTTCCCAAAACAGCCTAAAACAGCCACTAGCCTGAGAAAAAGAAAAGCAGTTTTGAAATTTTATACAATTCGTTTCTTTTAGAAAACTGGCGAAAAGAGCGACGTCAGTTGTGGCTGGTGTGTTTTGAAACTCTTTCAAGAAACTGGTGCACCAACTGAGAACAAGTATAACGCGATTTTTGTTATAGATTTTTTTAGAATAGACCTATATGGCTAATATGATTTAATAGCTTAGCCCTTGTACAAATATAAACTATTAGCACATGACAGAACAACAACAAACATAATGATAATATAGGAACAAGTTGTTTCCTTGTCCTCAGAGGCAAGTCGTAAGATACTATATATGTTTGGCTAATACTATTTGCCAGCCGATTCACAATTTCGGATAACTCGCATGCCTTGGCATACCTTATCATACCACTGTTCTGATAATGTAAGCATAGAATGGAACAAAGGTATAACCAAGCATTTCAATTATATATGATAGTGAATTGGGTGGCAACAGGCATAAACACGCGTTAGCTGATTAGGTCTATTTATCCAAACTTGCTATCAACATTAGTGTAATGCATTTTGTTTATTCTTCTAATGTCTTTTACGTTAGAAATTGGGAGCTTCCTCTGAATGGTGGAACGCCTTATGACAGTAATGTCGAACTAGATCCCTCCGCAGACACAAAAGGTACTAATATTTTGTTAAAGTTTTGCTAGATTCAACTGAACTACTTTCTCAAATACTTAATCGTTATAAATTTAAGTATAATAAGACGATCAATCGATTGGATTGGTAGCACAATGATAAGTGCACTTCTATGACCAAGGTCGATTCCTGCAGTATGCAATTATCTGACAAATTCATACAAATGCGTAAAGAGGTAAACAAGACCACATGCTTACATGTTAGCCAAATATGGTTCGAAAGGTTACGACCTCAAATCACAAGACTGCTTTCGTCATTTGCATTTCCTGGAAGACCAGTTCTTGGTAAATATTGAGCGTCGGTAAAAGAGGGCGTGATATATAGCAAACCAGTAAAGCTATATTCAGCTGTAGTCTACTTAAATTTTGTCTTTAAAGAAAGAGGAACGTTTGTAAATTGTCTAAATATGTGAAGTAGTTTCGTCTGGTTGTGCAACAAGATGTGACTTGATTGTGTCGTGAAGGATATGGCCGAGGGTTACGACACAAATCGCTTTCAGTCAACTATTGAAGATAGCTGTATTTGCTCGATATGTCTTTGTGTTGTAAAAGATCCAATGCAATGTGAGAACAACGAACATTATTTCTGTTCGTGTTGCATCAAGAAGCATCTAGAGAAGACCTCGCACAGTTGTCCAGTCTGTCAACAGAAACTGACTGTAGAGACACTGCGTAAGGCACCAAGAATTGTTTCAGAATGTGTTTCACATTATAAGATTAGTTGCGATCATGCAACGAGAGGCTGTGGTGCAGTTCTAGAGCTTGGAGCTCTACAGACACACGTTCAGGACTGTGATTTCATGCCTGTCTCTTGTTCAAACGAGGGCTGTGATGAAGTGGTGAACAAACGCGATGTAAAGCAACACGAGAGCGAGTTATGTCGGTTCAAGACAACGACCTGTGACGACTGTGGCAAAAAGATGCCTCATAATAAATATGGCGGACACGGCTGTGTATTACGACGTGATTTCGATGAAATGAAGAAAGATCTGGCAGAAATGAAAGCCACGCAACATGAAATGATGAAAGAGATGAGAGAAGGCATGCAACGAATGACGATCGCGATTGAAAAGCTTGAAACATCGTCTCGAAATGTAGCCAACGTCGTCAACTCCATGAATACTGATATTGTTGTTATCGCAGGTCAGGATCTCAAAACAGACAAGCCCCTTTCTTCCGTCGAGCGATTTAACTTGCTCAACCAAACCTGGACACCACTGGCTGAGTTGAAATTAGCTCGATTTGCTCATGCAGCTGTGTTGTTTGAGAACCAGCTACTCGTTTGTGGCGGATCTACCAGTAATGATTTTGATGAGTGTACAGACAGCATAGAAGTTTTGGATCTGAATGTTAATCCTCCAGCATGGAAGGAGTTTTCTGTTAATCTTCCCATCAAGATGTTTGGTCACAAGTGCGTTGTCTATGGAAACCGTTTGTTGATTATTGGTGGCGTTCAGAACGACCGTGTCTCTTTGGATACGATATACGAGCTCCTTCTTGTGCCTCCTTATTCATCCAAGTTGCTTTGTCGTATGAAGAAGAAACGAGCGTACCATGGAGTGGAATTATTCGATGATAAGATTTTGATTTGTGGTGGACTAGGAGCGGAAACTGATGTGGAAATATTCGACATAGCAAGAAATGAATGTGTTGAAATGCCACCACTGCCAATTCCGGTTTGGGGTATGGCGACAGTTCGTCGAGACGACACCATGCTGTTGATTGGAGGGATGGATGACAAGCGAAAAGAATTCCGCAAAGAGATTATCGAGTATGATTTTAAATCTGGCCAGAGTAAGGTTCTATTGGTCATGGAAACGAAGCGAGCTTTTGGTTCGGCTGTGTATAGTGGAAACACGCTTGTTGTAATTGGTGCTGGTGCAGTGGATTGTTTCAACTTTTTATCAAATTCTTGGAGGAAATTACCCTCCATGACTGAAGCAAGGGCTTTGGCTTCTGCAATTGTTGTGAATAATTTTAAATTTTGACAGTTCTTAACGAATACTGGAACACTAATATAGTGATGTAATAATAGTTGTAAAATGAACAAAAATATAACACTGTACAGAACAATAACTAGTCATTGTTGAATTATATTTAACTATTAACACTTTGCTTTCGCTTCAGTCGCATGTGTAAAGAGTACTGTACGTCCAGTCTGACTACCAAACACGGCAGGTTTTCTCCGGGTATTTCGGTCTCCTCCTGTAGTAACACTGGACTAAATAATATATGATGTCGAAGGGTTTTTGTAGATGGACATTTGGAGCGAAAATGATTTTCATATTTTTAGACCTAACCTGGAGCAGTTGCGAAAATATAACTCTAGGGCTCTAGGCCCTCTGGCAGGAATCGAATCTGCAGCCCTGCGATTCTGGTGCAGCGCTCTAACCACTGAGCTACAGAGTCCAGTTGTCAAGAGCTAACCACAAGTGCATGTATATGTAATATATCTTACACGAGAAGGAGTTTATTATAGTGATTTGAAACACCGAAAAGTGTGTTGAAAAACAAGGTGCTACCGAGTTTTTTAACATACTTTGAGGTGTTTTTAAATCACTATAATAAACGACTTCGAGTGTATGATATAGCTTCTCAAACAAACCAGTATTTAAAGAGAAATTCAACGCGAAAGTTGAGTTAATTTATGAGTGTTTATTACCGTGGTATCAAGACAACGATACGGTGGTGATTTCCTTTGTGTTTTGCTCATGAATTATTAATGAGTTTGAGAAATATATATACCAGGATGATGACAGTGAGTGGTATAAGGGTAAATATTCTAAATTTCTAGGCATTAATTCAGTTCAACATTCATTCCATCAACATTTAGTTCTGTCAAGTGAGATACCTAAAATGTAGAATCTTTGTCCTTTACTGGACCTCCAGAGAGAAAAGTCTTTCCATCTTGCCGTTGTATCATACCGGAATGTTGATAGCTTGAAAACTTGCATCGAAGAACGTTGTAATTGTTCAATAATTTTTCCATCAATAAATAGAGAATTCAATTAGTGTATTTATTGATCACTCACTTCTTGATCATTAAATCAATTACAGTAATTCTCAATAATTACTTACGTTCGATTATAGTCACGGGAGGCTTGATGCAATCGTTAATCAAAGTAAATCGTCAACCACGTCTTGTTGTAAAATTGGCACCAGTTACCAAATTGGCAAAAGAACAATATGAGTAAGTAGTCAGCTCTATATTATTGCCGAACTCCTAAAACAACCCTCTGCAGGGTCCAAAAGTTCTATGCATATCCGTCAGAAAATTTTTGAAAACGAAAGCTCCCCAGATGGGCTGGATTTGGCAGAGCCCAAAAATTTGGATTTCTTAAGAAATTGGTACCAACCCCTTCACTCTCCCCCAAAGCTAAGGTTAGACGGGGGTACGAGGTGCACCTCCGGTCACCCGCAACCCACAGGAAATCCATTCCTGGTTTCTCATGTAAATCATCGTCATACCGTTTGTTCCTTCAAGGGGGTCGGGTCCCCTCGACACCTTTCTCCACTCTATTCTGTCATGAACTTTGTCCAGAACCACCACTTTACCATCATGCCGAACCAAATCCATCCAACGCTTTCTCGCTCCTCTTTTCCTTGTTCCTTCTTCCGTGCGCTCTGCTGTACACATGCATCTTCAGAATCATCGTCGTCCGTTTGTCATACATCAGTCCCACTAAAATTCCTCCACGCGTTCCCTGTTTCCTGCAGTCTTGCTACGATCTCTATATCCAAACCGCCCCTTTCCTGTAGCCAACTTATCTGAAAGCTGCTGTTTGCTTCAGCTCCGTTCCTTCTACTGTAATTCATCGCAGAAATCATGAAATCTTGTAATCATGTAAATCTTTGGTTTTTTAGTCTTTTACCAGAGACTATGATCACGGCCGTGCAGTATACACCATTTATCGCACGATACAGAGAGATCTTAGCAGATGAATTGGTTCAGAATGCTGATAGTATTTCACAAACTGGTGAGTGTATCATTTTGTTATAGGGTAGAGCTATGATAAACTGAACGAAACTGTTCTCCATAGAGGTCCAGTAAGGGTCATCTTTTTTGGTCCAAGAAACCTAAACCAAACTAACTTTATTTATGCTGGATAGCTCTATCAGTTCTAAACTGTTCTTCCTAGAGGTCCAGTAAAGTGTCATCTCTTATTGATCCAGTGTTACTACAGGAGGAAACCTAAACTAAACTAACTTTATTTATACTGGATAGCTCAATCAGTTTTAAACTGTTCTTCCTAGAGGTCCAGTAAGGGTCATCCACTATTGGTGCTGTGCTACTGCAGTAGAAAACCTAAACTAAAATAACTTTATTCAGCTCTGTCAGTGCTGGAATGTTCTCTTTCAGGAACAGCAATGACTGTCTTTTTTGGTCAAGGGTTACTACACGAAAAACCAGAATACCTGAAGAAAACCTGTGTTGTTTGGTAGAGTCAAACTGGAAGCTCTCTTCTCACATGCGACTGAGGTGAAATTATAATCAGACAACTGCATATTGCAGGAATTGAACCTCAGTCCCAGAGGTGAAAAGCATGTGAATTGACCAACGTAACACCATACTCAGTCAAACTTGATGAAAACTATATTCAGTGTTGATATTTCTTTATGTTTCTAGATTTAATACCAGATCCATTGTTAAGTTCTTTTCCCAGAGTTCTGTCACAACATGATCTCATGGACGCCCTTAAAGTAAGATGTTTGATTGGGAATAGAATCTTTATATAAAACTTAGTAAGTTTGCACAGCATCGGATAAGTGTTGTTTTGGTTTAAATAGGCGTCGTGGGATGAAAGGGTAAAGAAATCTCTACGACAGTCGATGAGGGTAAGAATTATTGATAATACCTAAAGCCCTGGTCATAGGAGGGTCAGAGTTGGCGAGAGTTGGCAAGCGAGAGTTGGCAAGCGAGAGTTGGCAAGCGAGAGTTGGCAAGCGAGAGTTGGCAAGCGAGAGTTGGCAAGCGAGAGTTGGCAAGCGAGAGTTGGCAAGCGAGAGTTGGCAAGCGAGAGTTAGCAAGCGAGAGTTAGCAAGCGAGAGTTGGCACGCGAGAGTTGGCAAGCGAGAGTTGGCAAGCGAGAGTTGGCAAGCGAGAGTTGGCAAGCGAGAGTTAGCAAGCGAGAGTTGGCAAGCGAGTTAGCAAGCGAGCAAGCGATAGTTGGCAAGCGAGAGTTGGCACGCGAGAGTTCGCAAGGGAGAGTTGGCAAGCGAGAGTTGGCACGCGAGAGTTGGCAAGCGAGAGTTAGCAAGCGAGAGTTAGCAAGCGAGAGTTGGCACGCGAGAGTTGGCAAGCGAAAGTTGGCGCGAGAGTTGGCAAGCGAGGTTGGCAAGCGAGTTGGCAAGCGAGAGTTGGCACGCGAGTTGGCAAGCGAGTTGGCAAGCGAGAGTTGGCAAGCGAGAGTTAGCAAGCGAGAGTTGGCAAGCGAGAGTTGGCAAGCGAGAGTTAGCAAGCGAGAGTTAGCAAGCGACAGTTGGCAAGCGAGAGTTGGCAAGCGAGAGTTGGCAAGCGAGAGTTGGCAAGCGAGAGTTGGCAAGTGAGAGTTGGCAAGCGAGAGTTGGCAAGCGAGAGTTAGCAAGCGAGAGTTGGCAAGCGAGAGTTGTCAAGCGAAAGTTGGCAAGGAGAGTTGGCAAGCGAGTTGGCAAGCGAGTTGGCAAGCGAAAGTTGGCAAGCGAGTTGGCAAGCGAGTTGGCAAGCGAGAGTTGGCAAGCGAGTTGGCAAGCGAGTTGGCAAGCGAGAGTTGGCAAGCGAGTTGGCAAGCGAGAGTTGGCAAGCGAGTTGGCAAGCGAGTTGGCAAGCGAGTTGGCAAGCGAGAGTTGGCAAGCGAGTTGGCAAGCGAGTTGGCAAGCGAGTTGGCAAGCGAGTTGGCAAGCGAAAGTTGGCAAGCGAGGTTGGCAAGCGAGTTGGCAAGCGAGAGTTGGCAAGTGAGAGTTGTCAAGCGAAAGTTGGCAAGTGAGAGTTGGCAAGCGAGAGTTGGCAAGCGAGAGTTGACAAGCGAGAGTTGACAAGCGAGAGTTGGCAAGCGAGAGTTTGCAAGCGAGAGTTGGCAAGCGAGTTGGCAAGCGAGTTGGCAAGCGAGAGTTTGCAAGCGAGTTGGCAAGCGAGTTGGCAAGCGAGAGTTTGCAAGCGAGAGTTTGCAAGCGAGAGTTGGCAAGCGAGAGTTGGCAAGCGAGAGTTGGCAAGCGAGTTGGCAAGCGAGTTGGCAAGCGAGTTGGCAAGCGAGAGTTGGCAAGCGAGTTGGCAAGCGAGTTGGCAAGCGAGAGTTGGCAAGCGAGTTGGCAAGCGAGAGTTGGCAAGCGAGAGTTGGCAAGCGAGAGTTGGCCAGCGAGTTGGCAAGCGAGTTGGCAAGCGAGTTGGCAAGCGAGAGTTGGCAAGCGAGTTGGCAAGCGAGAGTTGGCAAGCGAGTTGGCAAGCGAGAGTTGGCAAGCGAGTTGGCAAGCGAGAGTTGGCAAGCGAGTTTGCAAGCGAGAGTTGGCAAGCGAGTTGGCAAGCGAGTTTGCAAGCGAGAGTTGGCAAGCGAGAGTTTGCAAGCGAGAGTTGGCAAGCGAGAGTGGCAAGCGAGTTGGCAAGCGAGAGTTGGCAAGCGAGAGTTGGCAAGCGAGTTAGCAAGCGAGTTGGCAAACGAGTTGGCAAGCGAGTTGGCAAGCGAGTTGGCAAGCGAGAGTTGGCAAGCGAGAGTTGGCAAGCGAGAGTTGGCAAGCGAGAGTTTGCAAGCGAGAGTTGGCAAGCGAGAGTTGGCAAGCGAGAGTTGGAAAGCGAGAGTTTGCAAGCGAGAGTTGGAAAGCGAGAGTTGGAAAGCGAGAGTTGGCAAGCGAGAGTTGGCAAGCGAGAGTTGGAAAGCGAGAGTTGGCAAGCGAGAGTTGGAAAGCGAGAGTTGGCAAGCGAGAGTTGGCAAGCGAGAGTTGGCAAGCGAGAGTTGGCAAGCGAGAGTTGGAAAGCGAGAGTTGGCAAGCGAGAGTTGGCAAGCGAGAGTTGGCAAGCGAGAGTTGGCAAAGCGAGAGTTTGCAAGCGAGAGTTGGCAAGCGAGAGTTGGCAAGCGAGAGTTGGCAAGCGAGAGTTGGCAAGCGAGAGTTGGCAAGCGAGAGTTGGCAAGCGAGAGTTGGCAAGCGAGAGTTGGCAAGCGAGAGTTGGCAAGCGAGAGTTGGCAAGCGAGAGTTGGCAAGCGAGAGTTTGCATGGAAGTTTTATCAACTTGTTTTACTTATATGATACAATAATACTAAGTAATAGTAATTCCTATTTCTTTTCTTACTACAGCAACGTGATCGTCAGGAGAAAAAAAATTTGTTTCGTTCTGTTTACATGAATACTGTGTTCCCTTTGTTAAAATTGGTATCCCTTCCACAGTTAGTGCCAGCTAGTCCTGAAAGTGAAGAGGTAAATCTAACTTTATTCATACTGGATAGCTCTATCAGTTCTAAACTGTTCTCCCTAGAGGTCCAGTAAGGATCATCTCTTATTGATCCAGTGTTACTACAGGAGGAAACCTAAACTAAATCTACTTTATTTATACTGAATAGCTCTATCAGTTCTAAACTGTTCTCCCTAGAGGTCCAGTAAGGGTCAACCCTTATTGATCCAGTGTTACTGCAGGAGGAAACCTAAACTAAACTAACTTTATTTATACTGGATAGCTCTATCAGTTCTAAACTGTTCTCCCTAGAGGTCCAGTAAGGATCATCTCTTATTGATCCAGTGTTACTACAGGAGGAAACCTAAACTAAACCTACTTTATTTATACTGAATAGCTCTATCAGTTCTAAACTGTTCTCCCTAGAGGTCCAGTAAGGGTCATCTCTTATTGTTCCAGTATTACTACAGGAGGAAACCTAAACCAAACTAACTTTATTTATACTGGATAGCTCTATCAGTTCTAAACTGTTCTTCCTAGAGGACCAGTCAGGACCAGTTCTTATTGGTCCAGTGTCACTACAGGAAAAAGCTAGAGTATCCGCGGAGACAACTTGCGGTGTTTCGTAGAGTCAAACTGCAAGCAATCTTCTCACTTGCGACTGAGGCGAAAGTCAAATGAAATTACCACGGTGCCATCAACAGCGCCTTTGACTTGTAACAAATCCACACGTATATCTTTTTGTAGGAGCGTTCACGGATGATCCAGGATTTTTTGGCGAGGAGGGATACAGTGAACCAACTATTATCGGATGAGTTTTCTTACAAACCTTTTAACTTAAATAGAATATGTTTTGATATTATATCTCGGCATAGTGTGCTGAGGTAACACTTCGCAATTCGTCTCTTAACGAATTCTGAAACTGATTCCTTTTTCTTGTGGCAAAATGCCAACAAATAAAAAGAATTAGACAACGCATTATTGCAAACATTTGTTATTGTGTTATAGTTTTCTATTTGAAAATAAACCTGCAAAATACGGACCCCCGAAGCGACACAACAAAATATAGAAAGGTGTCCATATAAGAAGAGGTCGTCCAACTGTAGTTCTATTTATGGCGCCGACTTTCCTAAATTGGATTGTTTTCGATTTAATTGGCAAACCACTTTTTGCGTGACGACCTGTTTGTTGTGAATACATGAACTCGAGAAATTATTCATGTGTTTGTAAATCAGAAAAACACTGCAAAAATAGAGCTTCCTCTGTTGGGTTATCACGACTTGCGCGCTATATGCATGATAGAGAATTGTTAATGCAAAAATTCTTTATAGCTTTTTTGAAATTCGGAGTTGTTCGTGCGTTTAGTTGCGTGACGACGTATTTGTTGTCAATACATACACGAATTTTAGAAATTATTCATGATTTCGGAGACTAGAAAAACAACGGTTTGTTTGGTGCCACGCAAATGCTCGCAGACGCTGTTGGAAGCAGGTAATTGCAGTTCTTGTTACATCGAGTAATCGAGTTCAAATCGTTCGTTGAAGATATCTGACGACTCTGAAGCACTTTGGAACATTTTTTAAAAGGTAATAATACAAATTATAATACAAATGCTGATTCTTTAGGTTCAAACGTAAAATCTGTTTCGGCCTCAGAGGACCAGCTCTCGCTCGAGTTTGACTGCCAACTCTCGTGCACTCTCATCAGCTTTGAGCTGGTTCAAATTTTGATGAGAGTTCTTGCGCGTTTGACCGGTACGCGTGGCAATATCCAGTCAACTCTCATGTAACTCTTGTTCTCGTTTGACCAGGGCACGAGAGTTGACGAAACTCTCATGCAAACTCTCGCTTGCCAACTCTCATCAACTCTCATCCTCGTAACCTCGTTTGATAGAGCGCTTAAGACTCTTTGACTTATTTTTGAACACTCTATATATAATCCAATCTTATGTAGGAACTATTTTACAAAGATGCAGGTTAGGAAAGAACAAGCGGAGAAAATTATCTTTATTTTTGAATCCTAAGATTGAATATTTGAATCCTAAGAATGAATCTCAGTAGAGTCCTAAGTTTGAAGCACTGAATCTTAAGAATGATTTTATGTCACTCCTTTTTAGATATTATTTGGTCAAGATGCAAGTTAGCCAAGCGGAGAAAACTATCTTCATTTTAACAATCGCCCTAATCATGTACGCACAAAGTTCTGCTGGCACCAGCAGTTGCGGTGAAAAATTTTCAACAAGAATGGATCAGGATGTCTTTAGTAAACACAGATTGAGGTCACGTGTTATCGAGAGCCAGCCAATCAGCAGACCGCTTGAATGTTACGTCAATTGTATGAAGAACTGTCGTTGTCTTTCTTACAATATTTGTAATGGCGGCAAATTGTGTGAACTGAATTCAGAGAAAAAAGAGAACAACATCTCTCTTTATGAAGCAAGTGATGAATGTGATTATCATGAATATGAATTTAGCAAACAGGTGCGTTAAATTATAGTTACGTCAGTTATTTCTGAACTGTTCTCTCTTCAGGTTCAGTAACCAGCATCCTTTATTGGTGCATTTTTCAACAGGAGGAAACCTAAACTAAACTAACTATAATTTGGACTGGATAGCTCTATCAGTTCTAAACTGTTCTTCCTAGAGGTCCAGTAAGGGTCATCTCTTATTGATCCAGTGTTACTACAGGAGGAAACCTAAACTAACTTTATTTATACTGGATAACTCTATCAGTTCTAAACTGTTCTCCCTAGAGGTCCAGTAAGGGTCATCTCTTATTGATCAAGTATTACTACAGGAGGAAACCTAAACTAAACTAACTTTATTTATACTGGATAGCTCTATCAGTTCTAAACTGTTCTTCCTAGAGGCCCAGTAAGGGACATCTCTTATTGATCAAGTATTACTACAGGAGGAAACCTAAACTAAACTAACTTTATTTATACTGGATAGTTCTATCAGTTCTAAACTGTTCTCCCTAGAGGTCCAGTAAGGGTCATCCCTAATTGATCCAGTATTACTACAGGAGGAAACCTAAACTAAACTAACTTTATTTATACTGGATAGCTCTATCAGTTCTAAACTGTTCTTCCTAGAGGTCCAGTAAGGGTCATCTCTTATTGATCCAGTGTTACTACAGGAGGAAACCTGAACTAAACTAACTTTATTTATACTGGATAGCTCTATCAGTTCTAAACTGTTCTTCCTAGAGGTCCAGTAAGGGCCATCTCTTATTGGTCCAGTGTTACTACAGGAGGAAACCTATTGGGGTTAGGATTATGATTGGGATTGGGATTAGAATTAGGATTGGGGTTAGGATTAAGGTTAGAATTAGGGTTAGGATTAAGGTTAGGATTGGGATTAGGCGTGGGATTGGGGTTAAAATTAGGTTAAAATGTTGTTGTTAATATGGACTCGATATTTTTCACCATTTCAGCAATCAATTGGTTGCAACGACCAATGTTGCTCTACTTCACAGCCGTGTAACGGTGCTCGCTGTCAAGCTACATGTATGGAAAACGGCAGGCGATTTCGATGCGATTGCGCAGAAGGCAAAAATGGAGATCGATGTGAGAATTTAGCCAGAAGTTGCGCGTTTTATGCAAATTCCGCAGACAAGACGCATGGTCTGCGCCTAATCTACACGCTCGAGAACAAGCCATACCGTGCTTTTTGTGATTTTGGCCAACTGTATATGAAAACTCTTGCCATGTCCTACTCAGTAGAAAACCAGCACCTGTTTAATGATCAACCACTCGTAAAGGACTACCCCCATTTTGAAGACTCGCATAACTGGGTGAATTACCGTTTGGGATTGAAACGCATGGCTGGTTTACGCGATGGGGCTACAAGTTGGAGGTTAGGGTGTTCCTATGACCAACATGGCACTGATCCAGACAATGTACTCATCGTGGAAATGCGTGATTTGGATCCAATAGGGGCTACGGGACTGAAATGCCCTAACGTCAAAAAAGTTCGCATCAATGGTCAAGGATGTAATAATTGTGTAATAGGTATGAGCTTTTTTCGTGAAGTTCTAAAATAGTAATGTGCAATGAAAAATCAGGGTTCTCAGAATCAGTTTTTGCCAAAGGGTAGCACGATGCTAAGGCACGCGCTAAGTTAAGCCTGCTATTGATGATAGGTGGTAGGGTATTTTACTTAGAATGAGTGACTACCCTGCTCTGACTTGATGTGCTTGAAAACTCACGTGCGTAGAGTTGTGGTTGGTTATCTTCTGTGCCTGGCTCGAGACCAAGGCACAGAGTAGATACAGACAGAGGTCTCACTTCAGGCAAAATGCGTAACCGGCCGCTATTCTGTTGCTATTCTTTCTGATGATGATTTTAAAATAGAGTCGAAAAATTACAGTCTCTCAAACTCGTCTTGTTTTATTCATATTTGAATTTCAAAATGACATTATTCTTCGGAATTTGTTTTTTTTCTTTATTTTCTTAAATTGTCGGCCGGCCGCCATGTTCCTAGCCAGTGCGGTAACGAGAGGCATTCACCCCCCCGAACAAGATGGCGGCCGATATTTTCGGAAAACAACCGGCATAAGAAATCCTTGTTATTTTCTTTATAACGGTTTACCTTGACTGAAGTTGTGATTAACAACATTAAATAGTTAACTTGAATTTTTGCGGTATTTTTACGTCTAAAAATGCCCGCCATTTTGAATGTTTTCGGGGGGGGTGACAGCCTCTACTTAGCGCACTGGCTAGGAATCGGTTACGCTCAAACATTAGCGTTTTACATGAAGTGAGACCTCTGTATAGTTGTACTCTGTGACCAAGGGTTGGTTCTTAGCGAGGGAAGAAAACCGAGGTACCCGGAGAAAAACCCATCAAGAACAGGAGAGAACCAACCAATCTAAACTTACATTTTTTCAAGCATCTCGACTTACAGTAGCAGGCATTACTCGGTAAGAGGCAGTGCGCTTACCGCATCTACCACCGGCGTGCTTCCATTTTTATGCAGTTCCTATTTTTTTATCCTGTAGGTATCAATCAAGGAAAAAATGCATGGCATATGTGGTACGATATTGTGGTTGAATGTACTTCAGCAGTCCAGGTTTTGCCTAAGTTATCCTGTCCTGGTGGAAATTTTAGGTATTTTGGCTTCTATAATACCGATTGCTTGGACGATAATTTTTCGTGCACTAGCTCACTGAAGGCTACCACTCAACTCTGGTTTGTACATTATGTGTAAAACAAACTAATATCCACCCTAATCCTAATGACACTAATCCTAACACTAATCTTACTTAATCCCTACCCTGCATGCTGACCATACTCCTACCCCTTATTCTAACACTAATCCACCCGCCCTAATCCTTAACCCATTCCTAATCCTACCCTCAAATCCTAATCCTTGTCACATCATTTCAGGATCCACATTCATAGATGCACAGTAATTCAAAAACGCACAGAATTCAATCTATGTACAAAATAGATAACTGCACTCATAACTATTTATTGCATTATCACATGACCTGTAAAAGGTAAATGTAAAACATTCTGCAGTAATCGTGGGAATCGATTCAGTCACTGGTTTCAGTTAGTTTTACGAGGCAACAGATAGTTGTCAACTTCAGAAATGATGGCACTTACAGCAGCAACTAAATCTCTCAATTCTATTTATTTGTCTACTACTACATGTAATGAAAAGAATTAACATTATTTTCACACTCTGATAACTGCAGGTTGACCACCATCTGCCGCACGATAGCGCTTAGTGAAACCTATATATATGTTAATATTAGCACAATATTATGTTACATACATATTATGCTACATTCAGTGACCGATTACATCAAGTATCTCGCTTACCTATATTATGTACTTAGCCTACATTATCTATTTTTACAACAATTGTGATATTACTTTCCTAATCTGTATATCCTAACCCACCCAGTCAACTTTCCCTGTGGGAGGAAACCGGAGTGCCCGGAGAAAACCCACGACTTTCGGCAGAGCGTTGACTTACTCTTTTCACATGAGTGTGATGAGTATAGTCCTCAGCGAGAATCGAACTCAAGACTCAGAGGTGAAAGGCGCTTGCCCTGACGACTGCGCCACCGAAGCCCCGAAGTTTAGAATAATTATATGTAAGTGTAAGGATGATTGTGTAATTGGATGATTAAATATTAATTCACTCGAACAATTCTAATTAATATTTTAGTTCGCGAGTTTCTAAGTGCTTTTAAGAATTAAGTATATGTTATATATATATACTTCGTATTAGAGTAATAACTCTGCTAATTGGTAGTAGCGCTCCCTGGCTGCAGCACTGCAGGACCTGTCCAAAAAGCTCATCAAATAACCAATCAAAATACAGTAATTCAGTAGGATATTGCGTCTCATATGAAATGTTTTAAAAACATATACTTTTTCGTGGTTGTCAAGAGAAGAAGTGTTCTGGCATATTCCGTAACTGTTTGGGAAAACTTCTGAGGGAGTTTCTTCTGCGAGCCAAGGAAAGTTAACTATAAAATATTAAACAAAAAACAAGGTTGGTAGATTTTCTGATTATATTTTTATTATATGTGTCTTTAAGTGCATTTTAAAGAAGAAAGAAAGTCTATTCGAACTGACAAGCTTAGCAAACTCTTGCTAGTAAACAATGTTTCCTGGTTTGTCCACTTTTGGGAAACATGGCTAGTAAACAATGTTTCCTGGTTTGTCCACCTTCGGGAAACATGGCTAGGAAACAATGTTTCCTGGTTTGTCCACCTTCGGGAAACATGGCTAGGAAACAATGTTTCCTGGTTTGTCCACCTTCGGGAAACATGGCTAGGAAACAATGTTTCCTGGTTTGTCCACCTTCGGGAAACATGGCTAGGAAACAATGTTTCCTGGTTTGTCCACCTTCGGGAAACATGGCTAGGAAACAATGTTTCCTGGTTTGTCCATCTTCGGGAAACATGGCTAGGAAACAATGCTTCTTGGTTTGTCCACCTTCGGGAAACATGGCTAGGAAACAATGTTTCCTGGTTTATCCACCTTCGGGAAACATGGCTAGGAAACAATGTTTCCTGGTTTGTCCACCTTCGGGAAACATGGCTAGGAAACAATGTTTCCTGGTTTATCCACCTTCGGGAAACATGGCTAGGAAACAATGTTTCCTGTTTTGTCCACCTTCGGGAAACATGGCTAGGAAACAATGTTTCCTGGTTTGTCCATCTTCAGGAAACATGGCTAGAAAACAATGTTTCCTGGTTTGTCCACCTTCGGGAAACATGGCTAGGAAACAATGTTTCCTGGTTTGTCCACCTTCGGGAAACATGGCTGGGAAACAATGTTTCCTGGTTTATCCACCTTCGGGAAACATGGCTAGGAAACAATGTTTCCTGGTTTGTCCACCTTCGGGAAACATGGCTAGGAAACAATGTTTCCTGGTTTGTCCACCTTCGGGAAACATGGCTGGGAAACAATGTTCCCTGGTTTATCCACCTTCGGGAAACATGGCTAGGAAACAATGTTTCTTGGTTTGTCCACCTTCGGGAAACATGTACCGTCAATTGCATAATTTCCATTGCTCTTCAGTGCAAAAAGGCCCAACTAGAATATTGTTTTCAGTAAAGATAACTATATGTATTGATCTAGGTCTAAAACGTTTGCGCACTAATGTACAGCTAGGCTGCAGGTGTTACTTACATATTCTGTCCAGCTGAGACCACCGATGGGCTTCATTAAGCACGGCAGATGGAAGCTTTTTCCATTATGTGTGAGTCGTTTTTCATGAGTGAGCTGGTGAGCCATTTAGCCCCATTTCTTGTACCTATAGTGTCAACTAATTAACGGTTACTATTGCTCTTCTCTTAGATGTTCCGAAAAATCCTGCGAACTGCATCAGAAATTCTCTATTTTCATTTAATGCTGATTTTTTCCGTCGCCGAATCGGCGAAAACCTGCAACGCTCTTTTAGTAAGCATGGACCGAAATGTAGACACCGAACACAGATTGAGGTCACGGGTTTTTGAAAGCCAGCCAATCAGCTCTTCGCTTGAATGTTACGTCAAATGTTTGGAGAACTGTCGTTGTATTTCTTACAATGTTTGTAATGGCGGTAAATTGTGTGAGTTGAATTCAGAGCGGAGAGAGAATAATACATCTGTTTATGAAAGAAGTGGCCAATGTGATTATCATGATTTCAATTTTGATGAACGCGTAAGTTTGATTATATAGACCTAAACCAGCTATTAAAACGCGTGTTTATGTTTGTTGCCAGCCAACAAACTCGCATATATAATTTCATTACTTGGTTACAAGCCCTTGTTACATTTTCAGAAGCTCGGGGCATGGTTACATTTTCAGAACAGCGCAAGTTAACTGGGCATGTGAGTTATCCGAAAATGTGAATTGTTTTGCAGTCATTTCCATTTCTAACTCAGTTTCCAGCGATGTTTCTCTACTTTTTGTTTTGCATGAAGAATTTGCTTCGCCGTTTTGAGTGAAGGCATCTGTCAGAAAGTAAAGCTTCGCTCAAACGAGGATGTTTAACTTTCATGCCCCGGTCAAACGAGAACAAGAGTTGCATGAGAGTCACGACAGAAATAATTTAGCGCGCGACACGGAGCCCTGAGAATAGTTCTAAAATTTTGGTTAACAAAGTGTTTAGATTTCCTCAGCTTTTCTTGTCATAGACACAGTCATAACGTGTTATTTTGTTAAGCTAATTCTTATAGAAAGTGCAAAACACTAGTCTGACTATAGTTGTTTAAAAGTGTTATGCAACTCGGTCGAACGAGCAAAACTCTCATCAAAATTTGAACCAGCTCAAACTTGATGAGAGTTGATGATAGTGCATGAGAGTTGATGAGAGTGCATGAGAGTTGATGAGAGTTGGTGAGAGTTGATGAGAGTTGATGAGAGTTGATGAGAGTTGACGAGAGTGCATGAGAGCTGATGAGAGTGGATGAGAGTTGATGAGAGTTGATGAGAGTGCATGAGAGTTGATGAGAGTGGATGAGAGTTGATGAGAGTGCATGAGAGTTGATGAGAGTTGATGAGAGTTGATGAGAGTGCATGAGAGCTGATGAGAGTACATGAGAGTACATGAGAGTGGATGAGAGTTGATGAGAGTTGATGAGAGTGCATGAGAGTTGATGAGAGTTGATGAGAGTGCATGACAGTTGATGAGAGTGCATGAGAGTTGATGAGAGCTGATGAGAGTACATGAGAGTGGATGAGAGTGCATGAGAGTTGATGAGAGTGGATGAGAGTTGATGAGAGTGCATGAGAGTTGATGAGAGTGCATGAGAGTTGATGAGAGTTGATGAGAGTGCATGAGAGCTGATGAGAGTACATGAGAGTACATGAGAGTGGATGAGAGTTGATGAGAGTTGATGAGAGTGCATGAGAGTTGATGAGAGTTGATGAGAGTGCATGACAGTTGATGAGAGTGCATGAGAGTTGATGAGAGCTGATGAGAGTACATGAGAGTGGATGAGAGTGCATGAGAGTTGATGAGAGTGGATGAGAGTGCATGAGAGTGCATGAGAGTTGATGAGAGTGCATGAGAGTTGATGAGAGTTGATGAGAGTGCATGAGAGTTGATGAGAGTGCATGAGAGTGCATGAGAGTTGATGAGAGTGCATGAGAGTTGATGAGAGTGCTGAGTGCATGAGAGTGCACGAGAGTTGATGAGAGTGGATGAGAGTTGATGAGAGTGCATGAGAGTTGATGAGAGTGGATGAGAGTTGATGAGAGTTGATGAGAGTGCATGAGAGTTGATGAGAGTGGATGAGAGTTGATGAGAGTTGATGAGAGTTGATGAGAGTGCATGAGAGTTGATGAGAGTGGATGAGAGTTGATGAGAGTGCATGAGAGTTGATGAGAGTTGATGAGAGTGCATGAGAGTGCATGAGAGTTGATGAGAGTGCATGAGAGTTGATGAGAGTGCATGAGAGTTGATGAGAGTTGATGAGAGTGCATGAGAGTTGATGAGAGTGCATGAGAGTTGATGAGAGTGCATGAGAGTTGATGAGAGTGCATGAGAGTTGATGAGAGTTGATGAGAGTGCATGAGAGTTGATGAGAGTGCATGAGAGTGCATGAGAGTTGATGAGAGTTGATGAGAGTGCATGAGAGTTGATGAGAGTTGATGAGAGTTGATGAGAGTTGATGAGAGTTGATGAGAGTTGATGAGAGTTGATGAGAGTTGATGAGAGTTGATGAGAGTTGATGAGAGTTGATGAGAGTGCATGAGAGTGCATGAGAGTGCATGAGAGTTGATGAGAGTTGATGAGAGTTGATGAGAGTGCATGAGAGTTGATGAGAGTTGATGAGAGTTGATGAGAGTTGATGAGAGTGCATGAGAGTTGATGAGAGTTGATGAGAGTTGATGAGAGTGCATGAGAGTTGATGAGAGTTGATGAGAGTTGATGTGAGTTGATGAGAGTTGATGAGAGTGCATGAGAGTGCATGAGAGTTGATGAGAGTTGATGAGAGTGCATGAGAGTTGATGTGAGTTGATGAGAGTTGATGAGAGTTGATGAGAGTTGATGAGAGTTGATGAGAGTTGATGAGAGTTGATGAGAGTTGATGAGAGTTGATGAGAGTTGATGAGAGTGCATGAGAGTGCATGAGAGTTGATGAGAGTTGATGAGAGTTGATGAGAGTGCATGAGAGTTGATGAGAGTTGATGAGAGTTGATGAGAGTTGATGAGAGTGCATGAGAGTTGATGAGAGTTGATGAGAGTTGATGAGAGTGCATGAGAGTTGATGAGAGTTGATGAGAGTTGATGAGAGTTGATGAGAGTGCATGAGAGTTGATGAGAGTTGATGAGAGTTGATGAGAGTTGATGAGAGTTGATGAGAGTTGATGAGAGTTGATGAGAGTTGATGAGAGTTGATGAGAGTTGATGAGAGTGCATGAGAGTGCATGAGAGTTGATGAGAGTTGATGAGAGTTGATGAGAGTGCGTGAGAATGCATGAGAGTGCATGAGAGTTGATGAGAGTTGATGAGAGTTGATGAGAGTGCATGAGAGTGCATGAGAGTTGATGAGAGTGCGTGAGAGTGCATGAGAGTGCATGAGAGTTGATGAGAGTTGATGAGAGTTGATGAGAGTGCATGAGAGTTGATGAGAGTTGATGAGAGTGCATGAGAGTGCATGAGAGTTGATGAGAGTTGATGAGAGTTGATGAGAGTGCGTGAGAGTGCATGAGAGTGCATGAGAGTTGATGAGAGTTGATGAGAGTTGATGAGAGTGCGTGAGAGTGCATGAGAGTGCATGAGAGTGCATGAGAGTTGATGAGAGTTGATGAGAGTTGATGAGAGTGCATGAGAGTTGATGAGAGTTGGCGGTCAAACGCGAGCGAGAGTTGCAACTCGTATCAACTCTCATCCTCGTTTGACCGGGGCTTAAGTAGCAGACTCTGATGCAAAGCATAGCAAGTTATTTTATAAATTTCCATTGCATATTTCTAGCTGTCCAACAATTGCCACGACCCATGTTGCACCACATCACAAGTTTGTCTGAATGGCGCGCGCTGTCGAGCAACTTGTATGGAGAACGGAAAACGATTCAAGTGTCTGGATTGCCCTGATGGCCACGCGGGAGACCGCTGTGAAATATTACCCAGAAGTTGCGGCTCGTATAGGCAATCCTTAAATCGCACTCACGGACTGCGCCTGGTATACGCTCCTGATAACACACCGTACTACGTTTTTTGTCATATGGGAACCAATGCATATAGTCAGCCACTCACTTTAGTAATGTCTTTTACGAGAGATAACATGGTACATTCCGTCAATAATCATGCCCTCAGGAGTGATTTTCCCGTCTCCGAAAACTCTCCTAACTTTAAGAAGTATAGGCTGTCTTATGCCAGGATGGTAGGGTTACGTGATCAGTCTCTTGATTGGCGATACTCGTGTATGTATGATATAAGTGCCTTCAATGATAAAACTAGACTTAAGGCAAAATTTGATTCCCTCGATCCACTGGTTTTCGATTCTGATAAAAACAACATTTGCTCGGAAATTAAGAGAATCTCTATCAATGGTGATAAAATATGTACAAAATGCAACGTTTCAGTAGTCCAGGGACAAGATTTGTTGCATGTCACTGCAGAAACAATGTTACAATGTGATTATCCTTGGACGGGCATACCGGATTACAAATGCGATAACGAGCGAACTGCGAGATATTTTGGAGACTATGGTCCGTGTTATGACCCGACGTTTCCTTGCACAAGTAGCGGGAAAGCAACAACGCAGCTTTGGTTTCATTGATCGCGCGGTTGCTTAAAGCTTGTTTAGCTCCGTTGGCAGAGCGCTGGAAAGGGCCTCATCCAGTGTCTAAATTATGAACTAAAATAAACTCACTCGCTTAAATTATACTGGAAGGTTTATCGGTTATGTTTAGTCTTTTAACACTGAAAGTCCAGTTAGGAGGAAACTGGAGTACCTGGAGTGAAACTGCGGTGTTTGGTAAAGTCGAATTGGAAGCATTCCTCTTGAAAACGTCTGCATATCGCAGGAATAAACGTGAACGTAAAGAATTTCAAAATGACGGGGTTTACAGTTTCCACTGTCACACACTTTATTGAAAGCACAAGGCGCATGTATTTTGTTTCATAATTGCACAATATAAAAGTTCATAGGGGAATCACTAAGTAGTTGAGCTTTCCAAGACCAAACTCTCGTATAATTAGAGGAGTTTTACTTTTCAATTCCTTACCTAATGACCTGAAACTTTTTAACCACCACTCTCCTTCCACGTACAAATTCAAACTACAAAAAAGTTCTTCTCTAATTTAAATTATGAGGCAGATCATCTACAACAATTCTCCTGTCCATCATGTAATATATCGTACACGAGAAGGAGTTTATTTTAGTGATTTGAAACACCGAAAAGTGTGTTGAAAAACAAGGCGCTAGCCGAGTTTTTTAACATACTTTGAGGTGTTTTTAAATCACTATAATAAACGACTTCGAGTGTATGATATAGCTTCTCAAACAAACCAGTATTTAAAGAGAAATTCAACGCGAAAGTTGAGTTAATTTATGGGTGTTTATTACCGTGGTATCTAGACAACGATACGGTGGTGATTTCCTTTGTGTTTTGCTCATGAATTATTAATGAGTTTGAGAAGTAATATATCAAATGCATTTGCTATATTTAGAATATCCTCTTAATCTAGCATCTTCTTTTAGTTGAAAAAATCACAAAAATAGTACTGTCCTAAATATCTACGTTTAATGTTGTAATATAGATATCTCACGTCCCCTTTTTAATACTCTATAATTAATTTCATGTACATATTGTATATAGTATTTATCTTAATCTCAATTTTAGAGAGCCACTTGATAGAATACCCTTTGAGATAAAAATGTAACTATTTAATTTTGGTTTCACTTGCGAGATATCACTCCAGTAATCTTATTGAGCTCACTGTTAACACTGACAGGGAGTGCGAACGAGGTGAAAGGTCAAAAGTGGTCAAAAACTGAAAATGGTTATAATGTACTTTTCTCTTGTCAAAAAGTGGTGAAACTTTGCTCTTTATTGCACTTATTCATGGGGAATTAATGGTTTTGCACTGCTTTTATGTAAGTAAACGTTTTAACAACTATTTCTGTAGATTTGTAGCGCTGTTTAACGGTATTTTGTAGGGTAGAATTCGTCCCAAATTCGAACGAAATGTCGGGACGAAGTTAGACGAACTATTGAAGGATAAGTTTGGTAGTTTTCTTTACCGTTTTAAAGTGCTTGTATTTTCATTTGCACACGTTTGTGTTAGGGTAGAGCTTAGAATAAGTAAACGTTAGTTAACTGTTGTAGTAAACTGGCAATAAATGTGTTTTAAAAACGTTGTTTATAGCTGCTTGTAAATTCGTGTTTTCGGACAAGAAATTGGCGCAAAGCGTTGCAATTATTAGGTCAATAGGTGGGTTAACTAAACGCTATCGTGCAGCAGATGGTGGCCAACCAGCAGTTATCAGAGTGAGAAAATAATGTTAATTCTTTTCATTAGAAGTAGTAATCTTGCATTTGGAGGCATATATATAGAATTGTGAAATTAATTTTTGCTCCTTCCTAGAAGTCAACATTTCTAGTTGATGTATCCATCTTCTCCTTCTATTCATGCCAAAGGCATGCCAAAAAATATTGTTTGAAACAAGTCTACAGAATAATATCAGGAATGATTGCTAATGTATACTGTGATATACTATGTATACTATATCACCACCCTTTTAGATGCAATTTAGCTCTGTCAGCCCCAATTTCCTAGAATTTTTATTTCTTCGACTTTATCTCTCTACAGTGGTGTAAATTCACATTTTCCAGGGGGGCAAAGCCTCTTAAATTCACAAAAACCCCCCCCACTCAAAAAAGAAGGCTTAGTTTTCAAAATTCTCGAAGCACAAATTGTCATTTTTCTGTAAAGGGGGTGGTGGGTCTGGTGGAATTAGGGGGTGGGCCATCCAAAAAAAGATGGCCTTAAAAGGGTGGGAATTTTTACGAAAGAAGGTGGGGGGTCATCATTTTTAGGGTTGGGCCACTGGGAAAAGTTGGGTATGAAGGGGTGGGCCATGCTACAAATTTAAGAGGGCTCATTAAATTCACAAAAATGAACGGTCCCGAATTGATCTAGTGTTTACACAAAATGTTCGAAATCTTGTGGAATCCTATATTGAGCTATGAAAATGGGAGTTTGCCGAAAATGTGGAAGTTGGCATGTCTGGTCGATCCATCTCAGATTGCAAGAGCTATCTTTTGTTTTCTCTGGTCTAGATCTTCTAAAAAATGACTTAATTTTGGTGGTACTGCATACCAAGTGATATGGAAGAGATCGGGGACAGGTTCTCAGATGGAGTCTGTTTTCTGATTACTCATGAAAATGTCCAATATATACAAAGTTCTGACTACAAAGCACTCGGAGACTGAATATGTATTCCTCTGCCGGCAAATTAAGTCATGCATAAATTATTAATGCACTAATTAATGCATTCAGTTATTTTCAGCCTGGGACAGAAAGACAAACGTTTGTAAATTTCTCATCTAATTTTCATCCAAATTGAACCAAGATTGAATTGATTTGACCTTGGCCTATTGCTGTAGCTCTACAAGCGTGCATATTTTAAATGTTTGAGAATTTTTTGAGTTATTGTGCTCACAGAAACACACATGGTGTACGTTACTGCGTAGAAAGCAATAGAATTCCTGTACAATATGCAGAATTGTTGAGGGTCACATTAATGAACAATGTTATTGGGACATCTACATTGACCTGAGTGACTTTATGAGAGACACGTTATTAAGCAGTATAAGAATTCAATCAACGCAAAAAGCCAAGATTTTATATTGCATCAGTCAACACAAATTTCGACAAAATGGGAAGAATTCTGAATAACATAGACATAGTAATATACAATAAAAGGTCGGCAAAAAGCCGCAAAATAACGTACTAAGACATAGAAACCCTAGACATCTCAACAGTTACCACAATGCAATAGTTCACAGATCAATAGTTTTAAGGTCTCCCAGAGGGTCGAGGTCAAATTAATGAATACCAACTGTATTTGCACAGCGTGCGGTGTCTGGAACCTGACATTGGAATTCTTTTGCGATAATTTCATTGAATGATTATTGCAAAATAGCTTTCAGAGTGTAAGACAATGACTGCTTTGAACTGCAAGGAAGATTGAAGCTTCTGCATTAGTCATATTGTGATTAACGGTGGCTAGTGTTCAAGGAGTTGTTTGTTAAAATATTTAATGTGATCTTTTTAAGAAGTTGACGTCGTTCTCGTAATCATAATTATTGCAACATGGCTTTCACTGTTACATAGAGGACTGGGATAATAACGAGTGCTTTGAATTGCAAAGTAATTAAACCAAGCTTCATTAGTTGGCTAGGGTTTAAATTTAGAATACAATACTTTTAGAAGTGACATATCTTAATTGAAACGCAGAAAAAATGTGCGCCAAATCAGACTGAATCCCGGCTGAATAGGACATGTGGTTTCGGGGACCCGGCCATTTATCAAGAAACCACTATTTGTTACTGATCACCACGTCAATTGATTTTATTGTACTCGTGGGGGCACCTTCTGACCTTATACTTCCTGACACAATGTTAAACGTTACACCCAAATTATACACTTGCGAGGCCTATTTGAGAAAAGCTCTTACTCAGCATTTATAGAGTAAATGCACGACCCTCGAATGGGAATAGTCTGCCTCGTCGTGGCTATGACCTGATCATAAACCTCTACGTTATTTTCCTGTGGTAAGACTGGGATTAACATGGTCGAGGGGTGTATCACTCCAAATAAGGGTACGTGATTTTTAGGATTTCGAAAATCTCGTGGGATTTTTTTATTTTAAAGGGTTTTTTTTGAGATTTTTTTAGGGATTTCAGAGATTTTTTAGGATTTTCAGGGATATTTTTGGGAATTTGCAGGGATTTTTAGAGATTTTAAGGGATTTCATAGAGATTTTTTAGGGATGTTTTTCGAGGTGTACGAGATTTTTTGGAGTGATACGCCCCTTGAATATGGTGGTGTACATCCCTCTGATGATAGCGGTGTGCCCAAACTAGATAAATATAAAGCCCTGGCCTCCAGATACACATCCACAAACAAATCATGACATAAAAATATCTTTAATTCACAAATTATGATGTTGAACATCGAAGTTCTAGTCTACATATCACGCACATAAAAAATACGTTAATATACAAAAATTTTCGAGCTTACAGCTCGTGAACAAAATTACACAAAAATATATATAATGCTTTTCAAAAACGGACTGAACTTGTTTAACTTGTCCTTTCAGCCAGATTTATAATCGATTTTTGAAAAAATACTCTATAAGAATATATAGGTTTGATGTTCCTTTGTCTGGGTATATATATATAAAGTTTTTCTAAAATTTTCTAACTAGTTAGACTAATAAACATGCAATATATAAACAGAACAATATAACGTTAAACTATACTATTTAATAGTTTGTTGGTGTGTCTTTAAAGTCGTAGAGTGCTTTCAATTTAGCATTTAGTTCTGTCAGACTATAGTTAAGCCCTGGTCAAAAGCGTATGAGAGTTGATGAGAGTCGATGAGAGTTGCAATTCTCGCTTACGTTTGACGACCAACTCTCATCAACTCTCATGCACTCTCGTCAACTTTGAGCTGATTCAAATATTGATGAGAGTTTTTGCTCGTTTGACCGGTACGCGCGGTAATATCCAGTCAACTCTCATGCAACTCTTGTTCTCGTTTGACCGGGGCACGAGAGTTGATGAAACTCTCATGCAAACTCTCGCTTGTTAACTCTCATCAACTTTCAACCTCGTTTGACCACGCAGGCTTTACATTGGTGCGTTTATACGCGGGCTAGCAAATAGTGGTCAATTTTAGAAATGTTGACATTTATATAGGAGCAAGAAAATTTAACAACATATCGCTCTCGTTTGTAGTATCTTGGCGTCCAAATATACAAGACTACTACATATAATGAAAGCGATTAACATTATTTTCTCACTCTGATAAATGCCAGTTGATAACCATCTGCTGTACGATAGTGCTTAGTGAAACCCACTTACATTCTTTGTCTGATCTATCTGCTAAATTGAAAGCACTGTATACTTGACTATTTGCAAGGTTATAAGTGTCTTGCCATCCCTATAAACTACAGTATGGCGCGTCAGTGCAGCTCTATACACATTGAAAGTAAACTAAGTCGTAATTTTAGTCCCAACGTCCTTTAACCTACTTTTACAAAAAATAACACGAACTAGAACATAAAACGTTTGTCTTGGAGACCAATTCTTTCGGAATACAAAATACAAAACGTGATCTTGGATCAATGTTCATCAAACAAAATACTTTTGGGAAGTGTTTTTTACGTGGTCAGATTGGAAAGAAGCAAATTTTTAGTCGTGCATGTGATGTTTTGGTTCAGTCTCCGATATCTTTTAAATTTGTTGCACTCAGAAATAACCTAAGCCAAAACCGTGGTTGACATGCGGTAGATTCTTGCATCTAACTGCAACCTAATCGCAACTAAACCGCAGTCTAACCACAGCTTAACCTAACCAAGGCTGCGATCCGTTTGTGGTTAGACTGTGGTTTAGTTGTGGGACTGTTTCATTTCACGCAATACTGTTTCAATTCCACAACTTTAACACTTAACTATCCACGGTGTTGGTTGTCATTTGCTTCCCGTGTGTTCAATGTAACTGCCGAGGATCTTCTAATAATCAGTTCTTTGAGAGAGAATGAATATTTCTCCAAGCTTCCATTTCTCGCTTTAAGCCGTCTTTGAACAGTTAAATCTTTCATGGCCATTACAAGGTCTGAAGGAAATCGTATCTCATACGAAATCTTCTCTTCAGATCACATAAATCTTTCTTGGTCTAGGTTAAGTTCTGGGTATTTCCTATAAATCTTTCATACTACATTCACATCAAAGTCGTCCCCGTTCGTTTAAGGGTCAAATATTATCTTCTATATTCTATGTTTAATCCACATCTTGCATAATCTTTTAAACTAAATCCCCACTCAAGGGCAATTGTCCTCTGTCTGAGATCACATACAATCTCTTTAAGTTTCGTGTTGTTGCTGAAAAAGTAACATCGTTTATGAATCTTTAAACTAATTTCTCATCCAGGCTATAATATTACCTTTCAAGGTATCATCATCTTTTACTAACTATCACTTTTTTCGCCATGCTTTCCTGGATTGTTCAACTCTATGGCCATGTGGTAGGAGTCCCAGAAAACAGCATATCTCTAAGTAAAGTCTCTATCGGCGTCTTCCCCACCAACCTTACAAAGAACAGCTGTTCAATGACAGAAGAATTTATTGTTCGTAACGATGGTAGGCGTAGAAGTAGTTTTCCGAACCGCGTTGGTTGGTTAGGGTACTGAGCCTTGGTGTACTCTTCTAAAGCACACTGGGTCTTCTCTTGTAGGCTGTCTATGTACTGTGGGTCACTTAGACCTGAAGCATCTATAGCAATAGAATGTAATCATGATTAGTTTCATGCAATCTTGAGACTTGATAAAACTTCATTCATCCCTAAGATTTGATAAAACTTCATCCAATCCTAGGACTTAACCAAAACCATATCGACCTTATCCTTAACAACGTTTTCTAAGATGCCAAATATAATAAAACAACATTTAAAGTCAGCCGAAGAGAATGTCAAAACTAATTACAGAAAAGGAATGGAAAGAACTTTAATCTTCAGAAAAATCAACGCCTTCCCAGTGGGGGTGACACACCCATACGTTTTTGTAATTTCGCCGGTAGACACGTAAACAGGGTCATTGAAAAAACAAATAATGAAGCCTTCAATATTATAGGGCGAGGAAAGGCCACGAACCGTAATGAAAATTTTGACCTATATGTCTGTGATATTTTCTGATATCGCACGTCTGACTATTTATTTTTCCGATTCAGAGCTGGTGTCTGAACAACCTGGAAAGATTTTTGGGACATTTGCATCAATTTCAAATCTTCTCTGTGCTCTTTCTTTGACTAAAGGAGCATTTCCTTGCGATAGTAATTTCTTGTATACTATTCAACCCCTGGTAACGCTGATGACTTTTCGAAAAGGATACTTATAAATGAGAAATGTTTTTGTATTTGCCTTTTAGGTATGATATTCTAATCCAAATGAAAGTGAAAAGTGAATTCATCAACACTTCGAAGCATGAAGGTACTTAGTTTAGTTTAGTTTAGTTTAGTTTAGTTTAATTTAATATGTTTACCACTCTGAGGTGGACGGAAAGCCTTAACAGGTTTCGCAACCCAATTGACAAAGGTTCCGAGGGTTAGTTAGTGGTTAGTGCCTAAGGGTTAGTTTTTAGCGAGGGAGGAAAACCGGAGTACCCGGAGATAAACCCTCGAAGCACAGGAGAGAACTAACCAATCTCAACTTACATGAGTTTATCAAGCGCACTGACGTTACCCAACCCGAGTAAATCCATGCCCTCGACCTGCTGTGTAGCCAGCTTAACTCAGAGGTAAGAGACAGCGCGCTAACCGCATCTGCCACCCGTGCTTCCCAATCAACATGACGTGTCTGCAACACAAATTATATTCAGTAAATTGTCAATGACCCAGTGTGTATGCCAGAAGATATCAGGTTGTAGGATGGCTTGAGCTGTGTTTACTTGCATGCTCTAGCAAGTGTTTGAAAGAAATGAAGGCGAGGAGCTTAGTTTTCCAGCAGTGAAAAACTTGTTTTAAAGTTAAATGTACCAGGTTTGAGTCACAAAATATGAAAACATCAAATTAAATTTTGTAACATCTATTTCAAAATATCAATATTTTCCATGTGTTGTGCTTCCACATGGAGTTCCCACATGAAGTTGCCATGGAAACACAATCGGTGTATTGTGCAGAATCTACACGGCACCACCACAATGTAATGCGTTAGAAAAGTTTGAGATAAAATATACCCCTATATACACAAATTAGATCGCAGCCAAAATATCAACATTAATTTGTTCAAGTTCGTATAGATAGTTCGTCTTGTGTTTACACTATACTGATGATCTGTTATAAACGGATCTGCCTATATAAATACTGTTTAAATCGGGATGTTCTATGTATAAATCAGGCTTACACCAGTTTACCTGAGGTAAAAAGCACAATCGCCTTCAAGCAGGAATATTCGGCTGCATCCACATGGATATTTCTCAACTTCTCGATCTGATCTGTAAACATTCTTATATTATCCATGAACGAGACCATCCGATCAGAATTCATGTGATTCGCGTGCATCCCGGCCGTGGCGAGCAGGGTGGGGTTATTCAGTGGCATCGGACATTGGGCTGCATTTAGGACGAACAGCTCGCTCCAGGTTAGACGGAGAAGTGCGACTTGGTCAGTCACGGCTAGATCTGGGAACAAAGGAATATTTCTTGCCCATTCAACTGCTGAGAATAATAATCTAGGAAAGAAATGGAGTGTTTAGCACCGCAGTGTTTGATTAAAGAAACTGACTCTATTCATACTAGATAGCTTCATCAGTTCTAAACTGTTCTCCCTAGAGGTCCAGTAAGAGTCATCTCTTATTGATCCAGTGTTACTACAGGAGGAAACCTAAACTAAACTAACTTTATTTATACTGGATAGCTCTATCAGTTCTAAACTGTTCTTCCTAGAGGTCCAGTAAGAGCCATCTCTTATTGATCCAGTGTTACTACAGGGGGAAACCAGAGTATCTGAAGCAAACCTGCGATGTTGGGTCGAGGAAGCGCTTCTCTCGCACTTATAACTAGATAACTGAACCCCTGTCACAGGGATGAATGACACATACTAAGATATGAATTTAAAAACACATAGAAAATATATGTAATTATACTAACCTTGCAGCAATTTCACAAATATTTTCAATGCCAACCACTCCATAAGGCACAGGCTGCTGAAAGCGACCAGTAGAGAATGGCTCAGCACGCAAAAGAAGCGTGATGTAGCCAGATATGAACGAATTACCATTTGCTTCGCCATTCTGAGGTTGACCTTGTGTTAGTGCCGGTACTTGTGAAGCGGGCAGTCGACCTCGTTGAACTGCTGTATTCAGAGAACAGACAAAACAGAATTAAATTTGCGGTCAGAACAGAACAATTTGATTATATACTGTCTAACACTTGACCCTTTATGTATCAAACGTGCGGTGCCAGTGTAGGTAGAGTCTAACGAAGATTCGGCGGTGGCGTAAGATAAAACTACTGGAAAAATACAATAAGAACTTCGACGTTTCGAGCGAAGGCCCTTCGTCTGGAAGTCGAAGTTCTTATTGTATTTTTCAGGTAATTTTGTCCTACTCCATCGCCGAATCTTTATGTATTAAAAGTTCGTAACCTTAGACCTAAGTCACGTTTTGCTCTGTGAATTGTGTGTAATTAAGTTAGAAAGACAAAACAGAATTTAATCATTTAGCGGTACTGTTTAACATTTAACCCTATATTTATGGCCACGATCTTTCCCACTGTCCAGTAGCAAGTAAAATACAATAGTAAAGTTTTTTAACTTTGTATACTGACAGTATTATTGATACAATCTTAAACGTGGGGTGAGTGTATGTAGCATTCTACAACTACAGAAAACAAGGCACTCGGAGACCGCATTGGCGCATACCTCCCCCAGCATATTAAGTCAAGTATACATGTATATTTATTTATTTATTTATTTAGCTTCGCCTATGCTAACAATATTGCAAATTAGGGAATAAATTAAATACTCCCAAACACATGCAAAATAAAAATAAAAAGGCGGGGACACCACAACAGTTTAACACCAATTACTGTGGGCCCTTATATAAAATATAAAATGGATATATAAAATGGGAAAAAATACACTGAACATAGTTACTAACGACAGCAAGTCAAAGACTGTATGAGAGTCCGCGAAGAGTTACATTTCAAACATATTGTTTTCCATGTTCTGGCGTCGTCTACGTTGTAACAATTTTGAAGAGCTTTATGGGTAATAATCAAAAAGCATCTTTTTGTATATGCATGAGCATAAATTAAACATGCCCTAATTACACATTCATAACTTTTTATCGAGTCGTTCTTGCCCTTGGCCTGTGGGCTATGGCCTTTAGCTGCACAAATTTTCGTATTGAAATGCTTGATATTTGTTTAGTTATCAAATTGCCATTTTCATACTATTTCCAACTGGGTTCCGTACTCTTTCCATAGGACATAGTAAGGATTTTGAAAAAAATTTTCAGTGAATCTAGGTTTGAACAACGCCTGATAATGGAAAACGTCGAAGTGTCAGTTTTAATATTTTTCAGGTAGTTCAGATATAAACCACTGCAGCTTAGTATAATTGTTATATGAACGTGAAATATAGTTTTAAGGCAGAGTGAGATATTTAAAGGCTCGAAATATATCAGTTCTTTTTTTTCTTATATAGCCGTCAGAGGGGTGGAGATTGGCGAACCAATGCAATATGTTAATTGAAGGTATGTTGAGAATTTTCAATGTATGGTTGAAGTGCACGTACTGAGGTTAAGCCTTTTACAGACGAGCAAGTTTTCTATGACAAGTTTTTATATGACAAGTTCATTTGCTCGTCGGTATACGCAACTTTGCCAATTTTGCATAGAAAAAATTGCCAAAGTACAAATTTCGCTCGTCTGTGTGGGGCAACAAGGAAAACTTGTCAAAGTAATTTGAGCACTTAGGGTGCGGTTGGTCCGCATTCTATTGTTGTATTAGCTATCATTGCGGTCAAAAAAACACACAAATTTGCCATAGAAAATTTGTTGTTTTCGTATACACACGTGCAATTGGCAAATAAAACTTGTCATATAAAAACTTGTCATAGAAAACTTGCTCGTCTGTAAGAGGCCTTAGATGGCGTGTTAGTGCGGTAGATGCATGCATGGCGGTCATATTCAGAAATGTTGAGATTTACAGGAGCAAGAAATATATCTATAAACCTATATCCTGAGACCCATGGCTTGTGGGCCTTCCAAATTAAAATAATTATATAGTTTGAGCAAAAATATCAACTGAAAACCTCATTCAATATCAATGTTGTTTAAGGCGGTACAGACTACAGTGCTTGATATTACATCTATTTTTATACGCAAATACCAGGCAAGACAGAACCATATAATTAAAGTAAGTTTATGCTGACATTTTCTGCAGGCTGCATGAGATCTCCCGTACCCAAGCCAAGGAGAATCTCTTTACATCAGACAATAAATATGATAAGTTTTCGTACTTTTTGTCAAACAAAGAGCATATATATAGTCAACCAAAGTTTGATATTGACCCTTGCTACTTTCGCTTTGCTTTGCACAATGCTACGGCTAGACTTTCAACTGGATTTAGCCCTCCAGGCTTTTAAAAATCGTAATGTGACAGAGCACTTCCTTATATAGGTTAAAGATTTTAAGGCTTTGCTTAAAACCCAGTACAGCCCCTTAATCGGTGCTCTTCATGCAAAAATAGTTACATTCGTCAACTATAGCTATGACATGGAATTGCTATAAGCACTAAAAAAATAAACTAACTTTATTTATACTGGATAACTCTATCAGTTCTAAAGTGTTCCCTTTAGAGAAGTCCAGTGAGAACATTCCCTTATTACCCGGAGAAAACATGCGATTTGGTGATTGGTATAGCCGTAAATGGAAGCGCTATTCTCATATGTGATTGAGGCGATCGGCATGCATTTTACAGGAATCGAAACCGGTCGCACAGCTGATAGGCATGATCACATGCACTAACTACTGTCCACCAACACCCTTACAGCATAATAGCCTAGAGCTTATAAAGTATTAAAGCTAAGCTTGACATTTATTGCATAACACAGTACATTCTTAAAAGCACGACCTTTGCAATCTAAATTTCTAATGGGATCAATTCCTGAGAATTTGTTGAATGCCTTTAGGCCAATTGCTTTCTTGTATCTTGCAAATTAATGCTCTTCTAAGACGAGATATTTCCAATAAAAATTTCTTTGCGTTAAATGGCAGCTGCATAAAAAGCTTAACGAGGTATATTATTGTACATGTATAAATCGCGCTATGAACTCCAGACAAGGGATCAAAGTATCAAAAGACCTTGTAATAAACAACCTTTAGACCTTCGCATACAAAGCAATTGTGTATTTATGTTTGCCACAAACGTGCCAAGGTATAAAGCGTGTACAGTATTATGCTTATAAAAATATTACTGTTTACATAGATATCGCAATAATCGCATAGTGTTTCTTGCATTGCAACAGAGAAGGCATTTAATCTCTTATATTTGGGCTTGGTGGAATGTGAAATGGCGGCTTATAAATCCTTTTCACACCAGACGGGGTTACCTAAGTTCAGACAGGGTCGCTTTATCACTTTCAATATTATATTTGCATGCTTGATCGCGCACATTGAGGCCTGAAGATTGTACCTTTTGAACAAGCAAAGTCAGATACACGCACTGTACAAATGAACTAAGCTAGATTATCAAATGTCTCAAATATCACTTCGCGTGTTAGCACGTCTCAGCATAACATAGCTGCATAACCCAGCATTGTCTTATATGTTAATAGACTGTATACAGTATAAAATTAAGTCTGTCTCGCTAAATAACCTTAGTGTATTAAATATATTGAGTGTTTGCAATCGCTCCCCTAAAATATACGCTATATATTCATGTTGATATTATCTATACAATATAAAGCTATGCTGTAGGATCAGGGTTTCAAAATGAAGGTGCGACCTTTGGTATTTCAAGGTGTTAATGCCAGACGATTCTATATAGGATTTGCAATGGAATTACCCTACAAAATGAATATTATGTAGCATTTTATACAAAGTATTCAGTGGTTTTCGATACAAAATATTGAGTAATTGAAGCTCTAGGACTTGTGCTATGGTTTTGTTAGTCGGCAAACACGCAGAGCCGCTGCTTTTAAATTTGAATATTTTCTTTTGTATTTCATGCTGTTTTCAGCCAGACAGTTTGTTCGGCCTTTGGCTTTGCAAATTAAGATACCTCGCAAAGTTACACTAAAGTTTAATATATCGTGCTTTTATGAATACAGTACAGCAAGCTTTCGTACCTAAAATCAAAGTTGCATTTTGCCCTTTTATGTTTAGGATTTACAATATAAAGACGGCTAATTGTGTTTCATGCTGTTCGAAACCAGACAGTTGATTTGCAAATGAAGCCAGCTTACAAACTTAATGTATCGCGCTAACACACAAAGCTTCCTTAGCCTAGAACCAAAGTTACATTTTGCCGTTATTGTTGTGGCATTTAGTATTTGATTTCACAGTGTATATTATGAAAATAGTTAATTCTATTTCACGCTGTTTTCAGCCAGACAGTTTACGTAAGGGAAGTCATTCAAAATTAATGTAATTGCATGAGCATTATCTTACAATAATGTATTGAATTTTCATAACCTTAGACCTAAGTCACATTATAAACCTATATTTTGCTTACTTTGCTTGATCAATATTGTGTACACTTTAAGTTTCAAAATGTGTCTAAAGGTTTTAAACCTCCCATGTTGTGTTAACCAAGCAGTTTGCTGGGCTTTGCAGGGAAGTATGTTTTTGAAATGAATGTTGTTCCCCATTGTCGCCTCTCAGAAAGTCGATGGTCTCTCTGCTATATTGCCATTCAACGCGTGCTTTGCGATCTGGGCTAGCCTTTGTTCGATGAATAGTGTAGGGTTTGAACATGCTTGTACTGACCTGTGGCAATACAAGGGAGGGTCTACAAGTTAATTATGCTTTTACAATGCAATTGCTCTAGTGTTGGAAGCCTACAGCTTAGGGTTAAACATATACTTGGCCTCATGTTGGTAATAAGGTCAGACGGTTTGATCTGGCCTCAGCATTGCAAGGGAAGTTCTACCACAAAGTTGAATATAAATACATTTTTACCATACAATAACTCACGAGTGTTTCATAACACTACAACATATAGACTAAGGAATTAAAGTTTGAAAATATGAGCTTCTGTTTCTCATATTGGTTGAGGTCAGACGGTTAGCAGTGGAGAGGAAGTTATACCGCGGGCTTTCATTGTAATTCATGTGCTTTTTCCATGCGTATTCCGAAAATCTTGGAGTCTAGATTTTGGACTTGTGATTGGTGCCTTTTATGCGATGTGTGCTAATGGGGGTTTAGGTTTGGTCCGGCCTTTGGTAAATGTAGGGAAGCTATTTAAGTTTATATATTGTCGAGGTTGTTTGGACTGATATTGCTTACATTGCAAGGGAAGTCATAGCACAGCCCGCCACAGGGTTGATGAAATTGTACTTTTATCGCACGTCTTGGAAATTAGGTTTGGACTTATGAGTAGTGTCTTCTATTTCATGCAGATGTGTGGCAGAAGTTTTAGTCTGGCCTTTGGTATCGTAAGAGTTTTAGATCGTTGCAGCTAAGCTTGCGATATATGCTTGCAATGCACGGGAAGTTGTACCACTGAGTCGATGTAATAATCATGCTTTTCCCATGCGTTTTCCAATAATCTTGTGGTCTAGGTTTCGATTTTGATTAGAGCCTTTTATATGGTGCAGGTTAATGCCAGACGATCTTGCCTTTGGTATGACCTTGCCTAGCGTTTGGTAAATATAAAGAATGTAACTTGTTGGTTAAGATTGGTGATATATTCTTACCCTCACGACGCATTCCAACCTTGAGACATTTCTTCAGTCTACAAAACTGACATTGGTTCCGATGATGTTGGTCAATAGGACACGCTCTCGAACCACGGCACGTATACGAAAGATTTCTACGAACACTCCGCTTGAAGAAACTTTTGCAACCTTCGCATGTATAGACACCATAATGCTTTCCAGAGCTTTTATCGCCGCAAACCGCACATTCGATTTGAGCTGTGCTTCCCTTCACCACGCCAATTTCCTGAGTCGTTTGTGAAGCACCTTCTCGCCACGCGACTACAGCCATGACCTGTATATGTAGTTAGGAAGCAGCCTAGAATTCAGAGGCGAAAAGGTTAAGGGCTCGCTATAGACACAATAGGTATGTTTGCGTGACGAAACAAATATACCCTGACTCATTTGTTATTAATATTAGCTGTATTAGTCTATGTCTCATTCCTGTGGTGTACTGAAGTATTCAGCGGTTAAAACCTACCTTAGTATAGACCCAATACTTTCACCCTCTTCCAAAGGCGACTTAGTGAGGTTTTTGTGTTTCAACTCTTCACAATTTGAGCGCGATCTTGTATTAGGATGCTGACCGTGGCGTGACCGAGTGTGTCCATTAACACTCGTAGTGACATGATATACTCTGATAAGCTGTTACCATGGCACGGCACACTATATAAGGCAAAATTTTGTCATAAAGCTTTACAGTGTTCTATTAACAGCCGATAATTAAGATCAAGCAGTCATCAGATTTGTGAATTATAGGAACAATATGTGAGGCTGATATGTGTAAGACCTGGAATATTTGGAGATGTGGATTCTGGTTGGAATTTAGCTTGGACCGTGGAATATAAGTGTTTGGTTCCAGTGTTGAGTTATTTATTTAAAGCATGGTTAGATCATGTAGAGGTAGTATATGAATGTGAGCTATCTTATAGTGATCTGACGTTGTACATAACTCATGTGAGTGGAGTTAAGTCTCTCCTGTGTTCTCTCCCAGTTAACTGAGTTAAGCATGGTTAGATCATGTAGAGGTAGTACATGTTCTTGAATGTATGCTACCTTAAAATGATGTGATGTTGTACAGAACTCCTGTGATTACAGCCAATAGCATTACAGCATAGTCTTCTATAATATAGCTTAGGTAACTGGCCTATTAAATGCATTGCTATCTTTAGCACTAGAAGGTAGTAAATATATTTAGGCAACAAAACCTAAACTTTTGATTGGGCAATGGTAATACTTATTTTATGTGGGGCATAATTTTCTAATGGTATAAATAGTAAGTACAATATGCGGTATGAAAAAAAATGCAGTTTTAAATAATGTTAAAATATGGTGTACGTTTGTAAAATGGGTCGTAAATGGAAAGTTTTATTACTCATTTTATGTTATTATTTACATCTAATGTGAATTCTGCTACTTCTGCACAATAATTTTACACAGAATTCGATTGCAGTTCCGGATTCTATGCATTTCTAAGTCAGAGCCTTAGGTTGTCATACGTGGACTTGCATTGCATAAATATCCAGAATCCGTTTTCAGTTCAGGATTCATGATCCAGAGCACAGTCCGGTTTATAGTATACCACATCAGTCACATCGCCTTAGTCCAAATTTCATTACAGACATAATAGCAGCTCATGTTACGCTGTTGGATCCACCCGAAATGTGATATACAACAAACATAGCTCAAATTTTATTTTCCCACAAAATATTATATCCCTCATTTAGCAACTTCCTTATTCAAATATGGAGTAAACAAATACAGTTGTGGCCTATGAGATTAACCTTTTGCTGCGCTCGACTCTTTTGACCTTTTATTCCTGGGTTTAGTAAGCGCTGCAGCCTGCAGATGCCAGATGGTGCTAGAAAATTAAACTACATCTCTCAAATTCCCTCCAAATACAAGACTACTTCATATAATGAAAAGAATGAACATTATTTTCGCACACTGATAACTGCTGGTTGGCCACCATCTGCTGTACGATGGTGCTTCACAGTGATACCCGCTTTTATTCTCCGAAGTCAATGTATGCCTTGTTATAGACAGATGTCAAATAGTGAGTTGACAGTTTTTCACAAATTGAAAATTAAAATTGCGGTTGGAATGTAAAGTGGCTTGTTTGTCTAGAGTGTCGTTTATTACCGCATTCCATCCACTGAAACCAGTATCAAGTATCCGAGAATTCGCTTGAATGCGCGGTGTTTCCACGTAGGAATATTGGAAACGAAATTTTCACGAATGGGAAATAGAGTTTGGGCTGTCGGTGTTGCGTTGCTTAGTTTTATTCCATGTTGCTTTACCCGTCGAGGACTGCAGACTGGCAGTCGAAAGCTCGTGTTAAAATAAATATTTACGACCAGAGAACGTTTCAAAACATTCGTATGAATAATCCTGGTCGCGCTTCCAACATCTTTAATGGTGGTAAAGTGGTTAGTGTATCAGTACCTTTCACCTCCGTGGTCGTAGTTTGATTCCTGCAATATGCAGTTGTCTGATTATATTTTCACCTCAGTCGCATGTGAGAAGAGTGCTTCCAGTTTGACTCTACCAAACATCGCAGGTTTTCTCCAGGTATACTCCGGTTTCCTTTTGACTGTGATAATACTATATCATCAAGAGATGACTCTAACTGGACCTCTAGGGAGAACAGTGTAGACGTGATAGAGCTATCTTGTTAGTTGTTAACCCACTGTTTTCATGCGTGCGTTTCAGCACGCCAATATATTTCATAATTTTAGAAAATGAAATGCCAAAGCTAATCACCTTGCGAGCAACCGCCCCCTAAATGCTTTTGCGACTTCACTTCATTCATTAGGAATTTTGATAGCTTATATACATTGTAGGCTTAACCCAGATCAGTGGGCTTAACCATTATACCATTGGGGACGTTAATCTGTGCTAATACCCAGATTATATTTTCAAGCCAAAGGGCTTGTCATGAAGTGAAAATGAACAAAAACTAAACTAAGTTTATACTGGATACCTCTACTATCAATTCTGTCAAATCTGTTCTTCGTAGAGGTCCAGTGAGGATCATCTCTTGTTACTACAGGAGGAAACCTAAACTAAACTAACTTTATTTATACTGGATAGCTATATCAGTTCTAAACTGTTCTTCCTAGAAGTCCGGTAAGAGTCATCTCTTATTGATTCAGTGTTACTACAGGAGGAAACTTAAACTAACTCTATTTATACTGGATAGCTCTATCAGTTCTAAACTGTTCTCTCTAGAGGTCCAGTAAGTGTCATTCCTTATTGATCCAGTGTTACTACAGGAGGAAATGGGAGTACTTGGAGAACACGTGCGGTGTTGGGTTGGGTCAGACTGGAAGCACTCTTCTCACATGTCCCTGGGGCGAAATTTTAACCACACAACTGGATTTTACAGGAATCAAACCATGATCACACAAGGTGAAAGGCACATGCACTAACCACTGTACTATACAAAGACCTTCAAGTCAGAATGAAAGAGCTCTATATTGCAATGTCAAGCACTATGCAAATTTTCCACGTGTTTTCACCTCCTTGACAACGTGTACTATACATTAATAACACATAGCAGGAAGGTGACCAATATACTAGAATGTTTAGGGGTTAATTTGTAATGTCTGACCTTTTGAATGATCAGAAACTACACAATCTAATTAAGTAAATATCGGCGTATTTAAGCATAGCGACTCTCATGTTAGTCGACGTGTTCGAACGAAAATTTATATACATTTTTTTAGACCTAGCCAGGAGCAGTTGCGAAAAATGCAACTTAGGCCCTCTGGCAGGAATCGAACCTGCGGACCTGCGATTCCGGTGCAGCGCTCTAACCAACTGAGCTACAGAGTCCAGTTGCTGAACATTAACCGCAAGTTCGTGTATATATATGGGAGGGATACCAGCATATGGTGTATGGGTAAATATCAAGATTTTTCTCGGCATCTCGTTCGATAGGACCAATAGTAGAAGGTGTTGGTAGATGGAATACTCGAACGAAAATTTATATACATTTTTTAGACCTAGCCAGGAGCAGTTGTGAAACTACTGTTAGTCCTATTGAACGAGATGCCGAGAAAAAATCTTAATCTAACTAACTCTATTTATACTAACTCTATTACAACAGTAGGTACCGGCCTCACTTGATTTTTTTTTCTATTCTACAAATATGCTACTGAAGGGCAACTACAATCGTTTGATTTCACTATATTTAATTACCGGAAAGTCAGAAAATACTTTGAATTACAACGGACGTAAATAGAAAAAATTTACCGGACCAAGCAGAGAGGATATAAATCGCGCATGCATACAGAAAATTAGCGATGTGAATACATCCGGCATTTAAAGTACTTGTGGGTGCAAGAAAAGCACAAATATATAATATATATATATAAAAAATAGGTTTGTGGTTTACAAAATCAGAATATACCTTGTACTGTAAACGAAAAAGAGGTTGTATTTTTCTCTATTTTTAAATATGTAATACTGATAATTCTAAATTTTAAAACAAAGAACATTTCAATAGGTCCTGACTGATCCAATCACAAGTTAGAACTTCAATCATGCACAATTTCCTAGGATTAAGGGATTGACTTAAAGGATTAGGATTAGACATGCGATAGGATTAGGGTATGGTAAAGGATTAGGGTTACAAAATTATTTTGCAACCGAAATTCTTGTTGTATTTTTCAGGTAGATTGATCCTCAAGCTTATAATATATACAGCATGAACAGCCGTGCTGTATAAGTAAACGTTGTGGTTTTCGTAGAATTCGTATATATACGTACTTAAAAAAGCCGACGAATTATAAATGTTAAACTTTTTCACCAGCTCCTTGCACTTATGACCTTTAGAAGGTTCATGTTGGTCAGTCAATCATCGTGTATACGAGTTAATCTTACTCAAATACTTTTGAAATGGTCAAAAATATCAGAAGGTCCCCATTGAACAATATTGGGTTTCGTAGTTGAGTAATTTCCGGTTCGAAACACACCCGCTCAAATATGAGCTGAACGTGATGCGTGGGTTTGTAGGTCACGTCCAACGATCCAACATTTAAGGATCTACCTAAACTAAGGTAAACAAAATCTATTTACACTGGATAGCCGTTATTCAAGTGGATTTTGCCCAAGCAAGCACAATTCAAGCCTCCCCTCTCCTCCGCGGAGCCAAAGGCTTTTTAAGAACAGTGAATTTAATGCTCCATTGCGCTAGAAGGTGTGTGGTATCAAGTGGACCCTAATCTGTTCTCACTAGAGGTCCAGTAATTAATGGTTATCCTTTTTGTGACTACAATGTTGCACCAGTGTTACTACAGGAGGAAATCTAAGCTAAGCTAAGTCTATTTACACTGGATATCTCTATCAGTTTTAAGCTGTTTTCTCTATAGGTCCAGTATAATAGATCGTCCTTTATTGTTCCAGTGTTACTACAGGAGGAAACCTAAACTTAACTGACCATATGATTAGATCATATTTCGAACTTGTGGTGCCACATATAAGCTTCTATGCAATAAGCTTCGGGTCGTTAGGATCAATCTACCTGAAAAATACAACAAGAACTTCGACGTTTCGAGCGAAGGCCCTTCGTCTGGAAGTTAGTGTTTTTCTAACTTCCTAGTGTTATACTAATTTCCAGACGAAGGGCCTTCGCTCGAAACGTCAAAGTTCTTGTATTTTTGGGTAGATTGATCATGAAGAGGTAGTACATCTGTACATGTTGTTGTCTTGTTGAATGTGGGCTATCCTAAAGTGAGCTTCGGGTTTATAGGATCACAAACTACCTGAAAAATTCAACAAGAACTCCAGCCTTACCTAAAGTGATCTGATGTTGTACAGAACTCCTGTGAGTAGAGTTGAGTCTCCCCTGTGTTCTCTCCCAGTTGACTGAGTTAAGGCAAGCATGGTTAGATCATGCAGAAGTAGTATACATGTTCTTGAATGTGGGCTACCTTAAAGTGATCTGATGTTGTACAGAACTCATGTGAGTTGAATTAAGTCTCTTTTGTGTTCCTCCAGTTGACGGAGACGGGAGATCATGCATAAGTCAGTAACTCAGTATAGTAGTGCATGTTCCGGAATGTGGCTATCTAGTATCTTAGGGTGATCTGATGTTCCTTACTGGACCGAAAACAGTTTAGAACAAACACCTACTATTAGAACTGATAGAACTATCCAGTATAGATAAAGTTCGTTTAGGTTTACTTATTAAGTTCGAAAGGTTAATGGCGTAAAAAAATGGAACATTTCATGGCTTTGCGTACAGGAAGACGGAAATTTGCTTAATGAAGCGGATTTTCGTCATGTAAATATGTTGTTTGGATGTCGGATGATCAGTATTTCTATCAACAGCTCAGGTTACTTGAGTGTGAAGGGTTTATTTACCGCGATTACTATTTCCCGTGCTTCAATAATTTACGTGAAATCAAGATAATGAATCTTTCAAGCTATTTATATGATCATCCTAATTGGATTCTTAATTGTATCACGTGCAACACGAACCTTTCCCATGTAACAACGAGTTGTAGGTTAATTTGACCTTCATCTCTGCCCTGTAACCAGGGATGGATTTACTAGGAGTGTGCAGGGGGGTGCGCACCAAGGCCAAGGAGGGGTGAAAATTCCATATCAAATCTGAATTTTGGATTTGACAGGGCATTTATCAAACAAAAATATCTTCCCATTGATAGGCCTTTTTTGACCATCTGGGTCATATGACCCCTTGATCCTGCAGGGGGTCCTTTGTGATGATTCACCCTGTCTCGGATGCCGACCACACCCTGCTTCATGGCCAGCACCTGCTTAGCACACTCCCCCCCCCCCCCCCATAAGATCAACTGGCTCCATCCGTGCCTGTAACGCTTACTTGATACCCACCAATAAACTTGATTTGACATAATAACATTTTATTTTTATTTAACATCGTTACGTAGGATTTTGTATATACTTGTATATACATCTAATTCACTTGGGTTTGCCCCTTAGCAAAGAATAATACTCAATCAAAGCAGTCAATAGTATAAAATTAGACAAAACAATGGAACATTCCGATCACTGAATCGCGACTGGATGGCACTATTCTTAAGCTAGGCCGGCCTCCACTTGCACGTACTGACGTACGGCCAGCGCGGTCGATTTTGCGCATGCTCTGTGACTCGAAAATGATCGCTAATCTTGACCGTCGCGGCTAACTTTTTGTACGTATGACAGTAGAACTGTATTCTACTTTCTGTGCGGCCGTCAAGTTTTTAACCAATCACATTTCACGAAAGTATAACGTGTGCGTACGTACGTGCAAGTGGAGGCCGGCCTTTATGCAAAGGAAAATTTTAGATAAAAGTTGAGTAAAGAGCAGTGATCGAACTTTGCAAAGGGACAAACCTAATGAATGCGAACCTTTATATGGTCTATTTTATTTCAAATGTTTAGTGAAGCTGTCCCCTCCCCATAGTCCTAAGTAGTACATCTACTATGGTGCGTACATCCACAAGTGTAATAGTCTATCCACAATAGTCTTCGATAGCCATTAATGTATTTTATCTCTTCACAGAACCATCTGCAAGAAAAAAGTGGATAGTAACCAGAATGAAGAAAGATGCAACGCCGTGTAACATTTAAGGTATGAGCTCGTTTATTATCTATTTTTTATCCAAGTTTATACCAAAGCGCGTGAATTCTAGCATAGCTGACCAAAGACTATCTTTCATTGGCTACAGCAAAGTCCGCAAAATACACAATCTGGGCTAAGAAGTTCTTGCACATTTGTTTTCAAATATGTCCTTACGGATCGCGAAATGTTTTAACTCAAAAACTGACTGCTTAATTGCTAAATGCAAGTTGCAAACATGGTTCTGTTGTGAAACCCAACAAAAAGCTTAAAATTCTAGATCTACGGCGAACTCTGGACCCACAAAAGTTTCAGCTATATTAACTATAAAACACGATGAGCGGTCAGGTTGCCGTGTTGATATACATATCAAACTCCGAGTCGAGACGAGTTTTTGTATATCGATACCCAATGAGATGAGTGTTGAAACAAACTGAAAACGTCTTTTGATGAACATATTTATTCTTCAACAATTTAAAATAAATGAATGATATTTGGTGAGAAAATTGAACTTAAAGTTTAAATTATGTAAATCAGCATGATTCTGTATCAGACATACAAACTCATTCACGCTCATGATTTCTTTTGTGTTTTCATCATGAATTATTAATGAGTTTCACAATAATACTCATCTTATAACCATTCTTATAACAAATTAATAATTCATGAAGAAAACTTAAAGAAATGAATTTTAATCAATGTCTGTTAATCTAATACAGATTTCGTTTTTGATTAACCGATCATTTTCGTTCGATTTTCTCAGCTAAAACAGTTCATGTCTTTCAGTAAAACACCGGAATCGCAGGGCAACAGGTTCAATGCCTGCCAGAGGGTCTATAGCTGCATTTTTGGCAAATACTCCTGGTTTATAGGTCTAAAAAGATGTATATAATTTTCGCTCGAAAATTCTATCTACAAACGCCATTCAACGTTTATATCTTTCAACAAGTCCATAAACATGAACATTCATATGTTTGTATAAGGACGATAAAGCATTCGCGTCCGATCTGTATGGGACTTACAACCACTCGTCGAAACGCTTGATAATGATATAACCATATGATATAATCATAATACTTACCATTACATCGATAGAAAATATTGGACCAACGGACGTTCTCTTGTGAGAATGACATCACTCCAATCCTCCCTCCTGAGAACGTCTTATCGTGTAAGACTCCTGTGTCAACCACTGTCTTCATGCCGTCAAATATCTTGAGTCTATAGACAAGGTTGTATGTATGTAGTTAAAGGGCTTATGCAGCGAAAATTCGGTTCGAGTGAAACTCTCTTATTAAAGAGAACTTTTGAAGTTATGAAGATTGACGTTTGGAGCTTTTCCATATCCCATTTCGTTCTTGAGATATTAAGATGTGTTTGATATGTAAATAACATCACTGTGACATCACACTGCATAATGAATTGTTGGAAAATCACGAATATCTTTGAAATAATTGAATTAAATCACTTGAAACTCTGTGTGACTTGTGTGGTGTCCTGCGATAGGCAGAAACAAATGACAGTGAAAAGGCGATTGGTTAAATAATCTCAGAGGTATTCGTGATTTTCCAACAATTCATTATGCAGTGTGATGTCACAGTGATGTTATTTACATATCAAACACATCGTTCTCTTTAATAAGAGAGTTTCACTCGAACCGAATTTTCGCTGCATAAGCCCATTTAACTAGTTATTCTCGTTGCAAGAATACATTTGTATTTCTTTATAACATTGTGATATTTCCGTCAATTTCTGCCATCTTTGGCTTCACTTTTTGGACGCGAGTTGTTACTCCAGATATATATAGAGAGCTCACAGAGTCCACCTTATACATCTATCTGTACTAACTTAGTATAAATGTACCCCTACCTTATATATCCAGTTTTAGGACGATGTCTTAACTCCCAGCGGTAAGCAGTTTTTCCAGTCCATCCAATCTCGTTCGGATCATGCCATAAAGTTCGGACCTAAAACACGTGTTAATATGTGGGTTGTTAGGGATACATGAGGGTTATTAGGGACACATGAGGGTTGTTAGGGATACACATGTTTTTTATGGATATATGTGAATTATTAGGGATGCACGTGGGTTGTTAGGGATACATGTGGGTTGTTGGGGGATACATGTGGGTTGTGAGGGATACATGGGGGTTGTGAGGGATACATGGCGGTTGTGAGGGATACATGGGGGTTGTGAGGGATACATGTGGCTTGTTGGGGATGCATGTGGGTTGTGAGGGATACATGTGGGTTTTTTAATTTGAAATCACCATCTGATTGGAGGATCTTAGTGGAGGTCTTTGGATATCACTTTTCGCTGATATTTTGTAAGATGTAAGTTCTAAATTGCTTCTTCATCGTTTGTCAGTTGTCAAATAGAATTAACCCCGTTAAGAAGCAAAATGCACTGGTTTCAATACAAGTAAGAATGAAATACTACCACAAACAATTGTGATAATGATGATCCCTATAAGGTGTAAATAGATTGCTTCGAACCATTACCTGATCTCTAGTGCTGTCTGTACTCCACAATGCATTACGCAACCTGGGTCCAGGACCTGAGACCGATTCCACAACCTTAAATATAATAGAGAAGAAATTCAAAATTTCAAACGGAAATGAGGATAAATTTCCTATGCTTCTTATCTTTTTCAAGCGTCATCTCCGGGTACTCCAGATTTCCTCCCTCGCTAAAACGTCTTCTAATCCGAACACACAGAGACCTTTGTCAATTGAGTTGTAAAACCTGTTAAGGATTTCCGTCCACCTCAGATTAGTAAACATAATAAACTAAACTCGTTGGACCATTTGGTTGATTATTCTGAGTACTGAAGCTTTACCTTAATAGATAGAATACTGGGTTTGGTGGATAATCCAAGTGAGTAGATATATACACAATTTAAGACCTGACCAGGAACGGTTGCGGTTCCTGCCAGAGGTCCTAGTGTTGCATTTTCCGCAACCGTTCCTGGTCAGGTCTACTCACTTGGATTATCCACCAAACCCAGTATTCTAGTTCAACCAAGTGAAGTGCGGGGAGGTCTTTGAGGCTTACCTTAATAGATAGCCCTGTTTTGCCGAAAGCTTCAAACGGTTGTTTATCCCAATAGACCTGTCCGACTTTTTTCCACATTACGGTATAAAATCTGCTGCTACTTTGATAGCCAAATATCAGACCAAAATAATCGTTGTCTTGGTCCGTATCCACGTAGATTGTGCCATAGTAATCTACTCCAGCAAATGATTGTTTACCTGAAGTAAATAGATTACATATGATTGTGAGTTCCTTGGTTTTCATGGCGATAATCATAGTGTCTTGCTCTTGTAGTACATTAGATCAATAAAAGGACGATCCTGCCTGGGCCGCTAGGAGAACAGTTCAGAACTTATAGAGCTGCCATTCTTCTCTTTCCCCATTATATATAAATGTTCTCAACATCACAAGTAAATTCTACTAACCAATTGCCATGCCAGGATCACTGTTTTCCACTTGTAGAATCTCCCTGCCCTGAAAAAAATTTCATAAGTATAAACGAACATAACACATATCACTTTTGAAGTTGACCATCATCTGTTGTCCTGGATCAACCTGTTCTTTACCTTATCTAAAACCTTCCACACTGGATCAACCTGTTCTTTACCTTATCTAAAACCTTCCACACTGGATCAACCTGTTCTTTACCTTATCTAAAACCTTCCACACTGGATCAACCTGTTCTTTACCTTATCTAAAACCTTCCACACTGGATCAACCTGTTCTTTACCTTATCTAAAACCTTCCACACTGGATCAACCTGTTCTTTACCTTATCTAAAACCTTCCACACTGGATCAACCTGTTCTTTACCTTATCTAAAACCTTCCACACTGGATCAACCTGTTCTTTACCTTATCTAAAACCTTCCACACTGGATCAACCTGTTCTTTACCTTATCTAAAACCTTCCACACTGGATCAACTTGTTCTTTACCTTATCTAAAACCTTCCACACTGGATCAACCTGTTCTTTGCCTTATCTAAAACCTTCCACACTGGATCAACTTGTTCTTTACCTTATCTAAAACCTTCCACACTGGATCAACCTGTTCTTTACCTTATCTAAAACCTTCCACACTGGATCAACCTGTTCTTTGCCTTATCTAAAACCTTCCACACTGGATCAACCTGTTCTTTACCTTATCTAAAACCTTCCACACTGGATCAACCTGTTCTTTACCTTATCTAAAACCTTCCACACTGGATCAACCTGTTCTTTACCTTATCTAAAACCTTCCACACTGGATCAACCTGTTCTTTACCTTATCTAAAACCTTCCACACTGGATCAACCTGTTCTTTACCTTATCTAAAACCTTCCACACTGGATCAACCTGTTCTTTACCTTATCTAAAATCTTCCACACTGGATCAACCTGTTCTTTACCTTATCTAAAACCTTCCACACTGGATCAACCTGTTCTTTACCTTATCTAAAACCTTCCACACTGGATCAACCTGTTCTTTACCTTATCTAAAACCTTCCACACTGGATCAACCTGTTCTTTACCTTATCTAAAACCTTCCACACTGGATCCACCTGTTCTTCCTCTTTAGGATCAAGGTTGACGGTTTGATACTCATAAAAGGTGATGATAGAATAATCTTTATTTTCAGGACAATTGTCCAGGTTGTTTGCTATATTGTCGCCATCGTAATCATCTTTGCAAGCTATTCCATACTCTGACGCTATAACGTAAGAAAATTTACATAATTTAAAGACTTATTTGAGGCGATCATTGCTGCAATTTGCAACGCAATTTCGGGCACAGAGCGATATCAGGTAAAAAGTATATTCGCAGAGAAATTGTGAGCATGAATCTCGTTTTACTTTGCCGATATTTTTCTTGCTAAACATGCCCAGAAGGCAACAACGAAATTAATGAGAATGATAAAAATCGGTGGAGTGAAACGCGGACTAGCCTGAGACTTTTCTGTGCGTACATTTCTACGTGACATGGTTGTGGTCGAAGTAAATAAATGCAATCCCTGCGGAACAAATTGCATTTACGACCCAACTCCAGTCTATTGCCTTCATCACGGGTGATCTCAAATCTGGTGTCAGTCTGTCAGATCTGGTATCCAGTATCCGCATGTAGCTAAAATGTAGCAATACTGTTGGTTAATTTCCTCACGACTGATGATAAGATACTTACCATGAGGATCGACTTTCTGATCTGTGTTTGCCGTCAATCTGCAGTTGTCGGTTTCATCCGGAACACCATCATTGTCATCGTCAGGATCGCATTCATCTCCTGTTAGAAACGATTTGGTGAAAATGTGATAGTATAGGATACATAGGGGTAATATTGAACTCCTCTTTGCTTACCTATCCCATCATAATCTGAATCTAATTGATCGGGGTTAACCACATTTACACAATTATCGTCTTCATCGTTCACGCCATCGTTGTCTCTGAAAATGGAAATGAAAGTTAAGTGAGTTATGAAAGCTTTTCGACACTATTCTAATACTAGGACACTATAAAGGCTAACTAACTGATCGATATAACTTTATTTATACTGGATAGCTCTATCAGTTATAAACTGTTCTTCCTAGAAGTCCAATAACAGCCATCACTTATTGCTCCAGTGTTACTACAGGAGGAAACCTAAACTAACTTTACTTATACTGGATGGCTCTATCAGTTCTAAACTGTTCTTCCTAGAGGTCCAGTAAGGGCCATCACTTATTGATCCAGTGTTACTACAGGAGGAAACCTAAACTAAACTAACTTTTCCATACCTGTCTATATTTGAGTCGCATTCATCTCCAACTAAGTCTTGGTCAACGTCTTCCTATAAAGTGATTATAATTTTGAGAAATTATTAGCAAATATAGTAAGCTATGAACCAAGAGTTTTTCGGTCGTAAATTCTATTACCTGGCCAGGATTATGGTTAAATGGACAGTTATCACATGCATTGCCGATTCCATCTCTGTCCGAGTCTGTCTGGTTGCTGTTCTTCTTATACGGGCAATTATCGCTTTCGATTATACCTGAAGAAATAACATTAGACATGAAGTTTATCCACGAGATTTTTTCCAAAAGGAGAACAGAACACATAAATTGTTCGTATAAACAAGTATTGGGTTATGGTGCACAGTGGTTTGTGCATTTGTCTGTCACATCTGTCACCGAGGTTCAATTCCTGCAATATGCAGTTGACGGATCATAATTTCACCTCGCTCGCATGTGAGAAGAGTGCATTCCCTGGGTACTCTGGTCTCCTCTAGTAAAGTAGGAGCCCTACTGGATCTCTAGGAGGGACAATTTAGAGCTGTGAGAGATCTCCAGTATGAACAAGCTACAAAGTTGTTCACTCGACAAACTTGTTACGAACTAAACTAAACTAAACTAAACTAAACTAACTTTATTTATACTGGATAGCTCTATCAGTTCTAAACTGTTCTTCCTCCTAGAGATCCGGTAAGGTATTGATCTAGTGTTACTGCAGGAGGAAACCTAAACTAAACTAACTTCATTTGTACTGGATAGCTCTATCAGTTCTGAAGACTAGACTGGTCCACAAAAGCAAAATCATTAGTTTTATATTTACATTATCTCCCATACGTACCATCACCATCAACATCTTTACTACAAGCATCTCCCGTGCCATTTTTATCCGAATCTCTCTGGTCTCGATTGCGAGTTTTCAAACAGTTATCACAAGCATCGCCAATCCTGTCTCCGTCCGAATCCCGTTGGCTTGGGTTGTAGTGTAATGGACAGTTATCCTATTAGAGAAAGGCATGATCAGTCTTATCATAAAAGTCACAAATCCTGCATTATGTGAACGACAAGTAGAGCTTGGTTGGTTCTCTTCTGTTTCTGAGGGGTTTTTCCGGGTGCTACTGACTGTGGCTCGCCTTGGAAAATAGTAATAGTCGACCTTTTGTTTTAGATATCTACCTTTTCGTTCAATATTCCATCATTGTCTACATCTTCGTCGCATGCGTTGCCAAATTCATCGTCATCTGCATTCTCTTGTCCACTGTTTGGTTTGTCAATGCAGTTATCCTAAATATATCATTCGTAAGTTCAGTTTGTAATCTAACTGTATTTATATACAGGATAACACTATCAGTTCTAAACTGTTCTCCCTGGAGGTCCAGTAAGGGACATCACTTCATTTTACTTGGAACCAGGCTTAATCAACTTTTTGCATCTAGCTAAGCTGGTCTTGAAGAAATCTTTCTTATAAGTTTTATATTTTTACCTTTCTGCAGTGTTTCCCTTGACAATTGGGAAGGTCTTCATCTGGGAACCCATCAAAATCTGAATCTTCGCCACACGTGTAGCCATTGCCAGCAAAACCCAAATCACACTAGGGAAACATGTCATGAAATCTAAATGAATGTGCTAGTTATGGTAATATAGGTGATTATGATGATGATGGTGGTGGTGATGGTGACGGTGATGGTGATGATGGTGATGATGATGATGGTGGTGATGCTGATGATGATGGCGGTCATGATGGTGATGATGATGGTGGTGATTGTGATGGTGATGGTGGTGATGATAATGATGATGGTGGTGATGATAATGATGTTACTGATGATGGTGGTGATGATGATGATGGTGGTGATGATAATGATGTTAGTGATGATGATGATGGTGATGATGATGATGATGATGGTGATGGTTATGATGGTGGTAGAGATGGTGGTGGTAGTGATGATGGTGGTGGTGGTGGTGGTGGTGGTGGTGGTGGGGACGACGACGACGACGACGATAGGAATGACGATTAAGGTGGTTAGTTGTTTAAGAGCTAAACTTGTCAACAATGTCCAGACTAGTGTTGTCATCTTTATGCACCTAACTAAAGAAAATACATTGTTGAAAATACATACCTTGCAGAAGTTACCAGAGGACAGCACATTAGGAGTGCATGTAGCCCAAGAATGACAAGCGTTAAGGCCGGGTGGACACGTATCATTTGATTGTAGCGACTTCAATACTAGTTTGGCCTTAGTTTCTACAGGCGTCACAAGTTTGGGTCCCGTGCCTTTGGGTGGAGGTTTGAATACGAGCGATGGACGTCTTTTACATACGCCGCATGTGGTAAGCATTGATTGCATTTGCTGCGTCATCTGTGTGATGAAGGAAAGATGAAAATAATAAGCCAGTTTGGAGTCTCCACTGCGCATCCAGATGACGCTTTCTGCGTCGGGGTAAAATTGCAGTTAGACCATAACATGTAGCTGAGACTGGAAGAATTTTAATATGCATATCAAAGTATTCAACTGTTCAATCGTTCATTTGCGTTTCATATATAGCCACAATAGAACTACCTATTACTGTGTACAGCAAAATATAGAAAGGTGCACTTAAGGGAATACATTTTCTAATAATTAAAGCGAAAAACCTTGCGGAAACTAATTCAAGAACTATCCAGTATAAAGTCTACTTAGTTTAGAGGTAAGAGATGTCATAATTCAAAACCTTTATTTCAACACACCTTACTTATCGCCTGTTCGAAAGTTGCTGTCACACTGGCTGTTATACGTTGTTCCAACTGCAACATTTCTTCTTTTGCAATAACTATATACGATAATTGGTTGATGAAATATGTCGTGGAACAGTTGGGAATTGTCAAAGCGTATTGTCACTTGAATTTTTTTAGATAAATATGATCAAAATTTGCCTCAATGGCATGTGAGAAGAGTACTTCCAGCTATTGCAGTAGTTTGACTATGAGAAGTATAAAAAGCATTTCGACTTTTCCAGCGAAGGCCCTTCTTAAGCTCATTCATAGCTCAGTGCTCTGACGGCGTTTTCAAGTTGTTCAGGCACGGTTAAAGTTTTTTCACCAGAGTATTTGTTGACACTTTTTACATGGTGATGACGTGGAAGCTCATGCGCAGTCCAAACACTTGATTATGTCTATGCTGCGCTTAGACTAGTAGACGAGACATTAACTTGAAAAAATCCATTTTAATTTATAATAAGTGTTCTCTCCCTTAACACATTAAGTGATCGCACTTTGTAAACTTCTTGCTTCCATACTTGGGCAAAACCATACAGCCCTGCTGAAACCATAATTACCGTGCTTATTAGTCTTAAGTACCGACTCTGATAAATCGTCTAGCTCAATGCAAAGTGAAATATACTAAAGTCAGATTTTTGAATCTACCATCAGAGAATAGTTAATCGGGACAATTTCCTTCAAAACGGCATTTCTGACATATCGTATTATCTAATAACTAATAAAATAAGAATGACATAAAGACTATGCATGCATATATACTACAAAACCTCACACACTTACACGGATTTCTCATTTCCCCCCGCCCCACCCACAATGTTGGTTATTCACCACAATCTGTATTGGGAAAAAGCATATAATATGTTTCAATGGAACATGTTTCTCAACCGGCAACATTGTAAGGTGGGGGGGGGGGGGAGGGGATAATACTAGTGCGCAAAATGATTTTTTGTTTTGACGTAAGATTTTTAATTTGTCCCAATGCAACTATTCCTTGATTGTAGCTTATTGTACGTATATTATTGCCTGGAGATAATCTTTTGATATGTACGTGAGCAACACGATTTCTTGCATTCTGAGGCGATTTTTGCCTAGTCTAAAAGCCGGTTATAAGTACAAGCGCGTTTTATACGGTTTGCGGCTGTACCTGGTTTAGGACAATTGCTCAAGACATCTTCAACATCTGTATCTGTATAGACCTTCAGTCTTCTCATACATATCTAGAACGAAATATTTGCTGGTTTTATAATGTGTTGTTCATTTTATTCTTTACGATCTAATTTGTCGACTCTTATATTATATTCCAATCTGTTGTAGCTATCCTATTCTACCCTACCCTATTTTATTCCTATTCTATTCAATTCAACTCCATTCCATTCTGTTCTGTTTTTGTTCTATTCTATTTCTTTTCTACTCTATTTCTGTTCTATTTCTACTTTTATAACCAACAAACCTTAGGTAAAGATGCTGCGATGGTAGATCCATACATTTCAGCCATTGAAATAGCAATATCCTCTTGATTCGTTTTCAAAATCGCATCTTTGAAATTTCTATTTAAGGTCCTCTTCGCAACCATAATTTCATTAACATAGAGTTCTACGAAAGGTCTACGTTTACTAAGTCCGCGGAATTTGAGGGTCAGTTGAAACCAGTTTACGACTCCAAACGGTACTCTGGAGAAATATAGAAGTGACGTCCGTCCCTGGCTACCGGAGTATGTGATGCCAACTTGTTTCCTTGCGGCGTTTATCCACCATATGAAGAGCTTCTTTTTATCCGTTGTTCTTTGTATTGCAAACAGATGGAACTGAGCGGCGTCTAGGGAAAATGATTTGTTTAACTCTCTCAAGTGCTTAGTGTATGTGGCTTTTGCCTTCTGCGACGGGATTCGATTCCTGCTCATATGTAGTTGTCTGATAATCTGATTATAATTTCACCTCAGTCGCATGTGAGACGAGTTCTGTCAGTTCTACCAAACACCATGGGTTTCTCCTGCCTGGTATTCCGGTTTCCCACTGTAGTATCAATGGGCCTTACGAGACCTCTAGGGAGACTACAGTTTACAACGTACTTACAAAGCTATATCCACAGTATCCAGTATAAATAAAGATAGTTTAGTTTAGGTTTCCTCCTGTAGTAACACTGGACCAATAATAATTGCTCCTTATTGGAACTCTAGGAAGAACAGTTTAGAACTGCTAGAGATATCCAGTATAAATAAAGTTAGTTTAGTTTAGGTTTCCTCCTGTAGTAACACTGGATCAATAAGAGATGATCCTTACTGGACCTCTAGGAAGAACAGTTTAGAACTGATAGAGATATCCAGTATAAATAAAGTTAGTTTAGTTTAGGTTTAGATATCCAGTATAAATAAAGTTAGTTTAGTTTAGGTTTAGATATCCAGTATAAATAAAGTTAGTTTAGTTTAGGTTTCCTCCTGTAGTAACATTAGATCAATAGAGGATGACTCTTACTAGACCTCTAGGAAGAACAGTTTGGAAATGATAGAGCTATCCAGTATAAATACGGTAGAGTTTGTGGCACGACTTTGCAATTCCTTAGCAATATCTAATTGGTTAATTACCATTAAGTTCCTTTAGTTTTATTTCTGCAGTCGCGATAAATCCTCCGTGTTTCATTTCTCCCACAAAGTGGTCTTTGATGTGAGTTGTCGTCTGAATGTTTCCGTTTGTAGGTCTGCCATGTTTCGTCTGATAACAATATACCATCTCCCCATTGTCTCTTTTTAGACCTTTACTGGGGTCCTGTATTATGTCACGTAGAAAGTCGACTTCTGAAGAAGAAAAGGATTTTATGTATTTAAGGTGTTTGTAGGTAATTGTGAAAATCATATACATATTTGAGGCCGAGGGTGATGCCAGTGTAATTTTGACCATCTCGCTCGATAAAACTGAATGTTGAATGTGTAATATATCATACACGAGAAGGAGTTTATTATAGAATATAGTGATTTGAAACACCGAAAAGTGTGTTGAAAAACAACACGCTAGCCGAGTTTTTTAACATACTTTGAGGTGTTTTTAAATCACTATAATAAACGACTTCGAGTATATGATATAGCTTCTCAAACAAACCAGTATTTAAAGAGAAATTCAACGCGAAAGTTGAGTTAATTTATGGGTGTTTATTACCGTGGTATCAAGACAACGATACGGTGGTGATTTCCTTTGTGTTTTGCTCATGAATTATTAATGAGTTTGAGAAGTTCTATTTATTTACTCCTGTATTTTCTATTATGTGTAGGGAGATGTTCGTGTTTATGCATCGAACTAATCTGTGCATCGGAAGGTGACTTGAGACAAGCTGGTAAGTTGCGATCTTCAAATTTATCCAATAATCAAAGTAGTATAGGGGCTTCGGTGGCGCAGCCGTCAGAGCAAGCGCCTTTCACCTCTGAGATCGCGAGTTCGATTTTCGCTTTCGGACTCGTATTATATTCATATGGAAAGAGTCCGTCAACGCTCTACCGAAAGTCGTGTGTTTCTCCTGGTAGTCCGGTTCCCCCCCACACAGGATTGTCGACAGGGCGGGTTAAGATACATTGAAATAAATGTGGTCACATTAGCGTTGGCTGCAGTTAAATACATATCATGATTAAAAAAATATCATCATTTCCATTATTTAGCAGCGGTAACACATTTCTAGTAATTAGACAGTAGACGTAATCAGGTTAATTACATGTAATTGGTATAGGTTTGTATAAAGTTACTGTAGGTATGTATTATATAAACTACAAATTATTTTTTTTCTCTTTTTTCCCTTTTTTTCTGCATCTCACTCGATTGAAAGTAAGGTAGTAAGCGCTCAGTGGTCAGAGCGCTGCACCGGAATCGCAGGACCGCAGATTCAATTCCTGTCGGAGGACTTAGAGTTGCATTTTTCGCAGCCGTTCCCGTTCAGGTCTAAAATATTGTATATATTATTTCACTCGAAATATCCACCACCTAAACCTTCTACCTTACTTATGTATTATATAATATGTATAAAGTTACTATAGGTGTGTGTAAAGTACCATTATACATTATTAGCACGTATAGAGGTACTCAATCTGTCAATATATGAATAGTCATGAAGACAGATACGGCTCCTAAAAGACGATATTTGATCTAACATAATCTGTACTCGACATCCTTAGAATTCCGAAAAGTATAATGGCTACTGACATATACTATTAACTAGGAGTTACTATCGCAAGGAAAGTGCTGCCGAAGTCTGCCATCAACACCATGCCACATTCGCCTCTGTGCATGACACCGCGTCTTGGCAAACTCACGCATAAAAATTACTTCAGAAACAATTTGCGCAAAGAGCAGCCGTATTCGACTATGTTGTACAGACGTTTACGCTCTTTTAGCGGTGTAAAGTATCATAAATAAAATAGCAAAAGCCTGGAAAATCCAACAATTATACAATTTAGAAAAAATATACTGAAGATACGAATAAGTGCCGTTTTAAGGATTAATATTCAGAAAACATTTGCGCAATATCAACTCAGAAATTACTTGGATTGCCTAAGAAACTCGACTATATGCAGTACATATATTTATGCTCGTTTTAAAGCATTGTAGGTAACAGCACAAGCCTAGAAAACGTGATGTTTTATGATATATTGAAGGTACAATTTTGCCTCTGTTCATTATTTTATCTTGTCAGACTATTGAATTACACAACCGCTTTAGAGTTCTATATTCAAGAAACAATACGCGCAAAATCTATTATACGATTGCTAAGCTAGAATACTTTGTACTGATTTTTACGCTCTTAGTAATCGCTAGTAATCGGACTGCCATCGTAAACTCATAAATCGTAAACTCATAATTCGACGTTACAAATTTTGCAGACACAAAATCGACTTGCGGTTCAGTATATACATGTGATGGCGAAAAATTCAAACGTGTTACAACATGTGTCAAGAATAGTGTGATGCCTCGCTAACGCTCGGGAGCAACTAGTAATTGCTATAATTTATGGTAATTTAGTATTAAGTAGGTGGTAACGGCTCCTATTAATTTCGGATTTAGCAGCCGTTAAAAGTCGGCTTGACTTTCGGAGGACCGCTATCGTAAGTCTTGTCTGTAAGCCTATGCATAGGGTATTCTTTGATATATCAAGTGATTGATATTAAAGAGCTGTATACTTGTAAATATGCAAATACTATCCCACGAGGCGATTTTAATACATTTTAGCGTGTAAAATGTCTCATTTCCATTGTACTCTTCGTGCTTGGATGGTACATTTGACTATATTGCTTGTGACAACCTTAATCGAAATAGCTGTATATGTTAACATGTATTATATGCGCTCAAACTTAATTTCCTAATACCAAAAAATTGCTAAGCGAACAATGTGATTTAGATGTCAAAAGTTTATTATATCTACCATTGACCATTGTTTGAAGCATTTATATTTTTTAGTTCAATTAGCTTCGACCAATAAAAAGGCAGTGCCTATGACAGTATCGTTCCAGGTAGCATTCCTGATTTTTTTAGTTCAATTACTTCAAGTAATCATAGGCATTTTAAGACATACGCCTGTATTCTAAAAACTCACTCACACTCAAAGAGTGGAGGTTCAATCTGAGCTTCCCTTGAGTGTCAGTGCTGTTTTGTAGTGCCATGCCATACTGGTGAGTACTTACACTCCAGCTATTTAACAACAGCACTGAGCAAGGAAGTGAGTGAACCTCCACTGAGACTGTGTGAGCTTGTGTGTGAGTGTGAGCGTGAGGGTGAGCGTGAGGGTGAGGGTGAGGGTGAGGAGGGTGGTGAGGGTGAGTGTGAGGGTGAGTGAGCTTTTAGAATACAGCGTTCCAGTCGTTTTTTAGTCTAATGCATACTGGTATAGGATAACTGAAGGTCAACCACGCCTTGCGCGGGTCCTCGTCTTTCTTTTTCATTTACTTAGGAATTTTCTGAAATATTCTGTGTGACACATAAGTCATAACTCATCATCTTGATGACTTAATCACAAAACACTTTGATATCATAGATCGTTGCTGTAACGCGATGAGATGTTGGCATATGTTTGAATCAAAGCTATTTCAAGTACTTTCATAAGCGGATGGATCGATGCTCATTAAACTGATACATCTTTCCACAAATAAGGCTTAATAATTATGCAACAAGCTGTTCAATTGCTTATTAAAAATTTCGGTTACATCATGCCTAAAATACTGGCACACTTTTGAAAATTGGCCAAATTATTTGATCTGTTAGTCGTAATGAAAAGTCGTCGAGGTCTTGACGCATGTTGCATAGAAATATTAGTAAATGGGCACCCTTTATCTAATGATTCCTATTTTTTTCAAATACCTTAATTTTAAACCAATTAGCGCCCATATATATTTATTACATGTTAATGTGTACAGTTCCACCTTGTAATAACAAAATTATTGCGTCAATTTTAATGTTCCATTTAAAATTATATATATATCCTTCAATGTATGTGCCTTTCAACTCTGTGACCGAGGTTTGATTCCTGCAATATGCAGTTGTCTGATTCTACTAAACACGGCAGGTTTTCTCTGGGTACGCCAGTTTTTCTCTGAAATAACACTGGACCGACAATGGGTTGCCTTTATTACTAGACCTCCAGGGAGAACAGTTACGGTTTATTGTGTTCTAACTATCTAGAACTCGCTCTATAATTAATATATAACCAAATACTTAAGAGTGCTGGTTCTATTTAACATGCAACAGTCTTCAACAGTGTTTATTAGCTGATCCGTAAGCCGATACTAGCATAGTTAGACTACGGCACATGAGACCGGGCGAATTCGAGCACAGCCAACCGTACTATACAGATTCCCGAGTTCATCCGGTCCACTCCCATAGAGCTCTTGACTAAGGTACCGACCTGGCGAGGCGGTTTGATCAGCCACTCTTTCGGTGTGCATGGTTTTTACTGAGAATTTTACCTTGCGAGGCCGTGAGACAAAGATCTATCATCAGTTAGTAACTTGCTAAGCTACCACGTCTCCTTGTGGTGAGTTCAGTCAAGAGCTTACTTCAAAAATCCTCGTACACTTCCTCAGAAATCCCAAAAGAATCTTCCAACAAAAATCCCAAAATCCTGTCAAAATTTGTCGGAAAATTCCTATAAAATCCCTAAATTTGCCATAAAATCTCTGGAAATCCCAAAATCTCTTCCAAAATCCCTCTCAAAATCCTTAAAATCTTATCAAAATCGCGCCTAAATCTCCTTTAAAATCCACAGAAAATTTCACAAAAAATCCCACAATCCCTGGATATATTGCAGGGATTTTGAATCCCAAAAATCCTCGTACGCTTTTTTCAGAGTAATACACTTACCCCTCGAGCTCTCGTGTGGCAGACACGAGGGCAGACAATAGTCGGGCGACTACTGTGGTTTGTTTGAACAATGGTTGTATAACAAGTCCCACTGTTCTCCATGCCATCCAGTCGCTATTGTTATGATATATTTTAGCGTTTATGCAAAGGGCACATCGAACACATCGTCAGTCTCGAGTTGAAGCTATCGTCTTGTGTACACTTGGATAGTGTCTATACATTGGTCAGATTATCAGGTCTTCTCTAGTAAGGGCGTAAACTATAACCGTAGACCATCAGAGACCTTCGTTAACTAGCTTGTAAAATCCTTTTGAGGATTTCTCTCCACCTCAAGCTTGCATTACAAGTAAACGAAATTTCTCACAAGATCACATATGATACTAATTCTAAAGCTTATTAAAAAGAAATCCCTTACCATTTGCCCTCAAAAGTAAAGCATCAATGCACAACAGCAAAACGCATAACTGTGTTCCCAAACCCATCTTCATACGCAGAAAAGCACCACAAATTTATCTTAATGCTCCAAGATATCTCCTCCAATGCTAATGAGTCTGTTTGAGATAATAGGCTGCTAACCTCGCCTTAAATACTCAATATTTCGTTGGAATTTAGAACTCTCTAGAAGCGCAATTATTCTTTCATCGGATAAGCACAATTTGAACCCGATAACCTTAACGAGGTAATGACATATGCTTTTCCTGAGTGCACTTGTACACGGGATTTGTTATGTGCTAATAGATGCTTGAAGAATGGGTAGTGCGTGCTAGACGGACAGGCATAAGCACTGGTGAGAAGTCAAAGGGGTTGCCAGTTGAATGAGTTATCATGCAGAGGTAGTACATGTTCTTGAATGTAAGGTACCCTAAAGTGATCTGATGTTGTACAGAACTCATGTGAGTAGAGTTAAGTCTCTCCTGTGTTCTCCCCAGTTGAGTGAGTTAAGCATGGTTAGATCATGCAGAGGTATAGTACATGTTCTTGAATGTGAGCTACCCTAAAGTGATCTGATGTTGTACAGAACTCATGTGAGTGGTGTTAAGTCTCTCCTGTGTTCTCTCCCAGTTGAGTGAGTTAAGCATGGTTAGATCATGCAGAGGTAGTACATGTTCTTGAATGTGAGCTACCCTAAAGGGATCTGATGTTGTACAGAACTCATGTGAGTAGTGTTAAGTCTCTCCTGTGTTCTCTCCCAGTTGAGTGAGTTAAGCATGGTGAGATCATGCAGAGGTAGTACATGTTCTAGAAATTTACACTCTTGCCTGCTGAAAAGGCTTATCACTCTCTAATATCCGCGATATCAAATTTTTATTCTAATATCAAATAAGATATCATAAGTCCTTTAGCAACTTGCCTGTCATCTGCTTGTTGGCTTGCCCTTATCAGTATTTCTCAGTGAACTAATGCTTGAGAGTTCCAACTAATCTTTTGTTTACTCTATTGCTACAAGGAACTGATAGAAAGTGCGTGAACAAAAACAATGGGAAATTATTAAGGGTGGTAAGAAATACAATATAATATAATATAATATAATATACAGAAGTGCTGTTGACTTGAATTAAGTAACTGAGTGGGATTGTTATCTTAAACAGGGAGTGCCTACTTCAAATGATAAGCTGGTTAGAAGTAGTTATTTAAACAACCTAGCACGCAATCTCGCAAGATTTATGAATAAGTATATAGACAATCTGATCCAGGCCTAATATGAACAGAAAAGGATCAGTATTTTCTCGACAAAAATCTCTTCATGGGGAAGTTTGTGGTTTGTATCGGAACTACCTGAAAAAGTAGGATAGCCTGGACGTTTTCCGTCAGCGAAGACCCTTTCTCTGCGATCGAAACGTCGAAGATTTATTGATCTTTTTCAGGTAGTTCCGACACAAACCACGGTAGCTTATTGTAGAATACTACCTACACTGGACCCTCACGTTTGAAATATCTTAGTCAGGTAGTTCAGACACAAACCACTGTAGCTTATTGTAGAATACTACCTACACTGGACCACCATGTTTGAGATATCTTTTTCAGGTAGTTCAGACACAAACCACTGCAGTTTCTTGTAGAATACTACCTACACTGGACCACTACGTTTGAGATATCTTTTTCAGGTAGTTCAGACACAAACCACGGCAGCTTATTGTAGAGTACTACCTACACTAGACCACCACGTTTGAGATATCTTATTCAGGTAGTTCAGACACAAACTACGGCAGTTTAATTAGTGTAGAGTACTATCTACACTGGACCACCGTGTTTGAGATATATTTTTCAGATCAGGTAGTTCAGTTATTGTAGAATACTGCCTACACAGGATCCCCACCTCATTCCGAGACCTACTCATTAACTGCCTTCATAGAAAATCAGTTAGAGCTAGTTAGAAAGGAGCTAAGCATCTTAGACAAAATTACAGTAATGTATAATTAAATTAACGTAATTAGCCAAATCTTAACATTATTCCTAATCGCGATAGGAATCGTCTGACGCTTAAATTTTTTGTCACCTCTGTTCTCCTTTATCAAGTTAATCTAATATTATCGCCCTGACCTTGAAAAGCGTTCGAATCGTAAGATTTACCGAAAGCAAAAACTTTAAAAGATGTGTTCATTTAACTCAATACCTATACTGTGATTTAACTATGGGGGTCCTATTGACCGGGACGTATTCCGTGAAAATATAATATGATTAACTAGGTATATTTAATTAGATTAAGTCGTGACAGCGCAATACATCTACTCCAACTCAATTACTGTGCAATCGAAGAATGGATATTTCTTTCAGTTCTGAACTGTTCTCCCTAGAGGTCCAGTAAGAGCAATCCCTCATTGGAAGGAAACCGGAATACCCGAAGGAAAGCTGTGGTATAGAGTCGCTCTTCTTTCATGCGACGGCTTTCATGTGAAAGGCACACTGCAGTTTAGTGTGCGACAGAGGTTCGATTTCTTACTGGATCCTCTAGAGAGAACAGTTTAGAACTGATAGAGCTATCTAGTATAAATAAAGTTAGTTTAGGTTTCCTCCTGCAGTAACACTGGATCAATAAGAGATGACCCTTACTGGACCTCTAGGGAGAACAGTTTAGAACTGATAGAGCTATCCAGTATAAATAAAGTTAGTTTAGTTTAGGTTTCCTCCTGTAGTAACACTGGATCAATAAGAGATGACCCTTACTGGACCTCTAGGGAGAACAGTTTAGAACTGATAGAGCTATCTAGTATAAATAAAGTTAGTTTAGGTTTCCTCCTGCAGTAACACTGGATCAATAAGAGATGGCCCTTACTGGACCTCTAGGGAGAACAGTTTAGAACTGATAGAGCTATCTAGTATAAATAATGTTAGTTTAGTTTAGGTTTCCTCCTGTAGTAACACTGGGTCAATATGGGATGGCCCTTACTGGACCTCTAGGGAGAACAGTTTAGAACTGATAGAGCTATCTAGTATAAATAATGTTAGTTTAGTTTAGGTTTCCTCCTGTAGTAACACTGGATCAATAAGAGATGGCCCTTACTGGACCTCTAGGGAGAACAGTTTAGAACTGATAGAGCTATCTAGTATAAATAATGTTAGTTTAGTTTAGGTTTCCTCCTGTAGTAACACTGGATCAATAAGAGATGACTCTTACTGGACCTCTAGGGAGAACAGTTTAGAACTGATAGAGCTATCCAGTATAAATAAAGTTAGTTTAGTTTAGGTTTCCTCCTGTAGTAACACTGGATCAATAAGGAATGGCCCTTACTGGATCCTCTAGGGAGAATAGTTTAGAAGTGATAGAGCTATCTAGTATAAATAAAGTTAGTTTAGGTTTCCTCCTGCAGTAACACTGGATCAATAAGAGATGACCCTTACTGGACCTCTAGGGAGAACAGTTTAGAACTGATAGAGCTATCTAGTATAAATAGAGTTAGTTTAGTTTAGGTTTCCTCCTGTAGTAACACTGGGCCAATATGGGATGGCCAAGGGAAAATAATTAGGAACTGATGGAGCTGTTTATAGAAAAAGTTAGTTCAGTTAGTTTGTTAGTTTCTGATGTCCATTGCGTGCGTCTTCATTAGCATACGACGCGCAAATTACTCACTGTGAAAAGAGGTGTAAGCGGATTAAGTGCTATAAAACATAGAACGAACAACACTTAAAGTATCTGGAAAGTGTAACACTTAGAATGCGAGAGATTATCTAAGATCTCTTTCTTCGTTGGCGCAGTCATCAGAGCAAGCGCCTTTCACCTCTGAGATTGATTTCTGTTAGGTTTCAGTAAGCGTCACTGGGCTGCAGGTGGACAAGAAATGGATCTATTTATTTTCCTCCAAATACAAGGCATATAATGAAAAGAATTAACATTTTATTTTCTCACTCTGATAACTGTCGGTTGACCACCATCTGCTGCAAGATAGTTCTTAGTGAAACATGTACCTATATTGGAGCAATGCATGTAATTCGCAAATTGCGTAAGAAAAATATGCTTGTTAAAAAAGGTCAAGCACAATTTGACGAAAACATAACTATAACATTAAAATCAGTGATAAATACAACTTCGAGGAGTAAAATGTTTAAATGATCGATGTGGATAATTCTTCGTTAACGTCATGAGGTAATTCTTTCCTAAAATGGTCAACACCCCAAGGCATAGCTATGATATCATTTTGAAAATGCACTCCCTCGAAGCTGCCCTTGACTAACTAAATCTCTAGTAGATTTAGAAAATTCGTGAATGAAAATTATACTAAAAAGTGTAAACTTAATCCGACTTTAAATGTTTGTTTAATAGTGCTACTTATAGTTTGCCTTTAAGGCCGCTTGCAATGACGTAATTGGGTGGGGTTAGTAAAATAATAAGTTAGTTGATCGGAAGACGCATGATATTTATATAGAAGATGTGTTTTAAGCATAAGTTAATGAAACATGCTACGATTAATAGTGTATTTCTGCACTGAAACTGATTTAGGAATGATTATAATTGAACATATAATATAACTTGCATTACAATCGGCATTGCAGCGGTCAGTTGAAAGATACATGATATTGTTAAGCAAAATACCGAGGGGTGTATTACTCCAAAAATCCTCGTACACTTCCTCAAAAATAAAAATAAAATCCTCCAAAAACAATCCCGGACTGTCGCCAAAATTTGTCGAAAAATCCCTGTAAAATCCCTAAAATTGCCATTAAATCTCTGAAAATCCCCAAAATCTCATAATAATATCCAAAATGGAGCCAAAGTGTCCTATAAAATCCGCTGAAAATTTTGCACAAAATCCCAAAATCTTAGGACATATTGCAGGGATTTGAAATCCCCCAAATCCTCGTACGCTTTTTTGATCAGAGTAATACACCCCTCGCAAAATACAGTTCAGATATAGAATTTCAGATATAAAATTTAAGGATGATTATGGTTTCATCCGGCGTAATGAAAAATTAAAGAATGACTTTCGGTTAAGCGCACTAGAGCGTCGACTGACTCTTTTTACATAAGTGCCATGCGAGTTCGTGGCAGTTGAATACATGCTTAATTAAACTAATCTTATAAGTATCCTGTAAATCCCACTTACTATTTCCTGCTATTTGGCCGATTACATTATGTTTACGATACGGAACTACGGATGTATTTCACACCGTTCTGTATCGTTCATTCCGGTTTCTAGAAGGTCTCTGACGTCTTTGCCTCTATAAGTAACCCACTTAACTTAATCCTTATCCTGCCACGCACATCGAGTGTTTTTTATTTTTGTTTTCATTTTTTAATAAGAATGTGTGTTTGCCCAAAAGCACGCGTTGCTTGCCAAGAAGGTATATAATAAAAAATGACAAAAAGATAAGCAAATACACGTTCTTCTCACATGGCACAAGTATGGAGAGGTCCAGTAAGGGTCATCCCCCATTACTCATGCAGTGTTACTACGTGAAGGGACCTGAACTAATTAAACCAACTTTATCTATGTATTGGATAGCTTTATCAGTTCTAAACTGTTTTCCCTAGACGTCCAATAAGGGCCATCCCCTTATTGGTCCAGTGTTCTGGATAGCTCTGTTAGTTCTTAAGAGTTATCCCATGAGGTCCAGTAAGGTTCGTCCAGTGAGCTCCAAGGGAGTGAGAAATTGCGTCCAAAAAGTGAAGCCAAAGATGGCGGAACTTGACTGCCAGCGCCAGTCCCTTTCTATTGTTTTTGTCTGCGCGGATTGCACAAGCCGGCAAGGAGTGTGCCGAAATTTCGTGTTTTTACTTCGATTTAAACAATAACATGATTTTATGAACTAATCACTTGATTAGCGATGCGATCTGTTAGAAAATACTGGAATTAGCTGGAAAAATCGTATGAAAACTGTTTATGACCGTCAATTGCCGCCATCTTGGCTTTACTTTTCCTGATGGCCGAACATTACAAGTTCTTACTCCAGATATATATGGAGCTCACTGGGGTCATCCCGTATTGGATCAGTGCGTGTTCAGTGTTACTTCAAGAGGAAACCGAAGTACCAGAAGTAAACGTGGTGTTTGTAGAGTCAAACTGGAAGCACACTTCGCATACGACTGGGGTGACATTTATATAATCTTCTCAAACTCATTAATAATTCACGAGCAAAACACAAAGGAAATCACCACCGTATCGTTGTCTTGATACCACGGTAATAGACACCCATAAATTAACTCAACTTTCGCGTTGAATTTCTCTTTAAATACTGGTTTGTTTGAGAAGCTATATCATACACTCAAAGTCGTTGATTATAGTGATTTAAAAACACCTCAAAGTATGTTAAAAAACTCGGCTAGCGCCTTGTTTTTCAACACACTTTTCGGTGTTTCAAATCACTATAATAAACTCCTTCTCGTGTATGATATATTACATATATTAATGGAATCAAATCCCAGTCACGTGCAGAAATGAAGAAGGCTGTGTCGCTAGAATCAATTTTAAAGTTGTTGGCAATTTAATTACAATCAAAGTTTAATAAAACTAATAATGAACACTAACTACTTCTGTTACTCAATAATAAGGCTCTGCCAGCAGGGATCTTTCGCTTTCTCGTTCTTCTTTGACCATTTGACCAGTTTGCGATATATAGTATATTGGTATATTTGTTATTTACAATGTCATATCGTTTCCTTGGAGAGTCATATTTATGCACGAACTTATAGTTGTTTTACATTTGTATTTTCAGTTTCGTCATCACCTGTAAAAAGAGAAGCTGGATGTTAGATTTGATTGTCATAAGGTTAGTGATGGTTCCGTATCGTAGATGGTGGTGATAATGGTTAGGTTTCCTCCTGTAGTAACCTTGGACCATGAATGCCTCTGAGGTTGTCATCTGACTAATATTGAGTTGACTAATCTCACCATTACACTCCCAAACGACATTTGACCAGATCACTTTTTCTTGTGAGAAAACCATCACACCAACTCTGCCTCCTTTGTAAGTCTTGTCAATTATTTTGCCACTGTCAATAATATCTTGCGTACCGTTTGATATTCGTAACCTGTCGAGAATACTGAGTGTTAATGAGCAGTGGCATTGTGGCTTCAAAGTAGAACTGATAGAGTTATCCAGCATAAATAAAGTTAGTTTAGTTAAGTTAAGAAGGAAAGCTCTAATTTTCATAGAACTAATTTGGCAAACTTGATCAATCCAGTTGCCGGACGATGCTTTAACTGCCAATGATATGCAGTCTTTTCTTTCCATCCTATCTTATTCATATCTTGCCACAACACTTTGACCTTTACAAATTATAGAAATGATTGTAAGAATCGTAATCCCTGGTTTGTTAATCCGATGTTTCATATACTGCAAGTAGACAAGACATTCCGTTTGTCATCAGTTATACCTGATCTGTGTCAACTGTTTTACTGCTCCACAACGCGTTGCGTAGTCGAGGTCCTGGCCCAGTTTTGGATTGGACAGCCTAAAATAATACAAAGAAAATTAGAAATCCAATTTAGTAAAAATGGTAAGATGAGTACTGTAATACAACAGCAGACTAAACTAACTTTATTTATACTGGATAGCTCTACCAGTTCTAAACTGATCTGTAAGAGGTGCAGTGTATAGATCTTTCCTTGTTAATCCAGTGTTACTACAGGGGGAAACAATTAAGCTAAACTAACTTTATTTATACTGGATAGCGCTACAGGTATCCAGTAAGGGTTGTACAAAACTTACAATCTTCTAACATGCGATTGAAGTGAAATGGGCTTTTGAACATAAAAATAGTGCCATCCAGTGATTGCAATGTTCCATTGTCGTTTCATTGTTTTGGAAATCCCACTGTTCCCTTGCCTTCCACTCACTCGTTTGATAGATATAAGCATTTATGCAAAGACTGTTCTTGCAGGAGTCAAACCAACATGAACAACAACAAATGAAATAGGTACATGAAACCAAATCAAACCTTGATTGTTAATCCAGTTGCACTCGTGGCAAAGAAAGGTTTTCGATCCCAGTAAACCTGACCCGATTTCTTCCACATGGCAGTGTAAAACTTACTACTACTTTGATAACCAAAGACAATCCCAATAAAATCATTATCGTTTTCTGTGTCCACGTAAAATGTACCAGCGTAATCGAGGTTGGAGAATGATTGATAACCTAGAGGACAATTATTTTTTATATATATAATTTTTATGGTCGATATTTTTATGCAATGAATTTTCGATAAAATATTAATGCTCACCTATTGCTAAGCCCGGATCGCTATTTTCCAATTGTTCAATTTCCTTGCCCTAGAGTTCGTGAAAGATAAAGCATAGCTCTATCAGTTCTAAACTGTTCTCCCTAGTGGTCCAGTAAAGACCACGTCTTATTGGTCCAGTTTTACTGTACAGGAGCACTTTTCCCATTGTTTTAGCTGGCGAAAAGGGCACTTTGATTAAAACTTGGGGGAGGGGCACGACATATACATTGCCTACCTCATTTCTTATTTTCCACACTGGGTCTATCTGAGTCTCTTCTTTTGGGTCCAGATTGATAGACTGGAACCTTCTGAAATCAACTTCAGAAAACTCGCCATTCTCCGGGCAACTGTCTTTTGAGTTGAGCACGTTGTCTCCGTCAAAATCGTCCCTACAAGCATCTCCCACGCCAAAACCTTGGAAAAAAACACGTAATGAAAAAAAGTGAAGAAATTCTCCAACAATCACTGGTAAGGAGGGGAGGGGGGGGTGGAAGCTGAGATTAAAGATATGTGATTGACCTGGGTCAAGCTTAAGCCGCCGTAAACAATAGGCCGGAATTTTGTCCCACCTATATAGATAAGTAGATATAAAGAGGATAATACTTATAATGAAGTATTCTTCCACCAGTATTCTGTACCTAAGCCATACCTGTGCTATCTTTCTGGTCTGTATTCGCCATCAACCTGCAGTTGTCCAATTCATCTGGAACGCCATCGTTATCATCGTCCAAGTCGCATTCGTCTCCTATTAGACAGAAACGATTTAGTCTTTCCACTATAGTGTCTGCTTTCATGCTATCTTTTTATTGCTAGGTACACAGTGCCTTTCAACTCTGCGACTAAGGTTTAATTTCTACAACGACAGTCTGATTATAATTTCACCTCAGTCACATGTGAGAACACCAACTGTGTCTCGACCGTTCTTTATTTAACTGTATTGAATAGTGACATTTTATTTACCTTGCCCGTCTTTATCTGTGTCCAATTGATCTGGGTTAGCTTGATATAAGCAGTTGTCTTTAACATCATCGACACCGTCACCGTCACTATCAAAATGTTAAAAATCATCATTAAGATCATGTTCACACGAGATTGGATGAATCGTGCAAATTAGAGCAAGAATGACATTGTGGTTTGTTATTCGCTTACCCGTCGTCATCTGTGTCACATTCGTCACCTTGTAGATCATTATCTTTATCAACCTTGGTAAAGGAGTTTGTGTTAGTGTTTAATCGTTGGGTGGATTATTGGATTGGATTGTGGACAGGTTGGTTTTTCTGGTGGTCGTTTGATTGAATAAATCCAATTTATAGATAATTATATAGACTGATAAATAGATAAGACAAGATTGGGGGACGATGTAGAAAAGACAGATTGATTATATTGATTGTATTGATTAGATTGACTAGATTAATTATATTTATTAGATACTAATGACTTCAATTCAGTGACTTCGATTTGTTTTTTTGTTTATGACTTATTTGTTCATATGATTGATACGATTGATTCATCATCGTTACTTGGTCCATCGTTTGATATGATTCATCGACTTAATTCGTTGATATACCGGAACAATTGATTTATCGATTGGCTTGTTAAATATTAACTGATTGCTTACCTGTTTAGGATTGAATACAAATGGACAATTATCACAAAGATCACCAATATTATCTGCATCGGAATCCATTTGATCGATATTTTTTATGTATGGACAGTTATCACTTGAAACATATCCTACGGATACAACACAAAAGACGTTTAGAGGTTTTATTATCTATTGTCAGAGGTAAGCCAGTGTTTGATTAATTTTACCAGCTGGTTTTCTACTATAGTGAATTTTGTGACGCACATTTTGCAAATATTGGCCCGTTAGCAAAAATTTGCTTACAATGAAAGCAACTAGAGTTCATTATTTAAGATCGTTGCCAATGCCAATTCTACAATTCTTCAGATAAACAAACAATGTACAATTGCAGTATTGAATACATTCAAAAAATATTAACTCACCATCTCCATCATAATCTTCACTGCAAGCATCTCCAACACCATTGTCATCCGTATCTTTTTGGTCATTCCATTCTCTGGGACAGTTATCACACAGATCTCCTACCCTGTCTAGGTCGCTGTCTTCTTGTGAGGGATTGTATAACTCTTCGCAGTTATCCTGGATAAATCATCCGAGCTTTGAGTTCTTTTGTGAAGAGCTTAACAAATCTTTATTCACACGTGGTAACTCTATCAGTTCTAATCCTTTCTCTAACACTGATTCACAATCAGGAACTCTAACACTGGATAGTTCTATTAGTTGTAAACCCTACTCCCTAGAGGATAACTCTGGTTTCCTCCTGTAGTAACACTAAACCAGTAAAGTTCTTGAACAGATTTAGTTTATGTCCAAAGAAATGAGAACAATTACATTGAAGATGATAGGATGACCTACTCTTTTATTCATGATTCCATCGTTATCTTTGTCCAGATCGCAAGCATCTCCAAGTTCGTCACCATCAGCGTTTTCCTGGCCACTGTTTGGCTTGGTAGGACAATTATCCTGTAAATTGAAAGGCAGATGCTGTTGGAGCGCTGGCCCTGGCCTTACTGGCGAGGTAAACATCCTACTGTATAGAGGTTTCGCACCATCATATGATTAGCACTCCCTATCTTACTCATTAGGCATAGACCTATGGGTTGACCTATGCGTTGACCTATGCGTTGAACTATGCGTTGACCTATGCGTTGACCTATGCGTTGAACTATGCATTGAACTATGCGTTGAACTATGCGTTGAACTATGCGTTGACCTATGCGTTGAACTATGCGTTGACCTATGCATTGAACTATGCGTTGACCTATGCGTTGAACTATGCGTTGACCTATGCGTTGACCTATGCGTTGACCTATGCGTTGAACTATGCGTTGAACTATGCGTTGACCTATGCGTTGACCTATGCGTTGAACTATGCGTTGACCTATGCGTTGAACTATGCGTTGAACTATGCGTTGAACTATGCGTTGACCTATGCGTTGAACTATGGGTTGACCTATGCGTTGACCTATGCGTTGAACTATGCGTTGAACTATGCGTTGAACTATGCGTTGAACTATGCGTTGAACTATGCGTTGAACTATGGGTTGAACTATGCGTTGAACTATGCGTTGAACTATGGGTTGAACTATGCGTTGAACAATGCGTTGAACTATGGATTGAACTATGCGTTGAACTATGGATTGAACTATGGATTGAACTATGCGTTGAACTATGCGTAGACCAATGCGTTGACCTATGCATATAGAACTATACATAGAACTTATGAATAAGATATTCATTTCTGTACTATTTCTGACTATCAGGTACCTTTCGACAGTTTTTCTCTTTGCACTTCAGTTCTGTGTCTGGAAATCCGTCGAAGTCAGAATCTTTTCCACAAATATATCCATTGCCAGCATAACCCACTTTGCACTGTAAAATTTTAGTACAAAGGATATCATTGTTATTTGTACTGATGAAGACGGATCGAAAGCTTTATCAAGTAAATATACGTAATGTTTTCCACAAAACAAAACATATACATTGCATGCTAGTAGGTATTTACGATAGAAACTTGTTAATTATTCTTAGTTTTGGATTTTGCCCGTTGCAATTCACATTTTCATATAACTCATATGTCTAGTTACTACTGTTCTGATAATGTTAGCATAGAATTGGGACAAAGGTAACCGGCAAGAATTTCAAATGTATATGTAAGTGAATTGGGTGACAAAGGGCATAAACATGTGTTAGCTGATTAGGTGTATTCATATCCCTTTATGATTAAGAACAACAAGGGTGATTGGGCATTGGTGCTGCCTTGTAACTGCCCTTGTAATGGGAGTTAATTAATTAATTAATTATATTAATCCAGTTCTTCATACAAACCTTGCAATGACTTCTCCCACTTCTTTTATTAATAGAACAATCTCTATATTTCTTACAGTCTTGCTGGCCAGGTGTGCGTTCATTCGGCTTATTATTCAGGATTATCTCTATTAATGTTGGGCACGGTTTTGTAGTGGTAGTAGCCATTCTCGTCGATGCTTTGGTAGTCGCAGCCATTGTCGTCGATGCTTTGGTAGTCGTAGCCATTGTCGTCGATGCTTTGGTTATGGTAGCCATTGTCGTCGATGCTTTGGTTGTAGTAGCCATTGTCGTCGATGCTTTGGTCGTGGTAGGCACTGTCGTCGATGCTTTGGTTGTAGTAACCATTGTCGTCGATGCTTTGGTTGTGGTAGGCACTGTCGTCGATGCTTTGGTTGTGGTAGGCACTGTCGTCGATGCTTTGGTTGTGGTAGGCATTGTCGTCGATGCTTTGGTTGTAGTAGCCATTGTCGTTGAGGTTTCACATCCTATCTCTCCTGGCAAACATGGAACACTTGGCGCTTGGAGACTCAGAAGCCTTGTTTGTATTTTGGAAGATTGAGGGACCTGTCTTCTTGGTAGCATAAATCTTTGATGACATAGTCCGCATGTACTCAGCATTGCTCGCATTTCAATTATAACCTTTTGTTGGAAAGAGGAATAGAGTATGTCTTTAGAGATCTTCTACTCAGTTGCATGTCTGGAGAGTGCTTCCAATTTTGCTTGACCAAACAGCGCAGGTATTCTCCTGGTACTCTGGTTTACCACTGCGTCATTTAAAGAAGTTGCTTGCTGGACCTCTAGGGAGGTCTTAAAAACTTGTTAATAGGTTTTAGTGCTAGACTAACCTTTTCGGTAATACTATTTTCCAGTTGTTTAAGATCATCCTTTGTTATTTCTATTCCTGAAAAACATCACATGACTCTTAATTTTTAATGTGATCTGATGTTGTACAGAATTCATATGAGTAGACAGCTGATTAAATGTCTCTTGCGACCGAATTAAGCATGGTTCGATCATGCAGATGTATTACATATTCTTGAATCTGGGCTACCCTAAAGTGTATACTATGCGTACAGGTAGTACATGTATTGTAAGAAAACTACAGTTTAACCTCTCCTTAAGGACCTCTCTAATACGGAGACCTCTCTTATACCGACAGTTTTCTATGTCCCGACATATCATATTTTCTTTCAAATCGAAACCTGAAAGGAATTAACACCTCTCTAATGCGGACACTTTGCTGTGTCCCTTCAATGCCCGCATTAGAGAGGTTCGACTGAATTAGCAATGTGCAGGTCATGCCCCCTTTATTGGCACTGATCTATATGTGTCACTGATATATGCTAAAATAAGAGCCTGCGGAGGAGGCGGGGTCATGCTCCAGGTCATTCTAAGATAACATATATATTTGCGGGAATACTTGGAATTCTTCCAGAATGAATTTCCTATGATGAACAATACCAGCGCATGACCTTGCATTTCTTTCATTTGTTTTGTCATTTTCACATCTGTTTGTACTTTTTGTTGTTATTTATTTTTTCCGGTTGACGCAGAGCCGTAGGCGTTGATACCATATCATGTCATGTCATTTATCGTCGATCAAACTCGAAACATCACGATTCACATCACCACTCAGCACCTTCCACAAAGTATTAGTGATCATGATTTTCCTTTTCAAAGTTATTCCAAATTTTTCATCTGCGTTATGCTTTTGTGATTACTATTCCACATTCAAAAATTTCACAAAATGTGGCTTGCTTGCACGCGAAATACCGGCATCGTAATTAGGCCCGTTTCAGACGCCGCTCCACTCATGCGCCGAACTTAAATGACGAATTAGGTGCGACAGAAGAGCGACGTATGAATCAATTAGGTACGGCAGAATTTGGAGCGACATAAGTTCGGCAGAAGTTCGACAGAGCCTGTCGCATTATGCGACGTTAGAGCGACATTGATTCATACGCCGCTGGCCGCTCCACTCATGTGCCGAACCTAAATCAAAATTTACTGTAATTTATTAGGATTAGATTAGCCACTTTGCAATGTTTACATATTTTTGAATTGTATTTGGAATTCCCGCGCGAATTCTCCTCTTTCGTCAACAACATTATATTTTATACGCCGTTTGAATCACTGTCGCTCTTGTGTCGCTCCAGCGTCGCACCTAATACAATTGAGGCCCCGTTTACACTATACCGAATCCGCATCGTCACGACATCAATTTGAGCCATATCAAAGCGAGTTTAGCCCCCAAAATTATAATAGTATGATCGATTCAACAAAATCAGCTAACTGGCAAAAGCCTAGGGTCAGGGATGCCGTAAAACGGCTTAAACTGATGTCGTGACGATGCGGATCAGGTATAGTGTAAACGGGGCCTAAGTTCGGCGCATGAGAGGAGCGGCGTCTGAAACGGGCCTAAGACGTTTTTGGCCACGGCAATTCAAACGCGCACGCGATTAGTGAAAGATGCACGCAAGATAAATTTTGATCACGCGAGACCGGACGAATTCTGAATCGTATGCAAATTCGTTCGGTTCCATCTTCCCACGGGAATTCGTAAACGGTAAGCTGTGATCGAATTCGTCCGGTTTCATGGGAGATGACGCAAATTTGAGTACAGTTTCGAATTCATCTTTTATGCATTGAAGTAAAACAATTGTTTTAAATTCAAGTTGAAAGACGACAACCACCTGAACAAAATTTCAGAAATGTTCGCAAAATGCCGACATCGTTAATTAGAAGTTTTGCGCGCAGTCAATTCGAACGCTCACGCGACGAGTGACCGACGCGCGCAAACAAACCACAAATGAAATTGCTCTACTCAATAATGGCGGCGGTTTCAGCAAGCGTTGCTGGACAGCACGCAGATGGTCGCCAACCTTAGAAATGTTGGCACCAACAGAAGCAAGAAAATTAAGCAACATCTTTTATTATTTATGTATTTGGCATCAAATACAAGCTAGACTACCACAGATAATGAAAAGAATTAACATTATTTTCTCACTCTTATAACTGCAGGTCGACCCCCATCTGCTGCACGATAATGCTTTAATAATGAAGCCCACCAATGTGTGTTTATAATAACTTTCGTGATTTTTGGCAAATCCTCCCGGCACAAATCCTTTGAAGTAAGTGAGTCTAAATTAAGAACTCCTTTACTAGATTAAATCTACACCATGTTGATGAATTCTTCCACAAGTTTGTATTGGTAGGGGTGTCAAAACTATATTTGACAGAAAATCAATAGACTGAAACACCAGGGGTGGAACTGCCGGAAGGCAAGAAGGTTGGATGGAAAATAGTCAAATTAAAAAGCAGAAAGAATGATCAGTTTCCAATCATAAAGCTATTTATCGTATAACCGTATTTCATCGAAGGGCCGGATTGTGTTTTTCAAGCTTTGTAAAGTTGGCCGTTGATTGGTATATCACAGATTAGTCTGTAGTATGTATAAATTATAGGTTTCCTTTATTTATTGTGGGGACGTCCATATCCGTGGTTTCACAGCTTTTTAGGTATTTTTACAACGGTTGAATGAAAAAATCACTATCCCGTCGATAGCGCTATCCGACGTTCGTACAACTGGCCCCGAGAAAAATGATCAGTTTTCAATGCATAAAGGTGACACAGCTTATATTATCCTGTATAATCCTATCTAATCCAGCAGATTAGCAATACAAGGAAATTAGGAGTATTGAAGTTTTATATAGAGTGATAGACGTTATTAGACTCTGACATGGGTGGAGCTGAAGGGAGGGATTAGACTCTGACAAAAAAGTTTACACAAAAGAGAGTATACTTATTGCTTCGAATATCACCCGAATGTATCATTACTGATAATATCATGCCGAAAAAACCCTAATCATATCTCTCTCTATACGAAGCCAAGGGCCATGTATTTTCTCTGCTATCGAAAGAAGCTCGTGCCTCAAAAGCGAGGATGAGCATTCTGTATGAACACTTAACAAAGTTATACCTGCATAGTGCTGATTTAAAGTATCAAAGATAGTGTTACAATTCCTGTAAAATTTCTCTAGCTTTGCGTTGCAAATATGATAAAACAATTCTAATTCATGACTAGTCACATACTATTTCTCTCACCTTCAGTACTAGAGCACAGTAACAAACACATCACTACCACCAAATATACTTCTTTGCATAAAACCATATTTACTGAAATTGAGCTTCGATGCAAATGATCTCCCAAAAGTTTGTTATCTTTGAAGACTTTTAATATTTTTACGAAAAAACGAACCCTTAGCCGTAACTCCTGTACTATGAAAATGCACCCTATTATAGCTACTTATATATGCAATTAAGTGGAAATTTGAGATGGTTTGAGAAAGCTCTAGATGATGCCATACTTCACCAAAATTGTGCTGGAAAAACTACTTGACAAGATAACCTTGTTTTTGTTTGTTTGTTCACTTTACCTAAAAGCAAGCAAAGTTTCATATGTTTTCGTCTGTTGTCAGCAACAACACAGTGGAAAGAACACAAGGAATTGTAGTTAACCTTGCAATGTAACCAATAAATGACCATTAATTGAGTCTTAATTAACTAGTGTAAATGAAAGTTTGAAGATCCATCAAAACGAGCGCACTCAGTGACGTATTTCAAAGGGCGATGCGAAATCCATTTGACTCTACTGGGTTTATATTATGTACATTACAGTATGATTATTCAGGTTGCACTTTATAAGAACGATAAAGAAGAGCATTTTCAACTCATCCCATTGATGAAATGTAAACTAAACGCACATACTCTACTCTACCCACGCAACATCAGATTAAGCTATCCTCTATTATAATAACAGAGATATTGCTAAAAATAAACAAGGCCTCCAGGACACATTCAATAACAACCATGCTTAACTCGATCAACTGAGAGAGAACACAGGAGAGACTTAACTCTACTCACATGAGTTCTGTACGGCAGCATCAGATCACTGTAAGGTAGTTCACATTCAAGAACATGTACTACCTCTACATGATCTAACCATGCTTAACTCAACACTGAGTTCTGTACCACTGCACCGATGATTTAACCATGCTTAACTCAGAGGAGTGACTTAACTCTACTCACATGAGTTTTGTACAACAGATCATTTTAAGGTATGCTAGCTTAACTCGGCAGCTACACGAGGGGCACCAATGCGCTAATTGTTTCATCCGTGCTTCGCCGTTACAGGCGTTACTGATCTGGTGAAAATTTGTTTTTGAATTTACCTGGTCAATACATCGGAATTCCGGATCAAACAATTATGAAACTCGATGAAAGTTTGCAAGCGAGAGTTTACATAAAAGTTTCCTCAATAAACAAGGAACATATTGCGAAACTCGTATAGAATAAGCACGAAATAGTTGTTAAGTCAGGTTCAATCAGCTAAGATCAATCAGCCAATGTTTTAAGTAAGTTAGAAAATGATTTCCATGACGTATTTAGACTAAATTTTAAATAAATTGATTAGTGTTGATGGCACAGTCGTCAGTGCACGTGTTTCCCACCACCACGATCCTAATACGATCTCTGCAATATGCAGTTGTCTGATTATAATTTCACCTCAGTTGCACGTGAGTAGAGTGCTTCCAGTTTGACTCTACCAAACACCGCAGATTTCCTCAATTCTTCCTGGTACTCCGGTTTACTCTTGTAGTAGCCAGTAGCCACGAACATTCTGCTGCTAATTCTGGTGCCTTCTGGACCCCTAGGGAGAACAGTTTAGAACTGATGGAGCTATCCAATATAGCTATTGCAGTTTAGGTTTCCTCCTGTAGTAACACTGGATCAATGTGAGAGCTATTCCACTATTTCAGTATAAATACAACCTCGAATAAAGTTAGTTATAATAAAATTTAACGCGCCTACTCACGTATCCAGTACAACTCTTGAGATCAGCTGCATAAATTGCGCAATAATTACAGTCATCCCCAGTCCCCCTCACAATGCGCAATATTTCCCATCATACTTTGCGCTTTCTTTTCTAAAATACAAATTGCCCAAGAGGCTATAAGCAGAAGATTTTAGAGAGTTTATAGCAAATTTTACTGCAATTTTCTTTCAAAAATGCCTCGTGGTGACGATAATGGGTAAGCTTAATGTTAAATCTAAATTATGAGGGGTTTTGATCTTTCATAAGGTAGTTTTTTGTGTGGAAATTTTGGACTTGAAATGTCATCTTAAAAGTGCTCCTCAGTGATTCATAGTCAGGTAGATTTCAGTAAGCGTTTATTATACGGGGCAGAACTGTTTGAGTGTATTTTTTCTAAAGTTTGTATATTTATTTTTAGGAAAATATTTGTTGGTGGGTTAAGCTACGAAACAACAAAAGGTTAGTGAAAAATTTTCATGATCTAATTTGGCAATTTGCTAACATCCATGTGAGAGCAGTCATGCATGCAGTGAAAGACTATCGCCTGTATTCTAAAAGCTCACTCACATTCAAAGAGTGGAGGTTCAATTTGAGCTTCCCTTGAGTGTCAGTGCTGTTTTTGAATAGCTGCAGGGTTAGTGCCGTACCATACTATGTGAGTACTCACCCTCCAGCTATTCAAAAATAGCACTGACACTCGAGGGAAGCTCAGATTGAACCTCCACTCTTTAAGTGTGAGTGTGAGTGAGCTTTTAGAATACAGGCGTATGTCTTCAGACTGTTCACTCTAGGTTGGCCAAATTCAGAATGGTTCCCCTATTGTGCTCAATTTTGTCCAGTTTTGCATGTCTTGTGCAAACTCGAAGGGCAATGTCATGCAAATTTGAGTGTGGTTAATGACTTAATGCAGTCTTATGTATCAGTCAATTCCACCTATGCCCATGCCACCCCCGGGCATTCGCCCTTCTTGCAGAACTAGTCATTCTCTTAATTTTACTATTAGCAGGACCTCAAACTACAGCCCGGGGGTGGGGATATAGCCCAACGTTTTTTGTCCAAGCGCGGGGGGATGGGCACAGGTGGAATTGACTGATACATTATGTGAACATAGCATTACATTTTACTAGTAGTGGGCTATTCCTATCAGCCAGGCTGGCCCGGCAAACCAGCCTGGCTTGCTTTGCCAGATCAGTTCATAGTTTGCTTCCCATCAGGCCGGCAAGCGCTGGCAAGAAACTCTCGCATGGTTTTGGCGGGATTTGTGTTTTGCAAAAGTTCTTTTCTCAGTGGTAACTCCGTCAGGAGATCTAGTTTAGTTCATTTCATACTTGTTTGGAAATTTTTAGGCAAAATATGAACTTTGTACTGAGCACTGCAACATGATTTCAGCTTATAAAATGTTTCATATGACCAGGCAATAACTGGATCTTGTCTTCCACAAGTGGACTCTCGGCAAACTGGGCCAACCTGTCTCCATTATGAATACAGTCTCGAAAATATAATATAAACAATATACAAGGCTGGCCCAAATTTTCTAATAGAAACAAAAGTCAACATTCATCTCTCGTAATGGCCTGATATGAACAGTAATTTTAATTTTCTTGCAGAGGGTCTTGAGAATTACTTCTCCAAGTATGGTGAGATTGGAGATTGTGTTATAATGAAAGCAAAAGATCAGACTGACCCAAGGATTGAACGATCTAGGTAATTGATAGTGCGTATTGAAGTCAGAAAGGCAGTATTTGTAATTCAACGTCTTGGGAATCGGTAATTGTCAAGGCATATTGAGAATGTTCTGATTGAGAACAAGGCAAAAATAAGCAAATTATGAGGTCTGGAATAGTGCTGTGCAATCTCCGGTTTTTCAGCTCCGGCCGCTTTACAGTCCTGAACTTAGACTGAACTCCAGCTTCGGCTGTTTTACGGATCAAATATCTGTTTCCGGCTAGTTAGTTTGCAACTCGCGGTATAAAGTCTATTTCTGGATAATAAAGGATATTATTCGGCTCAATTTTGTTGCCAGGTTACCGTAAACAAGGAAAACTGAAATACTAAATATGGTACTTTATTACTTTAAATATTACTTAAATAATAACATACAAAGTACAAATTTACAAACTCAATGATTTTTAAAACTTTTTATGATTAAATTTAATAAACGCTAAGCGACCAATGTTGCCTGGAAGAAGCACGCAACGTTTCTTTGACACAATATTCCCCGTCAGCGAAAAGACATGCAATATATTATACAAGACATAATACGACAGACTATGACTTTCAACAAATTCAAAGAATCAAAGTCATTCTGACTCTCCAGCCGGAGCTGAGAGAAAGCACAGCAAACTCCGGCAGACAAAAAACGCCGGCCTCCGCTACTCCGGTGCACGGCACTAGTCTGGAAAGGATAGATAATTAAACTTATATATTTTTACTATATGTCTTAGTCAAAAACACTGATATGTGAGTATGTTGTTAATAATTTCCATGATTATTGTGATCTTATAGAGGGTTTGGTTTTGTCACTTTCCATGATCCAAGCTGTGTTCAGAAAGTCATCGACAGTCGGCCACATTATTTGGATAGCAAAGAGGTGCGGTAGTAAAATATTTAATAGGCTGAACTTTGGAAAATGTTGTGATTACAGGAGGATGTTAATTTAATGGTTTTTTACTTTCATTTTGTAGATTGACCCAAAACCAGCAGTTCCTCGAACGCCAGGAAGCGCAGGCCCAGTATGTTTACAATTCTCTTATGTATTTTGATATACAAGTCTGTTACATGCTCAACATCCTCTTATTTTGGAAAAAAATATTTATATTGTATTTAATTCTTCATGCTTGATAGATGCCAATTCCTAAGACGTCAGGTAGTCGAAGTTTCAAGATATTTATTGGTGGAGTTGCCCAGGGTACAACAGATGACGACTTGAAGAATTTCTTCCAGACATTTGGCCCTGTAAGTAAAATTAGGTTGTAGAAAAGTTATGAGAAAATTGAGTTAATGGATGAAGGAAAGAAGGGCAGAAGGAAGAATTGGGAAAGAAAGAAAGCAGAGAGCAAGATGTCAACATTATAATCAGGGTCTGAAATTTACAGTATCCCGATATCCACAGGATACTAAAACTAGATTTTGGATGCCAAACTGTGAATGACTTGTATCCCGACTGGATATTACAAATTTCAAACATGTTCAATGTCTCCAGTGGTCTCCTAATAGCTTTTTGAATATACTAGTCTGCCACTCTGAAAATAACAAGCCTTTCCACATTCAAGACTTTATGGTTCAGGGATAACAAAACTTATGGTAACCATTATCACTGGGATACTGGATTCTCACTGGGATACTGGATTCTCAGGGGGATACTAAAACTTGGAATCCTGGTGTCGTAGTTGGATACTGAAAAATAATTTAAATTTCAGACCCTTCAACATATATTGAGACATGTTTTTCCTTCAAAAGGTTGCAGATGTATCACTTATGAAGGATGTAAAAACAGGGCGAATGAGGGGTAGGTTCTAGACAAGTTTTTTCTAAGTATTATTCATTTTTTTAACTTGGCCGAAATTTTTACTGACATGGTTTAGCCATTTATAATTGTGTTATTGTAGACAAGTTCGAACATACTAACCTTTCTTTCTAGTAAATCAAAGCAGAGCATCTTAGTTTGCGATGAGTTTGTAAGTTGAGTTACAAAAACATGTCACAATAACAGGAGAATTTTTCTATCTATGTTTTATGTTATGTTTATGCTACCCTTGTGTATCGTTACATGTTTAGTAATATTAGATTATTTAACTAATGTATTTATTACTTTATATATTATAGATTTAGTCTTCAAATTCTACTCTATATTATCTAGCATACTTCCTTGGTTAACTTATTTGAAATAAAAAATAAATCATTTAGCACCGGTAGCAGTTAGTTTCCACCATTAGATGAAATTCTTTTTATCATATTATAGACAGTTAAGTGCGACAAATACGGTTTACCATAGTGCATTTCAAATCCTAAAAGGCATTATTTACATTAGATTTTACTATAGTTTCACCAAAAATTATCTAGTTATTTTAGTTTACTATAGGGTTACTATAGTACTATAAGGTTATTTCCGATTAGGCTACTATAGTTAAGTAAAAAAAAATAGTACTACAGAATAAGGTTATTTCCAATTAAGCTACTATAGTTTAGTAAGAAAATTTTCTTAGTATTTGAGAAAAAAATATGGTAGAGTTTTTCGGAAGTTTTAACTATGAGATAATCACCGCCTGGCTGTGATAAACACGGTTTATTGTATACACAAAATGGTCAAAATCATGGTTAACCATTGGAAGTTGTGCTGGTCACGTTATATTAAACTTCTGGTGTGTTGCGTCGCAAATAGGCTTTGGATTTGTTGGATTTCATACGGAGGAGCCCGTCACGAAGATTTGTGCCATACGTTATCATCAAATCAATGGAAAAACGGTGTAGTTTATTGTTCTATATCCAAAATAAAGCAGTATTGATGGTCTTGTGCAGGGGCTTAGCCAGAGGCCCGTCCACCAGTCTTTTGGACAGGGTTTTTTGAAAGTGGACGGGCAACAATATTTTAAAACAAACAAAACTCCAGCATTTTGTCTTTATTTCATTGCTACATCGTACAGACTTCAAATTTGCTAAGATATTTAATAATTTAACAATAGATCATAGATGATTAAGCTTGTTTCTCAACAACCAGTGAAAATTGAGTGCATTTCCAGACTTTCAAAGGACTCAGATTTCAAAATTTTCCTGGGGGAGCATGCCCCCGAACCCCTCTAGGCTGCTCCTGCCTTCGGCACTTGTTAAGTTGACGGGTAAGCTGGCTTAAGTATCTGGTATTACAACATTACATCGTGTTTCAACATTAGATTAACCCATTAAGCTCCATACAATGTGTCTAATACCAGATGATTTTACTTTTCAAGGGGAAAGTATTCGGCGTTAATGGTTAACCATTTTATTTTGTGATTTTATTTCATTGCAAACGATAAAAGCCAAATTTTAGTCATTTAAAAACATCATTCAAAGCTTATTTTTTATTATAAACAAATATTTTCGCAATAGCAAATATTGCTATTCTCAAAGTCTAGTTGCTTGTCCATGACCACAATACTGCTTTATATATTTTTAAATTGCAAGTTCTCTAAAAATATTTTACTACTACAGTAATTAAGAATAGTCTGGTTTTAATACTTAGTGTAAATTAAGTTTTTAATTATTATAGGTTTTTAATTATTATAGTTTATATATTATATTCTAGTTAAGGATATTTTTATTTTAAACTAAAATAAACTAGGTTAAGCACTAATTGTTTTATCTGTTTATAATTTATCCGCCAGTTATATTTAGAATTCAACATGTACTTGTCTGTGTAATATACAGTTTAAAATCTTACACTTTAGTGTTTGTAGTTATTTTAGACAATGAAAGATTAATTGAAACATCTAATTTATTGAAGCAAAAATACTCGTTCAGTTCAACTTTCACAGACGGACATACGAAATTAAATAAAACTGGCAGTATATTCCATGTTAGCCATGAGTTGTAAACAGTTCAATGTTCTGTGGACAGGTGGAGGCTAAGAAGGCGGAACCAAGAGACAGTCGCACTCCTTCTGTGATTGGTGGAAATACTGGGATGGGTCGTGGTATGGTGGCGATGCAAAATCCTTATGCACCAGGTAACATTTGTTGTTAATATGATGAGAATACAGTAGCTTTGGGATGTTTGTGACGCTGTGATTATGACATAGTATCTTTAGGGAGAACAGTTAAGAACTGATTAAATTACTATCAAGTTGCCACTAGTGTTACTTGGTTATTTGATATATATAATAACTACAGTGTCGATGTTGGCAGAAATAAACTGGTTGTTGATAATATAATTGAGCACTTCATTATTGACTGTGCTTACATTGTCACTTCCTACATTACACCTTTAGCTTAATTTTTATTCATCTCTATGGAGAACTGATAGAGCTATCCAGTATAAATAAAGTTAGTTTAGTTTAGTTTAAGTTTCCTCATGTAGTAACACTGGACCAATAAGAGATACGGCCCTTACTGCACCTCTAGGGAGAACAGTTTAGAACTGATAGTGCTATCCAGTATAAATAAAGTTAGTTTAGTTTAGGTTTCCTCCTGTAGTAACACTGGATCAATAAGAGATGATCCTTACTGGACCTCTAGGAAGAACAGTTTAGAACTGATAGAGCTATCCAGTATAAATAAAGTTAGTTTAGTTTAGGTTTCCTCCTGTAGTAACACTGGATCAATAAGAGATGGCCCTTACTGGACCTCTAGGAAGAACAGTTTAGAACTGATAGAGCTATCCAGTATAAATAAAGTTAGTTTAGTTTAGGTTTTCTCCTGTAGTAACACTGGATCAAAAAGGAATGGCTCTTACCGGACCTCTAGGGAGAACAGTTTGGAACTAATATACAGTACCATAGCTATCCAGCAAATGGCAATTTAATATTTTAATATAAGTCGAAATTGAAATAGTATTCATAATTCTTGTGTAGCTGCCTATGGTATGGGTGCGTATGGTGGCGCAGACGCTCGTAGTATATATGGTGCCGGATATGGTGGTCAAGCTGTCTCGGCTCAAGCTGGTCATTATGGTGTACCAGGTGCTTCAGTTCCTGTTTCACAATATTCTGGCTTTGGTACGTGTGTTGTAACTGTTAAGTTTACTGTATGCTATTATCTGTTGACCAGGGGTGGAAAAAGTATCGGACCATGAAAATCGGTCAAAAACGGTGGAAAAAGTATCGGACCAGGGGTGGAGTTCCCAGAAAATTCCTAGAATGCCAACCTGTACAACAGTCAACAATCTAGTATTTGATATTAGAGTGTGGACTCTAGAAGCAGATGACCATAAGATATATTTTAGATACACAGATCTAGATATTTGCTGATTTGTAGTGCAGTTGTGAGATCAACAGGGGTTGGAGGGAAAGGGTGGACACGTTTGGCTAAGCTTTTCGTTCTTTGCTAGTTAGCGAACTGCGCGAATATTGACAGAATTTTTTTTGTTTGATCACATTGGTCCCAGAAAGAAATAATTTTTTCCATGCCTGCTGTTGACTTGTATGCAAGAAAAGGATTATTTGCATGCCTCTAGTTTTACCTTTGACATGTGTAGTCATTTAATACATTTAATGTATATACCTCTAAGTATCCATCTGGTTTTCTGTTGTTTGTAGTTACTAGCGGCAGTGTTTCAGCGATACCTTCTTCGTATGCCGACAGAACAGGAGCAGCTATGGCACAAGATCCTGCTGTGGCTCAAGCTTATGGAGGTTTGTAAATATTAGATACGAATGATATGTCAAACGTCACTCCAAGTACATTGTAATTGTGTTGGTGTCACAGTGGTTAGTGCATGTGCCTTACTCCTCTTCGATACTTGCAATATACAGTTGTCTGATTATTATTTCACCTCAGTCACATGTGAGAAGAAGGTTCCCTGTTTGACTCTACCAAATACTACAGATTTTTACATTTGCCACAGGCGTTACGTGGTTATTTTGATCAGTAATAACTACAGTTTTCACAGTTGGCAAAGAGAGAATGGATGATATGATATCAGAGAGCACTTCAATATAATGTTGATGGGGCACTTGTCATCTTATCCAATATATGTGTTTGGTATCAATATCTAGATTAGATAGGAATCAGTTTGGCAGATAGCAATTCATGTCGTGTGTGTGTGTGTAAGACTTGACACTTTAATAATGTTACCATCATGATTGCCATAACTACCATCACCATCTCCACCATCATGACCTCATCATCATCATCACCAAGTTCATCATCATGATTGATCATCGTCATCATCATCATCATGATTGATCATCATCATCATCATCATCATCATGATTGATCATCGTCATCATGATGATGATCACCATCAGCACCACATCCATCACCACCACCATTTTTCTTAGACTACGTGGTGCTCACCACCAAACTCGTTTATTAATTCACCGTTTGTCTTTCCTCACAACAGCTTATGGTACATCGATGGGTATGTATGGTGCGGTAGGTGCACCTGCCTCAGCAGTAGCCAGTGCTCGTTACAGTGAATTCGCAGGTGTACCTCAAGGGCAACCTATGTCCTCGCAAGCGCCTTCAATACCTACCCGCAGTGACGTAGCTGGTGCTGAATACGGCGCTGGTTATGGCGTTTATGGTAAGTAGATCTAGCAGCAGTCCAGAGTAAATAGAGCTAGTTTAGTATGGGGATGTTCGGTATGAGAAATTTTCGGTATCGGTATACCGAAAAATTATACCGATATTATCGGTATACCGGTCTTTGGGCAGCATTAATCAGAGAGTAAATTTCGGAGATTATGAAAAGTAGCAACAATTTCGAAGGAATTTCAGCCACGTTCGCCTTTTCACACATATCAATTTGGCATTTGCTATTTATAGGCGAGTGTAGACAGACACTACTTCTTTACATTGTACTACAACAAAATCGATGATTTCGGCATATCAATATCTGTTGGTTTTAACTGTTGTGGTGTCCCCGCCATTCGTGACTAGTATTGTATTGTATTGTGTATTGTTTTGTAAAGTAAATGCGTGTAAACCGGCTTGTATTTGGTGATTTCTGTTTGGAATGATACAAAAAAAGGTGTCAGTCAAAAGCTAAAACTCTAATCTTTGCAAATATGAAAAAATCAAATTTCTGCACGCAGTATTGTATGCGCAAGAGCACGCTAAAGTGGGATTACCTGTTTTTGCTACACCCAGCTGTATAACCTTGTTTCTCGTTCTCTAGGTCTTGGCAGCTACCCTCAAGAAGCATCTCAATATGGTCCGTCCCGTGGAGGTCTGTCTGAAGCGGCCTTCGGTGGTGGCGCGGCGGCCAGTGCAGGTGCTGGTGTACCAACCAGTGTATATGGTGGTGAACCTGGTGGCTATCCTGCTGCCAGTATGTATGATGGTATGGGCCGTGGTGCTGGTGGTGGGGCTGGTGCTAATGCTTCGCGCGGATACCATCCGTATGGACGATAGACAACCATCAAGATGACATAGATTATTTTACACTTAGTTTTATTTGTAATAGCTGTTTGATTATCTAATAGCTTTTTAAACGTTTATAGTAGAGATACATTGTGGTAGTCTAGATATACGCGTTGTTTAGTCGTTTATATGGAAAATGTAGTTGGTATTGATAGAACACGCGTGGATTTTAAACGAGGAAAAATTGCCAGTTGCCACCCAAAACACATTTCGCTAGCTCCCATGCCAAATTACCACTGTGTTTTTGATAATGTAAGCATAGAGTGGAACAAAGTTAACCAAGTATTTCAATTATATCTGTGAGTGAATTGGGGTGGCAACATGCATAAACACGTATCGGTATAAATAAAGCGTTTTAATAAGAGACCCATCAGTCAATGTTACGTTGATACCAAAAATTTTGTCTTGGTGAATGCTGTACCTTGGGGGTGGCTCACCAACTGGTGTGCCGAATTTTTGCACGGTTTTGAATTCGTCCAATCTCGTCCTTGCATAACCTCCCAAATATGTTAAAACAATGAATGACTGGATGGCATGAAGGACTGGAATTTTCAAAACAATGAAAAGACAATGAAACATTTCGATCACTGGAGGATCGTAACTGAATGCCACTATTGTTATGCCTTAGCTCATAAAATGGTTCTATTCACCTTTGTCTCCGATCGTATCGGCCGGATAAATTCGCGGCCGTATTTAAATTTGCATAATTCACGCATCAATCAACAGAGCCCAGGCCATAGCATCCACTCGCGCCTTCTTCCTGCCGACGAATTTACGTACGGTTCCGAGTTCGTCCGATCTCGTACCGAGCAATCTGCGACTTACGGCGAAAAGCCACCGTGGGACGACGAATCGAGTGGGACTTTATATCACCAGTTTTCATGAAGTATCGTCTTGGCAAAAAGCAATATGGCGGCTTTCAACAAACTCGTGGTGAAAAGTTATCCAAGAATTGCCAGTCGAGAAACGAGTGATACGAAGTTTTGGAATAAATATAGTGTAAGTATGGATTTAGCATTGCTTTTTGATGTAGTACAGGACTTTTGTAGAGCTATAAAAAAGATGTATTTGATATTTAGATTTTAAATTGTGAACTAGTCACTAGTGAACAACACATGGTCATATATTTGTATAGCCTGGCATAAGCACATAGAAGAACTTAGTTGTTTTGATAGATACTATATATAGAAGTGGATTAGATAGTTTATGATAAATTTAGATACGGTGGTTGACTGTTGTGCCAAGGTGTACTGGTGTACATTCGGCGTACTGGTGTACAATCGTATACTTTTTGACGTGTTGGCGTATTAAAGTACTAAATTTAAGCCTACGGTGTTATTTATTGACACACTGGAAATATTTCAATCAATTCAATGGTGGTAGCTTGCGCCCAGGCGAAGCTTGGCGTAGCAATTTCAATGTTTGGTATGGCATTTGAAAGTTTTTTGAAATGTCTTGAAGTGCTGACGTATCTTCGGCGTGGCCTTTACATAAAATTCACCCGGCTGTTGTGTAAAACTAACTACTAACTTCCAGACGAAAGGGCCTTCGGTCGAAACGTCAAAGTTCTTATTGTATTTTTCAGGTAGTTTTACACAACAGTCAACCACAGAATCTTTGTTACACTCTACCCACACTGGCACCATACGTTTATGATAAATTTACATCAGGTCTCCTACTGCAATCAACTTTATAATATTAAAATATACTAAAATGCACACAAGACAAGCGACCCCTAACTTGCGTAGTATCAGGTAGTTTAATCCTAAAAATCCTGAAGTATATTGTTTATTGCTATCTACACTGGAAACCTGACTTATGTGTCTAATATTTCAAAAATTTAGTAGAAATTATTTGACAAACAAAAACTCTGCACCCGATATCTTTGTTGCACAATGCAACCAGGGTGGATTCCATGTAAATGATACGCCACACTTACGCTAAGTACATAAGCAAATATGCCACACTGGCTGGGGGAGAACACCTTGCGCCACTATGCCAAGCTGCATTGTAACTTCACGCTGGAGATCTTTGACGTTTTGTGCACAGAATGCGTCCTAGCATGATACAAACTTTCTACATTGGAAGGGAGCCAAAACTTAATGTGAAGTGATATTTTATATATGGTATTTTAATTATGTGATTTTTTCCTCTTTAGTTTCCAATAACAGTGAAAGAATCCTCTGCCATTAACTTTATAAACTTCAGTCAAAACCAACCACATGATTTTGCCGTGACTAGCTCGAGCAAGGTAAAGAGTTTGGCTTCATAACCAACTTTATTTATACTGGATAGCTCTATCAGTTCTAAACTGTTCTACAGAGGTGGAAAAAGTATCGGATCGTGGGAACCAGAAATATTTTTGGATTTGAACTTTTGCAGAAAATGTTTCACAGAAATTTATAAAGTTAATAATTAACTGACGAGTAATAACAAAACTAGAGTATGCTCTAGTCTAGACTAGTAATTGTAATGCATTTTGAATTCATTATATCAAATTGAACACCACTGAATATCAAGAAACAACACTCCAATCAGTCCAATGTTAAAATCAATCAATGATCATTGAACCTCATTAATTATTAATTTTGAGTCTGAAACCCAGGTTCCCAGAAAGAAAAAAACTTTTTCCACCTCTGCTGTTCTACCTAGAGGTTCAGTGTCGTCCCTTGTTGGTATAGTGTTACTACAGGGAGTACAGTAAGTACTCTACATAGAAATAACCTGCTGTGTTTGGGGTCAAATATTAGAATCACTCTTCTCAAATGCAGCTGAGGTGAAATTATTCGGCATCTGATCTCACTCGATAGTAATCATACATATGCATATTGCAGGAATTATAGAGGTGACGGGCACATGCTCTAACCAACACCAGTTGCTCGTGTATATATCATGTTTTCATGTATTAAATTTGCATGCTTCAGGTTCAGATCTACAGTTCGACGACAAACGAAGTGAAGAAAACTCTCTCAAGATTTAAAGAACGTGCGTACAGTGGTTGTTTCCGAGGTGATGGAAAACTTCTAGTCGCTGGAACTGAAGATGGTGCTGTAAAGGTTAAAATTAATAAAATATTTTAGTTGCTCAGCCAGTCCAGCAATTCCTACAGCAATTCCTGTATTTGTGAAAAATATTTATTGTATCTATTTAGCATCTACTATACTTCTATTTAGGTATTTGATGCAAGTAGCAGAGTTGTTCTTAGAGAATTTTCTGATCATACTCGGTAAGGCTTTAGCTGAGGTAGCGAGGCTAAAAATTGCATGAGGAAGACTGCTGAAAATCTGATTTAACGGTTGGACATCATCCATTTTCCGAAGCATGTTTGCCCTAATAGTGATTTGATGAGGGCCTTACCTTGGATCTTTGTTTGACCATCCAGTTTCTGTTTTTAGTGCTGTCCATAGCACAAGGTTTTCTCTCGATGGTCTTCATGTTATTTCTGCTTCGGATGACTGCAGCGTGCGACTGTGGAACCTCTCAGGAGAGCAGGGAATATTTGAGGCAAAAGAACACAAGGTACATATAATATCAATGTCAAAGCTGAGGGTCACATAACCTATGCACTCACCAGAAAAATGTTCGCTGTTGAGAACTGTTTCCATTGGACGTTTCTGTGTTGAAAATAAATTCTGCAACAAATTCTGCATGAATTCTGCAACAACTTGTGCAACGACTTGTGCAACAACCTCTGCAACAACTTATTCGTCCAGACATCTAAAATCTTGTGTTGATAATACAGTAATTATTATGTTTTGTAGGATTATATTCGTACTTCAGCTTTAAACAGTTCAAGCAAAGACATTTGGTTGACAGGTTGGTGGAAGTAGATAGATCGATAGACTGAACGCCTGTCGGAAATTTTCCGGACTGTCAATTTATTACGGACTGCAAGAATTTTAAGGTCAGCGTGTTTAAAACGAGAGTGTGACCTTTTCCAATGCACTTTGTGCATTTTAAACACAGCGTGACCGAAACGCATGTCAAACAAACACAATGTGCTTCTTCCGCATGTGAAATGGACACATGTTTATAGTGGTAGTCTGATGCATCAGACACATTAGCATATTCTATTGTAAAGTGGTAGTCTGATGCGTCAGACTCGTATATGTGAGTTTATTGTCCTATTTTACAGGAGTTATCGACTTGCATAATGATATTATTAGGAGTTGTTTCTAGTCTACTGTAGAGAGGTAGTCTGATGCATCAGACAAATTAGACTACCTCTATAGAATACGCTAATCTATCTGATGCATCAGACTACCACTATAGAATATGCTAATTTGTCTGATGCATCAGAAATATTCTATAGAAGTAGTCTACCTTTATAGAATATGCGAATTTGTCCGATGCATCAGAAATATTCTATAGACTGAGGTAGTCTACCTTTATAGAATATGCGAATTTGTCTGATGCATCAGACTACAACTATAGAATATGCTAATTTGTCTGATGCATATTCTATAATTTGTCTGATGCTATAGTTGTAGTCTGATGCATCAGACAAATTAGCATATTCTATAGTGTAGCTCAGTTGGTTAGAGCGCTGCACCGAAATCGCAGAGCAGCAGATTCAATTCCTGCCAGAGGACCTAAACTTGCATTTTTCGCAACTGCTCCTGGCTAGATCTAAAATGTATATAAATTTTCGTTCGTATATTCCATCCACAAACACCTTCTACTATTAGTCCTATCGAACGAGATGTCGAGAAAAAATCTTGATATTTACCCATTATCTATAACCTGTGTGTTTTCAGGTTCATATGACCATACAGTAAAGATGTGGGACAATCGTACCCAAGCCAGTGTCATGACTGTCGATCATGGACACCCTGTTGAGGATATTCTGGTCTTCCCGTCTGGTGGGCTGTGTGCCTCTGCGGGTAAGCTCAAATGTTTGGGAACTTTCCATCAACGGGGCTTCGGTGGCGCAGTCGTCAGAGCAAGCGCCTTTTACCTCTGAGATCGTGGGTTCGATTCTCGCTGGGGACTCATGACACTTATGTGAAAAGAGTCAGTCAACGCTCTACCGAAAGTCGTGGGTTTTCTCCGGGTACTCCGGTTTCCTCCCACAGGGAATGTTGACAGGGTGGGTTTGGATAAGCTCCAAACTAACCCTTGCATCGTAGCTGTGCTCCCTGATCAGACACGAGTCATACGGTGGCAGCCAGAGGTGCCTTTAATAAGCCTTCGACTCGATCAAGTCGAGCTGCGTCCTTCAGTGTTAGCTAGAACTAGGCAGAATGATGCCAGCATAAGTTGAGAAGGACATAAACTGCAATTTTGGGAATTAACTCATGTACTAAACTTCAACTGGTTTTGAAATATAAATGTTCACTTTGTAGCGCAAGCTGCTAGTCGTGGTTTAGTTGCAATTAAGTTGCGTTAATTCTAAGGGTAGGTTATTGTTAGGGTGATGTTTAGTTGCGGTCATGTTGTGGTTAGACTGCAGTTTCAATCAAGCGAGAAGAGGAGCGTAGATTAGCAAGCCTGGGTACATTAGATTGCTGTAGTCTAGAGTTGCAGTGGTCCAAGGATCTAGCACATATCAACCAAGGTTTTTGATCTACTATTTATGACTGATACTGTATGCAACTTCAACAGAATTCGAGTTTAATCCAATAGCCTGCTCTAATCTCTCTTTCAGGTCATAACATAGTAAAGATATGGGATATCCTCGCTGGTGGACGATTAGTTGCAGCATTTTCTAATCATCAGAAAACAATAACCAGTCTTTGTTTTGATGGACAATATACTCGACTGCTGTCAGCTTCTTTAGATAGGTACATACTTTTAAACTGTCATGTTCAAGATTCGGATGAATTCGAAACCCTCTTCAAATTTGCACGATTTTGCCTTTGCATTCGGACGCGCCGAGCATAGTCTGAATGTTCCAATCTGAAATCAAACCTATGCTTTTTAGTTGAATGTCTCAATCAGTGTATCACAACAGCTGAGAGCGCTGCTTCAGAGGCGTTAGGTTTGATTCCAGGTTGGCGAATTTCGAATTCTTCTGCAAGTAATTCGGCTTCTTTTTACTATTACCAAATATTGCTGAGGCCAACAGTAAGATTCAAAGAACGAGCTAAAAATATTATAAGTGATTATGTATTTTTCATCAACAGTATGGAAGCTAACAGCGCAGTACTATCTAATTTGTGTTTTCTTATCCAGACATGTTAAGATATACGATGTAAAAGATTACAAAGTTGTTCACAGTATGCATTATCCATCGCCAATCCTATCTATGGGAATTTCAGTAAGTAGTTGCCATTAGATCAACGAGTAGATTATCATTTTCTATAATCATGATTTTTCTTTCTTCCATAGTTGAATGATAAACATATCGTTGTGGGAATGTCTGATGGATTGTTGTCTATTAAATATCGTGCACCAAGTATTGAGGAAGGAGAGACCGCTGTAAAGTCAGCGCGGACACCCAGACCTGGGTCGTATAGATATTTTGTACGGGGCAAGAACCACAAACCAGAACAGGTGCGGTAATAGCAATTGAAATCCAGCATTTAAGCGAAAATCCTAATCCATCAAATCCTAATCTATCAAATCCTAATCCATCAAATCCTAAACCATCAAATCCTAAACCATCAAATCCTAATCCATCAAATCCTAATCCATCAAATCCTAATCCATCAAATCCTAATCCATCAGATCCTAATCCATCAGATCCTAATCCATCAAATCCTAATCCATCAAATCCTAATCCATCAAATCCTAATCCATCAAATCCTAATCCATCAAATCCTAATCCATCAAATCCTAATCCATCAAATCCTAATCCATCAAATCCTAATCCATCAAATCCTAATCCATCAAGCGTGACATTAAAGACAGTCGCATTATGTTGTTTTAGGGTGATTTTGCTGTGAACAGTGCTCGCAAACCAAAACTAAGTGCCCATGATAAATTTTTGAAACAATTTGAGTATACGAATGCTTTGGATTCCGTACTTCAGGTTAGTAAACTTGTTAACTTGGTAAATTCTTGTTCTGTTGATGTTGATGATGATGATGATGATGATGATTGTGATGATGGTGATGATTGTGATGATGGTGATGATTGTGATGATTGTGATGATGGTGATGATGATTGTGATGATGATGATTGTGATGATGATGATTGTGATGATGATGATTGTGATGATGGTGATTGTGATGATTGTGATGATGATGATGATGATGATGATTGTGATGATGATGATTGTGATGATGATGATTGATGATGGTGATGTATAATTTGTTTTCTTAGGGCCGTATAAATCCTACCGTTGTGGTCAGTTTAATAATGGAACTCATTCGAAGACAGGGGTTACAGATTGCTTTGTCAGGGCGAGATGAAGACTCTCTTGTGCCAATGTTAAGTTTTTTGAACAAGTAAGTATGTCTACAGGACATTAAATTCATTAATACTACCTATGATATACGAACAAGGATTTTTGATTTGGCTTTAATACATGAACTCTTTTGACTGAACATTTAGACATATATGCAATCCTCGCTACACAAACACTTTAATTGATGTCACGAATACGATATTAGGTAAGTCATAGTTGTATTGTTGAGTTGTTGCAAGTCTGTTTTCACCTGTAGGTTAGCCTGGATGGGACACATACACGTCTGCATTATCTAATCATGCTTAACTCAACTTTTCTTACACGAGTTCTGTACACTTTGAGATATGCTTAACTCAGTCAACTGAGAGAGAACACAGGAGAGACTTAACTCTTCTTACACGAGTTCTGTACAACAACAGATTACTTTAAGGTAGCTCACATTCAAGGACATGTACTACCTCTACATGATTTAACCATGCTTAACTCAATCAACTGGGCGAGAACACAGGAGAGACTTAACTGTAGTCATCAGTCAAACTCTATTGGATGTCCTTAAATCATTACTAAGAGGCAAAATTACTTATGAAGAATTCGACCCATATTTTAATTTCAGATATATATGGGCCAGTCCTGGGACAATCACCAAAAGTTGACGACATGCTTGCAAAGTTGCAGTTAAAGATCGCCTCAGAACTAAAATATCAAAAACAAGCATTTGAACTAATGGGTTCACTAGACACTATATTTGCCGTTTCAGCTTCAAACCGCGATGTACAGTTGGTAGAAAATGGGCTATCGTAGCGCTGGAATGCCTTTGTAGATATACGTAAATTAATGTAAAAATTTTGTGCTGAGTTATCATGCGACAGATTGTGGTAAACCGGCAGTTATCAGAATAATATGCATTTAATTTTTTCATTATATTTTGTAGTCTTGCATTTGGTGGCAAATAGATAGAATTGAGAAAAGTAGTTCTCTGAAATTGACCACCATCTGCTGCTCTGTGACGCTTACTGAAACCTGTACCAATCAAGGCGCCACCCTAATGTGGACTTACTTACCAGCTATTACCGAATATCTAAATCATTGCCAACAGGAGTGTTAAAATGAATCAGATTTTTAAAATTTGAACCGTTTCATAGTTGTTCAGCTTAGCATTGTTACCGGTATGCATGCCCTCATAAGAGTCATAGCTCAAATACAACAAGGTATGTTGTAAATTACAGTTTAACTATATATATTTACACAATACATTAGCATATAATGGTCTAGTATACTGCAACTTCACCTACACTGGGCCCCCACGTTTGAGATAATGTAAATTGGTCTTGCTCTTTATTTTAGACGAAATTTACGTCGCTGCGTCAACGTGTTTCATTCTGTCAAGAACATCTGTGCAGAACCAAATTGGTATGTACTGTTATTAAATCTATTTCTCAATGGCTACATCACAGAATGTCTATTCTATGGCTACATACTAGGCCACCATTTATACGGGAGAAAATAAGTCGCGACTTACATAAGACGCGAATATACTCGGTCAAATTCTAATAAGTCGCCACTTATTGTGGACCAGTCTGAACCCCTGTTCTTATTCAAGGCGCGACTTACTAGAATTTAATTTGACTATTTATACGAGTGTGTTCGCGTCTTATATAAGAGGCGTCTTATGTAAGTCGCGACTTATTTTATCTCGTATAAATGGCCCTAATGATATATGCGAGAGACGATCATCGATGATTTTACCGAAGGGGGTGCAACGTGATATTCAAAATCATGGGTTAAAACAATAAAGTTTAATATTCATCAAGCATTACAAAAAGCCTAAACTCTGATTACATACAATAATTACAGCTTTTATGATAATACCAATCAGGGATATACTTTTCCTTATATCCAGAACAAGCTAGGCATAGTCTAATTGTTCCAGGCCGGCCTAACAAATTAAAGCATAGCTTCCTACATCGCCTACACCTATGATGTAATAAGGTCGTCCCTCCGCGCACATGTCCTTTGGTGTCGGGATTTATGTAACGCGGGCACCAAGATACGTAGTCGACATCGCCGGAAGTAGAATTACCGGAAGTAGATCGGTCTATGTATCTTGTATGATGCCTTTCAATCGATAGCATTTCATTTATTTGTTTGTTTACTGCTTCTCTGCTTTGTGAATTTCTGCCATCAGTGCTTTTCTTCTTAGACTGGCTGCTGTAGTTTAAACTACTGTCTTTTATAAAGCTTCTATCGTGATTTTTTAAACTATAATCCTTTTGTTGTCGCCTTTTCTTGTGGCTACTAGTATTGTCTTTATTTCGCTCGACACTTCCATTCAATTGCATGTTTACCGCTTCTTTGCTTTGTGAATTTCTCCTACCAGTGCTTTCCTTCATAGATTGTCTACTGTTGCTTAAACTAGAGTCTTTTATAATGCTTCTACTATCGTTGGTTTTTAAACCATAATCCATGCGTCGTCGGCTTTCATGCGGCTTTATTCTATATTCGCCTATATTTCGCTTCACACTTTTATTCTTTTCGTCTAATCGAGAATGTTTGTACTCGAGGCTTCGGTCTTGGCTTTCAGACCTTCGTTTTATCGGTTTACTTTTTCTTTCGCGCGATGAACTTTGCTGTTTTTCATACCTTTCATTTCGCTTCGATTTTCTTTCCATCTTCGAATATAAAAGTTGACGTGTATAAAGCGTCTATACGGGTTCTTGGAATTGAAATACTTGGAAAGCTACCGGTTGTATCTTGCTGCGCATGTCCTGGGGTCGGGGGAAATCCCGAATATAACTACCGGTAGCCTCCCACTGCACATGTCCTGGGGTTAGGGGAAATCCTTCTTGCTTCTTTCACTTTCTGTCAGTTTTCTATTTAAGAAATTGTAATTAATATTAAACAGTAAACATACACGTTTAAAGTTCAAACAATGTAAAATACGAAATGAAAAGTATTAGCTGAAACGAATTGAAATTGCAATTTTTCATGCGAACTTATTCGACAATTTTTAAAGCAAAACTATCTAGACTAATTTTACTTTATATGCTGGATAGCTGTCAGTTATAAACTGTTCTCCCTAGAGGTCCAATCTAAGGGCTATCCCATAGCGGTCTAGTATTGAGTGAGGAGGAAACCTCTGCCAAACTAATTTCATCTACACTGGGGCTCTGCATGTCTGTTCTGTCTAAACTGTTCTCCCTAAAGGTATATTGAGATGAAAGACACAGGCACTAACCACTGTCCCACACCTATTTCAGTTCTAAAACAGAAAAACGACAATGCAATGTAGAAATGTTATATAATGATTTGGTTATAGAAGCCTCTCTTAAGACGGTATAGATTTTTGCGTACTTACAATACGGATCTATAAAGGCTAAATGTGCAAAAATTGTGCTAAATATATGCGCTAATCTTCTGCGTCCTTTCGCTTGCACATGCGAAATTAATTTTAGATGTAAAATCTCAAAACTTCAAAATAACCACAGCCGATTTTAACAATGATGCAGTGTTACAAGTGTTACCGCCGAGAAAACCCGCAAATATAGAAATCAAAAATACGTCCTAAAAATACTCCTGAAATCTATTTCCAACGACCAGTATATCAATTTCAAAAATCCTCACTTCTTAGAGTTAAACATAGTAGTTTGCTCAGTGCTTTGATGGAAATATGGATGATCAAATAGAATTTCAATGCACAGAGAAGATGGGATATTAAAGATGCACGATGCAATGTTATATTCGCGCTACCAAGAAATCTCGCAAATAGAAACATGAATACCCTAAAAATTGCCCCGAAATATATGTCAAACACGCAGTATCGATTCCAATTTATATTTGAACATAATATATTTTCCCTTGATTAATGAAATATATCGTTTTATCGTGCAATACTACATGGTGCATGCATGCATACGAAACTTATATAGGCCTACAAACTGTATTTATACTGGATATAGCTCTATCAGTTCTAAACTGTTCTTCCTAGAGGTCCAGTAAGAGTCATCTCTTATTGATCCAATGTTACTACAGGAGGAACCTAAACTAAACTAACTTTATTTATACTGGATAGCTCTATCAGTTCTAAACTGTTCTCTCTAGAGGTCCAGTAAGGGTCATCTCTTAGTGTTCCAGTGTTACTGCAGGAAGAAACCTAAACTAAACTAACTTTATTTATACTGGATAGGTCTATCAGTTCTAAACTGTTCTTCCTAGAGGTCCAGTAAGAGTAATCTCTTATTGATCCAGTATTACTACAGGAGGAAACCTAAACTAACTCTATTTATACTGGATAGCTCTATCAGTTCTAAACGGTTCTCTTAAGAGGTAGTTGTTTGCTAGAGACAACCACAGCCGGTAGGATTTTAAGAATGGCGCAATGCCTCAATGTTATATATTCGCGCTACCAAGAAATATCGCAAATAAAAAACAAGTATATACTTCCCTAAGAATACCCTAAACTGTATCTACATCCTGCATGAAGCATGGATTAAAAACCCCTTACATCTACACACCATACCTAATTTTCCCCCTTTGATGATCAAAATCTAAATTATTTGTTATTCCTTTCCGTTTCGGTGGCCACCAGGGTAATAGTAAACGCTTCAAAATGAAACAGCGACTCTGATTGGACGAAATGAAACTGACGTAATATTTACTTGGAAAAACGCACGCAGCCCCTTCCAAGAAAACATGAAACATTACCGCATTAAAATTCCCCTTATTTTTGAAAGCATGTCTATAAAACATTTCGCCCCAAAAATTTTTCCATTGTCTTTCAATGCTAGAGTAGAAAATATTCATTGCACAAACTATAGTATTAAAATGGTAAACTGCGATATTTTGAGAATAGCTTCTTTGTCGTTGCTTCTTGGACTATGGCTGACTATATTCTACAAACGCTATTTTGAATTTAGTAGACACCTGAGCCGCCGAATATGGTACTTAATTTTCCTAATTATAGTTTGGGGATCAGTGCTATTTGCACATTTCTGGGTGTTGACGGCGCTAACTTCATTTGGAACATTGGTTTACGTTCGGAAAGAGCTGCAAGAGTTGGCTATTGAAGAAAAAGTAAAGTGTTTTGCTCTGGGTCTTTCGTTGATGGCCGTATGTGTCCTCAAATCACAAACCTTGGCTTGCTTTGCAGTTTTTTTTGCCTTAACTCAACTCCTCCGTTGGCCAAGTAGACTAAAAATCTACCTTCGCGAATGGCGTATCGTTTGTGGTCCAGTGTATACGATTTTTACAGTCGGGAGTTGGTTTCAAACGGATTCTACTTCAAGCCTGCTGAGGTCTGCTGCAATCTTCGCGCTGGTGGCTTCAATTATTCTTCGACCGGACAACAGTGAAGTTCTGAAAGTACTGAACTATTTTGAGATCGCAATTCCAACTCAACCGTCGCGAAAAATGGCTCACGGATTGTCCATGTTTGTTAGTTTCATTTTGTGTTTTGTGTATATTGTAAGTTGTTTCCGAGCGGGAGCGATAGATATTCACTGGCGCATATGTTATGTGATATACTTTATTGCGGTAGTCAATATTGCTATGTATATTTTTGTGGCTGACCTTCCTCGTAAGGTTGGACAGTGGTTGAGATATAATGCTGTGCATTAGTTTTAATTATGAACTCGAATTGTATTTTGTAAAAAATGATTTGTAGAATAGAATTGCGATTATTAATGAAGGATATTTTGATACTAAACATAAAATACCTGTACAAATGATGTAAAATTCTTTTCAATATATATATAGTACTCTTGTATTTGGAGTATGGTCAATAAATATAATTTTGTCTTTCAGAGATGTAGTTTGATTTTCTTGTAAATCCTGAGTGTCGACATTTTTGAAGTTGTCTACCATTTGCCTCGCCATTTGCTGCCCTCGTGCGCTAGCTGAAACTCGTCAATACAGTATACGCTGATGCACGGTGAAAGACGATATAATCGAACTGTTCTCCCTAGAGGTCCGGTAAGGGTCATCTCTTGTTGATCCAGTGTTACTATATTGGAGGAAACTGGAGTAATATAGGAAAAAAACCCAGAAAACCTGCGGTGTTTGGCAGTGTCAAAGAAGCAGTCCAGAAATGCATTGGCACACCGGGATATCAGGGGATATCAGGGGATTTCCGGAGGAGGGACGATGTCCCTAATTAGTATTAAGAATGATCAGCCATAATTTGTGTTTGAACTACCTGAAAAAACCCTTCGACTTTTCATCACGATATTGATATATTTATCTATCTATATCTAATCTATACATACATACATACATACATACATACATACGCACGCTGGCCTCAACAACTAAAAAAGCTGGTTTCTATAAGGGGCGTGGTCAGACAATACATGCAAAAATATACAAACTGTCAAAGAGAGAAAGGGGAAAATATATATCGCTAATAGCCCGATTGACAAGCCAGTTTCAATTCATTGTTTGATCTATAATTGTTTTAAAACAATTTAAATATTGTGCAATTTTGGCCTCATATGGCAGACTATTCCAAAGTGTAGCACCATTATAAAGGAGCACCATCTATCTATCATCTAATGATCAATGAACTGTAATTCCCTTTTAGATTGCTTATTGAACCGTGAAATTTAGAGGAACGTATGAAGAACGCCATCAGTTGGGACCCAGGTGGTGAGTTGCATGTTATACTTAAGAACTATATATAATTTTTATATCTTGTTTCCCTTATACGACTATTGCCTTATTTGCCTATGTACTGCATTAGAACAATAGCTGTCTACACATTCACCGGTCAGGCGTTGTATTGTGTTTAACTAAAATGCTTTATACTCTATGGCAGCCACGATTTTCTATAGAAAATATTTGTTCCAAGATTTTCGCCATTAGTCGACTTGGAATGAAACGATGAATAGTTTTAACTTAAGTCTTAACAATCATAAGATTGACGGCAAGGACAACAAAACATAAGTCCTGTAGTACCATAGTTTCCTCTAAGTTGAAATGTGTGCTGGGACTTCAACGACCGACGCGTTCACTGTGTTTCCATTTCGATAAGATTGTGTTATATTTACAGCCAGACGAATTCGATTCCGATTTCTGCACCCAAACATCCTCTTGTACATTTGACGGTACTCCTTGTTGAACCAGCTGTATAATATAGGGTTGTAACTCGAGTTACTCCATGCTAACCAGGTCACTATGTCCACTACGAAAGGGTGAATACGGCACAAAGTACAAAACTGTGAAAATAAGATGGTTGAAATTTTTAATGCAATTGAATGCTGTTGTAAATTGCACATGGATATATATATTCATGATCATAAACAACTTTTGAACTAACTAAAAAGCTAAGCTAATTAACTTTAGCACCATACTAACTAGCACCATACCACATGATACCATACCACATGATACCATACCATACCATACCATACCATACCACATGATACCATACCATACCATACCATACCATACCATACCATACCATACCATACCATACCATACCATACCATACCATACCATACCATACCATACCATACCATACCATAACACACTATATCATACCACACCACTACACACAACACTGCACTATTTAAAAACAATTAAATTACCTGCAAATAAAAAGTCAGGGTAAGATAAGGACTCCAGCACAGCACAAACACACCCAGCAACATTCCAAGTCTTCTGCTAGCTTTATTCTGCTTGATTATTTTCACAGCTAAGTTCGACTGATTCTGACGCACAAGTAGAATCGAAATCCTACGCAACTGACGCCTTGCCGTCACATATATCCTCGCATAGACATACAGCATTACCACAAATGGCAACAGCAGATTTACACTGAGGACAAAAATATAATAAAGAGGTGGAAAGAACCAACTAAACACGCATACATGAACTTCTGAATGATTCTTCATCTCCCAAAAACCAAACAATGGTATGCTTGCAGTAAAGATTGCTTCCAGCCAAACTAGAGTTATCATGAAGAATACATTTCTTGGCGTTTGTATATCTGTATACCGTAACGGCTTGATGATAGATATGTACTTGTCTAAGGATACTAAAGCCAAGTTCAATACAGACGTCGAACAGCACATCATGTCTACAATTAACCAGAAATAACATGCCGCCTTTCCGTTATCCCACATTCCGCTAACCGCGGTTACAATCCCCAAAGGCATGACAAAAATCGAACATAACAGATCTGAAGTGCAGAGGGATATAAGGAAATAATGGCTCGGGTTTCGAAATCTTTTTGTACTCAGTATTCCGCATATCATTAGAAAGTTTCCAAAAAATGCGAGAATATTTATGAGAATCAGTAAAGCCAGCCAGGATTTATTGGAATTTGGAAAGCCTGTGATCAAATCGCTGTGAGTTTGATTTCCATGAAGTGCCATTGTTCTTTTACCTGGCTTTTGTTCTATGTGATCCAAATGAGTCTAAGCACATGAAGGCAAATTGACGTAGTTTTTCTACCAAGTGCCTTTCTCCAGAATTTAGAATCAGAATGGTGCTATGCCAGTATGTTCAATCTTATTTTGTTGTTAACTTCAATCGATGGCTAGGTTCCAAATGGATGTTCCATAAGTTTAAATGCTTGACTTTTGTTCTTTATGATCCAAATGAGTTTGGGTCACAACGCTAATCACCTAAAAGTAAATTGAGGTAATTTTTCTACTAAATTCCTTTCTTCAAAATTTAGAAAGCTGAATAGCAAATGGTTCTATGCCTACACTATAAATATATTCTTTTGATCCCAAGATTAAGAATGGCAGATGGTCTCATTTCAAACACTGTGTCAAATGACAAATATATTATTTTCAAGTATTCGTTCAACTGACGGAATAATGACGTTGACTAGCTTTTAATTGGATGTCCTATAATTAATTCTGCAAAGCTACTATATTTTCAACCGGTCAGGCTTTTCTTCCTTAGAAATAACCATCAAATATTGTCCTTCTTTAGAAATAACCATTAAATAACGTCGGAAAAAACTCCACTGTGGTCTGAAATATATATCTTCTATACTTTGAGGCAAAGGCTATAGTTGTAAAAATATCCATTAAATAACTTCTGATAACAACTCCACTGCACTCCACTTTTTCTATTAGGCAAAAATTCTCAACGAACCAATCTCTAGTATTCTTTGGAAACCTCCACTGTTTTTAAGATTTATCTCTTCTTCTTTGAGGTAGCACTTTATTAAAACCGTTTCTTAAAAGCAATCAGCATTCAGCTGTTAATAACCCCCAACCGTTATATATCAAAATATTTTCGTAATTATCCCTTTTTTAAATTGGGAAATATTCAAAATAGATGTGTAGGAAAAAGTAGTATTGCAGTAATCTTTACGGATTCTGAAATTTCAACCCAGGCGTCTTTACAAGCGATGGCGGAACACCGATGAATTTATGTCCACATATAAGCGCAACTTAAACACATTTATATATTGATTATTGAGCTAGAGTATTAAGAAGCCTCTAACTCTCAAATTACTTCATTCATGTGCAGCAAACAAACGCAAGCTGGTAGATACTGCAAAATAATCGAGGAAAGTTCAAAGAAGAGAAAAGCTCCAAGCATTCACTTGATATGCGTTGACAAGAACTTTATACTCTTTAAAATCAAGATTACTGTCTGTCTAATGCAGTAATGCAAGAGCTTTTTCCTTTTTAATTTATTTATTCCCCTGTATCCTTTACGATAGAACTCTGTTGTTTGCAAGCTTTATCCTTTACAAGAAGTTTTATATTTTTCTATATGCTTTGCGACGTATTGAAAACAAACTTCACAGCCACAAGATTTTGCCTTTTATACCCACAAACGTCAATGCAGAACTAAAATTAAGAACAATCCCTAAATATGGAGTATTACTGCGCTTCACTAATGTGTTTAAATTAATCCTATGCTATAATTTAAATTAGTTTGTTGCAAATTTTTAGATTACCACAGAGATAAGTCATTGGCCGATCTTTCTTAAAAATGTAAAAGAAATCGAAAAATCCAACAATTAATCCAAAAGAGTATACTAAAAGGTTATTTTATTCAACTTAAATGCACTGAAAATCATTAAATCTATAAAAGGTTCATATGCATGCATGAATTATACTGACTGTTTTCAGAAGATTGCCGCTTTCACCAAGGAAACTCTCATACATCAATTCTCGTGCATCAACTCTCATGCATCAATTCTCGTGCATCAACTCTCGTGCATCAACTCTCATGCATCAAATCTCATGCACTCCCATCAACTTTGAGCTGAGAGTTTTTGATCGTTTGACTGGAACGCGCGGTAATATCCAGTCAATCCTCATCAGTTCTCGTTTGACCGGGGCATAAGAGTTGATGAATCTCTCATGTAAACTATCGCTTGCCAACTCTCATCAACTCGCATCCTCGGTTGACCAAGGTTTAACGCTACACTTAAAACACTAGCTGAGTAAGTAAGTAAGTAAGTAAGTAAGCAGGGGTGCTTATTATCCTTACTTGCAGCTGAGAGCTAAGCTGAATTGCAAAGGACACAGCTCAACGTGACCAAGTCGAAGGCTTTCTAGGGCGCATATGGCAGCCACATTTTGCTCGCCATCACGGAGCACAGCTACGATGGAAGGGCCAGTTAGGGGTTACTATAAACCCAACCCACCCTGTCAACATTCCCTGTGGGAGGAAACCGGAGTACCCGGAGAAAACCCACGACTTTCGGCAGAGCGTTGACTAACTCTTTTCACATGGCTATCATAAGTCGTCCCCAACGGGACTTGAATCCACGATATTAGAGGTGAAAGGCGCGTGCTCTGACGATTGCGCCACCGAAGCCCCAATAGACAAACTGAGACAAACATTGTAGAATTTGTTTATATAATCCTACCTCAAAGCAACCGTTTGCAATACAAATACTGACCAGTTGAATCCAACATTTTTTAACTAGATTACAACACTGTTTTTGCATTCCGTGCAAATGGACTATCGTGACGACGTATTAATGGACTATCACGATGGACTATCGTGTTGTAGCCTACGATATGTTGCGATAAAAACAAATTTATCATATCATAAAAATTGAAGCCATAATCTATAATCCTATCAAAGGCCAGATGTTCAATTCCCATGAATTCGTGAGAGATTTCAATTGAAGGCAGCGCGAAAAAGCGACCAGATGTCAAATTGAGTCAAGTTGACAGGCGGTTTGTGTAAACGAAATTTAGAAATGAAATATTTGTGTTTTGATAAATTGACAAATAGTAGAATATGAGAAATGTAAACATTTGAAATTGTTACATTATTTTCACCCAAAATAAACCGAACTATAATATAAATATAATTTAGATGGGTATTAATTTGGTTTTAAAAAACAGAATATGAAAAATGTAATTAGAATGAAAATATGGAATTTGGGATGGGAGGAATATAGTCCTCGAATGGCCCTTTGCATAACACATGGCATAATAATAGTCATCCAGTCACGATCCAGTGATCGGAGTGTTCCATTGTCTTTTCATTGTTTTGAAAATCCCACTGTTCTCCATGCCATCCAGGCACTCATTGTTTTCACTTATTTGTGACGTTATGCAAAGGACCTAATCTCTTTCTCATTTCTACCACTTCTTGTTTGTTTGTAGGTGAACAGAGACAGAAAAGTTAGAGTTACAAACTTGAACACCCAGGTGAATATTTTGTTCACAATAGGCTATTTCGTTCCCTTTTGAGAAATATTCAACTTAATTTCACCATGGATTATAAAAACACTACAATCACTGTGAGTCATGGTATGCTAATTTGTGCGATGCATCGCACAGTCGCACATGACAACCACACTACAATCACTGTAAGTTATGGTATGCTAATTTGTGCGATGCATCGCACAGTCGCACATGACAACCACACTACAATCGCAACCACACTACAATCACTACAATCACTGTAAGTCATCGTATGCTAATTTGTGCGATGCATCGCACAGTCGCACATGGCAACCACACTACAATCACTGTAAGTTATGGTATGCTAATTTTGCATCGCACAGCCGCACATGGCAACCACACTACAATCACTGTAAGTCATGGTATGCTAATTTGTGCGATACATCGCACAACCGCACATGGCAACCACACTACAATCACTACAATCACTGTAAGTCATCGTATGCTAATTTGTGCGATGCATCGCACAGTCGCACATGGCAACCACACTACAATCACTGTAAGTTATGGTATGCTAATTTTGCATCGCACAGCCGCACATGGCAACCACACTACAATCACTGTAAGTCATGGTATGCTAATTTGTGCGATACATCGCACAATGGCAACCACACTACAATCACTACAATCACTGTAAGTCATCGTATGCTAATTTGTGCGATGCATCACTACAATCACTGTAAGTTATGGTATGCTAATTTTGCATCGCACAACCACACATGACAACCACACTACAATCACTGTAAGTCATGGTATGCTAATTTGTGCGATACATCGCACAACCGCACATGGCAACCACACTACAATCACTACAATCACTGTAAGTCATCGTATGCTAATTTGTGCGATACATCGCACAACCACACATGGCAACCACACTAAAATCATTGTGGTCATCGTATGCTAATTTGTGCGATGCATCGCACAACCGCACATGACAACCACACTAAAATCACTGTAAGTCATGGTATGTTAATTTGTGCGATGCATCGCACAACCGCACATGACAACCACACTAAAATCACTGTAATTTATGGTATGCTAATTTGTGCGATGCATCGCACAACCGCACATGGCAACCAGACTACAATCACTGTAAGTCATGGTATGCTAATTTGTGCGATGCATCGCACAATCGCACATGACAACCACACTACAATCACTGTAAGTCATGGTATGCTAATTTGTGCGATGCATCGCACAATCGCACATGACAACCACACTACAATCACTGTAAGTCATGGTATGCTAATTTGTGCGATGATCGCACAATCGCACATGACAACCACACTACAATCACTGTAAGTCGTGGTATGTTAATTTGTGCGATTCATCGCACAATGGTGTTTTTATAATCCATGATTTCACCAAACTTTTTGAAGGAAATTTCAATACTTTTTGAAGGAAATTTCGATCAAATTTAGGACAAAAAAAGGCAATATTCATTTTGGAAAGCGGAAGCACTGGCGCGTTTAGATCCAATATGGCGGCCAAAATTGGCGATGTTGTGTTCAAAACTGGCGAGGTTAGTCCAAATTTCTCTTTAATTTTTCATTTCCATGACTTTACTCATCGTGAAACTTAGAATATTATATCCATACTGTCTCTAAATATTCATAATTTTATTGAAAAGTAGTAAATATGGAAGAATTTTTCATTTTTTGGCTACATATTTAATTGTACTTCGTAGTTCGTACTGTTTCTATTAATAAATATTCTAACTTTCATTCAAAGGCAATAAATATGGAAGAATTTTGGGATGATAGTGCATTGATCAAAGCGTATGAAAAAGCAGTTAATTCGTTCAAGGTATATTAACATATTAAATTACAGTATGTATAATCATTAAAATCATAATTATAATGTTTGTATATGGCAAATTCTGATTATACAAAAGATTTACTGTCGTTCCAATTGAAGTGTTCCTAAAATATTGCATCAATTCATTACCTAGAGTTTATCAATTCATTCGTTGAAAAATTGATCAACTTCCTGTGTATGTGAATCGACCAATGGTGTCTCATTTCAGTGACTGATTGACCAATTGGGAACAAGTATGCTAGTAAACAGGAAGTTGAGCAATTTTTGAGCAAATGTATTGATCAACTTATGTGATGAATTGATGTAATATTTTAGGAACACTTCAATTGGAGCGACAGTAATGTTCTCCATTGTGATTCAACAATGCATATCACAATAAGGGATCTCTGGTAGAGCTCTAAAAAACTTTGCCTGCCAGAAAATTGTAAACAAGCCAAGGGTCTATAAAACCATTAGGGGCCATGTCCATATTTATCTTGCCACGCATAATGTTGAGTCAACGTTATCACTTCTACCCACCCACCTCAGATAACATCGATATTGGCCTAATCGTATTTTGGCCACCAAGTCACTAGTTTATCATGTTGATAAATTATGTGATATTTATATTCAGATACAGAATATTTCACACTCTAATATATTGAAAATAACAGTGTTCTGCTGTTGCAGCTGCAAATTGCTTATCTTAAAACAATATTGCCACAAGATAATGTTCGACAGGCTGACATAAAAATTAGGGATGAGCCGATAATGGAACTGCACAAAAGCGCAAAAAATGATAAAATTTATATAAATTTAGCGACATTTTAGAAAACGTTCTGACTGTCCTGTATGAGTGCATGTACTCTGATTCTGCAACTTAAAGTTTACCCCATGCATGTCACTAATTATATGCAGGCAAATGAGCCAAAATCACCGTAATGAGCCCAAATCTGCATTCTGCATATTCTATTTCATGCAAAAATATACACATTTTCACATATCGTATTTTATCACTGCGCAAATCTCATTTATCACTGCACAAATCTCATTTATCACTGCACAAATCTCATTTATCACTGCACAAATCTCATTTATCACTGCACAAATCTCATTTATCACTGCACAAATCTCATTTATCACGGCACAAATTGGTTATCATTGCACCTTAGAACAAGGGATGGTACGAATGACATAAATAAATAAATATTGTGGATTGCCCCTAATAACTGTTATGATAGTGTTTATTGCATTGAAATATCTGTTAAAAATTATTTGAATTATTTTTTAGTATGGAACAGGAGATGAATCTGGGAAAATAAACCAAAGCCATAATGGGAAGAAAAAGAAAAGGTACTGTATTGCTGTATACCCTTTTGACCAGTAATTACAGTATCTATTTAATACAATTGACAAATTGTAATAGGTCTGAAAACATTATTTAGAAGGAGAAAGAGATCGAACAAGAGAGAAACTAAAAGTTCCTGTGATGAAGTTGATGATGAAACTACAAATGTAAGGAGTAAATTATTTTCATTGATTTTATTGATGGACTTATCACCAGGGTTCGAATTAGCAGGTTATAATTTTCCAGCCAATTTTTGCCACATGCAAATATAGAAACTTCTATTTTTGTGAATCAAGATTTTTTAGTATGATGTATTTGTTTTCATTTTTTGCTCTCCACATTTTAATTCTAAAAAGAAGATACGCAAATGAAGGAAAATAGCAGAAGTCGAAATGAAGGAAAATACTAGAGTCGTAGAAAAATAATAGTTAACCATTAAAATGCAGAGTCCCCCTTCATGAGTAAAATTGTTAGGCATTGAACAACAAAGTAGGGCACATTGGGCACATTGTAGACATGGATGTCGATTAGTCTGGCAAATGTGGTATTAGATTGTAATACCGTAGGCCACAATAGGGCAGGTTATTGGCTTCACTGGCTAATAGTAATTATATTTTCCTCACAGTGGAGTGTTGGAGATAAATGTCTTGCAGTTTATTCAGAAGATGGTTTGATATATAATGCAGAAATCATTGAGATTTGTTCAGACATAGCTAACATGTGTGTGGTGAGATACTCTGAGTATGGGAATGAGGAACAGCAATACCTAACAGATTTGATGCCTGCCACTTTTGAAGAAAAAACCAGTTCATATTCTCACCAGGTATAGCCAGTGTGTTTTTCCCTGACAAATTCAAACTGATTGCAAATTTTGCTTGCTACAAGTACTGGAAAATATATGTCATTTCAAGCAGGCTAACTATGATTGGCACACTGTGTACACAGGGCTTGAAATAATAGCTGGTCAACAGATATTGTCCGGTCAGAATTGAGTATTGAATTTTAGTGTACAGTGTATACACAAACCACCCCTGGAAAGGACTACCGTTTATAAATAAGTTTTACAATGTATGAATGAATAATAGTGACTATTACAAGGGTTCGTTTATGGTAATATATGTGACCGGGGAATGTCTGAGGAAAAACATGTTTGACTGGATAATGTGACCAGCACCTATCCCGCCGTTATTTTAAGCCCTGTGTACATCTATTAAAATCCAAAAATTTGACCGACCAAGAGCAGGTTGTGTTCGAGCAAAGGCATGTTTGACATGACAATATGACCAGCACCTGGTCTGGCCGTTATTTTAAACTCAGTGTACATTTATTATTATCCAAAAATATTACCTGAATTTCCTGAAATTATGTAACAATTGTTTACGAATGGGGAGAGGATTAGAGTTAGGATGGAGGGTTCAGATTAGGGTAAGTATGGGTCAGGATTATGTTAGGATTAGTTTTGGATTAGTGTAAGAGTTAGAATATAAATCAGGAACAGGTTTATAAGATTAGTGTTACGCTTGAATAAGGGTTAGGGTTAGAATACAAGGATCCGGAATTTAACCCAAAAATTATTTTTCCTAGAATGGGGAATGTTCCGATGCAGGCAGTTCTAATACAGGAGAAACAAGCAACATAAAATGGAAAGTGAGTGATCTTTGCGTCGCTCCGGAACCACCATATCAACATTATCACGAAGCAGTTATAAACTCATTCTCATCTTCTTTAACTTGTAAAGTGACTTTCATCAGATCACGAAAAAGGTAATGCCTGTTTATCAATGAGACGATTTTTCTTTCATATGCTGGTGTTGGGAAATTAGTCGGTCAACAAATAACCTGTCTTCTATATTTAACTTTTCTTAGTCACGAAGTAAATGTAAAAGATTTGCAAAGATCTTGTGGTAAGGCGAAGTTTAGATGTTTGTTGAGCTCTCTATATTTTGATATGATTTTATGACAGTCTTTCTTCAGTAAAGGTAATAATGAAATATATTTCTACTTTCTTTAGATTTCAACCAAAATACTAGCAATCATCAGCCTTGTAATTCTATCCCACCAATGCCACCGTTTTCTCGTGCAGCATTTACGGTAAGTTTGTATCAAGTCGTTGATGGTTTTGGAAGTCTTTGGTGATAAAGGGTTCTTTAAATTAGCGCGGTGTATTAGAATTTGCGCAGACCAGAGGTGCGTGAAATTTTTTGTTGCCGTAAAACATGCGAGTTAGGTTTTGGATTCGTTCCTAAATGCATTCACATAAATTAACTGTCCTTCGAAGGTAAAGAGGTTGGCCTGCGTAAAAATCTCACATTTTCTGTTCACAACAGACTTATAGCAAGCTTGTCAACAAGTTGTAACAATGCTGTCATTTTATCAAGTTGCTACAAGGTTGTCACTTGCAAGTTGTTGAATTACAGTTTCCCGCATCTCGTTTCCCTAATTTTTGGTTGCCTGCATCTCAACAGGATAAACTAAGGTATCCCTCTTTTTGCCTCAGGGTATACCTCGACCCCCAGTCCCCCCACCTCCACCTCCTGTATCCCTAGACGACGTTCAGGGTGATGACGAATCACTCGCAAGTATGTTGATGTCGTGGTATCTAAGTGGTTACCATACTGGATATTTTAAGGTATTGTATAATGTAATAGGCCATTTCTGAATTACGCTTCATTGGCCACAGACATATCACGAGAACGAAGCTATGTTCGAATTTGTAATGCTTTAATGAATTTAAAATTCAAAATCTAATAAATACTGGACCGAAAAGATACTCTAAAAAACGTTCATAATTCGTAGGCTTTTTACATTTATAGGCTGTACAACAATTTAAAAGAAACCATTCACCAAACTATACATCAGAATCAACAAATCAACCAGCTTGTCAGTCAAAACTGTCAAATGCCAATCCTCAATCTCCAGGAACTAATATGGATACGAAGGAGTAAATGTCTGTCTGTCTGTTTTTCTGTATTTTTTTTTGTTTGTCTGAGTTTTTAGTATTTCAGTATTTGAGTTTTCATACATTATTTAGTTTAATAAAGAAGGCTAGAAAAAGCTAATAGAATACCTTTTCAAGAAATTTTCATACACAGAAATTATTTATACACAAATACACTAATCGTAATCCCCTTACCCTAACCATTATCCTAATCTGAACCCTTAATCTTAATCTTAACCTTTAATTTTATCTTAATCTTTACCTTTAATCCCAACTCTAATCGTAACTCTTAATCCTAACGCTTAATCCTAACGCTAAATTCGCTAATCCTTGTTGACGTCAATTTCAGCTAAAAATGTAAGCGTATAGAAAGATATTGTGTACATAAGTCCAGCATTACAGTGATCTCAGGGCTTAGTATAAAATAACATGCGTTTATTAACCATTTTTATTCAAAAACGAAGTTATTATATTACACATAACATATAATATATTATTAGATCGAAATCCGCCATGTTTGCTTACCATATATGGCAAAGCGCTCCTTATATGGTTATCGCTAATTATATGATGTATGTGAAAATTATACGGCCGTGCTGATGACAGTCTGGAACTAGTAAATACAACAAGAACATTTTGTACCAAAGGCCATTCAACAAGAACTACACTTTTACCCAAGATTTTAGTTTATTTTTGCTTTCTAACGGCCCAAAAATAAACTCTTGGCCACGTTTAACAACGTCCATGGCGGACGCAACGTCTTCGGCGACAGTTAAGGTCCTAAGCCTTGAATTAAAAGCCTTACAAAAGGAGCCAGTCGAAGGCTTTCAAGTCAACTTGCCAGACGATAGCAACTTTTTTGAATGGAATATTGTGATCTTCGGGCCTCCGAAGACGCTCTACGAAGGAGGATACTTTAAGGTAAAGTAAGGCTTTGATTCTAGTGAAAATATTTGGAGTTTTTTCGTTTTTAAACCTCTTAAACTGAAACGCAACTTTTCCGTTTTAGGCACACATGTCTTTTCCAACTAACTACCCTTATGCGCCCCCAACGTTTCGATTTAGTTCCAAAATGTGGCATCCAAATATCTACGAGGTAAGGATAGAAAAAAAGGAGTATTTTCTTTTTAAAATTTATCTTTCTAAACGGAAAAAGGGTCTTTATAGCGCATCCCTTTTGTTTCATTGACGTTTTTGTTATGTTGTCAAGTGCCCGTCTGGTATATTGCATGTAGAATGTTAAGAAATTATGTTTTTAATGTTTTCTGTTTGTTTTTTAGACTGGGGATGTCTGTATTTCAATACTTCATCCCCCTGTGAATGACCCACACAGCGGCGAGCTGCCCTCAGAAAGATGGAACCCTACACAAAGTGTTAGGTCAGTAAACACTTTTGTTTTTCGTTTTAAGACAGCAAAAATAATTATTGAAATTAGCATTTAGTTATTTAAATAGGCTGCACTGTGACTATTGTCTAATATCACTTGATCAGGTGGATATAAATGGATTCTTTTGAAAATTGGGAGAAGAAAATGAGTTTGTATGGCATGTGTTTTAAAAAAAAGTTTGAGGTTCTATTGAGATATAATTGTGACATTTAATAGAGATTTTGTTTTTTGGATTTCCCATATTTCAATTTATGCAGCTGGAATCAAATCCTATTTTCCATATTTAATTGAACTGTTGTCATGTTTAGAATTTACAGATATCTATATTTGTATATGATTCTGTCCAAAGTAGGGTGAAGCTGTTTTTTCGGTAAACCGACAACACCCGGACTTAACCGATGTTGCTTTCAGTGAAAAACCGAAAATAAAAACTTGGTATTCAAATGATGTAAATGGCACGTCAGTACACTGGCATAAGCACAGCTGAAGCCCGAGAGGGTGGATAAGCTTGTGTTCTTAACTTATAATCAGATGCTTGTGTGTTATTTGTAAATATGACCCTTTGTTGTCTATAAAACAATTGTTTATGAAACTAAAGTCTTGTGCGAGTAGAGTCCTGCATGTTTCAACTGTAGTTTGGAACGCGTTTTAGTCGGACGGTTTTCAGTGTTTTATAAAGACTGCCTTACCCTAGTCCAAAGCCTTGCTCACCTACAAGGAAAATTATCTGGCACTAACAATTAGTAAAATAGTATTGATTGTCTCCTGTATTACTGTCCCAAATGATGGTCATTTTCCATATTAACAATTGCAATTTAAATACAATCCTAACCTTAATCTTTACCCTGAACCCTAATCCTAACACTGAGTCTAATCCCGTGTTTCTCTTTAGAACAATCTTGTTAAGTGTAATATCATTGTTAAACGAACCAAACACATTTTCACCCGCAAATGTTGACGCCTCTGTCATGTACAGAAAATGGAGGGACACTAAAGGGAAAGATGATGACTATGTAAAAATCATAAGGTTAGTTTTAATTATTTAATTTTATTGGATAAAAATCAGTTCACATTTCATCTTGTTTGTGGTTCACATGTATGCAGAAGTTTTGACACTTAGTTGAGTGGCTTCATCAGGGGGTGATCTAAAGTTGCAATGTTCATGGTACCTTACAATATATACAGCGTGGATTATAGCGATCGGCTAATCGCCGTGCAGAAACACCGAATGGCCGATCGATTTTTACTCTGCGCAGACATTTTGGCCGATCAAATAAAATACATAGTTTATCCTCTAAATTAAGGGTATATTATTTGATTCGTACTCTTTAAAAAGCAGAAACTTACTAACCAATAAATATTTGGATGGGAAAAGGTGTACAGAGAAAACTTCGGGCTTCTCGTTTTGCAGAGCAGGCTTTCTTACGTAGAGGTCGCCATGTTGAATATTTTACGGTATAATTAAAATTTCCCAGGCCTTTCAGATTTCTTGCCAATTGCTCGCACGTGGTGAAACAATGGCCAACCATTATTAGCCAATGTCCGATCGACTGTCTAGTTGATCGGACATTTGTCAGACCCGAGCGAAATCGTTATAATCCACACTGAATATATACTTGAGCTATAAAGTCATTGGCCAACAAGGTTGAGGTACTCTTGTTTGGAGGTCATCCCTATCCAAAGCATCATGATTAATTTTTATATGTCATTTCTCAAGTATATAAGAAGCTATGTTGCGACTTTAGATCAACTCTGATGTACTGGAGTGTCGAAATGTAGGGTCATCAATATTTTTTGTGGCAATTACATTCATTTACTTAAACCAGAATAGCAAGCAAAAACATGTCTGATACGTCTGGTTTCTATGAACTAACATTCTTCAAATGCTTGTGTGTTTTAACTACAGAAAACAAGTTTTAAAAACCCAACAAGAAGCAGAACGAGATGGCGTCAAGATCCCACTAACAATGGAAGAATATTGTATCAAATCCAAGCCCAAACCTCCAGAAGAAGATCTGAATGATTTCCTCTGTGATGACTACGCTGACGAGCTTGACTCTGAAGAGTCTGATGACGACGATGAGCTAGTAGCCGACAGCCAGGATTCCGGTAACGAGGAGTCTTGATTGGAGTATTGTATAAATAGGACTAAGTCTGTATAATAATTATATTCTAGATGCATTTGAGTTTGCATTTGTATGAAGTAGATTATAGAGCAGTGACTGGACATTAAGGAAAGGCATGCCATTCTTGTAATATTTTGCTAAGGTCCATCACTTGAGTTGAGCTGCTTGCCTAGTGTGTTGGGATGGAGGGTTTCCAGAAGCTTTCTTGTAGTCTATTATTGGCAACTGCATTCATTCATATACGAATATCCAAATCAAGTTTTCTAATAATTTGCATGCATTATGTGTCTACATGTGTATGTACATCCATGCAGATTTCACATTTTTGAAACTCATTCTTACCCAGCAGGTTTTTGGCGTCAATGGCTGTGTGCCAAGTTCCCACTAGACTAAACAAGAATGAAGGCATTTTGAATGGAGAACTTTGGTTTGTTTATTTGAGCAGCAAACGTGTTTATATAGAACAGGCATTTGTATGGTGTCAGAGCGAGGGCGTGCCCTGATCATAGCGCACATGAAACGCCGGGTTGGGCTGAGTGCGCGTGCAAGGTATTATGGGGAAATTTCGCACTTGATTCTTCAACATACTTGAAATGTCATATAATTTTCGATATTTTGCTTATCTTCTGAGACAAGCTAATTGTTGTCACGTGATGTGTCGCTGTGTTTTTCATTAATATAACAAGTCCTTGAAACTCAGGTCGGCATTCGGCAATGCCGACCTAAATTTGCAATTATGTATAGATTTAGGTCGGCAAAATTTTGCCGACCTACTTTCAAATACGTCTCGGCATTTTTTTCCGCGAACGCATCTTTCACATACTCATTTTCAACTATGATGTTTTAATTATCAGGTTTTGATCATTTAAGCTTGCGTAGTCAAAATACGCTTTGCGAGTATCAAATTGACATGTTTATGCACAAGCAAATACATATTTTCGTGCTCACGATCTTGTCATTGGCTGTCAATGGAATTTGCTTGCTCATGGTCATGCTATATGTATATGCACTGTTCGATTGGAGTTCATAGATTTTGTTAGTTGTTTTGTTTGCTATTGACATTGATTGCAATTAATTGCTGTTTATAACGATTTTATTTGCAAGCAAGCAAATTAAATTTTCATTTGGATATTGTCTATTTGTTTTGAAAATATTTGCCGACCTAGATTGAGAATTATCGCTTTTAGGTCGGCAATTTCTTGCCGACCTGAAATTTCGGGAGTTTCAAGCACTGTATAACAAGTCTCTCTCGTGTTGTGTGTATTGCTAAATTATTGAATTATGCATAAACTGCTATTTTGGTCTTGTTTTCCTGTAACGTAATTGGTAATATGGAAAGTCGCCCAAAAGAATGGAATATTCCGATCACTGACCGGCGCTATTGTTATGCATGGAGCTCAGTCAGTGGTGTAGAAGAGGGGGAGGGGGGCGCTTGGGGGAGGATCCCCCTTCCTCAAGCTATGGGGGCTGAGTCTCCCTTCTTTTCTTGCAAGCATTCTTGAACATATATAATTTTTCCATAGTTTTTATTCTCGAAGCATCACTTATGACTATTTCAGGCATGAATATAGTATAAAAACATGTTATCATGAGATTGGATGGTTACTTATGACGTCACCATTCCCAAATATTTTCACCCTTGGTATCAATTTTGGGAATCAATTCTCAGCCTCTCATAATCTCATATCATTCCCAATCGCAGCTGTGCAACAAGTTGTTGAAAATGAAAACGATAATTTATGAATTTTAGTCCGGTGAGTAATCAGTTGCGCCGCGTTAAACTTTTTTTTGGCGTGTCCGCGAGCACCAATACTATCGAAAGTGGTTCACACGTGCCGCGCGCAGGGACTAGTGAACAAAGCGACCGTATTATTTCATGCAAAGTTGTCTACAAGCTATAAACTATATGTCTACAAGCTATAAAGGCCGTTTTCCACTTCAACCGTTTCGTAACGTGCTGTAGCATTTTCTTTTGTGTCGAAGTCATTAGTTCTACCCGAGTGCTCAGGAAACAAAGAAATGCGCTACGATACGGGTGCAGTGGAAAACAGCTTTAAGACAAGTTAGCAGTGTGAAAGCACCTTCGAAAATAGACGCTTCCCGAATGTTCATTAGTACACATGAAACAATAGCTTGATTGAACTCGAGTTGACAATGTGATCCTATTTAAGTTATTTTTCACGCATAGCCTCGACTTCATTCTTTGTATTTTTGGAAAAAAATTTTTCTTTGATTTCTTTTGAATTTCATTCCGTCTTACGTAATGTTTGGAGTTTCTGTCTGTTTTCAAAAGAATGAAGTCGATGCTACATTGTGTAAAAGAATAGACTTGGAAAGAAATTTAGAAATTATAGGAGGGTGAACCAGTGAACTCTATAGTTCACTGGGGTGAACGCGTTTACCAAATTCCGACGCTGGAATTTGACGCTGGAACTCGTGTTCGGTTCCAGCGATCACGACAGCGGCAACTCGCGGCGAACATGCGTAGAACGCGCGCGTGCACGGCCAATGTAAGCAACATGGCTTCCTTTAGTATAAAATCTTTTGACAAAAAACTCAAAGAAATGTCGTCGAGACAAGACAGTGTGCAAACCGTATCGTTGTGGCTTATACATCATAGAGCGCACTCCAAAACTGTGGTCAATTTATGGCTCGATCGTGTGAAAAAAGGTTAGAATTTTTGTGTTTTTTATTGTACAATGCTGTAGGGTTTTGGGACAGCATATGCTTGCAAACAGCTGAATTTAGTGTGTTGTAGTGTAAATAGTGCTTTATTGACTTTATTGTATTCCTAGGTCATATTTGTGTATATCAGGCAATTTAAACTGCTTTGATTTATAGTTTTATGTTTGAATTTTTTAGTAATGTATATTGATATACAAAAAGTACCAAATATTACTTTAATGTATCTTGTGTACCATGCCATGCATAAGGGTTATATTGCATATATCTGCTGTGGTTTGTGTCTAAACTATCTGAAAAGATTGGAAGCACTTCGGTGTTGTAAGTGAAGGCTCTTTATCAGGAGATTAGTGCAAAGGTCCTTCACTCGAAATGTTCAAATGTTTTTAATCTGTTTTATGTGGTTCTGACACAAGCCAACAGAACACTACCTATGCAGCTACATTCGACCCTCATGTTTGAGATATTGGATTAGCATCTGGGTTAAACATGTTTTACCGCAAGTGTCCCCAGGTGCGGTGTTTCAATCGAAGGCAATTACCATGCAAGACTTGCACTATTTTTACACAATCTATGTTGCTTTTTTTGTTATAATTTAACATATATTTTATGTTCACATCCGTAGCTAAACCAGATCGTCGTTTGGTCCTCTTCTATCTTGCAAATGACATCATTCAGAACAGTCGAAAGAAAGGAAAGGAGTTTTTACAATCATTTAGCAAAGTCTTGGGTGATGGTATGCAATATTTACGGTATGTACTGGTGTGTTTCAGTAACATTATGGTGCAATTTTCAGGCCTCTGAATTCAGATAGGCAAATTCAGGGCGGCAAAAAATTGCCAACCTGCAATTATACGAATTTGATACAAATTTAGAGTAATTTAAGAGAAAGCCAGATGGAGAAATATTGTTCTATTACATTCTTGTTTATAAATGTAATTGTCCAAAATATTACTAACTACAGGCACATTTTATCGAAAAATTAAATTTGCAAACCTGTTGCCGACCAGTTTACGTTTCAGGTTGGCAAAACTTTGATTTTTCATTGATTCAGAGGCCTGAATTTACTCTTGCAAAACATTGTGTCAGATGGGCTCTGAAAATATTATTCTAAATGATTATTTTTATCACATCTAGTGACACTTCAATTCAACCATCAGTTGAGAGAGTGTTGAAGATTTGGCAAGAAAGAAAGGTTTTTGAAAAAGATGCCGTTCAGAAGCTACTTGACCAGTTGAATCATGGTACGTTATGGTTCAAATATTTATTCATGATAATACACCATAAGGACGTATCATATACTAACTGGGGCGGATTATTAGTGAGATAATCTTATTCGATATCCAGCTGGGTATTAAGGAGACTTCTGGCTGGATATGGAGAGTGGTAAGTGTGGATTATAACGGTCGGCATTCGGCTATTTGCCAAACAAAGACACAGAATGGCCGATTAGTTTTATTCCGCACGGACATTTTAACCGATCAAGTAAAGTACACAGTTTCCCTCCAACTAAAAGATATAATAACGGATACTAACAATACCGAACGTCTCTTTGAAGGAAAGAGTGGCAAATGTAAATATTGTATTTATAACGCAATTATATGTTGCTCTATAGGGCATTTTCATGTAAATATAGGTTTATCATGAAGCATCAACAACGACGTCGACATGTTTCATGAGTAATGAGTTATCTGACCAGTATACGTAAAAACTATTACAGGCAAGGCCGACCATTCTTAGACAATGTCCGAGCAACTGCCTAGTTGATCGGACATTTGTCAGACCCAAGTGAAATCGTTGTAATCCACACTGAGAGTGGATGTAGATAAGCTAACATTATATTTATTATTTATCCAATGTAGTGTCGGTTAAGCCTAAACCCAAACCAAAGCCTGAAGCAAGTGCACCTAAGAAGGAGAATGACACGGTTAAGGAAGAGAACAAGACGGAGAAGAAGCCAAAGCATCCTGTACCTGCAAATTTCAAGGTACAACATGAATGTAATATTGTACAGAAATTGTCCTGCATTATATGCAGTTGTCTGATTATATTTTCACCTCAGTTGCATGTGAGAAGAGTGCTTCCAGTTTGACTTCACCAGGTTATCTCTAAGTTCTCCATTCTCCCCATGGAATTGCCACTAGTGTTACTTGGTTATTTGATCTATATAATAACTACAGTGTCGATGTTGGCAGAAATTAACTGGTTGTTGATAATATCTTTGAGTACTTCAAAATAAATTGATTGTGCTTACATTGTCACTTCCTATATCACACCTTCATGCACAAAGTTAGTTTAATAGTTTAGGTTTTCTGCTTAAGTATTGTAACACTGGACCAATACGACATGTGCTTACTGGACCTCTAGGCAGAACAGTTTAGAACTGATAAAGCTATCAAGTATAGATAAAGTTATTATTATTATAATTATGTAATCTTTACAGAGGATGAAAACATTTCAGTGTTCAAAACGACACTGCTATCAAAATGTGTCCTCTATTTACATATAAAAATATTATAGAAAAACAAGATCGCAATAAAATATTGCTAAACCTATATATAAAAACCCTAAAATATACTATTAATGTAAAAAGCTAAAAATCTAACAGTCTAAATGTTAAATGTTATCATTTAAAATGTTCGTTGAACAGGTTTAGGAACTTGCAATAGTTTTGCTCACGTCTTATTTCAATAGGCAAATCATTATAGATTTTGGCACCTTGAAAGTAAAATGATTGCCTAGCAAATTCCAATTTGACTTTTGGAATATTTACCAGGAATCCCATATTTCTGGTGTTGCTATTATGTTCATTAATTTACTGTCGTTCCAATTGAAGTGTTCCTAAAATATTGCATCAATTCATTACATAAGTTGATCAATACATTTGCTCAAAAATTGCTCAACTTCCTGTTTACTAGCATACTTGTTCCCAATTGGTCAATCAGTCACTGAAATGAGACGCCATTGGTCGATTCACACACACAGGAAGTTGATCAATTTTTCAACGAATGTATTGATAAACTTAGGCAATGAATTGATGCAATATTTTAGGAACACTTCAATTGGAACGACAGTAATGCTATTATGTTTATTAGTTGAGTTCCAGTAAAAGGGATGACCCTTACTGGGCTGATAGAGCTATCCAGTGTAAATAGAATTAGATGTGTTTATGAGAAACATGAGGAATAACTGCTCATTAGTCTTGTACATTATATGTAAAATGTTGTCTTAAGATTTCTATTTGTTAAATTTTATTAAAGACAATAAACGTGACACGTGCAATAGCGACGATGCAGGGAATAGAAGACGAGACAGAAAGACGACAGACATTGGTGACACAAATGAGACTGGATGCTTCCAGTTCTGAAGGAATTAAGCAACTGAAAGGTATGGGTTTTGTATGTGTACAGAAATATTAGTAAACACGAAGGTTGGAAAAAGTAATAAACCAAACAAAGCAATACAGTTGTTTGTGCACGTGCCTTTCATCTCTGTGACCGGAGTATGATTCATTCAATTTGCAGTTGTCTGATTTAAAAAATTGCCTCAGCTGCATGTGAGAGGATTCTTCCAGTTTGACTCTACCAAACACAGAATGTTTTCTCCAGGTACTCCAGCTTTCTTGTGTAGTATGTCCCTTACTGAGCCTCTAGGGAGGACAGTTTTATAGAACTGATAGAGATATCCATTATAGAATGATAAATTTAGTCTTAGTTTGGTGTAGCAAATGTATTGCTTTTGGCGACCGTATACTCACTATAACAACTCATCTTCTATTAAATTTCAGATTATGCTGGGGGAAACAGGTTTTCGTTGGAATTTGAGGAATCGAGTACAAAATATGAAGATCTTGCCCAATCGCTGGAAAGTGAAAGTCAACATCGTCAAGTGCTGATTAATTTATTAGAAGATGGTGATGCTTACTACCAGGCTTCTTTACAAGAAGCATCTATTATCGCGAATGTACGTATAGCTAAATCAAGAAAACCTTAAGTTTTGCATTGGAAGAAACAGATTCCGAGTAATAAGGTCCTCTTGAAATTAAATGTATGAATGAAAACAAGACGAGTTTTTGAAAAGATAATAATTACCATTTTAATATTCGTTCTTGTTTTTTACTCGTATTCTGAGTTTTCACAAAATGATTAGCTTTTATTTGGCCATGCGTTTTGTTGTTGGTTTTCATTCATTTTTGTGTTTCCTCCTTCCTTTCTAGGCATATCGTTCGTTTGGCAACAGATTACACTCCATGAAGAAGAAGCTGGATAACAAAATCCGAAAATTTGCAACTGCGGAGAAAGAGGCCCCTGTATCTGCTCCAAAAGCTTCATTTCTTTCTTCTGGTCTTTCTGGCATCTTCGAACAGATGAACCAGAGTCCGGCGGGAACGCCGAGCAGGTCCGAGCAGGAGAAAAAAGATGGTGCTAAAGAAGGGGAGAAAGCAGAAGGGGATGGACAAAAAATGAAAGTAAAAGAAGCGAACGAGGACCATCTGGAGGTGAAAGAGGGCAAAATTGTTGATCCAACCGTAGATCACGTGGAAGTTTCTGATATGGACCTTGATTCCGATTCTGAAAATGGTGCGGATAATTTAAAACCTAGCACCGCTCCACAGTTGTCGGACAGCAACTCAAACACAAGTGCTATGTCAACTCCAAAGCCTGTCCCCTCTGCATCAGCTCTGACCACACCCTCACCAAAAGTTGCACCCAAAGTACCTGTTCAAACCACCACATCACAATTTGGTTACACGATGACTGTTAATAGTACGGAAGAGAATGATACTAGTTCTCCTGCCTCGCACGACTCGATACCTTCCCCAGACGGCTCGCCCGATTTGAATTTGGAGATCTACGAAGGACCTCCGACAACGAACGCTCTTCCCAGCAACCAGCTTGGTGTTAAGACAAACCAGAGTTTCTTCAGCAACGAGCCGAAACCAGGTACAGATAGCCCAGGTCCACATAACGCCATGAACTTGCTAGTACAACTTATCAGCAAACAACGACGGAATGATGGTGGCTCCGTCGAAGGAACAGATAGCCCTGGACGGGCGTCGAGCACGTCAAATACGCCCGTACGTGAGGAAAGCAATAGTAGACCACTTGCAAATTTGCTTGGGAATTTATTAGCTCCATTAGTTCATCCACACGGCGATCCAGTTCTACAACAAGATGAAGTTAGCCAAAGTGGAGAGCAGGCAGAAGTGGTTGTTCAACAAGAAGTTACCAACATGGAGTCATTTGATCCTGGCGTGGCTCCAGACAGTGGTCTAGCTGAGTCCGTGCCAACAGATTCTGTCGAGGCTGCATCGAAACTCGACTCTGGACCAAGCACAGATGAGGAAGGAGCAGGCGGTGACAACACTCCAGAGCATGGCTTGGACTTCGCTCAAGCTCCTCCGATCATAATACGATCAGATACATCATTTCCCCGTCCTCCAATTTCTCCCAATTTTCCTGGCCAAGTTTTTCAAAATCGTCCTCCTATGGGAAGCCCGCGGTTCGTTTCTGCTGAAAGGATGCCTAGGTTTCCGAATGAGCATGGTATTTTTACGCGTGATGGTCTTCGAAGACCTTCCATCGAGGAACAATTATTGGAAGAACACCATCTTAGATCACCTGGGTTAAGATCGCCGCGAATGCCAGGACCACCGGTGGAATGGGAGCGTGTGCCTCCATTTGGACCACGAGGCAACGTTCAGCCTGTTAGGGAGAGTCGGGATCCACGCCTCCGTCGTCGTGAGCAACAGATGATGGGTAGATCTGGGGATGGTCCCCCATTTATTGATAGGGTTCCTCCTATAGGGATGCAAGGTAGGCCTCCTGGAATGGAACTGAGAGGAGGGGATCCTCGAGCTTCAGGTCCTCCGTTTATGGAAAGACAAGGTCCCCCACCTGTGAGTATGAGGGAAGATATACGAAGAGACGAGGTAGAGAGAGGAAATGATACGAAGACGTTTATCGGTGGGTGATGAAAGAGACGGACGTATACCTATTGAAGAAAGGGAAAGGCATATGTGGGAAGTGGGAGAAGGTCGCCCTCCTTTGGAGATAAGACCTGAACTGCGTTTAATTGAGGGTGGAAGGAGGGAGGGACCTTTTCCGTTTGAAAGGCATGAACGTGGTTTGGAAATCCGAGAGAGGTTTCATCCTATGGAAAGAGATGTCCCTCATCATACCAGAGATGGCACCTTACCTTTGGACAGGAGGGAAGGGCCTCATCCCATAGAGTTAAGGGATGGTCCTCCACATATAATGAGAGTAGACATGATTCATCCCATGGAGAGACGCCACCCCATGGATAGACCAGACCTGCCTGGAGAGAGGAGAGATCCCCCCCATCCCTTTGACCAAAGAGGACTGCCTATTGACAGGCCAACAGAGAGAAGAGAACCCCACCCCTTTGTCCCAAGAGGACCACCTAATGATCGGCTAGATGGGTCCCACCCAACGAGAGGACCACCCTTAGATGGCCCTCTCCCGATGGAACAGAGAAACGAATTCCATCCTCCCGAAATGCAACTCGCTCCTGACGAAGTCCCAACCTCTGAGGAAGAGTCTCCCGATTGTGTGGAAACCAATGATAAACCTCCGGTGGGTGTTCTTCCACTGGAACAAAATCCCGGGAAGGAATTTTTCCCCGATGGTGGGGACGAACGTCCGCCTGTACACGTGCACGATGGACCTCGCCCGGAAATGGGCACGCCTGAAGAAGATCGCTTGCATAATGAACTGAAGTTTAACCAAAATGAAGGTCCACCTCAGAATGAACAAGGACCAATGTTCCGTCCGGGTATGAGACCCCACGAAATTAGACCCTCGGACGAACGTTCCGCGTTTGATATCCGACCAGAATTTCATATCGAAGACCGTGGTCTAGCGTTCAGACCTCGAGACAATAATAGACCTATCCGGCCAATCGGCGGTCCGTTTGGACCACGCCATGTTGGGCCAGGACGTTTTCCAGGTCCCCGAAACTTTCATCCGAACTTTCGACCCCGACATTTTAGGCCTCGTCATGAACATGAGGGAGGCCGGCCACGCTTTCCACCCATGCATGGGGGCCCTCGCTTAAAGCGCTCTGGACCGCCGTTTCATCCTGACCAAGCCAAAAGGCCACATTATTAAAACACAAACGGTATTTTAATATTGATCTCATCTGGAGTAAAAAATGCGCCAGATGTGTTTAATTGTATGTAAGCAATTGTAACATGCATGTCTATTCGCTGTGCTTTTAAATAATTACAAAGTTTTAACTATGATTTGAGCACATGAGCAAAATTTGTGTAAAAGGGGGATGAATTTGTATGTGTTTCAGTAAGCGTTACGAGACAGTAGTGAGCTTAAGCAAGTGACGTTTTTGTCAACACGGACGTCACCCGAAAATTGGTATATCTAATTTTGGCGGCATTTTGCATCGGCGCTCGTGTAAGGAAGCAAAAAACTTTTAAAATCTTAAGTTTTGTCATATGTACCACAAACTGATACAAAAACAATTTTTAATCCAGTCCCCCCTCGGGAATCTGACGTGTTGACAATCTGTCGTCGCTTGCTTAAGGTAGGTTCACACGTTGCGATTTGTCGGGCCGATTTCAGATGCACGTTAATGATATTTGAAAAATACGTGGCAAACGTCATCTGGTGACATCATCAACTGAAAATATTGGTCATTAACATTCAGCAAAACCTAAAATCGGCCACAAATCGCTGTGTGTGAACGTACCTTTAAGCTCTCTAGTAGACTGTGGTCAACTTCAGAAATGTTGATACTTATATATAGGAGCAAGAAAATTGACATATCTCCTTATTTTGCTACCAAATGCAAGACTACTTATAATGAAAGAATTAACGTTATTTTCAGTCTCTGACCAACCGCCATCTGTCCAGGCATAGGGTCCAGGTTTTCGTGCCGTAGTCTTGCGTGACTTCCTCAATTCGTACGTTTCGTGTCGTGTTCTCAACGCGTGTTTGTGTCTGGTCGCGCATAAATTATAGAAGTCAAAGGTCAAAATCCGTAGTTGAGCCCACGTTCCAAAATATATATTTTGAAACTTTCAACATTAGAATTTTTTGCAAGAACATGCTGATTTTTTTTGGAATAAAAATATATTTGAATGGTGCGTTTGCTTCATTTGTTATCTCATTATAAAAACTATAAATCTCTTTCTAAAATTAATTTTTATTGCATATACATTAATCCTGCAGGCCCCTGCCAAATATGAGATTAAATTGAAGTCCAAAACTCGATATTTTTTCTGTTTTTAAACTAGATTTTCCGTTTGGTACGTCATGTTTTTAGAAGCAGTCAAATCAAACGAATCTCAAGTCAGTATTTCAAGCCTGAATCGGTGGTAGCAGTCCGAAATTTTTGTATCCACAATTCGACGGACGAAATGACTTCAAAATCTTACCCATTAGAGGTAATTTTGTTTATATTATATATTTTCAGAATAAAGTTTATAGTTATTGTAGTTCTCAAATTACTGCTAAATTTCGGGGAAATGTGTAGGAATTTGAACAAAATTAGAAAGTATCAAACGAAATTCGCTGCATCAGCAGTCCGCTATCTATAGTACATGCGCACACAACATTCAGAAACGAAACAGTTGAGACATTTTGTTGAATCTAGGAAATATATTTAAAGATTTTTCATAAAGTTTCGCTTTCATTCGTTCGCTAAAATGGCCAACGTCGAAGAAAAGATGCAAAATTTAGATGTGTCGGATAAAAAAACCAAAGGAGGGAAAAAATCGAAGGCGAAAGAGGATTGTTGTGGCGTTGTGTTAGAAGTAGGTCAACCATTTAATATATTTTGTTTATTATATTTAAAAGTGTCGGTTGTTATATCTCATAAAATGTTATAGAACGGTCTTGTAGGGAAAATGTTTTGACTGTTTTAGGTTGTGCTTGTCAAGAAATAAATATATAAGGTTGTTTTTATAGTATATAAAACAGATAAATATGTATTTGTAGTTTTGTACGAACTATAAATTTGTATTTAGTATTCACTATTCACACGTGGACTTTGCATACCAAATACAAATTAAAATTGTCATTGTTTATCATATATTTGATATTTTGAGATGTGTTTACTAATATAAGTTTGGTCTTAAAGGCAACTGAATTGTTTGAACTAATTGTAGTTTAGTCTTAGTTTTAGTGTACATTTTTCATTGTTTATTTTGATTTTGTTGCATGTGCCTTGCATGTGAATACATGTACTATTGATGTTGCATCAGCCTTGTCTTTGACTTTGCCCTCTCTTGCCCGTGTTCATGTGAAACTTTTCAAGCTTTCCAAGAATATTTAACTGGTGTTAATCTGATCAGCCAATCATGTTTAACTAGCTTCACACCGATTGGTTGAACTAATTGAAACCTTTAAATGCTCTTGACGAACATTGACGTTTCTTGTGAGAATAGACAATGTTTGTATCTGTGACTAGTCATACATAGATGCGACTGGTCGTGTTAATTAATTCTTATTCTATTACGTGACATAATAGACACACATTAAGAATATCCTATTTCAAAAATCTCCTGTAATTGACAAACAAGAACTGTTGTGCAGGAATCATTTTCATATGCCAGAATGGTAATCCTAGGGCCAACCTAGATTTTGATAACTTAACGCATTAACTGGCAGTACCACTACCACTGACGAGTAAAATCGTCTGGCATAAGACAGAGTAAAATACTAAAGTAGGGTGCATCTGGGCGCATTGCCAGCTAATGGGTTAATATAAAAAACATCGGAACTGCACCCGAGATCTGGGTTCTGCGATACAAAATTTCCACATTGCTTCAACTTAGTATGTACTGTAGGGTGGCTTTAGTAAGATGTGAAAGTAATGGCTAAGTTGGATGTGGCTAAGTGGCAAAGCTAGACATGGAAATTGGTCCAAAGCTGGTCATGATATGGAAATTTTAATCATTCAAACTTTGAGAAATGTATTTTCTTTAGACTATCTAAGTGAATGTTCATTTGCACATCATGACCAGTTGTCATGGCTAGCACCACTGGACACTGTATTTAATTCCCATTAATGCAAAAGAGCTTCCCCTTGATGAGTAAAATAATCTGATATTAGGATGGTGGCAATGTGCTCCTCACTATTTTTTAACCTGTGTAATGTCAAATGTCATTTGACGTCATGGATATTCTTAACTGTAGTTTTGAATGTGTTTTAAAAAAACCACCTCACCCTATTAGCACATAAACAATTTTTAATTTTTTGTAGCTGGATCCACCGCCAGAGTTTCTGGCTGAGCGAATTCAGATGTTTGATCGGCTGAAAGCAGAATATGATGCTGAAGTTGCAGGTATGAGCCTGTAGCATAACACTTGGTATAACAATTAAGTGCCATCCAGTCACAATTCATTGTCTTTTCATTGTTGTTTTGAAAATCCTACTGTTGTCCATGACCCCATTGTTTTGACTTGTATTTAGCATATAAAGGGCCTATTTGTGCAAATATTGAAATATTCTGTTTATATTACAATAAACCTCCAACTATAAGTTCAGGCCTTATATTCATTTGTAAGCATTTTTGGATTGGCTTGTACACATACGCCTGTATTCTAAAAGGTCACTCACACTCAAAGAGTGGAGGTTCAATCTGAGCTTCCCTTGAGTGTCAGTGCTGTTTTTGAATAGCTGGAGGGTTAGTGCCGTACCTTACTATGTGAGTACTCACCCTCCAGCTATTCAAAAATAGCATTGACACTCAAGGGAAGCTCAGATTGAACCTCCACTCTTTGAGTGTGAGTGAGTGAGCTTTTAGAATACAGGCAATAGAGGCTTATTTTTTAATACAAGGGGCCTTATATATGGATGGAATTTTGTGTTGGTAATAATAACTATACAGTAAATGAAAACAATAACATTTCCTTGTAAAAATAATAAAACAATAAAAATAGCATTTTTCTTATTCAGTTATAACCATATGGGCTTATACATGGGTGGGCATTTGGAATGGCCTGAACATTAGTGAATATGGTGTGCTTTTACATGTGGGGAATGGGGCTTATGTTCAGGAGGGCTTATAGTTGGCGGTTTACTGTTTTTGAGTTTCAACATGAGCTTCATTTCTTGATCTCTCTAGCTAAAGGAGCTGAAAACAAGCCAATCAAGATCACATTGCGAGATGGTCAAGTTGTTGATGGTGTTGCATGGAAGACAACCCCTTATGAAGTAGCTGCATCGATAAAGTAAATTTCTGTTTAATGCCAGACAATTTCACTTTTCAAGAACATTTTTTAACCCATTAACTGGCAGTGCCCTACCACTGATGAGTAAAATCGTCTGGCGTTAGACAGAGTAAAATCGTCTGGCGTTAGACAGAGTAAAATACTAATTTAGTAGGGTGCATCTGGACGCATTGCAAGCTAATGGGTTAACAAGAGAGACCGGCAGATAGTTTTGTTAACCCATTAACTAGACAGAGTAAAATACTAAAGTAGGGCGCATTGCAAGCTAATGGGTTAACAAGAGACACTGGCAGATAGTTTTGTTAACCCATTAACTGGCAGTACCCTACCACTGATGAGTAAAATTGTCTGGCGCTAGACAGAGCCAAAATATTAAAGTAGGGCGCATCTGGACGCATTGCAAGCTAATGGGTTAATATACAATTTGTGCAATTGTTTCAAAATTGATTTATTGTTTGTTATTGAAAATATTTTGTTCGGTTATAAATCTTAATATTTTCATACTTTTTGTTTAGCCAGGGATTGGCAGACAATACTGTCATTGCTAAGGTACGTATCAATATTACTTACTTAAGGCATTGACATGAGCCAAATGCATCAAATTTTAGGATAAGACATTTGCCGTTCAGTTGTATGTCAAGCTCTGCAATGTTACACCAGAAATCTGTTGAGTATTTGGAGCATATTGTGCTACCAAAATGAAGAATTTGTCTAGCTTATATAACTGTTGCTCATAATAATATAAAATATAAGTTCAACTTTGTGACATTCTGGTTTTAATTTGGCATTCAAGTTTCCATTTGACATTCAACTTTTCATTTGGCATTTGAGTATTTGACTTTTCATTTGACATTCCAGTTTTCATATCCTGCCTAGCGTTGCTACTGGACCCCGTAGAGCTCTACAGCAAACTCTATGCATGTTTGTATCCTGAAACTTGACCAATCTAACTTGAGCTTTAAACCTGAGATTGACAATAATAGATTTTAATTAAACATTATTTATGTTATTTCTAGATGATTTGATGACAGAGAAGGTTTGTTTTATTATCTTGATTCTGATTCTATCACTACAACTACTATGTTATCATCACGTCCGTCACTATCATTATCAATATCATCATCATCATCATCATCATCACCATCATCGTCATCATCATCACATCTATCATCATCATCATCATCATCTAGATCATCAATGGAGGTGTTTGATTTAGATCGACCTCTTGAAGGTGATTGTAAACTGGAACTGTTGAGATTTGATGACAAAGAAGGTATGTTTTATTGGTATGATATCATCATCATCACTATTGTATCATAATCATCACTATCATCATCATCATCATCATCATCACCACCACCATCACCATCATTATCATCCTTGCCATCACCATCATCATCACCACCACCACCATAATTTACTTAACAATGGTTCATATTTTTCACCATCAGGTCAACAAGTATTCTGGCATTCAAGCGCTCACATCATGGGTGAGGCTATGGAACGCCATTATGGTGGACTGCTGTGTTATGGACCACCAATTGAAGAGGGATTCTATTACGACCAGTTCTTGGATGAAAGGTGAGGGCACCTCCATCGCATGTGAGGAGAGTGCTTCCGGTCTGTCTGAACACTGTCCATACTGTACAGCACAGGTTATTTCCAGGCACTTTGGGTTCCTCTGGTATTGATGGTCCTTACTGGACTTTGGGGGAGAGGGGGGGGGGGGGGCAGTTTAGAACTGATAGAGGTATCCAGTAAAAATAGAGTTAGTTTAGTTTAGGTTTTCTCGTAGTAATTAACACTGGACCAACAAGATGCCTGTGTCCAAATGGAAATATTCAATCCAAATATACAATTAATGGAAAAATACGATGATGGAAATATATTATTATGTAGAATTAGTTCAGTGACCAATTTTCTTTGTGTTGTTCTTTCATCAGACAAGTCTCCAGCAATGACTTTCCAAGTTTGGAAACGATCATGAAACGCATCGTCAAAGAGAAGCAAGAATTTGTTAGACTTGAAATGACGATAGAAGATCTCTGTGAGATGTTTAAGGTACAATCACACGTTGTCTATTTATAGGTGGATTTCTAGAAGCACCCCTGGTGGTGTAACTTAACGTTTTTGACCACTTGCGATCAGGGCAAGTACGACATGAAAAATTCAGGTTGCCCTGAATAAAATTCACTTGCAATTAGATCAAGCTTTGGTTCACATCATCACAAAATTGGAAGCAAATGATTGCAGTATTGTAACTTGTAAGCATGATATATTTTACTCATTTAATACTGTACTTGGGGATAATAACTTAGAGATGGCCAGCTTGTTCTGGCAAAGCTGAAACAGCAGGCAACTTGCCCGATCGGGCAACCAAGAAGAAACTTCTACTTGCCCGTAATGATTTTCACTTGCCCCAGGCAAGCGGGCAAGCGTTAAGTTACACTACTGCACCATATTGTGCAGTAGATAAGATTGCAGGCCACCTACTGTTATCAGATTAATGAAATACTGCAAACTGTGAATTCTCTTTGGCGACAACTAAATTAAGTTGAGGCAACTATAAGTTTCAGCAATTCATAAGATGACCACCATCTGCTGCTCTGTAAAGACCTATTCACACGGTTCGATTTGTCTGATCCAATTCTCCTCTTGACCTATGTGATTTGCTGGATTTGTTGAGAAGAGGAAAGCCATTGGCTCATACCTGACAAAAAGTGTAGTCGGTGCTGTGTTGTTTGAAATCACATACACCAGGAGGAGAATCGGGTCCAACAAATCAGATCGTGTGATACAACTGGCCCCAGATTCTATATACGATCTCTAAGTATCTTTTCTTTCTTTAGTACAATCCATTCAAGTTGCGAATCATCAAAGAGAAAATTAATACCCCTAAAACAACTGTATACAGGTAGAAGCCAGATGCCTTAGGACCAAAAATTTCCTTTTAATCAAATCCACAACTTTGACACATCTTCAACTATGTTCTTTGGTTTAGATGTGGGCCATTGATTGATCTATGTCGAGGGCCGCACGTGCGACACACTGGCAAGTGTAAATCAATTGCTCTTACAAAGGTATGCTTTATGTGTTTTAAAACATAAACCATAAAACAAAATAATTATGTATAATTTTGTGTGTAATTCCTCGTTTTCCTCGTTTCTGTTGCTTCAAAAATCAAAAATTAATTCTTTTGCAATAATATTCCAAATTACAAATTACGAATTACGAATATTTCGCCAAACACGCGTGCAATTTTTCATTAATACTTCTCGAACCGTGCTATTTCCTATACATATTTTTTCGTTTTCTATAGAATTCTGCCACATACTGGGAAGGAAATTGCGAGGCTGAATCACTGCAGAGAATATATGGCATATCATTTCCTCAAGATAAACAAGTAATTTATGCATTTTTATTTAATTTGCAGTTTGAAACGTGAAAATTGACCCTGGAAGTGCTTACGTCACATAATTTTCAACCTATATAAAACATTAGCTATACAAAATGCAATGTGGGGTACACCAGGAGTTAAAAAATGCTTGAGAAATGCCGTACGAGGTCGTACGCTCTATAACTAAGTTGGCTTACGGTTTATCGATGTTGACGTACGATTTTCTGAACTATAGTTTTACCCATGTTCTCTGTGTATATATTTCCTGTTTGTTAGAAATAGAAAATTTTCGCGGGCGTTTACCGAGTTTTCAAAACGTTGTTACTCGCGAGTTAACCGTTAAACAACGTGAAATTTTTGGTAAGACTAAAAAGCGCTGCAGATAGCGAGATGGAAAATTGATGACGCTAACTCGGACCAGAGAATGCTCGTTGTCTGAAGTAATTGTAGGCTAATACAAAGGAGCTGTAGTAAGTGTACGTTATCGTACGTTTCCTTAGATACTTGACGTACGCCAAGCATTTTTCGGCGTACAATCGTACGTCCGTACGCCTATTTTTTAACCACTGTAAATGTAGATCAAGTGGCGTGAAGTAAAGAACTTCTGAGATCAATGGCAGATTATTTTGTACATTTCTAGTTGAAAGAGTGGAAGAAATTCCAGGAAGAAGCGGCTAAACGAGACCACCGCAAAATTGGACAGGTACAGCCTCCTCTGTAGGCATCTCTATTGGTATTGGGTTACTTGTGTCAGGCTGAGAAAAAGAATTACAATGTTGTTCGTTGTGGTAGAGTGGCTAGTACTTGTGTCTTTCACCTCTGTGACTTCGGTTTCATTCCTGCAATTTGTCGTTGTTTGATTATAATTTCACCTCAGTCGCATGTGAGAAGAATGCTTCCAGTTTGACTCTACAAAACACTGCAGGTTTTTTATCCAGTCTAAATAGAGTTAGTTAAGTTTATGTTTCCTCTTACAGTAACGCTGTACGAAGAAGGTCTGCCCATTACTGGGCACTTTCTTGGTATATGAGTAAGTAACCCCCACAGTTGTTACTAGGGAACTTTAGATCTGACGACGGCTACGAGAACGACTACGTGATTTTTCCGTTAAATATCTGCTAATACAAACTTGTTATCATCCTCTCTTTGGCACAGCACATCTTTGTAACAACAGTTGAGCCAAAGCGAGTACAACTTTGAGTTTGTATTAGCAGATATTTAACGGAAAAATCTCGTAGTCGTAGTCGTTCTCGTAGCCGTCGTCAAATCTAAAGTTCCCTATTAATAAAAGGAGGTTACCGCCGCCTATTAGGCCTTTCACGGCCATCTTTGTTTATTTGCAAAATCTATATTCGTCTTTCATCTGGAAATTTTGGGCACAGATGCCTATACTTGAAATTCAGCCTGCTATTACAATAATTATTTAAAACACCACCCTAACCCTAACAAACCCTAATGCCTATTTCGGTTGCTCATATACCTAGAAAGAGCCCATTACTGTACCTCTAGGGAGAACAGTTTAGAGCTGATAGTACGATCTAAACTAATATATTTGATCATTTTTAGGAGCAAGAGTTGTTTTTCTTCCACGAATTAAGTCCTGGTAGTTGTTTCTTCCTGCCTAATGGTGCTCATATCTATAATACTTTGATCAATTTCATCAAGGTACCTTTTATGCATTGTCGATGCTCTAGTTCTATTGATATTTTTGAGAAATATTTATATGTACGGTCATTTATAAACACCGTGTGCTTCCACTGTTCCATTCCACAGGAGGAATATTGGAAGCGAGGTTTTCAAGAAGTTGTAACACCAAATATCTACAGCACCAAACTATGGGTGACGTCAGGTCATTGGCAACATTACGCTGAAAATTTGTTCAAGTTCGAAGTGGAGAAAGAGGCTTATGCTCTCAAACCAATGAACTGCCCAGGACATTGGTAGGTTGCTTTGCATCATCCTGTGTAGTCTGCGTAACACCACAGTCAACCATAGATATTAGAGAGTTTGTCAACCGAGAACGGCAACGACAACGGCAACGTGCTCGTGAACAATAGCATTGATCCTCAAAGGCGAATGTAAATTACATGGTCTTCAGCGTTGTAAAATGCCGTAGTTGTTGAAACTGCTACGTTAGTTGCATCATTTTCACGGTGCATGACCACGGCAACAGTTAATTCGTTCGATGTTATATGGGGTATTCGATGTGAATTCGCCGACTACTTGCTATTTAAGGACTGTTTAAGAAAAAGAGGAATATTTAGAGAGGCAAATTAAGTGTGGTAACGTATACTTTGGCTCAAATAAAACAACATAAGTAATTATATTTTTGCCGTTGCCGTTGTCGTTGCCGTTCTCGGTTGACAAACTCTCTATTAAGCGCAAAGGGGGGGGGGGGGGGGGGCAATGGGCAACCATGGGTATCAAATGCAATGGGGGGATCCCATGTGGCAACCATAGGTATCAAGTGCAAAGGGGCCCCCTTTCCAACCACAGGTATCAAGTGCAAAGGGGCCCCCATTTCCAACCACAGGTATCAAGTGCAAAGGGGGTCCCCTTACAAACCACAGGTATCAAGTGCAAAGGTGGTCCCCTTTTCAACCACAGATATCAAGTGCAAAGGGGCCCCCCTTTGCAACCATAGGTATCAAGTGCTAACCGAACTATGTGTCATGTGAACAAATGGAACCGGACGAACTTGCGTCCGTTCGGTCCCGTATTGAACGTAACATGTTTTCTTTCAGTCTTATGTTTGATCACCGACCGCGCTCTTGGCGTGAGCTGCCACTGCGCATGGCTGATTTTGGTGTGCTTCATCGTAATGAGCTGTCTGGTACACTGAGTGGTCTGACCAGAGTAAGACGTTTCCAACAAGATGACGCACATATATTCTGTACCATGGAACAGGTGATGAAATTGATTAGTGCTTGAGCATTTGTAGGATCAATCACCTGAAAATATATAACAATAACTGCGACGTGTTTTGAGAAAAGGCACTTTGTATGGAAGTTAGTACCCGGCTAATAGCTTCCATACGAAGGGCCTTCGCTCATAACGTCGAATATTTTATAACCTAAGAAATTCTGAGCTAACTTTTAAAATGCCATACGCTAGAACAAAGATACTGAAGTTCTCATTCATTCCCAGAGTCGCCCGGCTCTGGAACAGTTTACCACTAGCTATTAGGAAAATTAGGCGATTTCTTTCAAGAAGACTATAAAGTCTAAATTCGACTAAGGTGCGTCGTATCAAAAATGAGTAAGTCATCTGATGAATTAAATTCATCCCGAAGATTTATCAGAAATCATGGTCAGACGGATACAACGTCTGTAGCGCTGCTCCGTCTCGTATCGTCATCGAATTAAATACGTCGGAATTATGTTAATGTGAGTTTCTGATTGTGGTTCGTATTAATTTGAAATCCATGGTGGCTTCTTATGAATTCAATTCGTTTAAATTAAATTCGTCTTTTGAAATGAAACCATGTTAAACTCTGTTAGTAGATGGAATAGTCGAACGGAATAAATTTCCGTTGGAGCATTCCATCTACTAACACCTTCTACTATTTTAAAATCCAATCGAACGAGATGCCGAGAAAAATCTTGAAATTTACCCATGTTAAACTCGACCAATCGACGAATTTAATGGCGAATTAAATTCGTCTGAATTAAATTTGACGTATGAAACGGGCCTTACACGAGGCAATCTTTGCTGCAACTTGCAACGCAATTTCTGACACAGAGTGATGTTATGTAAAACCTATTCACAGTAAAATTGAGAACTTGCTCCGCATTTTACTCTGTCGACGTTTGTCTCATGGAACATACCATAAAGGCATGAAATAAATGAATGAGAATGAAAAATATCAGAAAAGTGAAAAGCATCGCTCAAATAACATCGCTCTATGTCCGAAATTGCGTTACAAGTTGCGAGTTTAAGTATTTGACTTTATGTATTTTTTTGTGTAGATCCCAGGAGAAATTGATGGATGTCTTGACTTTCTTCGTGCTGTCTATGACGCGTTTGGCTTTACTTTCAAAGTGGAACTTTCCACACGACCTGAGAAATACATGGGAGAGTTGTCGAAGTGGAACGAAGCTGAAGAAGTAAGTTATATAAATATTATGTTTGACCTTTTGGCCTGTTCACACGAGCCGATTTGTCGGATGATGGTGAGCTCAGCCAAGAGCTCTCGTGATGGTGAGCTCAGCCAAGAGCTCTCGTGGTGGTGAGCTCAGCCAAGAGCTCTCGTGGTGGTGAGCTCAGCCAAGAGCTCTCGTGATGGTGAGCTCAGCCAAGAGCTCTCGTGATGGTGAGCTCAGCCAAGAGCTCTCGTGATGGTGAGCTCAGCCAAGAGCTCTCGTGATGGTGAGTTCAGCCAAGACCTCTCGTGATGGTGAGCTCAGCCAAGACCTCTCGTGATGGTGAGCTCAGCCAAGAGCTCTCGTGATGGTGAGCTCAGCAAAGAGCTTTCGTGATGGTGAGCTCAGCAAAGAGCTTTCGTGATGGTGAGCTCAGTCAAGAGCTCTCGTGATGGTGAGCTCAGCAAAGAGCTTTCGTGATGGTGAGCTCAGTCAAGAGCTCTCGTGATGGTGAGCTCAGCCAAGAGCTCTCGTGGTGATGAGCTCAGCCTAAAGCTCTCGTGGTGGTGAGCTCAGCCAAGAGCTCTCGTGATGCAGAGCTCAGCAAAGAGCTCTCGCGTGCTTATGCAGTTCATGTTTGAAAGGCTAAAATACATTTTATAGAAAGGAACAAGAAATAGAAGAAAGATGATATCAATATGGTGTTATAACATATGTTTTATATCCTTAATCTATTGAACCGCAATATACACAACCTTGTTTATCTCAAGTGTTTATAACAAGCTCTGAACCGGATTTAAACTTTTCTTATAACGATTCTATTCTATTTTTACATGTTTTACTTCTTGTTCTTTCTAGAAACTTACTGAAGCTTTGAATAAATTTGGTCAGAAATGGGAAACCAACGTTGGTGATGGAGCTTTCTATGGCCCTAAGGTATACTATTATAGAGATAAATATTTCGGTATATATCCTGGTGAAGGACACGCACATGTTTTGTCTCCTTTTTTGTGTGCATGATTCTGTGGCAAGATGTTGTCAATGCTTCTCGTAATATATCATACATGAGAAGGAGTTTATTATAGTGATTTGAAACACCGAAAAGTGTGTTCAAAAACAAGGCGCTAGCCGAGTTTTTTAACATACTTTGAGGTGTTTTTAAATCACTATAATAAACGACTTCGAGTGTATGATATAGCTTCTCAAACAAACCAGTATTTAAAGAGAAATTCAACGCGAAAGTTGAGTTAATTTATGGGTGTTTATTACCGTGGTATCTAGACAACGATACGGTGGTGATTTCCTTTGTGTTTTGCTCATGAATTATTAATGAGTTTGAGAATGATATTTACTCGTGTCTGGCTTTCCACCATCACACCTATCAGAAACATCGAATGGAATTATACCAGAGACGAACCGGCTATCAAGACGAATCATCTGCCAGACAAGTTTATACAGTTGTTTGGTAGAACTTGTCCAAAACTTCATAGCAGAGGTGGAAAAAGTTTTTTTCTTTCTGGGAACTTGCGTTTCAGACTCAAAATTAATAATTAATGAGGTTCAATGATCATTGATTGATTTTGACATTGAACTGATTGGAGTGTTTTTTCTTGATATTCAGTGGTGTTCAATTTGATATAGTGAATACAAAATGCATTACAATTACTAGTCTAGACTAGAGCATACTCTAGTTTTGTTATTACTCATCAGTTAATTATTAACTTTATAAATTTCTGTTAAAAATTTTCTGCAAGAGTTCAAATCCAAAAATATTTCTGGGAATTAGGTTCCCAGGATCCGATACTTTTCCTCCTCTGCTTCATAGTACCCATTTTTGTCAAATTCTGTTTATAGATTGACATTCAAATTCTGGATGCGTTACGACGTTCTCATCAGTGTGCCACGATTCAACTCGACTTTCAGTTGCCTGAACGATTTAACCTCACTTATGCAAGGTATGTCTGTATATTGGTCGGATTTCACGTACGACGCCGAAGACCAGAACTTAATTTATCAAATTTAGGGCTCCATCTCTTATTGATCCAGTGTTACTACAGGAGGAAACCTAAACTAAACTAACTTTATTTATACTGGATAGCTCTATCAGTTCTAAACTGTTCTCCCTAGAGGTCAGTAAGGATCATCTCTTATTGATCCAGTGTTACTACAGGAGGAAACCTAAACTAAACTAACTTTATTTATACTGGATAGCTCTATCAGTTCTAAACTGTTCTCCCTAGAGGTTCAGTAAGGGTAATCTCTTATTGATCCAGTGTTACTACAGGAGGAAACCTAAACTAAACTAACTTTATTTATACTGGATTGATCTATCAGTTTCTAAACTGTTCTCCCTAGAGGTTCAGTAAGGGTAATCTCTTATTGATCCAGTGTTACTACAGGAGGAAACCTAAACTAAACTAACTTTATTTATACTGGATAGCCCTATCAGTTCTAAACTGTTCTCCCTAGAGGTTCAGTAAGGGTAATCTCTTATTGATCCAGTGTTACTACAGGAGGAAACCTAAACTAAACTAACTTTATTTATACTGGATAGCTTTATCAGTTCTAAACTGTTCTCCCTAGAGGTCCAGTAAGGGACATCTCTTATTGATCCAGTGTTACTACAGAAGGAAACCTAAACTTAACTAACTTTATTTATACTGGATAGCTCTGTCAGTTCTAAACTGTTCTTCCTAGAGGTCCAGTAAGGGACATCTCTTATTGATCCAGTGTTACTACAGGAGGAAACCTAAACTAAACTAACTCTATTTATGCTGGATAGCTCTATCAGTTCTAAACTGTTCTTCCTAGAGGTCCAGTAAGGGTCATCCCTTATTGATTCAGTGTTACTACAGGAGGAAACCTAAACTAAACTAACTCTATTTATGCTGGATAGCTCTATCAGTTCTAAACTGTTCTTCTTAGAGGTCTAGTAAAGGCTCATCCCCAAATTGTCCAGTGTTACCACAGGAGGAAAGATAAGTGGTGGAACCACTGTTCCACCAACACGCATCGTTTGATCGTAATATAGAAGTTTAGTTGGCTTCTTTCCTGTAAGTTTTTACCGCCGTATGTTCTTTCCTGGTATGTGATTGTATGTTTTCTTTAGTGGTGAAGGGGACGAGAAACAACGACCAGTTATAATCCATCGTGCCATCCTGGGTTCAGTTGAGAGGATGATCGCCATTTTGACCGAAAGCTTTGGCGGGAAATGGTAAACAGTTAAGATAGATGTAATCAGTTGAAGCATGTTATGCAATGAGCTGTCCACATTTTCGGATAGCTCGCATACCCCTAGTTAGAATTGTTCTACTAATATAAACATAGATTCGACGGTTGACTGCTGTGTAAAAGTAAAACTACCTGAAAAATACAATAAGAACTTCGACGTTTCGAGCGAAGGCCCTTCGTCTGGAAGTTAGTACAGGAACTTACTGTGCCTACCCACACTGGCACCGCACGTTCGTAATATAGACATAGAATTCCAAAAAGCAATCAAGCATTTTGACATGTTTGTTTGATAACAAGTATTTGTGTTGAAAACTGATTCTGGTTTTCTGTGATCTTGATTTTAGGCCGCTGTGGTTGTCGCCACGTCAAGCAATTGTTGTCCCTGTCAGTAATAAATATGATGACTATGCGGAACAGGTAATTAATATTATGAGTAAGTATATTCATAGTGTTGGAAGAATGTTCTACAAGTTTAACATTGTTTCCAGGTTCAAAAGAGACTTCACGATGCTGGATATCGCGTCGATACAGATCTTGATCATGGCTGTACGTTAAACAAGAAAGTTCGCAATGCTCAACTGGCACAGTATAACTTCATTCTTGGTGAGTTTTTAGCATTGGAGATAACATCGGCTGATCGAGTCCGGCCCTTCCCCATTTGTGTCAGCCTTTTGTAAGCGTCCCCCTTAATTTTAATAGACTATTTGCCGGCTATTCTCTGGCTATTCTCTGGCTATTCTTTGGCTATTCTCTGGCTATTCTCTGGCTATTCTTTGGCTATTCTCTGGCTATTCTCTGGCTATTCTCTGACTATTCTCTGACTATTCTCTGGCTATTCTCTGGCTATTCTCTGACTATTCGCGGACAATCGGGGGATGTACTCCCCAAGCCAAAAGTGCCCTTTTCTCCAGCTAAAGCTATTGAAGAAGTGCTTTTTCTAATAGAAGAGGTTGGATGGATAAAGATATTAATGTCTTCAGAAAAGAAAGCCAACATCAGTTTTGTGAAGGTCAATAGAAACAGAATAAATGCAAGTATATGACTATAGTCATGCATACAGGTTGCACTGAAAATTAAATTAAAGAATTAAGATAAACAAGGCCATGTGAATATGGAAGTATTACTTTGTGATAGCTTGTGGACTGAGGATTTAGAAGTTCATTTTAAAGGTTGAGTTATTCAATTGACCTTATAGAGTCAATGTCCAATATTCCTTACAAGCCCTGGTAGACAATTTTTAGCACCCCAGTTTATCTTAAGTTTTAAGGGTGAGATATCATCCTAATCTGATGTTATTCTCAATGGTGCGTTTTAAACGGTTAGAACTCTGAACTCGTTTGCTTCAAATTTATAAATCGTTAATTATATCTGTAAAAATGGCAGTGAATGAAGTGGATGCCAGTAGGTTCCCCTAAGACGAAGTACTGCTCCATCTTGAAGTTGCCTCCTTCGTTTATGTATACAAGGTTGATTACTGTACTCATTGTGCAAATTGTTAATAAAATATATCTTATCGTCTGTCTCTTCTAGTGGTTGGCGAGAAGGAAATGACGTCAGAGACGGTGAACGTTCGTACACGTGACAACAAGGTACACGGCGAGAAGTCGGTGACGGCCGTTATCGACCGTTTCCGAGAACTCGTTGAAACCCGAAGTGGCACAAGTGAGGACGATTTTTAAACAATAATGTGTGCGATTACCGTGCGAAAGACGCTTTCTGGACGGACTGTTCGCGCAAGTAGTTGCTGCAGTTTTGTTATATTATGAATTGTGAAAATATCGTTTCATGTCTGTTAAACAGTAAACATGAAGCTATTATTTTGATTGCAGGCGACTCTAGCTAGGTATAATACAGTAAATTATCAATAAAAATTTGACAATTGTATTTCCCAAGTAGTTGTATTAACAGTTTCACGGATTTTAGCTTGAAATTTCAGGTCTAATCGCAATCCTAACCCTAATCGTTTTCTAACCCTAACCCTTGTTTAACCCTAACCCTTGTTTAACCCTAACCCTTGTCTAACCCTAACCCTTGTTTAACCCTAACCCTTGTTTAACCCTAACCCTTGTTTAACCCTAACCCTTGTTTAACCCTAATCCTTGTTTAACCCTAACCCTTGTTTAACCCTAACCCTTGTTTAACCCTAACCCTTGTTTAACCCTAACCCTTGTTTAACCCTAATCCATAACATTCACATTGTTACTGCATTTACTTATATTACATTTTTATATGAATACCTTTTAAGATACTATTTACATTGAAGAAGATCCATACTTACGGTTCGAAAGATTTATATGTTTTATACAGTATTTATCGCCAACAGACAATTATTGGCTAAAAGGGGTTCACTTATACCGGTTATGCGAGAGTTTAATAAAATGTAATAATATCAATTCATTGATTTTCAAAAGGTTTGTAGGACATTGCAATTTTAGATCTCTGCTTGATATCTTATTGTCTCTAAGTGATCATGTCGCTTTGAAGGTAACAATAGTACAAGTTATTATTAACAATTGTATATTGAACGTTTTGATAACTTAATAGGTTGCTGTATGAAGCCATGTTGCCATTAATAACACGAGGGAGAACAGTTTAGAACTGATTAGAGCTATCCAGTATTAATAAAGGTAGTTTAGTTCAGGTTTCCTCCTGTAGTAACACTGGATCAATGAGAGATGACCCTTATTGGACCTCTAGGGAGAACAGTTTAGAACTGATAGAGCTATCCAGTATAAATAAAGTTAGTTTAGTTTAGGTTTCCTCCTGTAGTGACACTGGATCAGTAAGAGATGATCCTTACTGGACCTCTAGGAAGAACAGTTGAGAACTGATAGAGCTATCCAGTATAAATAAAGTTAGTTCTGTTTAGGTTTTCAATGAGGGATGACCCTTACTGGACCTCTAGGGAGAACAGTTCAGAACTGATAGAGCTATCCAGTATAAATAAAGTTAGTTTAGTTTAGGTTTCCTCCTGTAGTAACACTGGAACAATAAGGGATGATTCTTACTGGACCTCTAGGGAGAACAGTTTAGAACTGATAGAGCTATCCAGTATAAATAAAGTTAGTTTAGTTTAGGTTTCCTCCTCTAGTAACACTGGATCAATAGTTAGTTTAGTTTAGGTTTCCTCCTCTAGTAACACTGGAGCAATAAGAGATAACCCTAAGTCTGGACCTATAGGAAGAGCAATTTAGAACTTGTAAAACTTTCCAGTATAAATAAAGTAAGTTTAAAGTCTAGCTTTAAACAGGTACTTTTGTACCTTTTTTAGGTCACTGCTTGAAGGCGCATTGTCATGGTCTACATGTCTTCAGGCTATCCTGCAAGGAGGGATATTAAATACCTGCATAAAGGCAGCATGAGGCGAGTACCAGCCGGATGTTCACCTAAAAATACCAGCAATTAGCAATACTTTGAGTTAATGACTTTTGAACTCTTTGTTTATACGAGAGAAGGCCGTTTATGTGTGTAAATATTGCTTGAAATTCTTAACTTTTTGAAACTTGAGTTTTCGTATAGTCTATTGCAGGTGACTTCAAAATGCATGACTTGAAACGAACCGCTATATACTCAGTCTACGATTGTGAAATAATGAAATATTTTCTGACCTTAGTTATGGGTCATTTTGTGCAATGGGTCTATCTCGACATTTATATAAGCATAAATTTCACACCGACGCATTTCAATTTGCCATATTTACCTTGAAATTGAACGCTAATATAAGTGTGTTTGATATAAATGAGGTTTTACTAGGGCATAATATGTGAATTTTAAATTCTCTTAGAGAAAAATGATTCATCTCTTTGGCCTTGTAACAGTTAAATTGACCCACAAAAACGTATAAGACATGCAGTCTTTCAAAATTTGTCGCTGAAATTATTCCTATATAATATGGTGTTCAAAGCAATCAATATATCTTTATTGAATCTTTTAATCATTGAAGCATTAAAATGCTTGAATTACAGTCTTACTTTTTGCTATAACATTAAAAATTATTTACATTAAAAATTATTTACATTAAAAATTATTTACATTAAACGTTATTAGCATAACATTCTAGGAAACGATAAAGTGAATTTTCATTCACTTTCATTTCAAAGTAAAACGCTGTCCATGCAACAGTGAGAACTACTTATACACAAATGTATATAAAAGTTAACATTCTAGAACAATATAAAAATAATTTCAGTAAATTTAGATCGTAGAACCATGCGGTGAGCTAATTTAGACAATGTGCCACTTTTTGTCTTAGACCACATGACGCCTTCTATATTGTCTTCAACTTTAAGAGGTTACTTGTGGTGCAATTATGTGCCAGACAAACACATAGACGTGACCTTTACTTTTCAAATAAATCTTATTATTTAAAATGACAAAAACTAGTTATGAGATACTATATATCTGTGATTTCATAGGCTTGTTTTAAGCTATTGACCTCGTTAAGACACCGAGATATGAATTGGTCAATTTTGACATTTAAGTGACAGGATATTATGCCCCGGTCAAACGAGGATGAGAGTGAGTGAGAGTTGATGAGAGTGAATGAGAGTTGATGAGAGTTGATGAGAGTGAGTGAGAGTTGATGAGAGTGAGTGAGAGTTGATGAGAGTTGATGAGAGTTGATGAGAGTGCATGAGAGTTGATGAGAGTGAGTGAGAGTTGATGAGAGTGAGTGAGTGTTGACGAGAGTGAGTGAGTGAGAGTTGATGAGAGTGAGTGAGTGTTGACGAGAGTGAGTGAGAGTTGATGAGAGTGAGGAAGAGTTGATGAGAGTTGATGAGAGTGAGGGAGAGTTGACGAGAGTTGATGAGAGTGAGGGAGAGTTGACGAGAGGGAGAGTTGATGAGAGTGAGTGAGTGTTGACGAGAGTGAGTGAGAGTTGATGAGAGTGAGTGAGAGTTGATGAGAGTGAGGGAGAGTTGATGAGAGTGAGTGAGTGTTGACGAGAGTGAGTGAGAGTTGATGAGAGTGAGTGAGAGTTGATGAGAGTGAGTGAGTGTTGACGAGAGTGAGAGTTGATGAGAGTGAGTGAGAGTTGATGAGAGTGAGTGAGTGTTGATGAGAGTGAGAGTTGATGAGAGTGTGTGAGAGTTGATGAGAGTGTGTGAGAGTTGATGAGAGTGTGTGAGAGTTGATGAGAGTGTGTGAGAGTTGATGAGAGTGTGTGAGAGTTGATGAGAGTGTGTGAGAGTTGATGAGAGTGAGTGAGAGTTGATGAGAGTGAGAGTTGATGAGAGTGAGTGAGAGTTGATGAGAGTTGATGAAACTCTCGTGCATGCAAAGGAATAAAATATATAGTGAAGGTATTATATGTATTCGAACAAATGTCGTTTAATCTTTAAACTTCTGTAGGCTAAAGACAATCTACATTGAGATTGTTTTGTCTACCAATCCCCGGACCAATAAATTGCATTGCATGCATATTGACTTTATATTCTATAAAAGTATAGATAGGCTATAAAGCCCATGCAATGGCTGCCAATTGAAAATTCTTATATGAACTTAGACATTGTCCCAATTACTTACCTCGTTATCGTGTTAACATTTCAAATTATTTGAACTTTAGAATGAGGATATAGGTGGGAAAATTTATATGCATGGACATTGATGATTATTATATATAATGAAATTTTTTATCATAAAAGTTGTAGACATATATTTCTATTTTATTATAGGAAATGGAGTTAAACCCTTTCCAACGCTCGACGATCTTACTTCCCAATGGATAAATTCTCAATATGAAATGGTAAAATACAAAGTTAAAGCTAAGAACTAATTATAGTTTAAATCTCCTCCCCAATATAGGCACCTGTACTTAAGCTTGCAGCAGTCTTGAAATACATGTCTTTTTGTGGCAGATTTCACTTGCTTAAACTTCAAAATGTTGGTTATCAGCGTGGGTAGTGGTCTTGAAATACATGTTCTTTCTGGTAAATTCTCACTAGCCTAAACATCAAAAGGTTATTTCTCATGCGCAGTGTAGAAGTGAATTTGAAATACGTGTCCTTTGTAGACTTCTATTTCATTCAAGCACAGCAACCCCTTGTAGACAAAGGACCCCGGCTAAAAACGTTTCATCGATCTATTCTTTGCTTTATTCCTATGCTGTCCTTGTAGTTTCGCTATAGGCTATCTTATGTCTTATAATGGTCTTCTGCAAAATATACTATAGCCTAACATAAAAATTGGAGTGCGAAACTTCCAAGTTAAAGATATTAATAGCAAATATCAAATATCAAAGCAGGCCTTCTCAGCATGGGCAGAAGTCTTACAGGGAAACGGTTATTAAAAGAAACTGGTCATTCATGCTTCTGATTGTCTTCGTGCTGAGAACAAACTGTTTGAAATTTAAGCTAGAGAGAGAATTTAGCACAAAATACATGTGTTTCAAGACATTTATAGTCAATACTTTTCCTGAAAAGTAACATGCATCATGAATAACATCAGTCACGCCTTACACACGAACTAAAAACAAGTCATGTATACAATTTACATGTCTGGTACAACAATAATGGGGCCTAAACCACGAACAATGAAGACCTAAATACACACGCAACCTGTACATGAAAACAATCAGGCATTTCATGGGTAAACAAGCACACATTGCGATATTGTGTTGAATGGACCAATGTCCATGCTAAAATATTTGTACAAAAAGGTCAAGCCTGTACCTTTTAAGTTCTTTTGTGTAGTTTAGACTACAGTACATGTTATGTTTATGTGAAATATTTGAAGTCAAAACATCAGACAGTCCTAAACGTGCCAAAATGTTACCAACAGGTGTGATTCGATCTCAAGGAAATTATGTACAAAAAGGTTAGGCATTTACAACCTATCTTCTTTTGTAGCTTAATAGAGGGGCTTAATATGGGTCATTGGATGTCATTTATCAGCTAAAATTAGAGGAATTGTCCGTTGTTATTAAGATATTTTGGCAGATGTCAGTTCCAAATTGCTGTTTCATCGTTTGGCAGCTATCAGTTAAGATATTTGTCAGTTGTCTGTTAAAAAATTGAGAAATTGTCAGTTTGTTACTAAGATATTTTGTAAGATGTCAGTTCCAAATTGCTGTTTCATCGTTTATCAGCTATCAGTTAAGATATTTTGTAAGATGTCAGTTCCAAATTGCTGTTTCATCGTTTGTAGCTATCAGTTAAGATATTTTCTCAGATGTGAGTTCCAAATTGCTGTTCCATTGCTGTATCAGTTAAGATATTTTGTCACGTAGAATTCGAGGAATTTTCAACTGTTAGTATAAGATCTTTTGGAAGATGTTGGTTCCAAATCGCTGTTTCATCGTTTGTCAGCTATCAGTCAGGATATTCTCTTTGCTGTCAGTCAAAAATACTGGCAAATGTTGCCAGTCAGTGAGCTTCATTCTGATCGCCTCAATACTAAACATCTTATGTTAAAATATTACCCAACAGGCGTGAATTCTTCGCAAGTACCTTGCCAAGGGAAAATCTCTGGCAGAAGTGACATTCCTGGTCCGTGTCATGTTTGTGGGGATCGTGCGTCTGGCCGCCATTACGGAGTGGCAAGTTGCGAAGGCTGTAAGAGTTTTTTCAAACGAAGTATACGTTGTGATGTGCAGTATTCGTGTCGGTTTAACGGTCAAGCGTGTCCTATTAACGTGAAAACACGAAGTCGTTGTCAGTATTGTCGTTTACAGAAATGCCTTCGTGTCGGGATGAGAAAAGAAGGTTAGTTCAAAATGCATAAACTATGCCTGTATACACACAATAGACATCTCAATATATACTAAACTAAACTAACTTTATTTATACTGGATGGCTCTATCAGTTCCAAAGTGTTCTCCCTAGAGGTCCAGTAAGGGTAATCTCTTATTGCTCTAGTGTTACTACAGGAGAAAACCTAAACTAAACTAACTTTATTTATACTGGATAGCTCTATCAGTTCTAAACTGTTCTCCCTAGAGGTCCAGTAAGAGCCATCTCTTATTGATCCAGTGTTACTACAGGAGGAAACCTAAACTAACTTTATTTATACTGGATAGCTCTATCAGTTCTAAACTGTTCTCCCTAGAGGTCCAGTAAGCGTCATCTCTTATTGATCCAGTGTTACTACAGGAGGAAACCTAAACTAAACTAACTTTATTTATACTAGATAGCTCTATCAGTTCTAAACTGTTCTTCGTAGAGGTCCAGTAAGGACCTTCCCTGATTGGCTCTGCGTTTTATATATACTGTCTAATACTATGAGAGGTCCAGTGAGAGTCGTGCCTTGTTGATCTAGTGTTACTACAGGAGGAAAACTGAGTACCCGAAGAAAACCAATGCCAGTCCTTCTCTCCTGTGCGACTGAAGACAAATGATAACAATGTGAACCACGAACTATTGTCTGAAGCAAATTCAGAAAGCGTCTATATGCCTGACATAATTATTTCTACATTTTCTAGCAATAAAGCAACCAGAGACCACAACTACCCCTCCCCCTCTTCTTCTCACCTGCCCAACAGCCACACCTTACCCTTACAAAACCCCCACCAACCAACCTCCCTCCCCCCACCTCGCGTCGCTTGTTCGAGCAAACTGGCTAGCACGATGCCGTGAACCTATCAAATATCTCACCCTTGTCAACTTTCCGATGAAACACGAACGAATCACTACGAAAATTCTACGCTACATAGTGGAGTGGGCGAAATCTCTACCGTTTTTCATGAATTTGTGTCAAAATGATAAACAATCGATGTTAGAAACATGTTGGCTGGAGCTTTTCCTGCTTGTCGTTGCCCAGTATCAGTTGTTGCCTGATCTAGCCAAGTTGTTAATGTTGTTAAAGGGGCGCAATGTTGATAAGACAGTGCGTCAAATTGAAGCTGAGGTTAACCGGTGTAGAGCGTTGAATTGTGATGAAATTGAAATTGAATGCTTGAAAGCTATTGTGCTTTATAATGCAGGTATATCTTAACAATCTTTTACACTAACAGGACCGGATGTCAGACATTTTGATTAAAGCATACTTTGATTAAATGTATTTCAATTAATACCAGTATTTCACGACATTTCAGACTGTCCAAACTTAACAGATGAATCGACAACGCGACGTTTGCAAGAAGAGATCCTTGTATCCATGGATGACTACACACGTTCCCGATATCCCAATATGTCCATAGCTCACCTTGGTCGTATGTTATTGTACCTACCGCGGTTACGTTATGTGAAATTCCTAGTACCTCGCGATTTCATTTTTCCCGAAGTGACAAAAAATCCCGATTTTATTTCGAGTTTTATAAAAGATGTCTTATATTTGCCGTCTACTTTTAGAACTGACCCGAAAATTGTTAAATATAATGTTTTTCCTTGTTAAATCACAAATTAAAACGAGGTATGACCTGGAAACTCGACTGAAGCAGGTTGTCAGGGATGAACCAGGCGTAAATTGTAATAATCTTATGGTAATGATCAATGACCAGCAATAACGCACATAAAAGAGCCATCTAAAATGACAATGTCACATATTGATAGCAGTAGCTTTACTGAAATGTTTATCCTCTGTAAAGATTCTTAAATAATAATAAATAATAATAATATAACTAACGTTTCGTCTTTATCTCACGGAGTAAATTAAATAAGATATAACTAGATTATGTTCCAGACAGTTCCAGGTCATAGTTTGATTGACCTTTGTTGAAGTCATTGATTTCTCATTGAAAAGAATGTGAAAATACAATGTGTTCCAAGTCTCCCAGGATTTGTTTTCACGTTGGCAATAGGCTATGGTGTTGAGGCAGCACTTTACTTGCGATAGTAACTTCTAGTTTTAGTATATTTTATTTTTGCATTATGTTTTCGCATTATTTTGTTCCATAAAATCATGTACTTTTCAACCGCACCCTTCTTTGTTTTATTGTTCCTTATCTTCTCACTCTTTTAACAATACCAAAACATCAACTCCCAACCCTAAAGTCCCTCCTGATGAAGATCACACGATCGAAACGCGTCGAGGGCCAAAGAGTTAAAACACAATACCACACAAGTGACACGACCATCTCCCTTTTCTAATCTACCCACTATCAGCTAACATATCTCACAAGCATGATCGACTCAAGACTCTGTGAGATGTATATAGCTCAATGCCATCACAGCATCTTCCATTCTCTCTCTCTCTCTCTCTAGTACATATATTTTGTTTTATTTTTATATATATAAAAATATTTTCCAATCAGTTATATATTGCATATTTCACTCCTATATGTTTTCTGTTTTTAATACATATGCCTAGTCTATAAACTTTACTTATACTTCACGGCACGGTCTATTTCACAGACCCTGTGAACAATAAAAACCTAATGAATCACCATCTGTATCATATACGTACAGAAATAATACATCCAATGTAGGTTGAACTAGACCTATATTTTTTTTTTTTTTATTTTTTATTTTATTCAACTTCGCCTCAATGGCAGGGAGTCCACAAGGCCAGCCGACCTATATATTACTAGTGAATATGATCTAGTTTATGTATTTCACAACATGGTCAATATTTTGGACCCTGTGAATAAAGTATATATTAAACCAGACAAACCACACCTACAAGATATAAGACCTGCTATTTTAAGGCTGTACGATATACAGTGCAGACAATTTATATATACATATACATTTGTAAATAAAAAAGGTACTTTTATAAATATCTTGCCATAAAATCAAATATTGCAAGTATTGTATCAAATATAACAATATAATGCCACGAAAATGTTGCACATTATTATGACAGTTACAATTCAAAACAATACTCACTCAATAACTTTATAACATGGAGCGAGAATATTAAACGTAGCGCATTTAAAATGCCCTGTTTCTTTTGTAGCCATAGTCCTGAAACCCTGACGTGTCAGTAGCTTCGCAAAATGTCTTGGCATTCACGACCAATGCTTTAAAATAGAGCGAACAACATTCATTTCCAAAAATATTAATCGGCCATATTTAATTTATTTATGTACGAAGGCCGGAAGTGCCTGAATAATTAACTACCTGCGAACGGGTGGAATATTTAGCATATGCGAAAATGCGCGGGAAAATTTTAAAGTCATTTTACAAAATGGCGTCGAGCAAGAAAGACCGCGTGGACAGCGTGGTCGAAAAACAATGATATTTTATAATTTTTAGTTGGACGTGTTTACATGGACGTGTTTGTTGCTATTGCTCAGGCTAAATTGGATCTTAAAGGCTCAAATGAGGTAAGGTTTACTTAACATTTAGTTTATTTTGTCGTACAAATTCGAAACCAAAATAAATTGGCGAATATTTATTTCGGATTTTCGGGTTTGTACTTTGTACATGTACAATATAAAACGTTCTGTAATTTGTAACTGTAAGATATTTTTTACGTTGTTCCAGTATTAAATAGTTATGATATTAGTTTATCCTACAGTAAATATCATACTTTGTAAAATAGACCCCTTGCTTTGTTAGTTTGTTTATGTTTTTTTCTGGCAGGCAAAAGTTCTTTAAAGCTTCCGAGAGAGCTTTCTTATTGTGATATGCGTTAGTATATCATGATGGAGAACAAGATCTTTTGTATTTAATATTGGAATTTGTCTGCCAGCAAAATGTAAACAGATATTTTTAACTTTGACACGAAGTTTGTTATTCTGTTAACTCTCATGCAAGCTGTTTATATAAATACATTTAGAGGGGGGGGTTGTGTTTATATGAAGCCAAGGTACTAGTCTCAAATTGTTGCCATTCAGATTCCCTGGTATGTGAGCCAGCTTGCTTCTGCCCAGATGAATATCATGATTCTCATCCATGTTAACATGAGACTGTTGAGAGTTATATGCTAAAGGCTGTTTTCCACTGCAGCATAGCGAGACATAGTGTATTTCTTTGTTTTCTGAGTACTTGGGTAGAAGTAATGACTTCGAAAGAAAATGCTACGGTACGTTACGATACGATATGTTTGAAGTGCCAAACAGGCTCAAAACAAAGCCACTTTAAACAGGCTTATCACATGATGTATTTCTCATGGATGTAAAATTGCACGTTTACAAGCAAGTTTTATGGCTAGAACCAACAGATACAATCACAGAACCATCAAGAACGTTTACAACAATACTTTGTCTGAGTAGGCCAGGCGGTTTATGTGATATGGATAAATACTAAGATTGTGGCCCTGTGATTCCGGTGCAGTGCTCTAACCAACTGAGCTACAGAGTCCTGTCGCTGAGCATTCACTGCAAGTGCGTGTATATATATATATGGGAGGGATGTCAGTTAGAGCTACTTCCGATTAATCGATATATCGATTATTTTTTGGCAATCAATTATTCTCAACAATAATCAGATCATTGACAACAAACATGCACAGCATGATATTTTCCTAAACTTTCTATTCTGACGCTCTCATTGCAGTTAAAAACAACAACACAAAAACTGTAGGACTATACTGTGCGCTGGTGTGCATACGCAAATTTGAGTTTGCATTAAATTCAATTGAAGCTTTATCCAGTGTTATTTTCGACTTCTATAACTCGGTGTTGTGTTTGAGATCAGTGCGTACCCGCAATCGTATATAACCTACACACCCGCAAAATGATTCGCCACGCTAGCATATTTATTTATAATTAATTTTACTAAAATATATTTTCTAAATGTATTGCATTCGTATTTGATGCATTGTTATGTCCTTTGTTACGACATTCTATTATGTCTATGATTCAGTATTCCACATAAATTAGTACAATTTGTGACAATGTATCGTACTGTAAATTTATGCCTGATTTGTGTTTATGTTTTACATACGGGAGCTTTGAGATTGTTATATTATCTTGCAGCCAATCGAAACGCCGCTGGTAGGATGCTTGACCAATAGGAAAGCAGGATTTTGCCTCGTGTTTTTGAGCTTCCGCTGGCTGGATTCAAGATTTGAGTTTGTGAAATGTTGTTGTGAGAAGAACTTTGTATTATTTTACTCAAATTCAAAGATTTTATTATACAAGTAAAGAGATGGTAAACGACTTTTCTTGTTACCAGAATGTTTGGTAAGTACAGTTTTATGTTTGGGTTTATTTTTAAATCGTTGTAACTCGCGTAAAGCCACGTTTTTAGCATGGCGACTTCGGTGTTGTTGTGTTGACACGAGGTGTTGTCATTGCCAGTCAAATACTAATTATAGCTCTATGCTGCTTCAAACTTTGTTCAAACTTCTTTCAATGGCAGTATTTGAGTAAACAGAGTTAAGTTGAAAACTTTTCTAGTATAAAGGTGTTTAAATTGATGTAAAAATGTGTTCGTATGGCAATGGCCACAGCCAAGGCTCAACCAGTGGGTGAATCAAAGGTGTTTAAATTGATGTAAAATGTGTTCAGGCTGGCACGCCACAAGGCTCAACCGTGGGTGAATCACTTAAAAGTCTCAGTGTTTAAATTGATGTAAAAATGTGTTCGTGCTGGCACGTCACAGCGAAGGCTCAAATCCGAGGGGTGAATCACTTAAAAAGTCTCGTACACTTACTCAAAAAGTCCCTAAAAAGTCCGCAAAAGTCCCAAGTCCAAAAAGTCCGGGAGATTTTCAAATAAATGCTTGAAATCTTGTTTATAATTTGTTGATTTTGTTCAGAGTCAGTAAATTAGCGAAAAACGTTTCAAAATGGCGAGATAATTTTCATATATGGAAGGAAGCAAAAGCGGGCACGCACAGTATTCTGGTCGGATTTTGTCGATTTAACAAAGGCATCTTACAAGAACATAGGTGGTTGCTTCGCAATTGGTATCAAGGCACCCATACTTCCAGAACAACCTCGTAGAACAACAGTCCGAGAACGTAAGCAGGAAGTTGTCTTTAAACCACTGAAATTCGTTTTTACGCCAGGATACCTTTCCCTGGAGACATTATCAATCAACAATTGATTTATGCAACATTGAAAACAAGTCCAAACCATTCTGTTTTCACTTACCAGTGGAGGTTATTAGAAAAGTACTCCCACGCTGGCAATCAAGACTAACACATCTCGACATTAATTATCATCACTTAGATGTTCAGTTTTTATGTAAAGTTAAACTTGGTTAAAGGTGATAATCATGTCACTTATCGCATAGTAATCCATGTTTTATGGGGAAAAAGTTAAATACATATGCAAAAGACTAAGTTCATTATTTTTTAGTTATAAACAGTGTTATGCGGGTATATTTACTGCTCAAAATCATAGAAAACTGTTAGAAAAACCTCTAGAAAAAGTCCGGTGAAAGTCTCAAAAAGTCCGAAAGTCCTCAATAAAAATCCCGACTTTGAAAGTCCAAAGTTCCTCGTGACACTTTTTTTGAGTGATCACCCCTCACCCTCAAGCCTGTTCACAGCGCCCAATCTTCTGTCAATCTACCCTGTGTTATTAATTTATTAAGTTCTATCTTTATATAATAGTATATTCAAAATATCTTTATCATGGTAATAGTATATTCAAATAGTATCTTTATATAATAGTATATTCAAAATATCTTTATCATGGTAATAGTATATTCAAAATCATTAGAAAATCCTTTTGAGAACTTACATGTGTTTTCTGAAAGATTTTAACGAGAATTTTAACGCTAGCATATTTATTTATAATTAATTTGACTAAAATATATTCGCTAAATGTATTGCATTCGTATTGATGCATTGTTATGTCCTTTGTTACGACATTCTATTATGTCTATTATTCAGTATTCCACATAAATTAGTACAATTTGTAACAATGTATCGTACTGTAAATTTATGCCTGATTTGTGTTTATGTTTTACATACGGAGCTTTGAGATTGTTATATTATCTTGCAGCCAATCGAAACGCCGCTGGTAGGATGCTTGACCAATAGGAAAGCAGGATTTTGCCTCGTGTTTTTGAACTTCCGCTGGCTGGATTCAAGATTTCAGTTTGTGAAATGTTGTTGTGAGAAGAACTTTGTATTATTTTACTCAAATTCAAAGATTTTATTATACAAGTAAAGAGATGGTAAACGACTTTTCTTGTTACCAGAATGTTTGGTAAGTACAGTTTTATGTTTGGGTTTATTTTTAATCGTTGTAACTCGGCGTAAAGCCATGTTTTTAGCATGGCGACTTCGGTGTTGTTGTGTTGACACGAGGTGTTGTCATTGCCAGTCAAATACTAATTATAGCTCTATGCTGCTTCAAACTTTGTTCAAACTTCTTTCAATGGCAGTATTTGAGTAAACAGAGTTAAGTTTAAAACTTTTCTAGTATAAAGGTGTTTAAATTGATGTAAAAATGTGTTCGTGCTGGCACGTCACAGCGAAGGCTCAAATCTGTTCACAGCGGCCCAATCTTACCCTGTGTTATTAATTTATTAAGTTCTATCTTTATATAATAGTATATTCAAAATATCTTTATCATGGTAATAGTATATTCAAAATCATTAGAAAATCCTTTTGAGAACTTACATGTGTTTTCTGAAAGATTTCACGAGAACCCGGCCAAGGTTGAGGTTCACCAATGCCATGGTATAGGTGGCGACGTTCTTGGCGCTCTACCACCCAATATTCAAAATATCTCTTTTCATGGTAATAGTGACTATTCAAAAACTGCTGAAAATCCTTTGAGAGACTTAGTACGTGTTTTCTGGAAAGATAACTAATGTAAGAACTGCCAAGGTTGGGGTTATCCTGTTGACTGGCCACCAAGGTTTTCCCGGTAGCACGGGTGGCCTCCTCTAAGCGGTTAGCTGTGCCCTTGGCTGCCTTCTAACAATGGGGCCAGTTGTAGCCTGTCTTCACAACAGGTCGATGGTCACTCCCTGGTACCATTGACAGATCGGCAGGTGCTCAGCCAACTCATGTAAGTTGAAATTCTCTCCTGTGCTTCGAGGGTTTTCTCCCGATGTCACCTCCAAATATCATCCAATTTGCTAACTTCTTTTATGTGTTGTATTTGTTTGAAACAACGCTACAAAGCGCTATATGGCTGACGCTGTTGTGAAGTCCCGAATGAGTTACACACACAATATCTAAAGTTCCCACCAGAAAAAGAAGAAGCCGGAAATAAAAACCTTAGGGAGCCACCTTAAATTGAAATGTTTTCCGATTCAGTCACCTCCAAATATTGGATGTACTTTGGGATGGCTTTTTTATGGATGAACTTGTATCGATTGTTTGAACTAAAGTTTTCTTTGTAAAAGAAACGCTATATATATTGTGGATTTTATTTTTGTGGAAGTCTCAAGTAGTTACATTGGATGTACTTTTAATATCTAAAGTTCTACCACATGGATGAATGTAACCTCTTGGATTGAATGAATAAAACCCTATATGCCACCTTTAAGTAAATGTTTTGTATATTTCAAAGCCATTGTGGATGTAAATTGGATCAACATCAAAGTATTTTCAGTTTCATTGGGATGAACTAGACTGTGCGTTTGAATGAAACTTATATGTGGATAAATAATGACAGACTGTGGATGTAAATTGTGAGTCTCAAGTATTTTCATGTCATTGATACTTTTATCTATTAATTTTGTGGTTCTTGAACTTTGTTTGAAGGTTGAAATTGTTCACTTATAGTAGGATAAATATTACTACTATATTGTTGCATGTAAATTGATGTACACAACTGGCCAAGTATTTTCTAATAGTCATTGATGTAATTTCATCGACACTTGTGGGATGAGACATCTGCCGCTTCAATGAACTTATGCCTAAATAATGACAGACTGATGGATGTAAGATTGTGAGTCTCAAGTATTAGATTTCACCTGTTTTTTTGAGGTTGGTGTTCACTTAAACTAATTGACTTATATTATCACTATATTTGCAACATCTCCATTGAAGTACACAACTTCACAGCGAATAGTGATGTCCCACAATACAACTACCTTTGTTTTGATATATCAGCACTCTTCTATGTTTCCTGATGGAACAAGATGGAAATTATCCACCTGTTCCCTTTCGCCCTAATACATTGACTATTATCAGAATTGATTCCATCAAACATCCTTCATACAGTTATGCACCACTTCACAATTGTTCACAACTACATCGTGACATATTTCTGCATGTTTACACGACAGTAAACAGCCAATCAACTCTTTTATTGCAATTTACATTGCCATCAGATTATGGCTGTTTAAAAATAGGAATTATATAATGCAAAAATATGTAGGTTTGGTCCTTAGAAGTATATGGAGTAGAAGTATCGATACAAATTTTTGATGCAGAGCTTTGTTGAGATGCGTAATAAATGGTTATTACTAATACTACATTATACTTATGTCACCTATGGTCCAGGTCGAAAACATTGCATGGCCTCTGCTTGCGGGTGGTCCCTTTGCATTGGAACCTGGTTCTTATGTAAGTTATAAGTAATTGTTTTGTAAAGAAAAGGCTTTAACCACTTCCCAAGCATTTGAATGGTTTGAAACAATTTGAAACAAAAGTTGAAAAACCAAAGGGAAACCACAGGACCTCTCTGGTTGCTATGGATGCTCTCTAACTGCATTTGGAGGAAATTTCTTTTCTAGAATTTATAACATGTTTTATGAGTTGAATGGCCATGTGGGATCACATGACCAAGGGGGGTCGCATGGCCTCCAGTTGCTTGTGGTCCCCCTTTGCATTTGAGAAAAATGCTTATAACATGTTTTTATTTATTGAAATACAAAAGAACAGTAACTCAGAATAACATTTTGTTATTTTATTGAATCGGTACGTTTCGACTAGATTGTAGTCATCATCAGGATTAGTGTAAAATTACAAGTGCAAGTATTTATATAGTGAAGAAAGCGGAGCTCTGTGACATTGAAATATGATAAGTTAAAAATACAATGAGAACTTCCACATTTTGAGCGAAGGCCCTTCATTTGGAATTTAGTAGAATGGGTCGGGGAAAAACATGTGCTTTTATAGTGAATACAAAAGCGATCACATGATAAAAAATAAACCAATCAGATGGATTTAATCAAAACAAACTATAAAACAAAATATGGAAATCACATCACAAAATATATTGCCACATAAGCGCGTAGCAACAAAGATAACAAAGTAAGAAACAGCGAAAATAGGGAACAAAATATTAGAGGAGGAGAGAGATGGTAGAGATTCTGCTGATTGCAGGCATAAACAAATAGGAGTTAAATGTGTAAAGGAAAGGAGGTCATTGCCATCGCCGAGAGGACCAGTGGTGCCAAGTTGGGAAATGAGATACACATTTCCTTTGGCTTTTATGCCATCTATCATTACTACCAGAAATGGGATTACAGAGCTCAAACTTTTGAAATGTCTGGGTAACAGGTTGTTTAGCTTTGTGGCAACAGGATTTGTTTGAGAGCCTAAACGGAGACTAAGGATTATTGGTGAAAATGGGGAAAGATGTTTCAGGTCATGGTCAAGATATGAAAAGGATGCTGTGCTCCAAGATATGAGAAGGATGTCTGTGCCAAGACAGTACCTACCAAGGTGCACTCACAGCTGTAACTGTGGGATGGACAGCTGTAATTTGCTCTAAGATCTGCTTCTTTTCCACAAAACCAACGAATAAATTCAAGCATAGTTGGGACCCATCTTGGTGCTTCATGGCTATACCAACACTTACTTGTTGGTAATGCTCATTTTGGTTCTGCATGGCTACATCCACTTACTTGGAAAAGCAGATCTTTGTGGGAAAAGCAGATCTTAAGTAGGAAAATCAGATCTTGAGTTAATACACTGATCCCATACCTGATTACCTTGGTGTAGGCACATTGATGACTGTCTCAAAGTATTGCATCATTTTCTATATCTTGAAAAACGACCCTGAAACATCTTCCATTTTCACTATTAACTTTAGATCTCATTTTACATAGTAAAAATATCTGTGAAACTCTAGTCCATTATGTTCTCCTACCACAGGACTGGAAGTCATCACCCACTAATGGGCACGCTTTCCTTGTGGTGTGCCAAACTCAACCTGTAAAACCTATATAGATTCTTCCACTACAATTTCCATACCAAAATCTAAGTACACCATTAAGCACCATTTCACATGCACCCCCTCTCATCTCATCTACTACATTGACAGAAATTATTTTGTTTGATCACATTGGTCCCAGAAAGAAAGAAATTTTTTCCAGGCCTGCCCAAAGGAGTTAATCACATATATATACCAAATCAATCTCTCTGAAGTGATTTCGATAATAACATAGTTTTGTGTGGGGGATGAAAAGCTGACAGAAGAAAATACAATGTACTTTGCTTTGTACTTGGAAATGTGGTTTTGAACAAATGATTGCTCAGGAATTCTAACCTGGAAACCATTAATTACAGGTTCCAAAACAGGAGGCAAGTAAATTATTGTAGTAAAATTAGTAGCTGTGGGAAGAGAATGCAAAACTGGTCTATGCGTTCTAGGTTAGATGAGTCGTAGTTAGACTGATATTTGCTTAAATGCTTTTTCATCATATTTATAAAACTTATTCATTCATCTACAATATATTTGTTTGTAAGATTGAATAATGTATGCATACAAAAGCATTTAGTGTTCATGTTCATCCGTGACTGTCAATCAATGATTTATCATTTAACCCCATCAACTGGCATTCAATACTGCCACTGAGGAGTAGCAAATTTGGTCTGGTGTAAGAGGAGTTTAAATGCTAAGTAGTGGGGTGCATATGGGTGCATTGCCAGCCAACGAAAGTTAATAGTATATTGCATATATGTAACTTCTGCATTACCTTTGTGTGATTGCTTTATGCGAGTATAAAGGCAAGTACATGTCATTGGCTTTTAGTTCATATATACCTTGGCAGAGGGTTACCAATTGACCAGAGCATTTTTTAACATTTGCATCGGCTCTGGAATCAACTCATATTATGTGAATTTGTGACCACTGCTGACATGTTGTAAATTTCAGTAAACATAAGGTCTCATTGAATAATGCCTTGGGGTCAATGAATTTTTAACAACAAATCACACATGTTCAGTCCCTATCTTTTTCTGGAAATATGCTTATATTTGCATGAATTCTAGCCATTAGATAAAAGTAGTTAGAATATATGATACCTTATATGAGAATATCTTACTAATTGGAGAGAAATTCATGCACATTAACCCCCATTAACATGCAAGACCTTCCTTCGACAAGTAAAATCATCTTTGGAGTTAGAGCACACAGTACAGGTGTGTGTTTAAGGCATATGGCAGCTCAATGTTAATTTTAAATGGTTAATTTACCCCCTTGCCTAATTCCTCAATTGGTAGCAAATCTTTAAAGCTAACTTGAATAACGTATTAAAACCTAAGGTTAGATCAGTGATTAAAACTTGCCATTCTTTTGCTTTAATTAGGATTCATGTTCCGCCATGAATGCCGTACATTGATGCCATAAGTACAACTTCAGTTTGGATACAATGCAAGAAATATAATGAGACCTTTTCTTGGAATGAACTGTCCAGAAATTCTATGCTGAAGAAAGGAGACCTTGTCAGGTTAGAATATTGCTGTTTGTGCTTTAACTACAGGCAGTAACAGGCTACCGAATGATAGGAGTGAACATCGTCCGGTATTTGTGTCAAATTGTTTGGCATCTTGCATCAGTTTGTGTGAATTTGTGACCCGCCAGTGTGGTAGATTTATAGGGTGTGTGCACCCTGTTCGCCAAGGCCAACAGGGTGCAAGAGAGGGGGTGCAAAAAATATATATATAGACCACTTTCATAATTCAGATGAGTTTAAATATTATTTTATGTGCATCTTAATAAGCCCTCATTGACATCAAGTTCAGGTTAATAAAATTGTATTCAATTTCTAAGTCAATATAGAAAACGAGGCTGATAAGGCTTATTAAAGAACACATTTATTAGACTCAACCTAACTTGAACAGCTACAAAAATGTGCAACTATAGGTCCTTGGCAGAGAATCGAACCCATGCGGCCCCTGGCGATTCCGGTGCAGCGCTCTGAACCAACTGGAGCTACAGAGTCCAGTTGTCGAGCTCTAATCCACAAGTTCATGTATATACTAGGGCACGCTGTTGTTGTGTGGGTAAATATCGATTTGGTACTTCACTGATTAGACCAGGTTGCATGGAAAGTATTGATGGAAAAATTGTAGACCAGGAACAGCCGCAGTGCGCAACTAGCCTCGAGTAAGCTTCAACCAACTGAACTATAGAGTCTAGTTTCCGAGTTTAATCCACAAGTTCATGCATATATATTAGGTATCAACATAAAGAAAGTTGTGGGTAATGATTTTAACACATATGTCTCACTAATTGAATATTTAGGCCTTGGATGGAAAATTATTGGAGTGAAAGGTATATATTATTATTATAATTTACACTCAATAATTTTCCATCTACAAAACTTCTTCAATTAATTAAATTCCAGTGAGATGCCAACAAAATCTTGATATTTACCCACAACTTAATCCTGGCAGTGCACTTAGTATATACATGGAAATTTGTGGTTAGAGCTCGACAACTGGACTCTGTAGCTCAGTTGGTCAGAGTGCCAAGCAGTTCCTGGTTAGGTCTTAATAAATGTATATAATTTTCTACCTACAATTCTTCATCAACAAAACCTTTCAATTATTAAAGGTACGTTCACACACAGCAATTTGTCGGGCAGATTTTAGGTTTTGCTGAATGTTAATGACGAATATTTTCAGTTGATGACGTATGCCACGTGTATTTATAAAATATCATTAACGTGCATCTGACGGGTCGACAAATCGCAACGTGTGAACGTACCTTAAGATGCACATAAAAGAATATTTATAAACTCATCTGAATTATGAAAGTGGTCTATATTTTCGGCCATTTTTTATTTTAAAGCGGCTTGAAAATGGCGAAAAAGTAGCGCGTTAACAATTTGGCGTCGTAGAAAAATGAATAAGTAGCTTAATTTTTAGCCATTTTCGGCCATTTTTTGAGTTTATATTAAAAACAAGAAAAGTAAAGGGGTTAGCCTAACACGAAAAATGTGAAGGGGTTAGCCTTTACTTTTTAGCCATTTTGCCATTTCTTGAGTTTTTAGTGGTTGAAAATGGCGAAAAAGTAAGTAGCCTTAACTTTTCGTCGAAAAATGTTAAGGGGTTTAGCCTTTACTTTTTAGCCATTTTATATTTGAGTTTTTTGGTGTTGAAATGGCGAAAAGTAGCGGGCGGCCTCGAATTTTCGCTTGAAAAACGTTAAGGGGGTTAGCCTTTACTTTTTAGCCATTTCGGCCATTTTTTGAGTTTTAGTGCGGTTTAGTACGGCGAAAGAAGGGTTAGCCTTAACTTTTCGTCGAAAAATGTTATGTTTAGCCTTTACTTTGTCATTTTCGGCCATTTGAGTTTTTGAAAAGTATTGAAATTACAAAGCAAAGGTTAGCCTTAACTTTCGTCGAAAAATGTCATACATTTTTACTTTTTAGCCATTTTTTAATATTTGAATTTTTGAAAGAGTTAAATGGCGAAAAAGAAGGGGCATTTTAACTTTCTTGTCGAAAAAATGTTAAGGGGTTAGCCCCTTTACTTTTTGTTACTTTCGCCATTTGAGTTTTTGAAAGTGGCGAAAAATGGCGAAAGTAAAGGGGTTAGCCTTAACTTCGTCGAAAAAAATGTCAAGGGTTATCTTAATTTTTAGCCATTTTCGCCATTTGAGTTTTTGAAAGTGGCTGAAAATGGCGAAAAGCAAAGCGGTTAGCCTTAATTTTCGTCGAAAAATGTGAAGGTTAGCCTTACTTTTTGTGCCATTTTCGGCCATTTTTGAGTTTTTAGTAAGTGTTGAGTAAATGGCGAAAAGTAAAGGGGTTAGCCTTAACTTTCGCGTCAGAAAATGTAAGGTTAGCCTTACTTTTAGCCATTTTCGGCCATTTTGAGTTTTTAAAGTGCCGAAAGGGGTTAGCCTTTGAATTTTTTCGTCGAAAAAATGCTCGGCGGGGTTAGCTTTACTTTTTAGCCATTTTGGCTATTTTTGAGTTTTTGAAAGGGTTGAGTAATGGCGAAAAGTAAAGGGGTTAGCCTTAACTTTTAGTCGAAAAATGTGAAGGGGTTAGCTTTACTAGCCATTTTCGGCTATTTTTTGAGTTTTTGAAAAAGTGGCGAAAATGGCGAAAAGCAGCGGGTTAGCCTTAACTTTCGTCGAAAAATGCCGAAGGGTTAGCCTTTACTTTTAGCCATTTTCGGCCATTTTGAGTTTTTGAAGTGGCCGAAAATGGCGAAAAAGTAAAGGGTTAGCCCAACTTTCGCCGAAAAATGTCAAGGGGTTAGCTTTTACTTTTAGCCATTTTCGGCCATTTTATTTTTAGTGTTGGAAATGGCGAAAAAGTAGCGGGTTAGTTTTAACTTTTGGTCGAAAAATGTTAAGGTTAAATTTTTACTTTTTAGCCATTTTCGGCCATTTTTGAGTTTTTAGTAGTCGTAGGTAATGGCGAAAAAGTAAAGGGTTAGCCTTAACTTTTCGTCGAAATGTCATAGTGGCTTTGATTTTTAGCCATTTTCGGCCATTTTTTGAGCTTTGAAAAGTGGCTGAAAATGGGCAGTGCTAGGGCGTTAGCCTTTTAACTTTTCGTCGAAAAATGCTGGCGGGTTAGCCTTTACTTTTTAGCCATTTTCGGCCATTTTTTGAGTTTTTAGTGAAAGGAAGGCGAAAAAGTAAAGGCATTTTAACTTTCGTCGAAAAAATGTTAAGGGGTTAGCCCTTACTTTTAGCCATTTTCGGCCATTTTGAGCTTTTTAAAGTGCCGAAAATGGCGAAAAGCAAAGGGGTTATTTTAACTTTCGTCGAAAATGTCGGCGCTAGCCTTTACTTTAGCCATTCGGCCATTTTGAGAGTTTTTAAAATAGGTAATGGCAAAGAAGAGCCTTAACTTTTCGTCGGTGTAATGTTAAGGGGGTTAGCCTTTACTTTTAGCCATTTTCGCCATTTTTTGAGTTTTTATATGTCGGAATGGCGAAAGTAAAGGGGTTAGCCTTAACTTTTCATGTCGAAAAAATGTCAAGGGGCGAATTTTTACTTTTGCGCCATTTTCGGCCATTTTTTGAGTTTTAAAGTGGTTGAAATGGCGAAAAAGTAAAGGGGTTATTTTAATCTTTCGTCGAAAAAAATGTTGGCGTTAGCCTTTACTTTTAGCCATTTTTGCCATTTTTTGAGTTTTTTGAAAGTGGCTTAAAGGTTAGCCTTAACTTTCGTCGAAAAATGTCATAAGGTTTTTACTTTTGGCCATTTTCGGCCATTTGAGTTTTTGAAAAAGTGGGTTGAAAATGGCGAAAAGCAAGGGTTAGCTTTAACTTTCGTCGAAAAATGTCAAGGGGTTAGCCTTTACTTTTAGCCATTTTGCCATTTGAGTTTTTGAGGTGTGGTTGAAATGGCGAAAAAGTGGAAGTGGGTTAGCTCTAATTTTCGTCGAAAAATTACATAATAGCCTTACTTTTAGCCATTTTCACATTTTGAGTTTTTGTGGTAGTGGTTTAAATTGGTGAAAAGTAGTGTTAGCTTGAACTTTTCGTCGAAAAATGTTGGAGGTTATTTTTACTTTTAGCGCCATTTTGGCTATTTGAGTTTTGAAAGTATCAAAATGGCCAAAAAGCAAAGGGGTTAGCTTTAACTTTTCTGTCGAAAATGTCAAGGGGTAGCCTTTACTTTTTAGCCATTTTCATTACTTTTTGAGTTTTTGAGTGGTTGTAATGGCGAAAGGTATGGGTTAGCCTTAACTCGTCGAAACATATGTTAAATTTTTACTTTTTAGCCATTTTCGGCCATTTTTGAGTTTTGAAAGTGGCCGAAAATGGCGAAAAGTAAAGGGGTTAGCCTTAATTTTTCGCCGAAAACGTCAAGGGTTACCCTTTACTTTAGCCATTTTCGGCCATTTTTGAGTTTTTGAAAAAGAAGTAGCCGAAAATAGCCGGCGAAAAGTAAAGGGTTAAGCCTTAACTTTTCGTCGAAAAAATAATGAAGGGGTTATAGCCTTTACTTTTTAGCCATTTTCAGCCATTTTGAGTTTTGAAAGAGTAATGGCCAAAAATGGCGAAAAGTAAAGGCGTTAGCATTTAACTTTAAATCGGTCGAAAAATGTAGAGGTTAGCTTTTAAAGCGCCCAGCCAATTTTTCGGCCATTTTTGGAGTTACACGAAAAAGTGGCCGGAAATGGCGAAAAGTAAAGAGTTAGCCTTAACACTAAGTCGAAAAAAAATGTCAAGAGGGGTTAGCTAGCCTTTACTTTTTAGCCATTTTCGGCCATTTTGAGTTTACAGAAAAAGTGGCCGAAAATGGCGAAAAAGTAAAGGGGTTAACTAACTTTTCGTCGAAAAAATGTTAAGGAGTTAGCCTTTACTTTTTAGCCATTTTGGCCATTTTTTGAGTTTTTGAAAGTAATAAAATGGCAGAAAGCAGTAGGGGTTAGCCTTAACTTTCGTCGAAAAAAGAAAGGAAGATTAGCGCTTTACTTTTTAGCCATTTTCGGCCATTTTTGAGTTTTGGAAAAAGTGTGCCGAAAATGGCGCGAAAAGTAAAGGGGCTAGCCTTATGCTTCAAATCGTCGAAAAATGTCAAGGGAGTTAGCCTTTACTTACTTTTAGCCATTTTCAGCCATTTTTTGAGTTTTGAGAAAAAGTGTGGTTGAAAATGGCGAAAAGTAGCGGGGTTAGCCTTTAACTTTAAATCGAAAAAAATGTTAAAGCGTTAGCCTTTACTTTTTTAGCCATTTCAGCCGGCCCATTTTTTGAAGTTTTTAAAAAGTGGCTGCGAAAATGGCGAAAAAGTAGCAGGCGTTAGCCTTAACGCACAAATCGAAAAAAAATGTCAAGGGGTTAGCCTTTACTTTTTTTAGCCATTTCAGCCATTTTTTGAGGATTTTTGAAAAAGTGGCTGAAAATGGCGAAAAAGTAAAGGGGTTAGCCTATAACTTTTCGTCGAAAAATGTTGGCGGGGTTAGCGCTACTTTTAGCCATTTTCGGCCATTTTTTGAGTTTTTGAAAAGTGCCGTTTAAAATGTGATAAAAGTAAAGGAGTTAGCCTTAACTTTTCGTCAAGAAAAATGTCAAGAAGAGTTAGCCTTTACTTACTAGCCATTTTCGGCCATTTTTTGAGTTTTGAAAAGTGCGGTTAAATGGCGAAAAAGTAAAGGGTGTAGCCTTAACACTAAATCAAAATGTCAGGGTTAGCGCTTACTTTAGCCATTTTCGGCCATTTTCGAGTTTTGAAAAAGTGGCCGAAAATGGCGAAAAAGCAAAAAGGTTAGCCTTAACTTTTCAATCGAAAAATGTGAAGGGGTTAGCCTTTACTTTAGCCATTTTCGGCCATTTACTGAGTTTTTGAAAAAGTGGCAGAATGAAAAAGTAAAGGGTTAGCGCTTAACTTTTCGTCAGAAAAAAATGTGAAGGGGTTAGCACTTTACTTTTTAGCCATTTTCCGGCCATTTTGAGTTTTTGAAAAAGTGGCCGAAAATGGCGAAAAAAGTAAAGGAGTTAGCCTTAACTTTTCGTCGAAAAAATGTGAAGGGTTAGCCTTTACTTTTTAGCCATTTTCAGCCATTTTTTGAGTTTTTGAAAAAAGTGGCCGAAAATGGCGAAAAAAGTAAGGGTTAGCGCTCTTTTCGTCGAAAAAATATTAAAGGAGTTAGCCTTTACTTTTTAGCCATTTTCGGCCATTTTTTGAATTTTGAAAAAGTGGCCGAAAATGGCGAAAAAGTAAAGGGGTTAGCCTTAACTTTTCGTCGAAAAATGTCAAGGGTTAGCCTTTTTTTTAGCCATTTTCGGCCATTTTGAGTTTTGAAAAAGTGGCCGAAAATGGCGAAAAAGTAAAGGGGTTAGCCTTAACTTTTCGTCGAAAAAATGTGAAGGTTAGCCTTTACTTTTTAGCCATTTTCGGCCATTTTTGAGTTTTTGAAGTGGCCGAAAATGGCGAAAAGTATGGGTTAGCCTTAACTTTCGTCGAAAAATGTTAAAGGTTAGCCTTTACTTTTTAGCCATTTTCGGCCATTTTTGAGTTTTGAAAAGTGGCCGAAAATGGCGAAAAAGTAAAGGGAGTTAGCCTTAACTTTTCGTCGAAAATGTGGTGGGGTTAGCCTTTACTTTTAGCCATTTTCGGCCATTTTTGAGTTTTTGAAAAAGTGGCCGAAAATAAAAAGTAAAGAGGTTAGCCTTAACTTTTCGTCGAAAAATGTCAAGGGTTAGCTACTTAGCCATTTTCGGCCATTTTTGAGTTTTTGAAAAAGTGGCCGAAAATGGCGAAAAGTAAAGGGTTAGCCTTTAACTTTTCGTCGAAAAATGTTAAAGGTTAGCCTTTACTTTTTAGCCATTTCGGCCATTTTGAGTTTTTGAAAAAGTGGCCGAAAATGGCGAAAAAGTAAAGGGTTAGCCTTAACTTTTCGTCGAAAAATGTCAAGGAGTTAGCCTTTACTTTTTAGCCATTTTCGGCCATTTTTTGAGTTTTGAAAAAGTGGCCGAAAATGGCGAAAAGTAAAGGGGTTAGCCTTAACTTTTCGTCGAAAAAATGTCAAGGTTAGCCTTTACTTTTAGCCATTTTCGGCCATTTTTGAGTTTTGAAAAAGTGGCCGAAAATGGCGAAAAAGTAAAGGGTTAGCCTTAACTTTTCGTCGAAAAATGTTAAGGGTTAGCCTTTACTTTTAGCCATTTTTCGGCCATTTTTTGAGTTTTTGAAAAAGTGGCCGAAAATGGCCAAAAAGTAAAGGGGTTAGCCTTAACTTTCGTCGAAAAAATGTTAAGGGGTTAGCCTTTACTTTTTAGCCATTTTTCGGCCATTTTTTGAGTTTTTGAAAAAGTGGCCGAAAATGGCGAAAGTAAAGGGTTAGCCTTAACTTTTCGTCGAAAAAATGTGAAGGGGTACGCCTTTTCTTTTTAGCCATTTTCGGCCATTTTTTGAGTTTTTGAAACGGTGGCCGAATATGGCGAATAAGTAAAGGGGGTCGCCTTAACTTTTCGTCGAAAAAATGTCAAAGTTAGCCTTTACTTTTTAGCCATTTTCGGCCATTTTTGAGTTTTGAAAAAGTGGCCGAAAATGGCCAAACAGTAAAGGGGTGAGCACTAACTTTTCGTCGAAAAAATGTCAAGGGGTTAGCCTTTACTTTTTAGCCATTTTCGGCCATTTTTGAGTTTTGAAAAAGTGGCCGAAAATGGCGAAAAGTAAAGGGTTAGCCTTAACTTTTCGTCGAAAAAATGTTAAGGGTTAGCCTTTACTTTTAGCCATTTTCGGCCATTTTTGAGTTTTGAAAAAGTGGCCGAAAATGGCGAAAAAGTAAAGGGGTTAGCCTTAACTTTTCGTCGAAAAATGTCAAGGTTAGCCTTTATTTTTAGCCATTTTCAGCCATTTTTGAGTTTTGAAAAAGTGGCCGAAAATGGCGAAAAAGTAAAGGGGTTAGCCTTAACTTTACGTCGAAAAAATGTCAAGGGGTTAGCCTTTACTTTTAGCCATTTTCGGCCATTTTTTGAGTTTTTGAAAAAGTGGCCGAAAATGGCGAAAAAGTAAAGGGGTTAGCCTTAACTTTTCGTCGAAAAAATGTCAAGGGGTTAGCCTTTACTTTTAGGCCTTTTCGGCCATTTTTGAGTTTTTGAAAAAGTGGCCGAAAATGGCGAAAAAGTAAAGGGGTTAGCCTTAACTTTTCGTCGAAAATGTCAGGTTAGCCTTTACTTTTTAGCCATTTTCGGCCATTTTTTGAGTTTTTGAAAAAGTGGCCGAAAATGGCGAAAAAGTAAAGGGGTTAGCCTTAACTTTTCGTCGAAAAAATGTGAAGGGGTTAGCCTTTACTTTTTAGCCATTTTCGGCCATTTTTTGAGTTTTTGAAAAAGTGGCCGAAAATGGCGAAAAAGTAAAGGGGTTAGCCTTAACTTTTCGTCGAAAAAATGTTAAGGGGTTAGCCTTTACTTTTTAGCCATTTTCGGCCATGTTTTGAGTTTTGGAAAAGTGGCCGAAAATGGCGAAAAGTAAAGGGGTTAGCCTTAACTTTTCGTCGAAAAAATGTCAAGGGTTAGCCTTTATTTTTACCCATTTTCGCCCATTTTTTGACTTTTTGAAACAGTGGCCGAAACTGGCGAAAAAGTAAAGGGGTTAGCCTTAACTTTTCGTCGAAAAAATGTGAAGGGGTTAGCCTTTACTTTTTAGCCATTTTCGGCCATTTTTTGAGTTTTTGAAAAAGTGGCCGAAAATGGCGAAAAAGTAAAGGGGTTAGCCTTTAATTTTCGTCGAAAAAATGTTAAGGGGTTAGCCTTTACTTTTTAGCCATTTTCGGCCATTTTTTGAGTTTTTGAAAAAGTGGCCGAAAATGGCGAAAAAGTAAAGGGGTTAGCCTTAACCTTTCGTCGAAAAATGTCAAGGGTTAGCCTTTACTTTTAGCCATTTTCGGCCATTTTTTGAGTTTTTGAAAAAGTGGCCGAAAATGGCGAAAAAGTAAAGGTTAGCCTTAACTTTTCGTCGAAAAAAACTTAAGGGGTTAGCCTTTACTTTTAGCCATTTTCGGCCATTTTTTGAGTTTTGAAAAAGTGGCCGAAAATGGCGAAAAAGTAAAGGGTTAGCCTTAACTTTTCGTCGAAAAAATGTCAAGGGTTAGCCTTTACTTTTAGCCATTTTCGGCCATTTTTGAGTTTTTGAAAAAGTGGCCGAAAATGGCGAAAAAGTAAAGGGGTTAGCCTTAACTTTTCGTCGAAAAATGTTAAGGGTTAGCCTTTACTTTTTAGCCATTTTCGGCCATTTTGAGTTTTGAAAAAGTGGCCGAAAATGGCGAAAAAGTAAAGGGTTAGCCTTAACTTTGCGTCGAAATAATGTTAAGGGTTTAGCCTTTACTTTTAGCCATTTTCGGCCATTTTTTGTGTTTTTGAAAAAGTGGCCGAAAATGGCTAAAAAGTAAAGGGGTTAGTCTTAACTTTTTGACGAAAAATGTGAAGGGTTAGCCTTTACTTTTTGGCCATTTTCGGCCACTTCGAGTTTTTTAAAAAGTGGCCGAAAATGGCGAAAAAGTAAAGGGGTTAGCCTTAACTTTTCGTCGAAAAAATGTCAAGGTTAGCTTTACTTTTTAGCCATTTTCGGCCATTTTTGAGTTTTTGAAAAAGTGGCCGAAAATGGCGAAAAGTAAAGGGGTTAGCCTTAACTTTTCGTCGAAAAATGTTAAGGGTTAGCCTTTACTTTTTAGCCATTTTCGGCCATTTTTGAGTTTTGAAAAAGTGGCCGAAAATGGCGAAAAGTAAAGGGGTTAGCCTTAACTTTTCGTCGAATAAATGTCAAGGGTTAGCCTTTACTTTTTAGCCATTTTCGGCCATTTTGAGTTTTTGAAAGTGGCCGAAAATGGCGAAAAAGTAAAGAGGTTAGCCTTAACTTTTCGTCGAAAAATGTGAAGGGTTAGCCTTTACTTTTAGCCATTTTCGGCCATTTTTGAGTTTTTGAAAAAGTGGCCGAAAATGGCGAAAAAGTAAAGGGTTAGCCTTAACTTTTCGTCGAAAAATGTCAAGGTTAGCCTTTACTTTTTAGCCATTTTCGGCCATTTTTTGAGTTTTTGAAAAAGTGGCCGAAAATGGCGAAAAAGTAAAGGGGTTAGCCTTAACTTTTCGTCGAAAAATGTCAAGGTTAGCCTTTACTTTTAGCCATTTTCGGCCATTTTTGAGTTTTTGAAAAAGTGGCCGAAAATGGCGAAAAAGTAAAGGGTTAGCCTTAACTTTTCGTCGAAAAAATGTGAAGGTTAGCCTTTACTTTTTAGCCATTTTCGGCCATTTTGAGTTTTTGAAAAAGTGGCCGAAAATGGCGAAAAGTAAAGGGTTAGCCTTAACTTTTCGTCGAAAAATGTCAAGGGTTAGCCTTTACTTTTTAGCCATTTTCGGCCATTTTTTGAGTTTTTGAAAAAGTGGCCGAAAATGGCGAAAAAGTAAAGGGGTTAGCCTTAACTTTTCGTCGAAAAAATGTTAAGGGGTTAGCCTTACTTTTTTAGCCATTTTCGGCCATTTTGAGTTTTGAAAAAGTGGCCGAAAATGGCGAAAAAGTAAAGGGGTTAGCCTTAACTTTTCGTCGAAAAATGTCAAGGGTTAGCCTTTACTTTTTAGCCATTTTCGGCCATTTTTGAGTTTTGAAAAAGTGGCCGAAAATGGCGAAAAAGTAAAGGGGTTAGCCTTAACTTTTCGTCGAAAAAATGTTAAGTTAGCCTTTTTTTAGCCATTTCAGCCATTTTTGAGTTTTGAAAAAGTGGCCGAAAATGGCGAAAAAGTAAAGGGTTAGCCTTAACTTTTCGTCGAAAAAATGTCAAGGTTAGCCTTTACTTTTTGGTCATTTTCTGCCACTTTTTGAGTTTTTGAAAAAGTGGCCGAAAATGGCGAAAAAGTAAAGGGGTTAGCCTTAACTTTTCGTCGAATAAATGTTAAGGGGTTAGCCTTTACTTTTTAGCCATTTTCGGCCATTTTTTGAGTTTTGAAAAAGTGGCCGAAAATGGCTAAAAAGTAAAGGGGTTAGCCTTAACTTTACGTCGAAAAATGTTAAAGGGGTTAGCCTTTACTTTTTAGCCATTTTCGGCCATTTTGAGTTTTGAAAAAGTGGCCGAAAATGGCGAAAAAGTAAAGGGTTAGCCTTAACTTTTCGTCGAAAAATGTGAAGGGTTAGCCTTTACTTTTAGCCATTTTCGGCCATTTTGAGTTTTTGAAAAAGTGGCCGAAAATGGCGAAAAAGTAAAGGGGTTAGCCTTAACTTTTCGTCGAAAAAATGTCAAAGTTAGCCTTTACTTTTAGCCATTTTCGGCCATTTTTGAGTTTTTGAAAAAGTGGCCGAAAATGGCGAAAAGTAAAGGGGTTAGCCTTAACTTTTCGTCGAAAAATGTCAAGGGGTTAGCCTTTACTTTTTAGCCATTTTCGGCCATTTTTGAGTTTTGAAAAAGTGGCCGAAAATGGCGAAAAAGTAAAAGGTTAGCCTTAACTTTTCGTCGAAAATGTTAAGGGTTAGCCTTTACTTTTAGCCATTTTCGGCCATTTTTTGAGTTTTTGAAAAAGTGGCCGAAAATGGCGAAAAAGTAAAGGGGTTAGCCTTAACTTTTCGTCGAAAAATGTTAAGGGGTTAGCCTTTACTTTTTAGCCATTTTCGGCCATTTTTGAGTTTTTGAAAAAGTGGCCGAAAATGGCGAAAAAGTAAAGGGGTTAGCCTTAACTTTTCGTCGAAAAAATGTTAAGGTTAGCCTTTACTTTTTAGCCATTTTCGGCCATTTTTGAGTTTTTGAAAAGTGGCCGAAAATGGCGAAAAAGTAAAGGGGTTAGCCTTAACTTTTCGTCGAAAAATGTTAAGGGTTAGCCTTTACTTTTTAGCCATTTTCGGCCATTTTGAGTTTTTGAAAAAGTGGCCGAAAATGGCGAAAAGTAAAGGGGTTAGCCTTAACTTTTCGTCGAAAAAATGTCAAGGGTTAGCCTTTACTTTTTAGCCATTTTCGGCCATTTTTGAGTTTTTGAAAAAGTGGCCGAAAATGGCGAAAAGTAAAGGGGTTAGCCTTAACTTTTCGTCGAAAAAATGTTAAGGGTTAGCCTTTACTTTTTAGCCATTTTCGGCCATTTTGAGTTTTTGAAAAAGTGGCCGAAAATGGCGAAAAGTAAAGGGGTTAGCCTTAACTTTTCGTCGAAAAATGTCAAGGTTAGCCTTTACTTTTAGCCATTTTCGGCCATTTTGAGTTTTTGAAAAAGTGGACGAAAATGGCGAAAAAGTAAAGGGGTTAGCCTTAACTTTTCGTCGAAAAATCAAGGGGTGAAGGGGTTAGCCTTTACTTTTAGCCATTTTCGGCCATTTTTGAGTTTTGAAAAAGTGGCCGAAAATGGCGAAAAAGTAAAGGGGTTAGCCTTAACTTTTCGTCGAAAAAATGTTAAGTTAGCCTTTACTTTTTAGCCATTTTCGGCCATTTTTTGAGTTTTTGAAAAAGTGGCCGAAAATGGCGAAAAAGTAAAGGGGTTAGCCTTAACTTTTCGTCGAAAAAATGTCAAGGGGTTAGCCTTTACTTTTTAGCCATTTTCGGCCATTTTTTGAGTTTTTGAAAAAGTGGCCGAAAATGGCGAAAAAGTAAAGGGGTTAGCCTTAACTTTTCGTCGAAAAAATGTTAAGGGGTTAGCCTTTACTTTTTAGCCATTTTCGGCCATTTTTGAGTTTTTGAAAAAGTGGCCGAAAATGGCCCAAAAGTAAAGGGGTTAGCCTTAACTTTTCGTCGAAAAAATGTCAAGGGTTAGCCTTTACTTTTTAGCCATTTTCGGCCATTTTTTGAGTTTTTGAAAAAGTGGCCGAAAATGGCGAAAAAGTAAAGGGGTTAGCCTTAACTTTTCGTCGAAAAAATGTCAAGGGGTTAGCCTTTACTTTTTAGCCATTTTCGGCCATTTTTTGAGTTTTTGAAAAAGTGGCCGAAAATGGCGAAAAAGTAAAGGGGTTAGCCTTAACTTTTCGTCGAGAAAATGTTAAGGGGTTAGCCTTTACTTTTTAGCCATTTTCGGCCATTGTTTGAGTTTTTGCAAAAGTGGCCGCAAATGGCGAAAAAGTAAAGGGTTAGCCTTAACTTTTCGTCGAAAAATGTTAAGGTTAGCCTTGACTTTTTAGCCATTTTCGGCCATTTTTTGAGTTTTGAAAAAGTGGCCGAAAATGGCGAAAAAGTAAAGGGGTTAGCCTTAACTTTTCGTCGAAAAAATGTTAAGGGGTTAGCCTTTACTTTTTAGCCATTTTCGGCCATTTTTTGAGTTTTTGAAAAAGTGGCCGAAAATGGCGAAAAAGTAAAGGGGTTAGCCTTAACTTTTCGTCGAAAAAATGTTAAGGGGTTAGCCTTTACTTTTTAGCCATTTTCGGCCATTTGTTGTGTTTTTGACAAAGTGGCCGAAAATGGCGAAAAAGTAAAGGGGTTAGCCTTAACTTTTCGTCGAAAAATGTCAAGGGGTTAGCCTTTACTTTTTGGCCATTTTCGGCCATTTTTTAGTTTTTGAAAAAGTGGCCGAAAATGGCGAAAAGTAAAGGGTTAGCCTTAACTTTTCGTCGAAAAATGTCAAGGGTTAGCCTTTACTTTTAGCCATTTTCGGCCATTTTTGAGTTTTGAAAAAGTGGCCGAAAATGGCGAAAAGTAAAGGGTTAGCCTTAACTTTTCGTCGAAAAATGTTAAGGTTAGCCTTTACTTTTAGCCATTTTCGGCCATTTTGAGTTTTGAAAAAGTGGCCGAAAATGGCGAAAAAGTAAGGGGTTAGCCTTAACTTTACGTCGAAAAATGTTAAGGGGTTAGCCTTTACTTTTTAGCCATTTTCGGCCATTTTTTGAGTTTTTGAAAAAGTGGCCGAAAATGGCGAAAAAGTAAAGGGGTTAGCCTTAACTTTTCGTCGAAAAAATGTGAAGGGGTTAGCCTTTACTTTTTAGCCATTTTCGGCCATTTTTTGAGTTTTTGAAAAAGTGGCCGAAAATGGCGAAAAAGTAAAGGGGTTAGCCTTAACTTTTCGTCGAAAAAATGTCAAGGTTAGCCTTTACTTTTTAGCCATTTTCGGCCATTTTGAGTTTTTGAAAGTGGCCGAAAATGGCGAAAAAGTAAAGGGGTTAGCCTTAACTTTTCGTCGAAAAAATGTGGGGTTAGCCTTTACTTAGCCATTTTCGGCCATTTTGAGTTTTGAAAAAGTGGCCGAAAATGGCGAAAAAGTAAAGGGGTTAGCCTTAACTTTTCGTCGAAAAAATGTTAAGGGTTAGCCTTTACTTTTAGCCATTTTCGGCCATTTTGAGTTTTTGAAAAGTGGCCGAAAATGGCGAAAAAGTAAAGGGGTTAGCCTTAACTTTTCGTCGAAAAAAATGTTAAGGGGTTAGCCTTTATTTTTAGCCATTTTCGGCCATTTTGAGTTTTGAAAAAGTGGCCGAAAATGGCGAAAAAGTAAAGGGTTAGCCTTAACTTTTCGTCGAAAAATGTCAAGTTATTTACTTTTAGCCATTTTCGGCCATTTTGAGTTTTTGAAAAAGTGGCCGAAAATGGCGAAAAGTAAAGGAGTTTTAACTTTTCGTCGAAAAATGTCAAGGGTTAGCCTTTTTTTTTAGCCATTTTCAGCCATTTTTGAGTTTTGAAAAAGTGGCCGAAAATGGCGAAAAAGTAAAGGGGTTAGCCTTAACTTTTCGTCGAAAAATGTCAAGGGTTAGCCTTTACTTTTAGCCATTTTCGGCCATTTTGAGTTTTGAAAAAGTGGCCGAAAATGGCGAAAAAGTAAAGGGGTTAGCCTTAACTTTTCGTCGAAAAAATGTGAGGTTAGCCTTTACTTTTAGCCATTTTCAGCCATTTTTGAGTTTTTGAAAAAGTGGCCGAAAATGGCGAAAAAGTAAAGGGGTTAGCCTTAACTTTTCGTCGAAAAAATGTCAAGGGTTAGCCTTTACTTTTAGCCATTTTCGGCCATTTTTTGAGTTTTGAAAAAGTGGCCGAAAATGGCGAAAAAGTAAAGGGTTAGCCTTAACTTTTCGTCGAAAAATGTCAAGGGTTAGCCTTTTTTAGCCATTTTCGGCCATTTTTTGAGTTTTTGAAAAAGTGGCCGAAAATGGCGAAAAGTAAAGGGGTTAGCCTTAACTTTTCGTCGAAAAAATGTCAAGGGTTAGCCTTTATTTTTAGCCATTTTCGGCCATTTTGAGTTTTTGAAAAAGTGGCCGAAAATGGCGAAAAAGTAAAGGTTAGCCTTAACTTTCGTCGAAAAATGTTAAGGGGTTAGCCTTTACTTTTAGCCATTTTCAGCCATTTTTGAGTTTTGAAAAAGTGGCCGAAAATGGCGAAAAAGTAAAGGGGTTAGCCTTAACTTTTCGTCGAAAAATGTCAAGGGGTTAGCCTTTACTTTTAGCCATTTTCGGCCATTTTGAGTTTTGAAAAAGTGGCCGAAAATGGCGAAAAAGTAAAGGTTAGCCTTAACTTTTCGTCGAAAAAATGTCAAGGGTTAGCCTTTACTTTTTAGCCATTTTCGGCCATTTTTGAGTTTTTGAAAAAGTGGCCGAAAATGGCGAAAAAGTAAAGGGGTTAGCCTTAACTTTCGTCGAAAAAATGTTAAGGGGTTAGCCTTTACTTTTTAGCCATTTTCGGCCATTTGTTGCGTGGTTGAAAAAGTGGCCGAAAATGGCGAAAAAGTCCAGGGGTTAGCCTTAACTTTTCGTCGAACAAATGTCAAGGGGTTAGCCTTTACTGTTTAGCCATTTTCGGCCATTTTTGAGTTTTTGAAAAGTGGCCGAAAATGGCGAAAAGTAAAGGGGTTAGCCTTAACTTTTCGTCGAAAAATGTCAAGGGGTTAGCCTTTACTTTTTAGCCATTTTCGGACATTTTTTGAGGTTTTGAAAAAGTGGCCGAAAATGGCGAAAAAGTAAAGGGGTTAGCCTTAACTTTTCGTCGAAAAATGTCAAGAGGTTAGCCTTTACTTTTTAGCCATTTTCGGCCATTTTTTGAATTTTTGAAAAAGTGGCCTAAAATGGCCAAAAAGTAAAGGGGTTAGCCTTAACTTTTCGTCGAAAAAATGTTAAGGGGTTAGCCTTTACTTTTTAGCCATTTTCGGCCATTTTTTGAGTTTTTGAAAAAGTGGCCGAAAATGGCGAAAAAGTAAAGGGGTTAGCCTTAACTTTTCGTCGAAAAAATGTGAAGGGGTTAGCCTTTACTTTTTAGCCATTTTCGGCCATTTTTTGAGTTTTTGAAAAAGTGGCCGAAAATGGCGAAAAAGTAAAGGGGTTAGCCTTAACTTTTCGTCGAAAAAATGTCAAGGGGTTAGCCTTTACTTTTTAGCCATTTTCGGCCATGTGTTGAGTTTTTGAAAAAGTGGCCGAAATGGCGAAAAAGTAAAGGGGTTAGCCTTAACTTTTCGTCGAAAAAATGTTAAGGGTTAGCCTTTACTTTTTAGCCATTTTCGGCCATTTTTGAGTTTTTGAAAAAGTGGCCGAAAATGGCGAAAAAGTAAAGGGGTTAGCCTTAACTTTCGTCGAAAAAATGTTAAGGGTTAGCCTTTACTTTTAGCCATTTTCGGCCATTTTGAGTTTTGAAAAAGTGGCCGAAAATGGCGAAAAAGTAAAGGGGTTAGCCTTAACTTTTCGTCGAAAAAAAATGAAGGGTTAGCCTTTACTTTTTAGCCATTTTCGGCCATTTTTGAGTTTTGAAAAAGTGGCCGAAAATGGCGAAAAAGTAAAGGGGTTAGCCTTAACTTTTCGTCGAAAAATGTCAAGGTTAGCCTTTACTTTTAGCCATTTTCGGCCATTTTGAGTTTTTGAAAAAGTGGCCGAAAATGGCGAAAAAGTAAAGGGGTTAGCCTTAACTTTTCGTCGAAAAAATGTCAAGGGGTTAGCCTTTACTTTTTAGCCATTTTCGGCCATTTTTTGAGTTTTTGAAAAAGTGGCCGAAAATGGCGAAAAGTAAAGGGTTAGCCTTAACTTTTCGTCGAAAAATGTCAAGGGGTTAGCCTTTACTTTTTAGCCATTTTCGGCCATTTTGAGTTTTTGAAAAAGTGGCCGAAAATGGCGAAAAAGTAAAGGGGTTAGCCTTAACTTTCGTCGAAAAATGTTAAAGGGTTAGCCTTTACTTTTTAGCCATTTTCGGCCATTTTGAGTTTTGAAAAAGTGGCCGAAAATGGCGAAAAAGTAAAGGGGTTAGCCTTAACTTTTCGTCGAAAAAATGTCAAGGGTTAGCCTTTACTTTAGCCATTTTCGGCCATTTTTGAGTTTTTGAAAGTGGCCGAAAATGGCGAAAAAGTAAAGGGGTTAGCCTTAACTTTTCGTCGAAAAAATGTCAGGGGTTAGCCTTTACTTTTTAGCCATTTTCGGCCATTTTGAGTTTTTAAAAGTGGCCGAAAATGGCGAAAAAGTAAAGGGGTTAGCCTTAACTTTTCGTCGAAAAATGTCAAGGGTTAGCCTTTACTTTTAGCCATTTTCGGCCATTTTTGAGTTTTTGAAAAAGTGGCCGAAAATGGCGAAAAAGTAAAGGGTTAGCCTTAACTTTTCGTCGAAAAAATGTTAAGGGTTAGCCTTTACTTTTAGCCATTTTCAGCCATTTTTGAGTTTTGAAAAAGTGGCCGAAAATGGCGAAAAAGTAAAGGGTTAGCCTTAACTTTTCGTCGAAAAATGTCAAGGGTTAGCCTTTACTTTTAGCCATTTTCGGCCATTTTTGAGTTTTGAAAAAGTGGCCGAAAATGGCGAAAAGTAAAGGGGTTAGCCTTAACTTTTCGTCGAAAAAATGTCAGGGTTAGCCTTTACTTTTTAGCCATTTTCGGCCATTTTGAGTTTTGAAAAAGTGGCCGAAAATGGCGAAAAAGTAAAGGGGTTAGCCTTAACTTTTCGTCGAAAAAATGTTAAGGGTTAGCCTTTACTTTTTAGCCATTTTCGGCCATTTTTGAGTTTTGAAAAAGTGGCCGAAAATGGCGAAAAGTAAAGGGGTTAGCCTTAACTTTTCGTCGAAAAAATGTGAAGGGTTAGCCTTTACTTTTAGCCATTTTCGGCCATTTTTGAGTTTTGAAAAGTGGCCGAAAATGGCGAAAAAGTAAAGGGGTTAGCCTTAACTTTTCGTCGAAAAATGTCAAAGGGGGGTTAGCCTTTTTTTAGCCATTTTCGGCCATTTTGAGTTTTTGAAAAAGTGGCCGAAAATGGCGAAAAAGTAAAGGGGTTAGCCTTAACTTTTCGTCGAAAAAATGTCAAGGGTTAGCCTTTACTTTTTAGCCATTTTCAGCCATTTTGAGTTTTGAAAAAGTGGCCGAAAATGGCGAAAAAGTAAAGGGGTTAGCCTTAACTTTTCGTCGAAAAATGTTAGGTTAGCCTTTACTTTTTAGCCATTTCGGCCATTTTGAGTTTTTGAAAAAGTGGCCGAAAATGGCGAAAAAGTAAAGGGTTAGCCTTAACTTTTCGTCGAAAAATGTGAAGGTTAGCCTTTACTTTTAGCCATTTTCGGCCATTTTTGAGTTTTTGAAAAAGTGGCCGAAAATGGCGAAAAAGTAAAGGTTAGCCTTAACTTTCGTCGAAAAAATGTCAAGGGTTAGCCTTTACTTTTTAGCCATTTTCGGCCATTTTTTGAGTTTTGAAAAAGTGGCCGAAAATGGCGAAAAGTAAAGGGTTAGCCTTAACTTTCGTCGAAAATGTCAAGGGTTAGCCTTTACTTTTAGCCATTTTCGGCCATTTTGAGTTTTTGAAAAAGTGGCCGAAAATGGCGAAAAGTAAAGGGGTTAGCCTTAACTTTTCGTCGAAAAATGTTAAGGGTTAGCCTTTACTTTTTAGCCATTTTCGGCCATTTTTGAGTTTTGAAAAAGTGGCCGAAAATGGCGAAAAAGTAAAGGGGTTAGCCTTAACTTTTCGTCGAAAAAATGTTAAGGTTAGCCTTTACTTTTTAGCCATTTTCGGCCATTTTTGAGTTTTGAAAAAGTGGCCGAAAATGGCGAAAAGTAAAGGGGTTAGCCTTAACTTTTCGTCGAAAAAATGTGAGGGTTAGCCTTTACTTTTTAGCCATTTTCGGCCATTTTGAGTTTTTGAAAAAGTGGCCGAAAATGGCGAAAAAGTAAAGGGGTTAGCCTTAACTTTTCGTCGAAAAAATGTCAGGTTAGCCTTTACTTTTAGCCATTTTCGCCATTTTGAGTTTTGAAAACGTGGCCGAAAATGGCCAAAAAGTAAAGGGGTTAGCCTTAACTTTTCGTCGAAAAAATGTTAAGGGGTTAGCCTTTACTTTTTAGCCATTTTCGGCCATTTTTTGAGTTTTTGAAAAAGTGGCCGAAAATGGCGAAAAAGTAAAGGGGTTAGCCTTAACTTTTCGTCGAAAAATGTTAAGGGGTTAGCCTTTACTTTTTAGCCATTTTCGGCCATTTTTTGAGTTTTTGAAAAAGTGGCCGAAAATGGCGAAAAAGTAAAGGGGTTAGCCTTAACTTTTCGTCGAAAAAATGTCAAGGGGTTAGCCTTACTTTTAGCCATTTTCGGCCATTTTTGAGTTTTGAAAAAGTGGCCGAAAATGGCGAAAAAGTAAAGGGGTTAGCCTTAACTTTTCGTCGAAAAAATGTCAAGGGTTAGCCTTTATTTTTAGCCATTTTCGGCCATTTTTGAGTTTTTGAAAAAGTGGCCGAAAATGGCGAAAAGTAAAGGGTTAGCCTTAACTTTTCGTCGAAAAATGTCAAGGGGTTAGCCTTTACTTTTTAGCCATTTTCGGCCATTTTGAGTTTTTGAAAAAGTGGCCGAAAATGGCGAAAAGTAAAGGGGTTAGCCTTAACTTTTCGTCGAAAAATGTCAAGGTTAGCCTTTTTTAGCCATTTTCGGCCATTTTTGAGTTTTGAAAAAGTGGCCGAAAATGGCGAAAAGTAAAGGGGTTAGCCTTAACTTTTCGTCGAAAAATGTCAAGGTTAGCCTTTACTTTTTAGCCATTTTCGGCCATTTTTGAGTTTTTGAAAAAGTGGCCGAAAATGGCGAAAAAGTAAAGGGGTTAGCCTTAACTTTTCGTCGAAAAAATGTTAAGGGTTAGCCTTTACTTTTTAGCCATTTTCGGCCATTTTGAGTTTTGAAAAAGTGGCCGAAAATGGCGAAAAAGTAAAGGGTTAGCCTTAACTTTTCGTCGAAAAATGTCAGGTTAGCCTTTACTTTTTAGCCATTTTCGGCCATTTTGAGTTTTGAAAAAGTGGCCGAAAATGGCGAAAAAGTAAAGGGTTAGCCTTAACTTTCGTCGAAAAAATGTCAAGGGGTTAGCCTTTACTTTTAGCCATTTTCGGCCATTTTTGAGTTTTTGAAAAAGTGGCCGAAAATGGCGAAAAGTAAAGGGGTTAGCCTTAACTTTTCGTCGAAAAAATGTCAAGGATTTAGCCTTTACTTTTTAGCCATTTTCGGCCACTTTTTGAGTTTTTGAAAAAGTGGCCGAAAATGGCTAAAAAGTAAAGGGGTTAGCCTTAACTTTTCGTCGTAAAATGTGAAGGGTTAGCCTTTACTTTTTAGCCATTTTCGGCCATTTTTTGAGTTTTTGAAAAAGTGGCCGAAAATGGCGAAAAGTAAAGGGGTTAGCCTTAACTTTTCGTCGAAAAATGTCAAGGGTTAGCCTTTATTTTTAGCCATTTTCGGCCATTTTGAGTTTTTGAAAAAGTGGCCGAAAATGGCGAAAAGTAAAGGGGTTAGCCTTAACTTTCGTCGAAAAATGTCAAGGGTTAGCCTTTACTTTTTAGCCATTTTCGGCCATTTTTGAGTTTTTGAAAAAGTGGCCGAAAATGGCGAAAAAGTAAAGGGTTAGCCTTAACTTTTCGTCGAAAAATGTTAAGGTTAGCCTTTACTTTTAGCCATTTTCGGCCATTTTTTGAGTTTTTGAAAAAGTGGCCGAAAATGGCGAAAAAGTAAAGGGGTTAGCCTTAACTTTTCGTCGAAAAAATGTCAAGGGGTTAGCCTTTACTTTTTAGCCATTTTCGGCCATTTTTTGAGTTTTTGAAAAAGTGGCCGAAAATGGCGAAAAGTAAAGGGGTTAGCCTTAACTTTTCGTCGAAAAATGTTAAGGGTTAGCCTTTACTTTTTAGCCATTTTCGGCCATTTTTTGAGTTTTTGAAAAAGTGGCCGAAAATGGCGAAAAAGTAAAGGGGTTAGCCTTAACTTTTCGTCGAAAAAATGTTAAGGGGTTAGCCTTTACTTTTTAGCCATTTTCGGCCATATTTGAGTTTTGAAAAAGTGGCCGAAAATGGCGAAAAAGTAAAGGGTTAGCCTTAACTTTTCGTCGAAAAAATGTGAAGGGTTAGCCTTTACTTTTTAGCCATTTTCGGCCATTTTGAGTTTTGAAAAAGTGGCCGAAAATGGCGAAAAAGTAAAGGGTTAGCCTTAACTTTTCGTCGAAAAAATGTTAAGGGTTAGCCTTTACTTTTTAGCCATTTTCGGCCATTTTTGAGTTTTGAAAAAGTGGCCGAAAATGGCGAAAAAGTAAAGGGTTAGCCTTAACTTTTCGTCGAAAAATGTCAAGGGGTTAGCCTTTACTTTTAGCCATTTTCGGCCATTTTTGAGTTTTTGAAAAAGTGGCCGAAAATGGCGAAAAAGTAAAGGGGTTAGCCTTAACTTTTCGTCGAAAAATGTTAAGGGTTAGCCTTTACTTTTTAGCCATTTTCGGCCATTTTTGAGTTTTGAAAAAGTGGCCGAAAATGGCGAAAAAGTAAAGGGGTTAGCCTTAACTTTCGTCGAAAAAATGTCAAGGGGTTAGCCTTTACTTTTAGCCATTTTCGGCCATTTTTGAGTTTTGAAAAAGTGGCCGAAAATGGCGAAAAAGTAAAGGGGTTAGCCATAACTTTTCGTCGAAAAATGTGAAGGGTTAGCCTTTACTTTTAGCCATTTTCGGCCATTTTTGAGTTTTGAAAAAGTGGCCGAAAATGGCGAAAAAGTAAAGGGGTTAGCCTTAACTTTTCGTCGAAAAAAATGTTAAGGAGTTAGCCTTTACTTTTTAGCCATTTTCGGCCATTTTGAGTTTTGAAAAAGTGGCCGAAAATGGCGAAAAGTAAAGGGGTTAGCCTTAACTTTCGTCGAAAAATGTGAAGGTTAGCTTACTTTTTAGCCATTTTCGGCCATTTTGAGTTTTGAAAAAGTGGCCGAAAATGGCGAAAAAGTAAAGGGTTAGCCTTAACTTTTCGTCGAAAAAATGTCAAGGTTAGCCTTTACTTTTAGCCATTTTCGGCCATTTTGAGTTTTTGAAAAAGTGGCCGAAAATGGCGAAAAAGTAAAGGGGTTAGCCTTAACTTTTCGTCGAAAAAAAATGTCAGGTTAGCCTTTACTTTTTAGCCATTTTCGGCCATTTTGAGTTTTTGAAAAAGTGGCCGAAAATGGCGAAAAAGTAAAGGGTTAGCCTTAACTTTTCGTCGAAAAAATGTCAAGGGTTAGCCTTTACTTTTTAGCCATTTTCGGCCATTTTGAGTTTTGAAAAAGTGGCCGAAAATGGCGAAAAAGTAAAGGGGTTAGCCTTAACTTTTCGTCGAAAAAATGTCAAGGTTAGCCTTTACTTTTAGCCATTTTCGGCCATTTTGAGTTTTGAAAAAGTGGCCGAAAATGGCGAAAAAGTAAAGGGGTTAGCCTTAACTTTTCGTCGAAAAAATGTTAAGGGGTTAGCCTTTACTTTTAGCCATTTTCGGCCATTTTTTGAAAAAGTGGCCGAAAATGGCGAAAAAGTAAAGGGGTTAGCCTTAACTTTTCGTCGAAAAAATGTCAAGGGGTTAGCCTTTACAATTTTAGCCATTTTCAGCCATTTTTGAGTTTTGAAAAAGTGGCCGAAAATGGCGAAAAAGTAAAGGGGTTAGCCTTAACTTTTCGTCGAAAAAATGTCAGGTTAGCCTTTACTTTTAGCCATTTTCGGCCATTTTTGAGTTTTGAAAAGTGGCCGAAAATGGCGAAAAAGTAAAGGTTAGCCTTAACTTTTCGTCGAAAAATGTCAAGGGTTAGCCTTTTTTAGCCATTTTCGGCCATTTTGAGTTTTGAAAAAGTGGCCGAAAATGGCGAAAAAGTAAAGGGGTTAGCCTTAACTTTTCGTCGAAAAATGTCAAGGGTTAGCCTTTACTTTTTAGCCATTTTCGGCCATTTTGAGTTTTGAAAAAGTGGCCGAAAATGGCGAAAAAGTAAAGGGGTTAGCCTTAACTTTTCGTCGAAAAATGTGAAGGGTTAGCCTTTACTTTTAGCCATTTTCGGCCATTTTTTGAGTTTTTGAAAAAGTGGCCGAAAATGGCGAAAAAGTAAAGGGGTTAGCCTTAACTTTTCGTCGAAAAAATGTCAAGGGGTTAGCCTTTACTTTTTAGCCATTTTCGGCCATTTTTTGAGTTTTGAAAGAGTGGCCGAAAATGGCGAAAAAGTAAAGGGGTTAGCCTTAACTTTTCGTCGAAAAAATGTGAAGGGGTTAGCCTTTACTTTTTAGCCATTTTCGGCCATTTTGAGTTTTTGAAAAAGTGGCCGAAAATGGCGAACAAAGTAAAGGGTTAATAACTTTTCGTCGAAAAATGTGAAGGGGTTAGCCTTTACTTTTTAGCCATTTTCGGCCATTTTTTGAGTTTTTGAAAAAGTGGCCGAAAATGGCGAAAAAGTAAAGGGGTTAGCCTTAACTTTTCGTCGAAAAAATGTCAAGGGGTTAGCCTTTACTTTTTAGCCATTTTTTGAGTTTTTGAAAAAGTGGCCGAAAATGGCGAAAAAGTAAAGGGTTAGCCTTAACTTTTCGTCGAAAAATGTCAAGGGTTAGCCTTTACTTTTTAGCCATTTTCGGCCATTTTTGAGTTTTTGAAAAAGTGGCCGAAAATGGCAAAAGTAAAGGGTTAGCCTATAACTTTTCGTCGAAAAATGTTAAGGGGTTAGCCTTTACTTTTAGCCATTTTCGGCCATTTTGAGTTTTTGAAAAAGTGGCCGAAAATGGCGAAAAGTAAAGGGTTATATAACTTTTCGTCGAAAAAATGTGAAGGGTTAGCCTTTACTTTTAGCCATTTTCGGCCATTTTGAGTTTTGAAAAAGTGGCCGAAAATGGCAAATAAAGGGTTAATATAACTTTTCGTCGAAAAAATGTGAAGGGGTTAGCCTTTACTTTTTAGCCATTTTCGGCCATTTTGAGTTTTGAAAAAGTGGCCGAAAATGGCGAAAAAGTAAAGGGTTATTAACTTTTCGTCGAAAAAATGTCAAGGGTTAGCCTTTACTTTTAGCCATTTTCGGCCATTTTGAGTTTTTGAAAAAGTGGCCGAAAATGGCGAAAAAGTAAAGGGTTAGCCTTAACTTTTCGTCGAAAAAATGTGAAGGGTTAGCCTTTACTTTTTAGCCATTTTCAGCCATTTTGAGTTTTGAAAAAGTGGCCGAAAATGGCGAAAAAGTAAAGGGGTTAATAACTTTTCGTCGAAAAAATGTCAAGGGTTAGCCTTTACTTTTAGCCATTTTCGGCCATTTTGAGTTTTGAAAAAGTGGCCGAAAATGGCGAAAATAAAGGGTTAATATAACTTTTCGTCGAAAAAATGTCAAGGGTTAGCCTTTACTTTTAGCCATTTTCAGCCATTTTTGAGTTTTGAAAAAGTGGCCGAAAATGGCGAAAAAGTAAAGGGGTTAGCCTTAACTTTTCGTCGAAAAAAATGTGAAGGGGTTAGCCTTTACTTTTTAGCCATTTTCGACCATTTTGAGTTTTTGAAAAAGTGGCCGAAAATGGCAGCAAAGGAGTTAATATAACTTTTCGTCGAAAAATGTGAAGGGGTTAGCCTTTACTTTTTAGCCATTTTCGGCCATTTTTGAGTTTTTGAAAAAGTGGCCGAAAATGGCTAAAAGTAAAGGGTTATATAACTTTTCGTCGAAAAAAATGTGAAGGGTTAGCCTTTACTTTTTAGCCATTTTCAGCCATTTTGAGTTTTGAAAAAGTGGCCGAAAATGGCGAAAAAGTAAAGGGTTAGCCTTAACTTTTCGTCGAAAAAATGTGAAGGGTTAGCCTTTACTTTTAGCCATTTTCGGCCATTTTTGAGTTTTGAAAAAGTGGCCGAAAATGGCGAAAAAGTAAAGGGTTAGCCTTAACTTTTCGTCGAAAAAATGTGAAGGGTTAGCCTTTACTTTTAGCCATTTTCAGCCATTTTTGAGTTTTGAAAAAGTGGCCGAAAATGGCAAAAAGTAAAGGGTTAATATAACTTTTCGTCGAAAAAATGTCAAGGGGTTAGCCTTTACTTTTAGCCATTTTCAGCCATTTTGAGTTTTGAAAAAGTGGCCGAAAATGGCGAAAAAGTAAAGGGTTAGCCTTAACTTTTCGTCGAAAAAATGTCAAGGGGTTAGCCTTTACTTTTAGCCATTTTCGGCCATTTTTGAGTTTTGAAAAAGTGGCCGAAAATGGCGAAAAAAAAGTTAACATTAACTTTTCGTCGAAAAAATGTGAAGGGTTAGCCTTTACTTTTAGCCATTTTCGGCCATTTTGAGTTTTGAAAAAGTGGCCGAAAATAAAAAGTAAAGGTTAGCCTTAACTTTTCGTCGAAAAATGTTAAGGAGTTAGCCTTTACTTTTAGCCATTTTCGGCCATTTTTGAGTTTTTGAAAAAGTGGCCGAAAATGGCGAAAAAGTAAAGGGTTAGCCTAACTTTTCGTCGAAAAAATGTGAGGGGTTAGCCTTTACTTTTAGCCATTTTCGGCCATTTTTGAGTTTTGAAAAAGTGGCCGAAAATGGCGAAAAAGTAAAGGGTTAACACTTTTCGTCGAAAAAATGTGAAGGGTTAGCCTTTACTTTTTAGCCATTTTCGGCCATTTTGAGTTTTGAAAAAGTGGCCGAAAATGGCGAAAAAGTAAAGGGTTAACATAACTTTTCGTCGAAAAAATGTGAAGGGTTAGCCTTTACTTTTTAGCCATTTTCGGCCATTTTGAGTTTTTGAAAAAGTGGCCGAAAATGGCGAAAAGTAAAGGGGTTAATATAACTTTTCGTCGAAAAAATGTGAAGGGTTAGCCTTTACTTTTAGCCATTTTCAGCCATTTTGAGTTTTTGAAAAAGTGGCCGAAAATGGCGAAAAGTAAAGGGGTTAACCTTAACTTTTCGTCGAAAAAATGTAAAGGTTAGCCTTTACTTTTAGCCATTTTCGGCCATTTTTGAGTTTTGAAAAAGTGGCCGAAAATGGCGAAAAAGTAAAGGGTTATATAACTTTTCGTCGAAAAAATGTGAAGGGGTTAGCCTTTACTTTTAGCCATTTTCGGCCATTTTTGAGTTTTGAAAAAGTGGCCGAAAATGGCGAAAAGTAAAGGGTTAACTTAACTTTTCGTCGAAAAAATGTTAAGGGGTTAGCCTTTACTTTTAGCCATTTTCGGCCATTTTTGAGTTTTTGAAAAAGTGGCCGAAAATGGCGAAAAAGTAAAGGGTTAGCCTTAACTTTTCGTCGAAAAAATGTCAAGGGGTTAGCCTTTACTTTTTAGCCATTTTCAGCCATTTTTGAGTTTTGAAAAAGTGGCCGAAAATGGTGAAAAGTAAAGGGGTTAATAACTTTTCGTCGAAAAAATGTCAAGGGGTTAGCCTTTACTTTTAGCCATTTTCGGCCATTTTGAGTTTTGAAAAAGTGGCCGAAAATGGCGAAAAGTAAAGGGGTTAATAACTTTTCGTCGAAAAAAATGTGAAGGGGTTAGCCTTTACTTTTTAGCCATTTTCGGCCATTTTGAGTTTTGAAAAAGTGGCCGAAAATGGCGAAAAAGTAAAGGGTTATTAACTTTTCGTCGAAAAAATGTGAAGGGGTTAGCCTTTACTTTTAGCCATTTTCAGCCATTTTGAGTTTTTGAAAAAGTGGCCGAAAATGGCGAAAAAGTAAAGGGGTTAATTAACTTTTCGTCGAAAAATGTCAAGGGTTAGCCTTTACTTTTTAGCCATTTTCGGCCATTTTTGAGTTTTGAAAAAGTGGCCGAAAATGGCGAAAAAGTAAAGGGGTTAATATAACTTTTCGTCGAAAAAATGTTAAGGGGTTAGCCTTTACTTTTAGCCATTTTCGGCCATTTTTGAGTTTTGAAAAAGTGGCCGAAAATGGCGAAAAGTAAAGGGTTAATATAACTTTTCGTCGAAAAAATGTGAAGGGTTAGCCTTTACTTTTAGCCATTTTCGGCCATTTTGAGTTTTGAAAAAGTGGCCGAAAATGGCGAAAAAGTAAAGGGTTATATAACTTTTCGTCGAAAAAATGTTAAGGGTTAGCCTTTACTTTAGCCATTTTCGGCCATTTTGAGTTTTGAAAAAGTGGCCGAAAATGGAAAAAGTAAAGGGTTAACCTTAACTTTTCGTCGAAAAAATGTCAAGGGTTAGCCTTTACTTTTAGCCATTTTCGGCCATTTTTGAGTTTTGAAAAAGTGGCCGAAAATGGCGAAAAAGTAAAGGGTTACTTAACTTTTCGTCGAAAAAATGTGAAGGGTTAGCCTTTACTTTTAGCCATTTTCGGCCATTTTTGAGTTTTGAAAAGTGGCCGAAAATGGCGAAAAAGTAAAGGGTTAGCCTTAACTTTTCGTCGAAAAAATGTCAAGGGTTAGCCTTTACTTTTAGCCATTTTCGGCCATTTTTGAGTTTTGAAAAAGTGGCCGAAAATGGCAAAAAGTAAAGGGTTAATAACTTTTCGTCGAAAAAATGTCAAGGGGTTAGCCTTTACTTTTTAGCCATTTTCAGCCATTTTGAGTTTTGAAAAAGTGGCCGAAAATGGCGAAAAAGTAAAGGGGTTAATATAACTTTTCGTCGAAAAATGTTAAGGGTTAGCCTTTACTTTTAGCCATTTTCGGCCATTTTGAGTTTTGAAAAGTGGCCGAAAATGGCGAAAAAAAGGGTTAATAACTTTTCGTCGAAAAAATGTGAAGGGGTTAGCCTTTACTTTTTAGCCATTTTCGGCCATTTTTGAGTTTTGAAAAAGTGGCCGAAAATGGCGAAAAGTAAAGGGTTAGCCATAACTTTCGTCGAAAAAATGTGAAGGGTTAGCCTTTACTTTTTAGCCATTTTCGGCCATTTTTGAGTTTTGAAAAAGTGGCCGAAAATGGCGAAAAAAAGTAAAGGGTTAGCCTTAACTTTTCGTCGAAAAAATGTCAAGGGGTTAGCCTTTACTTTTTAGCCATTTTCAGCCATTTTTGAGTTTTGAAAAAGTGGCCGAAAATGGCAAAAAGTAAAGGGTTAGCCTTAACTTTTCGTCGAAAAATGTGAAGGGTTAGCCTTTACTTTTTAGCCATTTTCGGCCATTTTTGAGTTTTGAAAAAGTGGCCGAAAATGGCGAAAAGTAAAGGGGTTAACCTTAACTTTTCGTCGAAAAAATGTGAAGGGTTAGCCTTTACTTTTAGCCATTTTCGGCCATTTTGAGTTTTGAAAAAGTGGCCGAAAATGGCGAAAAGTAAAGGGTTAATATAACTTTTCGTCGAAAAAATGTCAAGGGGTTAGCCTTTACTTTTTAGCCATTTTCGGCCATTTTTGAGTTTTTGAAAAAGTGGCCGAAAATGGCGAAAAGTAAAGGGGTTAATTAACTTTTCGTCGAAAAAATGTAAGGGGTTAGCCTTTACTTTTTAGCCATTTTCGGCCATTTTTGAGTTTTGAAAAAGTGGCCGAAAATGGCAAAAAGGGGTTAACCTTAACTTTTCGTCGAAAAAATGTGAAGGGTTAGCCTTTACTTTTTAGCCATTTTCGGCCATTTTTGAGTTTTGAAAAAGTGGCCGAAAATGGCGAAAAAGTAAAGGTTAGCCTTAACTTTCGTCGAAAAAATGTCAAGGGTTAGCCTTTACTTTTAGCCATTTTCGGCCATTTTTGAGTTTTGAAAAAGTGGCCGAAAATGGCGAAAAAGTAAAGGGTTAGCCTTAACTTTTCGTCGAAAAAATGTGAAGGGGTTAGCCTTTACTTTTTAGCCATTTTCAGCCATTTTTGAGTTTTTGAAAAAGTGGCCGAAAATGGCGAAAAAGTAAAGGGTTAGCCTTAACTTTTCGTCGAAAAAATGTCAAGGGTTAGCCTTTACTTTTAGCCATTTTCGGCCATTTTGAGTTTTTGAAAAAGTGGCCGAAAATGGCGAAAAGTAAAGGGTTAATAACTTTTCGTCGAAAAAATGTGAAGGGGTTAGCCTTTACTTTTTAGCCATTTTCGGCCATTTTTTGAGTTTTTGAAAAAGTGGCCGAAAATGGCGAAAAAGTAAAGGGGTTAGCCTTAACTTTTCGTCGAAAAAATGTCAAGGGGTTAGCCTTTACTTTTTAGCCATTTTCGGCCATTTTTTGAGGTTTAAAAAAGTGGCCGAAAATGGCGAAAAAGTAAAGGGGTTAGCCTTTACTTTTCGTCGAAAAAATGTGAAGGTGTTATCCTTTACTTTTTAGCGATTTTCGGCCATTTTTTGAGTTTTTGAAAAAGTGGCCGAAAATGGCGAAAAAGTAAAGGGGTTAGCCTTAACTTTTCGACGAAAAATGTTAAGGGTTAGCCTTTACTTTTAGCCATTTTCAGCCATTTTTGAGTTTTGAAAAAGTGGCCGAAAATGGCCAAAAAGTAAAGGGGTAGCCTTAACTTTTCGTCGAAAAAAATGTGAAGGGGTTAGCCTTTACTTTTTAGCCATTTTTGGAGTGTTTGTAAAAGTGGCCGAAAATGGCCAAAAAGTAAAGGGTTAGCCTTAACTTTTCGTCGAAAAATGTTAAGGTTAGCCTTTACTTTTTAGCCATTTTCGGCCATTTTTGAGTTTTGAAAAGTGGCCGAAAATGGCGAAAAATAAAGGGGTTAATATAACTTTTCGTCGAAAAAATGTAAGGGGTTAGCCTTTACTTTTTAGCCATTTTCGGCCATTTTTGAGTTTTTGAAAAAGTGGCCGAAAATGGCGAAAAAGTAAAGGGTTAGCCTTAACTTTTCGTCGAAAAAATGTCAAGGGGTTAGCCTTTACTTTTTAGCCATTTTCGGCCATTTTTTGAGTTTTTGAAAAAGTGGCCGAAAATGGCGAAAAAGTAAAGGGGTTAGCCTTAACTTTTCGTCGAAAAAATGTCAAGGGGTTAGCCTTTACTTTTTAGCCATTTTCGGCCATTTTTTGAGTTTTTGAAAAAGTGGCCGAAAATGGCGAAAAAGTAAAGGGGTTAGCCTTAACTTTTCGTCGAAAAAATGTTAAGGGGTTAGCCTTTACTTTTTAGCCATTTTCGGCCATTTTTTGAGTTTTTGAAAAAGTGGCCGAAAATGGCGAAAAAGTAAAGGGGTTAGCCTTAACTTTTCGTCGAAAAAATGTCAAGGGGTTAGCCTTTACTTTTAGCCATTTTCGGCCATTTTTGAGTTTTGAAAAAGTGGCCGAAAATGGCGAAAAAGTAAAGGGGTTATTAACTTTTCGTCGAAAAAATGTTAAGGGTTAGCCTTTACTTTTTAGCCATTTTCGGCCATTTTGAGTTTTGAAAAAGTGGCCGAAAATGGCGAAAAAGTAAAGGGTTAAGCCTATAACTTTTCGTCGAAAAAATGTCAAGGGTTAGCCTTTACTTTTAGCCATTTTCGGCCATTTTGAGTTTTGAAAAAGTGGCCGAAAATGGCGAAAAGTAAAGGGGTTAGCCTTAACTTTTCGTCGAAAAAATGTTAAGGGTTAGCCTTTACTTTTAGCCATTTTCGGCCATTTTTGAGTTTTTGAAAAAGTGGCCGAAAATGGCGAAAAAGTAAAGGGTTAGCCTATAACTTTTCGTCGAAAAATGTTAAGGGTTAGCCTTTACTTTTTAGCCATTTTCGGCCATTTTGAGTTTTGAAAAAGTGGCCGAAAATGGCGAAAAGTAAAGGGTTATAACTTTTCGTCGAAAAATGTCAAGGGTTAGCCTTTACTTTTAGCCATTTTCGGCCATTTTGAGTTTTGAAAAAGTGGCCGAAAATGGCGAAAAAGTAAAGGGTTAGCCTTAACTTTTCGTCGAAAAAATGATAAGGGGTTAGCCTTTACTTTTAGCCATTTTCGGCCATTTTTGAGTTTTTGAAAAGTGGCCGAAAATGGCGAAAAAGTAAAGGGGTTAATTAACTTTTCGTCGAAAAAATGTCAAGGGTTAGCCTTTACTTTTAGCCATTTTCGGCCATTTTGAGTTTTTGAAAAAGTGGCCGAAAATGGCGAAAAAAGTAAAGGAGTTAGCCTTAACTTTTCGTCGAAAAATGTCAAGGGTTAGCCTTTACTTTTAGCCATTTTCGGCCATTTTTGAGTTTTGAAAAAGTGGCCGAAAATGGTAAAAGTAAAGGTTATATAACTTTCGTCGAAAAAATGTCAAGGGTTAGCCTTTACTTTTTAGCCATTTTCGGCCATTTTGAGTTTTGAAAAAGTGGCCGAAAATGGCCAAAAACTAAATGGGGTAGCCTTAACTTTTCGTCGAAAAAAATGTCAAGGGGTTAGCCTTTACGTTTTAGCCATTTTCAGCCATTTTGAGTTTTTGAAAAAGTGGCCGAAAATGGCGAAAAAGTAAAGGGTTAGCCTTAACTTTTCGTCGAAAAAATGTTAGGGTTAGCCTTTACTTTTAGCCATTTTCGGCCATTTTTGAGTTTTGAAAAAGTGGCCGAAAATGGCGAAAAAGTAAAGGGTTAGCCTTAACTTTTCGTCGAAAAAAATGTGAAGTTAGCCTTTACTTTTTAGCCATTTTCGGCCATTTTTGAGTTTTGAAAAAGTGGCCGAAAATGGAAGGGTTAGCCTTTACTTTTAGCCATTTTCGGCCATTTTTGAGTTTTGAAAAAGTGGCCGAAAATGGCGAAAAAGTAAAGGGTTAGCCTTAACTTTTCGTCGAAAAAATGTTAAAGGGTTAGCCTTTACTTTTAGCCATTTTCGGCCATTTTTGAGTTTTTGAAAAAGTGGCCGAAAATGGCAAAAGTAAAGGGGTTATATAACTTTTCGTCGAAAAAATGTTAAGGGTTAGCCTTTACTTTTTAGCCATTTTCGGCCATTTTTGAGTTTTGAAAAAGTGGCCGAAAATGGCGAAAAAGTAAAGGTTAGCCTTAACTTTTCGTCGAAAAAATGTCAGGGTTAGCCTTTACTTTTAGCCATTTTCGGCCATTTTTGAGTTTTGAAAAAGTGGCCGAAAATGGCGAAAAAGTAAAGGGTTAGCCTTAACTTTTCGTCGAAAAAATGTCAAGGGTTAGCCTTTACTTTTTAGCCATTTTCGGCCATTTTTGAGTTTTGAAAAAGTGGCGAAAATGGCAAAAGTAAAGGGGTTAGCCTTAACTTTTCGTCGAAAAAATGTTAAGGGTTAGCCTTTACTTTTTAGCCATTTTCGGCCATTTTTGAGTTTTGAAAAAGTGGCCGAAAATGGCGAAAAAGTAAAGGGTTATATAACTTTTCGTCGAAAAAATGTCAAGGGTTAGCCTTTACTTTAGCCATTTTCAGCCATTTTTGAGTTTTGAAAAAGTGGCCGAAAATGGCGAAAAAGTAAAGGGTTAGCCTTAACTTTTCGTCGAAAAAATGTGAAGGGGTTCGCCTTTACTTTTTAGCCAGTTTCGGCCATTTTGAGTTTTGAAAAAGTGGCCGAAAATGGCGAAAAGTAAAGGGTTAGCCTATAACTTTCGTCGAAAAAATGTCAAGGGTTAGCCTTTACTTTTAGCCATTTTCGGCCATTTTGAGTTTTGAAAAAGTGGCCGAAAATGGCGAAAAGTAAAGGGGTTAGCCTTAACTTTACGTCGAAAAAATGTTAAGGGGTTAGCCTTTACTTTTAGCCATTTTCGGCCATTTTTTGAGTTTTTGAAAAAGTGGCCGAAAATGGCGAAAAAGTAAAGGGGTTAGCCTTAACTTTTCGTCGAAAAAATGTGAAGGGTTAGCCTTTACTTTTAGCCATTTCAGCCATTTTTGAGTTTTGAAAAAGTGGCCGAAAATGGCGAAAAGTAAAGGGTTAGCCTTAACTTTCGTCGAAAAAATGTTAGGGGTTAGCCTTTACTTTTAGCCATTTTCGGCCATTTTGAGTTTTTGAAAAAGTGGCCGAAAATGGCCAAAAGTAAAGGGTTAATATAACTTTCGTCGAAAAAAATGTGAAGGGTTAGCCTTTACTTTTTAGCCATTTTCAGCCATTTTGAGTTTTTGAAAAAGTGGCCGAAAATGGCGAAAAAGTAAAGGGTTAGCCTTAACTTTTCGTCGAAAAATGTTAAGGGTTAGCCTTTACTTTTTAGCCATTTTCGGCCATTTTTGAGTTTTTGAAAAAGTGGCCGAAAATGGCGAAAAGTAAAGGGTTAGCCTTAACTTTTCGTCGAAAAAATGTCAGAGTTAGCCTTTACTTTTTAGCCATTTTCAGCCATTTTTGAGTTTTGAAAAAGTGGCCGAAAATAAAAAGTAAAGGGTTAGCCTTAACTTTTCGTCGAAAAATGTGAAGGGGTTAGCCTTTACTTTTTAGCCATTTTCGGCCATTTTTGAGTTTTGAAAAAGTGGCCGAAAATGGCGAAAAAGTAAAGGGTTAGCCTTAACTTTTCGTCGAAAAATGTGAAGGGTTAGCCTTTACTTTTAGCCATTTTCAGCCATTTTTGAGTTTTGAAAAAGTGGCCGAAAATGGCGAAAAGTAAAGGGTTAGCTAACTTTCGTCGAAAAAATGTTAAGGGTTAGCCTTTACTTTTTAGCCATTTTCGGCCATTTTTGAGTTTTGAAAAAGTGGCCGAAAATGGCGAAAAAGTAAAGGGTTAGCTAACTTTTCGTCGAAAAAATGTTAAAGGTTAGCCTTTACTTTTAGCCATTTTCGGCCATTTTGAGTTTTGAAAAAGTGGCCGAAAATGGCGAAAAGTAAAGGAGTTAACCTTAACTTTTCGTCGAAAAAATGTTAAGGGTTAGCCTTTACTTTTTAGCCATTTTCAGCCATTTTTGAGTTTTGAAAAAGTGGCCGAAAATGGCGAAAAGTAAAGGGTTAGCCTTAACTTTCGTCGAAAAATGTCAAAGGGTTAGCCTTTACTTTTTAGCCATTTTCGGCCATTTTGAGTTTTGAAAAAGTGGCCGAAAATGGCGAAAAAGTAAAGGGTTAGCCTTAACTTTTCGTCGAAAAATGTTAAGGGTTAGCCTTTACTTTAGCCATTTTCGGCCATTTTGAGTTTTGAGTTTTGAAAAAGTGGCCGAAAATGGCTAAAAAGTAAAGGGGTTAGCCTTAACTTTACGTCGAAAAAATGTGAAGGGTTAGCCTTTACTTTTAGCCATTTTCGGCCATTTTTGAGTTTTTGAAAAAGTGGCCGAAAATGGCGAAAAAGTAAAGGAGTTAGCCTTAACTTTTCGTCGAAAAAAAGTTAAGGGTTAGCCTTTACTTTTTAGCCATTTTCGGCCATTTTTGAGTTTTTGAAAAAGTGGCCGAAAATGGCGAAAAAGTAAAGGTTAGCCTAACTTTTCGTCGAAAAAATGTAAAGGGGTTAGCCTTTACTTTTTAGCCATTTTCGGCCATTTTTTGAGTTTTTGAAAAAGTGGCCGAAAATGGCGAAAAAGTAAAGGGGTTAGCCTTAACTTTTCGTCGAAAAAATGTCAAGGGGTTAGCCTTTACTTTTTAGCCATTTTCGGCCATTGTTGGAGTGTGTGACAAAGTGGCCGACAGTGGCGAAAAAGTAAAGGGTTAGCCTTAACTTTTCGTCGAAAAAATGTTAAGGTTTTAGCCTTTACTTTTTAGCCATTTTCGGCCATTTTTTGAGTTTTTGAAAAAGTGGCCGAAAATGGCGAAAAAGTAAAGGGGTTAGCCTTAACTTTTCGTCGAAAAAATGTCAAGGGGTTAGCCTTTACTTTTTAGCCATTTTCGGCCATTTTGAGTTTTGAAAAAGTGGCCGAAAATGGCGAAAAAGTAAAGGGTTAGCCTTAACTTTTCGTCGAAAAAATGTTAAAGGGGTTAGCCTTTACTTTTAGCCATTTTCGGCCATTTTGAGTTTTTGAAAAAGTGGCCGAAAATGGCGAAAAAGTAAAGGGTTAGCCTTAACTTTTCGTCGAAAAATGTCAAGGGGTTAGCCTTTACTTTAGCCATTTTCGGCCATTTTTGAGTTTTGAAAAAGTGGCCGAAAATGGCGAAAAAGTAAAGGGGTTAGCCTTAACTTTTCGTCGAAAAAATGTTAAAGGGTTAGCCTTTACTTTTAGCCATTTTCGGCCATTTTGAGTTTTGAAAAGTGGCCGAAAATGGCGAAAAGTAAAGGAGTTAGCCTTAACTTTTCGTCGAAAAATGTCAAGGGTTAGCCTTTACTTTTTAGCCATTTTCAGCCATTTTGAGTTTTGAAAAAGTGGCCGAAAATGGCGAAAAAGTAAAGGGTTAGCCTATAACTTTTCGTCGAAAAATGTCAAGGGTTAGCCTTTACTTTTAGCCATTTTCGGCCATTTTTGAGTTTTTGAAAAAGTGGCCGAAAATGGCGAAAAAGTAAAGGGGTTAGCCTTAACTTTTCGTCGAAAAAATGTTAGGGTTAGCCTTTACTTTTAGCCATTTTCGGCCATTTTTGAGTTTTGAAAAAGTGGCCGAAAATGGCGAAAAGTAAAGGGGTTATTAACTTTTCGTCGAAAAAATGTTAAGGGGTTAGCCTTTACTTTTAGCCATTTTCGGCCATTTTTGAGTTTTTGAAAAAGTGGCCGAAAATGGCGAAAAAGTAAAGGGTTAGCCTATAACTTTCGTCGAAAATGTTAAGGGGTTAGCCTTTACTTTTAGCCATTTTCGGCCATTTTGAGTTTTTGAAAAAGTGGCCGAAAATGGCGAAAAAGTAAAGGGGTTAGCCTTAACTTTTCGTCGAAAAAATGTGAAGGGGTTAGCCTTTACTTTTTAGCCATTTTCGGCCATTTTTTGAGTTTTTGAAAAAGTGGCCGAAAATGGCGAAAAAGTAAAGGGGTTAGCCTTAACTTTTCGTCGAAAAATGTTAAGGGGTTAGCCTTTACTTTTTAGCCATTTTCGGCCATTTTGAGTTTTGAAAAAGTGGCCGAAAATGGCGAAAAGTAAAGGTTAACCTTAACTTTTCGTCGAAAAAAATGTGAAGGGTTAGCCTTTACTTTTTAGCCATTTTCGGCCATTTTTGAGTTTTGAAAAAGTGGCCGAAAATGGCGAAAAGTAAAGGGGTTAGCCTTAACTTTTCGTCGAAAAAATGTCAGGGTTAGCCTTTACTTTTTAGCCATTTTCGGCCATTTTGAGTTTTGAAAAAGTGGCCGAAAATGGCGAAAAGTAAAGGTTAGCCTATAACTTTTCGTCGAAAAAATGTCAAGGGGTTAGCCTTTACTTTTAGCCATTTTCGGCCATTTTTGAGTTTTTGAAAAAGTGGCCGAAAATGGCGAAAAAGTAAAGGGTTAGCCTTAACTTTTCGTCGAAAAATGTTAAGGGTTAGCCTTTACTTTTAGCCATTTCGGCCATTTTGAGTTTTTGAAAAAGTGGCCGAAAATGGCGAAAAGTAAAGGGTTAGCCTTAACTTTTCGTCGAAAAATGTTAAGGGGTTAGCCTTTACTTTTTAGCCATTTTCAGCCATTTTGAGTTTTTGAAAAAGTGGCCGAAAATGGCAAAAAGTAAAGTTAGCCTTAACTTTTCGTCGAAAAATGTTAAGGGGTTAGCCTTTACTTTTAGCCATTTTCGGCCATTTTTGAGTTTTTGAAAAAGTGGCCGAAAATGGCGAAAAAGTAAAGGGTTAGCTTTAACTTTTCGTCGAAAAATGTCAAGGGTTAGCCTTTACTTTTTAGCCATTTTCGGCCATTTTGAGTTTTGAAAAAGTGGCCGAAAATGGCGAAAAAGTAAAGGGGTTAGCCTTAACTTTTCGTCGAAAAATGTCAAAGGAGTTAGCCTTTACTTTTAGCCATTTTCAGCCATTTTTGAGTTTTTGAAAAAGTGGCCGAAAATGGCGAAAAAGTAAAGGTTAGCCTTAACTTTTCGTCGAAAAATGTCAAGGGTTAGCCTTTACTTTTTAGCCATTTTCGGCCATTTTTGAGTTTTGAAAAAGTGGCCGAAAATGGCGAAAAGTAAAGAGTTAGCATATAACTTTTCGTCGAAAAATGTCAAGGGTTAGCCTTTACTTTTAGCCATTTTCGGCCATTTTTGAGTTTTTGAAAAAGTGGCCGAAAATGGCGAAAAGTAAAGGGTTATAACTTTTCGTCGAAAAAATGTCAAGGGTTAGCCTTTACTTTTTAGCCATTTTCGGCCATTTTGAGTTTTTGAAAAAGTGGCCGAAAATGGCGAAAAAGTAAAGGGTTAGCCTTAACTTTTCGTCGAAAAAATGTCAAGGGGTTAGCGTTTACTTTTAGCCATTTTCAGCCATTTTGAGTTTTGAAAAAGTAAAATGGCGAAAAAGTAAAGGGTTAGCCTTAACTTTTCGTCGAAAAATGTGAAGGGTTAGCCTTTACTTTTTAGCCATTTTCGGCCATTTTGAGTTTTGAAAAAGTGGCCGAAAATGGCGAAAAAGTAAAGGGTTAGCCTTAACTTTTCGTCGAAAAAATGTTAAGGGTTAGCCTTTACTTTTTAGGCATTTTCGGCCATTTTTGAGTTTTGAAAAAGTGGCCGAAAATGGCGAAAAGTAAAGGGGTTAGCCTTAACTTTTCGTCGAAAAAATGTGAAGGTTAGCCTTTACTTTTTACATTTTCGGCCATTTTGAGTTTTTGAAAAAGTGGCCGAAAATGGCGAAAAAGTAAAGGGGTTAGCCTAACTTTTCGTCGAAAAAATGTCAAGGTTAGCCTTTACTTTTTAGCCATTTTCGGCCATTTTTGAGTTTTGAAAAAGTGGCCGAAAATGGCGAAAAAGTAAAGGGTTAGCCTTAACTTTTCGTCGAAAAATGTCAAGGGTTAGCCTTTACTTTTAGCCATTTTCGGCCATTTTTGAGTTTTGAAAAAGTGGCCGAAAATGGCGAAAAAGTCAAGGGGTTAGCCTTAACTTTTCGTCGAAAAATGTTAAAGGGTTAGCCTTTACTTTTAGCCATTTTCAGCCATTTTTGAGTTTTTGAAAAAGTGGCCGAAAATGGCGAAAAGTAAAGGGTTAACTTAACTTTTCGTCGAAAAAATGTCAAGAGGTTAGCCTTTACTTTAGCCATTTTCGGCCATTTTTGAGTTTTTGAAAAAGTGGCCGAAAATGGCGAAAAAGTAAAGGGTTAGCCTTAACTTTCGTCGAAAAAATGTCAAGGAGTTAGCCTTTACTTTTAGCCATTTTCAGCCATTTTTGAGTTTTGAAAAAGTGGCCGAAAATGGCGAAAAAGTAAAGGGGTTAGCCTATAACTTTCGTCGAAAAAATGTGAAGGGTTAGCCTTACTTTTAGCATTTTCGGCCATTTTGAGTTTTGAAAAAGTGGCCGAAAAATGGCGAAAAGTAAAAGGTTAGCACTTAACTTTTCGTCGAAAAAATGTCAAGGGTTAGCCTTTACTTTTAGCCATTTTCGGCCATTTTTGAGTTTTTGAAAAAGTGGCGAAAATGGCGAAAAAGTAAAGGGGTTAGCCTTAACTTTCGTCGAAAAATGTCAAGGGTTAGCCTTTACTTTTTAGCCATTTTCGGCCATTTTTGAGTTTTGAAAAAGTGGCCGAAAATGGCGAAAAAGTAAAGGGTTATATAACACGTCGAAAAAATGTTAAGGGTTAAGCCTTTACTTTTTAGCCATTTTCGGCCATTTTTGAGTTTTTGAAAAAGTGGCCGAAATTGGCGAAAAAGTAAAGGTTAATATAACTTTTCGTCGAAAAATGTCAAGGGTTAGCCTTTACTTTTTAGCCATTTTCGGCCATTTTGAGTTTTGAAAAAGTGGCCGAAAAATGGCGAAAAAGTAAAGGGGTTAGCCTTAACTTTTCGTCGAAAAAATGTTAAGGTTAGCCTTTACTTTTAGCCATTTTCATGCATTTTTGAGTTTTGAAAAAGTGGCCGAAAATGGCGAAAAAGTAAAGGGGTTAGCCTTAACTTTTCGTCGAAAAATGTCAAAGGGTTAGCCTTTACTTTTAGCCATTTTCGGCCATTTTTGAGTTTTTGAAAAAGTGGCCGAAAATGGCGAAAAGTAAAGGGATTAGCTTAACTTTTTGTGGAAAAAATGTCAAAGGAGTTAGCCTTTACTTTTTAGCCATTTTCGGCCATTTTGAGTTTTGAAAAGTGGCCGAAAATGAAAAAGTAAAGGGTTAGCCTATAACTTTCGTCGAAAAAATGTTAAGGGTTAGCCTTTACTTTTAGCCATTTTCAGCCATTTTGAGTTTTGAAAAAGTGGCCGAAAATGGCGAAAAAGCAAAGGGGTTAGCCTTAACTTTTCGTCGAAAAAATGTCAGGAGTTAGCCACTTTTAGCCATTTTCAGCCATTTTTTGAGTTTTTGAAGTGGCCGAAAATGGCGAAAAAGTAAAGGGGTTAGCCTTAACTTTTCGTCGAAAAAATGTGAAGGGGTTAGCCTTTACTTTTTAGCCATTTTCGGCCATTTTTTGAGTTTTGAAAAAGTGGCCGAAAATGGCGAAAAGTAAAGGGGTTAGCTAACTTTTCGTCGAAAAATGTAAGTTAGCCTTTACTTTTAGCCATTTTCGGCCATTTTTGAGTTTTTGAAAAAGTGGCCGAAAATGGCGAAAAAGTAAAGGGTTAATATAACTTTTCGTCGAAAAATGTCAAGGGTTAGCCTTTACTATTTAGCCATTTTCGGCCATTTCTTGAGATTATGAAAAAGTGGCCGAAAATGGCCAAAAAGTAATGGGGTTAGCCTTAACTTTTCGTCGAAAAAATGTGAGGTTAGCCTTTACTTTTAGCCATTTTCGGCCATTTTTGAGTTTTTGAAAAAGTGGCCGAAAATGGCGAAAAGTAAAGGGTTAGCCTTAACTTTTCGTCGAAAAAATGTTAAGGGTTAGCCTTTACTTTTAGCCATTTTCAACCATTTTGAGTTACGAAAAAGTGGCCGAAAATGGCGAAAAGTAAAGGGTTAGCCTATAACTTTACGTCGAAAAAATGTTAAGGGTTAGCCTTTACTTTTTAGCCATTTCAGCCATTTTGAGTTTTGAAAAAGTGGCCGAAAATGGCGAAAAAGTAAAGGGGTTAGCCTTAACTTTTCGTCGAAAAATGTCAAGGTTAGCCTTTACTTTTTAGCCATTTTCGGCCATTTTTGAGTTTTTGAAAAAGTGGCCGAAAATGGCAAAAAGTAAAGGGTTAGCCTTAACTTTCGTCGAAAAAATGTTAAGGGGTTAGCCTTTACTTTTAGCCATTTTCGGCCATTTTTGAGTTTTGAAAAAGTGGCCGAAAATGGCGAAAAAGTAAAGGGGTTAGCCTTAACTTTTTCGTCGAAAAGAAAAAAGAAAAAAAAAAAATGTCAAGGAGTTAGCCTTTACTTTTAGCCATTTTCAGCCATTTTGAGTTTTGAAAAGTGGCCGAAAATGGCGAAAAAGTAAAGGGTTAGCTTTAACTGTCGAAAAAATGTCAAGGTTAGCCTTTACTTTTTAGCCATTTTCGGTAATATGCATTTTGAGTTTGAAAAAGTGGCCGAAAATGGCAAAATAAAGGGTTAGCTTATAACTTTTCGTCGAAAATGTTAAGGTGTTAGCTACTTTTAGCCATTTTCGGCCATTTTTTGAGTTTTGAAAAAGTGGCCGAAAATGGCGAAAAGTAAAGGGTTAGCCATAACTTTTCGTCGAAAAAATGTCAAGGGGTTAGCCTTTACTTTTAGCCATTTTCAGCCATTTTTGAGTTTTTGAAAAAGTGGCCGAAATGGCGAAAGTAAAGGGGTTAGCCTTAACTTTCGTCGAAAAGAAAAAAGAAAAATGTCAAGGGTTAGCCTTTACTTTTAGCCATTTTCGGCCATTTTGAGTTTTGAAAAAGTGGCCGAAAATGGCGAAAAGTAAAGGGGTTAGCCTTAACTTTACGTCGAAAAATGTTAAAGGGTTAGCCTTTACTTTTTAGCCATTTTCGAAGAAAAGCCATTTTTGAGTTTTTGAAAAAGTGGCCGAAAATGGCGAAAAAAAAGGGGTTAACCTTAACTTTTCGTCGAAAAATGTGAAGGGATTCGCTAATGAGGTTAAGCCGCTTAAAGGAGTTAGCCTTTACTTACAACCATTTTCGGCCATTTAATATTTGAGTTTTGAAAAGTGGCCGAAAATGGCGAAAAAGTAAAGGGTTAATATAACTTTTCGTCGAAAAATGAAAAAAATATTAAGGGGTTAGCCTTTACTTTTTAGCCATTTTCAGCATTTTGAGTTTTGAAAAAGTGGCGAAAATGCTAAAAAGGCGTTAACCTTAACTTTACGTCGAAAATCTTTGGGTTAGCGCCACTGCCTTTCCAGCAGCTGTTGCTTACAGCAGTGTTGCAAGTTAACTAACACAAGTCGAAAAAAAAAAATGTTAAGGGGTTAGCCTTTACTTTTTAGCCATTTTCGGCCATTTTGAGTTTTGAAAAAGTGGCCGAGTGGCGAAATAAAGGGTTAATAACTTTTCGTCGAAAAAATCAAAGGTTAGCTATTTTTAGCCATTTTCGGCCATTTTTGAGTTTTTGAAAAAGTGGCCGAAAAATAGTAAAGTTAACTTTCGTCGAAAAAATGTTAAGGAGTTAGCAACTGACTTTTAGCCATTTCATTTTGAGTTTTTGAAAAAGTGGCCGAAAATGAAAAAGTAATAATGTTAGCATCTTAACTTTTCGTCGAAAAAAAAAAATGTGAAGAGGTTAGCCTTTACTTTTTAGCCATTTCGGCCATTTTTGAAGTTTTTGAAAAAGTGGCCGAAAATGCTTAAGCAGCAAAGGGGTTAACCTTAACTTTCGTCGAAAATGTTAAGAGGTTAGCCTTTACCTTTTAACATGGCCATTTTCAACTGTTATAAGTTAGCCTACTTTGAACATTTTGCCATTTTGGAGTTTTTGAATGACACATACCTTGAAATTGGCGAAAAAATCAATTTTTCAATAGGTTGTACCAACTGTCGAAAGAAACAAGGGGTTAGCTTAATATTTTATAAAACACTCTTGGCCATATAGTGTGAGTTTTCTGTAAAAGTGGCTGAAATGGCCAAGAAAGTAAAGCAAGAGGTTAGCCTTAACTTTACGTCGAAAAAATGTTATATTAGGGGTTAAGCGTTTACTGAATATTTCGCCATTTTCGGCCATTTTTGATTTTTGAAAAAGTGGCCGAAAATGGCGAAAAATAAAGGGTTAGTTTTTTTCAATAGGTTGTACCTGAGTTTTTAGTGCGGCCGAAATGGCGAAAAGTAAAGGAGTTAGCCTATAACTTCTTGGTGGAAAAAATGCTAGAGGGGTTAGCCTCTACTTTTTTGAATACATTTTTAGCAGACTTTTGAGCTTTTGGAAAACTAGCCTAAAATGGCCAAAAAGTAAAGTGATTAGCCTATAGCAGATCATTCAACACTCCACCTGTCGGATAATATTTACATGTAATTTGTTTCTCCCATTTCAATGGGGATATTGCCAGAGGATTATCCACGGCTGTTGAAGAAGTAAACAAAAGAAAGGATGTAAATTAAAACGTGTTACTACAGGATAGAAGCCTATATTAAACCAGACGCCCTGATCAAACTAACTTATTCAAACTAGATAGCTTTATCAGCTCCTAAACTGTTCTCCATAGAGGCCTGTGTCTTACCTTAGAGAGTTTCAGGTTGGCCATTTTTGCCAGATTTTTCAAAAAACTTCAAAAAGTGGCTAAAATGGAAAGCGTTAGTCTTGCCATCTGATCTTCGTCAAAAGTTAGGATTAGCCTTTGATATACCTTGCAAGTTAGGAAATAGAAATTAATTTAGAGAGGTATATGACAACATGTTTTTAAATTAAGAATATATTATTATATAGTAAATATATCTTCCTATTTGACACTGTCAGCTAAAAATGCAAGCAATGTCTTCGACTCATTCTTGTAGTTAATCTCTCATGAATCTCCAAAACATTGAATGTAATCTTTGCAGAAATATCTGATTGTATATTCATTATGATCAACTCTAATAGTTCTTGTTTCTCCTCCTAAAACAGAAAGTAGTTGTTTTTGAAGCTTGAAGATATGAAGCGTGCGAGAAACGCTGACCTGCAAACAGTTGACTGAAATGGTAGTGTAACCTGAGCTACTCACGTCCAGTGGTGACTGAGACTATTTGGAGTGCAGAAGAGGAAAAACATTTGCGCCCAAGGGCTGCAAAGCCAAAATGAGGTAGTAAATTCAGTGATTTGATCAAGGTGATATTTGGGGTCATTGCTCATTGTTTTGTCGTAAACGTTGCACCCATATAATTCTGGGACGGAGAGACTCAACTCTTAACACACACGGAGTTGCATATTGCAACATCAGATCAATTTACGATAGCCCACATTCAAGAACAATGTACTACCTCTACATTTGATCTAACCATGCTACTTTAACTCAGCTCAACTGAGAGAGAACATATTATGAGAGACTTAACTCTGCTCACATCAGAGTTCTGTACATAACATCAGATCACTTTTTTTAAGGCAGCCCACATTCAAGAACATGTACTACCTCTGCATGATCTAACCATGCTTAACTCAGTCAACTGAGAGAGAACACAGGAGAGACTTAACTCTGCTCACATCAGAGTTCTGTACAACATCAGATCACTTTAAGGCAGCTCACATCAGATCATTATAGGGTAGTCCATGTTCAAGAATATTTACCACTTCTGAACAATCTAACTATCTGGGCTCCTCGCATGACGTTTTTTGAAATTATAGACAAGTTAATGTCATAATAATATAGATTCCGTGGTTGACTGTTGTGTGTAAAACTACCTGAAAAATACAATAAGAAGCAACGAGATAATTGGGATGCAAAAGGTAGTTTTACACAACAGTCCCAACCAACAAATATCTAAATCACACTCTATATATACCCACACCGGCCCTTACGAAAAAATCCTACTAGGAATTCCTATAGGGAAATTGGGCCAAAATTCCACAAAGGAATTCTATAGGTTTTTTCGTAAGGGTACCTGTATAATATCCATATTTATTTAAAGCCATATAAAAGTATTGTCGCTTTTATAAGAGATTTCAAACATAAATAAAACTGATAATCTCACACGTGAGATTATTTATGCATTTTGTTTAAGAAGACTGTCCTTATATAATCTCACGTGTGAATTATCGCTTTTGAAGTTTATGAAAAATTGCAGAAACAAGATATTCAACGATCGTGACCTGTATTTTACAATAACAGTGTTTTGAAAAGATTTGTCCTTTATATAATACCCACCCACGCACAAATACACTATTGTCTATGCTTGGAAGTTTATCAGTGAATGTTTCTCGTGTTGAACGCCTTAATCCTCCCAACATGAACGTTCGCTGCGCTCCTCGTGAGATATCATGTTCAACATTCGACACAATGACGATCAGCCATGGTATTTCCACCAGCCGCCACTTAGAAACAGTCATATATTCTCTAACGAGAGAAAACCAATAAGCCTACCAAGTTGAATAAGTCACGATACATGGTGAATCAAACGAAACCAATATTTGATATACCAAGACATGCACACTTCTTCCAAGAGTTATCTCTCGATACAGCGTTGTTTCTGGTTTTATATCACATGTTTGAAAAGTTTCAATTGATACTAACAAAACTTCTGATTGCTAGCACAAGAAGTTGCTACTATCCACAACTGCCATTCTAAAAAAGTATTCATATTACATATAACCAGGATGTCAAAACTTGTGGCGAAAGTTACCACTAACCCAGGGTTGCTAATCGGCTTTGAACAACCGGCTCCTGAATTTTTATTTGTCCAAGACAAGTGGGTTAGACTGACTAGTGGCTTGGTTCCTATATTTCCAATATATTTATAATATATTACCAATATATGCATTACCAATATATTTATAGCTATACTACACATTGTTAATGTGTTGTTCTGAATTTTATACTTCTATGTTTGACTTTTATTTCAAGACTTTACAAGCAAAAACTTCCTCGCCCAGTACAAAGGTTGATAGAAAAAAAGTATTCCTATTAATATAACCGATGTCCAGAACTTGTATAGATTACCACTAACAGGGTTAGGGTTAATCGGCTTTTGAACAACCGGCTCCTGGACTTTATTTGTCCAAGACAAGTGGGATTAGGAACTGGACTAGTGGCTTGGTTTCCTACCTTTCCAATAAGCCAGATCTCTGGTACCAGGCAACCTGGTTTCTTGCCATGTTTTTAATCTCAAGCCAGGCCAAGTTCTTTAAGAAAATAGCATTCGTCTCACTAGTTCATCTTCCTCTATAAATAGCATTGCTTCCCCTGTGCCATCTTCGACTAAACATCTAAAGCGAAGAAGAATAACGTTTGAAACATATATCACTCAGAAGTATGGTTACGTTTAACCATCTTTATCAATAGTTTAGTAAGTAAGTAAACTAATACTTTATTTTCATTTAGTAATGGCCAAGGCAAATAAACTTGTGGCACTCTATATACATAGTTACAATTACAAATGATTGAACAGTAAAAATAGACTAAATATTTACATATAGTTATACACACAATAATTAAGCTAAAGTGTAAAGTGGTTTAAAATTTCTGCTGATTAAAAATTTCATTCCACATACAGTAGGGAAGCCAGCCTGACAATTTGGTCATGCAATGCAAATTTTAAATCATCATTATTCATTTCTTTAGAAATTGATTGTTTTCACAGTCTATGAACACGGAAATATTTGCATAGCATGACCAAATTGTCAGGCTGGCTTCGCCACTGTCCACATAGCATGTTTAAAAATGTGCAAGGAGTCCTTTTTCCTTAAAGATAGAGATAAACTGTTCCATAATTGGCAAGTAGTTGTAGTGAACATTCTTCCTCCTTCAGTCTGACGAGTAAATCTTGGACATAGTAAGTTATAATTAGAGTATCTAGTTTGTCTATTATGGTGTTCACTATTTAACCCATTAGCTGGCAATGCGCCCAGATACGCCCTACTTTAGCATTTTACTCTGTCTAACGCCAGCCGATTTTACTCGTCAGTGGCATGAGGTACTGCCAGTTAATGGAGTTAACTTTAGTAGTTCATGTTGAAGATAAGTGGGCAGAATTATTGCGTGTTCTTTGAAAGGCAATGGAACATTGAATATTCAATTTATAAAGAAATGAGACTGAGAATTATAGGAGAGTTTCTCTTTGTTATTCATGCAGTGTAAACACTTCTATCTGAAGACCTTATCTTTATACTGGTATAGTATGAATGGTTTTACATATCCAAATACTCCGAATCCAGAAACCAGCAAATCCCGGAACCTTTTTCTCTAGGTGTAAACGAGGTCTACACCTGTAAAAAGCGCTCGCATCATTGTCAACAAGACGTGTTTCGCAACAGGCTTGTATAGCCAAAGCTTGAAAGTTGTAACAATGTTGTCATGTTATCAAGTTGCAAATAAGGTTGTCACTCATAACATTGTTAACAAGTTGTTGCATTGCAGGACGATAACAAGTTGTTGGAACAACAGACAAGAGTCTGTTGAGTCAACAACTTTGCAGCAAGTTGTCAACAAGCCGTTGAAAAATTGTCAACAAACAGCCAAAGACAAGCAGTTGCAAACACATCCTGATAACAAGTTATTGAAACAGCATTGGTACAAGTCTGCTGCAGGTTTGTTACAACTTGTTTTTACGTATCAATTACCGGTAGTATAGTCAACTCACCTTGCCTGAGTAGAGAAAATCAATGTTCCACGACTTGGTTTCACTGACGAGACAATAACAGTTGCCCAGGTAATCGTCCACACTTTGAGCAGGTCCACTTAGTGATACTTTTTGAACAGCGACGATGTATAAAAGATACGACAAAGTATAAATAACTTTTCACGGCTTTGAAGAGCTTGAAGTAGTCTATGATCTGACAATGATTCTATCCAAGCAAGTCGCGTTGAGTAGATCTTTCAGATATTGGTAAGTAGATGGTAGTGCGGTGGTTGTTGGAAGGGCATCTGTACCATTATGTTTGAACAAGCACAAATGATAGATAAATGTTTCCTGTAAAAATAAATTGAATCCATTAATGCACCTGATAACTTTTCTGTTGACAAGTAAAATGGGTGTCTGCCATTAGACAGAGTTAAATAACATGAAACAAAAGGGTACATTGTGGCTAAATGGAGTTAACAAAAGAGGACATGGACAATTAGTTTGGATTAAACCACGTAATGCCCTATTAAGGAAATAATGGCCGATTGAGTTAACAAGAACATGGACAGATACTAGATAGCATCTGATAATCCATAAAAGACCCAACTTAATTTTGACCTTGGTGAAGTAGAATTTATGTGCCTTTAACCAATCCAAGCCACAATGCGCCCTAACGTGCCCACTTTGTATCATTTTACTTTGTCTAACGCGAACAATTTTACTCGTCAAGGAAAAAAGTGTTTAGCATTAATGGGATCTAACCAGAATAAAAAAAAGTCAATAAGATGACTTTGCGTCTTCGATATTGTGGATCTGTCTTCGAGACTTTGCCTCCCACCCAATTTTCAGACCCAGCACATTGCGCCGCCTGGAGGTACAAGACATGGGCACTAGGAAACACATTATAATTCACATCTTTTTGATAACTTGCACGCATACCCTAGAATTTACCACTGTTCTGAAGGCATATCATTATAGGTGAGAGTGAATTGGGTCCCCATAACAATTGTGAAGAATTGTGTGTGTTAGCTGATTCTATTTTTCACTGACCTTTTTGGATATATGCTGTTGCAAAAGTTGAAAAATGTAACCACAGCGCTTGAGCAGTAAGCCCACAGGATAAGACCGTTTTGAAAAATCCCAGATACACATTTGACATTATCCAGCAGGCAGTCAAAGCTATCTTTACTATTAGTACCATACTTCAGTTTGCCTAGGTAACAATATCCGAGTGACAGAGCAAAGGCATGTGGAACTAGAAACAAGTCACGTAGCGAGGTAAAATTGCACATCCTGACCACTGCTAGGTATTGTGGGAAATGGACATTAGTCATGGTTGGAGTGGACTGTGTCACGTGTTGAGATTATACGGAGTGAAACTAGAACGTTTGTAGATCTAGAGTCAAGGAAGAGAAACGCTACATTGTCAGCAACTGTAACCATTAGGTGGCAATGCAGCTCAAAGATGCACGCCCTACATTAGTATTTTACTCTGTCGAACGCCAGATGATTTTACTCTCGTCAGTGGTAGGGTACTGCTAGACTTGCTACAAGTCGACTCGCATTAAAAATTGTTCTAAAGTATGACTGGGTTATGATACGGACTGTTAAACAAAATTGCGCCCTGAAGCGCCCTACTTTAGTATTTTACTCTGCCTAACGCCAGACGATTTTAACTGTTGTTTGACCCCCATCGGCTGCAAGATAGTGCTTCGTGAAACCTACCTATTACCAGAGGAACAATTGTTTTTCACCCAAGTTCTTGCAGACAGTATAGACATTGGGCGTTCAGTAGTTGCAAAGCAAATCTCCAACTCAAATATAAAGTAAACTTTATGAAATAACACCTATCTTTTGGTTGTTCTATTTTTCCCATATTGATAAATATGCTCTCACGCTATCTGATTTTGCTCGACAAACGGTTCAGCCAGTTGAGGCCATTCGCTGCTTTTGCACGCCATAATCAATACGCAATCTTACTCCATCATCCAATTTCCTCAAGACTTATGTTTAAGCTCATGCGAATAACAGGTAAATTTCTTTCAATGCATGCTCGATCTGGCATGTGTTTGCTCACGTGATCATGCTCCCGTGATGTAATACATGTGTCCTTGATGTAGCATGTCCAACCAATAGCAATTGTTTGTGAACTCTATCCCCACTAGTCCCGGTTTTGCTGGCAGTTTTATTTTTCTTTGACACCTTGAAAGCCTTTCACCATCTTTCATGTTGTTAAGAAAAGATATCCAAATCAGCCGTGTGTTTCCCAGAAGTATATATAGCCATGTACCTGCAGGCCAGTTAGTGAGGAGCATTGTCCTTATATTCAACGTAACTTCTAACTCTTTACGTTTGACCAGAAACACAAACCTGCAAGCTGCAACTTATTGTTCTTGTTCATGTCTTTTTGTCAGCTAATTCTCCACTTTTTTATTTTCAAAAAGCAGCTTTGAGTCATCAAATCCAGGGAACCTTTCAATAATTATTGCATCGCGTGCAGAAAAATACCAAATATATTTTCTTCTATTATGAGATCGTTTCACACATTCCACTTCTCTGCCACTTATATTTTCAAGTCCAAAATTGAATGTTTCCATAATAATTTTCCAAACAGAAGTAAGTTTTAGAATAGCTCCAATATGACATGTCTGTGGCAAAGAGGCAGCTTGGCTTTACTTCATCTCTGTGCCGAGGTAGAGAAGATCGAGCTGCTCATAGCTATTATATATAAAGTGACTTAACAAAAGATTTAAGGATGAGATTAGAATACGCGATTGTCATTTTCCACTATATTTGGTTTTTGTAAGCGTTCTGGGGACGTTTGTAAGCATATATATGATGGACAACTTCAGTAATGGTGAGATTAACAGGGGCAAGAAAATCTAAACTATATTTCTCAATTCTATATTCATTTGCCACCAAATATCAGTGCAAGACTACCACATAAAATGGAAACAATTAACACTACATTCTAACTCTGATAACTGCCTAGTGGTAGTGATCGTGCTTAATGAAACCCACCTATGTGTTGGCAACCGAAATTCACACCCTTAATTTCATGACAGAACTTAGTAAAAACTTTTACTTTTATCAAGCGCCAGCATCACTTGTGAACCAGTTTTATTACTTCATTTCTCAGCCATAAGCCGGCAAAGGAATGCTTACGACCGTATCATCACAGAAATACAGCTTGCCATTCTTGTCTTTATTACCTATCCAACCAATCAACACCTAAACGTGAAAAAAGGTAAAGAATATGAGAATCATATCATGGCACGGGTTAACTACAACAATAACTCCTGGTAATTAAAATATGCTAAGTTGTCTGACACTCTGCAATACTATAAAATGGAAGTCAATAACTCCTGGTAATTAAAATATGCTAATTTGTCAGACAAGCCGTCGGACAACCACTCTACAATACTATAAAACGGAAGTCAATAACTCCTAGCTAGGTATACTACTTGTGACGTAGCCACTTTTAGGATCAATTTCATGTCCAGTAAGCACAAATCCCTAACCTTAATCCTCAAAGGCATTTCAATACTCCTGTAGTAACACTGGATCAATAAGGGACCATCCTTACTGAACCTCTAGGGAGAACAGTTTAGAACTGATAGAGCTATCCAGTATAACTTTCCTCCTATAGTACGAGTTTAGTTCAGATTTTAATTTCTTTATTGGTTATTGTTAGTTAACCTGCAAATCATCTGGTAGTTCTTTCTGAGAAATTCTTGATACTTCATCCATATTGACCCTTGCTAACCACAGACGTTTGCTGCATATCCCTCTGGGTCCCAGGTTCATCCACTAAACTCAAAAGATCTTTCAATGTCATGGAGGTTGGAATGGGTACATGATGTGAAAGATGTTGTTAGTCACTATGTGCATTGATGCTTGGTTTACTAGAGAACTCATTGAACATGTATGTCACGTGCCGAGGTGATGTCATTGCTTCTAGATCAATGACGCGCGAGAAAAGAATGAAATAGGTGTGACGCTATATTTTAAGAAATAAATTCAAAATACTCCAGTATTGATGTACCACATGTATTTAAAAAATTCACTGCATCAAGCAGCAGATATTAAATAACCCATAAACTTGCAAATACCTAGTAGTATTCATCAGTGGTAGCCTGGTAGTGTACTGCAGAAGTTAATGGAGTTCTTTCAAAACTAACTCTGGCAGTGTGTCTCTTGTTAACCCATAAACACAGTACACTTAGTAGGTAGTATTCGTGGTAGTAGACTGGTAGTGTACTGCAAGTTAATGGGTTATGAAACTCAACAGCCAGTCAGCGATTAATGGCCGGCAAAATGCCTGTTGACCAGTCCTTTTAAGAAACCTCGCCAGTCGGCTGATACCACATTTTCATGCCTTCCGCTAAATTTTAAATCCTTATGATAAAGGAATTTCTAGAAAGCACTACAGTAACACTGATAGCATTTGCCTATTCACTAAATACAGGGTGATTGCTAACGTCTTGAGCGTTAGAACATGCCAATGAAACAATAAAGCGATGTCTCTAGACAAATTCTTATGATTTGTTTCACTGCTGTTAGTATATGCGTATTAGTGACCGGTCAAGAAACAGATTTTGACCGAGCTACGAAATCAAGCTGACCAGAATCATTTGACCCAGGAACCTATCGACCGTGGCTGAGCCTAGTTAACAAAACTATCTGCCAATGTCTCTTGATAACCCATTAGCTTCCACAATGTGCCCCAGATCACATCCTACGCCAGAAGTATTTTACTCTGTCTAATGCCAGGCGATTTTACCCGTCGGTGATACGGTGCTGCGGTTAATGGAGTTAACTAAAACTATCTGGCAGTGTCTCTTGATAACCAGTAGCTTGCAATGTACCCCAGATGCATCACTTAACTATTTTTACTCTGTCTAATACTTGAGACGATTTTACCTGTCAGTGGTAGGGTACTGCGATTAATGGTTAACAAACCTTATCTGGCAGTGTCTTGTTAACTTGATAGCACCCAATGTACCCAGATGCATCCTACTTAACTATTTATCTGTCTAATGCCGAACGATTTTACCCGTCCAGTGGTGAGTACTATCATGCTGATGGTTTTCAACCCCTAATAAAAACCTCCTGCTCGATCATTAAACAGTTCTTTAAAACCTCCGCCACACCCAAACCTTTTTGCGGAACTAACCCTGTGATCAAGATAAAACATATGAAGTATAAGATTGCCATTTCTGAAACAAAATTCGCCTATTGGCCGAATTGGCATGCAAGTGCTATTGTTGGATCTTGTTGTATAACGCGCATATTTTATATATTTATAGTTACTGATGAACCAAAGAAGTGCGACAAGTGCGACAAAGTGTGATGACAATTGCAACTAAAACCTCTACAATTGATGTTGTGCAGAGCAAGGTGAGGTCAAAATTTCCATCTCAAGCACATTTCTGTATGTATTGTAGATTTAATTAGTTTTAACTTTGGAGGCTTAGGTATTATTTTAACAATTGTGTGGTACAATTTATCCAAATTCTAAATATTTCATGGCACACTATCTATGCTAAATTCACAGTAGTATTTTTACTGATAGTAAACAATTATTGGATGAGGCTGAGCATGATGATATCAATAATTATTCAGACCGGGAGTCAATGTTTGCGACTGATATTAATTATATATAATATTAAATATAATAGCCAAATATAATATTAAATATAATATTAATATATTCATTAATATTAATTTTGAATTGATATTAATTAAACAAACGCCAGTTATACCCGCTATCGCATCACGTAAAGTTAAACAGCTATCGAGCCGCAGATTTTCAGAAGAATAAGAGCTGCCGTCAGAAATTAAAAATCAACCATACGCTGACGAGATTAGTGCTGATAGTATAGTTTTAATAGATCGTAAGCAGAAAGGATACTTTTTCAAGCGATTAAAGACTGTAATAACGGCATACCGGTCGTAATCAACATAACAGTGTGCATCTCCGCTGCACCGTGTCTGTCAGAAATAATGTTATCATCATTTTATCATTCCTAGGAAGATCATGTTGACTTTCTTTTTGGACGTTCGGTAACAGAAAGTGCCCCTGCATAACTCGTTTTATTGATCTTTACGAACTACAGAGAATCCGATGTATTTCTGGACTATATCAATTTTTAATCCATCTCCCCTATGCTCCTTTACTTGTAAATTAAGTTGGTGCAGTATACCCAAATTTCTGACAATATATTTACCAAAGTAGTTAACGCGATTAATGTCGCGATACTGCAATTGGATGGTAATGCCTAGTGCTAATCATTACAGTATTTTCTTTGCTGATGAATTGATATTTAGTTTACTTTACCTGATTCTTACCTAAGATATTATTCACCGAGTGCCGGTGTGCTTTTTACTCCGCAAATTTCCTAATAGTCCTGTTAAATCAAACCATAATGGCCTCCATGATTGCTAAAAAAATGTGCTTAACTTACGTGTTGTAGAATCTCTCAAATCTCCATGAAGAATCACGGTTGAATTCAGAATGAGTCTACAAAGGCCTGGACGAAGTACCTGCTTACCAATTAAGGAAATATCTCAGAGCCTGCAGAAATTCAAAATTTGGTTAGCCTGACAGAACATTCACGGTATTAACGCCGAAGTGATTGAAACTCAGAATGGAGAAGACGACAAGTCGACAATTTCGCTTAAGGAATGCAGGCGATTTTTCGATTTAAATTGCCGAGATTAAACTCTATGTTATGACGCTTTATAAACATGAAGACAGTCAATTTCTCCTCAAGAATACTTTTTGGTACACAGACTATAGAGCTTCTCTCGAAAGGAACAAATCAAAGCTTAACGTCTGTAGTGGGCAGTCATGGCCAAGGCATTAGTTGCCAACGGTGTATCAAGAAATCACGGACCGATTTTTGATCAAGCTAAAGATTACCGATCGGCAAAAATAGAGATGTTTAGTAAAACAGAATGCAGACAAATTCCAAATCAGCTAAAAACAAGAAGAAATCCAAAAGGCTACAGAACAATGAACTTCCTGATTATTTAGGCTAAACAAAAAGCTCCATCTGAAGCAGAAAAAAAAAGAAGGAGTCGCTAGCTTAGGACAGTTTTATTTTGGAAATTCTGAAGGACGGAATTTGCGAATGCGCACAAATACCAAAGATGTAAAGAAAATCATTGTCCGTCACGCAAGTTATAAAGCCAAAAGTCAACAATAGAACTACATTCAGGTAAGAACAAGAAACAAACCAGCCAGATCAACTTCGGAAACAGATCAGCAAACAAAGGATCGAAACAGCACAATTATCGACAACAAACCTGTAGCCTCTGTGCTGGAAATATCCAACTAGAGGCCAACTATAATCGTGAGCGAAGACGAGGATGTCTACAGAAAGCAATTAAATAGAAAAAGGGTAAATAGATTAAAGAAATCGAGCGACAACAAATAACGGGTCAATCCTAAATCTAACCACCAGCAAATAATACTACCAATCCAAATAATACCACCGTTGTGATTGGTGATTCGCTTACTCAATGCCTTGGACAGTACTCAATTTACTAAATATACAAAGAGGCAAAGTACAGGTCTGAGTTGCTTTCCATGATAAATATAACGTCTTTGTCTACCAAGGCACAAGCATATTATTCTACACTGCTGTACTGCAATGATCCTTCAAAACAAAGAAACCAGAATAAATCAGTCGAACAAACTGGCGAACTGTTGCAGTTACCTTACTTACCGAACTCTGATATTACAATTTCTTCGATAATCACCAGGAAAGATCGTCAGAAGAACAAAGTGGCTCAGGGTAAAGCAATCTTCTTAAACTTTTTAATAATATAGATGATAATTTTATAATTTTATCACATCAGAAACATTGATTTTAGTTGTCGTCAAAATCGTTTCTAAAACTTTATTTAAGAAAATATAGTTGGTGGCTCCATTAGCCATAAAATGTTTTTCAGCAAGGACTAGATGTTTTCCAAAGTGCCGCACTTGCAGGAATTCGATTTTGACCCTGAAAATATATACCTGTAATTAATCGCAATAGTATGGACTTAAGTATCCAGTGTAAACACAAGTAATGAAGTTTACTAAAATCAGACTACCAGAAAATTTAAAGGAATTCCAAATAGCACACCTGAATACCACCTCATACCTAAGTATATCTAGTAAATAGAAAGCTAGTTTGATATATTAAGTGTTAGTGAAACAAGGCTATAGACGACTCTGTTGGAGTAACGCAGGAAGTTAATATCCAAGAATATAGTCTCTACCGCAAAAAGATAGATGTAGATCTGGACACTTGGCGTTTGCTATTTACGAGAGAGACCTCCTGGAGAATGTGAAAGATGGAGTCACAGTTCGTTTCGTACTCAATTAAGGCTGTTTATATTGGAAATTATTAAACCAAAAACCAAGCTATTTTTAATAACCGCATCGATTTGTCGTCACTTCCAAATTCTAGAGGATTAATTTTATAGATAATTTAGAGAACTATCTGTAACGAACTAGATGAACAGGATAAAGTATTGAATTATCACAAGACACAGGAGACCTGAACTGTGACTTATCCCATTCCCAGACCTACAACCCCATTCGCATATAGACTATATACTGAACACTTTTAGTTGTTTCAAAGGCAAACGGTTGATAGTTGATGCAACACACCCATAACTGAGGACACAGAAACTTTGTTAACGACATTTATGCAACCAATCGTCCTGAAAAGGTGAAAGATAGTGGTGTGATCCATTTAGGTATTAGTGATCACAGTCTTGTGTATTTTAGTCTCTATGCAGTACCTCACCCAGTAAACCTAAGACCATTGAAAGCAGAAATTAAAAATATTGTAACAAAGATGTTTTGCCCCAATAAAAGCTCGAAGGGTTAGAAGTACGCATTATGATTTATTGCTAACGACTGACATTAGATGTGAGATGGACCAACGAGATTATTTAAGGAAGAAGGCAGTCAAAACAAATCCAAAAACTTAAGTAGAGGCATACAAAACAAAAGCGAAACCACGTAAACACACTAATCAAATCTGCTAAATCTCATTATTGTCAGAAAATATCGACCATAACAAAGACAATCCCAAGCAGATGAGTAAACAAATTAGCTAGGTCATTAGTGGTAAAGTTGCTGCCCAAAGACTAGGATGATAACCACAATAAAAGATGACCAGGGCAACTTTATCCCACGACGAAAAATTAATGCCAATGAGTTTAACAGATATTTTGTCGAGAATTGGACCAAAATTATCATGTCAACTCAATAATAATAGCTTGCGCTTTTCACTGATTATCTGACGCCAGTTGATTTGTGAATTTCCTCTGATTCAAAAGATACAATCTTCAAAATGTTATTGAAAATTGGGTCTAGCAAAGCCTTAGGTTTAGATCAGGGCGTCTATAAGAATGGGCGGTGAAACGCCAGCTGACGAAGCTGAAACATGTGTGATGCACTTTAGACATGGGGCTAGTGCGGCCAGCAATGATTTTGGAATTAAACAAGAAATCTTTTACTTTCGAAGACATGGATAAAACTAATTAAAACTTCGTAACTATTTACTCGATGGCTGTCAAACTTCTTCTGTAGTTATCGTGGATGTTTGCTATTGAAATGATGTCACAAAATAAATCTGTAACCATTAAACAACTTTTTCGAAGTGTGAAAGACCTACATGTCCAACTCGAATCCTCCAGTTCTTGCAAGAAATTAGATATTTTGAATTTTCTCAGCTAGAAATGGACCATTTGGTATTATATTTCAGACTATGGCAAATGATACTCTAAGCTTGCTTTTGCCAAAATTCATAACGTAGTTTTAGGTTTTTGCAATGACCTGTTGAATATGATGCAAACACTTTTTGCCAGACGACATACCTTCCTGCCTCGAAGGCTTCAAAAAACCCCAACATTATAGTGAACACGACGTTGTTTTCTTAGTTTAATGTCGTTAATTTGTATAGGTAATCGCATGGGGCCGAGAAAAATTAAGGTTTAATTTCACGCGTGTTTTTAAAGTTTCACAAATTGTGAAACTTTAACATAAGTGAAATCAGACAATTTTACGAGGAACTATGTGATTACTTGTTAATCATAGTGGGCAAAATTTATTCGTAAAGTATTATTTGCTACGCCCTGTACTTTCAGTTTGGATTGGCTACGCAGGTGAACAAGTGAGATAGCCAATTGTATAAATGTCAATCAAAGACAACGCCGGAAAAACACAAAAAAGTCTGAAACAGTGTATATTTAATACTAAAGAACTTTATTGAATCAATCAACAACTTATTACAATAAATTTGCATATATTAGCTACGCACGTAAACAAGACGAGCAAAGGAAGCCAGTTAAGTGTCAATGAAATTGACATGAAACATAAACTTTACAAATCTCAATATAATATTAACTTTTAACTTTTATTAGCGTTTGTGTTTTTACTAGAAGTTTTAATTCTTCAATAACATCAATATCCGCTACGAAGATGCGAGAACCCATTGTTTTATTGAATATTAAAACAAAAAACTTCCCGCGCTTGCGTTTCAGCCAATCAGGTACAAGTAATTTTGCCTGAATTAACAAAAATGTCTTGCTCATTAGCCTCTCAAATTTGAGTAATTTTGCCGTATTAGAAGAAAAATACTTGTCTATTTATGCCATTTAACTATCAGGACGTTATACTAGATGGTTTAGCCTATGTATGTGCAAAACATGACAGTGTAATTTTTTTGAGCTTTTTTCAATATTCTCAATCAAACAGGTTGAATGCTTCCGTTTCGAAACCAAAGACGTTCGCTGGTATTTACTGTGGTTAAGTTAGCACAATATTCGCCGCAGTGAAGCGTCAGATTCAATACCCTACAGTGTATATTGAATTCAATGCCGATATCAAATGATACCGAATAGTGCATGAATTTTGCCGAATCTTGTGCTAGCTTAACCACAGTAAATACCGGCGAACGTCTTTTGATTTAGAAACGGTAGCATTCAACCTGTTTGATCGAGAATATTGAAAAAAACTAAAAAAATTACGTTGTCATGTTTGCGCACATAAACTAAACCATCTACAATCTTTGCCATAATACTTGGGACAATATGGCTTCAATGAAGCTACAGAATTTTAACGTAATTACTCCTCTCCCTCCCCACCCGTTTCAATGTTGCGCTCATGTCGGGAGATGTCTCGTTTGCGATGTATTACTTTTTGTGATACCAACCAGCCTCGTCCCCGAGGCTCCAACTCGGACAGCGTGGATATCGCGCAGGTCAGGCGTTGGAGCCTGGCAGAAAATCTGAAAAAGTGACAGAATTTGACAAAAGTGATAGATTAATATTTCTGACTTTTTACTTTGTACATCGTTTGTTTGATGCGTATTGATTATATACATGTAGGAAATGACCGAAGGCCTCAGAATCAAATCTCAAGGTATTTTGAATAATATACTCTCATACAGTATATGAATAGTTATTATGACCGCTTCGGTCGAGGAGTGACCGAATAGTAATATATCTTCGAATAAACAATACTCTCAGAATCGGCTATGAAACAGTTTCTTTATGTATTTAGGTCTGATGGCTTTAATGTAGTAGACACAATGCTTACTGAAAGTCTAATATATTGTTTCGTGCTGCAAGGGGTCTATATGGCCTTACAATAGTCAATATATTTTGGCATATAAATATAAACAAATATCAAGTTACATCCGGCACGAAACAATATATTAGACTTTCAATAAGCATTGTCTTTAATATTTTCTACATTAAGCCATCAAAACTAAATACATAAAGAAATTGTTTCATACCCGATTCTGAGAGTATTGTTTATTCGAAGCTATATTACTATTCGGTCACTTGTGAGAATCGTTGCTCAAAAATCATCTATCACTTGGTTATATCGTCCTTAAAAGTTATAAAATCATGCAGGCATATCTGATATGCATGATGTAAGTCGTCCATAGCGACCTTGTTAAATATAAGTTGCTAAGAAGTAATTTACAGCGCATATAAGGCGTCAATATTTAGGTGAGATTCGTTGTGAGAACCGTCTCGTAGTGAGCTCAATGTCAATGTCACGTGTTTAATCAATAAACTAGTATTTTGTTCTGTAGCCCTTTCCAGCAATCACTGCGCCGACGCGTCTAGGCATACTTAATAGTAAATTATTGACAAATCTACAGAAGTATCTAGCAATGTTTTAGAAACTCTCTCCTTGAACTCCCTCCATGTTTCATGATCGATTCCCTGTGTGTCGAACCTGCATCTGTAGATTGCTCTTAACCATGTGGAAAACATTTTCGACCGGATTGAGGTCAGTCAATGAATAAATAACGTAGAGTTACTGCGTACATGATTGTCTGTGAACGTTAAATTATTTTTATGGATAATGGCGATGCGTTTACAGACAATCTTTGCCATAATACTTTGGGACAATATAGCTTCAATGAAGCAATATAGTTATTATAACATTTTTTAACGTAATTACTCCCCTCTCCCTCCCCCCACCCGTTTCAATGTGCACTCATGTCAGGAGATGTCTCGTTTGCGATGTATTACTTTTTTGTGATACCAAAATTGAACGGGGGGCACGGGGGGAACTGAACATAAGATGCGTGATGGAATTTCAATATTTGTCCCATAGTTTCTGGCAAAGATTGTAGTATAACGTCCTGATAGTTACGAACCTCTTGGCGCCTCTGCAAATTTTTGAAAATTTTGTTTAAATGTGCACGGCGATTTATTACACGCCGCGATATGGAAGGCAACAAAATTTTCCTCCGAAATAAATCTTTTCTTATATATTGCTCTCTGAGCTTTGAAAAGTAAATAGCGTAAATAGACAAGTCTTTTTCTTCAAATTAACTACATTAAACTAAGAAAACAGCGTCGTGTTCACTATAATGTTGGTGTTTTTTACAAGCCTTCGAGGCAGGAAGGTATGTCGTCTACAAAAAAGTGTTCGCGTCAAATTCAACAGGTCATTGCAAAAAAGCTCAAAAAACTACGTTATGAATTTTGGCAAAAGCAAAGCTTAGAGTATCATTTACCATAGTCTGAAATATTATTCGATTCGTTATTCGATTTTTATTAATAATTAAACGTTTAGCAATCAAAGATTGAATCACACGTTCTTACATTATACATAGCTACATGATTATATGAATGAATGATTTATTAAAATTTCCAAATGGCAGGTACATGGCATAACCAGCAACCTGAAAAACTTGAAATTACAAATTGGTAAAAGTAGCTATACTATTTACAAGTTAAAAAGTTATAAAAGTTAACGATTCATATATATATAAATGTACTGAGTTGAAGATTAGATTAAGCACGTTAGTTTGAGTGGGTCATCTCAATTGAATCCCATTTTTTGACACAATATGGGATATAACTGTTCTGTTCTACATTTAAAAAGTGGATACTTTCGAGGGTTCCTAAGATGATTTTTGTGGTTAACAGGATCAGGAAGAAGTTCATGTAATTTGTTATCATGGTTTAAAACAGATTTATACAAAGACAAGCATTGTTTCTCTCTGCGTTCGTGGAGATAATCGCGATTGATCGAGAGAAGCAGTATATGAGAGGTGAGGGAACATAATCTTTATCGCTCTTTTTTGAACATGTTCGATTTGATCAGATAAAGTTGAGGAGAGTGAAGTATGCCAAACCTGGCATGTATATTCCAATACCGGTCGGATAAAAGTACAGAAGATATTTAGTCTGCAGCCGGGACACCATTGCGTTTCAAAATTCGAAGGGCATATAACCTTTTACTAGCTTTAGCACATATATTATCAACATGAATATTCCATGTAAGGTCGCTTGAGATTGTTATTCCCAAGAGTTTGAAACTTTTCACTATATCAAGTGAGATGTTATTGATGGTGGGCTGATCAATTGCTAACGGGGTCTTTAGGAAGGATATTCGGCATTCTTTCGTTTTCTTAATGTTAAGGCGCATGTTATTAGCTTCTGTCCAGGTATTGACGATGTTGAGGTCCGTTTGGAGCATAGTATAATTGGTTGACCTGGAAACGACTTCATGTGCAGTACAATCGTCTACATACTTGTATAAGGGTAGGGTTGTTGTAAGAGCGTTTATCATTATAAGGAAGAATAAGGGGGCAAGTATAGTTCCTTGTGGGACACCAGCATTAATTTCCTTCCAATCAGATTTTATTTTACCCATTTTTACTCGGAAATAACGGTGTTCTAGTAAATTTGCACACCAGTTCAATAGTATGGGGGGAACATTGAGATTTGATAGTTTTTCTAGGAGGATATTGTGGTCAACGCGATCGAAAGCTTTGGAAAAATCGATCATGCAGGATCTTATGGAGTTACCAGGTGTTTCGAGTGCAACTAACCAATTATGGATAAGGTGAATTAGGGCATGTGTTGTGGAGCTATTCTTGATATTTCCGTATTGATAGTGATCCAAATGCGGCCAGATATAAGGGCTCAGCCAACGGAAAACAAATCGTTCCAGTATTTTACTTAGGACAGGGGTAAGTGATATAGGTCTTAGGTCGTCATCGACGGACTTTGGATTAAAACTTTGTTAAAATTAAGCTATAAGAAGAGTACAAAAATTATTGAAATTTTAAAACTACGAATATGTTCTAATTGCGTATGGAATGAAACTATTTCTAAAACGCTCAGTTTTGGCTTTAATAGACGGAAGGCGGTCATTACGTAAATTATATTGATGTTCACTACTAGATGGTAAAATATTAAAAAGGCGATTACTTGGCATGTTTATCCGATTAAAATATTTACGACGTAATGTTTCTCTTCGATCCTTTAGTGTCATTAATGCAGTAGTCGTCCTGTTTTCTGAATATGACAAATTCTTGCATATAATGCGGAGGGCTCGTTTTTGAACTGATTCAACCTGTTCACATAAATATTCAGGGATACAAGAATGCCATATAGGGCAAGCATATTCCAAAACTGGCCGAATGTAGCAGCAAAAAACTTTTACTAAATCCACATCATCAAAACCCGCTCGTTGCAGGATTCTTAGGAAATATAAGCGTTTACTAGCTTTAGAATAGATATCGTGAATGTGATCATGAAACTGATTACCAAATTCGAACTCATAGTCTGAGAATGTAATCCTTAATTCTTTTTTTTTTGCCATTTAATTCCATGTAGTTATGCTCGACCCACTCGCTGGTTTTAGATAAAGTTTGGTCCAGTTTGGACCCTGTATTCTGTAAAACGACTTCAAAAATTGAAGAATCATCAACAAATTTTATGATATCATTGGTTGGTTTGAAATCGTTAATCATAATCAGGAACAATAATGGCCCAAGCTTAGTCCCCTGAGGTACTCCCGCCTTCACACTGATCCAACTAGATGTACATCCCCCCAATTTCACACGTTGATGGCGACCAGATAAAAATGCAATAATCCAATTGACCAATACAGGATGAATATTCATATCTTTTAGCTTATTTATAAGTACATTATGGTCAATTTTGTCGGTTATGGTTAATGCCTTTGAAAAATCTAATAAGCACACTCGAAGGCGTCGGTGGCACACGAGTTCTTTATAATACCAAATTGATTCGGGTCTATTCTATCTTCAATTGAATCTAACAACCACCTATAAATAAAAGACTCTCCAATCTTGCTCAGTACGGGCGTTAATGAAATTGGTCTCAGATCGGTGGCGGCATCCTTAACTGGAGTTGTTTTGGGGGAGGGTATTACGTCTATATAAGCTTCTTCAAGATGCATTGAAAATAGAACAGAGCGGAAGACTTAGAATATCTAAAAAGTCCTTCAAAATCCAATTCGGAAAATTGTCTGGACCTGTAGCTTTACGTGGATTAATACGAGATAATTCTAACTTAACATCGTCTACAGTAACGCTGTATTTATCCGGTACATCAGTGATAGTAGGTTGCACAGATAGTTCCCGCATATTAGTAGTCGCCTGAATGAAGCAATCGTTAATATGGTTGGCAAGGTCAACGCCATCGAACAAACAATCATTATAAAGAATGCTAGTCACTTGGCTAGTATTGTTCAATCCAGCAAGGCGTTTCACTTCTTTCCACCACTGTCAAGTATTAGCTGTTCCACACTGCTTGATTTTGTTCTTAAGATAGCGTTGTTTTGTCCTTTTCACCAACCGATTTATCTTATTTCTCAATTATCGAAACTATGGCGATTGTGGCCCTAATGACTTCCAAACTTTCTGTCGATCAGCTATAGATTGTTTAATTTCCGCAGATATCCAAGGTATATCCAGAGAATAAGTTTTAACAGTCTTGTATGGTTCAAAAACATTCGCTTGGACAGAGCCACCATTGGTGGCGGGGTGCTCACATATGTACACTCTAGTATTCCGGCTACTGGCTTGATAACAACAGAAACCAGCGACAAAGAAGTGCTATGGTTATTACTGAAGCCTCCTAGAACCCCAAGACCATATAGTTCAATAATTGTTGGAGTGGTGTATCATCCTCCGGGGCAACCTGCTGAGAACAATAATGACATGATCGAATACCTTACAACCTGCCTTGATAGCTTCCTAATTGATAGACCATCATGCGGAATTGTAATTGCAGGTGATTTTAATAAATTAAATTTAAGTCGCCTATGTAATCGTTTTGACTTAAAAAAACATGTGACAGCTCCAACGAGAGGCAATAACATTCTGGATCAATTTTATACTAACATGCATAGTAGGTTCAACCCAGTTCAGCACCTACCTCCAATTGGCCGCTCTGAACATCAATGTCTACTCCTGACTCGAAGGAGCAGCAGAAGACGCCGGCCAATTCAAACGAATTAGGCACTTGACAACTGGAAATCTCAATGCTCTTAGTTTGAAGATTATTCAGGAAGACTGGACAACGGTGTACGAAGCTCAAGACATAGATGAGAAAGTGAAGAATTTCAGTTCCACCTTGACGGAGATAATTGAAGAAACAATTCCTGAGAAAACAGTTCGGGTACATCAATCCGATAAACCGTGGATGACTAGCTACATTAAAACTAAAATCAAACAGCGACAACGAGAATTTTCCGCGGTGATACAGCTCGGTACAATCAATTATGCGAGTCTGTTCGTAGATTAATATCAGAAGCCAAAGTCAGGTATTACAATTCTAAAGCAAAAGACTTCCGCTCATCTAATCCAGCAAAGTGGTATAAGACAATCAATGCTCTTATTGGAGCGAACAATGCTACAAACTCCAGGGTGCACACCCTGAAATAGAAACTGAAGAGGCAGCTGAAAAACTACAATCTGTGTTTACTAAACCTTGGGAAAATCTGAGAAACGAAAATAAATTGGACGTTGATGAAGTAAATCACCTGCTTAAAGAAACACCGCCACCTCTGCCCTCAATTGGTCAAGTCAAAAGTTGTCTAAAACACTTAAATTCAAGGAAAGCGACTGGTGTGGACGAGATTCCGGCTTGGCTACTCAAACGTTTCGCGGAAGATCTTGCACCTGTGGTACATAATGTTGTCACATGTAGTATCAATCAATGTCAGTACCCATCACTATACAAACATGCCTTAATAACACCTGTAGCTAAGGTCCCAAATCCACGTGATATAGATAATGATTTCCGCCAGATCTCAGTACTTCCCCAGATGGCCAAAATCCTAGAAAAACTTCAACTCCAACTGAATGGCACGGATCTCAAGGTTAAAAATAACCAACATGCATTTACCCACGGACGGTCTACTGTAACTGCCTTAATATCTATGACTCAAAAATGGTACAACGCTACAGACAACTCTCTAACTGGTAGAAAAGGCGTTCATGCTGTTTTTCTAGATTTCGGAAGGCCTTCGACCTGGTGAACCACAACATTTTACTTGAAAAACTTGCGCATATGAACATTAACAAATCATTATGGTTATGGATTAGAAGTTTTCTCACGGGAAGAACTCAACAGGTAAATTTAAGCGGAATCTTATCGTCAACTGCCAGTTGCCCTTGTGGCGTTCCACAGGGCTCAGTAATTTCGCCAGCACTTTTTAATGTACATATAAATGATTTGGAAGACTCGATCCCTGATAATCTGAATATAGATACGGATAAATACGCTGATGATTGCACTCAGGACCAACTAGTCGAACAAGGTACATACAGCTCAATGCAAGTCGCAATAGACTGTGTGTGTAAGTGGGCTGAAACAAACAAAATGGAACTAAACTCTAAGAAAACTAAAGACATGTGGATATGCTTTACAAATTCTGTTCAAGAACCACCTCCAATCCAAATAGGAGATGCTGTTATTGAAAGAGTAAAAACTTTTAAACTACTTGGTGTTTGGTGTCAAAATAACATGAAATGGAACGAACATATTGAGCAAATCACGCGTAAAGCAAACAAGACTTTACCATTTGAGGCAGTGTAAAAAAGCTCATCTGCCTGCAGAGGTTGGTCTTACTACCTACATCTCGAAGATTAGACCTATCCTAGAGTATGCTAGTCCAGTCTGGTGTGGCCTACCGGGATATTTGCAAAGTGAAGTGGAAAAGGTACAATTGAGAAGCCTAAGAATATTAGGTTTGAGAAATGACTCCCTACCAACCTTAGAAGATAGAAGAGGTTGTGCAGCAAATCGTGAGTTTGAACGGATATGTAGAGACCCAGACCATCCATGTCACAAGCTTCTGCCAGAAAAGATAGTCAATCCGTATGGTTTGCGCGGAGGTTTTAAAGAGTACCAAATCTCTTCCAAAACAGAAAGACACAAAAACTCGTTTATGCCGCGATGCTGTAACCAAGTAATTTTATGAAACTGATTTTGAACCTTTTTACACAATCTTAAGTTTACCTATCATATATAGTAAATATTTTTTAATTGTAATCATAGCACTATTTAATTTTGTAAATCCATTGTATTTCTTGTCCTAAGATGGATAATTAAAATATTATTATTATTATTATTATGGTAAAGTTTCGTTCATAACATCACTCAAGGCACGGTCAAAAAGTTCCTACTTCTGTTGACACGAGAACTGATACAAAACTGAACTAAAGTTCACAGTTTTTAATTTTTCAGAAAACCGATGTCTGTTGGCACTGCAGGTATCACGTACCAGCGCTTTTGATTTATTTCCTTTTGGCCTAGTTGTCATGGGAGATAAAAGTACTACGTTGTGATCGGAACTTCCAATTGGGGGTAGAATTTCAGGTTGATTATAGTATTTATGAAGATTAGTTAAGACCAGATCAATAATATTTTGTCCTCGTGTTGGTACTTTAGCCAGTTGTCTTAGGTTAAATGAGGAACGCAAATTTCGATAATTAAAATTATTAAAGTAACCAATTAGAAGAATGAACGCATTAAGAAAGGAGTCAAGGAAACTATCTAAAGTTGATTCGATGTAACTCATAAGAGCCTTATTGTCTTGCCCAGGGGGATGATAAACAACACCAACAACGATGGAATTAACCCCACGAGGCAGGCGATGAGGTCTGAGTAAAACCCACAGTACTTCAAATTCATCATTCTCCAACTCCGCTAAATGGATGCATTTAATATAATCCTTTACAAAACAGCAGACTCCTCTGCCACGGCGGTCATTTGTACGTTCTTTTCGAATTAATTGGAATGACGGTAAGCTAATTACTTCGTCAGGTATTTCAGAATGTAACCAAGTCTCGGTGACGGCAAAAATATCCACATCGTTGGCTACAATCACCGAATAGGCTTCATCATGCTTGTTTTTTTTTTGTTTTTTTTTGTTTTTTTATTTCGATTTGACAAAAAAGAAAAATTAAATTACAAACGTACAGATACCACACATAAATACTTTAAAGTGTCAGGAACCAACAACAGGGTTAAAACCCCAATAACAGTGGCCCGGACATTTGTTACCATCAGTTTAGGGAGACAAGACCGGGATGAACCTCTCTCCTTCGCAGCGGCTTGGATAAAAAAGATTATAAAAGGATACGCTAATATTGGATAATGAAATAAAAGAATGCGCTAGATGGTAATAAATGAAACGCGCTAAATGGTAATAATGAGGAAACTGCTGAAAATCGGAGCGCGGGCGGAGGAAAAAAAACTGAGGGAGGGAAAAGCGGGAAGGCCTCTGCCTGATTTGCTACGCTTTCTCGCACAAATCTTCGTAAAAGTGTACATCCCAAAATATCTTGGCAATCCGAAAGTTTTATTCACTTATGATACTTCAAGTGACTTTAAATTTACATAAGAAGAGGTTTTTGTTTTATATTTATTATCTGCTGGTGTGATTTCGTTGGAAAATATAAATATAGAGGCCAGTTTGGCCAAGTGATTTTCCTTCGCTCTTCAGACAGTGTTTCTGATGCGGTATTCGTGTGCGCAACAACAAAGCGCCTTCCTTCACAATTTTATCATTAAATTTAACTTGCTTGTGCACAGTTCTATAATGCTGTAGTAGTCCTCGAGAAAAAACAAGCGAGATTGTTACGGTCGCAATGAGGGCAACATTAGCCAACATATATTGCCATTCTGAAACGCTATCAAATATTCTCTTTGAGAACGCAAGCCGCATACAACACAAAGTTAATGTCCACTATTGGCTGCAGAATGATGACTGCAAGATAGTCAAAACGTGGCATGAAAGCGTTAACCGTTTTCGGAGTGCCTATATTGTTTTGTATTTACTATTCGGTCAATGTGTAATATAATATGCCGCCCCCCCGTTTTGACGCCATGTTGGGTGTGAAATCTGGCAGAGGCTTTATTTATTTTGTCGCCTCACCCTTCGCCGCCCGCGGTTATCATACTCGATAGCGGCGTTTTGTTTATTACCATCTAGTGCATTCTTTTATTTATTATCCAATATTAGCGTATCCTTTTATAATTTCTCTCAAGCCTCTGCGAAGGAGAGAGGGGATGAACTTTGGTCGTTTGAAAGTTTGATAACTTTTAAATTTTTTTTATTTACGGACGTCTTTCTCGATTGGTAATTCTAACAATAATAGGTTGGTCACGTGATAAGTCAGTAGTATTATTTACATTCTGGGTTATCCCCTCGTTAAGTGATACACAGTGAGTTTCAAAGGTTATTTGCTCTTGGTGGCTTGCCGTCGAACAAAGTCGAGATAAGTTAGCCATTCCCTCATTCGTGGACAACGAAGGTGCCGATATATTGAGTGTCTGGGTCGCTGACGCTTCCGAAAGGAGATGAATAGGGCTTGAATCCAGGTGAATTATTCTGTAACAATGGTTTTTGTGTACTGGTTGTTTGGTGCTCAAATACTTCAGGGGGTTCAATCAAGGGTAAGTGACCAAGCCACTCAGGTACTTGAGGTTTAGGACTGGTCAGAGAAGGTGAATCTGGAATCGTTTTTATATTCCCAAATAATTCAGGGGTTTCAATGAAGGGTAAGCGAACAAGCCACTGAGGAGATGGATCGGGAGTAGTTTTTCTTTTAGGTTGTGCATTCAGTAAATCAACCCCTGCATTCAATTTTGGTCCTGATTTAGTTATAATTGTTAACTTAGGTGTTTCGATAAATAAGGCTTTAGTTTGTGGCGTTACACATTGATGAGTTATTTTCTTTGTCTTATTACTTGGTGTCCCATTAACGCAAGCTATTAATGGCAGGGAAGATACACTGCATTGATCAATTTGGTAATTCAACTTATTCTGATCGTTAAGGCGCAAGCTTTGTTGACAATGTTCGGTACTGTTCGCTGATACAATAGAAATCTGGCTTTCATACATGTCTTCACGCAAGACTGCTTCAAACCTTGTTTACATATAGACTTCGCGGCAGCACTATCAACATTGTTTGTATTAGCAACAGGTCCGACATCTATTGTCTCCAAGTTTACAATTGGGGCCATAGTACTGTCTGGAGTGAAATTACTTATGTTCTGTTGACGGTTAATTGAATCTAGATCATAACGAATTTGCTCAATGGCTTGTTTGTTAGAATGAACTTTGCTTAGAAGTTTAGATTCAATGATTACGATGTTTAATTTGAGACCCTCGATTTCAGTTGATAAATTACTAAACGTCAGGGAATTCTGTTTGCCCGGGTACCAAGTCAAGCTGAAATCTAGATTGGAGCTTCGGAACTGCTTTGCTTTACCACCAGGTGATTTCCAAGTTCCAGTCAACCCGATCACGTTATCAACAAATTCCTTCAATAAATGAAGATTTTGTGTCCACTTTATGCGATCACAATCATAAACTAAGTAAGCTTGAGCATTTAAAAGCTTTATCGAAGTGATATCAATGCTCTCTGGTTTGAAATTTACATAATTGCGAGAGCTAAAATTTTCATGACCCGCCGCCATTTTTAAATAATACCAAATGGTCCATTTCTAGCCAAGAAAATTCAAAATGTTTACTTTCTTGCAAGAACTGGAGCATTCGAGGTTTAGATAGGATTCCTGGTAAACTGTATCTTATTTTTAACTCTCCCTTGTCCGAAGAAATATTTCCTAGTGAATGGAAGAATGCCAGAATATCGCCCATTTAGAAATCGAGCTCAACATTTTCGTCACAAAAAGAGTTAATCCTGATTGTCGTTTTGGCGTTAGAAACATAAATATTTTGATTAATGGTGTAATCGTTATGTGGTTATATGGTTTAATGGTTAGATGGTTATGTGGTTATGTGGTCATGAGGTTATGTGGTTATGTCGTTATGTGGTTTTGTGGTTATGTGGTTACGTGGTTATGTCGTTATATGGTTATGTGATTATATGGTTTAATGGTTAAGTGGTTTAATGTTTATGTGGTTTAATGGTTATGTGGTTATATGGTTACGTCGTTATGTAGTTATACAGTTATGTGGTTTTGTGGTTATATGGTTTAATGGTTATATGGTTATGTGGTTATTTGGTTATATGGTTTAATTGTTTTGTGGTTATGTGGTTTAATGGTTATATTCTTACATGGTTATGTGGTTATATGTTTATGTGGTTATATGCTAATATGGTTTAATGGTTATACGGTTATGTGGTTATATGGTTATATGCTTTAATGGTTATGTGGTTATGTGGTTTAATGGTTATTTGGTTATATGGTTATGTGGTTATATGATTATATGGTTATGTCGTTATGTCGTTATGTGGTTTTGTGGTTATACGGTTATCTGATTATGTAGTTATATGGTTATGTGGTTATGTGGTTATATGGTTCAATGGTTATATGGTTACGTGATTATATGGTTATGTCATTATGTGGTTATATGGTTATGTAGTTATATGGTGATATGCTTATGTCTTTATGTGGTTATGTGGTTATATTGTTTAATGGTTATATGGTTATGCGGTTATATGGATTAATGGTTATGTGGTTTAATGGTTATGTGGTTATGTGGTTATGTGGTTATATGGTTATGTAGTTATATGGTGATATGCTCGTGTCTTTATATGGTTATGTGGGGATATTGTTTAATGGCTATATGGTTATGCGGTTATATGGATTAATGGTTATGTGGTTTAATGGTTATGTGGTTATGTGGTTATGTGGTTATATGGTTATGAGGTTATGTGGTTATGTGGTGATATGGTTTTTTTGTTATATGGTTATGTAGTTATATGGTTATATGGTTTAATGATTATGTGGTTATGTGGTTATGTGGTTTAATGGTTATATGGTTATGTGGTTATATGGTTATATGGTTATGTGGTTTTGTGGCTATATGGGAATATGGTTTAATTGTTATGTGGTTTAATGGTATGTTGTTATGTGTTTATGTGATTATGTGGTTAAATGGTTATGTAGTTATATGGTGATACGCTTATGAGGTTATGTGGTTATGTCGTTATATGGTTTAATGGTTATCTGATTATGTGGTTACATGGTTATATGGTTATGTGGTTATGTCGTTATATGGTTTAAAGTTTATATGGATATATAGTTATTTGGTTATGTGGTTATGTGGTTATATGGTTATATATGAATATATGTTTATATGGTTTAATGGTTATATGGTTATGTGTTTATATGGTTATGTGGTTATATGGTTATATGGTTATGTGGTTATGTGGTTATGTGGTTGTGTGGATATTTGGTTATATGGTTTAGTGGTTATATGGTTATATGGTTATATAGTTATGTGGTTTTGTGGTTATGTGGTTATATGGTTATATATGAATATATGTTTATATGGTTATATGGTTTAATGGTGTAATCGTTATATGCATGGTTATATGATTTAATGGTTATGTGGTTATATGTTTATGTGGTTATATGGTTTAATGGTTATATGGTTATGTGTTTAAATGGTTATGTGGTTATATGGTTATATGGTTATGTGGCTATGTGGTTATGTGGTTATGTGGTTATATATGATTATATGTTTATATGGTTATATGGTTTAATGGTGTAATCGTTATGTAGTTATATGGTTTAATGGTTAGATGGTTATGTGGTTATGTGGTTATGTGGTTATGTGGTTATGTGGTTATGTGGTTATGTGGTTATGTGGTTATGTGGTTATGTGGTTATGTGGTTATGTGGTTATGTGGTTATGTGGTTATGTGGTTATGTGGCTATGTGGTTATGTGGTTATGTGGTTATGTGGTTATATGGTTATATATGAATATATGTTTATATGGTTATATGGTTATAGGGTTTAATGGTGTAATCGTTATATGCATGGTTATATGATTTAATGGTTATGTGGTTATATGTTTATGTGGTTATATGGTTTAATGGTTATATGGTTATGTGTTTATATGGTTATGTGGTTATATGGTTATATGGTTATGTGGCTATGTGGTTATGTGGTTATGTGGTTATGTGGTTATATATGATTATATGTTTATATGGTTATATGGTTTAATGGTGTAATCGTTATGTAGTTATATGGTTTAATGGTTAGATGGTTATGTGGTTATGTGGTTATGTGGTTATGTGGTTATGTGGTTATGTGGTTATGTGGCTATGTGGTTATGTGGTTATGTGGTTATGTGGTTATATATGATTATATGTTTATATGGTTATATGGTTTAATGGTGTAATCGTTATGTAGTTATATGGTTTAATGGTTAGATGGTTATGTGGTTATGTGGTCATGTCGTTATGTCGTTATGTGGTTATGTGGTTATGTGATTACGTGGTTATGTTGTTATATGGTTATGTGGTTATACGGTTTAATAGTTATGTGGTTTAATGGTTATGTGGTTATATGGTTATATGGTTATATGGTTATATGTTTATTTGGTTATATGTTTATAGGTTTATATGGTTATATGGCTATATATGATTATATTTTAAGTGGTTATATGGTTTAATGGTGTTATCGTTATATGGTTATATGATTTAATGGTTAGATGGTTATGTGGTTATGTTATTATGTGGTTATGTGGTTATATGGTTATGTCTTTATATGTTTATGTGGTTATATGGTATAATGATTATGTGGTTTAATTGTTATGCACTGTTAATTTCAAGGAGTTATTTTAACTCCGCCATAGGAGTCAAAATTACTCCTTGTGGGAGAGTAAAAATTTTGGAGTAAAATCTACTCCGAAAATGGAGTTAAAACTACTCCATTTCGGTACGCATTCCAGAATTTACTCCACTGGGAGTCATTTTAACTCCACTGAAGGAGTAAAACTTACTCCAGCAAAGGAGTAGAAATAATGGAGTAATTTTTACTCCTTAATATTACTCTAGGAGTCGTTTTAACTCCTGAATTTTACCGCGGCCAAAGTTATTTAACTCCAACATTATGAGATTATTTCACTGGGCGTAGGGACTAGTTAAGATATTTGCTAGTGATACAAAATTAAGAAGCAAGAAGTTCCTGCTATTTAATTAGCTGACGAAGTATTATTATTATTATTATTATTATTATTAAATCAATTAAATAAAATAAAATTTAGCTCCGGTAACGTCGCGAAGTGGGACGTTATAGGCTTTATACATTCTTTACTGTTAAACCGCGAGCGGTGATCGAAGCCGGGTCTGTCGTGAATCGCCAACGTACTTTTCTCGTTATATTCCCTCAAAGTCAATGGATTTATTTACATTTTTGGATTGGATTGATATTTTTTCTGCTGAGAAGAATGCTTCCCTCTGTTAACTAAACAAGTGGAAACACTCGTGTCTGCACCAATCAACGCGTTAGGGATGTATCACGTGTTATAGTAATTTGATTCTATATTCACATCATGCGCCAAATTCGATATTTTTAATATTTTGCTACAAAAGTTCAAGGAGAGGAGAGTTTTACTCAAATTTTCTTTTATATATATTCACGAAAACCGGACAAATTTCACGGACTTTGTTGCGAAGGTATGTTTATTGTTATTTGCTATTTTGTGTACGATTATTTACTCGATAGGTGGTTATATTTTCTATTGAAGACTGTATACAAATCACTTCGACGCACTGAGGTCAAAATGAAATCGTCTTGAGTTGTATACGGTAAATTTTCGAGTAATTTCTTCTAGCAGAAGTATATAACTTAGTTTATTGTTTCCCAAATTTTGATTTAGGCAATTGACGGTCTGATTGAGGAGTGCTGCCGCTGCTGCTGTGTAAAGACAAACGCGGTTAAAGTGCCTGAAGGTAAGACGAATATTCCCATGTTTTGTTGCCATTTTAATTTGTATATAAGATTTAGTATTCGTATGGCGAATAGTTAGGTATTCAAATTGTTTTATAACCAGTGATCTACTGGGACTAATCTGTATATGTAATAATTTTTAATAGTAGATGATTTTTGCATAAAATTGAAGTTAATTCATTATATATTTGAGAATATTTTTTGTAATAACATGACCTTGCTTTATACATGGAGATAGGATTTCCTTTAGCAGGGTTAGTGACCAAGAGAGTCATAGAAAGCAAGGGTTTACATGATTTAGGGTGATGCTACTGACACAGTTATGTTACCTCGGTTAAGGAAAACACTGCATGGTCATGAAGCATGCTGTATTTGAAAATGACACGGCTTAGGTGATATTGCTTAAAATATTCACCAGGTTGATATGCATACCATATTGACATTCATACCAAATATAATATATGAATTGAAGGGTTTGTAGATGGAAAATTATTGAGTGTAAAGTATATACATTTATTAGACCTAACCAGGAACAGCTGCGAAAAATGCAACTATAGGTCCCTGGCAGGAATTGAATCTGCGGCCCTGCGATTCCGGTGCAGCGCTCTAACCAACTGAGCTACAGAGGCCAGTTGTCCATTGTATATAATTTACACTCAATAATTTTCCATCTACAAAACCCTTCAATTATTATTCTATCGGGTGAGATGCCAACAAAATCTAGATATTTACCCACAACTTAACATGGCAGTACCTAGTATATATACATGAACTTGTGGTTAGAGCTCGACAACTGGACTCTGTAGCTCAGTTGGTTAGAGCGCTGCATCGGAATTGCAGGGCATGGATTCAATTCCTGCCATGGACCTATAGTTGCATTTTTTGCAGCTGTTCCTGGTTAGGTGTAATAAATTTATATAATTTACACTCAATAATTTTCCATCTACAAAACCCTTCAATTATTATTCTATCGGGTGAGATGCCAACAAAATCTAGATATTTACCCACAACTTAACATGGCAGTACCCTAGTATATATACATGAACTTGTGGTTAGAGCTTGACAACTGGACTCTGTAGCTCAGTTGGTTAGAGCGCTGCACCGGAATCGCAGGGCCGCAGATTCAATTCCTGCCAGGGACCTATAGTTGCATCATTGAAATCATTGATGTCGGAAACTTATGTGAGGCTTAATCTTTGCAGCTGCCTTAGCCTGTAAAGCAAGCCCTCATTGAAGCTGAAAGAGTAAACATGAAAGCCGGGTATTACAGGAGACCCTCGTTCCTCTTTCTGCTCCAAGATGGTCTGCTATGCACGCTACAGCTGGCTCGGCCACTAGATGTCATATGAACTATATGCAGTATCCGGCCGGATAATCAGGTCAGATCTGTTTCAACTATCCGGTGCATCCCTATTGTCAAAGCCCATGTGCCAGTATAGTTTGTTTAATAAATGTTTGCTGATTCATTAGCTCACAAATCAATATAAGTGCTTGAGATTTCTATAAACCAATAATCTTCTGCTGCTGTTTTATTAACCTTATATTTTTTCTTATAGGGATTGTTTTAATGAATTCATACAGTAATATCCTGATGCTGAAGTTGATTGAAGTTTAATACTACCACTATAATCAAGTCAATATCATGGCATCCTACTTCATTGTCAATATTGGAAATGTTATTCATTTGTTGGAGAGCATAATATATGGAATACCAAGCAAAGCAAGGAGATGAGTGGCCAACTAGTGGTATACTACTTGTTTAGTACTAAAATTCTACCAATTGACCCACATAACATTATGATAATGCTGTGAACACTACAAGCATGTTATAACCATGATACCATAACCGACATATCATGATGTCGAGCCTAACAATGTAAATAACTAGAGCAAATTGCATGCCTGTTGTGTATCTCATATTTTGCTGAGAAAATACATTATTTTGACCTTAAAATGTTTTTATTGATTTCTAACTTTAATTAAGAGCCCTTCCTTACTCTAATCTATAGGAGTTATTTTGACTCCCAAATTGGAGTAAAGGGAAAAGGTACAGAATTAGGTACTCCTTTTGTGGAGTAAACTTTACTCCAGTTTTTTAACTCCATTTCTGGAGTAATTTTTACTCCATTCTTAGAGTAGTTTTTACTCCTACTGGAGTAAATTTCACTCCACTTATGGAGTACAATTTACTCCAAAATTGGAGTTAAAAAACTGGAGTAAAATTTACTCCAGAAAAGGAGTCATTCTGTACCTTTTTTTTTTACTCCACTTTTGGAGTTAAAATAACTCCTTGAAATTAACAGTGTGTGGTTATGTGGTTTAATGGTTATATGGTTGAATGGTTATGTGTTTATGTGGTTATGTGTTTATGTGGTTATATGGTTATGTGGTTATGTGGTTATGTGGTTATATGGTTATGTGTGTATATGGTTATATGGTTATGTGGTTATGTGGTTATATGGTTATTTGGCTATATGGTTATGTGGTTATATGGTTATGTGGTTTAATGGTTATATGGTCATGTGGTTATGTGGTAATATGGTTATTTATTTATATGGTTATGTGGTTATTTGGTTATGTGGTTATATGGGATAATGTTTATCTGATTATGTGGTTATGTGGTTATATGGTTATATGGTTATATGGTTATGTGGTTATGTGGTTATATGGTTTAATGGTTATATGGTTATATGGTTATATGGTTATGTGGTTGTATGGTTAAAATGTGATTATATGTTTATATGGTTATATGGTTTAATGGTTTAATCGTGATGTGGTTATGTGGTTTAATGGTTAGATGTTTATGTGGTCATGTGGTTATATGATTATATGGTTATATCGTTATATGGTTATATGGTTATATGGTTATGTGGTTATGTGGTCATATGGTTATATATGAATATATGTTTATATGGTTATATGATTTAATGGTTATGTGGTTATGTGGTTATATGGTTTAATGGTTATATGGTTACGTGTTTATATGGTTATGTGGTTATATGGTTATATGGTTATGCGGTTTAATGGTTATATGGTCATGTGCTTACAAGGTTATATATTTATATGGTTACGTGGTTATATGATTTAATGGTTATGTGGTTTAATGGTTTTGTGGATATGTAGTTATGCGTTTATGTGGTTATATGGTTATGTGGTTATATGGTTATATGGTTATATGGTTATGTGGTTATGTGGTTGTGTGGATATGTGGTTATACGGTTTAATGGTACATGGTGATATGGTTATATGGTTTAATGGTTATGTGGTTATATGGTTTAATGGTTATATGGTTATGTGGTTATGTGATTATGTGGTTATGTGGTTATGTGGTTATGTGGTTATGTGGTTATATATGATTATATGTTTATATGGTTATATGGTTTAATGGTGTAATCGTTATGTAGTTATATGGTTTAATGGTTAGATGGTTATGTGGTTATGTGGTCATGTCGTTATGTCGTTATGTGGTTATGTGGTTATGTGGTTATGTGGTTACGTGGTTATGTTGTTATATGGTTATGTGGTTATACGGTTTAATAGTTATGTGGTTTAATGTTTATGTGGTTATATGGTTATATGGTTATATGGTTATATGGTTATTTGGTTATATGTTTATATGTTTATATGTTTATATGGTTATATATGATTATATGTTTATATGGTTATATGGTTTAATGGTGTTATCGTTATATGGTTATATAATTTAATTGTTAGATGGTTATGTCGTTATGTTATTATGTGGTTATGTGGTTATATGGTTATGTCGTTAAATGTTTATGTGGTTATATGGTATAATGATTATGTGGTTTAATGGTTAAGTGGTTTAATGGTTATGTGGTTATGTGGATATGTGGTATGCGGTTATATGGTTATGTCATTACACGGTTATGTGGTTATATGGTTTAATAGCTATGTCGTTATATCTTTATGTGTTATATGGTTTAATGGTTATGTGGTTGAATGGTTATGCGGTTATGTGGTTATATGGTTTAATGGTTATATGGTTATGTGGTTATATGGTTATATGGTTTAATGGTTATGTGGTTATGTGGTTTAATAGTTAGATGATTATGTGGTTATGTGGTCATGTCGTTATGTCGTTATGTGGTTATGTGGTTATGTGGTTATGTGGTTACGTGGTTATGTTGTTATATGGTTATGTGGTTATACGGTTTAATAGTTATGTGGTTTAATGTTTATGTGGTTATATGGTTATATGGTTATATGGTTATATCGTTATACGGTTATATGGTTATATGGTTATATGGTTATTTGGTTATATGTTTATATGTTTATATGGTTATATGGTTATATATGATTATATGTTTATATGGTTATATGGGTTAATGGTGTTATCGTTATATGGTTATATAATTTAATGGTTAGATGGTTAGACACTCAACTTTATTTATCTTTCCGTCCTGAGTCACCCGTTGTCCAAGATCAAGCTATTCAAACTATTAATAATTGCATCGTTGAAGTTCGTGCTTGGTTAGTTTCACATAAATTAATGCTTAATGACACTAAAACGGAATTCTTGATAATTGGAACTCGCCAGCAGCTGTCTAAGGTTACAATCGACTCGATTGAAGTTGGTGATGCTGATATAAAACCTGTACAAGAAGTCCGAAATTTAGGTTCGTGGTTTGACGAACATATGTCTATGAATGTCCATGTGGGCAAGGTTTGCAGCAAAGCATTTAGGGGCTTGTACAACATTCGACAAATAAGGAAGTTCCTCTCCATCGAATCAACTAAAACGCTCGTACATGCCTTTGTGACGTCACACTTGGACTACTGCAAAAATTCTCTTGGTCGGCATTCCCCAATACCAACTTCAGCGTCTTCAACGAGTTCTCAATGCCGCTGCTAGAGTGACGTGTCTTATACCAAGATGCGCTCATATTACCCCTGTCCTGATGCACCTTCACTGGCTGCCTGTTAAGTTTCGTGTTGATTTTAAAATTGCACTCCTGGTATATAAAGCTCTCCATGGGATGGCGCCAGGCTACATTATGGAACTGTTGTTAGAAAAACCGAACTGCTGTTACCAACTGAGATCTGATGATCAGGGACTACTTTTTATCCCAAAAACTAGAGCCAAGACTCTTGGTGATCGAGCATTTGTGCATGCAGCTCCGTCAATTTGGAACATGTTACCTTATGGTATTAGAAATAGTAAAACAATTGACTGTTTTAAATCTCAATTAAAGACTTTCCTTTTTAAGAAAGCTTTCGATTCTAACTTTTAGATTTATAGACATTTATACCTTAATTCTTAATATTTTAGCTGCTTGTATATAGTAGAACTTCATTGTTGTAAAGCGCTTTGGAATATTTTATATAATTTAAGCGCTGTATAAATCTTTATATATTATTATATTATTATTATGTCGTTATGTTATTATGTGGTTATGTGGTTATATGGTTATGTCGTTAAATGTTTATGTGGTTATATGGTATAATGATTATGTGGTTTAATGGTTAAGTGGTTTAATGGTTATGTGGTTATGTGGATATGTGGTATGCGGTTATATGGTTATGTCATTACACGGTTATGTGGTTATATGGTTTAATAGCTATGTCGTTATATCTTTATGTGTTATATGGTTTAATGGTTATGTGGTTGAATGGTTATGCGGTTATGTGGTTATATGGTTTAATGGTTATATGGTTATGTGGTTATATGGTTATATGGTTTAATGGTTATGTGGTTATGTGGTTTAATGGTTATATGGTTATGTGGTTATATGGTTATATGGTGTAATTGTTATGTGGTTTACTGGTTATATGGTTATGTGGTTATGTGGTTATGTGATTATGTGGTTATATGGTTATGTAGTTATATGGTGATATGCTTATGTGGTTATGTGGTTATATGGTTTAATGGTTATATAGTTATGTGGTTATATGGTTATATGGTTATGTGGTTATATGGTTTAATGGTTATATGGTTATGTGGTTATATGGTTATGTGGTTATATGGTTATATAGTTATGTGGTTTATTGGTTATATGGTCATGTGGTTATGTGCTTATAAGGTTATGTAGTTATATGATTATGTCGTTATATGGTTTAATGGTTATGTGGTTTAATGGTTGTGTGGTTATTTGGTTATGTGGTCATGTGGTGAATGAATGAATGAATGAATGAATGAATGAATGAATGAATGAATGAATTTAATTGTCACCAAATTGTTATATACAGCATTAAATTATAGAGTAAATTACAATAGTATATAAGATAAGTTATAATAAAGTATAATTTGCAAATAGTATCATGTGACGAGGTTTGATTTGAAACCATTAGGCTTATTTAATATCAAACCTCCTCTTATTTCTAATTTTTAATTACGAAAAAAATAATATGTATTATCAAAGTTATGAATACAGATATGTTAATTAATTGATATACAGTGAGCAAAAGTGAGTTTTTAATTTCTTTGCAAAACAAGAAAGCGATTTACTATTTACAATGTACTTATCCAAACTGTTGTAAAGGAATGGACCTTGATACTTTATTGAAAATTGTCGTATATTTGTTCTAGGTGTTATAATGTGAAATTCATTGGCTCTCCTAGTGTCATAATTATGTACTTGCTTATTAATGTAAAACATACTTCCGAAATGCCCTGGCAACAGGTTATGTTCATACGAAAACATAAACTGTCCTGTTTGTAACTTATGGATATCATTAAATTTTAATAGCTGAAAATTCTTAAAGATCAAACCTGTAGGGGAGTCAAATCTACTATTATTTATAATTCTAACAACACGTTTTTGAAGAATCACCAAACGAGATAAATTAGACGAATATGTGGACGCCCAAACAATATTACAATATTGTAAGTATGGGTACACCATTGAGTAGTACAATGTTAACAAGGAATGCTTTAAAAGAAAGAAACTAGATTTACGCATGATTCCTATTGATTTGGAAATCTTATTTGACACATGGTTAATGTGAGATTTCCAGGAAAGGTGTTCATCTAAAACAATCCCCAGGAAAACAACTTCTTCAACTTGACTAATTTCTCTATCATTTAATACCACCCTGAAGTCCGATTGCAGCCTTTTTGTCTAGGACTGAAAATCATAAATTTGGTTTTATCTACATTTAAAGATAATTTGTTCACTCGAAGCCAAATCGAAATTTTTCCAGCTCTTGGTTGATAACATTAATCAAGTGCACCGGATTTGCATGGGAAAAGAATAAATTTGTGTCATCAGCAAATAAGATTAATTTTGCCAAACTTGAAACATTGCATATGTCATTAATATATATCAGAAACAACAACGGACCTAGGATTGATCCTGTGGTACTCCACATGTTATAGACTTCATGGTAGAAGACGAGTCATCAACCTGAACAAATTGCTTCCGGTCAGAAAAATAGCTTTTGATCCAGTTCAGCGCTATGCCACGAACACCATACCATTCCAGTTTTGCAAACAGAATGCTATGGTCCACCGTATCAGCTTTAGATAAGTCCAGGAAAATTCCAACAGCGAATTCTTTTTATCGATTGCCTCAGAAATTTTATCGTACAAATCAACAAGAGCCAACAACGTTGAGTGGCCCTTTCTAAAACCATATTGGTTAGCACATAAAATGTTATGTTTGTTTAAATATTTTAATAACCTATTATAAAATACTTTCTCTAAAATTTTTGAAAATGCAGGTAAAATGGAAACAGGTCTATAGTTACTAAAAATGGATTTGTCCTCAGCCTTATACAAAGGAATAACTTTAGCTATTTTCATTTTATCCGGAACGATCCCTCTCGACAGAGACAAGTTCAAGATGTGTGTTAAAGGTCTTGAAATTAAGTCAATAGATAATTTAATGACAGACATTGAAATGTTATCATAACCTGCAGCTTTTCCAGATGGAAAGGCTTTGACAATAAGTCTGATTTCATTTTCTAATACAGGCTGGAGAAAAATAGAATTTGGGAATTCCCCGGAAAGGAATGATTCAGTAGGAACCGGGGATGCTGGAATTTTCCTAGCTAGCGAGGGTCCTACATTACTAAAATAGTCACAAAAATTATTGGCAATTTCTATAGGATTCGATATTTCCCTTCCATCTCGTTTAAAGACAGCGTTCAATCTAGGTCTTGAAGATTTCCTATTAATAATGCTGTTTAATATTTTCCATGTTTCTTTCATATTTGCTTTATTATCAGTGAGTTTCTTATCAAAATAAATGCGTTTTGCGATTCTAATAGAATGTGTTAATTTATTTTTATAAATCTTATATTTACTTTCAGTTATTCGATTTTGTAAAAATTGCTTATATAATTTGTTTTTCTTATTTATGGACTTCCTAAGGCCCTTAGAAATCCAAGGCTTACAGATTTTAGAGTTACTTTTTACTGTTCTTATTGGGAAACAATTATTATAAATGTTCGAATAAGTATCATGAAACTCCGTGTACGCTTGAACTGGATCAAAATTGTGGTTATATGGTTATGTAGTTATATGGTTATGTGGTTATATGGATATATGGTTATATGGTTATATGGTTTAATGGTTATGTGGTTATGTGTTTATGTGATTATGTGGTTAAATGGTTATGTAGTTATATGGTGATATGCTTATGAGGTTATGTGGTTATGTGGTTATATAGTTTAATGCTTATCTGATTATGTGGTTACATGGTTATATGATTATGTGGTTATGTCGTTATATGGTTTCAAGTTTATATGGTTATGTGGTCATGTGGTTATGTGGTTATGTGGATATATGGAACATATATGAATATATATGAATATATGTTTATATGGTTATATGTTTTAATGGTGTAATGCTTATATGCATGGTTATATGATTTAATAGTTATGTGGTTATGTGGTTATATGGTTTAATGGTTACATGGTTATGTGTTTATATGGTTATGTGGTTATATGGTTATATGGTTATGTGGTTTAGTGGTTATATGTTCATGTGCTTATAAGGTTATGTAGTGGTTTAATGTTTATGTGGTTTAATGGTTATGTGGTTATATGGTTACGTCGTTATGTGGTTATACAGTTATGTGGTTTTGTGGTTATATGGTTTAATGGTTATATGGTTATGTGGTTATTTGGTTATATGGTTTAATTGTTTTGTGGTTATGTGTATTAATGGTTATATTCTTACATGGTTATGTGGTTATATGTTTATGTGGTTATATGGTAATATGGTTTAATGGTTATACGGTTATGTGGTTATATGGTTATATGCCTTAATGGTTATGTGGTTATGTGGTTTAATGGTTATTTGGTTATATGGTTATGTGGTTATATGATTATATGGTTATGTCATTACACGGTTATGTGGTTATACGGTTTAATCGTTATGTCGTTATATGGTTATGTGGTTATATGGTTTAATGGTTAAGTGGTTTAATGGTTATGTGGTTATGTGGATATGTGGTATGCGGTTATATGGTTGTGTAATTACACGGTTATGTGGTTATATGGTTTAATGGTTATATGTTTATATGGTTATATGGTTATATGGTTATATGGTTATATGGTTATGTGGTTTAATGGTTATGTTGTTATATGGTTATGTGGTTATATGGTTATATGGTTATGTGGTTATATGGTTATATGGTTATGTGGTTATGTGGTTATATGTTTTAATGGTTATATGGTTATGTGGTTATATGGTTATGTGGTTATATGGTTATTTGGTTATGTTGTTTAATGGTTATATGGTCATGTGGTTATGTGCTTATAAGGTTATGTAGTTGTATGATTATGTCGTTATATTGTTTAATGGTTATGTGGTTTAATGGTTATGTGGTTATGTGGTTATGTGGTCATGTGGTTATATGGTTATGTGGTTATATGGTTATATGGTTATGTGGTTATATCGTTATATGGTTTAATGGTTTAATGGTTATGTGGTTATGTGGTTATGTGGTTATATGGTTATGTGGTTACGTGGTTATGTATGAATATATGTTGATATGGTTATATGGTTTAATGGTGTAATCGTTATGTGGTTATATGGTATAATGGTTAGATGGTTAGATGGTTAGATGGTTATGTGGTTATGTGGTCATGTGGTTATGTCGTTATGTCGTTATGTGGTTTTGTGGTTATGTGGTTACGTGGTTATGCCGTTATATGGTTATGTGATTATATGGTTTAATGGTTAAGTGGTTTAATGTTTATGTGGTTTAATGGTTATGTGGTTATATGGTTACGTCGTTATGTGGTTATACAGTTATGTGGTTTTGTGGTTATATGGTTTAATGGTTATATGGTTATATGGTTATTTGGTTATGTGGTTTAATTGTTTTGTGGTTATGTGGTTTAATGGTTATATTCTTACATGGTTATGTGGTTATGTGTTTATGTGGTGATATGGTAATATGGTTTAATGGTTATACGGTTATGTGGTTATATGGTTATATGCTTTAATAGTTATGTGGTTATGTGGTTTAATGGTTATTTGGTTATATGGTTATGTGGTTATATGATTATATGGTTATGTCGTTATGTCGTTATGTGGTTTTGTGGTTATACGGTTATCTGATTATGTAGTTATATGGTTATGTGGTTATGTGGTTATATGGTTCAATGGTTATATGGTTATGTGATTATATGGTTATGTCATTATGTGGTTATATGGTTATGTACACTGTAAATCTGGAAGTGTTACCCCAACACCAAAATAGGTGTAAATTCTTGCAACGCTACGGACACCGATTAGGCGTTATCTAACACTGATTTTGGTGTTAATTCATACCTTCGCAGTGTTAAATATGTGCAACGTATTTGGTGTCCATTTACACTGCGGGCGTAAACATACATCTTTGAAGGTAATTTTACACTGGTTCAGTGTAAATAGGCTTGCAACGCTGTGGACACCAGTTGGGTGTTAAATTACGCTACGGGAGTAAACTTACGCTTTGAAGGTCATTTTACACTGGCTTAGTGTTAATAGGCATGCAACGCTGTGGACACCAATTGGGTGTTAAACTACGCTACGGTTGTAAACTTACGCTTTGAAGGTTATTTTACACTGGTTTAGTGTAAATAGGCATGCAACACTGTGGACACCAATTGGGTGTTAAACTACACTTTCCAAGGTATGTGTACATTGCTTTGGTGTAAATCAGATTCTGACGAATGGACACCAAATCAGTGTTAACGTATACCAAAGGAACAAACTCACACTTCTGAAGACCCTTTTACAATGCTGATTCACAAAGAGAATAAAAGGACCATAATCTCGACCCAGTCTCCCATTCGGATGTATTATGTTCGACAGAATTAATCTCGATTTTGTGAGTATTGTGTCATGATGTCGCCGAGTTTATGACGTAAAATGACGTAGCAGTTCCAAATTGGCATACACAGGGATTTTACGAAAACAATCCGAGTAGGATCAAATAACTGTGTCGGAACTCGAAAACACCGCATGAGCGATGTAATTTTGTGGTCTCCAAGCAGTAAAGTAGCGTGTTTACAGTGAGGTCCAAAAGTGACTAGTGAATGCATTTTATATGGTCATATATCTAAGTTTTTGTCAAGAAATAAAGCGGTTTAGTAAAGGTATGTTGACTAACATGGTAGATTTTATTTCTTTTAAAAGTAATATTTTGGTTTTGTTATGATTTACGCTCTACAAAGAGTCAAATTATTAGTAGATACTGATATTAAATATTTATATTAAATGTATAATTTATACATTACGGTAATATAAGACCACAAATTTACTCAAACTCGTTCAAAAATAACGCACCGTTTAGTTAAATTTAGTTTATATTGCACTTGCTTTATTATAAAATGGGTATTCTCATTGAGCATGCTAACAGATGCTGTAATTTACAATTTAAACTTAAGGCAGAAATGCAGAAAACCTGCAAGTCTGGATGTTCAAAATCATGGGAGGATTGAACTGGATTGTAAATTACATACATTTACATATTAAATGTTAACTTCAAAGATTTTTTTTTGTTCAAAAAAAATTTCAAACATACCAAACCATTGGTCCACGTAAGGATCATCCTCGTTCTTGTTAAAATCGACATAACGATGAGCGTCAAATTCGTACGTGAGGTCAAGTTCGTCCATTCTTCACCGGCTGCTGTTACAAATAAATTACAAAAAGAAATCTGGTTTGGAAGCTTAATTAAAGTACAATATAACTCATTATCTATGTTATTGTCCAGGTTTATGCAAAAATGTAGTCCTTCATTATCACGTGTGTATTGTGTTTTCACACAAACAACCAATAGCAATGTTTTGGTTTATAAGCACACAAGCATAAGCACAATGCCTGGTTCACAAGAGTGAGATAAGAGTAAGCAGAAATACATACATACATACATACATACATACATACATACATACATACTCTCTAGGGTTTACTTCCTAGGGAAAACTTTCCCTCTAGGGTTTAAAAGTTGACCTGCATAACAACGCAATAACATGCATGCAATAATGAAATATACTGTATGTGTATAATGATGTTATTATTAACTAGAAGTTACTATCGCAAGTGAAGTGCTGCCTTGAGAAAACAAGTTTTTTGAATCGGGCAAATAAACTTGACATAACAAACATGGGTTTCAGGGAGGGCAGGCGTTCTCAATTTTCAGGAGTAACACAATGTTTGAAATTGGGCTTTCCTTTGAAACAAGTACAACCTATTGTGGTCTATCCAATTTCAAAGGTTCACTTTTTTATTATACACCCTATATTGTATAAAAGTCATTAAAAGGGACAATATAAGTTCTGCAAGTTGTAGCATACAATGGCTATGTGTTTATCTGGTTTAATGGTTATGTGGTTTAATGTTTTAATGGTACGTGGTTTAATGGTTATCTGGTTATATGGTTAAGTGGTTATGTGGCTATTTGGATATATGGTTATATGGTTGTGTGGTTATATGGTTATGTGGTTATAAGGTTATATGCTTATATGGCTATATGCTTATATGGTTTAATGGTTATGTGGTTATGTGGTTACGTGGTTATGTGGTTATGTGGCTATTTGGATATATGGTTATATGGTTGTGTGTTTATCTGATTATAACCACATTGTTATGTGTTTACATCGTTATGTGGTTATATGCATATGTGGTTATATGGTTTAATGGTTATATGGTTTAATGGTTATGCGATTATGTGGTTATATGGCTATGTGGTTATGTGGTTATATGGCTATGCGGTTATCTGGTTTAATAGTTATGTGGTTTAATAGTTATGTGGTTATGTAGTTATGTGGTTATATGGTTATATGGTTATGTTGTTATATGGTTTAATGTTTATGTGGTTTAATGGTTATCTGGTTATATGGTTATATGGTTATATAACCATATGGCTATTGGTGACCTGGTTTAATGGTTATGTGGTTTAATGTTTATGTGGTTATATGGTTATGTGGTTATATGGTTATGTCGTTATATGGTTATGTGGTTATATGGTTATATGGTTATATGCTTATATGGTTTAGAGGTTTAATAGTTATGCGGCTATGTCGTTATGTCGTTATATGGTTTAATGGTTATGTGGTTATATGGTTTTTATGGTTATGTGGTTATATGCTTATGTCGTTATATGGCTATGTGGTTAGCTGGTTTAATGGTTACGTGGTTTAATGTTTATGTGGTTTTGTGGTTATGTGGTAATATGGTTATATGGCTATGTGGTTATATGGTTATGTTGCTATATGGTTATGTGGTTATATGGTTATATGGTTATATGGTTTAATGGTTAAGTGCTTATATGGTTTTGTGGTTATGTGCTAATGTGGTTATAAGGTGATGTGGTTATATGGTTATATGGTTATATGGTTTAATGGTTATATGGTTATATGGTTATGTGGTTATGTGGTTATGTGGCTATGTGGTTAGGTGGTTATATGGTGTAATGGTTATGTGGTTTAATGGTTATGTGGTTATGTGTTTATATGGTTATAAGGTTATATGCTTATATGGTTTAATGGTTTAATGGTTATATGGTTTTGTGTTGATGCGCTTATGTGATTATGTCGTTATGTGGTTATGTGGTCAGGTGGTTAGCACAAATTCTGGGTTTTCGAGCAGAAAATTTGTTGTTCCTTAAATAGGAAAAAAGGGATTTATCTACATGCATGGTATAGGGAGGGTTCAAGATGCATATACAGTAGATTATGTGAGATGAATAGTTGGAAATATTCTAAAGAAAAAAACACTTGTTGATACCAACATGTGATGACTCTTGTCCCATCTACTACAAAGTACTATCCAAACTACTACAATCGACAGGGTGGGAAATATAATTACATAAAAATGGTTCTCAAAATTTGATTGCCTGTTTCCATTGTTTCTTGTTGTGATTAATTTTATAATTAAATATCATATCAAAATATATGTGCATTAGATACAGCTGGAAAAGTGGAAAGGAATTACAGGACTTTCCAGGCTGTGATTTCTTTTTGCAAATTCAGGGTTTTCATGGTTGTTGAGAATTTCTCTCTTTTTTATTTACACTTGTATTTCATCACTGCCCACAATATGCATAACACTACATTTTACTACACAAAATTATATGTTCTCTTGAATACAGAAAGCTGAAAAATGTGATGTAAAGCACACCAGACAACTTACCCTGAAATGTTGAGGCATTGAATGCATTTTCTCCACTGGGGGTATGGTTTTCACATTCTTCCAAGCATTTATCTATTTTTTCAACAACTGTGTCTGCAATATACAGAACAACAAATTGAAGTTAAAGAGTGTCACAGGCTCAGATAGAATTCAACTCAAAATACAAATCTGTAAATAAATAACAAATTTTACTTCTAAAATTTTCTTCTAAAACTCAGAACTTAGGGCCGACCATTAGATTTTTGAGGGGTTGAAGAATTTGGAAAAAATATCTTACAGACTCAGAAACAAGGAAAAAAACATTTTCTGCGGAAAGTTTGAAAAAATATATCGTGCAGGAATGATGAGGTTAAAAAATCTTGCAAGTTGAAGTTTTTGTCTACTGAGCTGTATCCATGAAAGTCCAACTTCAGTCTGAACTCTGAAACGTATGAATAGTGTGAAGCCAAAAATAGCAAATAATATAGCCAATCTCATTGCCCAAGCTCATGAAGGCATTCTTGGCTGCCAGTTTCACCACCGCAAGGCCAAATATTTTTATTTAACCGAAGAATGCCTTCAAATTCCGCAATGTAGGCTTCACTTTCTGATCTACATGTACATATAGGAATAGCCTTGTGGAATTTGATTACTGTAATGAATGTTTGAAGCGTAATATTCGAGTAACTTTACAAACAGCTAGATTCGAATTCGGCTAAAACAATGCGATGTCGGTTGTATTATAAAGGTGCACTTCAATAACATTTCTCACGTTGCAACAAGCTTTCACGTTGCTTAAAGGATGTGATAGTAGTTTGACGTTGTGTTGAGCATGACTACGCAGTTGAGAATACTCCTAGGACCACAAATTATTCCAAAATTTCTTTATTTTGAAGGCGCGTTGACGAGCTGTCATGCGTAGTCGTAGATCGTTTAAACTCCATAAAGTGTTGGTAAAGTTCCTGGTACGACGCATAATTTAATTTTATGCGTCGTATAACTCGATTAAATTCGACAGGTGAATTATAAAATTCGTCTCAGTCGAATTATCCACCCGATTCAAAAGAATTATCTTCTTAATTTAAAAGTACTTGTGGAGAAAAATTTAAATGTGACCAAAAAAAATATCATGCAATATTCAAGATTCGAAAAAAATCCATGCACATCCTTTCGGTTAAAAGAAAATGCTTGCGCTACTTGGCAGGGAAAAAATGTTTTCCTTCCGAGAGCAATTCTTCCACCCCCCCTCAAAAATCTAATGGTCCGCCCCTTATTTTAAACACTAAAGTCCACTTCTTCAGAAAAAACGAGCAATCACTGCGTCAATTGTGGAATTCGAGGTGTTCAACTTCAAAGATTGTTGACAGAAATGGCATCGGATTAATACAATATGACGACGTACAGCCTACAAAAAAGATCAAAATAACGTTTACCTTATAAAATACTGCTCACATAGGTAGATCAATAGTTATTGAAATAGCATGGATGCATTCCAGAAAAAAAATTGAATAACAATGACAAAATATTCGATATTTGCGAGTCGAGCGGGCCATCAGACAACAAAATTGCAGACAGAGCCAGACACTAGCCCAGATATAAAATCTCTAAACAACACGCAAATAACTCCTAAATCTCCTAAAATTCATTCAAAAATACTTTAACGCTTGCTTTAAAGAATAACGCTATTGCTATTAAAGAAGTTTCAAGATTCATTGGGAAAAACAAGTTTGGTGGCTCAATATCTTCCTAAACTATTAGATGCCATTTTGGCAAACGTCGAAATGTCTATGATCACTTCAATGCTTAATATCTCGAAAACTGCCGGGGGATCACCGGGATCATTCCAGCAGATTTAAAGTTTATACATTTGTCTTCATCATAATACAAAAATTACGAAAATCGAAGCATGGAAGTTCTAGATACTTTAGTTTGAAAATTGTAAACAGACGCGGACTAAAGTCAACACGTCGCGAAGACACGACTAACTTCAATCATGAAAACAAACAAAAACACGTTTCATAATTTCTAAAATATCCATCAAAAACTGATCAAGCAAATGCGTTTAAACATATAATTCATTGATATTACAAAAAGTTTAAAATATTTCAATAAAATGCAAAGATAAGAAGGAAACTTCAAAAGTTGGAGATAGTTATTTTTAGAAAGTGCAAAATCGTATTAAACATTCAGCAGCGAATATCTCGAAAATGGTGAGTTGGGCGGATAAGGCGTGCAGTTAAAACGAAAGATTAGGCTTTAATCTATGATTTATGAATGATTTATGAATGTATTAGCTATGTAGACTTCAAATATAGTAATAGTTGGCAAGAACTGTAAAATAATATTACAAACTATACATTTTATATCACTCGAAAATACTATTAGTAATTTCGAGTGATGCCGTTATACACATGGCCTGGAAAGCAGGGCCTTTTTAACTAATACACTGGGGCAAATGCCCCAGCCTCCATGTTTGCCCCCCCAGTGAAGGTCCCTTGTGTGCAAAGTATAAGCAAACTTTATAATTTTGAAGAAAATTATGGTATTATGTAATTTTCAAAATTAGAATTACATCCATCAATTGAGCTTGCTATAGTCAGGCCGCGTTGATCGATATGATTTTTAGACTTAGGACTTTTAGGTACACAGTTCTTCAAAATAACCATTGAAATGAACAAAATAAATTTTAAGTGTTTGATAACTTTTACTATTTACACAAATAAATCACAACGGTAAATGAGAAATGTAGGTAATAAATAATCTTAAATATAATAGTCTGTTGTTCAAAAATACAAATATAGTTTATTATCCTACTTTAATTATAGTTTGTTGTTGCCAAATTTCTCTTGCCAGATTTCTCCTTGCAGCTTTCAACAATTGGTCCAGCCTTTCAATTTTGCTATCGATTAAGCTTCTTGCTTCCTCAACGGCTGCAGTCAATGGTAGGTAGAACTCATGGGTTTCTTCTTCCTTAAGAAGCAAACACAATGTTTCATCAGTTCATAAAGAAATACAAAATACAAGAAAAAGTGAGAGCATGATTGTATAATCCAAAGAATATTAAAAGACAATTTAATAACCGACCTTTTTTCACAGAATCATTTTCAGTAAGTGTCAATGACATGTTTATCTTCAGCCTATCTTCATGTTCTTTCAGTTCATTATCTAGTATATCAATCTCATCCCTGAAATACACACAGGCATCATAGTCGGCTTTGCAAATCTTTTCCATATCCAATACAGCAACTGCTGGATATCTTTCCTGCAGTAAGGAAAGAGCTCCATATATAGACTTTAATTCAGCGTCGGCCACAGACATATAAGAACAAATGAGGGTTGTTTCGTGTGTGCCTAAAAGATATAAACAAAATCTCGACGTTTCGAGCTAAAGCCCTTCGTCAGGAGAAATTAGTAGACAGATAAACACATTACATCAGCTTTTATAGCAACGCTATAAAAGCTGTCACGTGAACAAAATATTAACCAATGAAAATAAAGTAGTCATAACAATCATAACAAAATAGAATTAATATGTAAAGATATAGACTGTGTGCATGCTTGGCCCGATTATAGGGTCGAAGGCCTGCACAGGCGCGTTACTTATCAAAGCGCTATAAATGTCGTACAAGGGAAGGGAAGAGGGGATATAGAGGAAAGCATATAAGAAGTATTTAAGAGAAAAGAATGAGCTAGATGAAGGAGAGGCGCTCATTGATACCATCAGGCTGAATGGTGCCAAGTTTAAAAATCATGGCCAGAAATTCGCGACATTGAGCTAATTACTACCATGCGTCTGCGACGCCATTTTGAATATTTAATTTTCCGCTGGATGTACGGGTTAAGCTACTTGTAACACAATTTACCTAATACCGAATGTAACCGCAGTCCGCAGTGCAATAATCGAGAAATTCAACCCTTTACGGCAGCAGCCTGAAATTATTCGAAATGTGATGCGCATTAATTTAATCAATTGTTGTTACGTGTAGGATAAAAAGCAAACCGTTTATTAGTGTAATCGTTTTGCTTGACTCGGGCGTTAAAATATTTGGACGAAGCGAAAATGTAAATACAATTTCATTAAATTCCCAGTTGTGTAATCACGCGCGTTTAAGATCGGTTTAAGAACAATGAGATAATTTCTATAGTGTCACTTTTTTGGGGGACACCCTGTACAATATTGTACAATGATGGCAGCAAGACCTAGACGATAACGTGTGAGTTTGGAAAATAGAGAGTGCTTGATAAGAGCATTCAATGATCCAGCCCAAGATTATCTTTCTGTTGCTGATACCATCGGCGTTAACCGCTCGACAGCGAGAGGGATAGTCAGACGACATTTGCAAGAAGGACAGATAGCTGAAAGACCCACCGTTCGATTCAGTGTAAGAAATTGTACTTAGGGATGGCAAACGTATGACTAAACAACAGTATTCTAGTGATTTATGGCCTTTCAAACTCAGGCGAAATTGTATTGTTGACAAATCGCTCAAAATTATTAAACTAATTAAAAATGCAGTACGTTTGATCCTTGATAACTTTGGTGTCGTTGGTTTTGTCTTTATCGGCCGTATACCAGTGGATTCGTCTCACTTTTCTCTTCATTTTGATAGTAGTTTGAACCCAAAATGTTTTATTTTGAGGTTTTAAAGTGCAGTTTTAATAAGCAAAATTGTATTGTTGACAAATCGCTCAAAAATATTACACTAATTAAAAATGCAGTCCGTTTGATCATTGATAACTTCGGAATCGTTGGTTTTCACTTTATCGGCCGTATACCAGCGGATTCGTCTCACTTTTCTCTTCATTTTGATAGTATTTTGAGCTCGAAATATTTTATTTTGAAGGTTTTAAAGCGCAGTTTTAATCCTATCGCATACGCACCAACTTGCGGCCGACAGGAGAAATGTTAGCGTACTATTTTATATGAGTTTACTTGTAGGCGGAAACGCCAGAAGTTTTATTTTGCAGGGCACCGCATTTTAGTACTGTGTCTGGTTTCAATATTTGTCTCATAGTTTCTGGCAAAGATTGTCTGAGGTTTGCACACTTATATACATAGTGATGTCAAATAATTTTCTTGGTCAGTTTATTTCACTTAAAAAGTATATTTATTAGTTTAGAAACTAAGAACAGGTATTTTTTCCTTTCAGAGGAGCTTGTGTGGTCTATATGTAGGTAACTTTTCGGGGAGGGTGTATATTTCTTATAGTATTTTTCCTTGTGAGTAAAACTGCGAACTTAATCACATTTCGGACACGTTTATAAGAGATGGATTACAATTGTTTGCGCAAAATGTGGAACTTCATGAAAAAGGTTATTGTGCTAGAGAAGGATACGCCGTTTTTCGCGACTATTGACGCCTTAGTGAATGGGGCAAGTGTGGATCGGGTCAACACTGAAATGATGGATGTCCGATGGCGTATGTTCAAATTACATCGTCAAATACCAAAAGATGAGCAAAAACAAATCGAACCTTGTGGTCCTTGCTTTGCGAAGCTTATTTTTAAAAATGCCGAACATTAGCAAACAATAATATGCTGACAGGATAAGATAATTAGCGATTATCATATACTTGTCTGTCAACGAACAATTTACTGAACGGTGTTCACTCGGCTCACACACGTATCTCAGTATCAAATAGAGCTTTTTCTTAGGTTTTTAAGCAGATACATGTAATATTTGCTAATTTCTAGAACACAATGTGTACAAAGATAATGTTATAGTAAAAATATTTTAGTATAGTTGAAATATATAGGAAATAATGGTCTCTTTTGAACGGTTCTCACCACAAAACAGTAAAGGAACTTGATATCTGAATTCTTACTTTATAACGGAAGCGAGAATCGTTGCTCAAAAATCATCTCTCGCATTCTTATATCGTCATCAAAAGTTATAAAATCGTGCAGGCATATCTGATATGCATGATGTCAGTCCTCCATAGCGACCCTGTTAAATATAAGTTGCTAAGAAGTAATTTACAGCACATATAAGGCTTAAATATTTAGGTGAGATTCGTGGTGAGAACCGTCTCGTAGTGAGCTCAATGTCAATGTCATGTGTTTAATCAACAAACCAGTATTTTGTTCTGTAGCCCTTTCCAGCAATCACTGCGCCGACGCGTCTAGGAATACTTAATAGTAAATTAGTGACAATCTACAGAAGTATCTAGCAATGTTTTGGAAACTTTATCATTGAACTCTGTCCATGTTTCATGATTCATTCCCTGTGTGTCGAACCTGCATCTGTAAATTGCTCTTAATTATGTGGAAAACATTTTTGACCGGATTGAGGTCAGTTAATGAATAAATCACGTAGAGTTACTGCGTACATGACTGGTCTGTGACCGTTAAATTACTTTTATGGATTATGGCGATGCGTTTACAGACAATCTTTGAACCCAAAATGTTTTATTTTGAGGGTTTTAAAGTGCAGTTTTAAGAAGCAAAATTGTATTGTTGACAAATCGCTCAAAAATATTACACTAATTAAAAATGCAGTCCGTTTGATCATTGATAACTTCGGAATCGTTGGTTTTCACTTTATCGGCCGTATACCAGCGGATTCGTCTCACTTTTCTCTTCATTTTGATAGTATTTTGAGCTCGAAATATTTTATTTTGAAGGTTTTAAAGCGCAGTTTTAATCCTAACGCACGCACCAACTTGCGGCCGACAGGAGAAATGTTAGCGTACTATTTTATATGAGTTTACTTGTAGGCGGAAACGCCAGAAGTTTTATTTTGCAGGGCACCGCATTTTAGTACTGTGTCTGGTTTCAATATTTGTCCCATAGTTTCTGGCAAAGATTGTCTGAGGTTTGCACACTTATATACATAGTGATGTCAAATAATTTTCTTGGTCAGTTTATTTCACTTAAAAAGTATATTTATTAGTTTAGAAACTAAGAACAGGTATTTTTTCCTTTCAGAGGAGCTTGTGTGGTCTATATGTAGGTAATTTTTCGTGGAGGGTGTATATTTCTTATAGTATTTTTCCTTGTGAGTAAAACTGCGCTGTAAACTGTGAACTTAATCACATTTCGGACACGTTTATAAGAGATGGATTACAATTGTTTGCGCAAAATGTGGAACTTCATGAAAAAGGTTATTGTGCTAGAGAAGGATACGCCGTTTTTCGCGACTATTGACGCCTTAGTGAATGGGGCAAGTGTGGATCGGGTCAACACTGAAATGATGGATGTCCGATGGCGTATGTTCAAATTACATCGTCAAATACCAAAAGATGAGCAAAAACAAATCGAACCTTGTGGTCCTTGCTTTGCGAAGCTTATTTTTAAAAATGCCGAACATTAGCAAACAATAATATGCTGACAGGATAAGATAATTAGCGATTATCATATACTTGTCTCTCAACGAACAATTTACTGAACGGTGTTCACTCGGCTCACACACGTATCTCAGTATCAAATAGAGCTTTTTCTTAGGTTTTTAAGCAGATACATGTAATATTTGCTAATTTCTAGAACACAATGTGTACAAAGATAATGTTATAGTAAAAATATTTTAGTATAGTTGAAATATATAGGAAATAATGGTCTCTTTTGAACGGTTCTCACCACAAAACAGTAAAGGAACTTGATATCTGAATTCTTACTTTATAACGGAAGCGAGAATCGTTGCTCAAAAATCATCTCTCGCATTCTTATATCGTCATCAAAAGTTATAAAATCGTGCAGGCATATCTGATATGCATGATGTCAGTCCTCCATAGCGACCCTGTTAAATATAAGTTGCTAAGAAGTAATTTACAGCACATATAAGGCTTAAATATTTAGGTGAGATTCGTGGTGAGAACCGTCTCGTAGTGAGCTCAATGTCAATGTCATGTGTTTAATCAACAAACCAGTATTTTGTTCTGTAGCCCTTTCCAGCAATCACTGCGCCGACGCGTCTAGGAATACTTAATAGTAAATTAGTGACAATCTACAGAAGTATCTAGCAATGTTTTGGAAACTTTATCATTGAACTCTGTCCATGTTTCATGATTCATTCCCTGTGTGTCGAACCTGCATCTGTAAATTGCTCTTAACTATGTGGAAAACATTTTTGACCGGATTGAGGTCAGTTAATGAATAAATCACGTAGAGTTACTGCGTACATGACTGGTCTGTGACCGTTAAATTACTTTTATGGATTATGGCGATGCGTTTACAGACAATCTTTGCCATAATACTTTGGGACAATCTAGCTTCCGTGAAGAAATATAGTTATTGTATATTATAGTATACTACAGATAATCTCGGCTGGCAGCCGTGTAGTATATATTGTAGTGTATTATTAGTATACTGACAGGTAACGTCGGCTGGTAGCCGTGTTTTATTGTAGTATATTATAGTATACTACAGATAATCTCGGCTGGCAGCCGTGTAGTATATATTGTAGTGTATTATTAGTATACTGACAGGTAACGTCGGCTGGTAGCCGTGTTTTATTGTAGTATATTATTGCTGCCGAGTGAAGCGAGGCGGCACACTAATCTCGACCCAGTCTCCCATTCGGATGTATTATGTTCGACAGAATTAATCTCGATTTTGTGAGTATTGTGTCATGATGTCGCCGAGTTTATGACGTAAAATGACGTAGCAGTTCCAAATTGGCATACACAGGGATTTTACGAAAACAATCCGAGTAGGATCAAATAACTGTGTCGGAACTCGAAAACACCGCATGAGCGATGTAATTTTGTGGTCTCCAAGCAGTAAAGTAGCGTGTTTACAGTGAGGTCCAAAAGTGACTAGTGAATGCATTTTATATGGTCATATATCTAAGTTTTTGTCAAGAAATAAAGCGGTTTAGTAAAGGTATGTTGACTAACATGGTAGATTTTATTTCTTTTAAAAGTAATATTTTGGTTTTGTTATGATTTACGCTCTACAAAGAGTCAAATTATTAGTAGATACTGATATTAAATATTTATATTAAATGTATAATTTATACATTACGGTAATATAAGACCACAAATTTACTCAAACTCGTTCAAAAATAACGCACCGTTTAGTTAAATTTAGTTTATATTGCACTTGCTTTATTATAAAATGGGTATTCTCATTGAGCATGCTAACAGATGCTGTAATTTACAATTTAAACTTAAGGCAGAAATGCAGAAAACCTGCAAGTCTGGATGTTCAAAATCATGGGAGGATTGAACTGGATTGTAAATTACATACATTTACATATTAAATGTTAACTTCAAAGATTTTTTTTTGTTCAAAAAAAATTTCAAACATACCAAACCATTGGTCCACGTAAGGATCATCCTCGTTCTTGTTAAAATCGACATAACGATGAGCGTCAAATTCGTACGTGAGGTCAAGTTCGTCCATTCTTCACCGGCTGCTGTTACAAATAAATTACAAAAAGAAATCTGGTTTGGAAGCTTAATTAAAGTACAATATAACTCATTATCTATGTTATTGTCCAGGTTTATGCAAAAATGTAGTCCTTCATTATCACGTGTGTATTGTGTTTTCACACAAACAACCAATAGCAATGTTTTGGTTTATAAGCACACAAGCATAAGCACAATGCCTGGTTCACAAGAGTGAGATAAGAGTAAGCAGAAATACATACATACATACATACATACATACATACATACATACATACATACATACTCTCTAGGGTTTACTTCCTAGGGAAAACTTTCCCTCTAGGGTTTAAAAGTTGACCTGCATAACAACGCAATAACATGCATGCAATAATGAAATATACTGTATGTGTATAATGATGTTATTATTAACTAGAAGTTACTATCGCAAGTGAAGTGCTGCCTTGAGAAAACAAGTTTTTTGAATCGGGCAAATAAACTTGACATAACAAACATGGGTTTCAGGGAGGGCAGGCGTTCTCAATTTTCAGGAGTAACACAATGTTTGAAATTGGGCTTTCCTTTGAAACAAGTACAACCTATTGTGGTCTATCCAATTTCAAAGGTTCACTTTTTTATTATACACCCTATATTGTATAAAAGTCATTAAAAGGGACAATATAAGTTCTGCAAGTTGTAGCATACAATGGCTATGTGTTTATCTGGTTTAATGGTTATGTGGTTTAATGTTTTAATGGTACGTGGTTTAATGGTTATCTGGTTATATGGTTAAGTGGTTATGTGGCTATTTGGATATATGGTTATATGGTTGTGTGGTTATATGGTTATGTGGTTATAAGGTTATATGCTTATATGGCTATATGCTTATATGGTTTAATGGTTATGTGGTTATGTGGTTACGTGGTTATGTGGTTATGTGGCTATTTGGATATATGGTTATATGGTTGTGTGTTTATCTGATTATAACCACATTGTTATGTGTTTACATCGTTATGTGGTTATATGCATATGTGGTTATATGGTTTAATGGTTATATGGTTTAATGGTTATGCGATTATGTGGTTATATGGCTATGTGGTTATGTGGTTATATGGCTATGCGGTTATCTGGTTTAATAGTTATGTGGTTTAATAGTTATGTGGTTATGTAGTTATGTGGTTATATGGTTATATGGTTATGTTGTTATATGGTTTAATGTTTATGTGGTTTAATGGTTATCTGGTTATATGGTTATATGGTTATATAACCATATGGCTATTTGGTTACCTGGTTTAATGGTTATGTGGTTTAATGTTTATGTGGTTATATGGTTATGTGGTTATATGGTTATGTCGTTATATGGTTATGTGGTTATATGGTTATATGGTTATATGCTTATATGGTTTAGAGGTTTAATAGTTATGCGGCTATGTCGTTATGTCGTTATATGGTTTAATGGTTATGTGGTTATATGGTTTTTATGGTTATGTGGTTATATGCTTATGTCGTTATATGGCTATGTGGTTAGCTGGTTTAATGGTTACGTGGTTTAATGTTTATGTGGTTTTGTGGTTATGTGGTAATATGGTTATATGGCTATGTGGTTATATGGTTATGTTGCTATATGGTTATGTGGTTATATGGTTATATGGTTATATGGTTTAATGGTTAAGTGCTTATATGGTTTTGTGGTTATGTGCTAATGTGGTTATAAGGTGATGTGGTTATATGGTTATATGGTTATATGGTTTAATGGTTATATGGTTATATGGTTATGTGGTTATGTGGTTATGTGGCTATGTGGTTAGGTGGTTATATGGTGTAATGGTTATGTGGTTTAATGGTTATGTGGTTATGTGTTTATATGGTTATAAGGTTATATGCTTATATGGTTTAATGGTTTAATGGTTATATGGTTTTGTGTTGATGCGCTTATGTGATTATGTCGTTATGTGGTTATGTGGTCAGGTGGTTAGCACAAATTCTGGGTTTTCGAGCAGAAAATTTGTTGTTCCTTAAATAGGAAAAAAGGGATTTATCTACATGCATGGTATAGGGAGGGTTCAAGATGCATATACAGTAGATTATGTGAGATGAATAGTTGGAAATATTCTAAAGAAAAAAACACTTGTTGATACCAACATGTGATGACTCTTGTCCCATCTACTACAAAGTACTATCCAAACTACTACAATCGACAGGGTGGGAAATATAATTACATAAAAATGGTTCTCAAAATTTGATTGCCTGTTTCCATTGTTTCTTGTTGTGATTAATTTTATAATTAAATATCATATCAAAATATATGTGCATTAGATACAGCTGGAAAAGTGGAAAGGAATTACAGGACTTTCCAGGCTGTGATTTCTTTTTGCAAATTCAGGGTTTTCATGGTTGTTGAGAATTTCTCTCTTTTTTATTTACACTTGTATTTCATCACTGCCCACAATATGCATAACACTACATTTTTACTACACAAAATTATATGTTCTCTTGAATACAGAAAGCTGAAAAATGTGATGTAAAGCACACCAGACAACTTACCCTGAAATGTTGAGGCATTGAATGCATTTTCTCCACTGGGGGTATGGTTTTCACATTCTTCCAAGCATTTATCTATTTTTTCAACAACTGTGTCTGCAATATACAGAACAACAAATTGAAGTTAAAGAGTGTCACAGGCTCAGATAGAATTCAACTCAAAATACAAATCTGTAAATAAATAACAAATTTTACTTCTAAAATTTTCTTCTAAAACTCAGCACTTAGGGGCCGACCATTAGATTTTTGAGGGGGGGGTTGAAGAATTTGGAAAAAAATATCTTACAGACTCAGAAACAAGGAAAAAAAACATTTTACTCGGAAAGTTTGAAAAAAATATATCGTGCAGGAATGATGAGGTTAAAAAATCTTGCAAGTTGAAGTTTTTGTCTACTGAGCTGTATCCATGAAAGTCCAACTTCAGTCTGAACTCTGAAACGTATGAATAGTGTGAAGCCAAAAATAGCAAATAATATAGCCAATCTCATTGCCCAAGCTCATGAAGGCATTCTTGGCTGCCAGTTTCACCACCGCGCAAGGCCAAATATTTTTATTTAACCGAAGAATGCCTTCAAATTCCGCAATGTAGGCTTCACTTTCTGATCTACATGTACATATAGGAATAGCCTTGTGGAATTTGATTACTGTAATGAATGTTTGAAGCGTAATATTCGAGTAACTTTACAAACAGCTAGATTCGAATTCGGCTAAAACAATGCGATGTCGGTTGTATTATAAAAGGTGCACTTCAATAACATTTCTCACGTTGCAACAAGCTTTCACGTTGCTTAAAGGATGTGATAGTAGTTTGACGTTGTGTTGAGCATGACTACGCAGTTGAGAATACTCCTAGGACCACAAATTATTCCAAAATTTCTTTATTTTGAAGGCGCGTTGACGAGCTGTCGACGTAGTCGAGATCGTTTAAACTCCATAAAGTGTTGGTAAAGTTCCTGGTACGACGCATAATTTAATTTTATGCGTCGTATAACTCGATTAAATTCGACAGGTGAATTATAAAATTCGTCTCAGTCGAATTATCCACCAGATTCAAAAGAATTATCTTCTTAATTTAAAAGTACTTGTGGAGAAAAATTTAAATGTGACCAAAAAAAATATCATGCAATATTCAAGATTCGAAAAAAATCCATGCACATCCTTTCGGTTAAAAGAAAATGCTTGCGCTACTTGGCAGGGAAAAAATGTTTTCCTTCCGAGAGCAATTCTTCCACCCCCCCTCAAAAATCTAATGGTCCGCCCCTTATTTTAAACACTAAAGTCCACTTCTTCAGAAAAAACGAGCAATCACTGCGTCAATTGTGGAATTCGAGGTGTTCAACTTCAAAGATTGTTGACAGAAATGGCATCGGATTAATACAATATGACGACGTACAGCCTACAAAAAAGATCAAAATAACGTTTACCTTATAAAATACTGCTCACATAGGTAGATCAATAGTTATTGAAATAGCATGGATGCATTCCAGAAAAAAAATTGAATAACAATGACAAAATATTCGATATTTGCGAGTCGAGCGGGCCATCAGACAACAAAATTGCAGACAGAGCCAGACACTAGCCCAGATATAAAATCTCTAAACAACACGCAAATAACTCCTAAATCTCCTAAAATTCATTCAAAAATACTTTAACGCTTGCTTTAAAGAATAACGCTATTGCTATTAAAGAAGTTTCAAGATTCATTGGGAAAAACAAGTTTGGTGGCTCAATATCTTCCTAAACTATTAGATGCCATTTTGGCAAACGTCGAAATGTCTATGATCACTTCAATGCTTAATATCTCGAAAACTGCCGGGGGATCACCGGGATCATTCCAGCAGATTTAAAGTTTATACATTTGTCTTCATCATAATACAAAAATTACGAAAATCGAAGCATGGAAGTTCTAGATACTTTAGTTTGAAAATTGTAAACAGACGCGGACTAAAGTCAACACGTCGCGAAGACACGACTAACTTCAATCATGAAAACAAACAAAAACACGTTTCATAATTTCTAAAATATCCATCAAAAACTGATCAAGCAAATGCGTTTAAACATATAATTCATTGATATTACAAAAGTTTAAAATATTTCAATAAAATGCAAAGATAAGAAGGAAACTTCAAAAGTTGGAGATAGTTATTTTTAGAAAGTGCAAAATCGTATTAAACATTCAGCAGCGAATATCTCGAAAATGGTGAGTTGGGCGGATAAGGCGTGCAGTTAAAACGAAAGATTAGGCTTTAATCTATGATTTATGAATGATTTATGAATGTATTAGCTATGTAGACTTCAAATATAGTAATAGTTGGCAAGAACTGTAAAATAATATTACAAACTATACATTTTATATCACTCGAAAATACTATTAGTAATTTCGAGTGATGCCGCTTTTATACACATGGCCTGGAAAGCAGGGCCTTTTTTAACTAATACACTGGGGGGGCAAATGCCCCCCCAGCCTCCATGTTTGCCCCCCCAGTGAAGGTCCCTTGTGTGCAAAGTATAAGCAAACTTTATAATTTTGAAGAAAATTATGGTATTATGTAATTTTCAAAATTAGAATTACATCCATCAATTGAGCTTGCTATAGTCAGGCCGCGTTGATCGATATGATTTTTAGACTTAGGACTTTTAGGTACACAGTTCTTCAAAATAACCATTGAAATGAACAAAATAAATTTTAAGTGTTTGATAACTTTTACTATTTACACAAATAAATCACAACGGTAAATGAGAAATGTAGGTAATAAATAATCTTAAATATAATAGTCTGTTGTTCAAAAATACAAATATAGTTTATTATCCTACTTTAATTATAGTTTGTTGTTGCCAAATTTCTCTTGCCAGATTTCTCCTTGCAGCTTTCAACAATTGGTCCAGCCTTTCAATTTTGCTATCGATTAAGCTTCTTGCTTCCTCAACGGCTGCAGTCAATGGTAGGTAGAACTCATGGGTTTCTTCTTCCTTAAGAAGCAAACACAATGTTTCATCAGTTCATAAAGAAATACAAAATACAAGAAAAAGTGAGAGCATGATTGTATAATCCAAAGAATATTAAAAGACAATTTAATAACCGACCTTTTTTCACAGAATCATTTTCAGTAAGTGTCAATGACATGTTTATCTTCAGCCTATCTTCATGTTCTTTCAGTTCATTATCTAGTATATCAATCTCATCCCTGAAATACACACAGGCATCATAGTCGGCTTTGCAAATCTTTTCCATATCCAATACAGCAACTGCTGGATATCTTTCCTGCAGTAAGGAAAGAGCTCCATATATAGACTTTAATTCAGCGTCGGCCACAGACATATAAGAACAAATGAGGGTTGTTTCGTGTGTGCCTAAAAGATATAAACAAAATCTCGACGTTTCGAGCTAAAGCCCTTCGTCAGGAGAAATTAGTAGACAGATAAACACATTACATCAGCTTTTATAGCAACGCTATAAAAGCTGTCACGTGAACAAAATATTAACCAATGAAAATAAAGTAGTCATAACAATCATAACAAAATAGAATTAATATGTAAAGATATAGACTGTGTGCATGCTTCGGCCCGATTATAGGGTCGAAGGCCTGCGCACAGGCGTTACACTTATCAAAGCGCTATAAATGTCGTACAAGGGAAGGGAAGAGGGGATATAGAGGAAAGCATATAAGAAGTATTTAAGAGAAAAGAATGAGCTAGATGAAGGAGAGGCGCTCATTGATACCATCAGGCTGAATGGTGCCAAGTTTAAAAATCATGGCCAGAAATTCGCGACATTGAGCTAATTACTACCATGCGTACGCGACGCCATTTTGAATATTTAATTTTCCGCTGGATGTACGGGTTAAGCTACTTGTAACACAATTTACCCTAATACCGAATGTAACCGCAGTCCGCAGTGCAATAATCGAGAAATTCAACCCTTTACGGCAGCAGCCTGAAATTATTCGAAATGTGATGCGCATTAATTTAATCAATTGTTGTTACGTGTAGGATAAAAAGCAAACCGTTTATTAGTGTAATCGTTTTGCTTGACTCGGGCGTTAAAATATTTGGACGAAGCGAAAATGTAAATACAATTTCATTAAATTCCCAGTTGTGTAATCACGCGCGTTTAAGATCGGTTTAAGAACAATGAGATAATTTCTATAGTGTCACTTTTTTGGGGGACACCCTGTACAATATTGTACAATGATGGCAGCAAGACCTAGACGATAACGTGTGAGTTTGGAAAATAGAGAGTGCTTGATAAGAGCATTCAATGATCCAGCCCAAGATTATCTTTCTGTTGCTGATACCATCGGCGTTAACCGCTCGACAGCGAGAGGGATAGTCAGACGACATTTGCAAGAAGGACAGATAGCTGAAAGACCCACCGTTCGATTCAGTGTAAGAAATTGTACTTAGGGATGGCAAACGTATGACTAAACAACAGTATTCTAGTGATTTATGGCCTTTCAAACTCAGGCGAAATTGTATTGTTGACAAATCGCTCAAAATTATTAAACTAATTAAAAATGCAGTACGTTTGATCCTTGATAACTTTGGTGTCGTTGGTTTTGTCTTTATCGGCCGTATACCAGTGGATTCGTCTCACTTTTCTCTTCATTTTGATAGTAGTTTGAACCCAAAATGTTTTATTTTGATGTTTTAAAGTGCAGTTTTAATAAGCAAAATTGTATTGTTGACAAATCGCTCAAAAATATTACACTAATTAAAAATGCAGTCCGTTTGATCATTGATAACTTCGGAATCGTTGGTTTTCACTTTATCGGCCGTATACCAGCGGATTCGTCTCACTTTTCTCTTCATTTTGATAGTATTTTGAGCTCGAAATATTTTATTTTGAAGGTTTTAAAGCGCAGTTTTAATCCTAACGCACGCACCAACTTGCGGCCGACAGGAGAAATGTTAGCGTACTATTTTATATGAGTTTACTTGTAGGCGGAAACGCCAGAAGTTTTATTTTGCAGGGCACCGCATTTTAGTACTGTGTCTGGTTTCAATATTTGTCTCATAGTTTCTGGCAAAGATTGTCTGAGGTTTGCACACTTATATACATAGTGATGTCAAATAATTTTCTTGGTCAGTTTATTTCACTTAAAAAGTATATTTATTAGTTTAGAAACTAAGAACAGGTATTTTTCCTTTCAGAGGAGCTTGTGTGGTCTATATGTAGGTAACTTTTCGGGGAGGGTGTATATTTCTTATAGTATTTTTCCTTGTGAGTAAAACTGCGAACTTAATCACATTTCGGACACGTTTATAAGAGATGGATTACAATTGTTTGCGCAAAATGTGGAACTTCATGAAAAAGGTTATTGTGCTAGAGAAGGATACGCCGTTTTCGCGACTATTGACGCCTTAGTGAATGGGGCAAGTGTGGATCGGGTCAACACTGAAATGATGGATGTCCGATGGCGTATGTTCAAATTACATCGTCAAATACCAAAAGATGAGCAAAAACAAATCGAACCTTGTGGTCCTTGCTTTGCGAAGCTTATTTTAAAAATGCCGAACATTAGCAAACAATAATATGCTGACAGGATAAGATAATTAGCGATTATCATATACTTGTCTGTCAACGAACAATTTACTGAACGGTGTTCACTCGGCTCACACACGTATCTCAGTATCAAATAGAGCTTTTTCTTAGGTTTTTAAGCAGATACATGTAATATTTGCTAATTTCTAGAACACAATGTGTACAAAGATAATGTTATAGTAAAAATATTTTAGTATAGTTGAAATATATAGGAAATAATGGTCTCTTTTGAACGGTTCTCACCACAAAACAGTAAAGGAACTTGATATCTGAATTCTTACTTTATAACGGAAGCGAGAATCGTTGCTCAAAAATCATCTCTCGCATTCTTATATCGTCATCAAAAGTTATAAAATCGTGCAGGCATATCTGATATGCATGATGTCAGTCCTCCATAGCGACCCTGTTAAATATAAGTTGCTAAGAAGTAATTTACAGCACATATAAGGCTTAAATATTTAGGTGAGATTCGTGGTGAGAACCGTCTCGTAGTGAGCTCAATGTCAATGTCACGTGTTTAATCAACAAACCAGTATTTTGTTCTGTAGCCCTTTCCAGCAATCACTGCGCCGACGCGTCTAGGAATACTTAATAGTAAATTAGTGACAATCTACAGAAGTATCTAGCAATGTTTTGGAAACTTTATCATTGAACTCTGTCCATGTTTCATGATTCATTCCCTGTGTGTCGAACCTGCATCTGTAAATTGCTCTTAATTATGTGGAAAACATTTTTGACCGGATTGAGGTCAGTTAATGAATAAATCACGTAGAGTTACTGCGTACATGACTGGTCTGTGACCGTTAAATTACTTTTATGGATTATGGCGATGCGTTTACAGACAATCTTTGAACCCAAAATGTTTTATTTTGAGGGTTTTAAAGTGCAGTTTTAATAAGCAATATTGTATTGTTGACAAATCGCTCAAAAATATTACACTAATTAAAAATGCAGTCCGTTTGATCATTGATAACTTCGGAATCGTTGGTTTTCACTTTATCGGCCGTATACCAGCGGATTCGTCTCACTTTTCTCTTCATTTTGATAGTATTTTGAGCTCGAAATATTTTATTTTGAAGGTTTTAAAGCGCAGTTTTAATCCTAACGCACGCACCAACTTGCGGCCGACAGGAGAAATGTTAGCGTACTATTTTATATGAGTTTACTTGTAGGCGGAAACGCCAGAAGTTTTATTTTGCAGGGCACCGCATTTTAGTACTGTGTCTGGTTTCAATATTTGTCCCATAGTTTCTGGCAAAGATTGTCTGAGGTTTGCACACTTATATACATAGTGATGTCAAATAATTTTCTTGGTCAGTTTATTTCACTTAAAAAGTATATTTATTAGTTTAGAAACTAAGAACAGGTATTTTTCCTTTCAGAGGAGCTTGTGTGGTCTATATGTAGGTAATTTTTCGGGAGGGTGTATATTTCTTATAGTATTTTTCCTTGTGAGTAAAACTGCGCTGTAAACTGTGAACTTAATCACATTTCGGACACGTTTATAAGAGATGGATTACAATTGTTTGCGCAAAATGTGGAACTTCATGAAAAAGGTTATTGTGCTAGAGAAGGATACGCCGTTTTTCGCGACTATTGACGCCTTAGTGAATGGGGCAAGTGTGGATCGGGTCAACACTGAAATGATGGATGTCCGATGGCGTATGTTCAAATTACATCGTCAAATACCAAAAGATGAGCAAAAACAAATCGAACCTTGTGGTCCTTGCTTTGCGAAGCTTATTTTTAAAAATGCCGAACATTAGCAAACAATAATATGCTGACAGGATAAGATAATTAGCGATTATCATATACTTGTCTCTCAACGAACAATTTACTGAACGGTGTTCACTCGGCTCACACACGTATCTCAGTATCAAATAGAGCTTTTTCTTAGGTTTTTAAGCAGATACATGTAATATTTGCTAATTTCTAGAACACAATGTGTACAAAGATAATGTTATAGTAAAAATATTTTAGTATAGTTGAAATATATAGGAAATAATGGTCTCTTTTGAACGGTTCTCACCACAAAACAGTAAAGGAACTTGATATCTGAATTCTTACTTTATAACGCAGGCGAGAATCGTTGCTCAAAAATCATCTCTCGCATTCTTATATCGTCATCAAAAGTTATAAAATCGTGCAGGCATATCTGATATGCATGATGTCAGTCCTCCATAGCGACCCTGTTAAATATAAGTTGCTAAGAAGTAATTTACAGCACATATAAGGCTTAAATATTTAGGTGAGATTCGTGGTGAGAACCGTCTCGTAGTGAGCTCAATGTCAATGTCACGTGTTTAATCAACAAACCAGTATTTTGTTCTGTAGCCTTTTCCAGCAATCACTGCGCCGACGCGTCTAGGAATACTTAATAGTAAATTAGTGACAATCTACAGAAGTATCTAGCAATGTTTTGGAAACTTTATCATTGAACTCTGTCCATGTTTCATGATTCATTCCCTGTGTGTCGAACCTGCATCTGTAAATTGCTCTTAACTATGTGGAAAACATTTTTGACCGGATTGAAGTCAGTTAATGAATAAATCACGTAGAGTTACTGCGTACATGACTGGTCTGTGACCGTTAAATTACTTTTATGGATTATGGCGATGCGTTTACAGACAATCTTTGAACCCAAAATGTTTTATTTTGAGGGTTTTAAAGTGCAGTTTTAATAAGCAAAATTGTATTGTTGACAAATCGCTCAAAATATTACACTAATTAAAAATGCAGTCCGTTTGATCATTGATAACTTCGGAATCGTTGGTTTTCACTTTATCGGCCGTATACCAGCGGATTCGTCTCACTTTTCTCTTCATTTTGATAGTATTTTGAGCTCGAAATATTTTATTTTGAAGGTTTTAAAGCGCAGTTTTAATCCTAACGCACGCACCAACTTGCGGCCGACAGGAGAAATGTTAGCGTACTATTTTATATGAGTTTACTTGTAGGCGGAAACGCCAGAAGTTTTATTTTGCAGGGCACCGCATTTTAGTACTGTGTCTTGTTTCAATATTTGTCCCATAGTTTCTGGCAAAGATTGTCTGAGGTTTGCACACTTATATACATAGTGATGTCAAATAATTTTCTTGGTCAGTTTATTTCACTTAAAAAGTATATTTATTAGTTTAGAAACTAAGAACAGGTATTTTTTCCTTTCAGAGGAGCTTGTGTGGTCTATATGTAGGTAATTTTTCGGGGAGGGTGTATATTTCTTATAGTATTTTTCCTTGTGAGTAAAACTGCGCTGTAAACTGTGAACTTAATCACATTTCGGACACGTTTATAAGAGATGGATTACAATTGTTTGCGCAAAATGTGGAACTTCATGAAAAAGGTTATTGTGCTAGAGAAGGATACGCCGTTTTTCGCGACTATTGACGCCTTAGTGAATGGGGCAAGTGTGGATCGGGTCAACACTGAAATGATGGATGTCCGATGGCGTATGTTCAAATTACATCGTCAAATACCAAAAGATGAGCAAAAACAAATCGAACCTTGTGGTCCTTGCTTTGCGAAGCTTATTTTTAAAAATGCCGAACATTAGCAAACAATAATATGCTGACAGGATAAGATAATTAGCGATTATCATATACTTGTCTGTCAACGAACAATTTACTGAACGGTGTTCACTCGGCTCACACACGTATCTCAGTATCAAATAGAGCTTTTTCTTAGGTTTTTAAGCAGATACATGTAATATTTGCTAATTTCTAGAACACAATGTGTACAAAGATAATGTTATAGTAAAAATATTTTAGTATAGTTGAAATATATAGGAAATAATGGTCTCTTTTGAACGGTTCTCACCACAAAACAGTAAAGGAACTTGATATCTGAATTCTTACTTTATAACGGAAGCGAGAATCGTTGCTCAAAAATCATCTCTCGCATTCTTATATCGTCATCAAAAGTTATAAAATCGTGCAGGCATATCTGATATGCATGATGTCAGTCCTCCATAGCGACCCTGTTAAATATAAGTTGCTAAGAAGTAATTTACAGCACATATAAGGCTTAAATATTTAGGTGAGATTTGTGGTGAGAACCGTCTCGTAGTGAGCTCAATGTCAATGTCACATGTTTAATCAACAAACCAGTATTTTGTTCTGTAGCCCTTTCCAGCAATCACTGCGCCGACGCGTCTAGGAATACTTAATAGTAAATTAGTGACAATCTACAGAAGTATCTAGCAATGTTTTGGAAACTTTATCATTGAACTCTGTCCATGTTTCATGATTCATTCCCTGTGTGTCGAACCTGCATCTGTAAATTGCTCTTAACTATGTGGAAAACATTTTTGACCGGATTGAGGTCAGTTAATGAATAAATCACGTAGAGTTACTGCGTACATGACTGGTCTGTGACCGTTAAATTACTTTTATGGATTATGGCGATGCGTTTACAGACAATCTTTGAACCCAAAATGTTTTATTTTGAGGGTTTTAAAGTGCAGTTTTAATAAGCAAAATTGTATTGTTGACAAATCGCTCAAAAATATTACACTAATTAAAAATGCAGTCCGTTTGATCATTGATAACTTCGGAATCGTTGGTTTTCACTTTATCGGCCGTATACCAGCGGATTCGTCTCACTTTTCTCTTCATTTTGATAGTATTTTGAGCTCGAAATATTTTATTTTGAAGGTTTTAAAGCGCAGTTTTAATCCTAACGCACGCACCAACTTGCGGCCGACAGGAGAAATGTTAGCGTACTATTTTATATGAGTTTACTTGTAGGCGGAAACGCCAGAAGTTTTATTTTGCAGGGCACCGCATTTTAGTACTGTGTCTGGTTTCAATATTTGTCCCATAGTTTCTGGCAAAGATTGTCTGAGGTTTGCACACTTATATACATAGTGATGTCAAATAATTTTCTTGGTCAGTTTATTTCACTTAAAAAGTATATTTATTAGTTTAGAAACTAAGAACAGGTATTTTTTCCTTTCAGAGGAGCTTGTGTGGTCTATATGTAGGTAATTTTTCGGGGAGGTGTATATTTCTTATAGTATTTTCCTTGTGAGTAAAACTGCGCTGTAAACTGTGAACTTAATCACATTTCGGACACGTTTATAAGAGATGGATTACAATTGTTTGCGCAAAATGTGGAACTTCATGAAAAAGGTTATTGTGCTAGAGAAGGATACGCCGTTTTCGCGACTATTGACGCCTTAGTGAATGGGGCAAGTGTGGATCGGGTCAACACTGAAATGATGGATGTCCGATGGCGTATGTTCAAATTACATCGTCAAATACCAAAAGATGAGCAAAACAAATCGAACCTTGTGGTCCTTGCTTTGCGAAGCTTATTTTTAAAAATGCCGAACATTAGCAAACAATAATATGCTGACAGGATAAGATAATTAGCGATTATCATATACTTGTCTCTCAACGAACAATTTACTGAACGGTGTTCACTCGGCTCACACACGTATCTCAGTATCAAATAGAGCTTTTCTTAGGTTTTTAAGCAGATACATGTAATATTTGCTAATTTCTAGAACACAATGTGTACAAAGATAATGTTATAGTAAAAATATTTTAGTATAGTTGAAATATATAGGAAATAATGGTCTCTTTTGAACGGTTCTCACCACAAAACAGTAAAGGAACTTGATATCTGAATTCTTACTTTATAACGGAAGCGAGAATCGTTGCTCAAAAATCATCTCTCGCATTCTTATATCGTCATCAAAAGTTATAAAATCGTGCAGGCATATCTGATATGCATGATGTCAGTCCTCCATAGCGACCCTGTTAAATATAAGTTGCTAAGTAATTTACAGCACATATAAGGCTTAAATATTTAGGTGAGATTCGTGGTGAGAACCGTCTCGTAGTGAGCTCAATGTCAATGTCACGTGTTTAATCAACAAACCAGTATTTTGTTCTGTAGCCTTTTCCAGCAATCACTGCGCCGACGCGTCTAGGAATACTTAATAGTAAATTAGTGACAATCTACAGAAGTATCTAGCAATGTTTTGGAAACTTTATCATTGAACTCTGTCCATGTTTCATGATTCATTCCCTGTGTGTCGAACCTGCATCTGTAAATTGCTCTTAACTATGTGGAAAACATTTTTGACCGGATTGAAGTCAGTTAATGAATAAATCACGTAGAGTTACTGCGTACATGACTGGTCTGTGACCGTTAAATTACTTTTATGGATTATGGCGATGCGTTTACAGACAATCTTTGAACCCAAAATGTTTTATTTTGAGGTTTTAAAGTGCAGTTTTAATAAGCAAAATTGTATTGTTGACAAATCGCTCAAAAATATTACACTAATTAAAAATGCAGTCCGTTTGATCATTGATAACTTCGGAATCGTTGGTTTTCACTTTATCGGCCGTATACCAGCGGATTCGTCTCACTTTTCTCTTCATTTTGATAGTATTTTGAGCTCGAAATATTTTATTTTGAAGGTTTTAAAGCGCAGTTTTAATCCTAACGCACACGCACCAACTTGCGGCCGACAGGAGAAATGTTAGCGTACTATTTTATATGAGTTTACTTGTAGGCGGAAACGCCAGAAGTTTTATTTGCAGGGCACCGCATTTTAGTACTGTGTCTTGTTTCAATATTTGTCCCATAGTTTCTGGCAAAGATTGTCTGAGGTTTGCACACTTATATACATAGTGATGTCAAATAATTTTCTTGGTCAGTTTATTTCACTTAAAAGTATATTTATTAGTTTAGAAACTAAGAACAGGTATTTTTCCTTTCAGAGGAGCTTGTGTGGTCTATATGTAGGTAATTTTTCGGGAGGTGTATATTTCTTATAGTATTTTCCTTGTGAGTAAAACTGCGCTGTAAACTGTGAACTTAATCACATTTCGGACACGTTTATAAGAGATGGATTACAATTGTTTGCGCAAAATGTGGAACTTCATGAAAAAGGTTATTGTGCTAGAGAGAAGGATACGCCGTTTTCGCGACTATTGACGCCTTAGTGAATGGGGCAAGTGTGGATCGGGTCAACACTGAAATGATGGATGTCCGATGGCGTATGTTCAAATTACATCGTCAAATACCAAAAGATGAGCAAAACAAATCGAACCTTGTGGTCCTTGCTTTGCGAAGCTTATTTTTAAAAATGCCGAACATTAGCAAACAATAATATGCTGACAGGATAAGATAATTAGCGATTATCATATACTTGTCTCTCAACGAACAATTTACTGAACGGTGTTCACTCGGCTCACACGTATCTCAGTATCAAATAGAGCTTTTTCTTAGGTTTTTAAGCAGATACATGTAATATTTGCTAATTTCTAGAACACAATGTGTACAAAGATAATGTTATAGTAAAAATATTTTAGTATAGTTGAAATATATAGGAAATAATGGTCTCTTTTGAACGGTTCTCACCACAAAACAGTAAAGGAACTTGATATCTGAATTCTTACTTTATAACGGGCGAGAATCGTTGCTCAAAAATCATCTCTCGCATTCTTATATCGTCATCAAAAGTTATAAAATCGTGCAGGCATATCTGATATGCATGATGTCAGTCCTCCATAGCGACCCTGTTAAATATAAGTTGCTAAGAAGTAATTTACAGCACATATAAGGCTTAAATATTTAGGTGAGATTCGTGGTGAGAACCGTCTCGTAGTGAGCTCAATGTCAATGTCACGTGTTTAATCAACAAACCAGTATTTTGTTCTGTAGCCTTTTCCAGCAATCACTGCGCCGTCGCGTCTAGGAATACTTAATAGTAAATTAGTGACAATCTACAGAAGTATCTAGCAATGTTTTGGAAACTTTATCATTGAACTCTGTCCATGTTTCATGATTCATTCCCTGTGTGTCGAACCTGCATCTGTAAATTGCTCTTAACTATGTGGAAAACATTTTTGACCGGATTGAAGTCAGTTAATGAATAAATCACGTAGAGTTACTGCGTACATGACTGGTCTGTGACCGTTAAATTACTTTTATGGATTATGGCGATGCGTTTACAGACAATCTTTGAACCCAAAATGTTTTATTTTGAGGGTTTTAAAGTGCAGTTTTAATAAGCAAAATTGTATTGTTGACAAATCGCTCAAAAATATTACACTAATTAAAAATGCAGTCCGTTTGATCATTGATAACTTCGGAATCGTTGGTTTTCACTTTATCGGCCGTATACCAGCGGATTCGTCTCACTTTTCTCTTCATTTTGATAGTATTTTGAGCTCGAAATATTTTATTTTGAAGGTTTTAAAGCGCAGTTTTAATCCTAACTTGCGGCCGACAGGAGAAATGTTAGCGTACTATTTTATATGAGTTTACTTGTAGGCGGAAACGCCAGAAGTTTTATTTTGCAGGGCACCGCATTTTAGTACTGTGTCTTGTTTCAATATTTGTCCCATAGTTTCTGGCAAAGATTGTCTGAGGTTTGCACACTTATATACATAGTGATGTCAAATAATTTTCTTGGTCAGTTTATTTCACTTAAAAAGTATATTTATTAGTTTAGAAACTAAGAACAGGTATTTTTTCCTTTCAGAGGAGCTTGTGTGGTCTATATGTAGGTAATTTTTCTGGGAGGGTGTATATTTCTTATAGTATTTTTCCTTGTGAGTAAAACTGCGCTGTAAACTGTGAACTTAATCACATTTCGGACACGTTTATAAGAGATGGATTACAATTGTTTGCGCAAAATGTGGAACTTCATGAAAAAGGTTATTGTGCTAGAGAAGGATACGCCGTTTTTCGCGACTATTGACGCCTTAGTGAATGGGGCAAGTGTGGATCGGGTCAACACTGAAATGATGGATGTCCGATGGCGTATGTTCAAATTACATCGTCAAATACCAAAAGATGAGCAAAAACAAATCGAACCTTGTGGTCCTTGCTTTGCGAAGCTTATTTTTAAAAATGCCGAACATTAGCAAACAATAATATGCTGACAGGATAAGATAATTAGCGATTATCATATACTTGTCTGTCAACGAACAATTTACTGAACGGTGTTCACTCGGCTCACACACGTATCTCAGTATCAAATAGAGCTTTTTCTTAGGTTTTTAAGCAGATACATGTAATATTTGCTAATTTCTAGAACACAATGTGTACAAAGATAATGTTATAGTAAAAATATTTTAGTATAGTTGAAATATATAGGAAATAATGGTCTCTTTTGAACAGTTCTCACCACAAAACAGTAAAGGAACTTGATATCTGAATTCTTACTTTATAACAGGCGAGAATCGTTGCTCAAAAATCATCTCTCGCATTCTTATGTCGTCATCAAAAGTTATAAAATCGTGCAGGCATATCTGATATGCATGATGTCAGTCCTCCATAGCGACCCTGTTAAATATAAGTTGCTAAGTAATTTACAGCACATATAAGGCTTAAATATTTAGGTGAGATTTGTGGTGAGAACCGTCTCGTAGTGAGCTCAATGTCAATGTCACATGTTTAATCAACAAACCAGTATTTTGTTCTGTAGCCCTTTCCAGCAATCACTGCGCCCGGCGTCTAGGAATACTTAATAGTAAATTAGTGACAATCTACAGAAGTATCTAGCAATGTTTTGGAAACTTTATCATTGAACTCTGTCCATGTTTCATGATTCATTCCCTGTGTGTCGAACCTGCATCTGTAAATTGCTCTTAACTATGTGGAAAACATTTTTGACGGATTGAGGTCAGTTAATGAATAAATCACGTAGAGTTACTGCGTACATGACTGGTCTGTGACCGTTAAATTACTTTTATGGATTATGGCGATGCGTTTACAGACAATCTTTGAACCCAAAATGTTTTATTTTGAGGTTTTAAAGTGCAGTTTTAATAAGCAAAATTGTATTGTTGACAAATCGCTCAAAATATTACACTAATTAAAAATGCAGTCCGTTTGATCATTGATAACTTCGGAATCGTTGGTTTTCACTTTATCGGCCGTATACCAGCGGATTCGTCTCACTTTTCTCTTCATTTTGATAGTATTTTGAGCTCGAAATATTTTATTTTGAAGGTTTTAAAGCGCAGTTTTAATCCTAAGCATGCGCACCAACTTGCGGCCGACAGGAGAAATGTTAGCGTGCTATTTTATATGAGTTTACTTGTAGGCGGAAACGCCAGAAGTTTTATTTTGCAGGGCACCGCATTTTAGTACTGTGTCTGGTTTCAATATTTGTCCCATAGTTTCTGGCAAAGATTGTCTGAGGTTTGCACACTTATATACATAGTGATGTCAAATAATTTTCTTGGTCAGTTTATTTCACTTAAAAAGTATATTTATTAGTTTAGAAACTAAGAACAGGTATTTTTTCCTTTCAGAGGAGCTTGTGTGGTCTATATGTAGGTAATTTTTCGGGAGGTGTATATTTCTTATAGTATTTTTCCTTGTGAGTAAAACTGCGCTGTAAACTGTGAACTTAATCACATTTCGGACACGTTTATAAGAGATGGATTACAATTGTTTGCGCAAAATGTGGAACTTCATGAAAAAGGTTATTGTGCTAGAGAAGGATACGCCGTTTTCGCGACTATTGACGCCTTAGTGAATGGGGCAAGTGTGGATCGGGTCAACACTGAAATGATGGATGTCCGATGGCGTATGTTCAAATTACATCGTCAAATACCAAAAGATGAGCAAAAACAAATCGAACCTTGTGGTCCTTGCTTTGCGAAGCTTATTTTTAAAATGCCGAACATTAGCAAACAATAATATGCTGACAGGATAAGATAATTAGCGATTATCATATACTTGTCTCTCAACGAACAATTTACTGAACGGTGTTCACTCGGCTCACACACGTATCTCAGTATCAAATAGAGCTTTTTCTTAGGTTTTTAAGCAGATACATGTAATATTTGCTAATTTCTAGAACACAATGTGTACAAAGATAATGTTATAGTAAAAATATTTTAGTATAGTTGAAATATATAGGAAATAATGGTCTCTTTTGAGCGGTTCTCACCACAAAACAGTAAAGGAACTTGATATCTGAATTCTTACTTTATAGCAGGCGAGAATCGTTGCTCAAAAATCATCTCTCGCATTCTTATATCGTCATCAAAAGTTATAAAATCGTGCAGGCATATCTGATATGCATGATGTCAGTCCTCCATAGCGACCCTGTTAAATATAAGTTGCTAAGAAGTAATTTACAGCACATATAAGGCTTAAATATTTAGGTGAGATTCGTGGTGAGAACCGTCTCGTAGTGAGCTCAATGTCAATGTCACGTGTTTAATCAACAAACCAGTATTTTGTTCTGTAGCCCTTTCCAGCAATCACTGCGCCGACGCGTCTAGGAATACTTAATAGTAAATTAGTGACAATCTACAGAAGTATCTAGCAATGTTTTGGAAACTTTATCATTGAACTCTGTCCATGTTTCATGATTCATTCCTGTGTGTCGAACCTGCATCTGTAAATTGCTCTTAACTATGTGGAAAACATTTTTGACCGGATTGAGGTCAGTTAATGAATAAATCACGTAGAGTTACTGCGTACATGACTGGTCTGTGACCGTTAAATTACTTTTATGAATTATGGCGATGCGTTTACAGACAATCTTTGAACCCAAAATGTTTTATTTTGAGGGTTTTAAAGTGCAGTTTTAATAAGCAAAATTGTATTGTTGACAAATCGCTCAAAAATATTACACTAATTAAAAATGCAGTCCGTTTGATCATTGATAACTTCGGAATCGTTGGTTTTCACTTTATCGGCCGTATACCAGCGGATTCGTCTCACTTTTCTCTTCATTTTGATAGTATTTTGAGCTCGAAATATTTTATTTTGAAGGTTTTAAAGCGCAGTTTTAATCCTAACGCACGCACCAACTTGCGGCCGACAGGAGAAATGTTAGCGTACTATTTTATATGAGTTTACTTGTAGGCGGAAACGCCAGAAGTTTTATTTTGCAGGGCACCGCATTTTAGTACTGTGTCTGGTTTCAATATTTGTCCCATAGTTTCTGGCAAAGATTGTCTGAGGTTTGCACACTTATATACATAGTGATGTCAAATAATTTTCTTGGTCAGTTTATTTCACTTAAAAAGTATATTTATTAGTTTAGAAACTAAGAACAGGTATTTTTTCCTTTCAGAGGAGCTTGTGTGGTCTATATGTAGGTAATTTTTCGGGGAGGGTGTATATTTCTTATAGTATTTTTCCTTGTGAGTAAAACTGCGCTGTAAACTGTGAACTTAATCACATTTCGGACACGTTTATAAGAGATGGATTACAATTGTTTGCGCAAAATGTGGAACTTCATGAAAAAGGTTATTGTGCTAGAGAAGGATACGCCGTTTTTCGCGACTATTGACGCCTTAGTGAATGGGGCAAGTGTGGATCGGGTCAACACTGAAATGATGGATGTCCGATGGCGTATGTTCAAATTACATCGTCAAATACCAAAAGATGAGCAAAAACAAATCGAACCTTGTGGTCCTTGCTTTGCGAAGCTTATTTTTAAAAATGCCGAACATTAGCAAACAATAATATGCTGACAGGATAAGATAATTAGCGATTATCATATACTTGTCTCTCAACGAACAATTTACTGAACGGTGTTCACTCGGCTCACACACGTATCTCAGTATCAAATAGAGCTTTTTCTTAGGTTTTTAAGCAGATACATGTAATATTTGCTAATTTCTAGAACACAATGTGTACAAAGATAATGTTATAGTAAAAATATTTTAGTATAGTTGAAATATATAGGAAATAATGGTCTCTTTTGAACGGTTCTCACCACAAAACAGTAAAGGAACTTGATATCTGAATTCTTACTTTATAACGGACGCGAGAATCGTTGCTCAAAAATCATCTCTCGCATTCTTATATCGTCATCAAAAGTTATAAAATCGTGCAGGCATATCTGATATGCATGATGTCAGTCCTCCATAGCGACCCTGTTAAATATAAGTTGCTAAGAAGTAATTTACAGCACATATAAGGCTTAAATATTTAGGTGAGATTCGTGGTGAGAACCGTCTCGTAGTGAGCTCAATGTCAATGTCACGTGTTTAATCAACAAACCAGTATTTTGTTCTGTAGCCTTTTCCAGCAATCACTGCGCCGACGCGTCTAGGAATACTTAATAGTAAATTAGTGACAATCTACAGAAGTATCTAGCAATGTTTTGGAAACTTTATCATTGAACTCTGTCCATGTTTCATGATTCATTCCCTGTGTGTCGAACCTGCATCTGTAAATTGCTCTTAACTATGTGGAAAACATTTTTGACCGGATTGAAGTCAGTTAATGAATAAATCACGTAGAGTTACTGCGTACATGACTGGTCTGTGACCGTTAAATTACTTTTATGGATTATGGCGATGCGTTTACAGACAATCTTTGAACCCAAAATGTTTTATTTTGAGGGTTTTAAAGTGCAGTTTTAATAAGCAAAATTGTATTGTTGACAAATCGCTCAAAAATATTACACTAATTAAAAATGCAGTCCGTTTGATCATTGATAACTTCGGAATCGTTGGTTTTCACTTTATCGGCCGTATACCAGCGGATTCGTCTCACTTTTCTCTTCATTTTGATAGTATTTTGAGCTCGAAATATTTTATTTTGAAGGTTTTAAAGCGCAGTTTTAATCCTAACGCACGCACCAACTTGCGGCCGACAGGAGAAATGTTAGCGTACTATTTTATATGAGTTTACTTGTAGGCGGAAACGCCAGAAGTTTTATTTTGCAGGGCACCGCATTTTAGTACTGTGTCTTGTTTCAATATTTGTCCCATAGTTTCTGGCAAAGATTGTCTGAGGTTTGCACACTTATATACATAGTGATGTCAAATAATTTTCTTGGTCAGTTTATTTCACTTAAAAAGTATATTTATTAGTTTAGAAACTAAGAACAGGTATTTTTTCCTTTCAGAGGAGCTTGTGTGGTCTATATGTAGGTAATTTTTCGGGGAGGGTGTATATTTCTTATAGTATTTTTCCTTGTGAGTAAAACTGCGCTGTAAACTGTGAACTTAATCACATTTCGGACACGTTTATAAGAGATGGATTACAATTGTTTGCGCAAAATGTGGAACTTCATGAAAAAGGTTATTGTGCTAGAGAAGGATACGCCGTTTTTCGCGACTATTGACGCCTTAGTGAATGGGGCAAGTGTGGATCGGGTCAACACTGAAATGATGGATGTCCGATGGCGTATGTTCAAATTACATCGTCAAATACCAAAAGATGAGCAAAAACAAATCGAACCTTGTGGTCCTTGCTTTGCGAAGCTTATTTTTAAAAATGCCGAACATTAGCAAACAATAATATGCTGACAGGATAAGATAATTAGCGATTATCATATACTTGTCTGTCAACGAACAATTTACTGAACGGTGTTCACTCGGCTCACACACGTATCTCAGTATCAAATAGAGCTTTTTCTTAGGTTTTTAAGCAGATACATGTAATATTTGCTAATTTCTAGAACACAATGTGTACAAAGATAATGTTATAGTAAAAATATTTTAGTATAGTTGAAATATATAGGAAATAATGGTCTCTTTTGAACGGTTCTCACCACAAAACAGTAAAGGAACTTGATATCTGAATTCTTACTTTATAACGGAGCGAGAATCGTTGCTCAAAAATCATCTCTCGCATTCTTATATCGTCATCAAAAGTTATAAAATCGTGCAGGCATATCTGATATGCATGATGTCAGTCCTCCATAGCGACCCTGTTAAATATAAGTTGCTAAGAAGTAATTTACAGCACATATAAGGCTTAAATATTTAGGTGAGATTTGTGGTGAGAACCGTCTCGTAGTGAGCTCAATGTCAATGTCACATGTTTAATCAACAAACCAGTATTTTGTTCTGTAGCCCTTTCCAGCAATCACTGCGCCCGCGTCTAGGAATACTTAATAGTAAATTAGTGACAATCTACAGAAGTATCTAGCAATGTTTTGGAAACTTTATCATTGAACTCTGTCCATGTTTCATGATTCATTCCCTGTGTGTCGAACCTGCATCTGTAAATTGCTCTTAACTATGTGGAAAACATTTTTGACCGGATTGAGGTCAGTTAATGAATAAATCACGTAGAGTTACTGCGTACATGACTGGTCTGTGACCGTTAAATTACTTTTATGGATTATGGCGATGCGTTTACAGACAATCTTTGAACCCAAAATGTTTTATTTTGAGGGTTTTAAAGTGCAGTTTTAATAAGCAAAATTGTATTGTTGACAAATCGCTCAAAAATATTACACTAATTAAAAATGCAGTCCGTTTGATCATTGATAACTTCGGAATCGTTGGTTTTCACTTTATCGGCCGTATACCAGCGGATTCGTCTCACTTTTCTCTTCATTTTGATAGTATTTTGAGCTCGAAATATTTTATTTTGAAGGTTTTAAAGCGCAGTTTTAATCCTAACGCACGCACCAACTTGCCGACAGGAGAAATGTTAGCGTGCTATTTTATATGAGTTTACTTGTAGGCGGAAACGCCAGAAGTTTTATTTTGCAGGGCACCGCATTTTAGTACTGTGTCTGGTTTCAATATTTGTCCCATAGTTTCTGGCAAAGATTGTCTGAGGTTTGCACACTTATATACATAGTGATGTCAAATAATTTTCTTGGTCAGTTTATTTCACTTAAAAAGTATATTTATTAGTTTAGAAACTAAGAACAGGTATTTTTTCCTTTCAGAGGAGCTTGTGTGGTCTATATGTAGGTAATTTTTCGGGGAGGGTGTATATTTCTTATAGTATTTTTCCTTGTGAGTAAAACTGCGCTGTAAACTGTGAACTTAATCACATTTCGGACACGTTTATAAGAGATGGATTACAATTGTTTGCGCAAAATGTGGAACTTCATGAAAAAGGTTATTGTGCTAGAGAAGGATACGCCGTTTTTCGCGACTATTGACGCCTTAGTGAATGGGGCAAGTGTGGATCGGGTCAACACTGAAATGATGGATGTCCGATGGCGTATGTTCAAATTACATCGTCAAATACCAAAAGATGAGCAAAAACAAATCGAACCTTGTGGTCCTTGCTTTGCGAAGCTTATTTTTAAAAATGCCGAACATTAGCAAACAATAATATGCTGACAGGATAAGATAATTAGCGATTATCATATACTTGTCTCTCAACGAACAATTTACTGAACGGTGTTCACTCGGCTCACACACGTATCTCAGTATCAAATAGAGCTTTTTCTTAGGTTTTTAAGCAGATACATGTAATATTTGCTAATTTCTAGAACACAATGTGTACAAAGATGTTATAGTAAAAATATTTTAGTATAGTTGAAATATATAGGAAATAATGGTCTCTTTTGAACGGTTCTCACCACAAAACAGTAAAGGAACTTGATATCTGAATTCTTACTTTATAGGAGGCGAGAATCGTTGCTCAAAAATCATCTCTCGCATTCTTATATCGTCATCAAAAGTTATAAAATCGTGCAGGCATATCTGATATGCATGATGTCAGTCCTCCATAGCGACCCTGTTAAATATAAGTTGCTAAGAAGTAATTTACAGCACATATAAGGCTTAAATATTTAGGTGAGATTCGTGGTGAGAACCGTCTCGTAGTGAGCTCAATGTCAATGTCACGTGTTTAATCAACAAACCAGTATTTTGTTCTGTAGCCCTTTCCAGCAATCACTGCGCCTAGCGTCTAGGAATACTTAATAGTAAATTAGTGACAATCTACAGAAGTATCTAGCAATGTTTTGGAAACTTTATCATTGAACTCTGTCCATGTTTCATGATTCATTCCCTGTGTGTCGAACCTGCATCTGTAAATTGCTCTTAACTATGTGGAAAACATTTTTGACCGGATTGAGGTCAGTTAATGAATAAATCACGTAGAGTTACTGCGTACATGACTGGTCTGTGACCGTTAAATTACTTTTATGGATTATGGCTATGCGTTTACAGACAATCTTTGCCATAATACTTTGGGACAATCTAGCTTCCGTGAAGAAATATAGTTATTGTATATTATAGTATACTACAGATAATCTCGGCTGGCAGCCGTGTAGTATATATTGTAGTGTATTATTAGTATACTGACAGGTAACGTCGGCTGGTAGCCGTGTTTTATTGTAGTATATTATAGTATACTACAGATAATCTCGGCTGGCAGCCGTGTAGTATATATTGTAGTGTATTATTAGTATACTGACAGGTAACGTCGGCTGGTAGCCGTGTTTTATTGTAGTATATTATTGCTGCCGAGTGAAGCGGCGGCACTAATCTCGACCCAGTCTCCCATTCGGATGTATTATGTTCGACAGAATTAATCTCGATTTTGTGAGTATTGTGTCATGATGTCGCCGAGTTTATGACGTAAAATGACGTAGCAGTTACAAAATGGCATACACAGGGATTTTACGAAAACAATCCGAGTAGGATCAAATAACTGTGTCGGAACTCGAAAACACCGCATGAGCGATGTAATTTTGTGGTCTCCAAGCAGTAAAGTAGCGTGTTTACAGTGAGGTCCAAAAGTGACTAGTGAATGCATTTTATATGGTCATATATCTAAGTTTTTGTCAAGAAATAAAGCGGTTTAGTAAAGGTATGTTGACTAACATGGTAGATTTTATTTCTTTTAAAAGTAATATTTTGGTTTTGTTATGATTTACGCTCTACAAAGAGTCAAATTATTAGTAGATACTGATATTAAATATTTATATTAAATGTATAATTTATACATTACGGTAATATAAGACCACAAATTTACTCAAACTCGTTCAAAAATAACGCACCGTTTAGTTAAATTTAGTTTATATTGCACTTGCTTTATTATAAAATGGGTATTCTCATTGAGCATGCTAACAGATGCTGTAATTTACAATTTAAACTTAAGGCAGAAATGCAGAAAACCTGCAAGTCTGGATGTTCAAAATCATGGGAGGATTGAACTGGATTGTAAATTACATACATTTACATATTAAATGTTAACTTCAAAGATTTTTTTTTGTTCAAAAAAAATTTCAAACATACCAAACCATTGGTCCACGTAAGGATCATCCTCGTTCTTGTTAAAATCGACATAACGAGGAGCGTCAAATTCGTACGTGAGGTCAAGTTCGTCCATTCTTCACCGGCTGCTGTTACAAATAAATTACAAAAAGAAATCTGGTTTGGAAGCTTAATTAAAGTACAATATAACTCATTATCTATGTTATTGTCCAGGTTTATGCAAAAATGTAGTCCTTCATTATCACGTGTGTATTGTGTTTTCACACAAACAACCAATAGCAATGTTTTGGTTTATAAGCACACAAGCATAAGCACAATGCCTGGTTCACAAGAGTGAGATAAGAGTAAGCAGAAATACATACATACATACATACATACATACATACATACATACTCTCTAGGGTTTACTTCCTAGGGAAAACTTTCCCTCTAGGGTTTAAAAGTTGACCTGCATAACAACATAATAAAATGCATGCAATAATGAAATATACTGTATGTATATAATAATGTTATTAATAACTAGAAGTTACTATCGCAAGTGAAGTGCTGCCTTGAGAAAACAAGTTTTTGAATCGGGCAAATAAACTTGACATAACAAACATGGGTTTCAGGGAGGGCAGGCGTTCTCAATTTTCAGGAGTAACACAATGTTTGAAATTGGGCTTTCCTTTGAAACAAGTACAACCTATTGTGGTCTATCCAATTTCAAAGGTTCACTTTTTTATTATACACCCTATATTGTATAAAAGTCATTAAAAGGGACAATATAAGTTCTGCAAGTTGTAGCATACAATGGCTATGTGTTTATCTGGTTTAATGGTTATGTGGTTTAATGTTTTAATGGTACGTGGTTTAATGGTTATCTGGTTATATGGTTAAGTGGTTATGTGGCTATTTGGATATATGGTTATATGGTTGTGTGGTTATATGGTTATGTGGTTATAAGGTTATATGCTTATATGGCTATATGCTTATATGGTTTAATGGTTATGTGGTTATGTGGTTACGTGGTTATGTGGTTATGTGGCTATTTGGATATATGGTTATATGGTTGTGTGTTTATCTGATTATAACCACATTGTTATGTGTTTACATCGTTATGTGGTTATATGCATATGTGGTTATATGGTTTAATGGTTATATGGTTTAATGGTTATGCGATTATGTGGTTATATGGCTATGTGGTTATGTGGTTATATGGCTATGCGGTTATCTGGTTTAATAGTTATGTGGTTTAATAGTTATGTGGTTATGTAGTTATGTGGTTATATGGTTATATGGTTATGTTGTTATATGGTTTAATGTTTATGTGGTTTAATGGTTATCTGGTTATATGGTTATATGGTTATATAACCATATGGCTATTTGGTTACCTGGTTTAATGGTTATGTGGTTTAATGTTTATGTGGTTATATGGTTATGTGGTTATATGGTTATGTCGTTATATGGTTATGTGGTTATATGGTTATATGGTTATATGCTTATATGGTTTAGAGGTTTAATAGTTATGCGGCTATGTCGTTATGTCGTTATATGGTTTAATGGTTATGTGGTTATATGGTTTTTATGGTTATGTGGTTATATGCTTATGTCGTTATATGGCTATGTGGTTAGCTGGTTTAATGGTTACGTGGTTTAATGTTTATGTGGTTTTGTGGTTATGTGGTAATATGGTTATATGGCTATGTGGTTATATGGTTATGTTGCTATATGGTTATGTGGTTATATGGTTATATGGTTATATGGTTTAATGGTTAAGTGCTTATATGGTTTTGTGGTTATGTGCTAATGTGGTTATAAGGTGATGTGGTTATATGGTTATATGGTTATATGGTTTAATGGTTATATGGTTATGTGGTTATGTGGCTATGTGGTTAGGTGGTTATATGGTGTAATGGTTATGTGGTTTAATGGTTATGTGGTTATGTGTTTATATGGTTATAAGGTTATATGCTTATATGGTTTAATGGTTTAATGGTTATATGGTTTTGTGTTGATGCGCTTATGTGATTATGTCGTTATGTGGTTATGTGGTCAGGTGGTTAGCACAAATTCTGGGTTTTCGAGCAGAAAATTTGTTGTTCCTTAAATAGGAAAAAAGGGATTTATCTACATGCATGGTATAGGGAGGGTTCAAGATGCATATACAGTAGATTATGTGAGATGAATAGTTGGAAATATTCTAAAGAAAAAACACTTGTTGATACCAACATGTGATGACTCTTGTCCCATCTACTACAAAGTACTATCCAAACTACTACAATCGACAGGGTGGGAAATATAATTACATAAAAATGGTTCTCAAAATTTGATTGCCTGTTTCCATTGTTTCTTGTTGTGATTAATTTTATAATTAAATATCATATCAAAATATATGTGCATTAGATACAGCTGGAAAAGTGGAAAGGAATTACAGGACTTTCCAGGCTGTGATTTCTTTTTGCAAATTCAGGGTTTTCATGGTTGTTGAGAATTTCTCTCTTTTTTATTTACACTTGTATTTCATCACTGCCCACAATATGCATAACACTACATTTTACTACACAAAATTATATGTTCTCTTGAATACAGAAAGCTGAAAAATGTGATGTAAAGCACACCAGACAACTTACCCTGAAATGTTGAGGCATTGAATGCATTTTCTCCACTGGGGGTATGGTTTTCACATTCTTCCAAGCATTTATCTATTTTTTCAACAACTGTGTCTGCAATATACAGAACAACAAATTGAAGTTAAAGAGTGTCACAGGCTCAGATAGAATTCAACTCAAAATACAAATCTGTAAATAAATAACAAATTTTACTTCTAAAATTTTCTTCTAAAACTCAGCACTTAGGGGCCGACCATTAGATTTTTGAGGGGGGGGTTGAAGAATTTGGAAAAAAATATCTTACAGACTCAGAAACAAGGAAAAAAAACATTTTACGCGGAAAGTTTGAAAAAAATATATCGTGCAGGAATGATGAGGTTAAAAAATCTTGCAAGTTGAAGTTTTTGTCTACTGAGCTGTATCCATGAAAGTCCAACTTCAGTCTGAACTCTGAAACGTATTAAACCAAAATGTGAAGCCAAAAATAGCAAATAATATAGCCAATCTCATTGCCCAAGCTCATGAAGGCATTCTTGGCTGCCAGTTTCACCACCGCGCAAGGCCAAATATTTTTATTTAACCGAAGAATGCCTTCAAATTCCGCAATGTAGGCTTCACTTTCTGATCTACATGTACATATAGGAATAGCCTTGTGGAATTTGATTACTGTAATGAATGTTTGAAGCGTAATATTCGAGTAACTTTACAAACAGCTAGATTCGAATTCGGCTAAAACAATGCGATGTCGGTTGTATTATAAAAGGTGCACTTCAATAACATTTCTCACGTTGCAACAAGCTTTCACGTTGCTTAAAGGATGTGATAGTAGTTTGACGTTGTGTTGAGCATGACTACGCAGTTGAGAATACTCCTAGGACCACAAATTATTCCAAAATTTCTTTATTTTGAAGGCGCGTTGACGAGCTGTCGCACGTAGTCGTAGATCGTTTAAACTCCATAAAGTGTTGGTAAAGTTCCTGGTACGACGCATAATTTAATTTTATGCGTCGTATAACTCGATTAAATTCGACAGGTGAATTATAAAATTCGTCTCAGTCGAATTATCCACCCGATTCAAAAGAATTATCTTCTTAATTTAAAAGTACTTGTGGAGAAAAATTTAAATGTGACCAAAAAAAATATCATGCAATATTCAAGATTCGAAAAAAATCCATGCACATCCTTTCGGTTAAAAGAAATGCTTGCGCTTACTTGCAGGGAAAAATGTTTTCCTTCCGAGAGCAATTCTTCCACCCCCTCAAAAATCTAATGGTCCGCCTTATTTTAAACACTAAAGTCCACTTCTTCAGAAAAAACGAGCAATCACTGCGTCAATTGTGGAATTCGAGGTGTTCAACTTCAAAGATTGTTGACAGAAATGGCATCGGATTAATACAATATGACGACGTACAGCCTACAAAAAAGATCAAAATAACGTTTACCTTATAAAATACTGCTCACATAGGTAGATCAATAGTTATTGAAATAGCATGGATGCATTCCAGAAAAAAAATTGAATAACAATGACAAAATATTCGATATTTGCGAGTCGAGCGGGCCATCAGACAACAAAATTGCAGACAGAGCCAGACACTAGCCCAGATATAAAATCTCTAAACAACACGCAAATAACTCCTAAATCTCCTAAAATTCATTCAAAAATACTTTAACGCTTGCTTTAAAGAATAACGCTATTGCTATTAAAGAAGTTTCAAGATTCATTGGGAAAAACAAGTTTGGTGGCTCAATATCTTCCTAAACTATTAGATGCCATTTTGGCAAACGTCGAAATGTCTATGATCACTTCAATGCTTAATATCTCGAAAACTGCCGGGGGATCACCGGGATCATTCCAGCAGATTTAAAGTTTATACATTTGTCTTCATCATAATACAAAAATTACGAAAATCGAAGCATGGAAGTTCTAGATACTTTAGTTTGAAAATTGTAAACAGACGCGGACTAAAGTCAACACGTCGCGAAGACACGACTAACTTCAATCATGAAAACAAACAAAAACACGTTTCATAATTTCTAAAATATCCATCAAAAACTGATCAAGCAAATGCGTTTAAACATATAATTCATTGATATTACAAAAAGTTTAAAATATTTCAATAAAATGCAAAGATAAGAAGGGAAACTTCAAAAGTTGGAGATAGTTATTTTTAGAAAGTGCAAAATCGTATTAAACATTCAGCAGCGAATATCTCGAAAATGGTGAGTTGGGCGGATAAGGCGTGCAGTTAAAACGAAAGATTAGGCTTTAATCTATGATTTATGAATGATTTATGAATGTATTAGCTATGTAGACTTCAAATATAGTAATAGTTGGCAAGAACTGTAAAATAATATTACAAACTATACATTTTATATCACTCGAAAATACTATTAGTAATTTCGAGTGATGCCGTTTTATACACATGGCCTGGAAAGCAGGGCCTTTTTTAACTAATACACTGGGGGGGCAAATGCCCCCCCAGCCTCCATGTTTGCCCCCCCAGTGAAGGTCCCTTGTGTGCAAAGTATAAGCAAACTTTATAATTTTGAAGAAAATTATGGTATTATGTAATTTTCAAAATTAGAATTACATCCATCAATTGAGCTTGCTATAGTCAGGCAAGCGTTTATAGATATGATTTTTAGACTTAGGACTTTTTAGGTACACAGTTCTTCAAAATAACCATTGAAATGAACAAAATAAATTTTAAGTGTTTGATAACTTTTACTATTTACACAAATAAATCACAACGGTAAATGAGAAATGTAGGTAATAAATAATCTTAAATATAATAGTCTGTTGTTCAAAAATACAAATATAGTTTATTATCCTACTTTAATTATAGTTTGTTGTTGCCAAATTTCTCTTGCCAGATTTCTCCTTGCAGCTTTCAACAATTGGTCCAGCCTTTCAATTTTGCTATCGATTAAGCTTCTTGCTTCCTCAACGGCTGCAGTCAATGGTAGGTAGAACTCATGGGTTTCTTCTTCCTTAAGAAGCAAACACAATGTTTCATCAGTTCATAAAGAAATACAAAATACAAGAAAAAGTGAGAGCATGATTGTATAATCCAAAGAATATTAAAAGACAATTTAATAACCGACCTTTTTTCACAGAATCATTTTCAGTAAGTGTCAATGACATGTTTATCTTCAGCCTATCTTCATGTTCTTTCAGTTCATTATCTAGTATATCAATCTCATCCCTGAAATACACACAGGCATCATAGTCGGCTTTGCAAATCTTTTCCATATCCAATACAGCAACTGCTGGATATCTTTCCTGCAGTAAGGAAAGAGCTCCATATATAGACTTTAATTCAGCGTCGGCCACAGACATATAAGAACAAATGAATAGAATAGAATAGAATAACACTTTATTTAACGAGGATTTACAGATAAAGCTATCGCTTGTTTCCAATCTGGTCCTCCTAAAATTACATTAGAACATTATTTACATGCAGACGGTACAGACAACAACTCACGTACATTACAATCACACAATAATAATAAATAAATACCTATCAACAAATATATCTATTAAACTTAATTTTAAAATTGTAATGTTCCTAGACCTAGTATAATCTTTGAATGTTTAGTTCAGTTGACCTAGCTAGTTTGTTCTTGAAGTGTTCTTTACAGAACCTTTTGAAGACTCCATGCGAGGTGAATTTCTTTGCCACGTTTGGAAATCTGTTCCACAAGGAAGGAGCCAGGAATGAAAATCTCCGTTTTCCCGCGTTGATTCTGGCTTTGGGAATGAGGGTTGTTTCGTGTGTGCCTAAAAGATATAAACAAAATCTCGACGTTTCGAGCTAAAGCCCTTCGTCAGGAGAAATTAGTAGACAGATAAACACATTACATCAGCTTTTATAGCAACGCTATAAAAGCTGTCACGTGAACAAAATATTAACCAATGAAAATAAAGTAGTCATAACAATCATAACAAAATAGAATTAATTGCGTTCGACGAAGGAGAACGCATTCTAATTCTGTCTCGCGTGTTGTCTCGCGTGGTGTTGTATGCCATTCCATTTCAGAGTTTGACGCCATCTTGGACTGGCTATGTCTCACATCTTGCCTCGATTTCGTGTACAGGCCATGTGACCATAGATAACCTCGATTTTGCGTTCTCAAGTACTTATGGGATGCGGCCATGTGTTACTGCGTTTTTTACTTTTTTGCACGTTGTTCAGTTCACTGCTCGGTGTTTTCAGGATAAAGTTTTAGCTGTACGTTTACCGGTTTACGAACATTTTTTCGAGGTAAGCAAGTTGTGTTGTTTGGCAGATATCATAGTGATAGTCTAGCAAATATATTGTTACTATTAAAATACTATAGCGGAAAAGTGTAATAGCAAAATATACTATAAAGCTTCTGACCATGTCTATAGCAGGTGATCAGACAACAAACTATCAAAATCCCAGTTACATAGCTGGGTGGCCATTTGGCCTAACGACCATGTCTATAGTAGATGGTCAAGTAAACAATTCTCAACCCAGTTTATATGTAGCTGCAGGGAAAGTATTTAACCAAATATCTGTTGTCAGAGGTATAAACAAATATAAACCACAAAAAGTTTGCAAAGAAACTCTAGCAGCTGAGATCAGCTGTGTACCCCATAATTTTATACTTCAAAACCAGAAACACTTTTTAACTATTACCCACAACTTAAGTGGTGGTATGTATTCCCATGATAGTCATAGTCATACTGATAACTCACCCTGGAATATTTTGGTAAATAAATTAGATTTAGTAGGTCTACTACCTTTTGATTGTAAAAGTTCATGTGGCGACTGTTTTTTTGCATCAATGGCACACAGTCTTTACGGTAATTCTGATTTACATCCTCAGATTCGAAGTGTTGCGATTACTCATATGATTAATAACCCTGAATTATATATTGAAAGCATTACTCATGCTTCATGGGATCAATATATTCAGGAAATGTCTAAACAAGGGACATGGTGTGACCATGTTTCCATACAAGCAGTAGCAAATGCACTTAACTGTATAATTCATATAATTGATTCTAATCAAGACAACGTTAATGCCACAACTATTACCCTGCTAATTTAGACCACCAACAAAGAATTATTTTTTTGGGTTACATAATTGGTTTACATTATGTTTCTACTGTACAAAATGGATGCAATCAAAATGGTTTTAATAACCTTAATTCACTGAAAAGGAAGTTGAGCATGACTGATGAGAAAAAAGAAAAGCTACTTGTAAAATGGAAAGAATATTCTAAGGTTTATAGAGACAATGAATGTAGTGATGCCAAACAGGCTAGAAAAGCAAAAATGAGAGAGTATGATAAGTTGCATAGAGCAAGTGAGACTATTGAACAGAGAAATGATCGACTTTTAAAAAAAGCTGAGAATGATAGACTGCAGAGAGCTCAAGATACTGATTACAACAAGCGGCTTGGCTAGCAAAGAGAAGAGAAGCATACAAAAGGAGGATGTCATGTTCAAACTACCAAAATAAGGCAAATGTCATTGAAACAAGAACCTGCGATATTACTGAAAATGTTAGCAAAACTGTATATCTCAATGAATTTAATTCCATGAAAAATGGTCCATTACATGACCAATCTTGGGCAAAATGCAGTATGGAAGATTTTCATAAATCTACACAATATGAAATTTTTCAGTGTACAGTTTGCAAAGAGGCATGGCCAATTAATAGTAAGCCAAGGTCTCCAGCTACCTATGTGTGCTTAAGGTGTTCTAGAGATAAAAACAGGCCCAAAAAATTTTCAGATGCTAATTTCATGATTCCGAGGGCAGTACCTGTTGAGCTACAAGGCCTTACTCAAACAGAAGAAATGCTTATTGCTCGAGCACTTCCAATAATGAGGGTTTATATCAAACCTGGTGGACAGAGGGGTTACTCAGGGCATTGTATCAATTTGCCTCAAAATGTTGAAGAGCTTGCATTAGTTTTGCCAAGATATCCCAAGGATTTATCAATAATAATTGTAAAAGCAAAAGGTAAAAACAATACAATAAAAAATGTTAATGTTCGAAAGGAAAAAGTACACAGTGCGCTGCTCTGGCTTATTAAAAATAATCCTCATTATAGAGATATAGCTATCAATGAACATGCATTGCAGTGTCTACCAGATGATGGTGTTCCATCTGATATAATGACTATTGAATCTGATAATGACATTCTCTCAGATGAGACAATGCAAACTGACATAGATTCTAACACTGATAATGAAGAGGACAAGGTGTACAACCAGACTTCACATATGACTAGTTTTATGCCTGTCAATGAGCAACAGGAACAGGAGTTAGAAGCAATTAGAAATAAATTGTGCCCAAAACAACCAATTAACTGGCCCACTTTAAACAACCAACCCATCAATGAATACCAGATACCTTTTCTAGCAACATTAGCATTTCCAACACTATTCCCTGATGGTAAAGGATCCAACAAATCCATCCATTTTGAAAGACATTCCTTTGGGTGAGAGAGTAAAACATCTTATTAAATTCGCTGAAAGGATCGATGGAAAGTGGGTTTACAGATTTTCTAACCATCCTAGGTTTTCTTATTGGGCTTTCAACATGATTCAGAGAAAACGAATTTTGCAACAAAGTGGCATATTTCTTAAGCAAAATCCCAGCGAGGCTCATTTAACCCTAGATGAACTGCGTACTATGGTTGCCAGTAATAACAGCGATGCTTTAACTGCAAAGATATCTAGATATGTAGCAAATGTGAGTGGTTCTAATGCTTATTGGTATAAGGTAAGAGAAGATCTCAAAGCGATAGTAACAACTGTTGGCACTCCAACTATTTTTTTCACATTTTCATCTGCTGATATGCACTGGCCTGACTTGCATACACTGCTTGGCTCAGAAAATGGCACAAGCGAACAAAGGCGCCAAGCTGTGATTAATAATCCACATATTGTGGATTGGTATTTTACTCAAAGGCTGGAGAGTTTTATCAAGAATTGGTTGTATAAAACACTTGATTCCAAATGGCATTGGTTCAGATTTGAATACCAAGCTCGAGGAAGCATACACTGCCATGGCACAGCTAAACTCAACAACGATCCTGGCTTGTGTGATTTAACAAAGACAGCTCTTCAAGGCTTCTTAGCCCAAAAATCCAAAGATGAGCACAAAGATGAAAACACACTTGAACTAGACGAAGCTATTGTTGCTGGAAATAAGGCTGCCAAAATTGTATGCCAGTATGTTGACTGGTTGCTTTCTACTTTTAACCCAAATTCACCAGATGATGGTATCTGGCTAAAGCCCAACCATCATCCAGCTCAAACAAAATATCAAGACATCCCAAAGTCTAATATCGATGATGATTATTGTGATATTTTGAATATGGTTCAGCGCCATACCCGATGTAGCACAAGCTATTGCTTAAGAAAAAGAAACGGTGAGTCTGAACTAAAATGTCGATTTCACTTTCCAAAAGATTTGTGCTCTAAGACAAGGTTGGAATTTGAACAAATTCATACCAGTGGTGATGAACAACACTATAAAGCAAAAATTGTCACTAGGAGGAATGACTCTCGACTTAACAACAACCAGCAGCTCCAATTACAGAATTGGAGAGCTAACTGTGACATTCAAGTAGTAATTGACCACTATGCTTGTGTAGAGTACCTTACAAAGTATGCTGCTAAAGGTGAGCCTAGAACACCTATGTTGAAAGCAGCATTTAACACAGTCCTGAAAAGTATGCCAAGTGATAGTAATCCTCACAAAGCAATAAAGAGAGTTATAATGAAAACACTTGGAGAAAGAGATTATGCTGCTCAAGAAACAATGCACCACTTGCTTTCTCTTAAATTACACAGCTCCAGCTTTAGTGTTATACCAGTCAGCTTAAATGGTTCGTATGTAGAATTGCTATTAATTCTCATTCTGGGGATGGTGAAGTATCTCATAATTCCCTTCTTGATGTCTATGCAAATCGTGAACATTATGATTGCTCAGATAATACATCAAAATTAAATTTTGTCCAATTTGCAACACAATTTAAAGTTGTAAATAAGAAACTTACCATGCTTCCAGATAATGTTATTCCAAGAATTTTTCCAACCTATTCATCCAATCCAAAAGGTCAAAACTTCCCTCAGTATTGTAAGTATCAACTGTTAAGATACAAGCCATGGAAAAGAACACAAGAAAGTGCTTGGGATAATGATGAGCCATCAGATGAAACTTTTAAAAGTAAATGGAAACAATTCTTAGAAACACTGTATGCTAAAGAAAATGTCCCAGAATGGTTTGACAAACTTCAATCTGTTATTCAAAGCAGACAGGAAATAGAAGAGCAACATGATGATGACCAACCACCTGAAAACAATCGTGAAGAATGGATGGTTATATCTGACTTACACCAACCATTTATAAATTCTCCCCAAACCAACTACAATTGGCAAACAGACCGCTGTCATTACACTGAACAGCAAATTTCTGAAATGCCTAAATGGATAAAGAGCATGAAGGAAGACAGTGTCCATGAGCTACATGAAACCTATGAAAATGTAGATCTCACTACCTTTAGTGAGATGCAACAGCTTGCTTACAATATTGTAAAGGCCCACTCAGAGGAGCTGTCCCCGAACAAAGATCCACTTGCTCTCATTATTAATGGGGTGGCAGGTACTGGTAAAAGCTATTTAATAAATGCTATTCGTAGGCTTCTGCATTCAAAATGTGCAGTTACTGCAACAACAGGTAAAGCTGCATTTAACATTAATGGCATTACAATTCACTCACTATTAAAGTTACCGGTTGGATCTAAAGGAAACAAAGATCTTACAGGCCAGAGTTTGATACGATTACAAGAATCTCTAAAAGGAAGTGATTATATTATAATTGATGAGTACTCCATGCTTGGTCAAATTACCTTTGGTTGGATAGACAAGCGCTGTAAACAAGCTTCTGGTTTCTATGACAAGCTTTTAGGAAACAAGTCTCTTATTTTATGTGGTGATCCTGGTCAGCTTCCCCCTGTAGCAGACAAACCGTTATACCATAGCCTACCAACAAACAGTATTGGCGAACAGGGTATCTGACATACAATATGTTTGATAAAGTAGTCAAACTCAATGTTAACCAACGTGTCCAAGGTGACAATCCTAAACAGATCCAATTTAGAGAATTGCTTTTGAGGCTAAGAAAAGGAGAATCGACAATAGATGACTGGAAGCTGTTGTTGAGTCGACAACCTACAAATGTTAAGAATTTGATAGAATTTAATGATGCAACTAGATTGTACTTTAGCAATGAAGAAGTTGCTAATTATAATTATGAACAACTTAATAAGCTGCAACAACCAGTGGCCCAAATTATAGCTAGACATTCATCTGCAGCAGCAAAAAAGATCAGTCCTCAAAACTTTTCTGGTCTTCAACCATTACTCTTTTTAGCAAAAGGTGCTAAAATCATGCTTACAATGAATTTATGGCCATCAGTAGGTCTTTGTAATGGAGCAACTGGAACTGTTATGCATTTTATATATCAAAATAATCAACAGCCGCCTGATCTGCCAATAGCAGTTGTTATCAAGTTTGACAATTACAGAGGTCCATCTTTTAGTCCCAGTCTTTCATCTTGTGTACCAATATTCCCAATCACTGTTTCAACCCAAACATCAAATGGTTTGCATGAACGACAACAGCTTCCTCTTAGACTAGCATGGGCAATGACAATTCACAAAAGCCAGGGACTTACTTTGCCTAAAGCATGGATTGATATCGGGAAATCCGAAAGAACTCCGGGAGTTTCCTACGTGGCACTTAGCAGAGTGAGAACATTGGAATCATGCATCATTGAACCAATGACCTATGACCGCTTAACACAATTGAAATTATCCAAATCCTTACAGTATCGGCTGAATGAAGAAAAACGACTTGACCAAATGGCAAAGATAACCCACAATACATTTCTCAAAATTAATGACAATTAATATTGTTAATAGTTTATTAAAATAATGTATATTAATTCAATCAAAGTATTTTGACATGTTTAATCCAAATATGGAGATTGTAAGTACTGTACATGCCAAAAATATGATAATTAATTGTGTGGATAAGTGTACTGTATGAAACTAATATCAACTTAGGTAAGTATAGTGTTTGCATGCATATGCCATAGTAGTTTATTTGTGTGTGTAATGTTTTCATATGATTTATCATTTTTAATTTACTTTTTTAGTCAGATGGATTTTTCCCAAGGAAGTAATGAAGGTAACTAACTATTTATCATATCCATGAATGTCCTCTGGATAAAACTAAATATATTCTAAGACTTCTATACATATGGCTTTACCAACATTGTCCTTGTGTAATGATTACTGTGACAGGTCAGTGTCACAGTAGATCAATTTTAAGCCCGGTAGCCCACAAAAATTAGGCAGCCATTTATATTTTTAAAGTTTATTACTCGAGCAAAATGTTTTTCTTCCGCTGTAAGACATTCATTTCTTTATTTTTACAGATTGGGACTCAGAGATTACTGCGGCAGTTAATACACCAATAGCTGATCTAAACACAGGCTCGGGCATACAGCATACCCACCAGTTCATACACCAGTAGCCGTTAATAGTGAAGGTAACCATTTACCATATCCATGAAATTTCGTCTGTATACAAAGTCAAACACTTTTTTGCCCACTGTAAGATATTCTATTTCTTTCTTTATTTTTACAGATCGGGACGTACAGAATACTCCACCAGTAGCTGATGACAGCCTAGAAGGTTACATACATAACGTCTCGCCCGTTAAAAAAGCTTCAAACAACGACAAACGCTACTTCAACTTCGTAGTTCAATGCAAGGATAAACCAAGAAGAACAGTGTGCTTCTCCCAGGAAAGAAGGTCTGAAGTACATACAATTGCGCAAACCAAAAGTCCTGTGAAGATTGAAAACATCAAGTGCCAGAACCCCCAGCAAAATGATGACCTCATCCTTAAAAGTTTTCTAAAATTACACCGCTTGACAAGGTCGATTTTGAAATTTCCACGTACTTATCCCAAAGTGTAGATGCTGTCATGCCATTATCTTCCCTTTCCAAACTTGCAAAGGAGCAACTGATAACAGTGAGAGCAGAAGTCTTCCATATTGGTGGCATCAAACGTATCCATTCCGAAAAAAAAGGCAAATTGATGAAACAGGAAGTTGTGATAAGGGACCCAACATCTTCAGCCAAACTCACTCTTTGGGAAGACTATGTCAACTGTTTGGAGTGGAACAAAACGTATTTGTTCAAAAATATAAGAGTGAAAGGATATGGCATGTATCGGTACCTAAACACGCCAATGAAAGAAACCTTCATACATACACCGTGTGACCCCTTCGAGGAGACCCTTTCCACCGTTGACAGCGACTTGATAGAATCTGCCACGTCAAGAATCATAAAAGGTCATATTATAGGTATCCAGAAGTCAACAAGAACCCTTGCATGTCTTGCCTGCCAAAAGAATGTGGAGGTTAAGCCTGGCGGAGTTTTGGCAGTTTGCCGTTCCTGCCACTTAACACAAACAGGATCGTCGTGCCGTGTCCAATGGAGTTTACGTGTTCTGGTTCAAAGCAGCAATGACCACAGCAAGACATCATCCCTTACAATGCCTCACAACATTCTTCAAGATATTTTGACATCACTTTCTGGAGAAATGCATCTATCAACCGCATCAGAAGATGATATAATGATGGCATTACTATCCAAGCACGAAGAGTTCAACTTCTCATTTGATAGCAATTATCAAATCAACGATATTTAAGATTAACTTGATGAGTTAAAAAACTACTTTTAAAACAATATGTTTACGTTACTCGTTAGTGTACTTGGTTTTCACCAAAAGCTTATTGCAAAATAGCAACGAACTTGAGTCTTTTATGAACTCTAACTTCATTCACTAAATAATATACAGGGCGTCTAAAAAACCCCAGGCCCAGACCTTTAGAAATTAGAGCCTTTGGAAATTTCGCTTTGTCTGGCATATTTTCAGCAATTATAGAAACAATTTAAAATTCCCAAGTGTACAACAATACAACATTGAGGCTTTTTCTAAAGGCTGTAATTTCTAAAGGTCTGGGTTTTTTGTAGTTGTTCACATTTTGTTCTGCAAATTTTGCAGTCGTAATCACGTTGTAAGCGTTTTGTTATTGGGAATAAATACATTTCCACAAATAGTTTTGTCTCGTTTATTACCTTATTCTCAATGTTCATAATTATGCACAAGGCTTATAATTTTGGCGCAAACAAATGTCAGGAAGATGAAGGTTTATAATCATAGACATACACAAAAAATTAATACAAAATACAATTTGCTAATAAAAAATCGAACGCACTTTGCTAATCTTTGATTACTACTAGTATGTAAAGATATAGACTGTGTGCATGCTTCGGCCCGATTATAGGGTCGAAGGCCTGCGCACAGGCGTTACACTTATCAAAGCGCTATAAATGTCGTACAAGGGAAGGGAAGAGGGGATATAGAGGAAAGCATATAAGAAGTATTTAAGAGAAAAGAATGAGCTAGATGAAGGAGAGGCGCTCATTGATACCATCAGGCTGAATGGTGCCAAGTTTAAAAATCATGGCCAGAAATTCGCGACATTGAGCTAATTACTACCATGCGTACGCGACGCCATTTTGAATATTTAATTTTCCGCTGGATGTACGGGTTAAGCTACTTGTAACACAATTTACCCTAATACCGAATGTAACCGCAGTCCGCAGTGCAATAATCGAGAAATTCAACCCTTTACGGCAGCAGCCTGAAATTATTCGAAATGTGATGCGCATTAATTTAATCAATTGTTGTTACGTGTAGGATAAAAAGCAAACCGTTTATTAGTGTAATCGTTTTGCTTGACTCGGGCGTTAAAATATTTGGACGAAGCGAAAATGTAAATACAATTTCATTAAATTCCCAGTTGTGTAATCACGCGCGTTTAAGATCGGTTTAAGAACAATGAGATAATTTCTATAGTGTCACTTTTTTGGGGGACACCCTGTACAATATTGTACAATGATGGCAGCAAGACCTAGACGATAACGTGTGAGTTTGGAAAATAGAGAGTGCTTGATAAGAGCATTCAATGATCCAGCCCAAGATTATCTTTCTGTTGCTGATACCATCGGCGTTAACCGCTCGACAGCGAGAGGGATAGTCAGACGACATTTGCAAGAAGGACAGATAGCTGAAAGACCCACCGTTCGATTCAGTGTAAGAAATTGTACTTAGGGATGGCAAACGTATGACTAAACAACAGTATTCTAGTGATTTATGGCCTTTCAAACTCAGGCGAAATTGTATTGTTGACAAATCGCTCAAAATTATTAAACTAATTAAAAATGCAGTACGTTTGATCCTTGATAACTTTGGTGTCGTTGGTTTTGTCTTTATCGGCCGTATACCAGTGGATTCGTCTCACTTTTCTCTTCATTTTGATAGTAGTTTGAACCCAAAATGTTTTATTTTGAGGGTTTTAAAGTGCAGTTTTAATAAGCAAAATTGTATTGTTGACAAATCGCTCAAAAATATTACACTAATTAAAAATGCAGTCCGTTTGATCATTGATAACTTCGGAATCGTTGGTTTTCACTTTATCGGCCGTATACCAGCGGATTCGTCTCACTTTTCTCTTCATTTTGATAGTATTTTGAGCTCGAAATATTTTATTTTGAAGGTTTTAAAGCGCAGTTTTAATCCTAACGCACGCACCAACTTGCGGCCGACAGGAGAAATGTTAGCGTACTATTTTATATGAGTTTACTTGTAGGCGGAAACGCCAGAAGTTTTATTTTGCAGGGCACCGCATTTTAGTACTGTGTCTGGTTTCAATATTTGTCCCATAGTTTCTGGCAAAGATTGTCTGAGGTTTGCACACTTATATACATAGTGATGTCAAATAATTTTCTTGGTCAGTTTATTTCACTTAAAAAGTATATTTATTAGTTTAGAAACTAAGAACAGGTATTTTTTCCTTTCAGAGGAGCTTGTGTGGTCTATATGTAGGTAACTTTTCGGGGAGGGTGTATATTTCTTATAGTATTTTTCCTTGTGAGTAAAACTGCGAACTTAATCACATTTCGGACACGTTTATAAGAGATGGATTACAATTGTTTGCGCAAAATGTGGAACTTCATGAAAAAGGTTATTGTGCTAGAGAAGGATACGCCGTTTTTCGCGACTATTGACGCCTTAGTGAATGGGGCAAGTGTGGATCTGGTCAACACTGAAATGATGGATGTCCGATGGCGTATGTTCAAATTACATCGTCAAATACCAAAAGATGAGCAAAAACAAATCGAACCTTGTGGTCCTTGCTTTGCGAAGCTTATTTTTAAAAATGCCGAACATTAGCAAACAATAATATGCTGACAGGATAAGATAATTAGCGATTATCATATACTTGTCTGTCAACGAACAATTTACTGAACGGTGTTCACTCGGCTCACACACGTATCTCAGTATCAAATAGAGCTTTTTCTTAGGTTTTTAAGCAGATACATGTAATATTTGCTAATTTCTAGAACACAATGTGTACAAAGATAATGTTATAGTAAAAATATTTTAGTATAGTTGAAATATATAGGAAATAATGGTCTCTTTTGAACGGTTCTCACCACAAAACAGTAAAGGAACTTGATATCTGAATTCTTACTTTATAACGGAAGCGAGAATCGTTGCTCAAAAATCATCTCTCGCATTCTTATATCGTCATCAAAAGTTATAAAATCGTGCAGGCATATCTGATATGCATGATGTCAGTCCTCCATAGCGACCCTGTTAAATATAAGTTGCTAAGAAGCAATTTACAGCACATATAAGGCTTAAATATTTAGGTGAGATTTGTGGTGAGAACCGTCTCGTAGTGAGCTCAATGTCAATGTCACGTGTTTAATCAACAAACCAGTATTTTGTTCTGTAGCCTTTTCCAGCAATCACTGCGCTGCGTCTAGGAATACTTAATAGTAAATTAGTGACAATCTACAGAAGTATCTAGCAATGTTTTGGAAACTTTATCATTGAACTCTGTCCATGTTTCATGATTCATTCCCTGTGTGTCGAACCTGCATCTGTAAATTGCTCTTAACTATGTGGAAAACATTTTTGACCGGATTGAGGTCAGTTAATGAATAAATCACGTAGAGTTACTGCGTACATGACTGGTCTGTGACCGTTAAATTACTTTTATGGATTATGGCGATGCGCTTACAGACAATCTTTGAACCCAAAATGTTTTATTTTGAGGGTTTTAAAGTGCAGTTTTAATAAGCAAAATTGTATTGTTGACAAATCGCTCAAAAATATTACACTAATTAAAAATGCAGTCCGTTTGATCATTGATAACTTCGGAATCGTTGGTTTTCACTTTATCGGCCGTATACCAGCGGATTCGTCTCACTTTTCTCTTCATTTTGATAGTATTTTGAGCTCGAAATATTTTATTTTGAAGGTTTTAAAGCGCAGTTTTAATCCTAACGCACGCACCAACTTGCGGCCGACAGGAGAAATGTTAGCGTACTATTTTATATGAGTTTACTTGTAGGCGGAAACGCCAGAAGTTTTATTTTGCAGGGCACCGCATTTTAGTACTGTGTCTTGTTTCAATATTTGTCCCATAGTTTCTGGCAAAGATTGTCTGAGGTTTGCACACTTATATACATAGTGATGTCAAATAATTTTCTTGGTCAGTTTATTTCACTTAAAAAGTATATTTATTAGTTTAGAAACTAAGAACAGGTATTATTTCCTTTCAGAGGAGATTGTGTGGTCTATATGTAGGTAATTTTTCGGGGAGGGTGTATATTTCTTATAGTATTTTCCTTGTGAGTAAAACTGCGCTGTAAACTGTGAACTTAATCACATTTCGGACACGTTTATAAGAGATGGATTACAATTGTTTGCGCAAAATGTGGAACTTCATGAAAAAGGTTATTGTGCTAGAGAAGGATACGCCGTTTTTCGCGACTATTGACGTCTTAGTGAATGGGGCAAGTGTGGATCGGGTCAACACTGAAATGATGGATGTCCGATGGCGTATGTTCAAATTACATCGTCAAATACCAAAAGATGAGCAAAAACAAATCGAACCTTGTGGTCCTTGCTTTGCGAAGCTTATTTTTAAAAATGCCGAACATTAGCAAACAATAATATGCTGACAGGATAAGATAATTAGCGATTATCATATACTTGTCTCTCAACGAACAATTTACTGAACGGTGTTCACTCGGCTCACACACGTATCTCAGTATCAAATAGAGCTTTTTCTTAGGTTTTTAAGCAGATACATGTAATATTTGCTAATTTCTAGAACACAATGTGTACAAAGATAATGTTATAGTAAAAATATTTTAGTATATAGGAAATAATGGTCTCTTTTGAACGGTTCTCACCACAAAACAGTAAAGGAACTTGATATCTGAATTCTTACTTTATAACGGAAGCGAGAATCGTTGCTCAAAAATCATCTCTCGCATTCTTATATCGTCATCAAAAGTTATAAAATCGTGCAGGCATATCTGATATGCATGATGTCAGTCCTCCATAGCGACCCTGTTAAATATAAGTTGCTAAGAAGTAATTTACAGCACATATAAGGCTTAAATATTTAGGTGAGATTCGTGGTGAGAACCGTCTCGTAGTGAGCTCAATGTCAATGTCATGTGTTTAATCAACAAACCAGTATTTTGTTCTGTAGCCCTTTCCAGCAATCACTGCGCCGACGCGTCTAGGAATACTTAATAGTAAATTAGTGACAATCTACAGAAGTATCTAGCAATGTTTTGGAAACTTTATCATTGAACTCTGTCCATGTTTCATGATTCATTCCCTGTGTGTCGAACCTGCATCTGTAAATTGCTCTTAACTATGTGGAAAACATTTTTGACCGGATTGAGGTCAGTTAATGAATAAATCACGTAGAGTTACTGCGTACATGACTGGTCTGTGACCGTTAAATTACTTTTATGGATTATGGCGATGCGTTTACAGACAATCTTTGCCATAATACTTTGGGACAATCTAGCTTCCGTGAAGAAATATAGTTATTGTATATTATAGTATACTACAGATAATCTCGGCTGGCAGCCGTGTAGTATATATTGTAGTGTATTATTAGTATACTGACAGGTAACGTCGGCTGGTAGCCGTGTTTTATTGTAGTATATTATAGTATACTACAGATAATCTCGGCTGGCAGCCGTGTAGTATATATTGTAGTGTATTATTAGTATACTGACAGGTAACGTCGGCTGGTAGCCGTGTTTTATTGTAGTATATTATTGCTGCCGAGTGAAGCGAGGCGGCACACTAATCTCGACCCAGTCTCCCATTCGGATGTATTATGTTCGACAGAATTAATCTCGATTTTGTGAGTATTGTGTCATGATGTCGCCGAGTTTATGACGTAAAATGACGTAGCAGTTACAAAATGGCATACACAGGGATTTTACGAAAACAATCCGAGTAGGATCAAATAACTGTGTCGGAACTCGAAAACACCGCATGAGCGATGTAATTTTGTGGTCTCCAAGCAGTAAAGTAGCGTGTTTACAGTGAGGTCCAAAAGTGACTAGTGAATGCATTTTATATGGTCATATATCTAAGTTTTTGTCAAGAAATAAAGCGGTTTAGTAAAGGTATGTTGACTAACATGGTAGATTTTATTTCTTTTAAAAGTAATATTTTGGTTTTGTTATGATTTACGCTCTACAAAGAGTCAAATTATTAGTAGATACTGATATTAAATATTTATATTAAATGTATAATTTATACATTACGGTAATATAAGACCACAAATTTACTCAAACTCGTTCAAAAATAACGCACCGTTTAGTTAAATTTAGTTTATATTGCACTTGCTTTATTATAAAATGGGTATTCTCATTGAGCATGCTAACAGATGCTGTAATTTACAATTTAAACTTAAGGCAGAAATGCAGAAAACCTGCAAGTCTGGATGTTCAAAATCATGGGAGGATTGAACTGGATTGTAAATTACATACATTTACATATTAAATGTTAACTTCAAAGATTTTTTTTTGTTCAAAAAAAATTTCAAACATACCAAACCATTGGTCCACGTAAGGATCATCCTCGTTCTTGTTAAAATCGACATAACGAGGAGCGTCAAATTCGTACGCGAGGTCAAGTTCGTCCATTCTTCACCGGCTGCTGTTACAAATAAATTACAAAAAGAAATCTGGTTTGGAAGCTTAATTAAAGTACAATATAACTCATTATCTATGTTATTGTCCAGGTTTATGCAAAAATGTAGTCCTTCATTATCACATGTGTATTGTGTTTTCACACAAACAACCAATAGCAATGTTTTGGTTTATAAGCACACAAGCATAAGCACAATGCCTGGTTCACAAGAGTGAGATAAGAGTAAGCAGAAATACATACATACATACATACATACATACATACATACATACATACTCTCTAGGGTTTACTTCCTAGGGAAAACTTTCCCTCTAGGGTTTAAAAGTTGACCTGCATAACAACGCAATAACATGCATGCAATAATGAAATATACTGTATGTGTATAATGATGTTATTATTAACTAGAAGTTACTATCGCAAGTGAAGTGCTGCCTTGAGAAAACAAGTTTTTTGAATCGGGCAAATAAACTTGACATAACAAACATGGGTTTCAGGGAGGGCAGGCGTTCTCAATTTTCAGGAGTAACACAATGTTTGAAATTGGGCTTTCCTTTGAAACAAGTACAACCTATTGTGGTCTATCCAATTTCAAAGGTTCACTTTTTTATTATACACCCTATATTGTATAAAAGTCATTAAAAGGGACAATATAAGTTCTGCAAGTTGTAGCATACAATGGCTATGTGTTTATCTGGTTTAATGGTTATGTGGTTTAATGTTTTAATGGTACGTGGTTTAATGGTTATCTGGTTATATGGTTAAGTGGTTATGTGGCTATTTGGATATATGGTTATATGGTTGTGTGGTTATATGGTTATGTGGTTATAAGGTTATATGCTTATATGGCTATATGCTTATATGGTTTAATGGTTTAATGGTTATGTGGTTATGTGGTTATGTGGTTATGTGGCTATTTGGATATATGGTTATATGGTTGTGTGTTTATCTGATTATAACCACATTGTTATGTGTTTACATCGTTATGTGGTTATATGCATATGTGGTTATATGGTTTAATGGTTATATGGTTTAATGGTTATGCGATTATGTGGTTATATGGCTATGTGGTTATGTGGTTATATGGCTATGCGGTTATCTGGTTTAATAGTTATGTGGTTTAATAGTTATGTGGTTATGTAGTTATGTGGTTATATGGTTATATGGTTATGTTGTTATATGGTTTAATGTTTATGTGGTTTAATGGTTATCTGGTTATATGGTTATATGGTTATATAACCATATGGCTATTTGGTTACCTGGTTTAATGGTTATGTGGTTTAATGTTTATGTGGTTATATGGTTATGTGGTTATATGGTTATGTCGTTATATGGTTATGTGGTTATATGGTTATATGGTTATATGCTTATATGGTTTAGAGGTTTAATAGTTATGCGGCTATGTCGTTATGTCGTTATATGGTTTAATGGTTATGTGGTTATATGGTTTTTATGGTTATGTGGTTATATGCTTATGTCGTTATATGGCTATGTGGTTAGCTGGTTTAATGGTTACGTGGTTTAATGTTTATGTGGTTTTGTGGTTATGTGGTAATATGGTTATATGGCTATGTGGTTATATGGTTATGTTGCTATATGGTTATGTGGTTATATGGTTATATGGTTATATGGTTTAATGGTTAAGTGCTTATATGGTTTTGTGGTTATGTGCTAATGTGGTTATAAGGTGATGTGGTTATATGGTTATATGGTTATATGGTTTAATGGTTATATGGTTATGTGGTTATGTGGCTATGTGGTTAGGTGGTTATATGGTGTAATGGTTATGTGGTTTAATGGTTATGTGTTTATATGGTTATAAGGTTATATGCTTATACGGTTTAATGGTTATATGGTTTTGTGTTGATGCGCTTATGTGATTATGTCGTTATGTGGTTATGTGGTCAGGTGGTTAGCACAAATTCTGGGTTTTCGAGCAGAAAATTTGTTGTTCCTTAAATAGGAAAAAAGGGATTTATCTACATGCATGGTATAGGGAGGGTTCAAGATGCATATACAGTAGATTATGTGAGATGAATAGTTGGAAATATTCTAAAGAAAAAAACACTTGTTGATACCAACATGTGATGACTCTTGTCCCATCTACTACAAAGTACTATCCAAACTACTACAATCGACAGGGTGGGAAATATAATTACATAAAAATGGTTCTCAAAATTTGATTGCCTGTTTCCATTGTTTCTTGTTGTGATTAATTTTATAATTAAATATCATATCAAAATATATGTGCATTAGATACAGCTGGAAAAGTGGAAAGGAATTACAGGACTTTCCAGGCTGTGATTTCTTTTTGCAAATTCAGGGTTTTCATGGTTGTTGAGAATTTCTCTCTTTTTTATTTACACTTGTATTTCATCACTGCCCACAATATGCATAACACTACATTTTTACTACACAAAATTATATGTTCTCTTGAATACAGAAAGCTGAAAAATGTGATGTAAAGCACACCAGACAACTTACCCTGAAATGTTGAGGCATTGAATGCATTTTCTCCACTGGGGGTATGGTTTTCACATTCTTCCAAGCATTTATCTATTTTTTCAACAACTGTGTCTGCAATATACAGAACAACAAATTGAAGTTAAAGAGTGTCACAGGCTCAGATAGAATTCAACTCAAAATACAAATCTGTAAATAAATAACAAATTTTACTTCTAAAATTTTCTTCTAAAACTCAGCACTTAGGGGCCGACCATTAGATTTTTGAGGGGGGGGTTGAAGAATTTGGAAAAAAATATCTTACAGACTCAGAAACAAGGAAAAAAAACATTTTACGCGGAAAGTTTGAAAAAAATATATCGTGCAGGAATGATGAGGTTAAAAAATCTTGCAAAGTTGAAGTTTTTGTCTACTGAGCTGTATCCATGAAAGTCCAACTTCAGTCTGAACTCTGAAACGTATTAAACCAAAATGTGAAGCCAAAAATAGCAAATAATATAGCCAATCTCATTGCCCAAGCTCATGAAGGCATTCTTGGCTGCCAGTTTCACCACCGCAAGGCCAAATATTTTTATTTAACCGAAGAATGCCTTCAAATTCCGCAATGTAGGCTTCACTTTCTGATCTACATGTACATATAGGAATAGCCTTGTGGAATTTGATTACTGTAATGAATGTTTGAAGCGTAATATTCGAGTAACTTTACAAACAGCTAGATTCGAATTCGGCTAAAACAATGCGATGTCGGTTGTATTATAAAAGGTGCACTTCAATAACATTTCTCACGTTGCAACAAGCTTTCACGTTGCTTAAAGGATGTGATAGTAGTTTGACGTTGTGTTGAGCATGACTACGCAGTTGAGAATACTCCTAGGACCACAAATTATTCCAAAATTTCTTTATTTTGAAGGCGCGTTGACGAGCTGTCGCACGTAGTCGTAGATCGTTTAAACTCCATAAAGTGTTGGTAAAGTTCCTGGTACGACGCATAATTTAATTTTATGCGTCGTATAACTCGATTAAATTCGACAGGTGAATTATAAAATTCGTCTCAGTCGAATTATCCACCCGATTCAAAAGAATTATCTTCTTAATTTAAAAGTACTTGTGGAGAAAAATTTAAATGTGACCAAAAAAAATATCATGCAGTTTTCCTTCCGAGAGCAATTCTTCCACCCCCCCTCAAAAATCTAATGGTCCGCCCCTTATTTTAAACACTAAAGTCCACTTCTTCAGAAAAAACGAGCAATCACTGCGTCAATTGTGGAATTCGAGGTGTTCAACTTCAAAGATTGTTGACAGAAATGGCATCGGATTAATACAATATGACGACGTACAGCCTACAAAAAAGATCAAAATAACGTTTACCTTATAAAATACTGCTCACATAGGTAGATCAATAGTTATTGAAATAGCATGGATGCATTCCAGAAAAAAAATTGAATAACAATGACAAAATATTCGATATTTGCGAGTCGAGCGGGCCATCAGACAACAAAATTGCAGACAGAGCCAGACACTAGCCCAGATATAAAATCTCTAAACAACACGCAAATAACTCCTAAATCTCCTAAAATTCATTCAAAAATACTTTAACGCTTGCTTTAAAGAATAACGCTATTTCTATTAAAGAAGTTTCAAGATTCATTGGGAAAAACAAGTTTGGTGGCTCAATATCTTCCTAAACTATTAGATGCCATTTTGGCAAACGTCGAAATGTCTATGATCACTTCAATGCTTAATATCTCGAAAACTGCCGGGGGATAACCGGGATCATTCCAGCAGATTTAAAGTTTATACATTTGTCTTCATCATAATACAAAAATTACGAAAATCGAAGCATGGAAGTTCTAGATACTTTAGTTTGAAAATTGTAAACAGACGCGGACTAAAGTCAACACGTCGCGAAGACACGACTAACTTCAATCATGAAAACAAACAAAAACACGTTTCATAATTTCTAAAATATCCATCAAAAACTGATCAAGCAAATGCGTTTAAACATATAATTCATTGATATTACAAAAAGTTTAAAATATTTCAATAAAATGCAAAGATAAGAAGGGAAACTTCAAAAGTTGGAGATAGTTATTTTTAGAAAGTGCAAAATCGTATTAAACATTCAGCAGCGAATATCTCGAAAATGGTGAGTTGGGCGGATAAGGCGTGCAGTTAAAACGAAAGATTAGGCTTTAATCTATGATTTATGAATGATTTATGAATGTATTAGCTATGTAGACTTCAAATATAGTAATAGTTGGCAAGAACTGTAAAATAATATTACAAACTATACATTTTATATCACTCGAAAATACTATTAGTAATTTCAGTGATGCCGTTTTATACACATGGCCTGGAAAGCAGGGCCTTTTTAACTAATACACTGGGGCAAATGCCCCCCCAGCCTCCATGTTTGCCCCCCCAGTGAAGGTCCCTTGTGTGCAAAGTATAAGCAAACTTTATAATTTTGAAGAAAATTATGGTATTATGTAATTTTCAAAATTAGAATTACATCCATCAATTGAGCTTGCTATAGTCAGGCCCGCGTTGATCGATATGATTTTTAGACTTAGGACTTTTTAGGTACACAGTTCTTCAAAATAACCATTGAAATGAACAAAATAAATTTTAAGTGTTTGATAACTTTTACTATTTACACAAATAAATCACAACGGTAAATGAGAAATGTAGGTAATAAATAATCTTAAATATAATAGTCTGTTGTTCAAAAATACAAATATAGTTTATTATCCTACTTTAATTATAGTTTGTTGTTGCCAAATTTCTCTTGCCAGATTTCTCCTTGCAGCTTTCAACAATTGGTCCAGCCTTTCAATTTTGCTATCGATTAAGCTTCTTGCTTCCTCAACGGCTGCAGTCAATGGTAGGTAGAACTCATGGGTTTCTTCTTCCTTAAGAAGCAAACACAATGTTTCATCAGTTCATAAAGAAATACAAAATACAAGAAAAAGTGAGAGCATGATTGTATAATCCAAAGAATATTAAAAGACAATTTAATAACCGACCTTTTTTCACAGAATCATTTTCAGTAAGTGTCAATGACATGTTTATCTTCAGCCTATCTTCATGTTCTTTCAGTTCATTATCTAGTATATCAATCTCATCCCTGAAATACACACAGGCATCATAGTCGGCTTTGCAAATCTTTTCCATATCCAATACAGCAACTGCTGGATATCTTTCCTGCAGTAAGGAAAGAGCTCCATATATAGACTTTAATTCAGCGTCGGCCACAGACATATAAGAACAAATGAGGGTTGTTTCGTGTGTGCCTAAAAGATATAAACAAAATCTCGACGTTTCGAGCTAAAGCCCTTCGTCAGGAGAAATTAGTAGACAGATAAACACATTACATCAGCTTTTATAGCAACGCTATAAAAGCTGTCACGTGAACAAAATATTAACCAATGAAAATAAAGTAGTCATAACAATCATAACAAAATAGAATTAATATGTAAAGATATAGACTGTGTGCATGCTTCGGCCCGATTATAGGGTCGAAGGCCTGCGCACAGGCGTTACACTTATCAAAGCGCTGTAAATGTCGTACAAGGGAAGGGAAGAGGGGATATAGAGGAAAGCATATAAGAAGTATTTAAGAGAAAAGAATGAGCTAGATGAAGGAGAGGCGCTCATTGATACCATCAGGCTGAATGGTGCCAAGTTTAAAAATCATGGCCAGAAATTCGCGACATTGAGCCGTCAGCTGTGTCGTCAGCAGTCGATGCATAAAATTCAAAATGGTGTCGAAGCGTTCGGCTACACGAGGGATAGACTACGTGCAATTAAACAACTTTAGCTCTGTTGTTTTGTATAATGAATCTGTCCCACGAAGAAAAAAAGGGAAAGATGTATGAAGTGGAAAGGATAATTGGCAGAAAGAAAGAAAAACGTGTTAAGTATTAAAGTCAAACTGTCGATCTGGCTGAAATTTGAAACTGCCAGCTGATTTATAATTACTCATTTATAGTTATTCACATATTTCTACTACATGCAAACGATTTACCTGTTAATTTGTTGCTATTGTAGGACTTTTTATATCTTATTAAATGGGCTGGATGGCCCCTACAGTCCTGTACTTGGGAACCTTCGGCTAATTTACCGACTAATTTACTAAGGTACTGTATTTTAATATACTTATTGCATAAAAATAATATATACAATAAAATTAATATAAATTTGATTATGTATGCCTTACATATAGTTTTCAATTTCATTACTACTTTTCTACTTTCTAGAGGTTATGAGAGTCCACCAAAACCTTCTACTGGTAGATTGGAGCACTGTGCGAGAGCACTATACTGTGGCATTTTGTGTATGTTGACATCTACATCACTAGCAAATGGGTCTGTTGCAGGGTTGCCAGGTTTTCTGGGACAGAAAAAGCCAAACTGAATATCAAAATAAGCCAAAAAGAGCCAAACTCTAAATTATGGCGAGGGGATTGGGGAAGTCGTCTATTTACACCGTTTTGGCTGACACAATCGCACAAAGAGTAGTAGACTACAGATTTACAATTTACACTCGAAATGTTTTGCTATTTAATTTATGAAACTACCAATTTACTAGTTTATGACTTTATGTAACATATGATAAGGCCTCAGTTTATATGTAGTGCAGAAAGTTTACAGTTTACATTTATTGTTGTTGACTTGTTACTCAAGTAACTCAAATTCGTCTTTGTCATTCAAAGAATCAGTTGCTTTCTTGTAAATATCTTTTGTAAAAAGTTCCAGCATTCGTTTAGATGGCTTCAAGTCCTTGCAGCACATTTCTCTAAAATACAGATGAGTGCGGATTCTCACGATCGCTTCAAGCATGGAAGAACTCATCTTGTTGCGGGACTTCGTCTTGATTGCCGTAACGTAAGAGAACATGCGCTCTACCACGGCATTGCTTGTTGGCGTTGTAAGACAGGCTAGTGCATAGGTTGCAAGATCTTCAAATTGGCCGTCTTGGTACTCTAGCACACAGGACCAAAAGCTAATGGTATCGGTCGGAATGCCATCTTCAAAAGTGCCACTCTCTTGCCAATTCACATACAAAATGCTGCGGTACTGATTGTCGATTTCATCAATCTTTTCGTGTATCAGATGCTGCATTGGTAGTTTAGCCAAAGCGATACGCCCAACTTGGTTTAGAATCTTCGAAGGGTGTAGATGGGATAAGCCTTGAAAAATGTCCTTAGAAGAAGGAAGACGTTTCTGAACCTGGGCTGCCGCTTCCAGAAGCATTGTGTGGCATCTCCCGTAGACTTCGCGAACTTTACGAACTGTATGTTCATCATTGTTTTGGTGGCGAATTAGGGCATCTGCTTCGAAGACAAACTTTGCTCCGTAATCCACTTTATCCGTCGGTAAGGGTACACCAGACGAACTGTAAACACGACCTTTAAGGCTGTCATAGTAGACGCTGAGCTCCTTCATCATCGCATGTGCTTCAAGATCAGTTGCTTGGAAGAATGCATTCACTCTCGACTTCCGACACCACGGGTGATAGAAAGTGGAAGTAGAGATGGTTTATTGGATCATTGAGCATTTCTTTGATCATTCTTGCCTTAAATCGAACATTTGCATCTACTTCGGATTCCGCAAGAGAAAAATATGTCTGCAATATCTCCCAATTAGTGAGGATATTGTAGATTACTTTTCCCCGCACCAACCACCTCGTTTGATTGCATTTCTGAAAAGGAAGAGGAAGGGTTGACTCTTCTGCAGGGCATCCTTCGAATGCTGTAAAGAGCTGCTTGTAGGAATCACGACGTACACTACTCTTAGAGAACCACTTTGGTATTTCAGATAGCATGAAACCAATGTTTGCAGGCATTTTTTCAAAAGCATGTTTGATGCAGAGGGCAAGCGAATGGCAGACACACTTAATGAGGATGCAGTTTGGAGACTCTTCTTTGATACGGGACCATACTGAGTTATGCTCCCCGACCATAACAGATGCTCCGTCACTGGCATAACCGACACAATTCGCAAGACTTAGGCCAGCGTTCTCCAGCGAACCTTTCAGTGCTTGAAACAAATCCTCGCCCGTTGCTTTAATTACTGGTATGAGGCTCAGAAGGGCGGTAAAGATTTTTTCTCCGACTTGCTGTAGAAGCGAATGATCACGCAAAGAAGTTTATTACATGAAACATCTGTTGACTCATCCAAAATGACGCAATATTTCTGACCAGCCATATCTTCACACAAATCTCTGTACAGGGCAGGAGCGATCACTTCTTTGATTAGTAGGCTGCATTTAGTTCGATGTAACTTCAAGTGTTCCAGACTACTGCCTTTTCCATGGTTTACCATAATTTCGCCCAGGTGGTCGATGGCCATGATCGATGTGTGGCATGTTATTGCAAGAGCAAGTTGAAGTTCCATCTCTTTAATATGATCATTGACATTACGAGGTGCAAGTGATATTTTGGAATTATGAGAAACCAAATTTGCTTGTCTTTTATGCTTCGCAGATTCTTCGTGTTTGCTGATGTTTGACAACCTTGGGGTGATATTTGTTCGGCATAGCGAGCAATGCGCATCGTTTGATCCATCCATTGCTTTTTTAATCCAGGGGTACTTTCTTGTCCAATCCGACTTGAACTTACGCGATGAATCATAATGACTCTTCCACCGATATCCTTGATTAGTCGCCGCCGTCGCCGACGGCTTGCTCAAACTCATTTTCAAAGACGTTAAAATAAATCACCTTGATTATTTTAGTTGTTTACGAATTAGTTGTTTACGAACTTAAAATTAGTTTTTAGAAGGATCAAAAATTTTTCATGGTTGTCGGACGTCTGCGAAGACAGTAGCAAATAGCAACGAAGTGAGAACTTTGCTGTCATTGGTTGGAACTTGGAAGTGATCCTATTAAATATTAAGCTTTGAAATTTTTGATAAAGAAAAATGAAGCTATATTTGATTAAATAAATACGAATATATGATTTTAACTCCATTTTATAAAAAGAAGCCAAAATAAGCCAGATAATAAAGATAAGCCAAACAATATTTTCCTAAGCCAAGCGCAAGAAAAAGAAGCCAAAATCATGAAATCTGGCTTAAAAAGAGCCAAGTTGGCAACCCTGGTCTGTTGAGATGGAGCACGATTGTTGGCGCCAGTGCTTCCACTTTGGCAAAGTAAAATTTCTCGTTTTTGTCCTTTTTTTCGCAGAATTTCCTTCCCAAAATCCTAAATTTCCTTCCATTTTTCCTTCCAATTTTTTTTAAAATAGTATAATAAATTTTGTATTGTACTGTACTTCCGATGTAAATTGAAGGTGTACTGCAGTATTTTTTGCTCTTTTCGCAGCTGCTTTTGGACCAGGCACTTGTCCTGCACGCTTTCTACCCGTTTGCAGTTGACAACTACTTGAAGCTTCATCTTCTGATGAGCTTGACTCAGAAGTTGACTCAATATAAGCCATCATAATTACAGTTTCCCATTTAGAAATTACAGTTTCCCTTTTTTCGACTGTTTGTTTTTAGTTTATAAAAACCCGCGAAAAAAATTGAGCCCGCGTTATTTATGTACAAGTACTCTACTCACCCACTGAAGACCTGTTAAGTCCCAAATTACCCCCATTCATCCTTGATGGTTATGTAAATATTCGATGTATTATTTTTATACATGTTTTTTAACTCAAAAGTTCATAATAAAGTGTTTAACCATTATTAAATTACTAGAAATTACTGAAAAAGTTTAAATTGGAAAATTTCCTTTCCTTTTCCTTCGAAATGGCCAAATTTCCTTCCAATTTCCTTCCAAATCTCATTTCCTCTTATTTTTCCTTCCAAATGCCAACCTCGTCCCCAGGGCCATTTGCAGAGGAGGCGCGAAATGGCCCTGGCGTCGGCTAGCCGATTCTAAACTCCTATTGGTTAATCGCTTTTTCGAAAAAGGCATAAATTATAATGATTATGCATGCGAAATTTGCAAATTAAATACAGATAGCCAGGCGCGACGTGCGATGGAAAACAAAACAACTCCCAAAAAAGTATATTTAAAAAAGAAACTTGTCTCCCAGGGATACTGCAGACTATGTGGGTGTATGAATGAAACTCGACGCATGACAAACGTTATTTCTGCAGCAGCAGCTGATAAGTTTCTCGCGAAAATAGTTGCCCAATCGTGTGGGATTTTAATAGAGAGCTCGGACTGTCTTCCCAATACGGTATGTAGAAAATGTATGAACTGTGTAAATAAAATTCACCAATTTAAAGAAGAATGCGAACAAGCCCAGGATGATCTGAAAGAACATGTGTCCGTGAAAAGATGTCCAGCACAATCACCCTGTTCTTCGAACAGCTTTTGATATTTTACATGTCTCGTTAGCCTGTTCGTTTCCGTCGCCAATATGTCCAAATAATGATTGGCCATTGTAAAGTGAAGAATCTTCCATCGGCAAAACTTCTGCAGATATTCCAATCGAATTCAGAACACTGGATAAAGGACAAACCACAAGGACGATGTTTTGGCATGATTTCACTGGCAGATAATCCGGCAAAAGTTGAAATAGAAGCGACTTTCCGAAGCCAGTTGGGAGTACAGTAATGACATCGAAACCTCACAGCACGTACTCAAAACATTGAACTTGCTTCGGTTTCAAACAGAAACTTGGAAAATTATTTGTAGCAAATGCCACATGTAATCGCTTAAATATATCAGCAACTTTCAACATGACTTTTACACTTTTATAACTTTTAGATATTTAAATATTTAATACCGCTCTTTGTTTATCAAACCGGAATTTGCATAATTAATTTGGCTTTAATTTATGACACCCCAAAATAAGGGGTGTAAATTCTAGCCAACGCCAGAGCCATTTCGCGCCTCCTCTGCAAATGGCCCTGGGGACGAGGTTGTCCAAATGCCAAAATATCCTTTTGGAAGGAAATTTCCTTCCGAGTGGAAGCTCTGGTTGGCGCTACATTACTGAAGGAAAGGGAACCCCGTCAGAACACAGAGGATATATTTTGTACAGCCAACACGACTTTGGTCGCCTTCCAATGCTTCCCACTGACTGGTGGTATTACTTAAACCGACATGGGGAAGGTAAAAAAATAGATTTCCCCATTAAGGTTAAGGCCGTGATTGCTTGGTCACCAAAAAAACATATTAATGGAGAGAATCTTGTAGAAGCACCACGATTTCCCATTGAAAAGTTAAATATCTTGTTTGCTCGATTGCCATGTAATCAAAATAATCTTTAGTCGTTTAGATCTGTAATACTGTACATATTTACACTGTAGTTTTGTTTCTCCTATATCCACCTATCAATGCTATAGCCCAAGAGGGAGGCATTGGATGTATGTGGGACATTTGATTATTTCTGCCAGCTCCACACTTGCGATTTTGATTAAAATATTTGCCCAGTGGTAGGGCCATTTGGTTCTTAAAACAATTTTAATACAGATTTCATAAAATACAGAAGCCTATTATTTCAGCTTCAGTTATGGGGATCTATTGATGTATTTAGATACATTTCACAAACAGTTACAGCCCCATAGTGGGGAATTTGTTTGCAAAAGTGCATAAAAAATCAAATGCCCCTCATATGCCCAAAACTCCCCTACTGGTCTAACATTGCTAGGTGCTTTAAATACTGTACATATTCTCTAATTCAAATATATATATATATACATGTGATTTAATGTCAGGATTGATCTGCAAGTGCTTTCTTCAAAATATCTTGTAATTTTTCTAATTTTCTTGCACGTGTTTGCACTCCTAATTCCTTTAGCTTATCTTTAATTTCAGAAATTGTAAGAGTTTCAATAGCTAAAATACTTTCTGAATTGGCTGCTTGCATTTCGGGATTAGGGGCATTAACTCTTTCTAGACGGTAGCGTCGAATATCAGCTTCCAAAAGCTGATGACTTTGAGCGCTTGTATCTTTGGCGCCCCTCACCCAAAACGGACGAAAATACCACCAATCGATTACAAATCGATTCAGCAAACACACCTGTTCTTGGCCAATGCCAAACAAATCGCTAACACATTGTTTTACAGATCTCCGTGAGTTTTAACACCTTTGTAATCTGATATTTATTATTATCGTAAACTAATTATATATTCAGTACCTTTGGTCGATTATAACTTCTGTTTTAAAAACCGTGTGATCTTCGCTAATACACCGTTTTATAGAGCTTTAAAAACAGTACATACTGACCAACTTGCAAAGAAACACAATAAAAATTGACAAAGTTACGGCGAAATTTGAAATGTAGCGTACGTAAATATTTCTAAAAGCCGTATCGAAGGCACGTTTTACAGCCTAAACAAACAGATAAAAAGCTAAATTTCGACCATTAGAAGTCTTTCAAGATATTAAAGATATTAAAAGATATTAAAGATTGTTTGATTTGAACTGAAGTATGACTGGAGGTATGTTTGGGATTAAACTTTTAGTATTTTTGATTCTGTAATGTTTAGTCGGCAAAATAGCCCACTGTTAAAAAGCTTATTTTGTAAGGATTCCAATGGTGTTAATTTCATTGCCAGGGGGTAAAAATATACCAGGGAAAATATACCAGGGGGTATATTTTGCAAAGGAGATCGTACTCAAAGTGCTCTTGCGACAACTTGCGACAACATAATTAAAATGCGACCGACCAGAAAGAGTTAAACAACTTTCTTCTTTTATTTCAGTCAACCAATATTCACCATTTCCCTTGATATAGCCTCTTCGTTCTCGCTCTTGTTTACATGTTACTTGCAGTCTCTTATTGACAAGCAAGATGTCTTTTGGAGCATCCCATTTGTTTGACTTTGTGAGGTGGAATTTTCGGACGTCATTGTTGTTTTTCTCCACCCCTATTAGTGTGCATTTATAAAAGAAAAAACATTTGTGAAATGTGCTTGAAAACCAACCACTATGTATATGCAATTATTATGTACCTTGCCCTGTGAACTTTTTTATACCACTGTGTCTCTGCATGAAGTTTGGCACATGGTATACCAAGCAGTGCATGTATGGTGTAACTTGTTGTTTGCCAAACCCAGTTACGTCCGCTCCCAAAGAAACAAATAGTGTTATCCATGCTTTAGCCTAGTAAAGAGATAAAAAAAACAATACTTATGAACCCATTCCTGCCTGTAGGTAACTTTATATAATTGATTTGTTAACCCATTAACACACAAGGCTCTCCCCTAGATGAGTAAAGTCGTCTGGCCATCTAGGGTAAAATCGTCTGGCCTTAGACAGAGTAAAACTAAAAAAAGCTGTTGGGCTGCATTGCGGCTTAATGGGTTAAATGGAACATTACATAATTAATGCATATTGCAGGCACTTACCAATTCAAAGAATTCATTAATTCTCTCAGGTGATGGATTGGACTCATTCATCATCTCATAAATCTGACCAAAGTCCTGAATGTATAAATTAGCTGTGGTTTTAAGTCGGTTATGTACTGTATGCATATTTTCCCTACACGTAAATTAGAATAGTGTAATATATTACCTTCCAGATTTTTGTGATAGAGGCACTCGTGTTTGGCTTGATTATCGCGTTTAATTTATCTGGAAGATACTTCAATAACCGTTTCTTGTCTGACCCCATTAAACTTGTGAAGTCATGTATCCCACTTCATTTTCCATCCGCATTCCTTTTTTCCCATACATCAAATGAAATGCCACATTCCCGGATTGACTTCAAAAGGTCTGTTAGGTGCTTACTTGTCCTATCCTTTGGGGCTTTGTTGATATTCTCTTTTTTGTCCCATTCCAGAGCCTCGTTTACCAAACTTTTTGTCAAGATATCTATATATTTTGACAGAATTCAAGATACAAATTTATTTTGCAAATTCATAATTATACATATGTCATTGAAGCCAGGGTGGGAGATCTTAGTTTCTAAGCTTGTTACTACTTGCCTACCTTTCTAATTAATGTACTTATCTTGCAAATAGCAATGTGCAATAGCCCTTACGTTATTGGTTCATTTTGGACATGCTATTAGGAAACAGTGCAATATTTTAATTGCACGTGGGCTCAAGCACAGGCAGCCCAATCTTACCCTGAGCCAAATCTTACCCTGTACCTTACCCAATCTTACCCTGTTATATAATAGTATATTAAAAACCCATAAAAATATGTAACATTTTGAGCAATTTCTACTTACAAAATATATAGAATAATAACTGTTTGAACTTACATGTGTTCTCTGGAAGATTTCAGCAAGAGTCAGCCACGGTGGGGTTAACAACAAGAAATAATACTTAAATATAATAAATAATTGTTGTATTTTATAATAAGTATTATTTCTTGTTGTTAACCCCACCTTGGCAGGCTCTCGCTTAAATCTTCCAGAGAACACATGTAATTTCAAACAGTTGTTATTCTATATATTTTGTAAATAGAAATTGATCAAAGTGTTGTGTATTTTTACAGGTTTTTAATAGAGATAGAACTACAGGGTAAGATTGGGCTGCCTGTGGCTCAAGTGGGCAAGTTCAATCATTCTGTAAATTTCGGTAAAGCTACAGTGATTTTTTGATAGCTATCTTTTGTGATATGGACCATAAACCTGAACAAAGTCAAGGTATGTAGCATCGAAATTTCGATACACAATACACCCATCTCACGATATACAAACGTAAATATTCATGAGTATAAAACACCTGGTAAAACTCACTAAAACAGTACAAAACAGATCTGCTTTGTTTGGATTGAGCAAAACAGAAGGCACACTATTGTTTAATAGGGGTAATTTATTTGAACTAGCACAGCAAAAGGTCCTTAGACAAATCCAAATGCTGTGGCACGACTGCTGTTGCTCCAAGAGCAAAGAGAAAGTTAGAAAGACAATTGTCCAAACTTTCTCTAAATAAAGAGAAAAGGGGAAAAAAGGATGGGAAAAGGAAAAGGAGGCGCAGAGTTTCAGAGACCAAGTGCTCTGTAAGTGAGGAAGGGAGCGGTGGCGATACAGAAGTGTGGGTATCTGATGACGCAGATGACTATACCCGTCAATTTCCCTTAAAACGACAGAATGCCATTTTTCCGTCAGGATACTTCAGTACATCCTGAAGAGCCACCAGAACCCTTAACCCTGATATATATATATATGGATTTTTTGGATTTAACTATATAAGCTATAATGCAAAAGCTCACTTCCCTTGTGGTCGTTTGAGCACTCTGGCCCCAAGACACACTTCACGCATGTCTGGATGCGCATGTGTCTGAGTATTGTACCACATGCGCTTGGTGAGGGCAAGAGTATGGTGTATAAATACGAAGTCACTCGCATCTAGACTGCGTTACAAGCTGCACTGACGAGCCGTTGAACGGCGAAACATGCATGTCTGCAGATTTGACTATATAAATATATATATATGCTGTGATGTTGTTCACTTGGTAATATGATAGGATGAAATGTACTCGAGTTAGTCCAATTTTCTGCTTGCATGGTTTGGAATAACAGAATATATATAATAGGATGAAATGTTCTTTAGTGAGTTAGTCTAAACCGCGCAAGCTGAAAATGATGCCTGCCGCAGCTGGGTTTCGAACCCGCGACCTTCGATAAATGCTAGCTCAGTTTGGAATAACTCACTCAAGAACAGAGCCGTCCTCAGAAAATTTATCAGGGGGGGTGTAAGGTCCTTTCAACCGACTGACTAACAAACTTGTACCGACTACATTGCTGTTAGTCATCGAAAATATTTTTGTCTGCCGACTAAAATAGCACTTCTGCCGACTGAAACTCCAAATAGAATTTCTGGGGGGGGGGGGGTGACACCCCGTAAGTCCGGCCCTGCTCAAGAACATTTCATCCTATCATATTACAGAGTGAACAATATCACCACACTACACATATATACATGTATATAGATATATATTGCTGAATATACATTAGAGCATATATATTAGAACACATTGCTCAATACCTGGTAAATATGATTATTTAGATGCATAATATATAACATTTGTGTCCGTGTTGTATCAGATATATAAACTTATAAACTGTAAGGATATCTGTTAATTTCTATTGGCTGAATTGGAAAGGGTTTCCTAAACTTAAAACATTCAGAATTCTAGATAGCTGATTAGTCTTTTTTTCACAGCCTATGCTTACGTGCCTAATTTCCCTGGGTTTTTTTGTTTAGTCTGGTTTGATTTGGTGGATTGTTTTAGTAAGTATAAAATGGCTAAAAATGAGGTCAATGAAACAATATGGCATATTTTATACCAATTAAAGGGTCTATAAAAATTTTGAAAACATTTTGCACATCACCTGTGATGCGAAGCATTAAATGTAGTTCATCCAACACTACATTTACAAGCTTAATTTGAAGCAACAGTTGGTGTTGGCATGAAAATTGGCCCTTTATTGCACAATCTTGGATGTCCTTGAGTGAACGGCAATCATGCTTTTCCCAGTAATCCATTGCTTTGGACATATCCCATCTAAATTAGTATATAACAAAAAAATATATAACTAAATACTGCTGGATACACAACATTTCTGATATGTCACACTCATTAATAATAGTTAATATAAATGTAATACCTTAATAACTTGTGTATTTTGCACCAAATGCAAGCAAAATCTGAGGTTTCAAAATCCTTTGAAACCAAGTATCAGCAAAAGAAACTGAAAGAAAATATATTGTCAGAATAATTTAGTGGGTTTTATGAATATAAGTAAAATAAATCAATATGACCATTTCCAAAATGCTGGGAAGATTGGCCATCGGGTAACCAGAAAGAGTTATGATTGGTTGATGGCATCCCCAAAATAGTCATCAACCAATCACATCTCATGCTGATTACCCAGAGCCCAGTATCCCAAATATTTTGAAAGTGGCCAATTTTGCATTATCAATTCATGCATGAAATGTTACCTTGTAGTCTCCTCCAAGAAATAGTTCAATGGCAACATCCTTATCTTTAATTTTGATCTTGCCCGATCTTGCTAATTTATTGATGTCACCAAAAATTTTGGCACAGGAAACTTTCAAGAGATCATAGTCTTCATGACCTTTGATAACAGCAACTGTATGATTACCTATTGAAAATTATTTAGTCTTAATGATGCAATACCCTTCCATTGACAAATAAAATAATAAAAATCACAGGCGGATTTTCTGTGGGGTGCGCACTCCCCTGGAAACAAGTTAGAAAATGTTAGAATTAATAAGTGGGTACTGAAATTTTCATCAATGGCATTTTTCACATAATTTTCAGTGGTTGCGCAGGGTGCAACCCACTGAAAAAATCTGCACCCCCTCTATCAGATGAGCCTAGAGCTACCCCTGATAAAAAAGGTGCATTGCAGCTTAATGGTTACAGTGGTTTCACAACATTTCATAGTAGAGGTTGAGTAGAGTAGGACTAGGAATCTTTAATCTTTTTACAGAATTTATATTTACTTTATAATAAAGAAAAGAGAAAGTAGCCGTCACAAATTGAAAAATTGCGGTCGGATGCGATGGCCGACAGCTTATTTTGAAACCACTGGATTAAAACGTAAACAAAGGGGTAAAGAAATACCTTTTGATGACATCACAGTGTCTTCAGCATTTAAGATTGAGAAACTGATAATCACAAAATTTGTCAGTCTGGTCATCTTTGCCCCGTCACCACTGATTTTTACTTTGATGGTTGAATCTCTCAGTTTCTCATCATCCTCCAACTAAAAATTGAAGATTGCTATTGGTTAACATCAATTAACATCAATTTGGAAGTGGTAAATAATTAAACATACAATAAATTTATAAGATTCTAATAACCCATATTCCACCTGGGGTGGGTTCTTGAAACCTCCACCCCGGGTTATTAGAAATAATAAATTTGAGCATGTTAAATTCATTGCAATGTGGGAGGGGGTGGGTTATAGTAAAATTGGGGGTATATAAAAATTGGATATGAATAATGTATTTTATAAGAAAAGTCATGTCAATGAAGTAGATGTGCAATGAAGTGGATAGTGCATTGTGTAACCTTCTCTAGCGGGTTATTAACTTATTGAAATCTACATACACATACCTAATATGGGGCAGAACAAGGCACCTGCAAAAATTATGTAGTCATAATATTTTTGGTAGTACACTCACCATTTTTTCAATCACAATGGTTAGCTCGTCAATAAAGTTAAGTGCCGCCCCATTTGCTTCTCCTGGCGTTCTTTCAATACAGAAAAGTTTGTTGAGGTCTTCTTTACATTGTTTTATGAGGTAAGACTTGGGAAGTTGATCCCCTCTTCGGCAACAGGTTAGTTCATGGTAGGTTGCTTCACCAATGCAAAATTTGTCCATGATGAACAAATACTGCTGGATAATCTGCTGCTGTTCATTTGGGAGATCTTTGTATGATTTTCCTCCTTTTTCTTCAAACGAAAGAGAGTAAGGTTTTCCAAAGTCATCAACTAGCGTGACTGTGTCCAAATGCAATCCAAATGACTCAGTAAACCACAATGCCTGTTCTACTCTTGTTTCCAAGGTCCTGAGCTTCCGTTCTTGCTGGCGTTTTCCAACATCGCAGATTGGTTTTCCTCTGTCTTCGAATTTTCTCTGTGGAGAATTTTTTCAATTAGGTTTTGCAGACTTTCATTTTCTTGCTTCAGTTTCTCTATATCTGTCATGGCCTTCTCAAATTTTGGTTGTAGTCTGTCTACCAATGACGATGCTTCTTCACATTTAAGCTGTAATGACTATGTTGAGTTAAAATCACACGACTATGTTGAGTTAAAATCGACGCATTAGTCTTTTCGAGTCGTGTTACTTCGTTTTGCAAGTCATTAACCGATGCAGTTGTTACTAGTTCTTTTTCTTGCACAGCAATACTTTTTACTTTCCTTAGCAAATCTTGTCCACGTCTTCCAGATTTGCCCACCAATTGCCGGGCCGCTGCTGAGCAACTAACCCGTAAGAGTTCCTCGACCCTCAAACAGTAATCCTGGATCTTGATTGCATATTTTTCGCTAATAAATCCATTTAATATTTGTACATACGACCATTCAACCAAACTGGTTTGCTTCGCTTTGAACCAACTTCTCAAATATTCGAACGGCAGATGTATAGTAAAGGCAATATCCTCAGGCTTGAAACTGGAGTTTGTTAAGAAGCTTGACGAATGCTGGTTATCAACAGTTATATTATGTGTAAATTTTCGTTTGGAATAGACTTCTAAAGCGTTTGGCATAGCTGTTATGAAACTGTGTAAACATGTAGAGAAGGATTCTAATTTCCCGCTCCAGTGCGCTTTTAGTAACCGGAAGTGATAAACTAGCAGGAAGTTATTGCAGGAAGTAAATATGCAACTGCATCTTATGCTGAACCAAAAGATTGCAGCCTCATAAATTCAACATATTCAGACAGTCCGCGATCTGAGCTTTAATTTGATATCTTGGATGATACATATTATGAACGATAAAGTCGAATATTTTATTGCTTAAGCCCGGCGCACACTAGTGCAAGTTGTACGCACAGATGTCATTCGTGACCAATTACGTGCAACGAAAATCCTAGTGTGCGGGGAAAATATACAGGATGTTTGTTTTGAAGAGCTGCTTACGTTTGCTCTCCGCACACTAGGAATTTTTGTCACGAATGACAGAAAATATCAAACATGTTTGATATTTGTTGTTCACGACACGAGTGACAAAAATCCTGTATATTTTCCCCGCACACTAGGATTTTCGTCGCACGTAATTGGTCACGAATGACATCTGTGCGTACAACTTGCACTAGTGTGCGCCGGGCTTAAAGAAACACAACATCTGCTTCGAACTACCTAAGTCGAAATGTCTAAGTTATCCTGTTTAAAGTGTAAAACATCGAGTTTGGATGAACAAAATGGACAGGTCTAACAACGTCGATGTAGTCACAACAAAGGAGTATTATGTTGTACAAGGGTTCAACTTTGCTGTTCGAGCCACACAAATGGACTAGCGATACTGAGCAATTTGCTAGCGTAAATATCAAGAATTTCGTCATTTTCCAAAGGTTTGTAAGGCAATAATATTACGCAGACTATCGTAGAGTGCCTATTCCATTTGGACAGGTTTTATTTACGAATATAAACCTGGAATGTAGTTTGAAGTAATTGCTTATATGCATACATCTGAGATTGTGCCACACATTTTCGAAATTATATATTGGTAGTTTTCTGTTTTAATTTTTGTATTATTCGTAAGCTAAATCTTTGTTATTGTTGGGCGCCATGTTTTGTTGAAGTTGCGCATGAGCAGTGTTGCGTGTCACGAATTTCTGGCCATGGAGATGCTTTTCTTGCTTCCGACGGGTATTATTACCACCAATAATGGGATGAATGGCGCATATTTTCATATCAGAAAAGGAGTGGTTGGCACTGTTGAAGTGCCTAGCAACAGGTTTGTTGTGCACATTGTTCTTAACATCACGCAAGTGCTCAGCAAACCTATCGCCTAAACGTCTTCCAGTCTCTCCGATGTAGAGCAAGCCACATTTGCTGCAAGAGATGCAGTAAACGAGGTTGGAGGAGATGCACGTGAAACTGTGCTTGATGACAAACTGAGATTTTGGAGCCGAAATACAGGTGGCGGGGTTTAAATGCTTACAAGTGTAGCACTTAGCACGACCACAGGAAACAGTGCCAGCTGGTGACACAGAGTCCTGTCGCAGTGAGCTGTGCACTAGGGTTTCCCGGATGTTTTTACTGTGTCAAAAAGAGACTAGTGGGGTCTCCGGGGAAATGGAAGATGTTGCAGGGTCATTTTTAAGTAGATTAAAATTACGGCAAATGATGTCCCTTACTTTAAAATTGAAGGGATGAAAGGTTAAAACTAAAGGTACTTTTTGATTAGAAATTGCAACCGAAGGTTCTCTTAAGGTGTCTGAACAGGGTATAAGGGAGGCCTTGTTAAGGGCAGTATCGGATAACCACGATTCACAAAAAAGCTTCTCATTTCTGAACATTTGGCATCAAAGTCATCATCTTCACTGCAGAGGCGAGGAAGACGTAAGAATTGAGAGTAAGGGATAGCAGTTTTAGTGTGCTTAGGATGACAGGATGAGAAGAGAAGATAGCTGTGGGAGTCAGTAGGCTTGTAAAAGACAGATGTGCTCAGCCTATTACCATTGATAGAAATGAGAATGTCTAGGAATGATACACTGGTCTCACTGATCTCCCATGTGAACTGAAGTGCTGGATGGAAATCATTAACAAAGTTAAAGAAGCAATTCAGATCAGAACGCGAGCATGATGCAGTGCCTAAGCAATCATCAATGAATCGGCGATAGAAGTCAGGTGAGGGACCAGTGTACTGTTTGAAGATTTGTTTTTCCACACAACCAACAAACAAATTGGCATAGTTGGGTCCCATTTTGGTACCCATGGCCACACCACTTATTTGTTGGTAATGCTCACCATCAAACAAGAAATTGTTCAAGGTGAGCACTAACTCTGCCAAGCGTACCAAGGTGGTGGTAGATGGATCCTGAATTACCCTTTGGTCTAAAAAGTATTTTAGTGCTTGAAGGCCGTCTTGATGCGGGATGACAGTGTAAAGTGACATCCATGGTGAAAATGAATTTGTGTGGACCCTGAAAATTTATGTTGTCAAGAATTTTCAGGGCATGCTTGGTGTCCTTGATATAAGAAGGCAAGTTCTTAACCAAGGGCACCATGATGTGAACGAGAGGAGTTCAGTGGGGCAACCACAAGCTGACACGGTTGGTCTGCCCGGGTTGTCGGGTTTATGAATTTTGGGTGGGAAATACATGACTGGTGTGCGTGGAGTGGTGACTAGGAGATTGCCTGCTGTAGCAGGTAATTCCCCAGTCGTGATGAGATGGTTGATGGTGGAACGGATTATGGTGTTGTGTTTGGATGTCAAATCAGTATCAACCCTGCTATAAAAAGAGGTGTCACCCAGTTGTCTGTGAGCCTCTTGACGTTACAAGTCGGCCCTTCAGACGCCTAGGGCACCCCCCCTTGTCAGCAGGCTTGATCACAATGTCATTCCGGGTACGCAAAGACCTTAGAGCACTAAATTCGGCTAAACTAAGATTAGGGGGCCTTTTAGGCCTGAAACGGGGGAGCTGATCTATGTCATGTCGACATTGTCGAATGAATAGATCAAGGGACCCAAATTGGCCTTCCGGAGGAGACCAGGTGGATTTTTTTGGGGTGATGACCACAAAAACATCCTTAGACTGGATGGAGGTGTTGTTATGAAAATGTGCCTTAAGTTTTAAACGTCTAAAAAGATTCAGTGTCCTCTCTTTCACTGAGAAAGAGTCTATGGGCCCAGGGTTGGGTACAAATTTTGAGACCTTTCTCAAGGACAGATACTTTTCTTTTTGTAATAGGCTGTCCAGCCTATTTTTAACTGCCAGAAAAGCTGAATTCGTCTTTCTCTTTCCTCTCTTGCCCATTTTTCACATTCTCTTGAACTTTTAAATTTATGCTGCTTTGACTTGCACATCTTAAGAATAAATGAATTTCTTGCCTCCTGAAATGGATTGAGTGGGTTTTCGTATCATAAATAAGTCCACTTCTTTTGCAACATTGCAGAGTTGACAATGATGCTTTTCCCCCTGTCTCGGGTGCTGAAGTATCCTTGGAATGCCGGCGGAAGTATTTTAATTTAATTTTAATAATAATGCCTCTTTGGGCATCTCAAATAAAAATTACAATAGTTTTCTTTTCAATCGTAAAAGTATATAAAAATTTAAGATATTCCATCTTATTAAAAATCTTTTACATATTTGATTATAAGCGCCTAAAAATTTCCTGTGACAATTCCCAAAAACCGCTTATGTTGCCCTTATTTATTTCATCCTGCTTATAGCGCTCCAACTTCGCTTTAAAATCGTTTACTGTTCCCGCCTCTTTAACTTCAATGGGTAACATGTTCCAATATCTAATAACTCTACTTCTAAAAATATCCATGTTTTTATTAGACGAAAAGTTTGATGTATGCAGTAAATTTCTTTTGGATCTGGAACTCCGAAACATATTATAGCCATAATCTACGAATCCACGCTTAATTTTATATGTCTCAATTAGATTGGCCTGAGCCCTACGCTCTAATAATATGTTTATTCCCATTTATTTTTGCAGTCTATTTTGGTATGATAATTCCTCCAACCCTGTGATTCGTTTGGTGAACCACCTCTGGCAATTTTCTAAGTTCATAATCTGAGCACAATTCCCTCTCCGTAATGTGGGTGACCACACCTGTACACAATATTCTAAATGAGGTTGAATCAACGATTTATATATTGGAAGCAAAACAGACTTTGAACGTGAGATTGTATTTCGAAGAACCCATGCGATTGTACGATTTGCTGTTCCTACTGCTTTTTCTATTTGTGCATCCCATCCACCATTGTGAGACATTGTCACACCAAGGCACTCTCCTCCGCAGAGCCTTTATACGTAAAAAATAAAGTAAAAAATAAAATAAATTTTTAGGGGCGCTAAGTATGACGGGAAGATGGAAGTTTTGTAAGGCTCTGCCATATAATGTTTTAAAAATGGCGCCAAATTACCATGAGAGATTGGTACCAGTTCTTGCATGCCATGTCCAAATATTGGTTTAAAGACTAACACTAGCATTAAGAAAGTAAAAATAAACAATGAAATCATACTATAACTTAAAGTATACAAGCCGTTTTTTAAGAAACCAGTTAGATTTATCAAGCATACATCGACATGCAAAAATCACAATATGGCGACCTTTCACCTTTCACATGATTAATATATAGTGATTTTTTTGTTATAAAATAGCTTCACAATAACGTGAAATTCATTCTACTTACCTTCAAGACTTAAATTATCAAGTGACAATTCCAAATCCTCAACTATAATGTCGTTTTCACCTCGCAATGGCAGAGGCTTCTCCTCCTTTTCCCCCTCCCCCCCCCATGTCCTCTACTGTCCCTACTTTACCATTATTACCCTCCACTACGAAAAATGCCATTATTACTTCCGCTACGAAAACTATATATTTCCTTTGATTTTATTACTATTCTAAGTGTAACCATGCGTAACATAGGGTATAAAAGACTGAGTCTACATTCACTCGGGGTCAGTTTGTTAAACGAGACTCCGGGTGTCACTCTATTCTTGGACATGGCCGAACCCATAGACGTACCAGTTGTTTTGCCACCACAGCTACCTAATCCAGCTCCAGACGATAACCCACCAGCAGTTGAAGTGGGACAGCACGAGGCCGAACCTCAGCCTCAGGCACAGCCAGTACAGGTATGTTGTTGTTTCAAGAAGTGTCTACGTGCACTTTGGGATCTTTGTTGCCTGTGTGAGGCTGCTCGGCACGTGTATCTTGTATTTTTCTTGGTTTATGCTTTGCGTTTCGAATCGGCCAGGCGTTTGTTCAATTCCAGGGCGATCGGACGCCTATCGAAGTGAAAATTTTCAGGCGCTAGGTCATGTCTTTGGTCTTGTAAGCACATTACGCAATTGACTTAAGCTGTTCCGCTTCGCTCTCCTGCTATCTCGGCGGAGCCCATGCGTATCGTATAGTAAAATATTTGTTTGATTTGGCCTTACCTTAGTGTGTTAGTCTTGCGGTAATTTACTCTGCGAGCGAAACACGGTTTTGCCAATTTACAACTGTGCATGAAAGTATAATGTATTGGTTGAGGCCAATTTACAGTTGTGTATGAATACAGTGTATTGGTTGTGGCCAATTTACAACTGTACATGAAAGTATAATGTATTGGTTGAGGCCAATTTACAGTTGTGTATGAATACAGAAACACGGTTTTGCCAATTTACAACTGTGCATGAAAGTATAATGTATTGGTTGAGGCCAATTTACAGTTGTGTATGAATACAGTGTATTGGTTGTGGCCAATTTACAACTGTACATGAAAGTATAATGTATTGGTTGAGGCCAATTTACAGTTGTGTATGAATACAGTGTATTGGTTGTGGCCAATTTACAACTGTGCATGAAAGTATAATGTATTGGTGGAGGCCAATTTACAGTTGTGTATGAATACAGTGTATTGGTTGTGGCCAATTTACAACTGTGCATGAAAGTATAATGTTTTGGTTGAGGCCAATTTACAGTTGTGTATGAATACAGTGTATTGGTTGTGGCCAATTTACAACTGTGCATGAAAGTATAATGTATTGGTTGAGGCCAATTTACAGTTGTGTATGAATACAGTGTATTGGTTGTGGCCAATTTACAACTGTGCATGAAAGTATAATGTATTGGTTGAGGCCAATTTACAGTTGTGTATGAATACAGTGTATTGGTTGTGGCCAATTTACAACTGTGCATGAAAGTATAATGTATTGGTTGAGGCCAATTTACAGTTGTGTATGAATACAGTGTATTGGTTGTGGCCAATTTACAACTGTGCATGAAAGTATAATGTATTGGTTGAGGCCAATTTACAGTTGTGTATGAATACAGTGTATTGGTTGTGGCCAATTTACAACTGTGCATGAAAGTATAATGTATTGGTTGAGGCCAATTTACAGTTGTGTATGAATACAGTGTATTGGTTGTGGCCAATTTACAACTGTGCATGAAAGTATAATGTATTGGTTGAGGCCAATTTACAGTTGTGTATGAATACAGTGTATTGGTTGTGGCCAATTTACAACTGTGCATGAAAGTATAATGTATTGGTTGAGGCCAATTTACAGTTGTGTATGAATAAAGTGTCTTGGTTGAGGCCAATTTACAACTATGTATGGAAGTATAATGTATTGGCTGTGGCCAATTTACAGCTGGGAACCAATATTAATAGTGTATTGGGTATGAAAATCATGTGTTCGTTGAGGCCAATATTTGGTCCTATATTAGTCTATCATATACTGTATTGGTTCAGACCATTTGCAACTTTGAACGTAAATAACGTGTGTTTGCTGCCAGTTTACATATTGGTATATGAGTACCATGTACTTGGTGAGAGCAATTTTTCAAATTGTGTAGACGTTCAATTGGTGCGGCTGTTTACAGGCATGAATATATTGTATTGAATGGTTGAGCCTAATTAAAGCTGGGCATGCGTTTCACGCTTTGTTTGAGGCAACATTGTAATGGTATTTGAATATCTGAGTTATAACAGTTGTTTTACTTTTGAGTTGATGTTAATGTTAATTTTCTTTGGGGACCCGTTGAATTAATTCGTGAATTGTTGAATTAATTCGTGGAATTAATTAGTGCCTTTGTCGTTGGTTAACTACGGCCACTTTTGGTTTATGTTTGGCTGTTGGATTCCTTATCGTTATCTACCGGTTTCTTGAGGCTAATTCCCAACTTAATTATATGTACATCGATAGTTACAATTTTAGTTGTGTGTGCATAGTGCTTATTGGTTACGGCAATTTTTCTCATTTTGGATTTGGCATGATTTAGGTATGGTTTTTAGACCAGTTTTAACAGGGTTGCCATGGCTGGTGGGGAGCCGTACTATGAGTTTATGTACATTAAGCTATAGCGTGGGTTTTCCTCTTCTTAGATTGAGGAACAACTAAGGGTTTTGAAAGAAGAGGTCCAGACCTTAAGAGCAGATCGTTCTCCGTCGGAAGGAGTGGATGCTGCATTACAATTTGTCCGCCAGCTTGCTTTGGCTCCTCTCAGGCTTCGGGATCCGACGATATGATTGCCTCAGCACTTCAAACCTTAGCTGACCAGGCAAGGTGTGCAGAAAATCCAAAGGCGGCCGAATTTGAAGCCATTTTGCGCCATGCCAGACGAGGCCGTTTGATTTATTGGTCAGAGTATGGGGAGGTAATCATCAGGTTGCTTGGCACAAAAGAAGAGATTGTTGTTGCGTGAACCATTGCAAAGATGACGAGGAACACCAGTCGACAGACTCCAGCCCACCCATACTGTTGCCAGACTAGAGGTCGAGGGCTTGGTTGGCGTTCAGGTCGCGGTGGTGCGAATCCTGCAACATCAGTGTGTTTTAATTGTGGCCATACTTGTCATTTCCAACGACATTGCCCGGCGCGAAATTCCAACGCTTACTTGGAACATTAGTGTGTGTCATTCAGGAATTGTAACGTTTTTGTTGACAATATATTCTTGATCATTTGCCTGTGGCTTATTTTCTATTTGGCTATGGGTGGTTTTTGTTGATGAGAGTATTGGAGTACTTGTTTTTGTTGAGATTACGCTTTATAATAGGGCGACATACATCCTCAATACATTAGGTTGGTATTTTAATTTCTGCGTCTGCACATGATTGTATTGATTGAGTTGGCCTGGTTCTGCCGGCACCGTCATGTCGAATGGTTGGGCTGCAGTTTTGGTTGTTGTTTATTTTCCCCTACCTGTACATTTTGCCTAAAACATCCGTACACGTTGGATAAGGAATCTTCCTCTGCAAGTTTTGACTTAATCCAGCAAGATTTCCGTGGGACGAATTTTTTCCTTTGTGTTTCTCCTCGCCATTGCTGGACCTAGGTGCGGGCTTTCTACAGCTTCGTATGCCCCGCGAGGGGTTGCCTGGGCCGACAATGGAGTGGGCGAACTCACCGGATCTCGGGTCGATATTTCGCTTTTACCGGAGTCCTATTTTTCTTAAGGGTACTTCCGCTCCAAAGCGCCAAAGAATTAGTAACGACCAGTCGTTTTGCAGTGGGCATCACCCGAGGCCAAGTATCCAATGTTGTGATTGGCAGGGCTCGTCCGTGTCTAATGTTGGCCCTAGACCGTCTCCGCTGATGGTGTCGCGTGGACAGGTTTTACCTAGCCCACGGGGCGTAATTTTCCGTGACCGTTCCTCATTTGTTCCTGGCGTTTATATAGACGCTTTTGAGGAGAGTTTTGGGGAAGAGAGTTTTGGGTTATGAGGTTTTGGTATGGGTTTAAGTTACGGGTAGTGGTTAGGTTTGTATGGGTGAGATGAGGCCCAGCCTCAAATTACAATCCTAATCCGTATAGTCCGGCGACAGGGCTCGCATTTCCCATAACTCTCTTCCTGTAAGCCTATTGAAGCATTGTTGCAGTTAGAATAGATTACTATTCTAAGTGTAACCATGCGTAACATAGGGTATAAAAGACTGAGTCTACATTCACTCAGGGTCAGTTTGTTAAATGAGACGCTCTTGGGTACGGCGTGATTGACCTAACAGGGGGAAGGTTATAATATTGGCTGTTGTTTATTGTCCATATAATCTTTAGTTTAGTTTGATGTAGTGTTTGTTTTTCTGTTATTTTTTTTTGGGCGGGTGCTTTCGTTTCACTCCCACTCTCCCCTCCCCAACGACTAGGCACAGACAGATTGTGCTAGTAAATTGCGAAAAAGTTGCTCAAAAAAATCCGAAAAGTTGCTCCAACACTAAAAAGTTGCTAAAAATGGAACAAGTTGCTGCCAAAGTCGGGAAAATGCTCCTAAAATTTAGTATTTTCCGCACAGAAATTGACTGGTTGTCTGTTTTATTTGCTTATATTTACAAGAATACACATTTGACATCATGAATGACTGTATTTCAAACTTCAACGAGCATGTACAGTATTCGGTATTTTATATCACAGGTTTTATGCGCTCAATACAAACAACACTTAACAAGTGTTCACACTTCACAGGAACTGTAATGAGAAAATTAATGGGAGTTCAATCTCAGTTTCAACAGTTCCTCGCTTGATGATGATGCGTCCGCCATATTTTAAATATTAATTTTGTGAATGCTGGAATAAATTAAATTGGCCTCTCATAGAGCCCAGGCCCCGGCCGGCCATACTTTTGCTAAAGTATGCACATTTTAGGGAAAGTTGCTCGAAGTTGCTCGTTTGCCAAAAAGTTGCTCAAAATTCAAAAAGTTGCCAAAAGGTTGCCGAGCACAATTTGTCTGTGCCTACCAACGACTGGTACCTGCATCACTCTTATATGCTTACGGGCTCACATTTCCCATAACTCTCTTCCTGTAAGCCTATGGAAGCATTGTTGCAGTTAGAATAGATTACTGTGAAAAAACAATTTTAACTGTGAAAAAAAACAAAGAAGCCTCTGCGGAAGAGAGTGACACCAAGGTCAGAATTCCTGCTCAAAGTATTGCCGTTTAGAAAATATGTATACTTCACATTCACTTTACCCATGTGCATGACGTAACATTTATCGGCATTAAACTTCATTGACCACTTGTTCTCCCAAACAGTGAGCTTATTTAGATCATTTTGGATTTCGTCAGGTTTGCTCGCATTCCCTATAAGTTTCACAACGTCTGCAAATAAACTTGTAGGCGTTTGCACAGAACCTGGAAGGGCGTTTATGAAGAGCAGAAACAATAACGGCCCCAACACAGATCCCTGGGGAACTCCTGAAGTAACTTTTTTCCATCATGAAATACTTTTTCCCACACGAACAGCCATCCATCTATCTGATATGAAATCTTCAATAACAAGAAGTCTGTTGTGAGGTACAGTATCAAACCCTTTTTTGAAATCCAAATAAATCAAATCTACTTGATCTCCTCCTTCCAAAAAATAAAAATTCGCTAAAAAATAGCAACCCAAAGCAATGGTGGAATTACATTAAACTGATCACTGGTAGAGGGAAAAGTCAGCGCCTAACTTTGTCATTGCCGGTAATGGGGTACCAATGTCTGATCTTGAGTTGTGTGGTAAACTAAATGAGCACTTCTTATCAGCCAGTGCTGTCTTTCCTCCACTCGACCTTGGTACTTTGCCTGCGTACCTTCCAGCTCCCGAATCCCCACCATCTATCTCAATCGCACAGGTCTGTTCTTAGCTGCTCAAAATAAAACGGCCCTGATTGTATTCCTAATCGAATGCTTAGTCAATATGCTCAAGAGTTAGCTGATCCGGTAGCCAAAATCTTCAACAAGTCTTTATCGTACTCTGAATTCCCTATACCTTGGAAAGATGCTAACATCGTCCCAATTCCGAAAGCCCAACCGATAATGTGTGAGGATGAAACCCGTCCGATTGCCCTCACTGCCACTCTGTCAAAAGTTTTGGAAGACTTTGTTGTTACCCGGATGATTGATGATGTCAAAGACAAAATCGATCCGAAGCAGTTTGGTAGCTTAAGGGGATCTTCTACAACATTCTCCCTTATTGACATGATTAACAACTGGTTGCAGGCACTGGATAGCCCAAAACGGTATCTACGTATCTATTTTTTTGGACTTTTCCAAAGCTTTTGACAGAATTAATCATAACATTTTGATTGCGGAACTCATAGCCCTTGGAGTAAGGAGATGCTTGATCCCATGGATATGTGATTTTCTTTCAAATCGTCGTCAGGCGGTGAAGATTAAAGAGTCTCGCTCGGAGTGGGCTTATGTAAATGGCGGTGTTCCTCAAGGAACAAAACTTAGCCCTATCTTGTTCTTAGTTATGATTAATGATCTGAAAATGAAGTCCCTAAACTCCTCCCATTGGAAATACATTGACGATGTAACGATTTCTGAGGTTATTAAAGGAAATGAGGAATCGCGATTACAAATTGAACTTAATGAACTCCAACAATGGGCATGTGAGAATGATATGAAACTGAATGGGTTAAAATGCAAGGAAATGGTTATCAGCTTTTTACGACATAATGATGACTATACTCCCTTATATATTAATGATCAACAATTGGAACTGGTTACATCTTTCAAGATTTTGGGTTCGACTATTAATAATCACCTTAAATGGAATGATAACGTTGCAATTGTCGTAAAAAAAGCGTTGAAACGCCTTTACATCCTTCGGGTGTTGCATCAATCTGGAATTCCATCCGCTGACTTGCTCTCAATCTATAACGCCTTAATCAGATCTGTTTTGGAATATGCTTGTGCAGTGTGGCATACCAGCCTACCTCAATATCTCTCCAACAAAATTGAACGGGTGCAGAAACGTGCTCTGCGAATTCTGTATCCTTTCACTGATTATGCGGAAGCCTTATCTATCAGTCGTTGTTCCCGCCTTGATGATAGAAGGCAATCAATATGTCAGAATACCTTGCAAAAGATTGCTAAGCCCTGCTCGAAACTGTATCATTTGTTGCCGTCAACTCGCGGAAATGTCCATGGATGGAGTTTGAGAAATAATAGTCAACTATCGCTTCCCAAATGTAGAACTGAGAGGTTTAAGAACAGTTTTATCCCACCAATGTGCTATAATCAAGCTGACGTATAGGCCTTAATGGTCTTAACTCTTATATTAGGTTTTAATATTCATATTAGATATAGTATTTCATATTTTAATATTCTTGTAAAATTTTAGTATATTTCCATGTAAGCATATTGTAAATCATTTTTAATGCGATAATATGCAAATAAACCATTAATAATTAATAATAATAGAAAAAACCATGTTGACTAAGGGTCACATGCTTGGCAACGTGACTAAGAATATGTCTATACAAAAGTTTCTCATATAGCTTACATAATATACATGTCAATGATACTGGTCGGTAATTTGCTGCATCCAACAATGAATCCTTCTTGTGTAGTGCTATTATGATTGCATATTTCCATGCCAATGGTATTTTCTGAAGCTTCGCACACAACCGAAAAATTTCAGCCACAGCATTAATAAATTGTGTGCTTTCACCCAGCAATCTGAGTATTTTTGGGTGAATTTCGTCTGGGCCAGCAGCTTTATGGATATTCAAGTCTGATATCAACCTTTTAACATCTTCATCCTTAATCTCCACGTCACTAATTGGAACTACTTCTGGAAGAGTGAAGTAGCAGTCCATTGTGAGCGGCCCATAGGGTTCATCTTGAAAAACAGACGAAAAGTATTCAACAAAAACCTGCGCAGTTTCAGAAGGACAGTTCGTTTTTTTACCATTATCAGGATTTATTATGGAGCCTACCAATTTGTTTACCTTCCTTTTTGATCTAAGATACAAGTAGAACTTCTTCGGATTATGCTTAATGTCATGAGCAAGTTTTTCTTCATAATTTATTTTAATATCATACTCTTACCTCTCAAATGAACGTTTTCCATACAGTTGTGCAAAGGGATCAACACTGTTATAGAGGAAAGCAAGAGCAGTGAGGATTTGTCAAAACACTCACGTCTGATGCTTTTGGCATCATTATTTCAGCATTCAGGAAATTATTAAGCTGAGCATTGGATCTAGCTGTTGTTTATTGTATTTTGAGCTTTCTGTTGTCTAGAACTAACATGAATCTGATATTGAAGACAAATGAGAGCTTTTCAAGACAGTTGTGTACAGAAACTCTCCAATTAGCACGAGAGGCAGAAAGTAAAGAAGTGGAAGCAGAGGAGATGGCTGATACTAATGTGCAGGAATTGGTTCAAAGACTTACTAGTGATATAGAGAAGAGTCAAGACGAAAGAGATGTGACCAAGATGAAGTTGATGACTTGGAGTTTGACATATAAAATAAGCGTCAGCAACTGCAAAAGCTGAAAACAAGTGCTGTGCAGGTACAACAAAAAAAGAGAAAGAAGCGTTATTATTTCAACTGTTGGAAGTCTGGACTGAGGCGACAGCTAGGCAAAGGGAAAAACCACACAAAGATTGACAGAAGTGCAGAAACAGCAGTGTTACACAGGGCCTTTTTTAAGGAATCGTCAGTGGGGGGGGGGCATCATTGAAAGGGGACGTAACAAGTAGGTGGTGTATTACAGGTTTAGGAAGGCGAAGGGGGGTCTGGGGGTCCTCCCCCAGAACATTTTTGTATTCTTGAGTCTCTGTGGCTTGATTTCCTGCATTTTCAGAGACAATTTTGATATATCCCATCTAAACGGAGCCAGGTTTTGTTGTGAGAATACAATAACTTTCCTCTAAACTCAGTTTTTTTCCCTTTTTGGCTTATACTTTGGACAAAAGGGACCTTCACTGGGGGGGCGAACATGGGGGCTGGGGGGGCTTTTGCCCCTCCAGTACATTAGTTAAAAAAGGCCCTGGCAGTGTATAGCGTGTTGTATGAGACACTGAAAGGTACACGATAGGTGCTGGGGTGATGAAGGGACAGGGTATATTGAAGGAATGAGCTACGGCGATGTAGTTTGTAGAGCAATTGATAAGCCCTACTTGAGGTGTGGCACTTCTGTCAAAAGAATGCCAGATATGTTTGTCAGTGATAAGAGATTCCCTATTTCAGTTTGAAATGATGAACGTGGAAAGTGATTTTACCCGCTCTGCAGAAGGAGGAGATCACCAGAGAAGGGAATTGTTATGTGTCAGTGTGTTACTGGGAACGATTAAGGAAATTCTTGCCAATGGTTGCTGAGGCCGAAGGCTGTATCAAACAGATAGAACATTTAATTGAAATTATTAAAAAATTGAAAGGTACTTGCACATTTTCAAAATGAAAAGTTTTTATACTTTCATTTAATATCACATTTAGCTTGCCTTTCTCTGAATTATAGAGTTTCACCCCCAATATTTTTGTTCATTGCGGAGCTTGTGGAGAAAGCAACTACTATCAGCGTTGGTCAACTAACAACTTCCTTTGTGGAGACTGAGACAACAGTGAAGGAGTGCCACATTTGTCTGAAATCCTTCCTCAGCATAGGTAAGACATACAACTCAAAAAGATTAAAGAGATTTATTTGGAGACCTATTTATCTGTAATAACTTCTGGGAGAGTTGGTTTGTTTAAAAGAAGCAATATTTCATATTCATGTGTATTTTAGATACAATGAATCTAGGCAGGGTCAGGGACTGGTAAATAAAAGACACAGTATTTTGTATCGATCATTGTTTGCCAGAATGCAGGTGACTTCTTGCCCTGGGATAGCTATACCATTGGGAACATCTTTGGATTGTAATGTAAAAATATCTCAATTACAGGCCAATCGATGTTCAAACAAGTGATGCAGGGCCTGGAGTGTCATCACATAAGAAGATTGTCCAGCTGAGAACGGCCGAGTACTTCCAGATATTCAACCTTGATCTCCAGGCTAGAATTCATTGCTCCCAATGAGTCTCACAATTACATAATACCTAGAGTTCCTCTGTTTGATGGTTTAAGCAAGGAGCAGATTTATCGGCTAACTCAAGATGAATTCAAAAGCCTTGAGCAACAAAGACAAAAATAAATTTCCATGCAATGTGCAAAGGACATAGCAAACCGCTATGAGGGTAAAAAATGTATGGGTACAACAATACATGCCCTGACTCTGGCATGTGACATTTCTGACAGTTTATTTTTTGATGATGAATTTATACAGAGGTTTCACCATGCAACTCCTTCAATGCAGAAAGGTTGTGCAGGTAGTGAGTACTATTCCAAACACCTTAAGTTAGTGGAAGAGCATTACATACTTTACGATGGAGGTATTGAAGAAATAAGAAATGGCTGCCAAGTTTCAGGAAAAATGTGTGAGATACACCGAAATGTATTAGGTTGTGATTGGCGGGACCCCCAGTTAATAGAGTACCTGCTCCTGTCCCATCCACTGATCTGAGAGTACACTGGATAGAGCAACCTTACCTATGAAAAGTGAAGCCAGTTTTCGACGTGCAAATTTACTTCCGGAGCCCCAAAGCAGCGTGAATCAATATGGCGTTCTATGGGGAAATATATTTTCGAAGCCGATATCTCGCAATTGCTAGGAATTCACAAAGGCTATACAAGCTTGTTCACACTAATTTTGAAAGAACACAATGTGACTATAGTTTTGTAGCAAGAAATTTCAAGAGTACGCTTATACACCGCAGTGAAATTGGTTTCAAGAGTGGCATATTCTGTGTCCATTATGGCAACGTCTGTGACTTAAAATTCTGGAACTTTGCCTTGTAAATACGACATCGTGATACGATGTACTACAGAACATTTTAAGTAAACGGTAAGGAATCAATTGCCTGTTGACATTCGCTGTTTATTAAAACAAACGGGAGCTTACTAGTATGTAAAATATAGAAGATGCAGTTTTTATCTTAGGAAATTTATTTCATGTCATTTTGGTATGTTTTGTTTGTCATGTTGGTATAATGTTGTGTAGCGAAAAGTGTATAAGTAACCGAAAACTATGAGAATTAATGATGTACCCATGTACATTAAAAGGTTGTTTTATTCTTAGATCTTTCTGTGATATCAAAGTCAAAGACTAGAAGAAATTTCATGGATGAATCTATTAATAAACCCTACATTTCTTGTGATATCAAACAGACTATATTAAACTACTCTGTCTAACACCAGACAATATTAACTTGTCAAAGGGAGAGACACCAGCACTGTAGCATTAGCTGTTCTGTATCAACATTAAAATGTTCTCTACCAACATTATAGTTATGTATTAATTGTACTCTTTCATTGTTGATTTCTGACTGAAGTTTTTAAAGTATACGTGTTGTGATGTCTCAATGAACTGTCAAAAGAAATATATCATATATATGTGCTTATATTTCCCTAAATATAGGAGCAATGAGCTCCTGTAAAGGGGCCTGTCATGGCATGTTTCGATACTATAGCTTTCTTATTTATTGCTGTACTTAACTCCTTTGTTTTGATAAAAACAGTTTTTGAAACCCTCAGACAGAAATACAAAACATGCGAAAGCAGTGAAACTGAAAAAGGCGCCAGTTTTGCATCTTTCGCACCTATTTTACAAACTGATCTCAATCTATTGTTTAATCATTTCTGCAATGATTTTCTAGTAACAAAATACAATGAATATCTTCACCTTACACCTCATGAAGTGAAATGAAATAAAACAGTTTGTTCCACTTGTTTATTCAATTTAGTAAAATTTACAGTGTGACATCATTTATACACTATATTAGTTAAGTAGAGATTTAAATAAGCAACATTCTTCCACAGCCCCTTAATCACTGCCCTTAATTATAATAGATCAGTGCTCCACAGGCATGTGAATTGCTGGTGTATAGATAACTGGCAAGAAGGCATGCTAGCATACAGACTGTGCTAGCCTGGTCCACATAAAAAATAATCATCCCTTAAGTAATTAGACCAACATGCTAAGTGCCCTCTTACCATTTAAATTTATTACTGCAAGAAAATTATTGTATCTAAATAAGTAACCAATAACATGCAGAATTAGTCTCTTCTGTGGGAAACTAATGTTTTAGTTTTCCTGATTTAATCTTTGTAAAACATTTTGTAATTGTAGCAATCTTGCCTACATTTTGCAAACAAAGAAATAAATTCAGTATATATGTTTCAAACCATTAGTTAGTCATTCCCCAGATGGGCTTGTCACTGACTATCTCATCAGTGACAAGATCAACTGGAAAATGGGTAATAAAAGCCTTTTTTTAATAAGAGGCACATTTCTTGCATGCTATATATACAATGTATTATTTATTATATTTACATGCTTTGTCAAAAATGACAGGCTCCTTTACAGGAGCTTATTGCTCCTATATTTAGGGAAATGTAAGCACATATTCATCAGTTATAGACCTGGAGCGAGGGGTATTCCACAAAAAATTACACTGAGGCATGAAATATTCCGAGGGCAAAGCCAGAGGGATATTTCATCCTGAAGGGTAATTTTTTGGGAATACCTCAAGTGAAAGGTCTATTATGGTGGCCCATTGATCTCATAGGAAAACAATTGTAAATTATTATCTTATTTTAAAATAAACTAAAAAATATAGAAAATTTAAAAATATTTACTAAATAAATTCAATAAAAAAAATAATGGGAAAAAAATTTTGAATTAAAAGTTAAAAGAAAAAAAAGGAAACATAGAATTTTTACAATTAGTAAAAAAAAAACAAATAGAAATATTTCGGTAAAAAAATATAAATCATTTCAATAAAAACTCAAATTCATTTTCATTTTGATTTGCTATGAGAGCGCTGGGCTTGTTCATAAAACTCAAAATGAAACTCGAAACAAAATTAGCGGCCCATTGGTCTCATAGCCCGCGATACATTTGCTCAGCGGGTGTCTTGCAAAAAGAAAACAACATGGCGGATGCTGGTCGTATACGAAACTCAGAATGGCAGGACGATGAACAGTTGAAAAACGATCTAGAAAAATACGTGGCAAGGAATTTATCAAGAAAAGAAATTCTAGACTTTGCTGCACATAATTATCCCCAGTATGCCTGGTCTTTAAGCACTCTTGCGAGGAGACTGGCGTTTTTTGATGTCAAGTACATAAGATATGATACTAACGTCGAAGATGTTGAAAACGCAATAAGGGAAGAAATGGAAGGCCCTGGTCAACTGCTAGGGTATCGAGCAATGCATCACAAAATTCGTGAACAACATCAGTTATGTGTGCCTCGTAATTTGGTGCACGATGTAATGACATTAGTCGACCCTGAAGGCCTCGAACGACGAGGAAATGTCGGTATGAAGAAAAGACGGAGAGGAGCAACAGGAACATTTACGTCACTGGTAAGAATTGTATTAGTGTAGGCGTTATCGAAGTGAAATAGTAAATTAATTCTGAGGTTGCACCCTCCAAAGCAATTTATGTTCGGTGTGGTGGGGTCTCTCTGAGGCCACCTGATGGGAAAGCCTATTTTGGCAGATGGACAACTTTTGGGGGGTCCCACAATTCTTACAGTAATAGTGGCTGGAATTTTCTGGCTGGTCTAAACTCTTATCACCCAAAGAAAATGTTTTACACAGGCACAATGCATCCTTGTGTGCCTTCTTCTCCATTTTACTCTGTTTAACACTAGGTGATTTTATTCATCAAGGGGAGATCCCTTGTGATTTTATAATGTAGATATATTTTCTTGCCAAACAGGGGCCGAATCACACCCACTCGGCTGATGGTCATGATAAACTAATGGGATTTATGAACTCTACATTTCCATTGGCAATATATGGACTGCAAGATGCCTTTAGTGGATGCATCCTGTACTTAAAATTATGGCCAGGAAATTCTGACCCCAAACTTATTGGCCGCTGGTATATGGAGCATTTGTACCATGTAAAGAGTAAGAGTTTTTTTTTGTATGATATGCAAATTCCTGCATAGGCATAACTATTGTATTGTTCTGTGAACTGCTATGTTAAAATTTAAACAAGAGAAAGAACTTAATTACTTGTAAATTGATAAGCTTTTATAGTATAACTCAAAACACCTCCTTCCATTTTTCTTCATAGTGATAAGCAAACATCTCAGATTGGATAAAGGTACTGAGACGGGAGACATGGCCACCATTCATGCATTTGTAAGGCAGACACAAGGTGATAATGATGAAACAGCTGACACAGTTCACTATGGTCCTTCTACCAGCAACAAAGTATGCCACAAGCTTGATACAACCATGCATCTAACTAAAATGGCTGTTTTAATTTCCTGACATTTTATAATTGATAGACTTATACACTGTACTGTACATAATACTGTGATTCTCTCTTTACAATTCATTTAGATTGAAAGGTGGTGGCGAGAGCTACACCAACGATTGGAAAAATTTTTTAAGAGACAGCTGCTGATGTTGTTAGAACAGGGGCATTATGACCCTGACATAGAAACTGACAGGTAATAGAAATTCCCATAAAATTTGGGCAAAACTATATAAAGTTTGTCCTTCTTGATTGCCTTTATTTTATGCTGTATATACAGTATGATTCTATTTTATAGCTTTTATGGGACTTATTGCATACTGTAACTGACTTCAATTAATTAATTGCCAACAAATTATCTTTACCTACTTCAACAGACAACTGTTGGCATTCATATACATTCCTGTCATTAAAAAAGAATTGGAAATTTTCCGGGAAACTATATGGAATTCGCATAGAGTGAGGAGCCAGAAAGATGCGCAGATGCCAAAAGGAATCCCAAGCCATCTTTATTCCTTTCCGGAACAATATGGTGCAGAAGAATGTGGTATGTACCCTGGAGAACTGATGGTCAAATTGTATGGTCATAAATTTAAACAGACTAATTCAGTGCACCTGTCTAAACGTTAAGTACCTTTTGTTCTGTTCTGTATAATTTCACTGACTTACAGGTTTGTCACAACCTGTTTCTATTTGTGATAATTTGTAAAAGTATTTTTTTGAAATATTTACAAAGGTATGCCTGTGAGCAATGAAACACTTGATGAAGTTGCAGCAATTTCTGGGGTTATGGCATTTGGTGAAGACTACCTGCCACAGCATACGAGAGCTGAATGTGAAAGAGTGATTCCACATGTGGATGAGGTGAAGCCAGCTGAGGCAGCAGACACATTTCTTTTTCTTAAGGCTCATTACCAGCACATTCAATCAACCTAAATAGCAGACTTGTAATATAAATAGTTATAGTATGTAGTTTAATATAATAATGCCTTAAAACTAAACCATGAGATAAATTGAATGGATTTTCATGCAATACCTGTTACAGTTAAGGGAGTGGTCATTATTTATGAGGAGGGGGGTTGGCAAATGGGAAAAATAATAGTTGAAAACTTTTTCGGCCCCCTCAAAATTGCCGGCAAACTTTCAGGCCCCCCCTTGCCCAAAGTCAAAACTTTTCTGACCCCCCTCCTCAAATCACTCACTCCCACTTTGTTCATGAAAGAAAAATCATACTATGGAAAATAAGCTATTTCATTTTGTTCAATATGGTTGTCAGTTTACATTCCACTTTCGAAACATGTGTGAAACATAGTGTGACATTATTCTCGATAATGCTCAGCTGTTGCATTTTGATAAAAAGATAGGTAATGGGACCTACACCGGTGTTGATTATGGTATTATGTATAGAATGCGTTGACAATCGGTGTATGAATTGGATGATGGTGTATAATACCTAGAAAAACATGCATCCATACTATTGTATGGGAGATGTGCGAAATGAATGGAGTAGGTGGCATGTATCATGAGTATGAATAGAGTGATGTGTATGCAGTGCCAGGGTCTTGGCTTTGGGGTGTCCAAAAGTGCCGGTGTTCCTCTGGAAACGCTGAGTTTCCTACGGGGGTCCGGGGGCATGCTCCCCCGGAAAATGTTTGATTTTTAGGGTCTCTGAAACACCATTTCCCATTTTCCCACTATCATGCATTCACGATTCTAAGCCTCAAACTTTTTTTGACCCCCCTTCCCCAGAGTAAAACTTTTTTGACCCCCCCCCCATATAAATGGGAGTGAAACTTCGTTTGCCCCCCCCCCCTCCCATTTGCCAACCCTCCCTCCTCATAAATAATGACCACTCCCTAAGGTAAAATCTTTGATTTGTCATTTGTTTTTTTCTAACTATATTACAACACAGCAACATAACAGCATGCAAGAGTAACACAAATTACTGTCCATATGTTATAAAAACACTGTCTGCAGTCAATGAACTTTTAAAAGAAAAACCAAACTTTTTTACTTCATAAAAATCCCTAATGTTCTAATCAACCATTGTACCATAAATGTTCTAATTGACACTTATTATACAGTCTTTGTTCTCTGCCAGACCCATCATTTCACAGTATTTATTGCATGTGTGTGCAGCGAGAAAGGCATTTATCCCAACTGAAGAACAATTTCCACAGCAAAAGTACACTTCATTGTCTTCTTCATCCTGCACCTCGTTCGTTGCAATCTCTGGGTCGAAAAGTTGATATCCTGATCCTTGGATGTCCAACAACATTAACTTTGTGTTCGACGATTCATGACTATAATGTACCAAACATTCAGCCTTTTGGAGCATTTGTTTGAGATCATCATCATCATCCTCTGCAAATGGGATAATAATGCCGTTGTTGTTGATGATCTTGGCAAAAGTTCCTGGAACAAACTCCTCAATTGTTGCTGGTTGATCATTAATCTTCGTGTAATAGCAACGGTTATACTTAAAGCACTCTCAAATTCAGCATGCACTTTTGAGTTGAATTTGTTTGTCATATGCCTTGCAACGGCATGCATTTGCACTTGCTTCCTGCAGTGGTCTTCTACCGTGGAATCTAATATCTCAGTTATTGATACAAGAGCATTTGCATTATAGTACTTAACCACCCATTCATTTCCAAACTCCTCTGTAAAAGCATTATTTGTCAGTGTAGTATGGTGAGCATCACGAAATCCACCAGAGGCAAATTTAACCTTTTCTACACTGGCTGTGACCTCGGTTACATCCCTCCATTTTTGGCTGATAACATCAAACTTCTCAATGGTTAGGGAGACCTTGTTTTTGGACTTTGGTTTGATGAGTTTGCCTGCTTTGAGTAGCACATCAATGGATACTGATGCAGGATACTTCTTATTATCCATTGTATTTGCTCTGTATGTTCCTTTTCCTGTCATTTGGCTTGGTGCGGATGCCCTTCTATCATTACATCTCATGTTGTCAGATGGTGTTTCAGATCTTCTAAATGAACTTTCACCGAATTTTACACTACGACCTTCATATTGGTAAGCTGAAGCAGTACTGGCTGTGTGATCTTCTTGCCCCACAACAAAACGCACAAGATACACCTAGGTAAAATGGCATTATAATATTACAATCTTGTTTACCTATTAAGGGTTATTAACCTCATAACCTCAGCATGCATGTGGAGCTCAAGAGGCAGATGGGGAGAAGACTCTGGGTCCATTGCTATTAAATGCCCCTCCCCAACCATAACGACGAGAAACATACTCCTGTGAGTGCTGTTGGACTTGGGCATACACTTACATAAATTCCTTGCTCTACCCAGATACACAAGCTACAAAGGAGCTTTTCATACTTGAAAAAAGTTAAAAATGGTAAAATGTGCTACTGTAGTACAATATTGATCCTTTCAAAAATTTGCAGGATTTGACATGTCTGTCATTCTTTTGTCAAGTACTGTAAATTTAAATATAAATCTCAATATCTACTGTACCTTGTTCTTTGTGTGGGGAATCTGCTTTACATTTGTGGCGGAAGGTCCTTTATTTGAGACAAGCACATCGCATATTGTAGCTGGTAAAGCGAAGGCGCGTCGCACAGGCTTTCTTCAGATTTGCCAGCGTTAGCTCTTCGTACGGAAAATCTACAAATTCTCGTGGCTGAACTGGTCGAAAGGTTTGTTTGTTGTCTGGCTCGGAGGCTAACCTTTGCACGATTATTTCATGTGGAGCACTCGAACCTTTTGTCTTCCGAGCTGCATCAGGTTTTGTCCTCTTATTAGTCATCTGCTGCTTCAGACGGTCCCATGTCGCTTTTCTTTTATTATTCATGGTTTATGAAGCTTAAAGCTTTTAGCAAACCGATGAAAATTTGAAATTTAAATGAGTTTTGTCTGCTTCGATACAGTTAAATACAGCAATCGATAAAAAAGATAAATTCCCGCCATGGATACCATATATGGCGCCAATCTCGAAAGAGAACCCGCTGAGCAAATGTATCGCGGGCTATGAGACCAATGGGCCGCTAATTTTGTTTCGAGTTTCATTTTGAGTTTTATGAACAAGCCCAGCGCTCTCATAGCAAATCAAAATGAAAATGAATTTGAGTTTTTATTGAAATGATTTATATTTTTTTACCGAAATATTTCTATTTGTTTTTTTTTACTAATTGTAAAAATTATATGTTTCCTTTTTTTTCTTTTAACTTTTAATTCAAAATTTTTTTCCCATTATTTTTTTTATTGAATTTATTTAGTAAATATTTTTAAATTTTCTATATTTTTTAGTTTATTTTAAAATAAGATAATAATTTACAATTGTTTTCCTATGAGATCAATGGGCCACCATAGTCTATAAATGATATATTATACCGAACCTTGTACGAACTGGGTACGAGCGGGGTATTAAAAAGTCGAAAAAAACCCCACTCAAGCGTGGTATTCGAATACCATGCCCCGGGGAAACGACTCAGGGTACAAGTTGCCAGGGGCATGGTATTCGCTCAAAAATACCACGGTCATGTGGTACAAGCCTAGTTCTCTGATTGGACAAACTTATTGTGAGGTATAATATATATGATCTATTTCTTTTGACAGTCCAATGAGACATTATCACAACAAGTATACTTTAAAAATGTATATGCAATTGTACAATGAAAGTGTACAATTAATACATAACTGTAATGTTGGTAGAGAACATTAATGTTGATACAGAACAGCTAATGCTACAGTGCTGGTGTCTCTCCCTTTGACAAGATAATATTGTCTGGTGTTAAACGGAGATCTAAGAATAAAACAACCTTTTAATAGCCATGTACATCATTAATTCTCATAGTTTTCGGTTACTTATACACTTTTCGCTACACAACATTATACCAACATGACAAACAAAACATACCAAAATGACATGAAATAAATTTCCTAAGATAAAAACTGTATCTTCTATATTTTATATACTAGTAAGCTCCCGTTTGTTTTAATAAACAGCGAATGTCAACAGGCGATTGATCCTTACCGTTTGCTTAAAATGTTCTGTAGTACATCGTATCACGATGTCGTATTTACAAGGCAAAGTTCCAGAATTTTAAGTCACAGTTGCCATAATGGACACAGAATATGCCACTCTTGAAACCAATTTTACTGCGATGTATAAGCGTACTCATGAAATTTCTTGCTACAAAACTATAGTCACATTGTGTTCTTTCAAAATTAGTGTGAACAAGCTTGTATAGCCTTTGTGAATTCCTAGCAATTGCGAGATATCGGCTTCGAAAATATATTTCCCCATAGAATGCCATATTGATTCACGCTGCTTTGGGGCTCCGGAAGTAAATTTGCACGTCGAAAACTGGCTTAACTTTTCATAGGTAAGGTTGCTCTATCCAGTGTACTCTCAGATCAGTGGTCCCATCTGATTTCCAAGGATGAATTTCAATACACCATCCCAGATTTAAGCTTCATTCCTGGCAAGATAACTTCAATCGCAAACGTGGACAACTTTTGTCCCAGGGTGAAAATTGAAGAAACTGTCAAAGAAATAGGACCTCTTGATATTCAACATTCTAACACAAAAAACGATGATGGTTCTATCAGCAAGTTCTGGAATGACAAAAATGACACACTTAGCAAAATGTTGGGAAGTATGGATGAAATAACGGAGAAATTCACTGGTGAAGGTCTCCAGACCAGCAGTAGAGTACGAGATGAAAAAAGGCATCAACAAATCGTCAAGGCTCACACCAAGAAAACCAAATGAGTCTCTGATAAGGAGGAGATGTCGAAGTCTGTGTATCTGTGTATGACATTGATTGGGCAGACCTTATTAAATCTGGGTCACTTGAGAAACTATACGTTTCACAACTGGATAAGTACTTAAATAAATTGGCAGGATTCTCAAAAGTGCAGATTTCTGATAAGGGATTCACAAAGGACAAAAAAGCAGAGGCCACCAAAAGGCATTTTTATTCATGAAGGGATTCATTATTACAACCACCTCTAATAATCCTATACTGTTCCTGCAGCAACAACCACAACCACCGATGCGCCTGCTGTTCCTCCTTCAACCACTACTACCAATACTTTTGTCCCATTGACAACTGTTTGATGATATTTTATCTTCTCTTTAAAGAGTCACAAGAGATAAAAAATCTTTTCACAAGCAGTTATGAACTGGTGGCACAAACCTTGTGCAGATGTTTTGACCTTATTGATGATGGAGAATACAGCAAAGCAAAGTTAGAGTGGCTTGCCTTGAATTCTGGCATGCATCCCGCTGCATCAGGACTACTTAATGTCTGGGGAAATGAGGAGAATCTATTCACACAGCATCTTATGCCATTCATGAGGTCTTGTGTGTCTTCTTCCTGCAATTCACCCATGTGTCCATTGCCTGGTGTGCATTTAAGATGAGGAAACACAGTGGCTCTCAGGTGAGGTTCCATAAAAGCATAATTTATGTTGTCACCACAACAGCATATGCCAATTACTGTGGGCCCTTTTACCTAACCCACCCTGTCAACTTTCCCTGTGGGAGGAAACCGGAGTACCCAGAGAAAACCCACAACTTTACTCTTTTCACTTGAGGACTGGGTTTGAGTCGCATTGAGAAAGTTCTCACTGAGACTTGAACCTGCGAACTTAGAGGTGAAAGGCAAGTGCGCTAACCACTTCGCCACTGAAGCCCCTTGAAGGAAACATTACTAGGTAATTCAGTTATTTGATAATGAAGAATAGAGCTAAATATCAATAAGTGTTTATACAATTATTTAACTTTATAATTTCTCCTGAATTGCATAAAACTATATTGTTGAATTTCCTCCAATTGGTGTACATTATGAAATGGAAGTTTTATATTGGAAAATGGAGGCTATATCACAGCGACCAAAGTTCTTATTGTTCTTACTTCAATTTTAGCATTCAGAACTACTGCTTTCCCGGATATAGTCTGTTGGAGTGTATACTTCAATCGTGGGTGATGTGTAGCAAGCAAACGCGCTGTAGTAGGCGATTCCCAGTGCAATGTGGCCCATCTGGAGGCTCCATTTTTTCTTGGGACTTCAACGAGTGAATATTCCAGTGGAAGACACATGTAAGTTAACGTTATTGTATTATCTATTACTGTATTTATAATAGAGATGTATAATTATTCCTATAGATAAAGCTGGTTTTATATAAGAAACATGTTCATCATGACAATTAATTTCTTTTTTTTGTTTTGAAGAGTGACACAACATGCTTACATTAGAACTCAATCCAATTGACGGTGCACCAAAATTCTTGGCAATCAAACGTCGAGTTCTTAGTAACTGCAGGTGTTTTGGGGGAGAAGGATATTCCAGATAATATCCAGTTCCTTGGCAGAAGGTAGGTTGGTAAAACGTGTTATGTATGAGCAGAGACACTGTATTAAAACACTGTTTGAGTTGTCACAGTGATAAATGCATTTTTTAGGAGCAGGCAACCTAAAAAGAGACATTTTTTGTTTCAGTTATCTCAATCACCACAACACATGCAAGATCTTTTTAAATGGTGGGTGGCTGTATTATGACGGCCTGAAAGAAAAGAACAACCCTGGAGCAGGTCTGCAGCCCTTCGTGTCAGGGCATGGAAATCCGTCACATATATATGTATAATAAAAGTAGAATACTGCCGTTGGAACCTCTAACTTACGATAGCGGTATTTAAGTTACTGTAAGCCTGGCAGAAAAATATCCTGCAGCAGAATATATTCCAAAAAAAATATCTGGCGCTGCAAATGGTCTGCCCCTTACAGGTTGAACAAACATTAAATAATTCCATGAGTTGTGGAAGGAAGACAATAAACTTTAGTTGATTCCTCAAATTATCAGCTTTAGCATATACTCTAGACAAATAGAATGGAACTATATATAGCACAATAAATCATGCAATAGGAATCATCTGTGTAAAACATGTTTATATCCAGATACGTCAGCTTGTATTTGAGTAAAATCACATGGTGATGGACAGAATAGAATAGGACGTCAGTGTACATTACATTATTGTAATGTAGCAATGAATATTTGTGACACAATTTGTTTCAACAAAACAGTTGAAAATGTGCACACCTTTACCACTCTCATCCGCAGAACCTTTATTGGTAAAAAATAAAGTAAAAAATAAAATAAATTTTTAGGGGTGCTAAGTATGACAGGAAGATGGAAGTTTCGTAAGGCTCTGCCATATAATGTTTTAAAAATGGCGCCAAATTACCGTGAGAGATTGGCACTAGTTCTTGCTCGTGAATTATTCAACATGGCTGACACAAAAAGCATTTTGTCATTGTCCAATAGACCGTTTCAGGATGCAAAGGTTTGTGGAAAAGTGATGTGTTCGAAGTGCATCTTCTTTACATAAAGTGCATCTTCCTTATCATCGTTATCTACATGATATTATATAGTTATGTTATAAGTGCATGCCATGTCTAAATATTGGTTTAAAGACTAACACTAGCATTAAGAAAGTCAAAATATACAATGAAATCATACTATAACTTAAAGTATACAAGCCGTTTTTTAAGAAACCAGTTAGATTTATCAAGCATACATCGACATGCAAATATCACAATATGGCGACTTTTGACCTTTCACATGATTAATATATATATATTGATTTTTTTTTGTTATAAAATGGCTTCAAAATAACGTGAAATTCATTACTTACCTTCAAGACTTAAATTATCAAGTGACAATTCCAAATCCTCAACTATAATGTTGTTTTCACCTCGCAATTCGGTCATCCCCGAGAACCGATCAAAATCCCTGAGAACCGAACATTATATGGCAGAGGCTTCTCCTCCTTTCCCCCCTTCGCCTCCCCCCTGTGTCCTCTACTGTCCCTACTTTACCATTATTACCCTCCACTACGAAAAATGCCATTATTACTTCCGCTACGAAAACTATATATTTCCTTTGATTTTATTACTGTGAAAAAAACAATTTTAACTGTGAAAAAAACAAAGAAACCTCTGCGGAGGAGAGTGCACCTTTACTAAAAAACAACAACATAAAAACAGCCTAAAATGTAAATGGGCATCATTGGGCATACCCCATACATACCTTTTCCCAATTGTATCATCTTCTGCTTCCAACTCTATATCAGTGGCAGTCGATGGCTCCTTCCATTAATGGGTTTTCCTCAAGCTCTGATGCCACGGATGGCTGTGATGTATAAGATTCTGCACTATCAATGTCATCATCATCATCACTTTCAATATCATCAGGGATATTGCTCACATCCTCAACGCTATCGCCACTTCACGATGAATTATCACTATCTAGTAAAATAAAAGGATGTATTCAGACTATACTCTTTCAATACTGTAGCTATAATCACAACATTCCATTCAGCAACATTGTCACATTATAATTCCCATAACTTGAGACTTATAAAAGAGCATCCTCTGTTTAATTTGCCTCGACTTTGCAGATAAGGTACTGCAATTTTTACATTTTGATGGCATTGTCTGAACCTATGCGTTGTTTACATTTTCTTCAATGTCAGCTTTAAAAAGAATTAATGATTATAAGAATACAATATGCATTGCATATATATTACACACAGGCCCTACCTACTGTACACAGCAAATATCATAGAATTTATCAATATTCTGTTTATATTGGCTAAATCATTAACAAAAAATTGTATAAATTTATACTCACTCTTTCTGGTTCACCAACTTCCAGTGTCAAGGGTTACTCAACAGTCTCCACTTATGCGCTGGGCTGACCACTCTCCACTGATGAGCTAGGCTGACCAGATACGATGTTACTGTCTCACCACACTTCCCATAGGCTGTCTGCTTGGCACGAAATGTCTAAAAATACACACAAGTATTAGATTACTATTCTATATATTTACCATGAAAGACAATAGTCAATTCAATAATAATTAAATCAGGTCTTTATCAGGGTACCAAACATATTGATACTCATCATAAACACACTGCATAGCTTTGCACATAAAAGGCGAAATACAGCGAATCGAAACAAGTAAACAATAGACTTACAATACGACAGCGATCTCCTGAAGACAACGTGCTGCCTTTCTCGTCATCATGCTTTGAAGGACATACACATATGCCTATATGATCTTAGGCCAATAAAACGGTTCACCAAGTCCTCTTCCTTGAAATGCTTTGAGCAAACTTCTCAGTGGACAGAAGGTTCCCATTTTTCGTGTTTCCATCGAACAAAATCAACCCAAGCTTTCTGTTGTTTATTTTTCTCGGGCCTCGTATCATTTACATATGTAATTTCATGCAGCGCAATTCCTTTGCTTAAACACGGCGGGCATAAAATGTTCCAAATACGATAATTTATGCGTAATGCTTTCACATGTGGGTGCACGTGTAGCAAATTTGGAGCCTGGTGTTGATTTGAAACCCCAAAATATCTGCCAAATTCAATGCCTTCTGTGGTGATCAGATGTTCGGGCTTGAATCGTGTAATCGGATCTGAACAGATGCAAACTAATCGTCGATACATCAAGCCGAATCTTGCCTGTTTATGGACTTATAGTTGTTCTTCATGCAAAGACTGAATTTGACCCTTGGTGTAAATTCTTTATTATTTACGTTAAAGCTATAATTATCGCTGGAAGACAATCACTTGATATGAAACCAGGATGCCTTGGTTTTAGTTTTTTAATTTTTGGCGTAGAGTAGATGGTAGATTGAGGATTCCGACATATTCTCAAGATGGAAGGTCAGTGTAAGTGCAGCATTAGCTAGGAAGAGAAGGAAAGCCACATTCGAGGCAGCTAGAACAATTCATGGAGGAAAGGATGAGTTATCAGCACCTGGAGCAATTGGTCTTATAGATACAGCATTAGCTAAATGCTCGAAAGACATTTTAGGTAATAGTATGTCTTCAAGTACAAAGTTTATCTATTCAGTGTTGCCTAGCATATAGAGAAAGCAGTTAAAAGAATATGAATAATCTGTGGAAAATATGGTGAGAAGCATTGCAGTGTATTATAGCGGTGGTATTACAGGTCAAAAAAGGAGGCTTTATAAAGATAGTTGCTATAATGTAGATAGCAGTAATAGTAAACGTGTACAGATATCCATTCATAATTTCCCTTTATCCTTAATACTGGACACTTGTTCAAGAGTATGACCGTTAATACTATAATTAGCTTGAGTAGGAATTCTTTTTCTTGAGATGTGCATGGCCTTGCACATTAACAACAACTGATATATTATATTTTATAGTTTCATGTCATATTACTTATATATATTTTAACTTTGTGTATTAAATAAACTTAATTTGTTAGTTTGTTATGTGTTTGGAATAGTAAAGTCGTGAAGAGAAATTTGACGGTTAATAAACTTATATAATTCAGCAGCAAAACGCGAATAGCTTATTAGTACAATACATAAAAAAGCCAATGGATATAACATTCTAATTCTCATCGTTTGGACTATATTTAAAGTGGGAGTCAGCTTTTAAACTGTCAACTACATGATTGTATTCATGAAATTTTCATGAGCTCGCAATGTATTTTGAAGATCGAAGACAGTATAGAGTCGAATCGTAGATCGAGAATGAATGTATTATTACTTTGCAGAGTACATCCATCGCTTTGTGTTTATTAATAAGCGTATAGTAAGTATGTTATATTAAAATACTCTGACTATGCATAATAAGCATATATAGTATGGCAGCTTATTAAATTACTTTATAGTTTAATACATATGTTTCTTCGTTAATATTATTTTCGGATTCAACAACAAGTTAAAAGAGTGAGTGTAGTACAATCTTGTCTCCGTGTGCACTCCTTTAGTATATTTATCACATGTTGTTGTTTCCTCTTTCACACTTTTTAAATTTTTTCCGGCCTGGAAGAAGACAATAGAAGGAAAATTCCTTTGAAACACAACAATCCTTAATTTAATGATATAATAGAAGGGAGGTCGTATACTTCAATCCGAATATATGTTATTGAAGTATACAACCCCATTGGCGTAGGGGGGTCATTAACTTCAATTGATCCCCCTCACCTTACCACCTCGTAACTATCTCTTTTAATTATAGTTTTCCTATCAACATGATTTAAGGACATTGATATAACGTAAATGATGTCGTTGTGTATATTCTGAAGTTCTTAACGATATGACATGGCAAGTATGCTTTCGTTCCTGAAATTTGAACTTATTAGGCAGCCTAAAAAAGCATATGGGCATTGTGGTCAAACAGAAATCTTCTTTTTCAGACTCCAACAAAAATTTGAACTGCTGACTTAGCTTGCTCGCTCGCTGCAGACTTGCTTGCTTCGTTAGCAATTATAGCATTATAACTGATGATGTGCCGGCAGAAATCAACATTTATATGCATGCAGATCAAAATTTGATTTTGTAATGGCTGCTGGTTGGACTTGTACTTATAGAATAAATGTTATTCCGAACAAAGAGTACATAATAATAACACGGCACAAAGTTTTATAACAGTTATTAAAATTTGTGTGTTATTATTATGCACTCTTTGTTCGGAATAACATTTTTTCTATATTTGCTGAAATTATCAGTCGGAAAAGGGGTTCTGGTTGGACTTATTTCACTCATTAAAAGTGAAATGGCAGTTTATGAAGTACGAAAACTATTTTTTTGAACACAAAGCACTACAAAAGGGCAAGCATGCCTATGTCCTACTCCATTCCAATGACTATTGCTTGTTTTGCGCCTTTAATACATGTGTACGGTAGATGATCTGATAAATGACCTCGGAGATCATTAAATTTTCATACTTTAAGAGAATGTTAAATAGAGAGGGGGTCTATTGCAAAATTCTGGTTTTACCAATGTGTCTATTAAATACCTAAAGAATGGGCCTTCATTAGATCAGTTAATACGGTATATGTAACGCGAAATGTAACCTCTTTAAAATTTATCTTCTAATAAATGTCGCTTTCTACTCATGCTTTATTATTTGAACATGAGAGTGACTTGAAATGTTGCCATACATATTCTCCTAATCACTAACATAAAAATCATATCATAACAATCATATCATAAAAATCTTGTCACCACTCATACAGACGCGTAAATTTATACGTAAAACTTTTATTAATATTTCGTGACACCACTTGAAGTGTTAATTGATTAGTAATTAGATAAGTATCCTTTGCCATTTGTACATATTTAAAAAGTTCGTTATATAAACTATATGTCATTTATAGACTAATTTAATTATCTGAAGAGTGCCACGCTAAATGTTTGTCGAAACTATATAGTAATAGATATGCCTAACAAAGCTTGCATGCTGAGTCTTTGTGTCTTACCTTATATATATATATATATTTGTTTTACAAAATGCCAAATAATGCTCGATATCAAATAGATAAAGCAAATACCTGAAGGTGTCGAAGGTAGACTTTACCTGATAAGTGCTTTATTGCTGACGAAACAGCTGTAGTGGACACCTTGAGGTATTTATATATATAGTTTTTCGCTTACCTCAATGTATCCACTACAGCTGTTTCTTGCAAAAAAGCACTCATCAGGTATAGTGACTATAGTCTACCTTGGACACCTTGAAGTACGCGAAAAACTATATATTTACTTTATCTATAAGTATATCATATTGACCATATAAAAGCAAAGTTTTGCAACATATTGTCTAGATTAGTTGAACGAATTTAGCCGTAATTGTTCTTTTAGCGATGTCCTCATTACTTCGTTATCATGAAGGCAAGAAATTACTTTCCCCGTTACTTGTTTCACCGTCTTAGGTAGAACATCTTTTTTATCAACAATTTCGTGATATTGAAAGTGAAGAGGAATATCAATGTCACTATCCGCATCTGATACTTGTCCATAAAGTAGCTGAGCAAGTATGAGTTCTTCAAGCAATGACCACTTGCTTATACTTGAGGGACAAGGTCGCTTTGATATAAATTCTTTACCTGTCATGAATTCTGTTGCGATTGCAGGTGACCGCCTTTTTCTTGTACTTGTTTTAGCGTTGCTCATTGTTTTCTGTTCACCATCAGCTTTTCCATAAGGGTTTTCACAGCCTCGACATTGACATTTGTTGGTGCAGCCTTGAATTCCAGCGAAGCATTTGCACATCTTATGGAATTTGTCGCACAAAGTTACATCTTTATCCTTTTTTTTTGCGCCCTGTCCACAACAACATCCATCGTCTATATCTGATTTACTAGACATCTTACAGTGCAGCTGCTCCTCCACAATCGATTCTTCATTTTCTATCTGAACAACTGCATCATAATGTCCAGGACCCGAATGGTGATATGCAATAAAAATAGGTAGGCACTGTGTGATTTCCATAGGTGTATTTGGTACAACTGGAAAATTTTCCATTCCTGTCATCACAACGATTGGAAGGTTCAAGAGATTTGCAGTCGCTAGAGGCATTGTATTTCCTAACTCAGGAGCAAAATGTCCATCATTAAGAAAAAGCTTCGCCTCATCTTTATATATCTGCCCAGTAGCATTAAGATATGGCTTGTACAAATCTGGATGACATGTCCACTCTTCCACTATTAGACCCCGCAGCTTAGCAGTAACTTTACTTGTGTCACATGTGTCCATTAAACCTAGTGTTCGAAGATGGCTGAGTGTATCATTAGAGATTAATTTATTGGGGAATATGGTATTTACCAAGGCATGAGCAACAGATAGAAAGAAACAGTTTCCTTTCTGTGTGGTATTTATTCTGCTCATTTTATTTGAGATATCGGAACTCAGGAGTTTTAAAGAACTTTTTCCTAACATCATCTGCGGCCTAAATTTTTCAAATTGACCAGCTGATTGAATATATGTATTTAGTTCTTCCATAGACTTTGAATTATTAATGACTTGGCTCATGTAAGCCTCACTCAAAGGAACAGCTGATTTACAACATAAGATAAAAACAAATTGATATCTTACCATGAATAAATCATATCAGAAACAGTAATATCCTTCCCCTCGCCAGCTATCAAATAAATTTGACTCCAGCCCTTGGGACACTGGATGGCGGCTTAAAAGGAGGAAGGATTACACTGAAACAAGAAAAATGATATTTTATTCTAGTCAACAACAATATAGAATGATACAAACGAGATGTAACTAAAAAAAGCCTAAATTAATACACATACGTAGGTTAGCACAATGCATCAATAAAGAGTCGTTTATCACAATACACATTAATCAAGACTTATATAGTGTTGTTCACGTGATAATATGATATTACATCATATTTTCTATAAATAAATATGATCACATGATAAAGAAGCCATGCGTTAAGGGTACCTATTAAATAACAGGGATTTTAAGTGTAAACACTGAATAGTTTAAGGACACCCCTTCAAACAAAATAATCTTTTGAAATACGCAGAGCGAAAGCCCACAACGAAAAAGATTCTACCAAAATTAATGGTAAATACATTAACCAGAATGAACATAGACGTAAGCATAATCATTCACCAATCAGGTACGCAAATAAGAACATAAGATAAAAACAAATTGATATCTTACCATGATCAATTTTACCATGATTAAGCCGCCATCCAGTGTCCCAAGGGCTGGAGTCAAATTTATTTGATAGCTGGCGAGGGGAAGGATATTACTGTTTCTGATATGATTTATTCATGGTAAGATATCAATTTGTTTTTATCTTATGTTCTTATTTGCGTACCTGATTGGTGAATGATTATGCTTACGCCTATGTTCATTCTGGTTAATGTATTTACCATTAATTTTGGTAGAATCTTTTTCGTTGTGGGCTTTCGCTCCGCGTATTTCAAAAGATTATTTTGTTTGAAGGGGTGTCCTTAAACTATTCAGTGTTTACACTTAAAATCCCTGTTGATTTACAACAACTATCCACAGAGTTAGAGTTGCAAAGTTCAATATCCTCGTCCGATGAGCTTGAAGAAATACATTCATCATGCAAATAACTGTTAACATCAGTGAGCATATCTGCAAAAGCACCCTCCAGATTTGCATCACTCAAACCTGATTTGTTTTCACCATTATCATCTATGTCCATTTCCGATTGAGTAGAAAAGTCCATTGAACCAAATAACTCATGTGTGTTTTGTGTATTATCATCCAGTTCCGTAAAATATGATTCAATGGCCGGGGTAACTCTGACTTTTCCTTTGTTGTCTTTTGTTGCTGCAGACAATCGTTTTTCATTCCACATATAAAAGAACATTCCAAGCAGGGCAATAGCAAATTGAACTCCAATCCTTGATTTTTTTAATGTCTTATTAAGAACTCTATTAATTCCCTCATTGCGATTAGTTCCACCAGACGGTAGAATCCCAAATAAACAACCTTTCTTTACATGAACTACCAATTTCTTGATTTCACAAATAGCATCTTCAGGAACTATTTTTGTTCCTTCATGCTCAACATCTTGCCATTGCTTAAGAAAAGTCATAATGCTTTTCTCAATAACTTCTTTCGATGGTGTTGGTTGTTTTTCCGGTTGGTGTTGGTTGTTTTTCCGCAATCAGCTGGATCTCTCGGAATAAGTTTAAAGTCCGAAATAACTCGAGATCGCTATTTTCTTAAGGGACAACTTTTCGTACCTTTCTTAGGAATTTTGGTAGTAAATCTTTGAATTGCATGAAAGGGATCAAGTGAAAAAAAGAATGTGGAAAAAGTTTTTATTTTAGCTCTCCATTGGCAGCGATTGTCAATATAAAAGTGACTTATAGAGCATTTATGATTATCTAGGCGGTTTTACAGTAGATCTTTGACCATGTGAACACTTGTTCCTTGATTTATTCTCCAAGACATAACAACTCCAATTTCATTCATAACTATAAATAAACTATCATATAGTTGTATCCATCTCCCCTACACCAGAAACCAATATTTGCCGATACTTTGAACATATAGTCTGCACTTAGCGAGGAAGCGGTCATCTGACACATTCTTTTGGCATAGAGATGTTCGTTGTCGAAGAATTTTTGTATATAACAAGCTGTTTCTATTTTTTCACCAATCTTTCTGCCTTTTGCTAAGAAATCAGGAAATTGTTCTGTCTTCTCGTGAACTTCTCTTAAATAACACAGCTTCCGCAATCCATATTCATCAACAAGACTCTGGTGCCATAAAACTAGGACGTCAGAAACTGTCATCCCGCTGCTATATGTGAGGTAAAGAAATAAAACAATTCCCTTGTCACTCCTGCCTTATGAAACAATACGAACAGTGGTTGGAAATCGTTTCTTATTTGAGAAAGAATACCTGGATCATGGCTAATAATCTGATGCTTGTTCTTACAAAGATAAATCCTGCCAATCTGAAGCCCTTAAAGACAGCACGGTTGATCGTAGGCATAGGCATCTTTCCAATTAATCGGCCAAAGTTTCTCTTGTACGCCCTGTTCAGCACACGATGGACAGAAAAGGGAAAGCTGAGGAAAAAGGACAAGTGGTTCCCACTATAATGTCTTCAACGAGAAATGCTTGGGGAGAAACACCAAGTCTATCTCTAATCTGTGTGCTACATGGTACAGCTCGAATAGTCAATACTATTGTGCAGATGAATGCGTCTTCGTTCGTTTGGTTTTTGAGCAAAAACTGAATAAATTTCTTTGCAGTTTTGTCAACATGTGTCGCGAAACAATTTAAAGAAACGATGCCCAGTGCTATTATCAACACATGAAGGGACATCACACTATTACTTTTCATAAACACTTTATACGAGTGAAACTCTAATGCAATCATAAGCAATTGAAACTTCTGGTGACAGTGCTGTGCTAATGGAGCAGTTTAATATGAAAGTTAAAACAGCCAGTTTTGCAATTTATACCTTGCTACTCTAAAGGAAATAGTCTCGACAGGGACAACATTTTCCGGATATTACCGAACAACGCCCTTTGATGGCGTTACACCGGCCATTTTCAAAATAAAACTTTCTTTTACAAATAGTTAATGTTTTGGTCTATAATATATGGTTATATTGATTATTCAGTTTATTCATATAATTGACTATATAGATATTTATGGTTACGCAACATTCATATAAGCAAACTCTTTCCTCATGCGTGACCAATTAGCAGACAATTTTAAAACATTTAGCTAGCAGCCTATAGTAATTAAACAAAAACACGTTGAATGTATCCACCTTTTCTGCACAGGAAAACGATACTCAAGTTTCTGATTGAATATTAACAAACCCAATCATGGAAAACATGTATCAATTAGACAAATGTAATGTAAGATATCTAAGTAGAGATTCACCACACCGTATTGGAATAAAAATAGAATAAACTATGTCTATGTATTTAAATAATATTTAGTACCGCGCAGACTGTAGAAGCCAGAAGGAGCCTGATCAGTTAAAGAGCGAGATACCTAGAGACAAATATTAATAGTAGCACTTTCTCGGCAGTCCTTTTTCATTCTACCGCATGATAAATATACTAATTAGAGTCGCTCTCCCACGTTGATTTTATGTAAGCAATCGCATATTTCAAGGATGTAGATATATACTGGTGGTTAGATGTATTTAGGATATACATATGAGTTTTACAAACGTGAACTTTATTGCATGAAAAAACTATGTTACCGATCAATATTATATATAAGACAGGCATCTGTAGTATATTATGAATATGTTATATAATGCAGCATTCAAATGCACTTTTATCTGTGCAGTATTAAGTGTAGACTTATTGTATATCCATCATTCTTTTGGCGGCCCACTATTGCCACTGATATATTTTAAAATACATAATTATGGTATCAAATCTCAAAATACATATGGTATCAAATCTCAAAGTGCGCCAGCACAGAAACGTGTCAGAATAGTATATAGTTACATATAGTTAATCCCGCTCATTCTAATGCTTTTATATTTGAACTTTTTCAGTGTAGTTTGGCTGAGCTTTTTAACACATGCCTTTTGCTAACTACTAAGTTAAGTATGCCTATAAGTATGTTACATGCATATTCTGAAATTGAAATATCGTACGGAGTATGAGCGACAGAATTTAAACATGTTTGAAAATATAATCAACAAATGAGCACCAAAGTTGCTAGTCATAATTAAAGAAAACCAATAGCACAAGAACGAAAACCACAAGAACCAGGAGAACCACAAGAACCAGAAGAACCAAGAGAACCAGAAGAACCATGAGAACCACAAGAACCATGAGAACCATGAGAACCAAGAGAACCACAAGAACCAAGAGAACCACAAGAGAACCAGAAGAACCACACGAACCAGAAGAACCACACGAACCAGAAGAACTAGAAGAACCACGAGAACCAGAAGAACCAAGAGAACCAGAAGAACCACAAGAACCACACGAACCACACGAACCAGAAGAACCACACGAACCAGAAGAGAACCAGAAGAACCAGAAGAGAACCAGAAGAACCACACGAACCAGAAGAACCACAAGAGAACCAGAAGAACCACACAAACCATAATGACAACGTATTGTATCAGATTCCAGGCTTTCAAATTTTCAGAACTGACTTCATGCCATAAGGTACTAGAACACCTTATGGAACTGCTATCTACATAAAAAATCATGTACAACTTATTTTACATTACTCAAAATACACCAACCAGTTCATAATTTACATGTTGTAGGAATTTATCATTCTAAATCAAGTGAAAATTTCAACATTCATAAATGCTTTAAAACATTTTCACTCTACTTATGTAAATAATCCAAATACTCCTGTTATCATTATTGGTGATTTTAATGGCATGTAGTAAAATATGGACTGGACTCGTGGACTCGTCTCGATTAGCAAAACGTGGACTCGATTAGTAAAACGTGGGCTCGATTAGTAAAACGTGGGCTCGATTAGTAAAACGTGGACTCGATTAGTAAAACGTGGACTCGATTAGTAAAACGTGGACTCGATTAGTAAAACCTGGACTCGATTAGTAAAACGTGGACTCGATTAGTAAAACGTGCACCCGATTATTAAAACGTGGACTCGATTAGTAAAACCTGGACTCGATTAGTAAAACCTGGACTCGATTAGTAAAACCTGGACTTGATTAGTGAACGTTGACTCAATTTAGCCTCCTCCGCAGGCAACTCTTTGGCAAAACTCAAACGTATTATGAATAACAGTAACCCCTATGGTGAGAATTCGGTAAAAAAATCCTATTGTGCAAAATTTGGTACAACATATTTTTAGTTTTGCCAAAGAGTTGCCTGCGGAGGCCTAGGAGGCTAGACTCGATTAGTAAAACGTGGACTCATTAGCAAACCCTAAACCCTAAATTCAAAAACCCTAAACGTTTTTAGTCATACGTGAAATCTTCAACAAGATCAAGCCAAAGCCCGAATTTTCTGAGAAATGGACAATCATATACCACAGATAGTCGTGAGAAAGCCAACCTCTTGAACGCTTTTTTCCACTCAGTTTGTAACCCCAGCAATATTTAACCTCCTGCTTCCTTTCCAACTCCTTCTGATACCCTTGATAATCAGCTATCGGAGATCGAACTGATTGAAGAAGAAGTTGCTGCAGTATTGAGGAACTTAGATCCAAACAAGGCTAGTGGACCAGACGGTATTCTGTGTAGATTGTTGAAATCGCTTCCTCCTTTTGCAGAATGTTCAATCTTTCGCTGGGTGTAGTGCCGTCAGAGTGGAAATTCGCCGATAGAATCTAATTACAGTCCTATCTCTCTTCTCTGTGTACTGTCCAAAGTATTGGAACGTTGTATTTTTAACCACTGCTACTATCACCTCTCACCCCTGTTATACCACCTTTCACACAGGTTCTTGCACGGATGATGAACAGTAACGCAACTTCTGGAGGTTTATCACAACATCACAACAAGTATTTTCAACTCTCATCTTCATAAGTTGTATTCTACCAAGTTATCACATTACGTACCTCCGGGTACTACGTGATCAGCGTCTACACATAGCGATTTGTTGAACCATCATCCGGCCATTTTCATCATATTTACAAATATGTTATATAAATTGACTCATGATTTCCAAATTGATTTTGAATAATTGTAATCTGCGTAGTGGGTAAGTCGTAGTGTGTAAACGTTCAGTACCTTTATAGTCACGATTCAAATCTTAGTATAAGTTGTTATAACTGTGTTATTACCTGTTCTTTATCTGTATTTAACGTCTTTATAGGGGTTAGGTGTCAATTGGGACGAGAGTCCTGTTCCTTTCCCCTCTCACGATTTGTCTAATCTGTCTTTAATTGTCTTTAATTGTCTTTAATTAGTTTGTATCATGTACAAAGTGACAAATTCATTATATTATTATATTATTATTATTAAGTACAGCAATCCTTTACAGATAGTTGTGCTGAAGAAGCTGAAAAGTCTGTCTCTTGACTCGAAGGCACGTTTCAAAAAGGAAGCAAAAATTTAAACAGTGTGAAAGGACATCCAAACATAACGAAGTTTATGGGTTTTTGTTATGAACCACATTGTATTATGATGCAGTATTCAAGTTTTAACTTTGGTTTGGATAAAAATGTTAGCTCCCTTGCTGACTTCCTTCAGGTAATCGACTCTGAATTCGGCTTTTTAGCCAGTTTTTCTGATTTGTAATTTTGAAATTTTGAAATTTGACGCCCGGAAATGCCATTTCCTGCATTCTGAGCTGTGGATTTAACTCCAATCATGCCTATTTTACACTAAAAAGAACATGAGAAAGATGCAAAAATAGAAAAATTTATATTATCTTACAATGCAAAAAAAATATTTTGGTTCATGTGGTAAAAGCACCACAACAGCAGTTGAGAAAAAGGTTCTTTAATGAGTTCTAAATCGTCGTACAACTTACAGTAGTTAGGTGTTCAGAACTTTAAAGTCAATCTGGAATTATGCTTGGAATTTTGGCCAGTTTTCACTGAGAAAGATCCCTTGTATTTGAACAATAGAAGGTTGTTTAGAAATCTCTTTTGCAAACCCAGTTTTTGTAAAGAAACTGAGAACTTTATCAACTTGAATGCTATTATTTCGATGTACAAAGAGCTCAACCAGTTAGGGATAAGAGAAACATAATGCATTAGTTGCAATGAAGCACCTTGTATTTTATTCTGCCTAAGACAATTATATTATTCACCTGTGTCATGAGCTCTGATATACCACTGCCGTAAGCCAGTGTAAAAGATATAGATTGATGAAATAAAGGAGATATAAAAAATGAATCCATGGGTGCTAAAATATTTGACAATATTTTACTAACAGGGGATTTAGCAAACACAAGCATTGCTGGGATTTTTCCTTTAAATATCAAATCATACAGTAGGAAATTCTGTTACCTTTAGCCTGCAGAACAGTGATAAGGTACAAAACAAGACCAGGCTGGCTAGCAGTACTAAATTAACAAATGGGGGAGTAGAAAGGAAAGGATAAAAGAGCAAGGGGAGGGGCAAATTCTCTTTATCTGGTATCTTTATCGATAAATATTTGTGTATTATAAAGTACACTAGCTTAGTGAGTTCAGGTAACTAAGCCATGCTCCTCAGTGAAAAATACTCTTTTAGCTAGAGGAACTTTCCCAAATAGACGAGATCGGTTATGGACCCATATCCCATATCATACAAGAAAACCCATATCATGCATTTCTACACCATTAACTTATACAGTATGCACTATCCTTATGAATTTATCTAAAATACATTGTATAAAGGGCACTTCTACTGTCTTTTGACAAAGGGCTAGGTGCAACAACCCATTGCATAAATTTTACTCCGTATCTACAAACAAACTATACTACCCATTTTGGACTATACTTCAACGGTTTGGCATGAGTGCGGAACAATTCAAACGAGGCGGGTAGAGAAAATGCAAAATTGTGCTTTGAGGATTATCCTTCACCAAGGCAGGTGAAAATGTTCTCAAGAGATGTGCAGCGAAGCTGCTGACATTGCATAGCAGGAGACGATTTTTACGCTTTATAAGTATTTTCAGGATACTGTATAACTTGGACTGCCCTAGCCAACTGAGAGATACATTCAAATTCAGACGTTGCATGCACAACGAAACCTGAGGGATAAGACGCTGCTTGATCTTCCGAAGGTGAACAGTGCAATAGGTCAATCAACATTCAAGTATGCTGGTGCAAAAGACTGGAACTCTCTACCTTTAAACATTAGAGAAATTATATCCTTCTCAAAATGTAAACGTACTGTTTATACACATCTTTTAGAACTTGCCAATAAGTCTCATATTTGTAGTGTATAAGAATATGAATGTTTATATTATATATAAAATAAGTGTAACCTTGATAATTGTAAACACTCTTCTCCCGTTTATACCAGCAGCCTTGCTGATGGGATTTTTAACAGTTTAAATAAAGTCTTTATTATTATTATTATTTCAAGAAACTTTCCTTTTTAAAATGTCGTTACAAATTTTATGCTGGGTATTAATTTTTATTACAATGACATGTCTGCCGTCTTTGATGACTCACAACCTAGGCTAGCCACGTAAAACTACAATTTGCTAAGCAAATAACAATAGGGCTTTTCGATAATTCACCACTTGCACGGTGGTCGCCACATGTACTTGGCACATGGTCAAAAATGTAAACAAACGGAAAAGTTCGGACTATGGGTCAAGCAAGCAATATAGTATTATATAGTAAAGCACAGATATCCACATCTTTATAAGAGAAATACAAATAATGATCCAGTCAAATTTCATCATTTTCCTGGTCCAAAACGATCGAAAGAAAGGAGAAACAAATGGATAATAGCATGCCATCGAGGTGACAAATTCGTTTGTTCGAAAGACAGCTATGTTTGTAGTTTACATTTTATTGGTAGTAATGGACCAACGAAGGAACACCCAGATCCAGTGTCCGCCGTCACGAGCAATGAAAAGGTAATAGGAATAAAATATTTTGTTGTAATTTAAAAGCAAATATAAAACTTCAACGTCGACCGCACGCGTGTTCAAACTTTATATTTAAAACAGTTTGTGTCTTGTACTTTTGTTTTGAGGCTAAACGATTTGAAAGGAAGCGGCGTAGCCCTACCAAAAGAAAACAACGTGCTTTTGAGAAGGAAGTTGCTGAGGCCCTTCTTGATGTGTTGTCAAACACAGCACGGTCATTGGAAGAATTATCTCTGGCAGAGAGTTTGGGCGAGGAAAAAATTGACGCGATTGATGTAAATAAAAGCACTGCTATCAGTAATATTGATTGCTGTACTGGTGACGATTCGAACATCAATGAACTGAATATAGACGCTTCTCCACTCGCTTCTCCAGTTGGACATTCTTCGCCGATCACTACAGAGAAACATCACAGTATATGTGTGTGTAATAAAGTACATTGTTTTTTATCTATGAAAATAAAGCAATCTGATTGGCTAGCAAGCGTTTCAGAGCGGTCCGGATTTTTGCATCCGGCCCGCTCTGGATTACACGACAAAACGCAGGAGTGAAACAATTTTTAGATTAAAAAATCTGCCCAAAAAGTTAAAAAAGCTAGCCTAACGATAGTTAGAGTACAAAAATGAATTGCATCAACTCCAAAGGCTTCATACTAAGCACGATGTGTCGAGAAAACTAATACATTTGTTTTAAATGCTCGTGTATTAAAACTAACACATTTGTTTTGTTGCTCATGTATTTCAGTATTTGGCCACATTAAAGTTAAAAAAATACAGTTTAACTCATTAACTGGCAATGCGCCCTGGAATTGGCAAGGGGTAACTGCCAATGCGCCCGGATGCGCCCTAGATTGGCATGTCAACTTCCGGGCACGATTGCCAAGCATGTGTTTGACAGGTTGCCTAGCAACCAATACAAATATAGAATGCGAAACACGAGCTTTACAACGACACATTGGGCGAGGAAATTGATCAAAAACTCGCAAAGATTTTCAAGTTTAAAATTATATTTTTTTACAAAAACTTTTTAGCAGGTTTTACAAAAGCATTTTAGCAGGTTAAATCTAGTTTAAAATTAACCTTTTTGAAGAACTGTTCGTGCATGTTTATGGCATTATTTGACTGTTTTCGTAACCCTTCCGTTGGTCTTCTTGTCCAAGTTGTGAATTTAGCAAAAGTGTATTCAAACCACTACACATTTTACCTACCATGTGCGTATGTCGTCTTTTGCCAATGAATACTCCTAGTAAAATCACATTAAAACTAAGTAGAATTATCCACATTGACCGTCCCATCTATTTTTGTAAATTTCGTCTTAAAACGACCACTAATTTCAGAGATATTGTGGCTTACAACCAGTGTATTGAATTAATGCGGGTGTCTGCCGTGTGCGAATTCTCAAAAACTTGACAGCGGATTTCAAAAGCTTCTAAAATGCTTTTTTATGGATTTTTATATCCCCATAAAACTTTAAATCGATAAAGCTCATCATAAAATTAGTGCAAACTCGTTTTCTAAGAACTACACATTGAGCACTTGAAGGGAAAGATGTAAAATAGGGCAGGACACCTGTTTGCAAAATGCCGGTTCCTCGCTGCAATGGCTTCCTTTGCAGGAAGCAATGAAATTGATGCCCTTTCCAAAATCGGTATTTAGCAGCTATTTCGGACCCAATGTTCACTTATTTATCATGAAATCGTTTTAATAGAAGACTTTTAATAATACTCATGGGATATTTCGTTATTTTGTGAGATAAAAGCTATATCTTTGAGGTGTTTATCTTTTCAAAAGTGCACGTGCGAATATATGGAAGCTACGTGTTTACTCCCGTCTGAAAAGCAACCAGATATTGAGGACCTTATTTCATCATTTTACAGCAATATAGAACACCTACATATTAAATTGTGCATTTCATCGGAGTATGAAGATTGTATTTTTACACGATTGTTCTCTTTTACGATCTATTTCAAACTGAAAAACGTGCTTGCTTTTTGAGCCAGATTTCAAAAAGAAGCCGGCTGTCTGCCATTATCTTGTCTTATGAGTAGACTACAGATGTGCAAAAATTTTTGGGCACAAGAAAATCGCTGTTTTCTCAACAGAAACACAAGAAAATTGAGCTAAAGTTCTTACCTGGTGTAAAGTTAAGATATTTTTCACTTTGTGGATGACTTTTAGTGCTTTGAGTAGAGAAATGAACAGCTTTTTGTTTTGTCACCGCAAATTGCGTTTGAATATGTCGGTTGTCAAAGTCTGGTTTAAAAACACCTCCCCAAATGCCCGCTTTTCTCACTCTTTTCATCTTTTGTTTATATTAAAACAGATAAATTCTTGTACTATTTGTTTTATCAAAAATATTTGTGTGAATTTAAAACTTTGAGAAGGTACAATCACTGCGTTTTGGCTTATAGATGTTTTGACCCGTGAACAACGACCTACTCTTCTCCATTTTATGTTGTAAACATGAGGTCCTGGACTAGGCTCAAGAGAATTTATTTTAATTTTTGATCATTTTCTAATTTATATCCTAAAAGATGAAAATTAGTTTTAATAAAAATATGTACCAACCCAGCAATTTAATTTTTTTTTGCCATTTATGTAGGGTTATGGAGATATTGCCCTTCAGATATTAGGTGTCATGAGGGGCAAAATGTTAGTGCTATAAAATTTACCCAAACCAAAAATTCTCACTCAAAAATATTAATTATCTATTTACGAATGCAAGCTCATTTAAACTAAATTAGGTCAATTATATATCACTCTTGTCTGATTCGAAAAATCAGAAAGTTTTATAGAAATGTTTTTGAGATATTGCCAATTTTATGATTGCCCACAAATTCAATGAAGAATTCGCCATATTACTTGCCAGTTAAAGGGGTAGAAATGTTGCAACAGTCTGCCAGTTAATGAGTTAAACAGATATCATAGAAGAAAAAACTTTTCTCCATACATAAAACTTAAAGGATGAAAAAAACTGTGCCCTCGGTCTTGAAAACATCCCTCGCCCTTCGGGCTCAGGCACAGTTTTTCTCATCCGGACCTCGCAAGTGGTAAATAACATATATATATATATATATGTTGTACTACGGTTTCGTGTTGTCGTGAGGAAACTGCATCTTCACAGCAGGGTTTCGATTTACATGATTACATTATCGCACATATTTTTGTAGAGTGATCTTGAATTGGCAGACATTTCGCTGTATAAGGACTCCGAATTGAAAAATATGAAGCGGTTACGAATACAGTTGTTCATGGCTTTAGTAGATGACCCAAAAAATACCTTCCACTACACAGGTATGTACCATTTTGCATTTAGTCGTCAACATATATGATATATATCATGTATTAATAGTGTATAGATAGCTTTTCCACAAGACTATTTTAAAGACTATTTTATTTAAGGTTTAACGAAAAATGCAATACAATTGCTGTATGGCCACTTGAAGCCAAAGGTAAAGAAGTTAAAATTGTGGAAAGGGAAAATTACTGTCGGTCGAAAAAAATCCCAGATGGATAAAAGGCACATTAAGGTATAGATATTTATGTACTTGTATATGTTAGATAGACTATGGTGATCACTATATAGATTCGTGCAGACTGGTACATGAATGGTCATTGAATCACAAAGCGTAATTGGTTCTTTATTTTGTTTATGTAGCAAAAAGTTGAAGTAACAACCCTCACCATTAAAGAACAGTTTGTAATGACATTGGTGAGACTGAAACGTAGCCCAACAATACTTATGCTCGCAAACAACTTTGGAATCTCTGAATCCACCTGTAGCAGACTAGTTACCACCTGGGTGTTGTTTTTACAAAAGGAGTTACAATTCATGTTACCTTTTTCTACACTTTCTGCCATGGAGGTTTTGCGAAGACCAAAGATTTTCAGGCATTATCCAAATCTCAGGGCCATAATTGATTGTACAGAATTCTACATTGAAAACTCTTCCAGATTATCCAGCCAACGTCAAACATATAGTGGATACAAGTCAGGAAATACATTCAAGTTGTTGGTTTCCCTTTCTCCTATTTGTCATTTTAATTTTGTTTCCCAATTGTATAGTGGGTTAATCAGTGACAAACCATTGTTAAAAAAGTGGATTTATTGATGCCCTGGAAGCTGATGATGTTGTCATGGCAGACAAAGGTTTTAACATTCAGGACATCCTAGCCCTTCGTCATGTATATTTGTTGGGTCCTCCAATCATGGCAAAAAAACAATATCTGCACAAGCAGTGACTTTAACTCGTAGAGTTGCTCGAGCAAGGGTTCATGTGGAAAGGATGATTAGGAAATTAAAACTTTTTAGGATTTTAAGAAGTCCAATCCCACTGACTATTAAGCCTTACATAACAGCTATTGTTAATGTGTGTTCCTGCAACCAACAATTATTAAAGATGGTCTACAGTCCGTTCTGCGCATGCACGGAGTTTGTTTACGTTTTTGTTTTGAACCATATAATTCTATAACATGAAGTATTGGCATTACACAACATTTCGCAAGATCAAATTGCACTGTCAATCTCGACGACGCGAGCGAGGGGCGCTTGAAGAATTAGAAGTAAAGCAGACAGAACAAGCCGCGGCATTGCCTAATGTAGATAATTTAACTGTATGCAAATGCTGCGGCCGTTGTTTAAAAGAAACGCTTCGTGCCGAAGCTTGAATACGTTTTGTTCGAGTACGTGTCATGGCGAAGACTGTGGTTCTACTTGTATGAACAACAGAAGGGCCCAAGAGAGCGATAGCGACAATACGGTAAGAACTTTTACATTTTTTCCTCTATTAATGAAAATTTGGCGCATGAATATAAAACAGGCAGGACTTTATTTGTGCTTAACAATTCATTTACATATGTAAACTCGAGTACCAAGACAAACCTTTCATGTGAAATTCATGTCTACTTCCGATCTTGCATTAACTAGTTTTCTTCAATAGAACAGGCCTTACATGAAGGACTATATTTGCTATGATATTATAATTTCTATAAAGCACATACGTGAATTAGGTACGAGACGTATTAATGATTTTATAATTTCACTTCATGATAGTTGATAATACTTGATATTAGTGTTAATGAGTTTTTAAATAACTTCTGCTTGATCAGCTCATCAGCGGACAGAAGTGTCAGCAGGTCTTCAACAGTATACTTCTAGCTTGGATATCACAACTGCCTAATAAATTAACTTGTATACCATTGGAAAATTTGGTCCTTTGCTCATATTCTCTCTTGTTGTTTTAGGATTCTGATTTTTCTGTGCAAGACAGAGATCGAGAGGACGGATGATAGTGAAGGAAGCGAGAAAAGACAGACTAGATTGAGAGGTAAAGGTTGGGGAAGAGGAAAAAGTGGAGAAAAGAACACAGCAGAAAAGGGGGCTAAAGGACAAGGAACATGCACATAGACGAGGTGCAAGGGGAAGACGAGGTGCAAGGGGAGGTGGGCAAAATACAATGGGAGGAGTTGGACGAAGACAATTGCAGGAAGAACCTAATGCTGCTGAAAACCAAGCTAATCACGAACAACTAGTGGTAAGTAAACTAGTTGTTATAAACCTCATTATTTTCTTTCAAAAATATTAATTTACTGTATGTATGCATACATCAAATTGCCTACACACAGCAAGTTTCAAGTGTTTGCATGCATATCTTTTACCTGGCTTAAATCAGGGTTATAATTTGATGACAGTAACAGTAGCTAAAAGTGCTTTAGAATATTGAAAATACACAGTATTACCTGGTCAGAATAGAAAATGTGCAATGCATGCTAACCTAGAATGTTTTACTATATTATAATAACTGATATTCAATAAACAGTCCACATCTTAATTTTCTATTTCATATTAACTGATAACAACAATTGGTTGTCTTCTATGAAGCATAGACTTTTTATTACAAAAATTGGCATGCAAACAAATACCATTATTAACAATCTTCCTATACCATATATCATTTATCTGTTCATATTGATCAACCCCTAAAATGTACAGTGTATTTCAACCATCATTGTGGTATATTCACCCATGAAGGTGTAAGAATCTCCCCTTGATGAGTAAAATTGTCTGGCGTTAGACAGAGTAGGATAACAAATGTTCTTAACCTATTAAGGTACAATTTTCCCTACTTCATTCTTTTACCCTTTCTAATGCCAGAGTTCATATTTCACCTATTTGTGATTGATTTACCAATGATACCCCATATCGACTTTTCAGAACCTAGTGGAGGATATGAATGTTCTTGTCTTATGTAGGTTGGCCTTGGAATTACTACGTAGACAGCCAGCCACCTTTGCTGATATGGTAAATGGAGACCTGGCAGGAGGGAATGGAGCTCCGGAACCAAACCCTGATCCTGATAATACTCCTCAGTGGTGCAACTGTGGTCACTGTATAGCAATACCCACTCAGGAGGAGAATAAATGCTGTGCCACAACAAGAAGACCATGCATTTCAAGAACACCACTTTTACAACAAATTGTCCTTGATGGAAATATTTTGGATATTGCCATGTGGTACAGAGAAGATGTTCTGGTCCTAAATAACAACAGAAACAATGAAAATTTTCACCATGCAGCCTAAATGATAATGTCCAGTTTTATTTTTTGAAGAATAATTTTCTTGCCAAAAATAGCTGTAAATGATCTGGAAATATTGCTGTGCATTCAAAGCCATTGTTGACATTTTAAAAAGTGTACATTTGTATAACCCCCTCCTCCCCCCAGCGTTTGTGAAAATATTGATCCATTACATAGTACTTAATTAATATCTGTACTTACTGTACCGCATGATCAAGCAAACTGAGAAAATGGGTTAACTGGCATTCTGCCATTCAAGAAATGTACTCAAATTCCCGATACAAGATATATGAAAGGAGAACACCAAATAAATTAGATTCACTGATGATAAACTCATAACTGAAACTGATTTGTCAGGTGGATTCCTCGAACAGATATGTTTTTGTATATCCATTCACAACTAAATACATTTTCAAATGGAGTTTTAATCTTTTCTGGCAACTGCAAAAATATGCATACCAAGTTTCTACACTACACAATTTTGCAGCTATTTCACCATGGTTGGCATGCATATGTTAGCAATATAAATACCAAACTACTGTGAGTGTGGTTTATAAGGTTTGTACTATTAATACACAGAAATCATAATTTGTTAAACTTTGTATATTGAATGGATAGACCCAAGTCTCTAATAACACTGCTTTTTATTCATGCACCATTAATGCAAATTTACAGCCCCCAGGTATTTGAAAATTAACAATTCTCAACCCCCGGGCAAAGGTGAAAAACTAATGCAAGGGCTTTAACATAAAAAAACAGATACTTTCAACAGAAAATCAAGGTGCTTCTTTGTTTTGCTTTCTCAGCAGCCCTTCTTCTATTGTCAACAATCTTTTGGATATGCCATATATCCAACATTTGATGGGGTTTTGCCTGTCACTGCAAATAATGTGTGCACCGGACTAGAGACTAGTTAATCTTATCCCCCGAGTCTGTGATCCTATGTGGCTATTCACCAGACCCCAGATCTCGCACATTCTCTGCCTAATCCACCAGGACAAAATCATCAAACCAATTCCCAACCCCTGGAATATGATTTGCCGGGGGGATGGTAACAGCAAGAATTGATCCATGCATAAATTACAAAGCAATTTTACCTTTTGTTGGTAGGGGAAAGTGTGTTTGCCGTCATTGTCCTGTCTGCATCTTGATCACTTTCACTTCCACTACTAGCAGTCAATGTCCTAGCAGTCAATGCAGCAGTCAATGTTTAATCTAAAATGAAGACACTTGTAAGGAAAAATGATGAAGATGCATTGACATACAGTAATCACACAGCAGTCATCATTATCTACACCATTTTAGAAACATTTCATTACTGGTGTGTGAGTGAATGAATAATATATGAAATAGCTAATAGCTATCAGTGTGTAAGCTGGGGAATTGCTTTGATCACAGCTTTAATTTATAATATTGTGTTCGCCAGATCGACTGAACAGCGGTTTCGCAAGAATAATTAAATTATGATATTAAATGACGACGAAGACCATGAAACTGATGAAAGTTGTGAACCAGATAATGATCAAATTATCCGCGGTAAACTAGTTGATCTAGTGGCTAGTTTTGATGCTGGTCCAGAGTTTAAACAGGGATTTTTTCGCGACACTGCCGTAGGATTACTTCTGCCTGTTGCACAGCTGTCACAAAAGGCGTTTCACGATACAGCAGATTTGCAGGCTTTTCGCCTACTTTCTGCTAACTATAGCCTGCTTCCATTTATACGGAAAGAGAGAGAGCATTGACTTGAGGCGATATATCGACGCCTTGGAGGTCGAAATCGTATTCGAAATCCCTTTTATGGTGAAGTTAGAAGAGATATTCCTTCAGAGATTTTTGGTTTAGTCGTACGTGTTGTGAAAAATGTATCAGTGAAGGAGTTTTGCCCTCCTCTTTGTTTTCATGCCAAGAACAAAAAGGCTGAAGTTATTTCTCTTAACTAACATTGATACTGCAGCTAAGCTTTTGTGTTTGCTGTCTGGGCTTAACCCAAAGACTGTGATAAAGTACCTCAAAAGAAGTTTTGTAGGAGGCAGAAAGAAAGGATACAAGGTTAAAGTTTTAGTAAATGACACGAAGGACCTAGCATTTGTGTACAAGTTTAATAAGCAACAGTTAACCATTTGCTTTCATTATGGGGAATGGAACAGTTATGGATTTCCTCAGCATAACTAGTAATTGTATTCATGCAGTTATGCACCAGTCATGTGAAACCCCCTATGACCCCCCCACCTCGGGTATACCCGGGGTATTCGCCTTTTTAGGGTGTGAAACTAAGTGAACTTCCTGACTACCAGGGCAGAAGTGCATGGTGAACTTGCCCGCTCCTGGATATTCAACTACACTTTTAAAATATAATTTCCTAACCTTGTTACTGTTCATTAAAAGCCATTTCAAGCTAAGTATAGCATGTGAACCCCCCGCCATTCACCACGACCTGGTCACCAAGGCACTGAGAGCAAGTGACAAAACTGTGAAAATTAGGTGATTATCCGCCATGCGCCAGGTATGCCCGGTATATAACTACCAGTACTCAATAAAACTGTTTAGTTGAAAACAGTAATTTGCTGATCAATTTAAACTGTTAACATCCTATTGGCACATCATATTTGGCAGTCAAATTTCTCACCCTCAGAACAAAATAATCAAATTTCTTCTTTCTCGAGAAATGGAAGGGTGTCTAATGCCCACAAAATGCCTGGGGGAATATAACAGGATAAATTGATAAGATTAAACAATTTCAAAAACATAAACACAAGTCCTTATTGAAGTTAAAAATATTTTATTTAATATAAACATGATAAAATACATGTTATAAACATTTTTTATGATACGATTTAAAATGTACTAAACAATATTTTATATACTTTAAAACTTATGTCACAAGACATTGGCATGTTAGTTTAAAAAACAGCATTATTATTAACTGTTAACTTCAATGTCATTTTTTAAATAAATAACAATATCCATACATGTTGTGCCTTTAAATAACTATTTAATAAGAGGTTTGTAAACAACCCACCATTACTTCAAACAACTAACTTATTGTTCCAACACTTCCTCAACACATTCCAACACTAACTTAGATCAACCTTGGATAGCAACACTTTCCCCTTGCTAACACTCACTTCAATGTCATTCCTTAACTTGCTACCACAGAATCTACACTTGCTATCAGTAACACACTCCTTTTTAAGCCCGCAGTGGCAGAAAGCTTTATTGTCACTGCTAACAGAATTTGGAATGTAAGATTTTAATGTAGAGACCTTCCCCTTGGAGAAATTATAACCTCTTTCCCTTAACCACACAAGAGAGACAAACTCATGCTGAAAAATCTGCTCCCACCTGTTCTGGTAATTAGTATTCCTGCTATATTTAGCAATGAACACATGCTTAGCCTCTCGGCCCTCCATAGAATTGAGGCCAAGACCAAGGCCATATTTGCCTTTCATATGCTGGGTGTGAGCTGGGACGATATAGTCAATAGTCCAAACAGTAGGGTTAACACTAAAAAAAAGAGCACTAGCCCGGAAATAATTACTGCAATGCTCACCAAGGCGAGTGAAAAGAGACACAGCATTTCTCAGACAAAGGCAGATGTAGGCAAGAATATGCAGAAAGGTTTTTTCCCTACCAGGCTTAGTGGTAGATTCAACAACTGAAATTAAAGGCATGAAGTTTAAGAGAAATAGCTCAACCTTCTTAGCAACTGACACCCTATCCTCATACTTCCAGGGTTCCCACTTTTCTTTTCCAAATGAACCAAAAGAGCCATCTAGAGCACTCATACTGTGTGTACTAACATTCGCAAATGTAGAAAAGTAAGTAGCAGCATTCGACAGTTCACCGCCCAGGAAAGCCAACATCTTCATGTCGTTTGGCAATTCCGATATCTTAAATTTGACATTAACTGAATTGCCTTTATAGTCGACATGATATGTGGTATTTTCCAACTCATCAATATCTTTCACAAGCTGCTCAATAAATCTACGCATAGGAAAACAGTCTCCTTTGCAGTTACCTCCAAACAACAAGAAATTCTCGTTGCTACTAAGAACCCCTCTACCAATATTAAGGAAGCTTACCAGCCAAGAACAGGCAGTGTCTTCCTTGCCAAAAGGAGCGCCATCACCACCAATGGAAATATAGAAGGTAAAAGGTTGATCATTGAACCAGAGCAGCTCATACTTTCCTTCATTCATCATGTAATATCTAGCAAGACAAGGCAACATCTCTCTAATATTACGGTATACCCCAGAAACTTTCTCTTCCTCATTCAAACCCTTGCAAAGTGTTTCTCGTACATTGTATAGCTCTCCAATATTAATGGACTTTATAAAAGGCATAAGTTTATTGTAAGGCACTAATCTAGGAATTGAACAGTTATTAACAACAATGCGTGCAGACTTTTGGTTATTAATATATTCTGATAACTCACATCTCGATAGGCTGCACGATATTTTTTCTTGCCCATTATGCCACCACTATAATACACGGCAACACTCCTGATGTAATTGCTATCTGACTTCTCAAAGTCTCCAAGGGCATTCTTATAAATTTTAGGAATAACCCTTTTTGCTATTTTATCGCTATGTGAAAAAATAGGTACGCTAAGCGTACATGTATCTGCTCATGGTGATCCCACTGTAGTCATGAAGGAATAATATTCTACAACTCTATTTGGCCCTAAATTGTATAAGTTAAACATATATTTTGTACAAAAACATACACTTCATTCAACCAGTAACTTGTAAAGAATAAGAGATTGATATTTAACCAATTAATTGGCAGTAGCCTACCACTGACAAGCAAAATCGTCTGGCAAAAGACAGAGTAAAATACTAATAAAAGTAGGGTGCGTCTGGGCTTGCCAGCTAATGGGTTAAAATAATATATTTTTATAAATATCACAAATATATATATATCATACACAGTAGAACAAGGTTTTCATATTAACTGTTAAATGGGGTTCACGATTTACAGTATCACTATGCCAGACAGTTTAGTACATATGACAAATAAAATGGCTGATATAAAATTCACTAGCAGAGACTATTTCCATAACACAACAAAGATTTTATTTAATTTTATGATGTCATTTGCTGAAACATGTTAGGTTCACAATCTTCTCGATAGTCCATAATATACTACAGTCAGGTATGTGAAAAAATTGTAGATGCATGGATGTTGTTGTAGATGCATGTTCAAAAGTCTTTTTAAACACATTGATGCACGACTTCAACATGTGGTATTCAGGGATGGAGGAACACAAATGAACTATTTATTCCACATGGATGTGTTAGCAAATAGGTCATATTATTGAAGCCTATTCATCAGTAGCAAATGTTAACTATGTTGAAAATCAGGAGTATAATTTGACACATGTATATAGTCTGTGAATAGAATGTATAAAGTATATATAAACACAGCATATCAGATCTATACATTGGCTAGAATTGACTAGTCAAAGTTGCAGTGTTCCGTGTTTGTTTGTTCACCCTACAATACAAATATGAGAGTGGTGTGTAAAGTACAGGCAAATGATTGCTTGAAAAGACATTAAATATAAGCGATTTAGTATAAATTTAGATGAGAATTTGCCAATGGATATGAATTTCTATTATGAAATTATAAGTATGTGCTTGTGACACCGTCTGCAATAAATGTCATGCCAAAAGGAGTATTGTACAGTCTTATCTTTTACCGTCTTAACTATAATTGTATACTATAAACAACTAAACAAGACTATATTTGTACACAATATTTTATTTAAAGAAATGTGACCACTATAAAATGTGGAATTGCTAAATCTGAAATTAAAATGTGGGATTAGCTAGTATTCATGGTAGTCAAATATTCTTTAGTATTGAAAACTTATGTGCATAAACAAGATGCTATATTTTACAATTTACGCGTCAATGTTATATTAATATGTTGTAGTATTTCTTACCTTGATCTTCGTACTTCGATAGTTCGACTGTTCACTGTTTCACTGTTTAGTTTTCCTTCAGAAATAGAACCACTAAATTTTGAAGCATTCTTTCCGGTTTATCCATATGTCTATCTTCGTATTTCCACGTTTTTATATTCGTTTTTATATGAATTAAGGACATTTTGTCAATCGCCATGTTGAATTTTAAGATCTAGCCTGCGAACAGGCAAAATTGAATGATGTAATGGACTTGGAGAACATTACGTCATTGCATTGTAAGCCACTTGCTGATTGGTTATCAATTTAAATAAGCTCGTCGCTGAATGGCTACAAACTAACAGCTAACAGCTAACAGCACGATGGCAATATATCTGCATTCGCAGATACAAAAACCTCTACTAAGACGTTTTCCGGGCATTTTTGTACAGTTGTCTCACATAAACCAACTTGCCCTGGTACAGACGACTCAGTGCTGCCTCCATGAATCTGACATGCAGCTTCAAACAGTTCTAATCTTCTTTTTCTACCTGTTGCCTTGCTAAGTGAGCTTTCATCTAAGCTAGTTGGATTCTTTTGCCTGGCACTAATAGACTTTTCTGAAATAAATCTTCTTTTCTTTCTAACTGGCTCTTCACTACCTGCTGTCAACTCTGTCTGAATAACATTTCTTTCCTCTATACTAGGAACAAGCTCTTCCACCTAAATTAGGAAAATAGCTATATAACACTCCCGTACATATTTGTACAATGGCACTTTAGTGGTATAACTACAAGGAGAGTAGACTTTACTCATTCGCTACTGCTGCCAAAATGCTTTTCCAGTATTCTGTGTATATCTTCACAGTAAAGCTGGCATAGTATTCTCACTGGTAGTAGTGGTAGTTAAGTGAAGCCATGAAATGTCATAGTATTTTGGTCCTGGCAACGTCCAGAAAGAAACTTTCATGATGGCGGGGGTATATGTTGTGTATCGGCCCCTAATATCTGTTTCTATTAATTAGGTATATATATACAAAATTATTTTGATATGCTTTTTAAAAGGCAATACACAGCCCCTTTGTAAGGGGCTGAGTACATGAGCCGGGCTAGCCCGGCTAACTGGGCTGACTCGTTTCTTTGCAACTTACTGTGGCTTTAAGACTCGCGTGGAATAAGGCTGAAAGGAATAGCAGTTTTATGTTAAGTGCAAACTTGCAGCAGAGTTAATTAAAACATTCTGTTGTGGCCAAGGAAAGATTTTCGTGACTTAAATCAGCCTGGTTAGCCGGGCTAGCCCGGCTCATGTAATCAGCCCCTAAATATAGAAATTTGACTGCCACTTATAGACAAAATAAACAAGCCAAGGCCTGTATTGCATATTACAATGGATTACAATTGTACAAATATACAGTACAGCATGCCTTTGCTTAGCTACTGAATATATACTGTTTAGGAAACCTACTTTTACATCTAATCTTCTTAATTTTTCACGTTTTGCACGCAGTTCCCTTTGCTTTTCATTTATCTTTACATTTTCATCACGGATCGTCTGCGTTTCCTTCAAAATATTCTCTCTCTTTTCTTTCTGCAAAGCCATATATGCAGCAACGGGAAATCTGCGGTAATTTTTCCTTCTGGAACACGACAACATTGCCAAATTGGAGTGAGATCTTGAGCGGATTGCTATGAGCAGAAAGACGTATTTGAAAATCTAAAATGATACATTTCAAGAGCAAGACACAAACTTCAAAATAGCAGCAAATTAATAAAAATATTGACTTGCCTGTAAAAATATTTGTGAAGCCCAAAACATGCTATTCTTCCGCTTGAGTGTCGATGTACATATTTTCGAAAAATTGCTTTATTGTAAACGCTTCAACAATAACCTTCAGACAGGATTTCGTAGCCAAGTTTGGTATGAATCGAAAGCCCGAAATATGCCCTTTCTACTTGCCTTCCTCAGATAACTCTTAAAATCCCAAAAAGGCTTCTGGGAAGTGAAAAAAGTGCGCTAAATATTCAAAATTTCCAAAACAATTAAAACTTAGTTTCCAAGGTAACTGGAGCACACCGCGCGGGTCACACAAACAACGCGCGTTTTAGTATATATCTGTGCCCGTCGTGTTAGTAATTTATACAAACCTTGAACTAGAAAACTTAGCTTCATCAGCCTGCCGAGCCTGGGTTTCCACGTCGCTCAAAACTTGTTATGTATAAGCAAAATTCTTACCACAAAGCCTGTGTGGATTCCGTAGCGTTGAAGTGATCAAGCAGCATTTCGGCAACATCTGCGTCTGAATTCAAGGCATATTTTGCCTTGATTTCCCTCTATCGGGTAAAATTCTCGAACAAATATATCCTGGAAGCATCAATTTTGGCGTAATATTCTTTCCTGCTCGCTTTTTTCTCAATATTACTGCCCGAAGTCAAAGAATAAAGAATTAAATGAAGAAGATTTTGGGTCGCTCATCGTTTCGGAATTCGGACAAGATGTAATATAAATAACGCGAGCATGGAACGGGAATAAGACTGGGGAGAGAAACGGCAGGAGTCCCCGAAAATAAACAAACTCTGCGCATGCGCAGAACGGACTGTAGACCATCTTTAAGGATAAAGATGAACTATTTAAATGAATAATAAAGTAAGATCATTCCAATAAATATCAGTTCTCCTATTATGTATACCTGTAATCCTGGATCTTCAAATTTAATTTTTTATCTATATATACACAAAATTCAATACAATAAATTTAATATTGTTATATACATATATCTACAGTACAACTGCAAAATCATATATTACATTATTTTCCAAATTTAATGTGGAGCATAAATTGCATGTCCCATTGCCGCTTAATTTGTCTCCTGTATACTTCACCATGTTCACAAGTAAATTTGAATATCATGAATATTTAATCGACATTCCAGACTTCTCATGGTCATCCTTTGTGAAATTTGGATCAACTAGCAACCCCATTCTTTCGACAGAAGATGCCATATCGATCAATGCAGGTTTTAAATGGCCGCTCACTGTAACTCTTTGATCCGATAAATAGTTTTGAAGCTCTCTAACGCTCATTGCTTTGAACTTATCACTTGCATCTTTACCCGACATCTTTACTTAACTCTTTCTGGTCGGTCGCATTTTAATTATGTTGTCGCAAGTTGTCGCAAGAGCACTTTCAGTACGATCTCCTTTGCAAAATATTTACCCCCTGGCAATCCTTACAAAATAAGCTTTTTAACATTGGGCTATTTTGCCGACTAAACATTACAGAATCAAAAATACTAAAAGTTTAATCCCAAACATACCTCCAGTCGTACTTCAGTTCAACTCAAACAATCTTTAATATCTTTTCATATGTTTATTATCTCCACAGACTTCTAATGGTCGAAATTTTGCTTTTTATCTGTGTCTTTATTTGGTAAAACTTGGCTGCGATACGGCGAATAGAATATTTATTTTGAATTTTTTTTTATTTATCGGCTATAGTTTGACTATACAATATATAAAAATGGGATAAGGTTGTTACTTACTGTAGGCTAAGCACTAAATATCTCCCTGTTTTCAGGACAGTAGATGTAACAGGCAACTCAACTTTGGATGTTAGTAATATTGAGAGCTTATGTACAAGTCCTGGTGGGTTGTCATCAGAATCAGATAATGAGTCTACTGAATCTTCAGAAACAAGGTGAGATATTTGCACCCACTGTATATATTATGAAAATGCTTAGCAAGATTTATTTCATTTGATGAACAATGTTATACAATATTAACTTATGATTATTTGCAATATTTCTAAATGAACAGCTCAGATTCAGAATTGTGGGAAACTGGTGCTGGTGTAGGGGATTGGCATTTCAATGAGAGTTTTTACACTAAAGATTTAATGGATGTTGACAATGATATGTAAGTAAATTATGATAAGCAGGTTGTTTTAAAGTAAGGAGGATGATATCATATATATGTGTGTTCTATATATTGGTTTTTGGAAGAGCAATTTCTTTCCGACACCAGTTTTATCAAACACACAGATTGTGAGATAGTATTCTTATCAGTATCAATATCAATCAGTTTTATTTTTTAAATTATATTTACTGTTCTGTCTTTAAGTTGGGGAGAGGCTGAAGGTGATGAAACCTTAAATGCATCAGAGGGTGAAGACGAACCAGCAGAACTTGATCGAACAAAGGGAGAAGAAGACATGGATGTGAGTGATTCTGAGGTAGAAGATGTGAGCGAAATAGAACTGCATCACGGTCCAGAGACGGGATGAATGGACAGAGAGATTAAAATCAATATTGAATGCAGAATTCAATAAGGTGAATGTTGCAGGAAAACAGAGCAAGATGTTTGTCGACCATGGGCAACAGAGCCGTGCAATTGTTGATGTTGATCTGGTGTTAGAATTGTTTGCAAACAATTGCCAAATTCACTTGTGTACTGGTCAGTGTACAGTAGTAAGTTGGAAAGCTGAAGGTGGTGTACTAAAAATCACATGGGGGTGCTCCAATGGTCATGCCAGGGTATGGTAATCAAAGGTCCTATGCAAAAAGAAAGAACAGAATGTTTACTGCAGCACAATAATGATAGCTGCAGGACTTTTTTCCGGTAATTTTTCCTGTTTTGCAAGTTTCTTGGCCTTGCATCTGTGTCCAAAAGAAGTATGTCATCCCGGAGGTTGAGAGATTTTGAGAAGATATGAAGGCCTCAATATGGAAAACATTTAAGGGAGAAAGCATTGTTCTTTGTGGTGATGGAAGAAATGATTCACTGGGCTTTAGTGCTAAATACTGTGTATATGTCCTTATGGAGCAGTTTGTCAGTGTGGTGGTAGACAGACATGGTAGATAAAAGAGAAACTGGCGGTGTGTCAACCAATATGGAAGTTTATGGTCTTAAGAAGCTATTGGAACGAGTGGTTGGTGAGATTGTTGTGTCAGAAATTGTAACAGATGCATCCACAGCAGTTATTGTATTGGTCAGAATAGGGAAGTACTGTATAATAATTGATAGTCATGTAAATGAATAAAGTGTTGTCTTTTTTTATAGAAAAGTATCCCAATTAATTTGGTAACTTCTTCCATGCTCTTGACATTTGGCATAAATCTGTAAAGTTAACAAAGAAACTAGCAAAGGTTACCATACTGTAACTCTCTTATATACATATACGATGGGAATACACGTGGGAATACACAGCCGTGTGTGGTTGCACCTTTTTAGTTCTCAAATTTTAATAGTATTAGTATTGGACGATAGTCTAAATTTGTATGAAATGGTCCAGATCGGACTTACCGTCCTACTCTACGACTAAATATGACATTGTCAACAGAGAAATACTCAAGAATCAGAATATCGAAGTATTCCAGTCCGTATTACCGATCGAACTTATGGCGGGATTAATCGAGAGAAATATCTTCCTGTTAGACCTCAGTATTATAAAGCCATCCCAACAAGGAAGGAAGCTAACCTGCCTTCGGTATTGCTTGCCAATGTCAGATCGTTGCGTAGCAAAGTCTATGAAGTAGGGGTTGTTTCTCGTACAAACAATGTAAGTGTTGTGTGCCTGACTGAGATGTGGCTTGACGATGAAATTTCAGATTCTTATGTAGGTATACCAGGTTCACATTAATGTTTCAGTAATATATTGTGGAAAAAACGTGACTCCAAGCCAAGAGTTTTCCGTGAAAATTGTGGATATATGTGTCAGTATTTTAAATTTCTGGGGCAAAACATTGATGAAAGCTAGCAAGCTATATTATAATTATAGAGTTTGTAGTGACTAAATGACTTGGTCGTGGTCCTGTCCAATTTCAGATGTGTATTACTCATGAAAATAAGAGGGTCTGCAAAGGATTGTATGGGGAAAATTAAGAAGATCAAATGTCACTTCAAGATATATTTTACCTGAAGTTCTTCAAATTGTACAAACTAAAGTCAACAATGTACATTTTAATACAGCAGTGCAAACTGAATTACTGAACAGTGTATACTTTTAGCAATATTATGAAGACTGTATGATCCTTCCAAGGCATTAGTCATTATTTAAGGACACATAGAATGCTTTGTTAAAAGGAGATCACTAAACCAATAAGTATTTTTGCCATGCTGAACCACTTGTACTATTATTACAGTAGTGGTAATTATAATTTGACCTGGTCAATACTATTACAGAAACTGTCAGAAAGTTGATTAATTGTTTGTTAAAGTTCCCTAAAAAACTGTTGCTTTAAGTTGTTATTCCTTTATTAAGGACTGAGTTGGAATCTAATTACCAAGGACAGGGGAATTGTATTTTACATCCATAAAAAAAGCATTTGATCATAGCCAAGAGAGGCATCGAATGCCAATTGTTTTGTAAAATCATTTTAATTTGGCACATTAAATCATTAATATACAATAATTTACAATACAGATGTGTGCAATACAAATAATCAAACTCATACATGTTGCTTATCTCATACAAACATCACACACATAAGCTTAAATTGCCAGTCTGTGTTCTCTATTTCTTGTTAAAGAATTTGAATGTACAAATATTTTGTGGTGAACACCATATTTATATGTTTGAAAAAGTTGTTAGTTGGGAAAACATTACATTTATAAGGTTTGTGTCGAATATGTGATCTTATGACTTTACTAAATCTCATGATTCTGTAAATTGCTTCTTACTAAGGGGCGACGTCCATACGCAAACATCATTTTGACGATTTGAATGGGTGGGATTTTTAGAGGTAGTTTGACGTTTTGCGTGGCAGTTTGAATTTCTAAAATCATAAAATACTAAACATACTTGCACGAAGATTATTTTCGAATGTAATATCGAAGTTTACTTGAAGTATTCGTATAATTCATTACTAAATACCGCTGTACAAGAGGCTCAATTCTCTTTAAAACACACTTTTTTTCGTGAAAAGAAGTAAAACCAGGTAATTTTTATAATAAATAAAATCCTTTTGAAATCAGTCATGCATATCGCCTCCTTGATATTTATAAAATCATAGCAAGTGTCAAAAACAGCAGTGACAATTATGCAATTATGTAAAATATCTGACAGCAAGGTATGTATAAAAAGTGATAGAGGATGTTTGTTTGTTTTTCGACTGGATGTTGGTCCTTGTTATTTTTTCGAAAGATTCTAGAAGAAGTTAATTTCTAGTTCTCAGATAAAAATTCCCTAAAAATATAAAAGTTCAAGTATAATTTTTGTAATTGGCACATATTATTCATATATCATACAAGTACAAACCTGAGTTTTCATGGCCCTTCAAATTCTATATTATACTTGCCCCACTTTTTTGATGCCCTACTGTATGTAGTTTATATGACTTATGTACACTGAATCAAAATCGACTATTGTTCCTACCTTCCTTCCTGTTAGTCATGTCCAAGCAGTTAACTTTATCTGGCATCAGCTTTAAGCCAAAGCCATATTTCAAAGAAGCTTCCACACTTTATGAGAAGTTCATCAATAAGAACTGGAGTAAAAGCCACCATTGTTTTCGATCAAAGCAAGAGTTTATAAAAAATGCTCTTCGTGAGTGGGAAAAAATTAAGAGCAATGCAAGTGCAGTGAACGAGTATCTTACTCGAGAGTGAATTACCGAATAAAATTTCCAAACCATTTTTTGAAAAACTGTCATCCAAAACCGATTCACATGATAAAGAAGTTACAATTTTACCCAGTGTACAATTACAAGATCCAGTAAAGAGAAGTCCAGATGTTACAGCTGTATTAGAGAATGCACCAACAAACATTGAGTCTCGAGAAATGTATTTAAAATCTCATGAATTATGTCTGGTACAAAACTTCCTGGGCGAAATTGGCTTACATTCGTCAGAAGATGTTCTTGGTGACGAGTCGTTTATGAAGTTTTTGACCTCACTTATGTATTCTTGGAATTCTTTCTTCACCCTTCGATCAAGTTACGAAGACATGGGAAAGTACGTCAGAAAATCTTCATTAAAGAGGCGGTCAAGTCCGTTCTGCGCATAATTTCTGCGCATACTTGTGAGGGCCCTCAGAGGTAAACAAAGCCTCAGAGGTAAACAAAGCCTCAGAGGTAAACAGACCTTGATTGACCTTGCGCCGGAGGCATCAATTTCTAACATGGCGGAAGGCAGGAGTGGACTCAAGGCAAGTAGAGGAAAGGCAATCGCTCGCCAAAAATGCAAGGAAAGTGTACTTAAAAGGTAGATAGGCAAAAAAGGTTTGCATTTACGAGCAATTTTGGAGATGGCGTCAATTAAACGACGAAATAGAAGCGAAGACCGAGTAGGACATTGCAGTATTTTTGTTGGACAACTACTACAACTCTAAGAAAGAAACGAGGTACTATAATATAAATCATATTTTGTGAATTTTTATATGTGAGATGTCATAAATTAAATGGTGATTATAAAAAGAGATGTGGTTTCTTTTAGCGACGTTTGTGTTTAAACCGATGTACGCGACACTCAAGACTGACAGACACAAGGGGAAATTCGATCACATCAACATCTGTGTTTGTTTCCTTCAACAACAACACATGCTGTTCCTCCGAGTAAGTTTTAATATATGAATAGTTTATCTATTTGGCACTTGTGATAAGACTAAATATATCTTGATATCACGCTCGTATAAAATCAAAACACAGTAAACAGAAATACAGAGTGATGTCCTTGTTCTGGATTTAGATATACAATTTTATGGGCCCATTTCTACATGAAAAAAGGTTGTCCTTCAAAAGTATTAAGTGTTTTATATGAAGTAGAATCACTCTACTGATATGAATAGTAGCAAGTAGACATGGATTGTGTAAACAAAAACATAGCTTTCCAGCAGGGTTAATACTCTACTTTGATCACCAGGGTCAAATTACATACACTGTAGCTTTGGTGTTCTATTTTGTACTAAATCCACATTATGTACTATAAATGAATTTTCAGTATAGCACACAAACGAAGGTGTGGACTGTGGAGACCTCTGTGGTGTAATTACAACCAAAAGAATACACATACTGTACCTGCTGGAGTTGATTACCAAAATATTTGAGAACTGTCTGAGTGTACCAGAGGTATCCCCAGAGGTTGGGATTATATCACATTTCTAGGACTACACTTTGTAATATTATAAAGTAAATATACCTGTCGTCTGTGTAAAGACTGTTTTGAATGAGTTGTTCAAATTTTGTCATTGCCAAGGTTATTTGTAATGGTTTTCAAGGGACTCGCCCAGCACTTAAATAAAGCATGTAATAAAACAGAAAGAACATTGGGTGTAACCCTTGGAAACCATTGAAAATGACATTGGCAGCGTCACTTTTTAGAGGAATTGACACATTTGCATGCAACTGTTGTTGCTTTGCATTCCATGAATAAAATATTACACAAAAAGGCAACAATCTTTCTGAGGGGATGAACAGCTTTGCCTCAGCAAAAGTTAGCTTTGGATACACATTTTAGCATTATTTTGCTGCAGTGGTAAAGCAATAATGAACTATAAGTATTTAATTGGTTTTGCAAGAGGAAATCATGATCTGTTTGTGTGTACCTCAGTGAGGATCATACTCCAAAATGACGATAAAAACATTGGAATCTTATAATAAAGATATCTTAAATTTCATGTAATTAATTTACCAATATTTAACAATTATTCGCCGAAGGCTAGGTGAATATCGGTGAATAAAAACCGAGACGAAGTCGAGGTTTTTATTCACCGATATTCACCGAGCCTGAGGCGAATAATTGTTTTAGTAAAATTACATAGGTGATTATTTGGAAAAAAAGTAAAAAAAATGCACATTTCAATAATATATATTTTAATTGAATATTTACGATAAAAGCGGCTTAAAAACGCTTTAGGTGATTATCGCGTATTAATCCGAGGTAACGCAACCAATCAGCGTCGAGAATTTTCAATAATCACCTATGTAATTTTACTAAATGATAATAGTATCAATGTGGAAAATGTTTTGTTTCATATTTATAGATTTTTAACCAATAAACATTTAAAAAAGTATCAAATGGCAATAATGAAAGCCTTGTTTACAATTTCTGGTGTTTATATATGCACCAGACTGGAAAATCGGGCAATGCCGACTTTTCCACCCCCGAGATCTCGTTGAGAACCGCCCGATTTTCCAGTCTGGTATATACATACTTAGGGCCTGTTTATATGATCCCTTCTACGTGGGACGGGATGTTTTCATCCCGGCTAGCCGGGAAACTCACCCAGGCAGGATGGCGTTTTTATATGGACAAAATACATTGCCGGAATAAAGCCAGTTATTAGTGCTTGACGCCATATTTTCTTGTAGAAAAGGGATTTACGAGTGCTCAGAAGAAAAGTTCATCCCGCCTGGCCGGGATATAGTGTTTGTATGGGAATTTTTTGTTCCAGCTAGGTGGGATCCCGGTAACAGATGCCAGGATCCTGTCTAGGTGGGATAGAAGCAGGATCATATAAACACTCAATAGAGTTTATATTACAAGCAGGATCTCAGCAACTGTCCCGTCCCGCCTAGCCGGGATCATATAAACAGGCCCTTACACTAATATTTTTGTATGCATTGTAGCAAATATATTGTAATGTTTATTCGAAATGGGCCATTCCATTTAATATACACTCCCCCCCCCCCTATTGAGGGGTCCCTTCATCACCCCCTTAGTATAAAAACAATTTGGAACCCCCTTAGATGTGTTTTTTTGGTAGCTCCCCCATAGGATATCTAAAATACCATTAGGATATTATCGTTCTTGCTCCCTTGGATATCTCAAAACACCTAAATTTTCCGAAAATTCCACAAGCTCCCCCCTAGGAAAAATACCTCCCTCTCCCCTTGGATATACAGTGTCAGACCCCTCAATAGGGGGGGCGGGTGCGCGTATTAAATGGTGTGGCCCAATATGCCTTCCAACAAAATATAAACAAGACAAGGAATCTACAAGCTGACTGCTACAACACCATTCCAAACTAAACTGAGACCAAAGTAGTAAAGTACCTGTAGTTGTTGATCATGGACAGCTCGTCTCTGTTCAGCATTATCTTCAACAACGAACACAAATAATCAGTTCAAGTAATCTTCGGAAAAATGCCTTGGATGTTGCAATCATAAACGTTACTAAAACTTGCTGTTCAGAGTTCTTCGTTTCACTACTTTCACTGGAGTGGCTTGCTAATCTCGGACAAACGTTTATTGAATTCACTAACACGCAGGATTAAACAGCAAGAAACAAGTAAGAACTATTTTATCATGCTTACCACCAGATTGCCCTGTGAGTTGGTCTCTTGTTTTTGTGTTAACGGTTCTTCTTTATCTTGGGACAAAGTTTTTGACAAGTTCATTGAAGAAGAAAACTCTCGAGCTGACAAAACACTGCAAGAATATGCGCGGAATCAAATAGCTATGGCCACAAATGGTCTCGTCTGAAGAGCTAGGACTACAAAGTGAAGCTGAAAAACTACATGTGCTTCAAAGGATGCCTGTCATTATCATGAAAAGCGGAGAAATTTAGCTATTTGTGAACATTCACGAGCTTGCGTTCACTCCTGAATTATTTGACGCGTTAATAAATTCAGACAAGAAAGTTGATTTCGAAGGGGAAGGAAAAGGCGATGACCAAAAAGCAGAATCAAGTGACCGAGAAAAGACACACGAGTACAAAGGACAGCCATCACGGGTGACAAAGTTTACAGACATCATCGACAAAACAACAGAATTTATTAAACAGCATGGATTTGCTGCACAACACCACCGTAGATGTACATCAACTAGCTACTCGTCTGGTGTAACAATAGCACAAGTCTGTGAACACCTCACGAAAGAGATTCCTGGACTGAAGGAGCACGGTATATCACTATCTACTATCCGACGGCTATTCAATGCTCTGTTAAAGTCTAGAGTATCTAGCGCTAGTTGGTACGCCTGCTGTATCTCGTTATCATCAAATACAACGTTTCACCTTTGAGTGAAAATCGGCCAGCGAAAATCGGCCATCATACAAAACATGCCGAGGACAAATGCTGATCAACGCTTCATTGAAATTGTAACCTAGGAACATTAGGGGTCGTTGGAAAACTGTGTCCACAATTTACTTGTCTAAACAATATTTATTCAACAACACCCCCCTTTGTATAGTATTGCACTCAATATACCCAATTTTCACCTCACAAAATTCGTCACCAGTCCCCCAGAATTTGTTGACACTTCAGGCAAAATTTGCGGACATTTTCCTCTGGCGATTTTGGAGCAGTGTTTGGCAGTGCCAACTGCACCAGAAGACCCACAAGAGAACACCCCTACCATATATGGAGCTTCTACTGCAGTTCTTAGTCATTGGTGGTCAATGCTCATTGCTTTTCGATTCGACCAAATTTATCAAGAAAGAAATCATTTTGGTTAGACCAAATTTATCAAGCAAGATATCAAAATTTTGTCGCAATATTTAATAGACGATTTTAATAGGGGACATTTATTTGAGATTGTTGTTGCCAATTTGCCAAACTTTATATATTTTGAGCGTACTGTTTTGGAGAATATCTTAAAGGCTTGGAAGTTTATACTATGGCTATGCAGTGTGGCAGGGGGACTTGTGTTTTACCTATGTTTAAACTTGTAAGTATTATACATCATTTTTATCATTTAATATCATTCAATTATTTAATAGAAGCTATTTAATAACTGACTATTGTGCTGTAGTGGATATTTACTGACAAAAATTTGTTCTTACCCGCATTGGTCAAACAGAAATTTACTATTCTACAATTATTTAATATATGAACAATATGTCAATATCCCCTTTATAAAAGGCTACAGTGTATAATCACTAATTTATGGCTAGCGTGCACTGGACATATAGTTCTTATAAATGTAATGGGTGTCATTGCCAGTATACAGGTACTCATTTCACCATTTTGTATTCAGATTTTTATATTTAGTTTTTGAGATGAGTGGCTCAAAATCTTTTGCTATCAATTTCACTATGTGAATTTCAGTATAAATATGAGAGCTAACAGCCCACAAGCAGGATTCAAGAGCACCAACACGAGTAAGGGCCCCCAACTTAATGGGAAACGGCTTTAGCCCTACAGTATCCCTGATAAGTTATGTCATCTTACATGATAGTATAAAATAACAAGCTAGGGCATACTTTGACTTGCTCCAAGTCTCTCTTTAATTGCCTTTATTTATCGATCCACTATAGTGTAAATAATATGAAGTAGCGCTGGATGGCGGAACGAGAAAGGGAGACTTGTCGACTTCGGAAAATCTTGGTTAAAAACTGAACCGAAACCGCTAGACTTGTTTCAACTTTCTCTTTCATTGTCTTTCTGTATTGATTCTCTATAGTGTAACTCATGTTGTTTATACTATACTAGATCGATATAGAGCGACAATGAAAGAGAAAGTTGAAGCAAGTCTAGGGCTTATTAGGTACATTGTGCTTGTTGGGTTAATGCATATAATCAGTGGTTGATATTTTGTTACAAACACAACTAATATTGTATAAATACAAATACATGAAAAGTCTCAATACAAGCTTGATGATTTATGTACAGACTGTACTAGGTAGCATATTTTTTGCCATACTTGTTTTCATGGCCCTTGCCTTTGTCTTAACTTCTATGTTCACCCATTAATGTGCAATATCAGAGTAAAATATCAAGATAGGGTGCATTTGGGTGCGCTTTTGCTCAATGGGTTAACAAGGTGCATTAGCAAATAGTTTTGTTAACCCATTAATGTGCAAAAACCTTGACAAGTAAATTGTCTCACATTAGACAGAATAAAATAACAAAGTAGGTCACATCTGGGTCCGGGGCGGATCTAGGATTTTTCGTACGTTAGTCAAAAATTTTGTTGCTGAGCATCGGGGGGGTGGGGGTACTTTTTATCGGGGGGTTCCCCAAGCGAAGATTAAACAAACTGGGGTTACAAAGTATTGATTATTGTGTAAGTATAATATTAACCCAGCTTTCTAGTAGCTGTAATCTATAGCATTGAATAACAAAATATAGTTGCTTCACAAGTTTTATTCATAGCAGAAACATGTGCCATGAATAAGTATTCACAATGGCAACATGATCCATTTTACTTGTTGTATACATATTGTAGAGATCGCATTACACAAAGCCATGCCACATTGCCATATTGTAGTTTATATTAGGTATAAATAATACAGTATTATTAAGTATCTGATTAATGTATAAAGTCCACATTCCACAAGAGGCATAAACAAAGTATAAACAAGCTGAAACTGCCTGTATTAAGCTGCAGTATTTATGTAAATTGACTGAAATATTATGTAAATTTCGTCTCTTATTATTATTATACGCGTAACCGCCGATTTTATAGCATGTGCGTATAGACCATGGTACAGACGCACAATCCACTACAGTCTACAACAGCTATAATGCTATAATTATCTAGTTTTGTTTTCTCTCGAACGTACTTCGGGATGTATTATTCCGCACCAAAATTTCGTGTGAGGAAGAAGCTTGTGTTGTTCACAGCGCTCAATAAGTCTTCAATAGAACGCTTCGGTACGCCGTCTATTCGCTTCTTTAGATCAGCTTCAATATCTTTAAAACATTGTCGATCGTCTTTCTCTAAAGCAGCCTTTACGGTTTCGTAAATACTAACGGACATGGCTAGTATTAATAGTTCAGAGTTCAAGTACTGTAGCGATCAGAAAGGGCCAGAAACGTCATAGACCTTTCCGTGCACGGTATGATCGATCAAAAAAATCAGCCAATGGGAATTCAGGATTTTTTTGAATTAGCCAATCGGATAGCCTGTATTCGAGCCTCTGATCTGCTATTTTACCCTGGACTGCTATTTTAATTTAACAATTTTCTGGCCAATTTTACCTTAGTCGCGTGATCGCTCTGATCACCCCTAGATCCGCCCCTGATCTGGGTGCATTGCAGCTCAATGGGTTAATGTCTTTGTCAGTTTGTCATGATTAGGAAACATTTAAAAATCACCTTTGGCAAAAATGATTGATAATTGTAAATTGAAATTTAAGAAGTATTTTAAAACATTGAATTGTGCCACAGCCTGAAATAATTGAAAACAACTTCCTGGACAATATACCATTCACCCTTCTCAAAGTCTTCTGTCTTATATTCAATCACACACACACCTTTCACAGGTACTGATTGGTATAAGAAATTTTAAACAGAGTGTGCATATTTTTATTAAATATATCTCATGATGTCTGCAAATGAACTAGTTTTCCATTCCATTATCTAGTTATGAGTAGAGTAAAACTACATGAAAATACAATAAGAACTTAGACTTTCGACCTCCTACTAACTAGTAACGTCCAGACGAAGGACCTTTGATTGAAGAATTATCTTATTGTATTTTTCAGGTAGTTTTACTCCACTCATCTGCCGAATCTTCGTTATACTCTACCTACACTGGCACCACGCGTTTGACTTATGTTTAGTTTTGCATACATGCGTTACTACAATAACCTATATAAGACATATCTGAGTAAAAATGGTTGAAATTTTCAAGTTTACCATAGCCTCTAAATCCAGCATCTCTTTGTATGGTGTTCCACATTGCAATCACTTCTTAATTTCGTACATTACAAAGTTTTCTTCTTTAAATTCAGGGGTAGCTTTGCTCCAATTATAAACACTTTTTAGCCAATTGAATTGGACAGACCGTCTCAAATGTTCCTGTTTCACTATGTTGTAAAACATTTTGCACACTAAACTCAATCGCGGAAACATGTAGTCCCCATCTTGAAGTGTGTATTTGAATATTTCCTCAAGTATTTCATTTGGCAGTGAAGTACGATCATTGGTTAGCTTTATTTTCTTGTAACCCTCATGTGTCTGTTTTTCTTCTGAAGCTCTCTAAAAGGTATCTTTTTTGTAGACATTCAAATGTAATAATTGCTTTGGTTTGTGGGAAACTCCTTGTTATTTATTACTGTACTCTATATAGTATTAATTTTTAACTTAATGAGCTTATTTATATACTTCAATATAGTAAGTTACAGTACTTGCAGTTTTAAGGACTTTAAGTTTGTTACCTTCACTGAAGAGGAAGATTAATTTTTCTGTCCATCTGTTAAAAAGAAATGAAACTTAAACCAAAGTAAATATATCCAAATAGGAGTATATCCAAACTATGACGCAAAGTAAAGGGCAAAAAATCGTTCCTGCTATTGTAATGACTAGAAGTTTAAAGTTAGTAAAAGCTTCTGTTAATAAGGTTCCCATTTACAGTCACACACAGGTAAAATGTGCATTTTAATTGTTAACTTGTGTGAAATAGGTCCCTATTATTCCATGTACGTACTGTATTGTTCATCGTTATTTTAACGTTTCTGTGCGTACCATGGTAGTCCAATTTTTCCGTCACGCTGGTTGCATACATGGGACTGTAATTTTGAATATGTATATAAGTACAATTATTTACACTTAGGGCGCATCGTTTTACAATGTCTGATATTACTTAGAATTACCCAACTCGATTGCGATTCAACAATTCATTCACAACTCTGTGCGATTCACACTCTGCGTACTGTACCAACTCTCTCGATCAACTCAACACAACACAACACAATGCGATACAATAACCAATACTCAATAATAACCAACTTTTTAACCTATAGTATATTTATACTAACAGAACAGGAATACATACTTTTGCTACCACTAATTTCCTTTACGTAAATGGAACATGTTTACCACTATTTTGTTCCTATTTTGTGGTTCGTAATCTACCACGCCATCCCAAGTTATGTCTGTGTGACGCTCATTTGTGGGATAATGCGTTCCCATTACAAAGCAAAATTTATGTCTGGTAACGTTTATGTTCTACAGTTCTAGTATTACAAATGTTTTTATAATTTTATTGGTATAATTAATTTCACACAGAACACATACACATTTTACGACATACAGTGCTAATAGAAGGATTGTACTTGTATATAGTATAATCTGTAGCAACATTTAGTATATATACAATGTGTCACTCAATGATCTCAACCTTATATTATATTGTCATTGAACTTAACCTCAAACGCCTATATAATTCACATGATCAAAAGGGCATGAATAGAAATTCTAGTTAAGAACTTACCTGTCTAAAATCAGTTGGCAACAGCTTCGTTAAGTAATCTGCAACCTATAAATATTTCAATTTAAATAATAAAATACAGTCTATATATGTTGATATATATATATTTCTAGTTAAGATTTGTTAATGAAATTTTATATACTCCTGTACTTACCATGCATACAAATACTCCAAGACATTGAATCAAGTTGTCTTGGTTCTCCAATAGCTTCGTCCTTTATTTGTTTTAAATTAGCCAAACTGTGCAATCCTCTTGCCTGTAGACATCCTATCAATAATCTAAAAATAATGAAAATACAGCTTAATTTGTAAACACTGGAAACAGCATAACAAAAACGTCATGTTTTCATTATTCTAAGAATATATACCTGATTTTTTCGTGGAAATTGAATTGATAAAATATTAAAATCGAATACAAAAGTCTGGGTGTTCATTGTGCTAGATCCATATCATATTACATATACAAGCATATACGGCTTTGTATACCATATATAGTAGGGGCGCTCTCGTGCATTTGGGGTCTTTTCGTGAGGGTATTCTCAGGTACCCGTAATGCCAAGTATTATAGCGATTTTGACTAACTTTTTTCCAGGCGTGGTTATTTTGTAATAAGGAGAGACAGAACAAGCATGGTGAGATATAGGTGGCAAAAGTGAAGCCACATTATATATGCGAAAATCACTTCCCGGGGACCACAGAGTGATACAAATTTGTATAGAAATATATGGCGGACAACGTGAATTTTCACAAATTTAAGACACTTCGTGATCTTGTACTAACCTCATCTTTCTACCATGGATAAAAGATGTTATGTTAATGCTTTCAAAACTAAAATTATCTAGATTGCTCTAAAATATCGGCATTTGTGTTTGTTCAAAGTTGTCCTAGCGGGAATAATATTTTATCACCAGGATCATATGAAAAGACAATTTCTAGTTTGCTTTCGAAATATGGAGGCAGAATAAGATCTACTCTACTCAAAAATACCTTGAAAGGAAAGTAAATAATTTTGTTTTATCATATATGTCTAATCTTGATTAACAAGAGGTTTTCAATTCCCCCAAATGACCAAGCCTTTACAAATATACTTTTCAGTCTGTATAGATATTTGTACATGTTTTGTTGTTTACAGTACTTGTTTTCATTTATTATACTTAAAACTTGATGGCAACCCAAATTTAGCCTTTTGTGGAGTATTAAATCTACTTAATGTAGCAGTTGCACTTTGAATAGGAGCCATAAAATTGATTTAAAACATGGAGTGTATTCATGATTAAATATCTATAAATTAAGTAAATATAAGAACAAACATAAAGAATAATTGGAGGAAATATATGTAAAGGATGCCCAGAGACAAGACTGCCATATTAAAGTTGTAGTAAAATTCTCTCTAGGATATGTTAATATAAAAGCAAAGTTAAGAATACAACTTATAAAAGGACATCAATGATGGATTGCCATGCCTGTAAGTCAATGGCCCACTCTTGCCCACTCATTAGGAATTGAACTTGAAAATTATCCCCCATTTACATGAGTCCGGGCTGATCTTCAACCCAGGTTAGGTTGGAAGACCCCATTGGGCTTCTTTTTATTGCATTCACATTATAACCCGGGTTGGCTGCAACACTGGAGTATGGATATTTGTTTTCAACCCAGACCAGCTTGAACCAACCCTGGTTGACATTCAATTGAGGTTGTGGTATTTTTCTGTTCATAACTCTTTCATTACACACTATTTTGCTGATACACATGTGTGGAACCTATCTACCTTGTCAGCCTGGTGTCCATGATCAGTTGTACTGTTTTGACAATGTCAAGAAGGGAGATGATATAACATGGTGTCAGTACATCTTTGCAATCAGTAAACTGATTTGCATACATACAGCACCCAAACTGACAAAACACATGAAGAAAGATCCAGACTATTTTGCATCAGTGACCATGACTTAGTGATGACAGCTGAACCAAATGGAAACAAGGCTCAAGTGTATAAATAGGGCATTAAACAGTAGTGTTTCTTTTGGAAACTGCAGGCATATGCTGGGAGTTGGTGGAAATAACTGGAAACAATAACAAATGTTTAGATAACAATATCTTTTAAGCAAATTTTTATATTAAGAAAAATATTGAACACTCTGCATTTAAGATCAATTTCATGGTTGCAAGTTCAAAATTCGGCTGCATTATAAACGTAGATTCACTACACAAAAGGCTATATTTGGGCAGGCTTCCAGTTTTATAGTATAATAAATCAAAACAAGTACTATTAAATATGTACAAATATCTATATAGGCTTGGTCATTTGGGGGAATTGAAAACCTCTTGTTGATCAAGATTAAACATATATGATAAAACGAAATACTTACTTTCCTTTCAAGGTATTTTTTAGTAGAGTAGATCTTATTCTGCCTCCATATTTCGAAAGCAAACTAGAAATTGTCTTCTCATATGATCGTGGCGATAAAATATTATTCCCGCAAAGACAACTTTGAACGAACACAAATGCCGATATTTTAGAGCAATCTAGATAATTTTAGTTTTAAAAGCATTAACATAACATATTTTATCCATGGTAGAACGATGATGTTAGTACATGGTCGCGAAGTGTCTTAACTTTGCGAAAATTCACGTTCGTTCATGTTGTCCGCCATATATTTCTATACAAATTTGTACCACTCTGTGGTCCCCGGAAGTGATTTTCGCATATATAATGTGGCTTCACTTTTGCCACCTATAGAAGCTATATCCAGTCTACTATTAGATCAGTGCTTTAACCCTACTTCTACTGGATTTCAGCCAGCTGAAGTTACATGTGCATGCTCTTTAACTCTTTCTAGACGGTAGCGTCGAATATCAGCTTCCAAAAGCTGATTTGAGCGCTTGTATCTTTGGCGCCCCTCACCCAAAACGGACGAAAATACCACCAATCGATTACAAATCGATTCAGCAAACACACCTACTGCCAAACAAATCGCTAACACATTGTTTTACAGATCTCCGTGAGTTTTAACACCTTTGTAATCTGATATTTATTATTATCGTAAACTAATTATATATTCAGTACTTTGGTCGATTATAACTTCTGTTTTAAAAACCGTGTGATCTTCGCTAATACACCGTTTTATAGAGCTTTAAAAACAGTACATACTGACCAACTTGCAAAGAAACACAATAAAAATTGACAAAGTTACGGCGAAATTTGAAATGTAGCGTACGGGTCAAACCGGAATTTCAGACAAAAACAACCGGAAAAGGCCCAAACACAAACAAAGACTGTTGCTATGGTTTTTTAAGTGGCCGGAATGAATTCCCCAGGGTACAATACCCTATATAAGATCTTTTTGTCGGGACTAAAGCGCGTGGGCAAACCATATATAGTCAAACTACGGCAAGCGCATGCATGCTGGAAAATTCCCGATAATTCAAAATAAATATTTCGATTCGCCGTATCGCAGCCAAGTTTTACCAAATAAAGACACAGATAAAAAGCTAAATTTCGACCATTAGAAGTCTGTCGATATAATAAACATATGAAAAGATATTAAAGATTGTTTGAGTTGAACTGAAGTATGACTGGAGGTATGTTTGGGATTAAACTTTTAGTATTTTTGATTCTGTAATGTTTAGTCGGCAAAATAGCCCACTGTTAAAAAGCTTATTTTGTAAGGATTCCAATGGTGTTAATTTCATTGCCAGGGGGTAAATATTTTGCAAAGGAGATCGTACTCAAAGTGCTCTTGCGACAACTTGCGACAACATAATTAAAATGCGACCGACCAGAAAGAGTTAAAACAGCGAGTAGCTTTCCGTACACAAGATTATGGCATTTTGGATTTGATTTTTACAAATAAGTCGGATTTATATGACAATTCAACCGACCACTACACCATACTGATAACTCCCAAACGGCATCTAGGGTGGAAAATTGATAACACCCGAGAACCTAAAGTGTATAGAAGAGATCTTTGGGAAAGCTTTTGGCTCTTGGTTGGTAAGAGAGTTGTCGGATGATACCTTCAATGAGTCTGATTGCCAATGTAAATACGATAATTTCATGCAGATGAAATGAATAGCGCTATAGATTTGTTTCTGCCTTTAAAAATATCTAAGGCAAACAAACATGATAAGCCATGGATAACAAATCAAATTAAGAAATGGATGAAGAAACGACAAAAGGCCTTTTGTCAGTGTGGAAAACTCTCTAGTGGCGGAATAAAATTAGAGCAGAAGAGAATTTTATGCAAATCAGATGAACGATTGTATCGGATGGAACATGTGCAAATGGTGGAAAACAATTAAAAAGTTAACTTGTGAAGTAGCCTCCCCGCCATGGAGTCGGTACTTAACGTGGCAAACTGGACATACAACTCCTTTGGGGATGGTTAATAATGTTTGTAAATTTTATGACAAACCCGAATATATTAAGTAGGTGTAGTAGTGACATCATCATAATGTCATGTGATACAGTATGACATATATAGCCATGTGTTTAGAGAAGACATATATAGTATCGAAGACACTGAACGAGATTGTTTATAACTAGAAACTTACATTTATACTGGGATTTGTTAGTTTGGTATTATTATTATTAAATTGTTTTCACTAAAGTTTAAGTGAGAATAATATAGTAGGGGTATAGTCGTTAATGGCACTCAAGTATAATCCGTTGATGCATATAAATTGTTAGGCGTTATGCTCAAAAGTAGTCTTAAATGGAACAGGCATGTTGACGATAAAACAAAAAGCGTGTGTAAAAGATTGTGTGCATTAAGAGTACTAAAGAAAGCTGGATTGCAGGAAAGATAACTTGTTCTAGTGTATAGGTCCATGATTCGACCTGTTCTAGAATATGCTGTTGAAGCTTGGTCTGACCCCTTGCAGTACCTAAGCGACAAACTATATAACTTGTTCTAGTGTATAGGTCCATGATTCGACCTGTTCTAGAATATGCTGTTGAAGCTTGGTCTGACCCCTTGCAGTACCTAAGCGACAAACTGGAAAGAGTACAGAAAAGGGCCCTCCGTATTATAAATCCTGGTAGTGGCTATGGTGAAGCATTAAAGACCTCTAATTTATAAAGTCTATATATATATATATATGAATAAACTGTAAAGATACTCTACATCATTTAATGAAAACATCCTACACGTACACGCATGGTTATCTTAAGATCAGGAAATCAGAACCAAAGAGGAGTAAGAAAGATCCGGGTTGATAGATGCAAAAAAATTTAACATATAGATATAGATAGTAACAATAATTTTAATCTTATATCTTCCTTTCATACAGTATATATCTTTTTGTAATTAAATTATCCCAACATAAATTAGTTTAAGTAACTTGTAAACCATGTAACCATGATCAGTTGTGCTGTTTTGACATTGTCAAGAAGGGAGCTGATATAACACGGTGTCAGTACATCTTTGCAATCAGTAAACTGATTTGCATACATACTGTACAGCACCCAAACTGACAAAAACACATGAAGAAAGATCCAGACTATTTTGCATCAGTGACCATGACTTGGTCATGACAGCTGGACCAAATGGAAACAAGGCTCAAGTGTATAAATGGGGCATTAAACAGTAGTGTTTCTTTTGCAAACTGCAGGCAAATGCTGGGAGTTGGTGGAAATAACTGGAAAATTGGTTATTTTTACAATAACAAATGTTTAGATAACAATATCTTTTAAGCAAATTTTTATATTAAAAAAATAATGAACAACACACTCTGCATTTAAGATCAATTTCATGGTTGCAAGTTCAAACTTCGGCTGCATTATAAACATACAGGGTGTATAAAAAAAAAGGTAATCCAACTTTGGAGCGCTATTGTACGTGAACTACTTGGTGTATGAACGAAATTTTTCCATATGCGGAAAGATCAGGCTTTTAGCAGTTGAGTGACGCGTTTTTAATACCAAATCGAGAAAAAATGAGCAAATATTTTCACCTCTGAGAGTTGGGACTAAAACCATTGAAAAATAACTCCCTTTGGGACTTCAGTAATTGATGAATTTCGCTTCTGAATAAACTACCAGCATATGCATATTAAGTAGGAATAAATCTCAGTAATTGAATAAATGCAAACATGGTGCAACTTACGGTAGAACAACGAACATTCATCATCCAAACCTTTTTCCAAACCAGAAGTTTGCAAAGAACTCGTCAGACATTTAGGGAACGTTTCCCTGACCGGCAACCGCCTGCACTTAAAACGATTTGGGCGAATGTGAAAAAGTTTTCCCAACACGGCACACCCGTGAATCGAAACAAGGGCAATTCAGGCAGAAGTCGTACTGGAAGATCGGAAGCCAACATTGAGACAGCAAGACAGCGACTGGCTGAGCATCCTACAGGTACAAGCGCAAGACGTAATGGTGTTGGCCTACCATCTGCCACTTTTAATAGGATAACGAGGCTAGATCTAAACATGCACCCTTACTGCGTGCACATCTGACACCAACTCCTTCCTCGAGACTATGCTCGGCGAATGCAGTTTGCGCGATGGCTGCGTGAGCATTACGAGAGAAACGAGGATTTCCTTCGCCCATTCGTTATTAGAGATGAAGCTGCATTTGCCATGAACGGCCAAGTAAACACCCACAACGTTAGAGGGACAATGCAGTCGCAGGACAACCGCCCGAGTTCAACTATGAGGTCAACATCAGGCGGGGAAAAATTGACTGTTTGGATTGGGCTTTGTGGCAACGGCCAGATAATTGGTCCATTTTTCTTTGAAAGAAATGTCACTGGACAAATTTATCTCCAAATGATAAACAACGACGTCGTGCCACAACTCCAGCAATATTTTCAGAGGCAAATTGAGGGGGCATTCCGAAATATCTGGTGGGTTCAAGACTGTGCTCCAGCACATCGTTTAATTGCGGTCCGTGACCGGTTAAGAGAACTGTTTGGTCATCGTGTGATTGCCCTCAGCCATGATATGGAATGGCCACCAAGATCCCCTGATCTTACTCCTTGCGATTTCTTTCTTTGGGGTTACCTAAAGAATAAAGTGTACACACGCCCGCCACATGATCTGAATGATTTGCACAACTCAGATCATGTGGCGGTCAGCATTATTGAGAAATAATCCCGCGCTAATCAGAAGAACATTCCAAGCAATGCGGCGACGATGTCAACTTTGTATCGAGAGAGATGGTGGTCACGTTGAAGGCATTGGCGCATAAACTCTTTAAAGTTTAAATGTAAATTAAAGTTTAAATGTAAATAATTTTCAATAAACATGTTGTAAAACCAGAGGCAAGCTGTGACATGTTCATGATTAATTGTTTTTTCTTTTGTTATGTACTGCTTTAATTAGGCACAGAGGTGAAAATATGCGATTCTGACTACCATTTTTTATCGGACTCGTATTTGCTCATTTTTTCTCGATTTGGTATTAAAAACGCGTCATTCAACAGCTAAAAGCCTGATCTTTCCGCATATTAAACAATTTCGTTCATACACCGAGTAGTTCACGTACAATAGCGCGCCAAAGTTGGATTACTTTTTTTTTATACACCCTGTAGATTCACTCCGCAAAAGGCTAAATAAATCAAAACAAGTACTAATAAACGTGTCAAATATCTATACAGGCTTGGTCATTTGAGGGAATTGTAAACCTCTTGTTGATCAAGATTAAACATATATGATAAAACAAAATTACTTACTTTCCTTTCAAGGTATTTTTGAGTAGAGTAGATCTTATTCTGCCGCCATATTTCGAAAGCAAACTAGAAATTGTCTTCTCATATGATCGTGGCGATAAAATATTATCCGATATTTTAGAGCAATCTAGATAATTTTAGTTTTAAAAGCATTCACATAACATCTTTTATCCATGGTAGAACGATGAGGTTAGTACAAGATCGTCAAGTGTCTTAAATTTGCGAAAATTCACTTTCGTTCACTTCTATACTTCTATGCTTCTACACTTCTATGTTCATTTCTATACAAATTTGTATCACTCTGTGGTCCCCGGAAGTGATTTTCGCATATATAATGTAGCTTCACTTTTGCCACCTATGAAGCTATATCCAGTCTATTATTAGATCAGTGGTTTAGAGGCACTGGGCGTTTCCCAAGAGCAATATGGTAGTTTACTGATACCAATATTGATGCCAAAGCTTCCAAATAGTTTACGGTTGGAAGTTGCACGAAAGTCTACGAATGAAATTTGGAAAATCGACGAACTTTTGGAAACAATTACAAAGGAAATCGAAGTGAGAGAAGCAAGCGACCAAGTGAAATTAAATGACTCAAGATCACCCCCCGCATTCGAATGGAACAAAAATCAACCCTCTACAGCTCAAGCGTTGTTTTTGAAACAAAATCAAGGAGATTCGGCGAGAATTCGATGTGTTTATTGCAACGAACATCATTATTCAGCTTCTTGTGAAAGGGTAACTGGTATTCAAGATCGGAAGGATATTTTGCGACGAGACAAGCGTTGTTTCATTTGCTTACGGATTGGTCATGTGTCACAAGAGTGCCAAAATGCAAGGGGATGTCGAAAATGTGGTCAACGACATAATCAATCAATTTGTTCCCGAATTATTCGCCAGAAACCAGCGGATCCCCCGAAAGAAAAACAGGAGCCTCAAAATCAAACAAATCCTGACAATTCAAGTGGAAACACGACAGCTACGAGTGCATCTCGTAAGGGGAAAGCCGTCCTACTTCAAACTGCTCGATGTGTTGCTACAAATGCTGACAGTACGAGATCAGCAACCGTTCGTGCTTTGTTCGACACTGGGAGTCAAAGAACATACATTACGAACAGTTTAAAATCGCGTCTGGGTTTGAAACCCACAGAGAAGGAAAATCTTCGTTTAAACACATTTGGCGATGACCGTGTTCGAAAGGAAACCTGTGCTGTAGTTAAATTAAGCCTGGGAAAGGTGGACAGTGAAAAGGTTGATGTATCTGCCTTAAGTTTCCCAGTCATATGTTCATCATTGCCTCTTAAAGTCGAAGTTAAAGCATATTCACATATCGAAGGGCTTGCCCTAGCCGACGAGTTCGATGGTCAAGAGCGTGATTCTATTGATGTCCTGATTGGATCGGATCATTATTGGAACTTTATTACAGGAGAGAATTCGAGGGGATTTTGGTCCTACAGCTGTAAGCAGTAAGCTGAGCTGGCTTCTGTCTGGCCCTATCAATGGTGCAGGAACAAATCTGATTATATCTGGGGAAACTGGAAACCGTGATCATTTTGCCAATGGTGATGATGAGCTCAAACAATTCTGGGAGACTGAATCAATCGGAGTTAGAGAACCTGAAGATTCTTCCATTTACCAGTTACCGATGTCATTTCTAAAGAATATCAAATATGAGGACAACCGTTATGAAGTGTCGCTACCCTGGAAAGAAGAGCAAATGGATGTCAAAACAGATTACAATTATTGTTACAATCGGCTGAAATCCCTGCAGTACAAATTAAGAAAGGAACCAGAACTTCTTGAAGAATATAACAACACCATCAAAGATCAATTAGAGAAGGGAGTTGTTCAAGAAGTCCCTCCAGGAGACCTCGGAGATCTAGAAAACCAAGCGAGTGGGGAAGAGAAGTCAATACATTACATGCCTCATCATGCCGTCATCCGCAAGGATAAAGATACAGGATGATGGGTCTGCAAAGGCTGATGTCGAAGGACATTCGCTAAATGAGTTCTTAGAAACGGGTCCCAATTTTATACCACATCTCTTCGATGTTCTCGTAAGGTTCAGAGCGAATCCAGTTGCGATATCGGCCGACATTGAAAAGGCTTTTCTCATGGTGGGGATCGACCCAAGTGACCGAGATATGCTTCGTTTCCTCTGGCTAGAAGAGCCTGAAAGGCTGAATTCAAAGATCAAACATTTGAGATTTTGTCGTCTGGTATTTGTACTTCACCCATCACCAGCGATTCTCGGTGCAACTATTTACCATCACTTGAATTAATACAAAGATCAATACCCTGAACTTATCGAACTGATAAAGAAATCACTGTATGTGGACGATCTCCTCTCTGGAAGTAGTAGCGATAGCCAAGCCCTTGATGTCTACAAACAGTCCAAGGAAATTATGAGCAAAGGAGGGTTTAATTTAAGAAAATGGAACTCCAATTCGTCCTTCCTTCTTGAATCCATCAACCAGTGCGAAAGCCATCAAAGGTCATCGACCCCATGCGAAAAGAAAGTTATCGTGGAAGATGAATCGTACACGAAATCTACGATTGGTCCCAATAATTCGAACGACGAGAAATCGGTAAAGGTATTAGGAGTCAATTGGAACACTCATTCTGACGAACTGTTCTTCAATTTTTATGACTTGATTACTTATGCCAAGTCTCTGCCAATTACAAAGCGAGCATTGCTAAAACTGACGGCCAAGATCTTCGATCCTTTGGGTTTCCTTAGTCCATTCACAATTCGATTGAAAGCGATGTTCCAGATACTCTGCTGTGACAAGGTCGACTAGGATGAAGAGTTACATGGAACTACACGAGAAAGGTTAAATTCCTTTGTGTCTGATCTGCACCATTTATGAGTTCGAAGCCAAAGAGCGTCCAACTGCATGGGTTCAGCGACGCGTCCCAAAAGGCATTTGCTGCAGTAGTTTATTTGAGGTCAACCTACGAGGATGGTCGTGTAGCAGTCAATTTTGTAGCATCGAAAGTATTCCACGTCTGGAACTACTTGGAGCCCTTATCCTTGCACGATTAGTAGCAACCATCAAAGAATCTTTATCTCTGCCGAAGAAGATCCAGTGACAGCAAAAACACCAGTGGAAACCGAAGTCGAGAACTTGAACAATGATAAAGCTATTAACAGTGATGGATGACCACAACGAAAGGCTGCGTTGCGCGGAGAACAACTTAGAAGATTATCGGACATGTATTGACTGTCTAATTTGATCATCTATGATGATCAACCCCGGGCAGTGTAGTAAACATTTTAATTATTTAATTTATATTGTTTGGGCAATTTTATATGCCAGGCAATGAGCGAACAGTTGCCATAGAGAGACAACATCATACAAGATCAGTGTTAGAATTTCTTACGAACTACGAACGTTTTATAGTTTATATTTTATAAATCACTAAACACAATGCACGCATATCTAGGAATAACAAGCCACAGGACAGGGACACTACCAATTGCATTTGTAGAGAAAACACCATTTGCCCGCTTCAAAAACAATGCACGACTAGGGAAATAGTATACAAAGCAACAGTCACAGTAAGAAACACAAACACAATCAAAAATTACATTGGCATGACTGCAACCACATTCAAAGAGCGATTGGCCAACCACACTAAATCCTTTCAGCATAAAAAGCACGCAAACGACACAGAACTTTCGAAATATATTTGGACATTGAAAGAAAACAATAAGGATTTCAGTATTAATTGGGCAAATTTTAAAACATTCTATTTCGTACACAGGAGGTTCAAAACGATGCAATTTATGTTTAGAAGAAAAATTTTGTATTTTCAAAGAAAAAAACAAGAATTGTTTACTCAACAAAAGAGCCGATATAATTTCATGGTGTCATCATCGTAACAAATTTCGCGTAAACAACGCAAACAAAGCCATGCACGCACACATTGTCTCCCACATACACCCCCACGTTCCGGCAGGAAGCATATAAGCGGTCATTTCTTTTGATACTTGTCACTGCCTGATGATTCTTTTACAGATGAAACAGCCTGTTGCAGACCAGTTTTTGAGGTAAGCGAAAACCTATAATTAGGGATGGGCGATACTGATACAAAGTATCGATACCAACGATACTTTAAACAGTATCGATATTTTTCGATACTCACAAAAAAGAATCGGTAATTCGATACCTGAGCCTGCGGTGTTTTTGGTCAGTATTTTTAAAAAATCAATTAATACTTCATGTCTTTCATGATATGTCACGAGTTATGGATACAGGTATGTTATTTTTTCACAATTTGCAATTTTTAACTTTCAAATGACCGGGTTTTTCTCACTGTTTTGAAGAATGATTTGCGTTTTTTAGATGATGAAAATTGGGACGAAAATCCTACTACCAGTGTACAGTCAGCTGGCAAGCGTCCCCTTCTTATCAAGAGTGTAGTGTGGGATTATTTTAAAAAGCAATCAAAGGAAGATGACAAAGCTCAATGCAATATTTGCTCGGAGTCTTTTAAACATTCATTGAACACTAGCAATCTTTTTAAGGTATTTTTAAGCAATATAAAATCCATAATTGTAATGAAAATAAATATTACATGAATGACAAATGACAATGCACCTCAAATTTATGCAATGACATTGTGTTTGCAATCAGCAAAGTTTAAATATTGTGAAATATTTGTATTAAATGGCCTGTTGTATCGTTGTCTGTAATTTATATACTTAGTTATATTTAAAGTACTGTCCAGTTTATTAAGCGTTTCAGTTTTCCTATAGTTATTGCTTTTCCTTTTGTGTCTGTAGCACTTGAAGTCTAAGCACCCAATTCAGTTTAAAGAAGCAGATAAACAAAGAAAAGAAAATGAGAAGAAAAATGAACGAGCGAAGAAGCAGAAAACTGTCACAATAGAAAAATCGTTTATACAACAAGCCAAATACTCCTCTACATCTTCAAGACGAAAAAGCATTGATGGAGCTGTTTTCAAAATGATTGTCAAAGATATGCAACCTATATCTGTGGTAGAAGATGAAGGATTCCAATCTCTCTTACATGTGCTTGACGCAAAGTACCAACTGCCTTCCAGAAAGACCGTCATGTGAATGTTGCCTGATGAATATAAAAAACAAGTAGAAGAAATCAAGAAGGAAATTGCTCAAGTTTCACACGTAGCTCTCACAAGTGACTTGTGGACATCCAGAACAACAGAGAGCTATATAACCATTACATGCCATTTCATTACTGCTACGTGGGAGGTAAGGTCATTGGTCCTAGAGACTTTTAAGTTTGACTTGAGCCACACTGCTCAGCATATTGCAGATGCTCTCTTGAAAGTTGCAAAGAATTGGGAAATATCAAGCAAAGTTGTTGCCATTGTTACAGATAATGCTTCAAACATGGTTGCAGCTGTAAAGATTACTGGTTGGAAACATGTTCCTTGCTTCGCACACACATTAAATCTTGTTGTTTCTGAAGCAATTAAAGCAGCTGCAAGCGTTACTGATTTGAAGAAAAGATGCAAGCAAATTGTCACTTATTTCCACCAAAGCGTAAAGGCCACTGAGAAGTTAAAGGAAGTGCAATGTCAACTTAAACTTCCAGATCATAAACTAATCCAGGAGGTAGACACAAGATGGAACTCAACATTTTACATGCTTGAACGAATTGTTGAGCAACACCAGGCAATTACAACAGCCCTTTGCTTGTCTAGTCGCAATGATCTGTGCCTTTCAGCTGCAGATATTAAGCTACTAGAAGCATCGCTGTTAGTTTTACGGCCATTTGAAGCTGCTACGCGGGAGGTCTCTTCTGACCAATATGTGTCTATTTCCAAGGCGATACCACTGGCAAGATCACTTCAATACTTGACGTCTGCTGGAGCGGGTTCCCAAGAAGAAACTTCACTAGGATCGGAATCGAGTGCCCAAATGCGTCGAAGATACACAGCTATAGAGCGTGCCCATCTCCTTGCTCTTTCTACATTGATGGACCCAAGGATGAAGAAGATGGCTTTTTCTAATCGAGAGGCGGCACGGCAAGGAGAACAGTGGGTCATTACGGAGGCCAAAGATTTAATGACAGGAGAATCCACTACTGCTGAAGTACAAGATGAAAATAGCCATGACGAGCAGAAGGAACTTGGTTTGTGGGATATTTTCGACAAAAAAGTTGTAGATTCACAGTCGACAACGAGTGTTACCAGCAAAGCGGCAGCTGAAGTACAGGCATACTTTCGAGAAGCGGTTTTACCGAGAATGGAAGATCCATTGATCTGGTGGAAGATGAACGAAAATCGTTTTAAGCTGATCTCTCAACTTGCAAAGAAGTATTTGTGTGTTCCAGGTACATCTGTTCCATCAGAAAGACTATTTTCTAAGGCAGGTGAACTTGTATCTATTCGGCGTAACAGACTGAAAGCAAAAAATGTTGACATGATGCTGTTCTTGAACAAAAACATGCAGCTAAATACTAAATAGGAAAACATTGAACGTGCACTTTGATATCGTTAAGTTAAACTGATGTTATGATTAAAAAGGTTATATGCACTATGCAGATGATGGACCACCATTTAAGTTATTTAACATGTTCTTTATACTTGTATTATACGTTATGTAAACATTAAAAAATCAGTGAAAAAATTAAAGTATCGGTATCGATTTTGGTATCGGTATCGACCAAAATTCGTGGTATCGGTATCGTATCGAACACAAAAAGCTGGTATCGCCCATCCCTACCTATAATTTGCTCTAACTATATGTTGTCGAGCACTCTTTGCATTTCATAGACCTAAACCTACACGTATATATAAATTATATATATATAGTTAAAAATAAAAAAGTTAAAAACAGTTTGCTCGGTTACTTGAGTTTCACACATAGAGCGATCACTACGGTGGCCCAGAGGTGCAATACACAAACACAAAACCGAATACACGAACGCAAATTGAAATACACAAACGCAAATTCAAATACACGAACGCAAAACCAAATACACAAATGCAAAATCAAATACATGAACGCAAAACCAAATACACGAACGCAAATTGAAATACACAAACGCAAATTCAAATACACGAACGCAAAACCAAATACACAAATGCAAAATCAAATACATGAACGCAAAACCAAATACACGAACGCAAAACCAAATACACGAACGCAAAACCAATACACGAACGCAAATACACGAACGCAAATCCAAATACACGAACGCAAATCCAAATACACGAACGCAAATTGAAATACACGAACGCAAATTCAAATACACGAACGCAAAACCAAATACACGAACGCAAATTCAAAATGCGAAACCGCAGACCACAGGTAAAGCGGGCTCAGGCAGTCTGCTCAGCTGGCCGTCTGGCCTCAGGAAGAAAGCTTGTAAACAAGAGGCACATGACTGAGTGGCAAGCGTGGATCAGACGAAAACAATACTATTAAATTAATAAAGAGGAGAATAATTTAATATAACGGTAAGTAACTGCTTCATGTGCCGAAGCGTATAGTGTCATTTAAAATTTGAATACATTTTATAATGAAATATGGTGTTTATATCGTTTTAGATGTTCTGTCCAACATGTGGTAGTTCGCGGAATGGAAATACTAATTTTTGCGAAATATGTGGGGCAGATTGCCGAAGGTCTGAAACAAATACGTCTTCTATTAATAATAATCAACCATCCACTGGGTCTTCAAGCCATGCAAATGGTTTAAATGATAACAAACCACTAAGTTTTAAAGATTATATGCAAAGGAAGTGTGATGATGAAGATGTGTCGTTCTTCGATATACAAAAGAGAAAAAAGATTGATCGTTTTATGTCAACAAAGAAAGGGAAGAAGGATGAGACTGTCAAGGTACAGTAGTTTCCAATTTAGTACTAGTGTGACCAGGTTTTTTGAGGGGCAATTACCATACCTTCCCCGCAAGCCGATTCTGCATCCCCATTGGCTAGTATCCCCAAAAATTGCCTTGTGGTAACTCGTGAAACTAACTAAATACTGTAGGTTGCTATGGTTGTTTACCATTTACATGGAAATTCCGGTAATTCTAGATGAAAAGTAAATGGAACACCAGTTTCTGGTTGGTCCGCTCGAAAAATTTCCGGTTTGAATGGGTTGCCTAAAAAGGTTGTCCTCTTTTTCCAGTTTCCATATAATAAAATAAATAAATACCCACACAGAGCCTGGGCTACTGTGCATAATTTTGGCCAAAATGATGTGTAAATTGCACACCGTTAATTCGAACCCTGTCACCTTGGTACATTAGTGGTAGCTAGTGGAATGCTGGACATTATTGCTATTTAATCATCTTAATTTTAGTCAACATGTCCAAAATATCCTTTAAAGACAATATTTACAATCAAAACACAAAAGACAGATGAATAGATTGTATGATATTGTGCATGCCAAGTTTTAGTAGAACTTATTATTGTATTTCAATATCAAAATGCATTTTGTTCTTGGTTGCCATCTTGGGAAACAAATTGTGTCCCCCAGGATAGTGGTCAAAATGCAATTGTAACTTGCTCATGGCTAAATGTTATTCATTTCTGATAAAACTAAGGGCATGAATAGTATTAAACCATCTCTACCATAGGCAGCCCACTTATCGTACAAATTTACATAAAAACGCAGCGAATTGACGTATAGTATAAATTACATAAGGTTGGTAAGTCTTTGAACTATTTCCCATACACACACGAAATATATCCGTAGTTTATTAATTTTACTAACCTGTCTGTAACTTTTCTTGTCAAAGTACAGCTTTAAATGTTGATAAATTAACGAAAGTTTACGGTGTTTTGTCAAACAAAATTTCTGCAACTATGCCCGCATCCTGTTACTGGACAAATTTTTTAAATAAAATTTGGTTGTTTATTAATTGGCTCTTCAATGTTCATAGCCAACGAACAACCAATCAACAATGAATCAACATTGAAGAACCAATGAACAACAATTTAAATGAGATTTTGAATGTGCATATATTTGTATTCTAGTACATACAGACCAATTGAATTATTGACTTTTTTCTCCACAACTGTGCAAGGTTAAACAAACTTCAAAACTAATTAATAAATCATGAAGAAAATTAGAAAGAACGCCATGTTTAATTAATGAGTGTTTTATATCTGATAAAGATTTCTCCTGATTTGCATAAGTTTAACTTTGATTTCCTCAGCTCAGATAGTGTTTATTTTCGAAATTACTTCGCCAATGTGCTGAAGAAACCGATTCGTTTTTGAAGCTATTTAAAATACTCGCAGTACATATCATATCACATCTAAAACACTCTACTACGTCTGTGATTATACGTCTTGTGTTTTATATATGATAAAACCTGCTGCTCGTGTTTTAAATATTACATAATGAAATAGTTACATTTAAAACACAGTGTAATTAACCCAGATTGTGCATATCCATTGTAGATTAACATTGGAATTGTGGAGTTGGAGGGAAAGCACCTTAGAATAAAAAGAGGGTCTCTTCTTCCAATCGATGTTAAAAAATCGGATTCTCATGTTATTGTGAAAAATGCTGGGGTAGAGAAGCAACTTGCTCACAACAAGCAACTTAGAGATGAAGAAAATAATAATTGGGTTCTGTTATATCCAGATATGGACACAGTGTTATATTTACCAGGAACAAAAGAATCATTTTCAGTTGAAAAGTACAAGGAGTCACTTGGAAGGCCATATAGCCGAGTGAATTTGTACATTTGCAAAATGCTGGATTATGAAAGTATGTACTATATTATGTAATTATTTCTATATTGAATTTAGTAATTACTGTTATTTTATAACGTCAGGGGCGTACATATCGATTTTGTTTGAGGGGATGTATAGCCAAAATGAGACCGACTGATGCACCGTCCCCTAATACGAGTGGCGCTGCCATGAGCCGAGCGCCGCAGGCACGAGGTTTTTAGGGGGGTCCGGGGGCATGCTCCCCCAGGAAACTTTTCAATCTAGAGTCCCTGAAATGCCATTTCCTGGACTTTGGGGGAAAATTTTGCAGCATTTTGATGGTCAGAAAACACTTATAAATTGAGTACTACGTAATTTATGTTATTTATTAAGAATTTTACAAGAACGTACAAAGTACTGTGAATCTGTGAAATAATGTTTCTCGCTTTATCTAATTAGCATTAACAGCGTCTTCGCAAGTATGCAACCCACGCACGCGGCACATAAAATTCTGTTATTTTAATCATATCGAAAAATTCTGTTATTTTAATGATGAAGAACGCTGTCCAACAGTTGCCGAAGCGGGATTTTCGCTGAGTCGTATATTTGTAGACTATTAGACTATGTGCAAACGGTAACGTTTTTGAGCGTTTTCGTAGTGGCGTTTTCAACTTAAGCGTTTTGGCGCCTTGTTCAAATTGATTGTTTTTCTCGCAACGTTTTCTGACAAGGCATGCATTTAGAAACGAAAACACTCGAAAACGTTACCATGTGCACATAGTCTTGTAATTACCGGTATTACGTTAAAATACGATTTACGAGTAAACTCGCTCATCATAATCTTAATATCTTGTCATGATTGAAGTCGGTCTCGAAACTATTTAGTCGGTCAATTGGTCAGTACGGTCACTGTTTGTTAGAACTTAGAATCGCATCTAATTAAACGATGCATAATGTTGAGACCGACTGCCCTCATTTCGAGACCGACTGGAGCATGTGTCTGGGGGGTGTACCACCCCCACATTTACGCCCCTGTATAACGTGTGTCAATAATTTGTGTCAGGTGTTAATTATACCATTGCTTTCAGTGATGACTACTGTAGCAATGCTGTCTGACAACAGATATTGATACTGTATGTACCTTGAAATATTGAAACCTTTTTGTGATAATGGTAAATATCCTCCTTTGTTATTTTTAGTTGGAAATGAATTAATAGATGATGTCACAGAAGAACCATTGATTGTGAAACAAACAAATATTGAAGAACCAGCATTAGCACTATTGACAGAAGAACCACTGTCAAGGGAAGAACCTGAATTGGCACTGTTGGCAGTAGAACCACCACCAGTTGAACCACTGTCTGGGGGAGAACCAGCATTACCACCATTCCAAGTTCAACCACTGCCAGGGGGAGATTTACCTGATCCTCATTTCTTGCAATGGCTTATTGAAGGTCTGTTATTCTTAATAATACCATACTGTACCAACATGTATAACTAATCAGTTGACATGCCTATATGATGTCATAGCCTCAACAAAAACAAAAAAAAAGGTTTAATGTTTTTGTCAAGACCATCACAGATTCACAGTATCTGTAAAATTATGTAAAAAAAAATTTCAAGGAATATTTTCGTGTGGGAAAAACTTTAAATACACTAATTAGGAAATATCTGATGAATTTGAGTTTCTCCCCATCGGTTTCCTAACCAAAACATGCTTGCTAGAACTTTAATTTTCCTCGCAAGTTTTTGTGTGTGAAAATAACTACACCCCCCCCCAATTTAAGAAAGGAATAATCCGTCGAAAATATCCCCTCCCGAATGATAAGCCCCAAAAAAGTAATTTGAACAAATATAAACCCAGAGCTTATTATCAGGTAAATATGCACAAACGCTTGAAACAAGGAATGTTTAATTAATAATTATACATTTATCAAATGTATGTGAACAGATTCACATTTTGTAAGACATCTTTAAATTCCTGTTGTTGTTTAAATTCCTTTTTATTTTAGTTGAAACTAATAATACATTGCAAGAAGAGTGTGTAGCTGAAGGTGGCCCATTGGAACAAATAATAGCAGACCAACATGAGCATATATTTGACTCTGTTCACCTGCTTATCCATCGTTCAAATCTCTTAAAGGATTTGATAAATGCCTTCTCAGATCCCAAAATTTTAAATTCATCGGTATTTGTCAAAGTTGTAGATAATGACGGTCGTGTGGAAGCAGGTGAAGGAACAGGAGTTTTGAGAGACGTTTTTACCGAATTCTGGGTTCTGTTTCTGCAATCGTTGGCAATTGGTGCTTCGTCTAAGGTTCCAGTAATTCGACACGATTACCAAAAGCAACAGTGGAAAGCTATCGGAAGACTTTTACTGTATGGGTATTGCAGAGAAGGAATCTTCCCTCTTGCCTTGTCTCCAGCCTTTATTTGCAGTTGCATATTGGGTGAAGACAGCATTTCAGAAGAAATGCTGTTGGAAAGCTTCAGAACGTACATTTCAGCAGATGAGAAGGACACAATGGATAACTGCTTGAAAAATCCAGACAACCTCTCTGGTAACTCCGACCTGATGGAATTATTGAGTAGCTACAAATGCTACAGAGGTCCTAACGAAGAGAATATTCAGAGCATATTTTGTCAACTGGCTCATCAAGAGTTGATCCAAAGGCCTCGATATGTAGCTAATTGTTGGAGCCCGATCCTGCGATCTCTCAACACACACGATAGCTTCCAGAGTGCAGCAAATCTATGTGAGTTTTACGAACAAATAAAACCAACATCTAAAAAGGTTGTTAAAATTCTACATGCCTCTCCCAACAACGATGCTGAGCGAAATACCTTTGATCATTTGAAGCGGTTCATTAAGTCGCTTGGAGGAAACGTTTTGGCATTTCTTCAGTTTACGACCGGCGCAAGTGTTATTTTGCCAGGGAAGAAGATAGAAGTTTCCTTTACTCAACTGGATGGTTTGGCTCGTCGACCAATCGCTCATACTTGTGGTCTGTTGCTTGAGATCCCCAGTACTTACCAATGCTATAACGAACTGGTGGAGGAATTCTCTGCTATTCTTCAGGAAAAAAGTGCTTGGTCGTTCGATATCGTTTGAATGGGATATATGTAGCGGACTACTTTTGAGGTGTTGTTTAATTATATAACTCCATGCCAATATTTAACTCTAAGAAGTGTTTTGGTTTATGATGTTTCTCAAACATCTTTTCGTTGCAGTTATTTTTACAACGTTCCTGTTAATGTTAATGTTCATAAACAATAATATATTGTAATAGTTATCTATATATAATACCAAGTATAGTAATATCAAGTATAGTAATATAATGTACTTAAGAAATACAAAGACACTACAATAAGAACTGATGTGTAATATTTAAGTTGCTGAAGGAAAATGTTCTTGTTTTTCGTCATGAACAATTGTTAATGTTTGACCGGTAGGATTTTGTACTTGACCAGCGTAATTTAATTTTCCCTGGTCATCATGACCTTCAAGTTGCTGAAATTATTTGCAGCGCTGATTCTTACTAGGGAAATATCACAGATGGAGTTAATTACTCCGGTCAAGATATAAATATCCTAAAGTTGCGTTTACATACTGCGATTAATCGCATCTGATGAAGGGCTATGCTCAAAACCTCTGGTTATTAGTAACTCCACCTTTTAACGTTTTGGTTTAAATATATATCAAGAAAGGAACAACCCCAACCTCGTACTCAGGGTACTTGAAAATTGGTCCGATTAATCGTAATGTGCATGTAAACAAGAATATAATCTTTGTCTCAAGCTGGATTTATATTTATTAATATTTTTCGCAAAGCGAAATTTTTATTGTGAAAATTCAAAATCGAATAGATTTCTGATGAGTTAAATAATATATGAAAGCTCATGAGACAAAAGCCAAGTGCAAGTGCAACTTAAATGTAGGCCATGAAGTAATGAGGAATTTTCGAAGAAGCGCCGTCTGTGAATGTGTTGCGCCAAAGCGTTGTATTAACTAAGTCTAAAGTATATTGATGTTCTTTTTTTGCCTTTAAATTTATAATACTTGTTTGCAAGTATCTCATAGGTTTCATTATGATTATTATAGGTTTCTTTCAAAAATCGCTAAGAATTAACGGTTCATGTCACTCGGCTACTTCAGTCAATCGTTCAAACATTGCCAGGCTTTCTCTCCAGTTGTGTGGCTCTTCTAATTCTAGCATGGCAGAACTGTACGCAAAGTATTCTTGATAGACATCATGAGTTTCGTCTTCATTTGGTAGGTTAACTTGGCGCTCAATTTCTTGCAAATCTTGCTGTAGATACATCTTTTATAATCTGTAGTACCAACGGACTCTGGCAAGAAGAAAAGCTGATCTGGAATGCCATTTGCTGTGTAATAGCGTGACCTCCTAACGTAGTGGTTGTTCCACGATTCTCTAATTTCATTTAGAGCCTTTTCAGTACCTTAATAAAGCAAAACCAGAGACACTCGAGATGCAATTTGTTACTGGAATCCAGTGTCCCCTTTGCAACAAGATCCTTAAAAAATTAATCCACCATGATGACCATGAGCGACGCAGCATGGCCCACCATGCCTCGATTCGCTGGTTGCTATGAGACGAGCCGTATTGATGCGCTCTTACTCCTGAAAGTGCATCTAAATGATTACGGCGTAAAGCTTTGTGCAGCAGCCATCATCCCATTCTCCGTTCCTTTGTCTGTTCTTAAGATTGTAGGACAGCATTGTTGTTCTTTGACACAGTCAAGGAAGAAGTTTCCAACAACATGAGGGTTATTGTTAGTTCTAGTAATCTCAAGCCACATGATACGTCTACTGAAACCATCAATGCATCCGTGTATAGGAAAACCGAAAGGCTTTAATTTATCGTAGCCGTCAGTATGCCAACAGTGATTTGGGCCAGGGTTCAAGTATTCTCTCCTTTGAAGTCGATGTGCCTTTCTTAATCTCGATCCCTCTGGATCGAGCTCACACAGAATAGTTTGCACCATTACACGAGGAACATGTATACCATACTTAGACTGTAGTCTTCTCCACATTGCCCTGTAACCTAGCAGTTGACCACTGCCGTCGAGTTCTCGTTGGATACATTCTCTTACCTGGTCTCGATTTGCATTATGTGTTCTTCGGCTCAGTCCATATTCTTTTAGTTTATTGATAAGTGTTCTCTTGGATATTTTTATATCATGGAACTTATCTAAAAAGTCTATTATTGTTTTATATTGGTAATTTTTTTTGAAATAGTATCTGATCGCTTCTTCCATTCTCGGAGAATCCGTCCTTTACGAATGCGGTACGTATTGTATACACAGACCCTGCAGATACTAACCCTTTTACTTTGTTTACTTGTATATTTTGAACTATGTATTTGAATTTGCGTTCGTGTATTTGAATTTGCGTTCGTGTATTTGGTTTTGCATTCGTGTATTTGAATTTGCGCTCGTGTATTTGGTTTTGCGTTCGTGTATTTGGTTTTGCGTTCGTGTATTTGGTTTTGCGTTCGTGTATTTGGTTTTGCGTTCGTGTATTGGTTTTGCGTTCGTGTATTTGGTTTTGCGTTCGTGTATTTGGTTTTGCGTTCATGTATTTGATTTTGCATTTGTGTATTTGGTTTTGCGTTCGTGTATTTCAATTTGCGTTTGTGTATTTCAATTTGCGTTCGTGTATTTGGTTTTGCGTTCATGTATTTGATTTTGCATTTGTGTATTTGGTTTTGCGTTCGTGTATTTGAATTTGTGTTCGTGTATTTGAATTTGCGTTCGTGTATTCGGTTTTGTGTTTGTGTATTGCACCTCTGGGCCACCGTAGATCACAGACTATAATCGCCCACTAAAGTAACCGTAATTTCGAGTTTGGCATTCTTTCCAGCATCTGCATTCGTCCTACAAGACTTATTTGTCCCACACAAACATTTGTCGCAACGATGCAAATTTTCATCACGGCAGACAGCCACGCTTCTTTCTTCCACTACGTCTGCTGCACATGTTCTTACAGCTGCAAAACTGCAAAATAAACACAACAAATAGACATTAAGATAGGAACGGGTATAAAGGCATAATATATGTCAACAAATTACTAAAAATTCAAACTTACCTGGGTTTGTTTCTGTTTTCAATGGCAGCGACAGCATTGGCAGTAGACACAGTCTCTTCAAGCCCAGGCTCCGATACATTGTTTCTTTCAACCAGAGAACCGTAAAAATGAAGATTGTCTTCCGGATCGTAGACAGACACAGCCAAATCAGAGTTGGAATCAGACATTTTGCGCTGATTTTAAAGGTTTTTGAAATCAGCTGCATGTTGCGATTGTATTCTGGTCAATACGCGAATATAAAATGAAGTAGTACTCCCGAATAATAATAATAACAAAAGCGTGCAATGCATGTCGGTTGACACACATTCTTTAACTTGGACGTACAATCTTTAAATATTCTTTGATAAAGAAAAGTATTAATAGTAATTAAAATACTTTTGCTTGTCACTAATAAATAAAAACATAGTGACTACTTATATTGTAAGTGCATTGTGGAAGTGAATTTCCAAGAAAACAATCACAAAAAGTTCATTGAACAACACAGTGCAACCTCGTAATTTATCCAGACCAGGCAATATCTTCCCTTGCCCAATGCTTTTGTGAATAAGGAAAAGAGGTGGTTAGTGCAAAAATAACAGCCCAAATAATTTTGATCTGCTTTTTGTAATCCACAATAAGAATAAGCGGCGTCATCAATAACTCTGGGGGATATACACCATCTTGCTTGGGATATATGAACAAGGCTCACAACCTTGTTCTGGTAACCAAATCAACATAATAGAAATATCTCCTCCCACCTATTCTGATATGTTGTATTTAAACTCTGTCGTTGTAATGCTACATGCTTTGCTTCCCTGACTTCCATTGTGAATGTCAAGAAACCCTGCTTATAGGCATGAAAAACGTGCTTGGCATGCATTGGTAGTACATGGCCAATAATAGTCCATATAGTGGGATTAACTGAAGTTGGTAGGAAGATTGCATTGGCTCTGAAATACTCTAGTGCAAAAGATTTCAGTTTAGACAGATCTGATTCTTTCACATCAAACCTATTAAAAATGCTGCAGCCATCTCTTAGTCTTATCCCTATGCAAACTAATGCTAACACTGTCTTCTTTTGTTTTTCACTATCTCCTCCTTGGTTCAAATTTTTTATCAATCTCATGAAGTTGTGGCAGAACAGTTGTGATTCCTTGCCTGTGAAACGGTATTGAAAATCTGGCTGTTTACCTTGGGTTTCATCAAACCATTGACCTTTTTGGCCAAGCGTTTTGCTTTAACCTCATACTGAAGGGAATGAATAACCATGTAAAAGCAACTATTGGTCGGAACATCTGCAAAAGTAGTATGGGATGATCAGAGGCCTGCCTTCCCTATTACTTCTTTTAAAATGGTTTTGAAGAAAAACATTGCATTGCTTTTCTTTAAAATGGTTTTGAAGAAAAACATTGCATTGTTTTTTTATGTGTAACGGCTCAACATGGGCCTTGTTAATCAATTCCCACTTTTTTGATGAGATATATATTCAGTTACTTTAGTCCGTTTAGTTTTATTTTAAATTTTCTTTGATTCAAGCGAATTTTTATGGTTTTCTAGCCCTTTTGCCACCTTAGTTTCTACAAATTACCACTGTCTCCACTTACATGTAGGATCATATCCAAACTTTCCTTTCAAATCAGTTAAGTCATATTGACTTACATTCGCAAATGAAGAAAAGTAAGTTGCAGAATTAGATAGCTTACCTCCAAGCATGGCAAGCATCTTTATGTCATTTGGGAGCTCGTGAAATTGAAAGGTGACATGGAGACCAATTATTTCAAACACTTTCCATACCAGATCATGAATTTCTTTACAAACTGCCTGAACATTTTTTTTACGACCAGAGACATTTCCTTGCACGTCGCACCAAACACCAAGACGTTATCACTGCTGGAGGCTACCCTTTGGCCAGCATTTAGAAAACTCACTAAGAAAGAACAAGCTGTTTACTTTTTACCGAAAAGACAGTCATCTCCCCAAAGGCAACCAGAAACGTACCTTCTGTCTCAATAAACCATTTCAATGCATCCCTACGGTTCTTCATATTTAAATAAAAACTTGCAAGCGTAGATAAGTATGGTCTTAAATCTCTGAAGCAACCACTGGTGTTTGTATCCTCTATGGATGTTGGAAAGACATCAAGTTATTGATTGCACTACTTCTATATCAATCTTATTCTTTTAACTTTTTAGGGCACTATATGTAAGCAACTTTGGAATTGGGCACTCGGGCATAAAGCTTACAGCAGTTTTGCCTCCTCTTTTCTTTTTGCTAGACATCATAGCACTTGCCACTCTTACAGCTTAGTACTTTCTTTTTGCCATTATGCCAGCTGTATAATATGTGGCTATACTTCACAAAATGTTAGCCATATAAGCATAAAATAGTTTTTGATGTACCTTTTGCTTCTTTTTAAGTACATAATTTGTTACTTTACTATTAGTTAATACATAGTCACCAGTTCATTTGTCTTGCACTTTTTTTTAATACTGTTGAATGGACCATCAAGTGCAGGTCTTCTGTTGTCTTTGGTTGCACCATGAATTTTCATTGCCATTTCATGTTTCTTTACTTTGTCTAAGTGTACTAGGAGCTCGACTTTGCCAGCAGCAATGGTTGTTGATGACCATATTCGACTCTGAACCTGGGGACAAGAAACCATAAAAATGCAATTAATCACCATGCATTTAAGCGGCGAATTACATGGACAGGGCTAGCTCAGCAAACCGGCTAGCCCACTTCTTAATATAATCTTATAGTTTTTCGACATGTTGATTATATGCAAGTGGGCAGCCAGGCTTCATGTCTGGCCCGGTTGACACAGCTTTCCAGGCTGAATATTCCACACCTGGCAAAAAGTTAATTAAAATCACCAAAGGTCGCCATTCACTTGTTCAGCAGTATATCATTAGGCAACATTCATTATCCAAGATGGTGCTTGCTCAATGAGTGAAAATTTTATGTTTTCAGTAATATATTGTGGGAAAACACAATTTAGCGAAACAATTTGCAAGCCAAGAGTTCCCAGTCAGAATTGTGGATATATGTGTTACTGTTTTAAATAGCCGGGGCAAAACATTGATGAAAACTAGCAAGCTACATTATAGATTTTGTAATGACTTGGTCTCAGTGGCATAGCTAACTTGAAATGAACGGTCCTGCTATGTGGCTGAGCGCCAAAGGCGCGAGCTTCCTAGGGAGGTCTGGGTGCATGCTCCCCCATTTGCAGCATTCTGAGGGCAGTTCCAACCAAGAATTAACCTCATAAAAAGTGACAATCATAACAATTTTCAGTCTCACTGACTCTCATTCATGACTTCACACAAATACTGAATAGGGAGTTAATTAATTTCAGATGTATTTGGTGACTGTTGTGTATCCACATCTATGTGAATATTTCCCATAGCATGTATAGGGCCTAGAATATAGCTGAATATTACATGTTTTCTAAATGCATATATGTGTTCAAATATCTATCTAATAATATCTAGTCAATAAAACGCTTGCCTAAAAAAAGATGTCTTTAAGAGTTTTTTAAAACTATCAATGGTATTTGCATGCTGTATTTCTGCAGGTAGCTTGTTCCAAAGTGTAGGTGCAGCAAATGCGAAGGACCTATCACCAAGAGTGGGCAAAGACTTCATTTTGGGTTTCTGAAGGAATAGTTCAGAATCTGATCTGAGATTGTACCGGGATTTACGCTTGATAGTGATGATATCAGTGATGTACTCTGGCGCCAGGCCATGTAAAGCCTTAAGTAATTGAATTCACTTTAGCCAGTTGTTGCCTCGTTCCAATGAGTAAAAAGTCCGTCTTTCCATCATTAAGCATCCATTTTTTGACGTCATCAATGCAGTTTTGCATAGCTGTGATTGCAGGAGTTTCGTTTGCGTTGTCAGTAGGCTGGAATTAAACATAAAGTTGGGAATCATCTGCAAACGCGTGCGCTTCAGGGGGATGGGGTTCTACCACGTTGAATAGTCCACTTGCATACACAAGAAACAGAAGGGGGCCGAGACACGATACTTGTGGGACACCATGTTGAAGGTGAAACCGCTTTGATGTTGCTCCATTTACAAAAATGGATTGAGATCGGTTCTCGAGATAAGACCGAAACCATGATAAGACTCTGCCAGAAATTCCAAAATTGGAGTGTAGATGTTTGAGCAAAATGTCATGATCGATGGTGTCGAACGCAGCACTTAAGTCTAGTGTTACTGGAAGAGTCACGTGCTGCAGATTCATGTTCATAAGGATATCATGTTTATACGCAGGAGAGCTGTTTTGGTGCTATGAAATTCTCTTTAACCAGACTGGTTTTTAGGATAGAGTTTGTGCACCAATAGATGATTGTATGTTTGGTCGGAAGCAGCTCGCTCTGTTAATTTGGAGATACATGTGAGATTACTGATGGGATGAAGGTTGGAAAAAGAAGGACCTGAACTAGAATTATCCTTCACACCAGGAAGAACTGCAGCGTGCTTCCAATTGTCTGGAAATGAGCAGCGATGGAGAGGAGAGAGCAAAGGAACTTACGGCAGGTAGGAAGATTTTACTTGAACGTAACAAGCATATCTTGCTCGCCAAAAAGTTTGGCTGGGATACAGTTAATTGTTATATGGCTGAGCCATTAGCTAGTGACTCGGAAGAGGAGAAAGGATTAAAAAAGCTATAAAAGAAAGCAAAGCTTTGCGTAGCGAGAGGAAAGCTGCTAATTCTCGGGCAAAAGGTTCATAAAGCTAGCGTAAACCCAAGGCCAAACACGAGTTGGGGGAGCGGCGCCTCGAGGCCAACTTATGGTGCTTGTTTGTGAAGGATTGCGTCGATATTACCACTTATAATGGCTTATTCGTCCTTGGATCATCGTCTAGCAATGTGTTCACCAACAGGAAGCCACCATTTGGCGTTAGAGCCCTCAAAGTGGACTTTGCTTGAGCAGGTGATGCGAAAGGACAAGTCCTGGGCAGTGTTGTGTTCAGTAAAACATTTGTTATAACATCTGTAATATGCACAGTTATGATTAAATATTGATTGAGTTTTAATGGTACAACTGTTATGGCCTTGTACTAGGATAGTTTCAACATAAGGGTATCGCGCACAACGTGCGCTGTTGGCATGCATAGTACGGCATTAAGTACGGTAATCTGTGATACGTACAACTGTTATGGTATAAGTACGGTAATCTGTGTTTACGTACAGCTGTTATGGCATAAGTACGGTGCAGCTGCGATGGCTAGCACAGGCAGTTGTGTTACATATGCTCTTGTGGCATAGTTCAGTTCCAGGTCCCAGTGATGTTAATGTGGGTAGATGGGTCAACTTGGATCAGATTGCTTGCTGCAGAGGCAAGGGGGTTGGCATACTTCAACTGCCAAGAACGGTTATATCGAAGAATCTTTAAATTCTCGCTTGTTAGTAACAAGATCTATGCAGAACAATTGACCTACTCTATCATTGTGTGGTTGCGGCGTTGGCTGCAGCAGCTCCCAGCAGTGTGTGAGAAGTATTATTTTCTGCTGGCTGAAGGATGAAAGAAGCAGAAAATGTTTTCTCACGCACTTCTGGGGGCCCGATTAATGATCGGGTGGTGATGGTTCAAAGCACATTATGCATTTTATGTGAAAGATTTCGCGCGAACCATGACTATCGCAAACAAACAAATTATTATCTATCTTACTTTGGTTTGCAAACGCACGAAACTTTACTCTAATAGCGTAGATATACAGCTTCTTCTTTCAAGCCAAAATTGAATAAGGGTAGATAGACTTCTAACATGGATAGATAACTTGGCCAATACACAGCCCAAAACCGATGCTTACTCACAAGCGTCCACATTAAAGACTTATAGCAGAATGAAATTTACTGCCTGACTTGGCTGTTTTTGTGCAGAAAAAACCGGAATATAACCTAATCTAGAAACCTATGTTTTTACGCGGCTAGGCTAGGTAACCGCATTGCGCATTTGCTGACCAAACTTTGCGCATTTGATGGGAACTTTTGCCAACAACGGAAAATAACAACCTTGCTTTTTCCCATCGAACATTTTCGAAAACATTGCGTTTTGATACCAACATGAAACACCTAAACAAGACCGAGTCAGACAGCTTTTTTCAACTCTCAAAAACCTCGCAACCTGAAATTCAGTCGGTTCATTCATTCATTCGTTCGTTCGTTCTTAGATCAATGTTGTATCCTTCCAGTAACCAATTTTTAATTCCACCCTTATGGATCACATATTACTGGATCTTCTTAATACGCTACATTTGTACACATATTACAACACTCCATAACATATCTTCTTACCTAAGTGATAACGTTGTGCATTTTAAAGAAATTTTAAGTTTCATCAAGGATAAGTTACATGAAGGAATTTCCTCGTGTAAACCCAGAATTTTTAAGATTTTTGCTCCAAAGTAAGTAAGGATGAAAGGTTGCATTTAACCTCGTTTTTACTATCATACCCTTGATGTTCCACCAAGTTTAGTTCAGCAGCTAGGGTGTGCTATACCATGCGCGATTTCTGTTATGACTTAACTGTCCTTTCTAGCTCAAAAATCGACCAAGCTAGCAGATTCAAAATATATAAAGCAAAAACGTTTCTAATATCTCGACTTTTGTATGAATTCGCACCATTTTTGGCACAAAGATTAATCAGGTGTGTCTAATTAACAGCACAGAGTTTACGAAATTTTTCATTAAATGCTTTTTCTGATATTTAAGATTTTAATGTAAAATTGATGGTTACGAAAAGGAAATATTCCTTTCTGTAACCTGAAAAAGAACCCGTTTCAAGGTATTTACTTTGTGAAGCTGATTTTCCTATTTTTCTGATTTTCCTACAGTTTAAGTTTGCAAAAGCACTGGACTTTGATAAGGCCATTCTTTACAGCCCACTATGCAGTTTCAAGCAGTAGAGAGCAATATTTTCATCTTGGCAGACTAAGCAAATAATTTTGGGTTATATACTTTTAAACAACATAATTTTAATATGCCTAAAACCATCTTTTTATTTTTTCTTAAAATAGAAAAGATTAAATTTATGTTTTTCAAGTAGAACCACCCTGTTATTAGTGACAATTAGAACTATTTCGTTCCGATTGCCTGGGTAACCTGTGGGTCGGAGTAAAAAGAGACTGAGAACAAACTATGTTCATGCTTTCTTTTTGGAATTTTTGCTTTCTTTGGCTTTGGGTTCTGTTTTGGTCTGGAATTCGCTTCAGGTTCAGGTATGTTAATAAATATTGTTTCAAATTTATGAATAATGTATATTAGCCCATAAAGACCTCATGCTCGACCTCGTGAGACTTTAATACAAAAATTATGCATTTATGCTGACGTTGATATAGTAATAGTAATAATAGTAATAGATTTTATTACTGCTCTTGGCAAAACAGAATTACAGCAGCATTACACATTTAAAAATGTTAAAAGATTAAAATGAAGGATATATATGAGCTATAGTTCAATAAAACTAAAGTTCGCTACATTTGATTTCATAACTTGTTATAAAGTCTGGCTCCTCTGGCTATGAACGAAGACTGATGGCGATTAGTGCGTGATAGGGGAACTCGGATTTCGCTAGTTTTCCTCAAGTTATATACTTGTGTTCTAGGTTCTTCTAAAAATCGATTGCACGGATGATTTTCAGACCTTACAATATTCGTGAATTCCCTAACTGTTTGACAGTCCCTACGTTCTGAGAGTGGAGGTAGAGTATTTCTAGGCTGTCCGATGATGTCCATACACCTATTCTGCACCCTCTGTAGCTCTGTTGTCATATATGCTGGCAATCCTCCCCAAATAGGGGACGCATATTCCAAGAGAGGTCGAATCTTAAATGTTGTTCAAAAATGGTTGTTTTGTCTCGAGGTATTTATGGGAAAACTAATTCTATCAGTAATTAATAAAACCTCTAGGGGTTTTCTTGATTGAAATTCTAGTGAAAAACTATGTAAATATTTACTATACAATCACATATTTAAGATCTAATGAATAGCTATTTCAGTCTGAACCTGTGACCTAGTTTGTATTTCCGGCACCAAATGTCATGGGGATGCCTACTGGATATCATAGCATCACCCTCAGGCTTGTATGTAGACAATAACTTGTGGTTATCTCTGGATATAAAGTGGCAATAGTGCCAAATCCTGTGACTCAGTGAGTAGAGCCCACAACAGAAATTGCAGGGCCAAAGGTTTGAAAACTGACACAGAATCTATCATGTTGGTACTTGTTCCCAGTTAGGTTTAAATTATGCACAATATATACCATCAGTTGCTCACTCAAAATTTCCATCTGCTAAAAACCTTTTTGCTAGCTCCCTATTCTTGACGCCCTTTTGTTTCGCCAGAGTTCACTTGACCCAGTCTTTCGCTCGACATATAGATTGGCAAGATAGATCTCGATTGAATGTGTCTGGGTGTCCGGGTGTCTGTCCGCAAGTCCGGGCAGAAAGTCGAGCTAAAGGAGAATTTTTAAAATGGAGGGAGAGGGCGAGAAAATATTGTATTGCGCACGCATGTTTTGTTCCATGTGATCTGCAAGTTCAGAACTCTCAAGATTTTACATGATTTTATTCTGGATCTGACTAGATGCAAAATATACAAACATTTCCTGAAGAAACACAAGTAAGTATGGCTTTGAAATATTTTTTTTGCACTTCACTTGGTTGAACTAGAATACTGGGTAATCCAAGTGACTAGATATATACACAATTTTAAGACCTAACCAGGAATGGTTGCGAAAAATGCAACACTAGGTCCCTGGCAGGAATTGAACCCACGGCCCTGCGATTATAATTGTGTATATATCTAGTCACTTGGATTATCCACCAAACCCAGTATTCTAAGTATGGCTTTATTTCTTTCTGCCGATATTCATCTGCGATATAAAGAATTAAATATTTCCAACCTATGTCATGTGGATCCCTGCTCACAGTTGTTTTGGCGAGATATACTATTATGTTGGTTTGCTGTATAATCATGTATTTTGACAATTCACTGGACAGTACAGATGAACACTGATGGAAGCTAAATGCTAAATAAATATGAAATATCTGCAGATTGGGAACAAAGACTGTTGTGACATGTTTGTTTTTTAGCACATGGCAAGTGCAGTATCAATATCTTATTAACACAGACAACATGCAAACTATTATTGTACCACAAAGACATTGTCTCTACTCTTCCAAATTTATTTGCAATTGCAAGATGCAATTGACAGCTTTGAAGAAAATAATGATTTCTAATAACAGGAACAATTATGTTGTTACCAAGAATTCCATTGACAATAGTCTGAACACTCTGATATGTGGCTTTGAAAACCACTTGTGTACTTCTTATATATTATTATTTACAATAATCACAGTGTTGTAATCTCATCGTTTGGACAAGAAAATAAATCTATACATACAGTGTGCCATTAGCAATATAAATACGTTCAATATTACTAATTGGTCGAGGAATTTTGCATGCAGTTTGGGCGTCAAGGCAACACTTTCCTTGCGATAGTAACTTCTAGTATTAATAGTATAACCTTTTAGTGTGTTTCTCAAAGTGAATATTTCTCGTATACGACGAGAGTGAGTAGAATAACTGGTTTTTGTATATTTATAATATTTATAATATATATATTTATATACACAAGCTCTGCAGGATATGAACATAACATTTTGGCATACTTTTTTCCAGTAAAACTTTAAATTCCTCTTCATTTAATTGTCCAAATCTTCCAGCTATTTTTTTATTTTTCTCTAAATCAGATTGCAGAATACCTCATCCAGAGCTTGTGTATATAATAATTAATATTAACAGTATATACTTATTCTTAGACCACTTAATTGCTTGGCAAAGCTTTCCACCATATGTCTGCATAGGTTAATTATATAGCTAAATTTGTTTTTCTATAAAATGTGTTAAAATACTGTAGTAATTATCTGTAGTTTCATGACAATTGCTACAGATATTTTACAGTTATTAACCACAAACTTGTATTTGCCAATCATTTGGTAATTGGTAGTTTTGTAGTATCTACTGTAACAGCTTGGTTAACCATTATTACACGGTCTTAGCCAGCCTGTCATCCAGTTGCCATATGGACGGCCATCTTAGAATTTGGACAGTTACTTGAGAATGATGGCTCTTAGATGGCTGATTATCTCATTGATGCCCTTCTAAAAATCTGAACTTTGTACTCTGTAGTTTGATAACTCCAATTTGCAAAATATTGCAGAACTGTAGCAATCATGTACTGTGCAGGGTCTCAAATTTGCAGTATCCTGATATCCACAGGATACTATCATACTAAAGTTTGGTTTTGGATGTACTGTACCAAACCGTGAATGACTTGTATCACAACTGGATACTACAAAATTTCAAACATTAGTATAACATTAAATGTCTACGGGTCAACATTCAAGTTATGTCTATAGAAATTTGCTAAAGGTTTATATGTATCTTAGTGTACGTATTAAATTCATGCCAACTTGTTTACTATCTAGTTGTTGACTGTTGTGTCTCCTGTTGTTATTGTTATTTGTATCAGTAAGATGGACCAGGTATATACCAAAATGGGATGCCATTTCTCAGATGGGTCAGGGATCCAAAAACTTATGGTAACCAATATTTAGTGCGATACCAGATCCTTGGGGAATACTAAAGCTTTTCAATCTTGGTATCCCAGTTGGATACTGAAAAAGAATTCAAATTTCAGACCATAATCTAGCCTTGTTAGACAACAGAATTGCTTGCCAAAGCTTGTCCACCATATGCACCAGGTTAACTAAACTTGCACATTGTTTTTCAATAAGAGGTGTGTGGTTACATGAAAATCGCTGTAGATATTTTATAGTTATTATTATTACCCTCAAACTTGTATTTGCCAATAATTTGGTGATTGTTACAATTGTTGTAGTATCTACGGTAATAGATTAACATTTGTAACTTCTATATAAGTGAATCGCAAGTAGCTGCTTGTTCTAGAATATTGACATAGTCTTTAGTACTTTAATTATTTTGCTCTAGTTTCATGTTGTCAAGGCCCTTGTTGTTCACTTAAGGTGGCTTGCATCTGTTTTGACAGTTTCTCAAAGTACACGTAAACATTTACTAACTGTATAGACTCATGCTTAGACAACTGTATTGCTTGCACCATATGCATAGGTTTATAGCTAAACATGCACATTGTTTTTCTATAAAAGTTGTGTACTGTAGTTCTCTGTAGTTTCAAGAAAATTGCTACAGATATAATTATATAGTATATTAATTCAGAACATGTATTTGGCAATTTTTGTAGTACTGTCTTAACAGATTAACACTTTTCACAGTTTCTCAAAGTTAACCCATTAGCCCCTGCAATGCGTCCAGATGCGCCCTTCTTCAGTATTTTACTCTGTCTAATGCCAGACGATTTTACTCGTCAGTGATAGGGTATGGCCATTTAATGGGGATTAACATCAGTGGCCTTGTTAGACAGCTTACTGTAATTGCTTGCCAAAGCTTTTCCACCATATGCTTGAGGTTACATAACTAAGCTTGCACATTGCTTTCTGTAGTTACATGAAAATTGCTACAGATACTGTATTTTATAGTTATTAACTTCGAACTTGTAATTACCAAACTATTTTGCCTTTGACTTTCAATTGGCAATTTTTGTAACATCTACTGTAACAGCTTGGTTAACCATTCTAAACTTTATACAGTATATAGTCAATTCCATTAGTAGCTGGTTGTTCTGGAATATTGTATTGACTGACCTATTCTTTAGTACATTTTGCTGTAGTTTCATGTTGTCAAGTGCTTTGGTTGTTTACTTAAGGTGGCTTGTGTTTGGTTTGACAGTTTCTCAAAGAGAACATTACTAACAGTGAAGCCTCGTGGTTAGACAACTTGATTGCTTGCCAAAGCTTTCCACCATATGCATAAGTTTATACAGTAGCTAAACTTGCACATTGTTTTTCAACAAAATGTGTGTACTATAGTTCTGTAGTTTCATGAACATTGCTACAGATATAATTATATACTAGTACTGTAATGTACCTGTATTTGGCAATTTTTGTAGTACTGTTTCTAACAGATTAACCCATATTTTATAACCAATTGCAACTAGTTGGTTATTCTTGAATATTGACTGACATAGTCTATAGAAGTACATTTTTCTGTAGTTTTATGTTGTCCATGCAGTGCTTTGGTTGTTTACTTAAAGTGGCTTGTGTTTGTTTAGACAGTTTCTCAAAGTTATAACTGTATCATTCAGCCTGGTTAGACAACCTACAGTAATTGCTTCCCAAAGATTTCCACTATATGCACCAGGTTAACTCAACTTCCACAATGTTTTTCAATAAAATGTGTGTACTACTGTGGTTCTCTGTATATAGTTACATGCAAAATGCTAAGAGATATTTTATACAATAGTTATAATTATTATGTAAACCCATTAACTGACAGTATCCTACCACTTACAAATGAAATCGTCTGGCATTAGGCAGAGTAAAGTAAAGTAGGGCACATCTGAGCAGATTCCAAGCTAATAGGTTAGCAAGAGACACTGGCAGATAGTTTTGTTAACCCATATTGACTGGCAGTACCCTATCACTGACAAGTAAAATCATCTGGCATTAGACAGAGTAAAACACTAAAGTAGGGCGCATCTGGACGCATTGCCAGCTAATATGTTAATCTTGAACTTAACCCATTAGCTTGTAATGTGCCGAGATGCGCCTAATTTAGTATTTTACTCTGTCTAACACCAGACGATTTTACTTGTCATTAGTACTGGGTAGGATACTGCCAGCCAGTTAATGGGTTAAACTTGTATTTACCAATAATTTGGCTTTTTAGTGCAAAGTTTATTCGAAACTTTGCAATATTGTGGTGAGTGGCGAAAATTCAAACGAGTCATTCATTCATTCATTCATTCATTCATTCATTCATTCATTCATTCATTCATTCATTCAATCATAGTGTAAACTTTCCGGGGGGTGCATACAATTTATGTTTCTTTTTAAATTCATTAACATTTAGTGATTTAGTCCTTCAAGACAGGACTTCACATTTTTCTTTAAATATTATTTTGATCTTATGGCGACTTTACACAAACTATGCTGAATTAGAGTCTTTATATTGAACTTGAAACATTTGCTGAAGACGTTGAATTGACATTAAATTGGCGAACTTTCCCCCGGAACACGCGATTTTTTGTGCAATCACAAATGCGCTATCAAGTGCGTGGCCGTGAGGTGACTGCGAGATTCGTACACGTGCGGTGTAGTCTAGCGACAAGACATAATTATATCAAATTATCAATATATAGTATAACTATATGTCGATGAACCGGAGAGAAATCAGTCATTATAACTGACTTACTAACTTGCCTTCAGTACTGGATAATCAACGGGAAGGATTGTAGAAATTCACGTATTTTCGCTTCCCGAGCATTATTATTTGACATTTGCTTTCGAGAATATGATTATGACAAAATATTTAAAGACTGTATCTCAAATACGAGTTTGCAGATTATATAAATGATAAGGAAGGTAAATGTGGTAGCAGTTTAAAGGCTATATTATTGCAAATACAACTATAGCCTTATGAACTATAGGGACAATGCCAATGTCAATAAACTTGTGCAAGTCGATGGCTGGATATATATAGTATACTGCATGTATTCGAGCTGTAATCTGTATTATGAACTATCAAAACAGTGCAGACTATAGCATCCGATTTATATTATAACCTCTATGGTACAAAACGGGATCATACGTGTATAAACGTGCTGCAAAGCCTGCAGTCCCAATAGTCGTGTTAATTTAAACTTTACAGTATACCTTAAATTGATGGGATATAATTGGATTGGGATGTATAATTCTGATTTTCTGTGATATAAATAATTACGTTTGAAGTGTGAACGTAAACAACAGTACTGTTTATATGCATTGTCATTGACATTGTTAGGAAAACGAAAGTTAAACGGAATTTCCGCTTTGAAAAAATCCCCTTAAAAATTGTGTGGGTGTTCTAGTTGAAGGCAGTGGCCGACTATACACCCTTAATTTTTATACTATTTCACCAAACAATTCAGATTTCCGACTTGGACTTACTTAACTTGGGCTAATATATAATAGCCACCCATGTGCAAAATTTGAAGTGACAGTCCGGAATTATAGAGTACAGACATATACAGTAGAGTCATATTACTGTAAACAAAATTTTCAGCACAACATTTAATAATATGAACCCTGTAATATTTACAAAACTAAATATATCATACATGTAACTACTCTTTACTCTTTGTCCTTCTATAACTTAATACTGAGTATAAGTCATAAACATAACGATTAACGAATGTTTTTCTTTCAACACAAGTACACAACGACAACGTAATATTTACTGCAAGTCTGCAACTATTCATCCACAACATTCATTGCCTCGATAACTTTGTCCTCTCTCAAGATTACAAATAAATTTTTTTTACTAAAAGCAAAGCTTCAATGATCATAGACGTCTATCGCAGTATAAGGCATTGGCAGTTTTAACTTTTAAAAGGACGGGGCAAATATGAGCGGTTGTTTATATTTATATACCGCAACCGGTCAAACAACTGTTACAGTGACTGGCTCTCTAAAATCTAAATATGGAAATGATTAAAGGTTCAGAGCAAGGTTGCCTAAGGTGACGTGACCCGCACGTGAACAACACGCTGCTGAATTCAATATGATTGGCTCGTGGATGAATGCCACCATGATGTATCGTAGATAAGTCTAACCATTTGTCCCTTTTGCTTTTCCAAGAATCCCTCGCTATTCAAATATATAAACCTAAACTTAATCATGCACAACAATTACGTACGCACTATAAACCATGTAACATAGCATTTGTCTTTTAAAACTTTGCACTATCCTTGGATCACTAGTTTGTAGTTGTGCTGTATCTACAGTGCTTAACAACTTGGTGACTATTCTTAACTTTATATAACCAATCGCATGTGCTGTTTGTTCTGGAATATTGACTGACATAGTCTATAGTAAATTTTTTAAGATGGAATGTGTTTGTTTTGACAGTTTCTCAAAGTTAGCATCTAGCCGACTAGCCTTGTTAGACAACGGAATTGCTTACCAAAGCTTGTCCACCATATGCACCAGGTTAGCTAAACTTGCACATTGTTTTTCAATAAGAGGTGTGTAGTTCTCTGTAGTTACATGAAAATCGCTGTAGATATTTTATAGTTATTATTACCCTCAAACTTGTATTTGCCAATAATTTGGTGATTGTTACAATTGTTGTAGTATCTACTGTAATAGATTAACATTTGTAACTTCTATATAAGTGAATGGCAAGTAGCTGCTTGTTCTAGAATATTGACATAGTCTTTAGTACTTTAATTATTTTGCTCTAGTTTCATGTTGTCAAGTGCCCTTGTTGTTCACTTAAGGTGGCTTGCATCTGTTTTGACAGTTTCTCAAAGTACACGTAAACATTTACTAACTGTATAGACTCGTGCTTAGACAACTGTATTGCTTGCCAAAGCTCTTCCACCATATGCATACAATCCTGGACATAACTTGTTAATAAAATTCCAAGGTGCATCTGTCAGAGTATAAATTGTACTATAATTTCTGTATTTGAACTTGGATATCCCCCCCTTCCCCATAGACAATGTTGTTATGTTGCGTTTTAAGTCTGGGGATAATAATAGCAACATTGGTAGGGGGAGAGGGGGGCGAAAGCCTAATGAAGTTAGTCGAATGTGTTTTCCGGAAAATTTAAGCAATTTTATCAACTGTTATGTCCACGATTGTCTGTGATACATTGCAGTTTTCGAAGTGACACGCAATCAGTTACCGATAATAGTAAAGGCCCATTTTACACATTTGTTTAAGGACAGACCACTAAGCTTTCAAATGATGCTAACCTTTAAGTTTTTTGAATCATTTTTAATGTTTAAGCAAAGGCAATGCTGATAAAGACTATATATGTGAGTTGGACAAAATATTGCTCACGAGCGTCTTTAGTGCAAGTACATGCGTATGCAGTACATGAACCTAAAGGTTTAAAATACTTTGTAAGAAATGTATCAGGAGAATTTAATATCTGTGTTTTGCAGTTAATTGGGATGCTTTGTAAATATAAAGTGGACATAAATCGCATTTTGGGGCGAATAAGACCTACTGGTATCCAGTGGCGCGAGCAGTTAACCACGGTTAACCATAAGCAATAATGAGAAATTTGGACTTTGTGGCGATAAATGTGCCTGCATTTTAGCATATTGTGCTGTTTCTAAACATAGTGTTAACCATCGAAAAGAATCAAGTGTTCACAACAATTAATTGTTCAAAACTACGACGGTTAACCACGGTTAACCACTGTAATTTAAATATACTAAAGACTCAATTATATATACAAAATAGTGGTTAACCGTGGTTAACCGTTGGAATACGCCAATGGTAACAGTAATTGCTCCTAAAACGTTTCTTAAGGGTTCCTTTATATCTAATAAAAGAATCAAGTCCCAAAAGGTATAAATTTATGGCATTGCTTTAAATATAATTAAGATTTAGCAATGGTTAACCGTGCGGTTAACCGTCGAGTTATTACCATTGAGTCTCAATCAAGTGCGCATCATATTACATTCGACTTTTGCTACGGATATATGTTCGCACACACTCATATAACCTAAGTTATTCGAATTTATATAATGCACTAGTACATAGCAAGTTCTGTTTTATATCCTATAAATGCTTTTAAACTCTCCTTATATGCTTATTATAAACACTGTATATAACGGTATAAACTAAGACATGGTGATTTCGACCAAGATTTAACAGGCCTATAATGCAAATTACTTCAGTTTCCCGTCAGCAATGTCGGTAAAAATGGCTAAAATTGACTTTAAATTAGAGTGGCTTACACTGCAAGATGATAATAGTCAAATAAGGACAGATCATACATTCTATGTACGATATTGGTGATAGTTACCCTGCACGCTCATTACCTTGACAGTATAATTGTTACGCGCGCTATTAATTGCAACAGTCAATTTCGCGTATTATATGTTTATGCAAAACTTAAGAAATAAATAATCGCACAATCCCTTTTAAATCTTTAAAACACGGTCTGTTTTATAACAATCTAATGCGTAGCAGAGTAATTCAGACGTTAAATCGTCAATATAACCCAACATATTCTCGCTATTTTAAGGTCCGTTCTCAGACAATCCTGGACATAACTTGTTAATAAAATTCCAAGGTGCATCTGTCAGAGTATAAATTGTACTATAATTTCTGTATTTGAACTTGGATATCCCCCCCTTCCCCATAGACAATGTTGTTATGTTGCGTTTCAAGTCTGGGGATAATAATAGCAACATTGGTAGGGGGAGAGGGGGGCGTAAGCCTAATGAAGTTAGTCGAATGTGTTTTCCGGAAAATTTAAGCAATTTTATCAACTGTTATGTCCACGATTGTAGGTTTATAGCTAAACATGCACATTGTTTTTCTATAAAAGGTGTGTACTGTAGTTCTCTGTAGTTTCAAGAAAATTGCTACAGATATAATTATATAGTATATTAATTCAGAACATGTATTTGGCAATTTTTGTAGTACTGTCTCTAACAGATTAACCCTTTTCACAGTTTCTCAAAGTTAACCATTAGCCCCTGCAATGCGTCCAGATGCGCCCTTCTTTAGTATTTTACTCTGTCTAACGCCAGACGATTTTACTAGTCAGTGATAGGGTACGGCCATTTAATGGGGGTTAACATCAGTGGCCTTGTTAGACAGCTTACTGTAATTGCTTGCCAAAGCTTTTCCACCATATGCTTGGGGTTACATAACTAAGCTTGCACATTGCTTTCAATACAAGGTGTGTAGTACTAGTTCTCTGTAGTTACATGAAAATTGCTACAGATACTGTATTTTATAGTTATTAACTTCGAACTTGTAATTACCAAACTATTTTGACCTTTGACTTTCAATTTATACAGTATATAGCCAATCCCATTAGTAGCTGGTTGTTCTGGAATATTGTATTTACTGACATAGTCTTTAGTACATTTTGCTGTAGTTTCATGTTATCAAGTGCTTTGGTTGTTTACTTAAGGTGGCTTGTGTTTGTTTTGACAGTTTCTCAAAGAGAACATTACTAACAGTGAAGCCTCATGGTTAGACAACTTGATTGCTTGCCAAAGCTTTCCACCATATGCATAAGTTTATACAGTAGCTAAGCTTGCACATTGTTTTTCAACAAAACGTGTGTACTGTAGTTTTCTGCAATTACCTTGAAATTGTATTGACTATTAATTTGGCCATTTTCGCAAGTTTTGTAGTATGTACAGTAACAATTTATTCTTTGTTAAGTTTTTGTAACCAATCGCTAGCAAATAGCTAGTGTGCCTTGGTTGTTCAGTCAAGGTGGCTTGTGTATGTTTTCACAGTATCTCAAATTTAACGCTTATGTTGGTTGGTTTAAAACACTTAAGTCGACCGAAATCCATTGCTTAGGTTGTTTTGCTGTGAATTTAACTGGCAGATCTTTTTGCTGTCTGAAATATAATAAAATAGAAAGTAAAAAATATTATAATTATGATTTTATTAATAGTATTTCCACATTGTGGTTCTTGTAGTGTGTGCCACTGTACAAATGAAATAAGATTAGTCACACAAAATCATTACGTTACATTCTTTTGTGTACTTTTGTGTACAAAATTTGGCAAAGTTTTGTACTACCTCTTTGTTTTGTGTTATAGGAAATGGCACGAATGGCCTGGAAAAGGCGTTATCCAAAAACTCCTGCACTTGCGGAAAATAGCGAATTATCCGAAACACTTGCAGCTGCAAAAAATTGACTGACATCTGAAATCCCCTTCACTGCAGGAAACTACCAATCTTCCGAAACACCTGCAGCTGCAAAAAATTGCCCTACATCTGAAATCCCCTTAACTGCAGAAAACTACCAATCTTCTATAACACCTCTAGTTGCAGAAAATTGCCAATCGTCTGGGGCACCTCCAACTACAGAAAATTACCAACCCTCTGAAACACCTTTACCTATAGACTCTTCCTCTGGTGGACATAGTTGGAGAAGCAAGCATATATGTCCTTTTCCATCGTGCTCTGCTCATGTTGTTCACCTCGCCATATGCAACAACGGCATGGTTGGAGTAAAGTGGATGCAAGTAATGTATTGGGTTTGTTTGGTTTGCGCTAAGAAAGAGCCACCTCATTGGCAAAAAAGAAACAAAAGTTTGTCAGCAAAATATGTAGTGTTCCTGGCAGTCCCTCTGTTGTCAAACGGATACATAACCACCTTACAGATTTTCACAAGATTAAGCGTGGCTCGAGAGCGTACAAGAAGTATTTACAGTGTGCTGTTCGACAGGAACCTAAAGTGGTGGATAGTGAATCATCTTGTGGTTCTAGCACTTCTAGCAAATGAGTGGATTCTTCGGATGAGTTTGAAAAAGCTGTATTCATCGAACAAAAAGATGAAGAAGGAGGCAGTGAGGAAAAAGAAGCATCCAAGTATCTTCAAGAAAGTATATAGCTCCGAAAGTTCGAAAGATGAGTATCCAGCTATATTTCAGGCTAGTTGTCATCGTAATAATGATCCGTCTGCATCAACATCTGCTTCTTGTAAGGCACCTTTTGCTGTGAATGAAGAAGCAACAAATGAAAATGTTCGCGAAACAAGCAGTGAAGCCGACTTTGATCAATCAAGTCAAACTTCAGGTGATGATGATAGCAGTCCCAATTGCGAAGACGACAGTTTTGATGTTGAAAACGTATGTGAGCAGGAGGTTTTTAAGAAGTTTCAAGATTGGCTCCAGGGTCCTGACGCATGTCGGAGCTCAAATAGATTCTATTGCAGAAGGGCAGTACATGTCACTAAGTGGAAGACACAAGTGGACAACTGATGAAGAAGCAACTCTTGAAACTATGTTTTGGAGGGAAATTGCAAATCATTCTGTTACCTTGGAGGAAGTTTGTGGAAAAACAAAGGATCATGCCAAGTTTTCCGCAATGAGACCGACCATAGTCCGAGATAAAGTTCGAGCCATGTTCAGTAAGGGTACGTCAGAATTTCCCACTCCACTGGAAACAGAATCCCGAGACGATTGGCTGAAGAGAATTGGAATTGTTGGCAGTAAAGACAGTGACATAGACCAAAATGACATGAATGGTGATGATGGCGGCGGCAGTGAGTATACGCCGAGTGTTGCCTCCCCAACTACAACAAGCGTTTCCTGAAAAGAAAAAGTATTGAAAGGAGACGAGTGTTCTTTATTTAAAACTATATTCAAAGACTTAATTGAAACCGCAAAACCCATTACGAAAGTTAATGTAAAATCAAGAATTGAAGCAGAGCCGAAATTATCTCATTTGGTAAAGAAACATACGGTACTTCAGCTGGCAGACAAGGTGAGAACAGAAAGAAAAAAATTCCAGCGGTATAACGTATAACCAAAGATGTTGAACACCATCTGGCATACGACCGAACTTTCCTTATTTGCCAGATATATTGAACAGTTAAACAAGTCTAGAACAGAGACCATTGTTTATTGTTTATTAGAACTTGGACATTTCTGACGAAAGGGTATTACTTTTTCATTTAAGATGTATAGACGATATACTACTCTTCCATCAAGCCAGTACGGCGTTGTCTCTTTTACCATGATCTATTGCGGACAGAAAAATTTAAATTGTGAACAACAGAATACATTTTTTTATTGAGGAGACTATATAACTGATGAAAATGGCAATACTCGCAAAATTGATCTCGGTTACGCCAGGCACGCACGATACAATTTTAGTCCGCCCAATCGAGGTTTTAATCAATATCTTCAAATAGAAAGAGTCAGTTTTGAGGTCCGCTCATGTATCTGAACGATAATCGCCTGAGTAAATCGGATCGTATGATAACGGATTTGAAAATCCCTTTGCCAAGGGTTGTGGTAAAAACGACATGCCTTGGTTTGTTTTGCTAGGTCGGATTGTGGAACGTCTGATTATTCAGTACTATGAAACTGTTTTGTTCCAATGTTTTAATAGTGGTCTATAACTTCCACTGCATGTTGATATTTCCAAGGTTTTGTTGTAATATTTGTTTTGTTTCAATATAAACGGTTGAAAAATAGAGTCTTTCTATATTGATTAGTGTGATCACTTGTTTAACAGTATGAAGACGTTGACTACTTTTTGTTATCTCAGCATGTGATTGCATATGTATAAAGTTGGGTGCCAAAATTTTCTACCCACGAAAATTTTCTCTAAATAGGTGGGTATTACTAAGAACGTGTGGTTTCAGTCAGGGCTGTCGAGAGAATTCGCGGGGTTGGGGGCAAAATTTTATCTGGTTGCCCCTCATTATTTTTAAACAGCAGAAAAAGACTAAAAACTGTGCTAAGGCATATAAGGGCCCCTAACTAGAATGCATGTGGAGCCAACTGAAAAGGCCCCCCAATTTAGGAAATACTCTCAATCTGCAAGTTGGCCCTACGCCGACCCCTACATTTTGAGGGAGCGTGCTCAATTTTAGGCTCTCAAGTTGGGGACCCCTATTAGGTTGGGGGGCCAGGTCAAGTTGTTCCCCCTCTCGGCAGCCCTGGTGTCAGTGTAGGTAGAGCCTAACAAAGATTCGGTGGTTGAGTAGGATAAAACTGCATGAAAAATACGAGCGAAGGTCCTTCGTCTACTAACTTCCATACGAAGAGCCTTTGCCCGAAAGGCACGTTTTAGCCTTTCTGCTTATATCAAATGAGACAAACCTAATCCTTCTTTGCCAAAAATCCTGCATGCTTAGTAAACAGGCAAACACAAAAATGCAACACAGGTTACTCCACAGACAATAGAGAACACAAAATTCTACATAAAGGAACACAAGTTACATTAAAGAACCCAACAGGTTACGTAAAGGAACGCAGGTTACATAAAGGAAAACATTAAAATAGACATTCAACCACGGAACACAAAAATGAAACACAGGTTACATTAAGGAACACAACAAGTTACGTAAAGTAACACAGGTTACATTAAGGAACACAACAAGTTACATAAACTAACACAGGTTGCATAAAGGAACACACCAGGTTACAAAAAGGAATATATTGGGTTACAAAAAGGAAAACATGTTACAAAAAGGAACAGTTAAAGTCACAAAAAGGACATAAGTTACACTAAGGACATAAGAGTTCCTTTCTTGTAACGTTGCGAGTTACAAAAAGGCACTAGTACAAAAAGGAAAATTAATCTCATCATTCATTCATTCGTTCGTTCATTCATTCATGTAGTCTTTATTATAAAAAATACTCAACAACAGATGTGCTAGTTTACATTTATTTCAATAAAACTATATTTAGGTATAAACAACTAATCTGGTGTAAAAGTATAAAATATTACTATTTATACAAATTTAAAAAGACATCTGTTTATGAAAGTTTGTTTAAAAAGTTGTGTGCGAACACGTGGCAAAATGAAGTCATGACCTCGATCTTGAATACGTCTTGTCGTTTTCTCTGGAAGAAGTTCGTGGAGTGGGTGGTCTTTATTATAAATAATATTTTCTCAGTTTTTTTATCCCTTTCATCTTCAATTGGTATATATTTAGTGGTATATCCAAATTTGACAGCTTTTTAACACAATTTGTTGATTCGGCTGAAGTACTTATCTTCATAAGTACAGGCCCATACCTCGATAGCATATAAAAAGATAGACATGACTAAGCTATCAAATAATATTGTAAGTTAATGTATAGAGTAACCATAAAATTTACATACCCTTAAAATATACGGGAGTCACTATTTGTACAGCAGTTCATGTCGTGACGTCAGCATGTGCAATTGCGCAATAGCACAACAACAACTTTCAAGCGATGGAATCAAGCCGATTTCAACAATAATTTTGCGAGATATTCGACAGGTTTATAAGCCGACACTTAAAATAGGTTGTAGAGAACGATGGATATTTTACGGGATGGATTGATGAAGAGGTTAATTTGAACGAATACGAAGTTTTTGCGGGAATACGAAGTTGCTGGATCAACGTCCTTGAAGCTTCATTCTTCCACGCTACAAGGTTCGGCAAAGAGATATGGAAATGAAGGTACAGAAATTAGCATATATATCCATGCATTTTTGCATAATTTTATACTGGACTCTTTACATTGTAATATCTGCATTGTAATATTTGTTCTTTGGTCATGAAGCCCAAGTATTTCGTGTACACTAATTTTTGTGATTTGGTTGAAGGGTCGTTGAAAATACTGTTACCCAGACAGATTGTTATAAAATTAAATTATATTTAATTGGATTTGGAGACGTTTTCAATAGCTTTACCCCAATGAACTATCCTTAGTTTTAGCATCACATGAAGTGATTACCAGGACATATTTTTCGCCCTTGTTAATACATGCCATGCAGGGCTAGTTAGACAATATGAAGAAGAGTTTTTTCTATACCCTAAACAATTCTTTTTCTGCCATTTCTAATAAAAGCATTCAAACACTACCCCTGAAGAATTTCAGGTCAACTTTACCACTTGTACTGCATTTTCGTTTTACTTCTACAAAAATCATTTAAGGTAATTTGAGATGGAGCAGTAACGTCTGTCAATACCAATTAGGTTACTGGAGTGTAGTTATGGACCCTGCAGACTGACTAATATAAATTCTGAGGAGGTATGTTAAAACATCACATACATGGTTACTTACTGTCAGTATTCATCTGTGATGAATGTATACTAGACCATCAGTAGCAGTGATAGAAAGGAACCAATTAGAAGCAGTGGTGGGGGAGGGGGACCACTCCCAATATTTTGCAATGTCTCTGAAATATAGCTAATATATATATCTCTGATATATATTTGCACTTAAAATTCACGATATAAAAGTGTCTGCCACTTACTTTCTCCTATTACAGTAAAATCATATATCCTTTATACAGGCTTACATCCTTAATAAATATTTCACAATACATTTTTGGCAATTGCATTCATTTTTAAGGTGTCTCATTGGTAGGGCAGGGACTTATTATTATTATTAATAATAATAATAAATGTTTTTCTCTAGGGGGGGGGGGGGTAATTAGAAGGCAGGGGCTATTTGAGATGGGGGCTTAATAGAAGACTTGATACACAATAAAATAACACATAAATATAATCAATATTTTAAAATATATGTACTCTTAATATTACTCGCAAAAAAATACGATTTCGTGTGCAACCAACCAAAAAGCTTGCATGCATGGCCCAGATGACTATCAGGGAGCTAACCGTGTATCCTGATTATACCATTAACATCCTGTAAAAACAAACACCAGGTGAAAATGAAGCAAATAGCAAATAATCCATTGACATTGTTATGATTATATACATTGACTTGTTGTCTAATTGCTTATATTTTAAACAAATTAGTTACAATATTCACAAGGTTGTTTGAAGAATCTAACATGGTTACTGTACCTACACTAGAACCCAAAGTAAAAAAATATTGATTTACAGTTCAACTACAGTAATACCATACTAACATCACGAACACTACAGTCAATAGTAAGTGAACCATTGTTCCCTAATTGTGCTGTTTCTAACTTATTGTAGATGGAAAGAGTCATTAAACCATCTGTCTTGAACAAGTTGAAAGTCGATAAAGAAAACAGCGAAGCCCAAATTAAGAGGGTAACACTTTGACAGTAATATAATAAAACTGATAAACTAGTGGCCCTCCCTAATTACAATATATATAAACGTACATTTAGTATATAAATAGTATAAGCAATAACTAGAATATATTTACAGAAACTATGTTATATAGAATACTAATACATATTAAAAATTTACAATTAAAAATTTCTTGTCTCCTGTTTCTCAATTTTTAAATTATACAAGTTCTTCTTAAAGTTCTTTACATTAGTGCTTTTTTTAATATCTAATGGAAGTTGGTTCCAGTCCTTGATTGTTCTAACACTAAATGTTCGTCCTCCTTCAGTGTTTTTCTTATAATGGGGACATAAGAAATTTAAGTTTGAGAATCGAGTAGATCTGGTGTGAATATCTGAGTTTGTTTTTAGAATAGTTTTTATATACGTAGGTGTTGACACGTTGAGCCTCTTGTAGGCCAGCGAGCATCTATTAATGTATACCTCAGTATAAAAAGGAATCCAATCAGTATAAAAAGGAATCCAATGTAGTTCATTGAACGTAGTTATTGTTCTAGCTGTCTTCTCAGCACTCAATATAATGCATGCCACTCTCTTCTGAATTCGAAGTACCCTCTCTAGGATCGCTTTGCTGCAAGATGACCATACAGAGCTCGAGTACAGCATTAGTGGTTTTATCACCACAAAATAAAAAGCTTCTCTTTGACTTCGTTTCAAGTATGGGCTTATGTGCCGTAACAAGCCAAGATAATTTAGATAATTTCTTGCAGAGTTCATTTACATGTATTTCATACGTAAGGTCCTGGTCCATGTGTAAGCCTAATAATTTGTGGCTTGTAACTTGCTCAATCTCTGTATTTCTTAAATGGATCTTTAGATCTAGGTTATAGCTCTGCTCGAGACGTTGTTGTGAACGCTTCCCAACAGCCAATAGTGACTTTGTTTTTTCGATGTTAATGTGCATTTTGTTTCCTCTAGACCAGTTTTCAATATCACCCAGATCCTTTGAAAGACGAGCGCTTAATGTAGAGATTTCATTCCAGTTTGAGCTCAACGATAGAGTTGTATCGTCTGCATAAATATCAGCAGTAGTCGTGGTAAGATAAAGGGGCATGTCATTTACGAATAAGAGAAATAGCAGTGGTCCGAGAATAGATCCCTGTGGAACCCCCTGCTTTACAAGTAACTTATCAGAGGTAACTGCTCCCAGTTTGATATATTGTTGACGCTCTTCTAGATATGACTTGAACCAGGTAACACAATTTGCGTTAGCACCATAGATCGATAGTTTCTTTAACAATAGCTCATGATTGATGACATCGAAAGCCTTACGAAAATCTATAAACACAAGTCCTGTGACCTCGTCCTTATCCATATTAAATAGAATTTCGTCTGTGATCCTAATTAGTGCAGTTTCAGTGGAGCGCCCAGTTCGAAAGGCTGATTGTAGTTGGTAAAGCAAGTTATTTTCTCTTAGATAGGTAAGAAACGATGTTGCGACATGTTTTTCGAGGATTTTAGAGAGAATAGGCAACACCGATATCGGACGGTAGTTGTTTCCTATATTTCGTGATCCACCCTTGTGTATTGGCGTCACTTGTCCAATTTTCCATTTATCTGGAAAGGTATTTGTTGTTATAGACAAGTTCAGAAGCTTACATAATGTATCAACAAACGCAGGGGGCAATCAATTTGAGTACTCGAGTGCTAATTCCGTCATGACCAGTTGCCTTGCTAACAGAAATAGTTTTTATTATTTCTGTAATTTGCAGTGGTGTAATTTCAGGTATGGTAAATGTAATATCGATATGTAGTCTAGCTCTTTCTGGACGGTCGCATTTTAATTATGTTGTCGCAAGTTGTCGCAAGAGCACTTTAAGTACGATCTCCTTTGCAAAATATTTACCCCCTGGCAATGAAATTAACACCATTGGAATCCTTACAAAATAAGCTTTTTAACAGTGGGCTATTTTGCCGACTAAACATTACAGAATCAAAAATACTAAAAGTTTAATCCCAAACATACCTCCAGTCATACTTCAGTTCAAATCAAACAATCTTTAATATCTTGAAAAACTTCTTATGGTCGAAATTTAGCTTTTTATCTGTTTCTTTAGACTGTAAAACATGCCTTCCACACGGCTTTTAGAAATATTTGTTTTGAATTTTTTTTATTTATCGGGAATTTTCCAGCATGCACGCGCTTGCCGTAGTTTGACTATATATGGTTTGCCCACACGCTTCAGTCCCGACAAAAATATCTTATATAGGGTATTGTACCCTGGGGAATTCATTCCGGCCACTTAAAAAACCATAGCAACAGTCTTTGTTTGTGTTTGGACCTTTTCCGGTTGTTTTTGTCTGAAATTCCGGTTTGACCCGTACGCTACATTTCAAATTTTGCCGTAACTTTGTCAATTTTTATTGTGTTTCTTTGCAACTTGGTCAGTATGTACTGTTTTTAAAGCTCTATAAAACGGTGTATTAGCGAAGATCACACGGTTTTTAAAACAGAAGTTATAATCGACCAAAGGTACTGAATATATAATTAGTTTACGATAATAATAAATATCAGATTACAAAGGTGTTAAAACTCACGGAGATCTGTAAAACAATGTGTTTAGCAATTTGGTTGGCATTAGCCAAGAACAGGTGTGTTTGCTGAATCGATTGGTGATCGATTGGTGGTATTTTCGTCCGTTTTGGGTGAGGGGCGCCAAAGATACAAGCGCTCAAAATCATCATCCGTTGGCGGTTGATATTCGACGCTACCGTGTAGAAAGAGCTAGATGAAACTAATTCTCTAGGATTAGAGTCATCAAAGTCCACGACATCAGGGTCATTTCCATCCCCTAGGGTGAGGTTTTCGAGAATGTTGGTAAAATAACGTTTTCCTCAGAAATAATGCCATTTTCCGTCACCAATTCTTTTATTTTTGTCTGAACCTTTTTTGTTCCACTCAAGGTCTTTAGAGCATTCCAAATAGCTTTCGGATTTCCTTTATTCTGTTCTAATTTGTCACGAAATTCTGTTTTTTTCGCCTTTCTGATTTCATTTGTGGTTTTACACTTTGCATGCTTATAATGAGCCCAATCCTCCAGTTTATTTGTCTTACGCGCACTCATTAGTGAATTATCTCTTGTTTTTATTAGTTGCAGCACTTCCTCAGTCATCCAAACCGGTTGACTTAATTTCTTAACACGCTTTGTCTAAAAGGAATATGCCGATCGAGAATTTCATTAAGCCTAATTTTTACCGAACAGAGAACCTCATTTACATTGTCTGATTTGAATTCAGCATCCCACGGGGTATTTTCAAGATCCTGCATCAGGTCGTTTTTATTTAATTTCTTGAAGTCACAATATTCAATGGTGGTATTACTTGGATTTTCTGTATTCTACAATATTTTCGTCTAAAAAACAGGAAGATGGTCTGATAGTCCTATGTTTGGCACTGTTATATCAGCGATATAAGCAGGATGAGTTGTGTAGACGTGATCCAAACATGTAGAGCTAATCAGCCGCATAATCGCATCGATGATTTGGCTAAAATTTAAGCTCCCCAAAGCTCTCACTAGACAGTGTTTCTTGTACGTTGCCTGATCAAGATAGTTTATATTGAAATCTCCAAATAGGTGTAGTTCTTGGTTTCTGAGATATGCTGCTTCAATATTTAATTCAAGTTTAACATCCACATCCGCAGTTGCTGAAGGAGGGCGCTATACAGCACCAACAATAATCCTTGTATATGGTAGTAAAAAATATCAAATTTATAGCCAATAAAAAGAGAACAGGAGATAAGAACAGGAGCACGGAAGGAGTGACCCAACCGCCATTTTGCACCTGTAGACTCAACCGTTCATTTTACCCAACCAACACAGACATAATCAATCACATATACACAGCCACCAGCAAACAAAAACTTAGCAAGTTAGATCAGGTGAATCTGAATAGCGAAATTCCACGCTATCATAATAACGATACAACAATAATAATATTACTAAGCAATGCATATTGGTCTTTTAGGGGGCTCAAGATGAAACAAAGAGCAAGTGAGCGAAGAACTTCAATTCACTTGGGTGATAGTCTAGGACCTGTAAAGGAGTTTGTATGCATTTCATTTAGGACAGATTATCTCAACTGTTTTAGGGTAAAATGACCATGGCGGTCAACATGGCTGGCATATGTGCCAAAACCCGAATCCAGGGCGAAAGTCCTGAAAATGACCACGCCCAGAAACGGCACTGTTGGCATAGCTCTAAATCCTGAACCGCCAAAGCTACAGCCTTTTTGAATTGCTTATAGTGTTTAGAATGGTTGCTTTTATGGGTAGTCACTGGAGGGTGAAATATGTCTAGGTATCATATTTTACAAGAAAATGACTATGCACCATCCCAGGTCAACTGCTAATTATGCATCAAATTACTCATTCACCTGGCAAAGTCTATGTTTTCTTATTTCCCAAACATTTTTGTCATAGGATGAAAAAATATGCTTATTATAAATTTCATAAGGAATGATATTGTTTTGTTGAGATATAACACATTTCATTTCACTTACCCCCCCGCCAGAACACGATTTCAGCCATATTTTGCCGATTTGTTTGCTTTTTATCGCCGAGCCTCGCAAGTATCATCCAAATGTTCTACTTTAACACAATGCTAGTTGACTAAAGAATAATTCAACCAAGTTTCGTCGGGTTTTGGAGTAGTGCCATGTATTTTATATTCGATTTTGTGTCCTTCGACATTTCCTCAATTATGTAGCCATTGCAATGTCTCGCAGCTTCTCTGCCCGATAAATGCCACTTCTTCGTACACATCTGTATTTATATTACAGTATCCAAAAATAATTGATTGTAGAATAGTCCCAATCGAAAATTACTCCCATTACTCCCATTTGGGAGTGAAAAACCTTCCCTCGTTCATCAAGAACGAGAATCTAAAACAAAAGGTTCAAAATAATTTGAAAGTCTCGCGCAATCTTCACGAAAACTCCTCGTGGGCAACATTACAGGGGGGGGGAAACATTTTCACGAATACGTTTGGTGGTGCAAAAAGATTGCGTAAATCTCTGGGTTTTTTTATAGCTAAAGGAAACCAGAAAAATACAAAATTACGCGAATATTTGTTTATTTTGTCATAAAACATATAAACAGTTAAACACACAAACTTTACTTTGGGAGTTTGGGTTGCTGTGATCGCGAACAAACATATTCGTGAAAATGTTGCCCCCCCTGTAATGTTGCCCACGAGCGGTTTTCGTGAAGATTGCGCGAGACTTTCAAATTATTTTGAACCTTTTGTTTTAGATTCTCGTTCTTGATGAACGAGGGAAGGTTTTTCACTCCCAAATGGGAGTAATGGGAGTAATTTTCGATTGGGACTATTCTACAATCAATTATTTTTGGATACTGTAATATAAATACAGATGTGTACGAAGAAGTGGCATTTATCGGGCAGAGAAGCTGCGAGACATTGCAATGGCTACATAATTGAGGAAATGTCGAAGGACACAAAATCGAATATAAAATACATGGCACTACTCCAAAACCCGACGAAACTTGGTTGAATTATTCTTTAGTCAACTAGCATTGTGTTAAAGTAGAACATTTGGATGATACTTGCGAGGCTCGGCGATAAAAAGCAAACAAATCGGCAAAATATGGCTGAAATCGTGTTCTGGCGGGGGGGTAAGTGAAATGAAATGTGTTATATCTCAACAAAACAATATCACTCCTTATGAAATTTATAATAATTATATTAAAATAAGCATATTTTTTCATCCTGACAAAAATGTTTGGGAAATAAGAAAACATAGACTTTGCCAGGTGAATGAGTAATTTGATGCATAATTAGCAGTTGACCTGGGATGGTGCAGTCATTTTCTTGTAAAATATGATACCTAGACAAATTTCACCCTCCAGTGACTACCCATAAAAGCAACCATTCTAAACACTATAAGCAATTCAAAAAGGCTGTAGCTTTGGTGGTTCAGGATTTAGAGCTATGCCAACAGTGCCGTTTCTGGGCGTGGTCATTTTCAGGACTTTCGCCCCGGATTCGGGTTTTGGCACATATGCCATGTTGACCGCCATGGTCATTTTACCCTAAAACAGTTGAGATAATCTGTCCTAAATGAAATGCATACAAACTCCTTTACAGGTCCTAGACTATGAATGGTATCTTGAATGGAAGCCAGCAAATTTTATGACAGATTTCTCAATTGTGGAAATTAATTCAATTGAGTCCGGCAAGTGACAATATTTTTAACCAATATTTTTCTACTATGGACTAGGGGTAGGTTATGAAATTTTATGGCGTTACACAGTACATGTAAATTGCCACACAGAATCGATTGCAGTCATTTAGAATTATAATGGCTGATAATTTAGAATTGTACATATACTAGAAAAGAATTAATGCTGCATTACACTTAATAGTTACTTTTCTATTATTTTTCGAAAGTTGTGGGTTTCCTCCAGGTACTCTGGTTTCCTCCCACAGAGAAAGTTCACAGGGTGAGTTAGGTAAAAGGGCCCACAGTAATTGGCATATGCTGTTGTGGTGACCCTGCCCTAGTTGGCGAAGCTAAATAAATAAAGAAAAAAAAGATGGGCACAAGCATATAGGGAACATAAAATAGACAAAAAGAAATCCCAGAATTCCTGCATGGTCGACCACATGGGTTTATAAAGCACTACATGTAAAGAATACAATCATCCACGATCTATTCAAAGAAAGACATCCAAGATCTTGGAAACTTAAGCTTTGAAGTGAGATCAGAAATTTCGAAGCAGACCTACTTGGTTGATTTATCCTCTCCCACCTGCAGCTGCCCTGACTGGAAAAAATTCAAATGCCCCTGTAAGCATATGTTTGCAGTGTTCGAAAACACCAGTGCTGACTGGTATAATCTGCCACTAAAGTACAGAGAATCATCTTTGTATACTGCAGATACAGATGTCGATGGAAGCCACTATGATCAACCAGAAGACATGGAAGTTGATGACAACAAAACAGAGTCAGACAGCCCAATTTTAGTTGGTGTGGCACAACTACCACAGAAAAGCAAAAGTATAAGAGATCCTGCAAAACATGCAGCAAATATTACAAGAGCCATGTTACAGCAACTTAAAGAACTTACTTACCTAACCCAAAACACAGATGCCTTGAATGATGTGACAAACGAGCTACAGAGTCTTGTTGCCAAGCTAAGTGCCACACTCCCAAAAAGCAGTGAAGGAATATACCTAAAAAGAAGAAACCGGGTAAAAGACGATCAGACTGGTGGTACCGAAATTGTGTTGGTAAAAGAGCGAACTTGCTCAAGAAAACATATTTTGTGAATGTTCCTGTCCCAATATCTATAATCCTAGAGGATGAAGGAAATGAAGAGCTGAAACAAAATAATTATTTTGACTCATGTGTAAAAGCCACAGCTGATAACTGATTCCAGTTGAACTTGAGTGTTTAAACCCTGGGTGTCTCGTTAACGACCTAGTTATTGAAGCTTTTCTCCGGTAAGAAACTTATAAGAACTGCACTACAGTATTTGTCCCTTTACGAATACTGTATTAACCATTAGGCTGAAAATACAAAATTTGCTATTTTCCTCTGTCTAATGGTAGACTTCAATTACTTGTCAAGAGGAAAGTATTAGGATTAATGGATAATGAGTTTATTTTCTGTCTAGTGCCAGACAATTGCATTTACATGTACCTGAGTGGAGAGGCCTGATGAATCCTTGTCTAATAATTAATTGCTAATATATAGTTATTTTTGTTAGATACCTGGTATTTGAATATGCTGATGAGAATGTAAAACAAACCACAATTGCTGTGTCGAGTTATTTCTGTACCAAGCTTCGGACATCTACTCATAAAAACATCACAACAGCAAATGGAGCTGAAAAAAATGTTGCCAGAAATGACAGGTTTGAAAACCAGCATACTCATTAAAAGAAATAAAAGTTTGGGATTGTGTATTTTATTAATAACTAACCCATTAGCTGTGCCCTACTTTAATATTTTACTCTGTCTAACGTACGCCAGATGATTTTAATCGTCAGTGGTAGGGCACTGCCAATGTGTTAACAAAACTATCTGCCAGTGTCTCTTGTTAACCCATTAGCTTTCAATGCGCCCAGATGCACCCAGTGGCGAAGCCAGCGGTCATGCAGGTCATGCAGGTCATGCAGTGCATGACTAAAACTTTCCCCAAAAATGTTTAAAAATCAGTTCAGTAAAATTGTCTAAAATAGAATTACGGTTTGTCTTTGCCTTTCTACGTTCAGCTGCTTTATGCTATTTTTTTGACATAAATCAATGGTCTTTACGCGATATTTTCCCTGAATATTCTCGTATGTTTTTTTATTTCGGCTTTGTTGCCTTGGCAACGGAGTAGGGCATGAATATTTTCACATGCATGACCAGTTGCGTAATACGAGTGGAAAACGAGTGTGTGGAATTGCTGCGTGGTTACCCGCTGCATGTTTTGGTCATGCATTTTCAGAATTGCATGACTAGCTAATATTATTTTATATTAGGTTTCTTGTTTTCTGATTGGCTTACGATGTTTGCGCACGCGCAATGTGGTTGTTTTTGACGCTATGGTCATGCAATGTTCGATTTGCATGACTAACGGGCAGCCCAACCTGATCACAGCCTCTTTGCTTGAAGCTTTCCGCCTGAATGAACATGGCTTCAAGTCAATGAACATGGCTTCAAGTGGCGAGAAAATCCTTTTCTGCTTGGGCTACTGCAGTACTGCTGAACAGAATATTATTGTTAAGCAGCGACCAACGCCAGATCTTTCGTCAAGAAAATACTATTTGACCGGCAGGGGACATATCTTCGGTTCTGTGTTTGCTATGTAGATGCCAATACCACCGTTCGATTCAGCGTTTTTTACGATCTCTTTAGAGAAGTAAATTGTGTGTTTGTTTACAACGCTATGCGGCCAATTTAGCCGCTTATAAACACTCTGAATTTTGTTTTGTTTACAAATTAACAATAATATAAACTAATTAAATATTCATTTCGCTTTCCTACCTTTGGTTTACATGGTATAAACTTTGTGATATCTTTGAAATGAATCAATTTTTATTACAATACGACATAATCTAGCCCTTTTATGGCAATTCTCGTGAAAATGCTTTCTTTGTTGTGAAGCCTGTATTGTCGGCTGAGCGAAACTTTGGCATGGCAGCAACAGAGCTTCGCAAAAGCCTGGCAGAAATGGCGCATATTATGTGCACTAAAGAAATCAAGTTTGATCCAGATTGACCAACATCTGCCATCTGCATGGTCTGGTCTGTCATCTGGATGTGAAGCCGCAAGTCATGCTATGTGGGAGATCTTCCGCACAGACGCCATACTTCTTGTCTATGCGTCGAATGCTTTCAACTCATTGAATCACCAAGTCTTGCTTAATCACAACATCTGTTACATCTGTCCCGCGATGGCAACATATGTGAGGAATTGATACGGTGCACCATCCAGATTGTTCATCACTGGCGGCAAAGAGATATCATCATCAGAAGGAACAACTCAGGGTGATCCATTCGCTATACCAGCCTACGCCGTGGGCATCGTTCCTCTTCTTTCATTCTTCAAAGATGGCAATAATGATGGTAGTGTGGACAGAAATGAAGTGAAACACGCAGCATACGCAGATGATCTAGGTGGTGCTGGAGTTCTTTCATTGGTGCTTCTTTCATTCATCAACGCCATGACGAAGTTCGGGACCTCATTGGGCAACTAGCAACCGAGATCTCCCATGACGTAGAAATAGAACCACATCTTCTTCCAGTTACAGGTGAGCAACTTCACGGCACGGCAAACACACAAGATGAAGAGAGACTCTACGTCAGTGTTAGAGGCTTCTGGCAATGTGGACAAAGGGCATTCTTTGATGTACGGGTTTTCAACCCTTTCACCTCGAGTTACAGAAATCAGAAGCTGTCGACTGGAAACATATCTTCATATGTACGACAAGAAACGTACATATGCGCAAAGAGTTCTCAACATCGAACACAGTTCTTTCACTCCATTGGTATTCACCCCATATGGAGGCTGTAGCTGCGAAACAGAAAAGTTCCTGTCAGTTTTATCACAGTCGATTGCCGAGAAACGTGCAGTAATGAACAGTATCGTGACAAACTGGATTCGGACAAAATTATTGTTTGCTCTTCTGCGATCTGCCATCCTCTGCACCTGTGGATCTCGATCTCTACGAAAAAGATTTGAAGTCGATCCAGGGAACATAGAGATTGCCTGTGCATCTGGCAATATAATATAACTGGGATTGACATTTATGTGTTAAAGATGACAATAATTAACTGACTTATAACCATAAACCACGTTATTGCTCGTCCAAACGCTAAATAATTCATATGACCCTGTAAATATTGTTTTCTTATTAACTTTGTTTAAGTGTTAAAAATTGATAGAGCAATACGGTATATTACATACTTCGATTTTGACAAATATATATAATATATACATGTAATATAATCTGTCACTCAATTGCACTTTTGATTTCTGTCATTCTATGTTGATTCTATCATGTTCTGACATGTTAATTATTATTATTATAAAAAGTGAAAAACTGTAAGTTGCAAACAGGAAAAAAATATATATACAATGTTGCCGATTATCTACATCATGTTTATGGGTTCTTCTTTCGATGAGATAGAACAGACAAGGAGCATGGCGGGGTGTGTATATATACAAAAGCTTCCTATGTGGCGAACGTTATTCCTGATATACCGAATGAAAATGGATGTGAAGTGTTGTGGATCAAGATCAATCCATGCAGGTTACCAAGAGGTTTTTCGGTACTTGTCGTAGCTGTCTTATACCATCCTCCCAGTGCAAATAAGACAATCATGCTAGAATATTTGCAATCATCCCTCGAGTTACTAGAAACTAAATATCCTAATTGTGGCTTAATCCTGGCTGGTGACTTTAATAAGCTGCCTATATGACATATCTCTCGGCAATTTCAACTCAAGCAAATTGTAAATTTTAATACAAGAGGACCAAGTAAACAGGACTTAATTCTGACGAATTTGTCCGATTTCTATGATCGTCTGTTAAGTATCCTCCACCTTGGGTTGTCAGGTCATCTTACTGTTGTCGCCTTATCCAAAGAAAGAATCCATGGTAATCAATCCAAGGAAACAATTTATGTGCGTGACAGGAGACCCAGCAGCATTCATCGTCTTGGAAGATTTTTATGCGAAGTTCCTTGGGACTTAGTGGTTAATACAAACCAGTCTTGTGAACAAAACCTGAGTAATTTCACCAACGTTATAAATTATGGACTAGATACTCTAGTGCCATTGAAGGCTGTGAAGGTTTACCAAAATGATCAACCCTGGATCAACAACAACCTGAAACGTTTGATTAAAAAAGGCAGAAGGCCTTCACACAAAACAATCATACTTTATATAAACAGCTACGGAATAAAGTAAATCGTTGCAGGAAACACTGTGGTAAATTATATTATGAACCTAAGGTGAAAGAACTTGCACATAACAATCCTAAAAATTGGTGGAAGGAAGTAAAACGTCTCTGTGGTCATCAACAAAAGTTGACGAGTAATATCTTTGCAAATTTGGAACAGGGTACACAAGATCTCGATTCACTTCGAGCAAATCGATAAATGACTGTTTTTGGAACCCATGCGTGACTACCAGCCGCTGCCAGATAGCATCCCTACTATGACCAAAAACGATAGTTAAATTTGTTTGTCTGAGGAGGACTTTTTGCATATTTAAATTGTGTTAAGCCGGGAAAATCCAGTGGCCCTGATTGCTTGCCCAACTGGCTCCTGCAGAAGTTTGCAGTTATCCTAGCAATGCCTACCTATATCAACAATTATAAATGCTTCCTTTAAAGAAAATCAAGTGCCTGCTTCCTGGAAATTGGAATTTGTTGTATTTTCAACATACTGTTCGAACACATATCCTCCAATCTTCACGAACGTCAGTTTGGTTTTCTAAAAGGCAAATCTACCACCTCTCAGTTACTGCGAGTCATAAACGAAATCGGCGAGTGTCTAGATAAGGGAGTACAAACTGACACAATCTACTTGGATTTTGCTACAGCCTTCAACAGGGTAGACCATCAACTACTTATCCAAAAATTACATATGTTTGGCATCAGTCTTTTTAACATTCCAAAATACCATACCGATAGATTTAGAGATACATTTATAATATCAAGTCTAATAAATTTGTAAATGGTTGGTATTTTAATACCGTACGTACCAATAGTTTTGTGATAATTTTATAATATGTTTAATAATTTTGTAAATAGTTGTAAAAATGCTTTGTATATAAATCATGTAATTTAGCTCTATGGCTGCTAGATGATTTCATTAAATGGATTATCTATCTATCTATCGTCCCTATCGATATATCACTGGATTCTTATAGTTCTATGCAACCAAAAAATGAAACAGTTAAGGAACTACCTGTGGCTTCAAGTTATTGGGGGTGTGCTAATACCCAAAATGTATTAATAATTATATAAAAAATACTGTGCAGCTTTTACTGCATTTCATTTGTCATACTTCACTTCAGTTGGTTTTATATGCTGCAAGACAATCTTAATTCAACAAAGAATACATTAAATTAGTGTGAATAAGTCATGCAGTAGTAATAAAAGTTGTTCTTTCACTTTTATCCCCGAGCCGGCGTGAAGCGCGGTGCGAGGGTACTAATTCCGCTCGGAGATTTACACCCGGGTATGTGAAAACATTGTGGAATGCAAAGTCGTCCGCCATTTTTTTTTGTCATGGACGGGACGGTTTTGTAAGTTATGCGCATGCGCAAGTTCAAGCCGAGAGAAGACTTCCATCACAGACCATTTTGCAAACTTTTTTCAAAAATAGTTTTGCACTCATTTTATAAGTAAGTCTCTATGTATGTAAACAAGATAAATGAAAATTACTTAGAGGACAAATTAACAAGAGGAAAAACAGTCGAAAGACCGAAAAAGGAGCGTTTTAAACAGGCAAGTGTCTATTTTGCATGTTTGCTTTGCCGATTTTTTAACATAGCATGCAGTATAGTTTGTGAATTCGAAAATGTGTAGATCATTCTGCGTGGTCAATACAACATTGATTGATCGTTAAGAGCATTTTAGTATCGATTCAAATATGTTATAGAAAAATAAAAAACATTAAATCTCAAAAACTTCATTGCAAAAGCAAGTGCGAAGTATAAAAATACTCCTCGAAAAGCAGTTGAAGTTTTTTGAAAATTTCGAAACGTTTTGTGAACGTCTAAGGTTGAATGTTACAGTAAATCAAAGCTAAAAGAGTACATAATAGCATATACCCACTTTATATAGTTGGCAATTGATAATTTTATAGTTAAAAACAAAACAATATTTTGTACAAATTAAAATATAAAAAATATACAATGTTGCGTGTTACCATGGTTACATTCGTCGACTCAGTACTTCATGTTACAATAACTTTTGGGGAGTAAATTGTTTGGTTCAAATGGGCGAGGGGTTCTGCATGCATGTATTTCTAGTAGTTCAACTATAGTTGTGTTTGATGCTGTCCAACCAGACCAGGATTGGTGACAACACATCATAGACATACAACTCATGTTTAACGATTAACGATTAACATTTCTATAGCGCAAATTTACATGTGAATATGATCAAATGCGCTTTACATCAAGTGTTACGCTTACCTATAATTACATACTTAGCCTAGACTATTTTATCTTTACAACGATTGTGATATTACTTTCTTAACTGTGTTTATCCTAACCCACCCTGTCAACTTTCCCTGTGGGAGGAAACCGGAGTGCCCGGAGAAAACCCACGACTTTCGGCAGAGCGTTGACAGACTCTTTTCACATCAGTCCGTTGCGAGAATCGAACCCACGAACTCAGAGGTGAAAGGCGCTTGCCCTGACGACCGCGCCACCGAAAACCGCCACCAAAAACCCCATGTTATGAGGTATATATATCCATAGCACTTGAAAATTATTACATACAAGAGAAACCACAGGAGAAAATGTCTCATAAAAAGTTTCAGATTGAGGTGTACGAAAATTGCATGCATTTTTAGTTTCAATGGTAACTCAAACTGTTTGACCGTTTTTATGATTTACATTTCTAATAAAGTATCGGTATTTTTAAATTTTAATATAGGTACCTAAATGTAGAATTTGCAGTCCAACAGGGACTTGAACATGATTTTAAGAGCAATCGTTTTGTTTATCCATTGGTAAGTTACTTTTAGAGGACATAGAAAAATACCACAAGTCTATTTATACACTACTCTATACAGCATTTAATACAGCAGTAAAAAATGAACTACTCTCAGAACAATTCCTGCAATAGACATCCTTCTCATGCACTACTTCCTATGGTACATGTTTTAGGTACCACAGCAACCCAACTTGGTGGACTGTGGAGTTAATGTCATGAAATTTGCAGAGATGATAATTAAGGTATAAAATCATATGTACTTTCATATATTTCACAACAGCATTCAGCATTGAAGCACTTTAAATTAGATGCAGCACTTTAAATTAACACATTTTACTTTATACTCACCATTTTCTAGGAGCCATTAACTTGCGAGATGCTAACGAAAATTCCCGATTTACGCCACTGGTTCGATCACACCGAGATATCAACCATGCAACAACAAGTGAAATCACTTTTGCCAACAGTGTAAATTGTTTGGTACACTAGCTGTTTTGTAAAGTATTATAATGCGGTTTGACAATAAATATCCATTCGATAGTCTGATAAATTTGTCTATGTCACCAATTATACAATGTTCATGTTGCTGAATCGCTACATATGTTTTTAAAGTGTACGTATATATTTATATAAAACTGTATATCAATCTATTTAAATAAAGATACAATGATCTCTTGTTCAGTTGTTCACTCCTTCGCTCTTGTGAGACATACACAAACGTTTGACAATCAGATCTCGCCGTATGACGTCACAACATGAACTGCTGTACAAATAGTGACTCCCTAAAATATACAGACGAGAGCTACAATCAGTGACATTGAAATAAATATTCGTATCGAAAAATTGCGTTAACATGTCAAAGTCAAGTGTTCTAAGAGTTATTAAGCGGTTTGATACTAAAAATAAAAATACCGAAAAGCTGAAAAAGTCTTATCAAGGTCGGCGTAAATCATTGACACAACGAGATGAGCGCAAACTCAAAAGAGCAATTATGCAACTCCGAGAAAGAAGTCCTAATTTCATACTTATCATACTTATTTTATTTTATTGTTGTATAATGTTTACTGAATACATGCATACTAGTAGCAAAATATTTGTTTAAATCTCGCAAATTCGCCTATCTAATGCATTGGTGTCGTATTACATAATGCTTATAGCCGAGGCTAATGCAAACAAAATTGTTGTGTTTATTGCGTATATTATGCTTATACACAGATTATATATGTATATATAATACACATATATATTAATGCCAAGTAACCATATGACTTTTTGCACAAGTAACCACAAGTAACCACAAGTAACCATTTGATGAAATAACTATACTGATATACTTACTTATATATGGTTACTTGTGGTTACTTGTGGTAACTTGCGCTATCTATACTTGGATGATGATTATTCGTTAACAAATAGCGAATTCACAATTTGTGTGTGACATTAGACAGTTATATTTGTCCAAAACAACTACACATTGCATCTTATTTGAATGCTTAAAGATGGTTACTTGTCGAGACGTGCGGTTACTTGTGCTATTTAGACTTTCCCGCATGATAATTACTTGTCTACAAATATAGGGAACTCACATTTTGTTTGTAAAATTAGACTTGATAGTGTATTTGTCCAAATACTTGAAATGTAATTCATGCTAGCAAATAATTAAGCGATCCAGTCATAGACAGAGTTGATGTGTCATTGAATGGCCAATAATAAATATTTCAAATAGTGCCAGCAAGCATAGCTTGTATTACAACCACGCAAAATTACAATAATATAGCGCGCGCGTTTTAAGCTACACTTTATATAAAAAATATATATATATAGATGGCAAAATCTGCAACAAACGTAGCTTTAGGGTACAATTTCACACGAATCACATCCTTATATGATAGAACGATGTTTAAAGAATCACCATAGCAATTTATAAGACTTCATTATCTAGCAAACTAATACCGACAAATTCCTAACAAACAGCAAGCCATAAGAAAAAACTCAGACAATCAGTGACATTGAAATTTGGGACACTTGTATAGAAACAGTATTTTGGTACACAATTGTGCAAAATTCACTGGTAAACCCCCTCCCCCGGTTTCAATGTTGCTTTATCTGTTAGAAAAAGCATCGACAGCCTAATACCAGACAATAGCATGTAACATAGAAAATGCATGTTAGACTACCAACATTGAAAAGGGGGGAAGGGGGGAATTTTGCCTTTTCAGGCTAATCGGTCCAATAATTATGTCACTGATTGTAGCTTTATGTAACATTGTATTGAATTGTTGGTCCCAGTTACATGGAAGGTAACACCTAATAACTAGAGTGAAGTCCTCCCTTCTATTGTAGGTGCTGTATCTGGAACAGGTTTATTTGTTTTGCCTCTAACTACCAGCTCCCATGTTTTACTTCGATTTAGTGTCCTACAGTTATGTTTTGACCAATTCTAAATGTTTTCGACTTCCTTCAAGGAGGGGTCTGGAAGGTTTGACTTGATAGGTACACTGAGAGTCATATCGTCAGCAAACTTAATTAGTAAGTCTCTACTTGGATTATCAACAGCATATAATTTACCATAAGGGAAAATAATACGAGGTACAGTGCCTTGGGGAACAACAACAACTTTTTATTGGACCCTTGGAAATTTATATACAACAGTTTGATAATTTATATAATTTAAATAATTAAAAAGGGTACTGGCACCCTGTAATAACCATAAATAAGCTAAAATTGCCAAGTTACCAGACTTCATACCTATTTTCCAATGCATTTGAGGACATAAGACACGTATACATTAAAGACAAATACACAAACGAAAATAACAACTACCATTACAGCTATCTCAATCAAAGACGAGAGTTTCAAATCATCTTCCGAAGAATTCCAAATTTGAGGACCAAGAAATTTTATGTTAAATTTCCCATAGTTAGTCCCAGACCTAATGAGAGAATCATTCAACAACGTAAAATTTTGGCCAACATAAAAATTATTCCAGTCCCAATCCTTAAGCTTATTTTCCATCTTGACTTGAAACTATGCTCTCACATCTCTAAAACATGCGATTTTTCTAATGGGTTTCGCAGTGCTGCGTGCAGGAATTAGTATGGCTAAGTGATCTGATCGCATCAGGCCTTTTAGTGTTGTTGGTGTTTTCCACAAATATGGACAGTTAAAATGCTCTCACCTCTAGTCGGGACTTTCACCATTTGTTGTAAAGCATGTTGAGAAACAAAATGACTTAGGTTAAGTTGGTTGATATCTCCAGCGACGATAATCTTAGCTCTGAAGAGACTATATGTTCACAACAGTTGGACAAGTACTCTAACAAATTGTCTGTTGAATATATAGGGTCGGGAGGTATACAGCGGCAACATTAATTAGGTGTTTTACTTTCCCACCAAAGGCATTCAAACTCATTCACAGAAAATGTTTGTTTGACAAGCCAGTCATTCCTACAATAGCAACACCACCTCCAATTCGGGATCCAAGTCGATCTTTTCTTATCAATATACAATCATTAGGGCATATCAGATTTGTAGCAATCTTATCGTTGAGGCAAGTTTCCAAAACAAAAGATTCTCGAATAATATATTTCAGGGTAAAGAGCAGAAGCAGTGTCAGGTTTTACTAAGGATCGAACATTGATAGTCATTTCCAATTACGTTCACAGGAATAATCATGTGGGGACCTGGGGCCTATCAATGACGGGAATAGTTCTTTATCTTAACAATTTGAAATGAACTAGGTTTCCAATCCTAATGCCACAGGTTCGTAGCAATCCAAAATGCTTTAAATTAGAAGCAGCAGCGGATCTTCGTAGTGACACTAAATAATTTCTTGAATATTTCAATTTGCTAATATCAGTCGAGCACGAATAGTCGTATACTTTATCGCTTTTCTTGTGCTTACAAAATAGAACAGGTCCAGGATTAAGTGAAATATCCATGTACATTGTTATATCTATTACTACAGATTTCGATGGAAACTCCAAGAAAACCGTACCATGTTTGGTAGACTTCGAGATTTGAAGTGAGGATGTGCTCTTGACTGTTCGTTTGACTTGGTAAAATTTGAGACGCATTTAATTGTAAGTACTTCATAATTAATAGAAGTACTATTTCGAATTGAAGTTGTATTAAAATCAGAGTAAAATACGAAAAATATAAGAGCATAAAATAAAGACCGGCAGCCATGACAATGCTCACAGTTCCCAACCCCATCAAGGTTGCCATTCCCAATACCTCTATTTCCACAACATATACCAAATCCCATTGCTCAAACAAGTAGCTCATCTCAGCCCCAATATCCATATACCAGTAATATACCAGTCCCAAAATCAAACTGTAGATGTCGCCTATCAGGTGGCATTACGTTGTTATTTAACAATCAAATTCAAAGTTATATTTCAATTGTCAAGAAGTAAAAAAACTCACTTTGGTGCAAGATTTCTAAACAACTACTCAATTCAGAAAATGATCTTTATTTATGTGGGGTTTATATACCACCTGAAAATTCACCATATTATGAAAATGAAATATTTGATACATTACAAGATGAACTAGCACATTCTCTGCAAAAGGGATGTGATGCTAATTGGCGATTTTAATGTCAGGACTGGCAAACTTAAAGATTATGTTTCAAATGAAGGTAGTCAACTCATACATTACCTTACTTTTGAATCGAAAAGACAAAGTAACAGAAACTTTTGCCAGCACCATTAATAACCATGGTAAACACCTCATAGAACTTTGTAAAGCTGTGATTTCAGAATTTTGAATGGTAGGACCAAGGGGACTCTCTCAGAAAACCTACCTTCCATAGAAAAAATAGTTTTAGTACAGAACAGTAGACTATGCTATGTTAGAACATTGACTATTTTACAGTAAATTCTCCGAATTATCTTTCCGATCACAGTCAGAACGACGTTTCTATGTCATCTTTACATCATTTTCAAGTTCAATTAAAGTTTGTTAATAATCACGTATAAGGGACTGTTCGTTAATTATGACCAGGGGGGGGTGGTGATTATATTCCAAAAGAGTCAATCAAGAAACGTACCCACCTAAATTGTACCCCTCCAACAATTTCATGTTAGAAAGTTGCACCCCGCCCAATCCCTATCCTTACGTTTACGTTTTAAAAACGTATTTGGAAGGAGTTCACTACTCATGTAATAGTTTGGTTTATTCAAAATCAAAGGAACAATGGAAATACCTTAGTACATGGACTTTAGAACTGACACGTGGTCTACGCACTGACACGAGACGGACGTGCATTTTAGGCTCTGTGAATAATGCCTCCTAAAACTGCTAAATCTAGTTATTTAACAGCAGATACATTAAGAGAACTTTGGGCAGATGAATTCTTACCAAGTATTCGAAAGGAATTTAAAGCTGAGATTGATAAAATAAAAGACGAAATTTCAGCCGTAACCGCTAAGTGCATTGAAATCGAAGCCTCGCAAACCTTCTTGTCGAAAGAGTACGACAACTTTACTAATTCTCTTCAAATAACAAAGCGCGATGTCATGGACATGTCAAACTGTCTGAAAGATGATATACAGCAGTATATTCGTCGCGATTGTGTAGAGGTTACCGGCGTCCCAATGCTGCCAGATGATAACCCAAAGGAAATTATAATGGAGATTGGTCAGCTCATGGGAATTGAAATCGCAGATCATCAAATTTCTACTGCACACCGGCTTCCCCCAACTCGGAGGGTAAAGGACAAACTTATTGTTAAGTTTGTGCATCGGGACACTAAAGATTTATTCTACAAAAAACGGAGTAAATTGGTTGGGAAGAAATCAAATGATTTGCCACTGCTTAAGCGTGAGTATGAAAATAACAATCAGGGATCTAATAATATTTATATAAATGAATCACTGACTGCACGTAGGCGAAAACTGTTTGGACGCGTTAATGAATTTAAGAGATCTGAAAAATGGAAATATATCTGGACAATAAATGGAAAAATTATGTTAAGGGAAGAGGATGCTTCCCGTGTTTTTAGTTTTGTCCATGCTAAAGACTTTGACGCTTTCCTGAATGAATCTTTTTAATAACAATGTGTGCTCTCTTCCGTATTATGCTTGCGGCTTGTTCGCATGCAAGTAAGTTTAATTATGCCACCTATGCAAATAACTAGTGTTTATATGGGTAATTTACATGCTGAATTACCTTTTCATAATTTAAATGATATGGAATTTAATTCATTACTCAGTATTGATTGTAGATGTGTGGATTCTAATATTGATTTATATAAATTGTTACCAAACCCAGATAAATTAGACGAAAGTGATCCGGACCATATGTTGGGTAATATATGCTCTGATTATTATGAGAGTGAAAAAGTTGATAAGATTCTTAAGCTGAAAGGTCCTAAATCGCTTTCTCTATTTCATTGTAATATAAGAAGTCTTCCAAAGAATTTAACTTTGTTAAGTGATGTAATGTACTCGCTTTCAGTAAAACCAGATATCGTAGCGATTACTGAAACTAAATTAAATAATAATACTGTTGCAAATATTGATATATCGGGCTATAGTTTCTATCATGTAGACTCGACGACTGCGGCAGGTGGAGCTGGTATTTATGTTTGCAATAGTTTAAAAGTAATTGAAAGACCGGACATTAAGTTTTCTATGGATCTTGTTGAATCATGCTGGGTAGAAATTGAGCCTGGTTATCAGAGAAAAAAAACGTCATCATAGGGTGCATATATAGACATCCAAAAGCGAATATTGAAACATTTACAGACCAACTAAATGAACTGCTTAAGCACTTTAAATCAATGCAAATATCAATTTTATATATTGGGGGATATAAATATTGACTTCCTCCAATATTTGAACCATCAACCTACTGAAAAATATTTAGATATGTTGCATATTAACAATACCACTCCCCTTATTATTAGACCCACAAGAATAACAAATCACACAAAAACGCTAATTGATCATATCTATACTAATACGCTTACTTCTCAAATAATATCGGGAATAGCATTATATGATATCTCCGATCATCTTCCTATATTTTGTGTAATAAATACTGCCATAAAACGAAATAAGGAAAAGAGGTTTTATAGAAATTTTGAAAGCTTTAATACAGAGTTGTATTTAAATGATATGAGACAAGTTGATTGGAATAATAAATGTTGTAATTTAAATACTAATTTAAATAAAACCACACAGGATGTAATTAATGTTATAAATGAAGTAACAAACAAACATGCTCCGATAAAAGAAGCATCACAAAGTAAATTGAGACAACTTAATAAACCATGGATCACCTCTGGAATTTTAAAATCGATTAAAACAAAACAAAAAATGTATCGCACTCATTTCTATAGTAATAACAAAGCAAAAATTCAAATGTATAAATCGTATTCTAATAAACTAAATAACTTAAAAAATACACTCAAAAATAATTATTATAATACCCAATTTGAGAAACATAGAAATCATTTGAAAAATACTTGGAAGCTTATAGGCTCGCTCATACGACGTAAACAAAAAGGCCAACATAACCCATCGCGATTAATTAATAATGGTACGGAATTTTCTTCTGAATATGATATAGCAAATCAGTTTAATCAACATTTTATTAATGTAGGTCCAAACCTGGCTAACACAATAACCAGTACTAATGAAAATCCAACAAGTTACATTAGTAATTCTCCTGTATCTAGCTTTGTCATTGTTGTGTCGACGCTTGCTCGGCACTTAATAACTCTTCACAATACTCAAAAGACACGCGATAAACTTGAAACTTTTAATAAAAAATATAAATCAATCTCAAAAGTCAAATCGTTCATTAACAACAACAAAAACCCTCTCGACCCAGTACTTTTGCTCGGTTCCGTGTTTCCACTATAGGTCCTAAAATTCAAGTGCTTCCACTTTTTATCTATTAAACAACTAATATGAAGTCTCCTCGTTAACATTCCCCCTCCCCACACTGGGGAACGAAATCCAAAAGTGTGTTAAAAATGTTCAAGAGACATTTAACGGAATGAGTTTATGAATGGGGCGCATCAGAGTCTTCTCAGCCAGTTGTACTTGGGCTACCCGATTATGTCCGTCTTTACCGGCGTGTGTCTCTAGGATCCGTCCTAGAGGCCAATGACCACGTGGCAGGTCCGACTGGGAAACCAACACCACATCTCCAACCTGTAGATCTCTTTGCACTTTCAGCCACTTGGATCGAGGAATTAACGTCGGTAGGTATTCTTTCATCCACCGGCGCCACACTAGCGATATAAGGTGCTGCACCTTTCTCCATCGTTGCTTTGGATGAAACCCCGTGGTTTCAACCGTCTCCGGCGCTAATTGACCACCCGCTTGACCATACAGAAAATGATTGGGCGTTAGAGGAACAATGTCCCGGACATCAGACGACTGATATGTAAGTGGCCGCGAATTCAGAAGATTCTCTGCTCCTGTGAAAACTGTCAACAGCTCCTCGTCGTTGACTTCTGCGTTTCCTACGACTGCGTAAATAGCTTTCTTTGCCGCTTTAACCATAATCTCATTGACTCCTCCAAAGTGAGGCGCAGCAGGAGGATTGAACAACCATCGTACTCCCTGGCTTGCGGTCTTCAATTTGATCTTTTCTTCGTCCAACTCGCTTACAAGTGACTTCAACTCGTTTACCGCTCCCACAAAGTTTGTCCCGTTATCGCTGACGACCTCCTTAGGTACACCCCTTCGACTGATAAATCTTGTAAATGCATTGAGAAACGCGTCCGTATCCAGCTTCCACGCCATCTCCAAGTGCACTGCTCGAACTGACAGGCAAGTGAACACGCACAAGTACCGCTTCAGTCTCTGTCGTCCTCGTCCTTGAACCGTTATAAAAGGGCCCGCATAATCAACGCCGCATTGGTCGAACGCTCGGTATGTAAAACGCAACCTCACTTTCGGAAGAGGTGCCATAACTTGGCTGGCTGGCTGGTTCCGCCGACGTTTACACCCGTTACATTGCTTCTCCCATTCGCGAATCTCTTCCCTACCTGCACTGATCCAGTATCTCTGAGATATCTGACTGAATATGAAATTCACTCCACCTGCATGGTTGGCTCGCTCGTGATGATCTTTCACAACCAATTTCGTAACCCAATCACCTCTCGGGAGAATGATCGGAAATCTCGCATCATAGGGTAATTGTTCAGCAAATTCTAGACGACTATGTGAACGTAATAGACCATCTTCATCAATTCTGGGGTTTAACTTGGCGAGCTGACTTGTCGATGACACTGGTTTTCCGGCTTTTACTAATCGGTAATCTTCGGGCAACGCTTGACGTTGGGCATTGCGAATAATAATATCGACTTCAGCTTCCTTTAACTCGTCCACCGTAAGCTCGTCCGCCGCGTCTTTCTTTCGGGTTACGCATGTTGAACATCACTCGTTTCACACGCGCTAGAATTCGCACCAATCTAGACCAGTCCGAGAAACGGTCGGGCTTCAGTCTCCATTCGGCTACCACTGGCTCTTTCTCGCAATCGGAAACGCTGAAAACTTTAGTCGCGAGTGACGTGCTGACTTTCAGGGGCTTCTGTTCTGGCAAACTGCGAGGCTGATTTTCCAGCTTCATCTTTGGCCAATCCTCGCTACTCTTCTTTAACCATTCGGGACCTTCCCACCATGTCATATCTCCAGCTAGCTGCGCTGGACTTGCACCTCGAGTGCAGGCGTCGGCTGGGTTCTCGCCAGTTGAGACGTGTTGCCACTGGGACGGACTGGTGTTATTTTGAATCTCACCAACACGATTTGCGACAAACGACCTAAAATCTCTTCCTCGTCCCCGAATCCACCATAATACGTCTTCGCTGTCGGAATAGAAGCTTGCTTCTTGAATTGAAAGACATAGGACTTTATGAACCGATTGAGCCAATCTCAAACCCAAGACAGCTGCCATAAGCTCGAGCCTCGGTATCGTGGTTGAGTGGAGTGGAGCGACCTTCGACTTTGCTGCTATCAGGCGACAACTGACCTGACTATCTTGATACTCTGTACGGAGATAGCTAACCGCGCCATACGCTGCCTTGGACGCATCCACGAACGTTATGATCTCTTTCTTCTTAACTGGCAACGCGAATCGGAGACACCTCGGAATGACAATTGTACTCAGGGATTCCAATTGATCAAACCACTTCACGATTCTGGTAGCTAACTCATCTTGAATCTCATCATCCCAGTCATACCCACGCGTCCACAGTTCCTGAAGTAGGATCTTTGCAACAACAACGAACGGGCTGATGAATCCCAATGGATCGAACACTGTCGCGATCTTGCGTAGAACATTCCTCTTGGTTAGCTGCAACCTCCCTGGCGAAGTCATGGGAATCGTAAACACGTCATCCTTGCTGTTCCATGAGATACCGAGAGTCTTAGTGGTTGACGTTTTTCCCTCATGTATGGTCATCTCAGAAGCTCGATCTTCTTCTGGAATCTCTGCCATTACTTTCGGAGAGTTGGATACCCACTTTCTGGCTTGCATACTTGCTTTCGCCCACAGATCTTTCAGCTCATGATACAAGCGTATCCCTTCATCATCATTCTCAGCACTATCAAGAGAATCGTCCATGTACATGGACTTCAGAACGGTTTCTGCAGCCAACGGATATCGTTCCTGCTGTTTCCTGGCATTTTCCTGCACTACAAATTGCGCTTCCATTGGGGCGGAGTTCTTTCCGAATACCACGCGACTGAACTCGTACTCTTCAAGATCTTGTTCTGGGTTCAAGTCCCTCCATAGCATTCGGAAATACGGGCGATCTCGCTCTTCGATGCCGATCTGCATGTACATTTCCTTGATATCACACGCCACCACTACCGGGTTGCGCCGAAACCTCACTAACACATCAAACAAATCTTGCTGGAGCTTCGGGCCCACGTGAATCTCGTCATTAAGAGAAACACCATCGCATTTGGCTGAACAATCAAAGACAATACGTACTTTTGTCGTAGATTTATTCATTCTGACCACAGGGAAATGCGGCAGGTACCACTGCGCAGCTGCTTTCTCTTGACCAGGGTGGATCTTTCGCAGATATCCTTTCTCGACATACTCCTTTATGGTGCGACTATACTCTTCAGCGACAAGCGGATTCTTTCTCAAATTCCTCTCTGTGGATGCCAGACGTGACAGGGCGATAGAGCGATTGTCCGGTAAGTTTGGCTGTCCTCGTTTCCATGGAACCCCAACTTGATATCTTCCCTCAACGACTGTGAAGAATTCTTAACCTTCTCCAGGGCGGTTCTCTCTTCTTCCGTCATGACTTGTGGCACTGTAGCTCCAACTCCAGATTCCTCAACTTCCCAGAAACCTTTTAACGTACGGTCTAGATCACAACAACTAACTTCACTTCCATCATCAACTGTCCCTTCGTTACTCAATAGAGACCGGATGAAGTGGGATCTGGGAACTGATGCAGTATGCTTAGTTGGAGGGCCAACGCAGGTCCACCCGAGAGGGCCAAGACGTGCAACTGGCCCACCTTCAACACCTTGAAAGTCCACCATCGAGAAATGCATTTCCGGGTTGTCTACACCGATTAAAACATAAAACTCCTTCGAGAGACAACGGAAGCATAATTTCTTCTCCTTGGCAGTTTTCCATCGTTCTTCCATGACCGATGCCTCAAACTTCTTGCAATACCATATCGGATGATTGTTCTGACCACAGAACTGGCATGGTGGCCTTGGTTGATTATCTCTGTGGTCTACTTCCGTAAGAAATGTTCTCGGTCTTGGCCCATTTCCTCTCTTGAATGGAGGGTCACTCCCCGATTTTTGCTCCAAGCCATTTGCCATTTCTACAGCTTCCATCTTGATGGTCACTTCCTTCTTTAACCACTCACACAAATTGTTTACGGACGGTGCCTTGATATGTACATTTAACCAACGGCTGTAGCTCTCCACTTGCTGACTCGACAACTTCTTGACCAGTTGACCATGTAAAGTCCCTTCGCCTAGTTCTGCTTCTCGTCCCTCAGCCTTCAGTTTTGCTACTGTAACCCGAACTAAGTCTGTAAATCTATCAAATGAGGCCACATCACTGTTCCGCAATGGTTGTATCTTTTCTAGTTCCTCCATATATGCTCTCAATTGTCGACGCTCACCTCCGAACTTCGATTGAATAATTTCTTTTGCTTCGTTATACTCTGCCTCAGAAACTCCAAGTCCACGGATAGCTTCCAAAGCTCGACCAGAAAGACACTCTCTAAATCTTGCCATCTTGATATTCACAGGTTCAGTTGATTTATCAACAAGGCTCTCAAAAAGGCACCAAAATTCCTCAAACGTTGCCTTATTTCCATCAAATTTAGGAACCCTTAACGCCTTTAAGTTCCGATTAATTGTTCCAACTGTAGTACTGGGCGACTGTTGCACCTGGCTGGTAGTATTGGGTGCTGTGGGGGTAGAAAGACTTGGCGACCCGGGTCCCGGACTTGGGGGTTGGGGTGCTTGTTGTGGGGCTATATGGGGTTGAGGTGCTTGTTGTGGGGCTATAGGGGGTTGGGGTGCTTGTTGTGGGGCTATATGGGGTTGAGGTGCTTGTTGTGGGGTTATAGGGGGTTCAGGTACTTGTTGTGGGGCTATAGGGGGTGAGGGGTCATCTTGGTTCGGTTGGGGTGATACTGTTGAAATACTAGGGGCCACCGATTCGGTTACCTTTACTGCCGCTAACACCATATCGGTCAAATCTTCCTCAGCGATTTCAATTAACTTTTGTGTTTCCTCTTGTAAACTGTCCGATTCTTTCATTATTTCTGACTGTAACTGAGAATTGTTCATTTTTAAAGCTAACATACTCATATCATCCATCACTGCCTGTGCTTCCTCTAAAACTTCCCATATTTCCTCGATGCACCTCTCAATTTCCTCTTTTTCAGCTTTTGTCTTAAATAACTTCTGTAAACGGTGCTTTAACTTGGTCAATCTAGTCTCGGGTTCTTTTCTCCTTTCTCAATTTCACTAACATTTCTCCATACTGTACAGTCACATTTCCTTGCTCACCTTCCTTCGATTCTCCGGTTTTCACAACGCTTTCCATCGTATTTCCCTCCGTAGACAGCTCGGTAACCTCGTCGTCCGACATATTTGTTCACATTTTTTTGGCCGAAATATGCCAAAATATCACTCAAATTCGATACATGGTCCTGGCAGGATCGCCAAATGTTGTGTCGACGCTTGCTCGGCACTTAATAACTCTTCACAATACTCAAAAGACACGCGATAAACTTGAAACTTTTAATAAAAAATATAAATCAATCTCAAAAGTCAAATCGTTCATTAACAACAACAAAAACCCTCTCGACCCAGTACTTTTGCTCGGTTCCGTGTTTCCACTATAGGTCCTAAAATTCAAGTGCTTCCACTTTTTATCTATTAAACAACTAATATGAAGTCTCCTCGTTAACAGTCATGTCATCTATCACAGAAACTCAAGTACTAAATCTGTTTTTAACACTTGATGGTAACAAAGCATGTTTTGATATTCCTAATACAATGATAAAAACGATAGCCCCAATAATTTCGCCTGTATTTACGTGTATATATAATGAGTCGATTAACTCAGGTATTGTTCCAGATATTCTAAAAATTTCACGAGTTACACCCATATATAAATCTGGTACAGTTACAAATCCGAATAACTATCGACCTATATCAGTCCTGTCAGCTTTTTCGAAAATACTAGAAAGAATTGTTTACAATCAACTTGAATTATATCTTGTTAAGAATAATATATTCTCTGAATATCAATTTGGATTTAGAAAAGGTCACTTGACAGAACAAGCGATACTTGAAATTACAGATACTTTAAAAACTGCAATTGATAAGAAGGAAATAACGTGTGGACTATTCTTGGACTTTTCAAAAGCCTTTGATACTGTCAATCATGAAATTCTCTTATCCAAACTTGATAAATATGGAATACGTGGGACCCAGCTGAATTGGTTTAAGAGTTATTTAACGAATAGGAAACAGTATGTACGGATTGGGAACAGTGATTCAGAAATGCTTACAATGACTTGTGGAGTTCCTCAGGGTTCAACACTTGGACCATTATTATTCTTGATATATATAAATGACATGCCTAGCTGTTCCAGCAAACTTTCATTTCGAATATTCGCAGATGACACAAATGTATTTTACTCAAATACAAGTATTGAAGATGTTGAAAATGTTATGAATATAGAAATTGAAAAATCTTTCGTTACTGTGCTACAAATAAGCTTTCAATTAATTTGGAAAAGACAAATTTTATGTTGATTACTAATCCAAATAAGAAAGTTAGAGATATACGAATTAAAAATATTTTAAAAAGAGACTTTATTAAATATCTTGGTATATATATTGATAATAATCTAAATTGGGAGTATCAGATTAAACACGTAAATAGTAAAATTGCTAAAAACACTGGAATAATTAATAAACTTAGATATTATATAGATTTGAAAATGCTTAAACATCTATACTACACTCTAATTTACCCATACATCAATTATGGGCTGATGAGCTGGGGTAATACCTATATTACAAAGCTTAATAAAGTGCGAACATGCCAAAATAAATGTGTAAAGAATATGTTTTTTGCATCTAAAAAAGAAAGTGCAACATTATACATGAACCTACTCTCGATACTAAAGTTAGACAATGTTTTTAAATTGAAGATAGCCATGTTTACATATAAAATTATAAATGAAGATAATGATGTCCCAACGATATTTACAAATATTATTTCTACTGCATCTACTCAGCACTCTTACTCCACTAGATTCGCTAAAAAACAAAATTTTATTAGACCAAAAGCTCGAACAAATTACGGAATCTTTACTTTTCGATTTATATCATCAAAAATTTGGGAAACAATTCCTTATCATATAAAAAAGTCAAATTCAGTTTCTATTTTTAAGAAAAGGTACAGTCAATTTCTTATTAATTCGCAAACATAAATATTTACACAGTTCTGTTATGCCGCCGTCCTGTACTACTTAATAATAATGTGAAACATACATGCAGTGATCAACTCGAAAGCATTTTGCTACTTTGATCACTGTACACGTTTGTTTATTATAGTAATTTTAATAAGTGGTTTTGTTTGGTAACTGTACTTATTTTGTTGAATTTTTTTTTTTTTTTTTTATTTATTTATTAATTTTACAATCAAAAATAATTGAAGGCGCAGACAACAGGACAAATAGAGTCCCAAATTAAGTCCTGCCATGAATGTAATCTTTTTTTTAATACGTGTGAAAATAAATGATTCTGATTCTGATTAGAAAGATCAATTTTAAGACAATCATGATGTGTTGCTAGCTCTTGAAGCAAGAGTATGTAACTGCTGTGTCTTGGAGAAAGGAAGCACTAAAGGTCTTCGAATGATTATGGAAATGATGACTACGTGATTAGCACCACCTGTATAGCTCATATTTAGCATCAAACATTGATGAAGTAGGTTTTAGAGATAAACTGCTGCATCAAGAATATGGGCTAAATGTATTCATTATTTCTCATCCAATGACCCTTAAACGCTACATTGTAATGAACAACACTGAGAATGGGGCATTTTTAAATGAATATACGATGGACTATCTCTCAAAAGAAGACAATGAGGACCAAGGAAAACTGGATCGGGGCACAGTATCTGCACTTTTACAAAGTATGGACACCGAATATGATTGAGGCGTTGTAAGCAAAATTTTGGCCATGCTACACACACAATCCGAAATCTTGCACCTCGGAATTGATCCAACATCTGCACAAAAAAAAATTCAAGATGTTATTAACACTGCTGAAGAGTGCAAAGAAGCTGCAATTGCTTGAGAAGAGGTGGTAAACTCAAGACTTAAGGACAGAATAAGCACTGAAATCAAAGAGAAAGAGAAGATTCTTAATAAATTTAGAGAAACATGGCTGGCGAAAAGAGTTTAGATCTAGAAGAATGCATTCAACAACTTGCAGAAAGAAAAGGTAAATAAACTCGTTAACAGGGGGCCGGTTGTTCAAAGGCTGGTTAAGTTAGCCCTGGGTTAGTGGTAACTTTCATACAAGCTTCCCGACATCGGTTATATTAATATGAATACTTTTTCTATCAACCTTTTACTGGGCGATAGAAGTTTTTGTTTATAAAGTTTTGAAATAAACAAACATGTAGAAGTATACAAACCAGAACAGCAGATTAAAATTTAACCCAGGGTTAGCGTTAACCGGCTTTTGAACAACCGGCCCAGGGAAGATAAGGCATCACACACAGAACCAGGTCAAACGTGCAGCCAAAAGAGCCGCCAATTCTCTACTGGATGAACATCGTGTGAAACGGAGAAAACTAGGGGCAGGAAGACAAACTAATATGAACGAAGATGAAGAAGAATACCTTGGCGAAATGTCCACTGCCCATGGAAGACACCTTGATACTGTTTTATATTATGAACCACAGAGTAAAAGCATGTGATATGTTGAAGATTGTAATTCATCGTAGAGCAGACCTCCAGAGCATATCAACTGTTCTAACTTGTGGAAAAGCCAAGAGAACAAGAAGTATTCAGGCAGAACAGCACTAGGTTTGCTGTAAAAAGCTCCTGAAATACGAAGATAAAGAAACGGAACTCACTCATCACCAGCGAGTGCACATAAAAAATATGGTGTTTGATTTTTGCTATGAATCCGAAGACAGGAAGTTTTCTTTAATCAAAAGTATAGACGATAAGGCATACATTCGGCCTGGAACATTAGTTGGTTTGCAAGATGTTAAGAAGGCAGGCATTTATCAGCCTACTTATTCAAATGCAGCACGGAAGCTACCGAAGTATGACTGGGTGAATTAACAAGTTTATGCCACACCTCTACTCACCGAATATTTACAAAGGAACCAAGAGAAGTTGATGAAACAGAAGCTTTGGTAATATCTGAGGATGACAGTTTTGTTTTCATGTTACCCAAAGCTTTTGTGGGAAGTTCAGGGAGTGTTTGGACGTGCGAAGACATGGAGCTACGCGCACTTCGTCCTGATCTTGTGCCAGTTTTTCTTTGCCTGAAGTGAAGCCAAGAGTATTAGAGCTTACAGATGCTGGTCCAGGTGTGGGTTGTAACGACAACGAAGTTCAATTTAGAATGGTAGAAAAGATCCTGATACACAAGTTGGAGATAGCGGCCAAAACAAGACGAAAAGAACTAATTCGGCAATAGGTGATGCACTAGTTACTGGGGAAACCTTGATTAGCTCATTCTTCCTTTATTGCCACCTTATGGCGTTCATTTTTTCTTCGCCAGACATTTGTCGTTTGACGTATGAACAGGAAGCTTAAGAGCCAATGTCCACAAGAATCGAACATATCGTGGCAAAAGTCAAAATTTCGAATTCGCTCTACTTTTGAATATAGTTACGCCTTCATTAGATAACAATCGCTGGGCAGCCGGTTTTTGAAAATATTCTATATTTTTGGAGAAAATCATTATACAAGAGTCCCTACCGGATACGCACGCGAGAGACGCCCAACACGCGAGAATTGCGATCAAAATTATCAAACTTCACACAGAGCGTGTGTCAAAAAGAAAATACATATTTCAAATCTTAAACATTTTGCTTATAATACAACTCTTTAACGTTGTTTGGGCGGAATTTGACACTATTTGGGCAGTTGGAAAATATTCTGGAAGACAAAAGTCGGATGTATGTGTTTTCATATGCAAATTAGTATGCTCGAAAGAAAAAAAAATTAAGTATCGGCAAGTGTTGTGATTGCAATGAAATTCAGTACATAGACTAAGGAAGAACATATCTTTCTATATTTGCAAAGTTTGGTTTGGGGAAAATGATTTGAGATTCACAACGATTGCTTCATTTGTTTATAATTATTTGTAAAAATCACCCTTTCCGTACAAAATATGACCAATAATTTTTCCCAATAAAGAATAATCTGATTGCCGTAAAATTAACGCTAGGAGCTAAGAAAGACATGTGCTTTCTGTTTTTGTAAAGTATGGCTTGTAGAAATATATTTAGGCTCCAAAGAAAGCACTGCTTTTGTGCAATAATTTACGCACGAAACATTGCTAATTGATGATTGCATGACCGACAGCTCAATTTCACAACTAGACGTCTGAATGCAACAAAATTTGCTCTAGAACCTTAAAAGAATCGTTTTTTCTATGCCCCATATAAGTTTAACTAGAAACATGAAATTCGGACTGGATATAAAAGCTTTCAACATGGTAGTTAATACATCCGTGGCTGCACAGTGTGCTTGATCAACGCGGCTAAGTCGATGATTACATGTTTGGGCTTTTGCTGTTAAAACCATTGTTGTTTCATGTTGTTGTACTTTAAGCCTAACAAATACAGTAATAAAAACATACAAAACTTACTTACCAAAGCTTCTGATGTTGTTTAGAAGCCATCAGAATATGTTCGTGATCATGACATCGATGCAAATAGTATGCACACTAAGGTCTGTAACACTGGTAAGGGGCTGTTTATATGGAAGCCGGGCTGGCCCGTTTAGCGGTATTAAAGTGGGATGAATTTCTCTTGTGTTTATATGAGAAAATTTCATCCCGCTTGCCGACAATTTTGTTGTTTTGACATTGTTTTGACATTGTTTTGACAGTTGTTAAAAATAGCTCATGGCGACATCTTTGAACTTTCATCCCGGCAACTGGGCCAAATTTGCATCTTGGAAAGCGAGATCTCGCCTTTACTTCAAATAGTTGTCCAATGGAAAAACATTAAACAAGTCTTTGTGAATTTAGCTATTTTATAAAGACATTTTGATCTCTGACTCAAAACGCTCTACATGAAAATACTAAGAAACGGGAGCGGAATGGAGCCAAGTGCACTAGCTACTAAGGGACTGTTTATATGGAAGTCGGGCTGGCCCGCTTAGCGAGACAGCTCGGTAAGCTGTGTAGTTAATTTTATAGTAAAAACTACCGTGCGTTTACATGGACAAGCGGGCTGGCCCGTTTGCCGGGATGAAAGTTCAAAGATGCCGCCGCGAGCTATTTTTAACAACTGTCAAAACAATGTCAAAACAACAAAATTGCCGGCAAGCGGGATGAAATTTTCTCATATAAACACAAGAGAAATTCATCCCACTTTAATACCGGGCTGTCTCGCTAAACTGGCCAGCCCAGCTTCCATATAAACAGCCCATTACCTGTGTCACAGACATTAGTGTGCATACTATTTCCATCGATGTCACGATCACGATTCACGAACATATTCTGATGGCTTCTAAACAACATCAGAAGCTTTGGTAAGTAAGTTTTGTATGTTTTTATTACTGTATTTGTTAGGCTTAAAGTACAACAACATGAAACAACAATGGTTTTAACAGCAAAAGCCCAAACATGTAATCATCGACTTAGCCGCGTTGATCAAGCACATGCAGCCACGGATGTATTAACTACCATGTTGAAAGCTTTTATATCCAGTCCGAATTTCATGTTTCTAGTTAAACTTACTGTATATGGGGCATAGAAAAAACGATTCTTTTAAGGTTCTAGAGCAAATTTTGTTGCATTCAGACGTCTAGTTGTGAAGTTGAACTGTCGGTCATGCAATCATCAATTAGCAATGTTTCGTGCGTAAATTATTGCACAAAAGCAATGCTTTCTTTGGAGCCTAAATATATTTCTACAAGCCAAACTTTACAAAAACAGAAAGCACATGTCTTACTTAGTTTCTAGCGTTAATTTTACGGCAATCAGATCGTTCTTTATTGGGAAAAATTGTTAGTCAAACTTTGTTCGAAAGCGTGATTTTTACAAATAATTATAAACAAATGAAGCGATCGTTGTGAATCTCAAATCATTTTCCCCAAACCAAACTTTGCAAATATAGAAAGATATGTTCTTCCTTAGTCTATGTACTGAATTTCATTGCAATCAGAACACTTGCCGATACTTAAAATTTTTTTTCTCTCGAGCATACTAATTTGCATATGAAAACACATACATCCGACTTTTGTCTTCCAGAATATTTTCCAACTGCCCAAATAGCGTCAAATTCCGCCCAAACAACGTTAAAGAGTTGTATTATAAGCAAAATGTTTAAGATTTGAAATATGTATTTTCTTTTTGACACACGCTCTGTGTGAAGTTTGATCATTTTGATCGCAATTCTCGCGTGTTGGGCGTCTCTCGCTTGCGTATCCGGTAGGGACTCTTGTATAACGATTTTCTCAAAAAATATAGAATATTTTCAAAAACCGGCTGCCCAGCGATTGTTATCTAATAAAGGCCTAACTATATTTAAAAGTAGAGCGAATTCGAAATTTTGACTCTTGCCACGAATTGTTGGATTTGCTCGATTCTTGTGGACATTGCCTCTTAAACTCCCTATTAACTCTTTCTGGTCGGTCGTATTTTAAATTATGTTGTCGCAAGAGCACTTTGAGTACGATTTCCTTTGCAAAATATTTACCCCCTGGCAATGAAATTAACACCATTGGAATCCCTACAAAATAAGCTTTTTAACAGTGGGCTATTGTGCCTACTAAACATTACAGAATCAAAAATACTAAAAGTTTAATCCCAAACAAACCTCCAGTCATACTGCAGTTCAACTCAAACAATCTTTAATATCTTCTTTATAAGACCATTTTTACCACAGACTTCTAATGGTCGAAATTTAGCTTTTTATCTGTTCATTCATTATGTAAAACTTTGCTTCGATACAGCAAGTAGAATTATTTATTTTGAATTTTTTTTTATTTATCGGCTATTTTCCAGCATGCACACGCTCGCCATAGTTTGACTATATATGGTTTGCCCACACGCTTCAGTCCTGACAAAAATATCTTATATAGGGTATTGTACCCTGGGGAATTCATCCCGGCCACTTAAAAAACCATAGCAACAGTCTTTGTTTGTCTTTGGGCCTTTTCCGGTTGTTTTTGTCTGAAAGTCTGGTTTGCAGTAACTTTGTCAATTTGTATTGTTTTTCTTTGAAAGTTGGTCAGTATGTACTGTTTGCTGAATGGATTTGTGGTATTTTCGTCCGTTTTGGGTGAGGGGCGCCAAAGATACAGGTGCTCAAAGTCATGAACCTTTGGCAGTTGATATTCAACGCTGCCGTATAGAAAAAGTTAAAGTATTAAGCTTCAATAAGTTTATCGGCCACATGCATCACACTACCAAACTACAGGGTACCAACACACTATTTATGATACCACAATGCGCACAAAATGCAGGCCAACCAATCAATGATAGAATCTTCTTCGAAGCAACTACCAGGAGGGTTAAAAGCATAACAAATGTTATACACTTCGTCATTGTTCGAGTCTCTTAATACAGCTATTGCTTTCTTTTTTGGCCTTTCTGGTGGCAGCTGCCTTTCTTGCCCCCCTCCTTCCGATTACTTTCAACTATCTCCAAGTGGCGAAACCACATCTTTACATCTTCTGGTTTTAACAAAACTTGCTTTGCAGTTGCGTTTATGACCTCGTCTGATGGATATCCAGTGCAGGTTTTATAGGCTTTTGAAAGGACTTGTGATGATGGTATTGTTTCACTAAGTTTGCCTCCATTTTATAGAGTTACGTCACAACTAATTGATACGTTAATGCATGTTAATTTACATAAATTATGTATAATATATTATAGTTGGTAAAATATATATTAAACAATATATTAATTTGTGCACATCTCATGGTTCTCATAGTTCTCCTGGTTCTTGTGGTTCTCTTGGTTCGTCTCGTTCTCTTGGTTCTTCTGGTTCTCTTGGTTCTTCTGGTCCTCTTGGTTCTTGTTCTCTTGGTTCTTCTGGTTCTCCTGCTTCTTGTGGTTCTCCTGGTTCTCGTTCTTGTGCTATTGGTTTTCTTTAATTATGACTTATACTTATTGTCAACAAGAAAAAGGCAACTAAACACCTTAAGCTAACTTTGGTGCTCATTTGTTGATTATATTTTCAAACATATGTTTAAATTCTATTGCTCATACTTATTTCACTATGTACGATATTTCGTACGATATTTCACTACGGTACGATATTTCAATATCAGAATATGCATGTGCGCAAACATACTTAACTTAGTAGGTTAGCAAAAGGCTGTGTTAAAAAGCTCAGCCAAACTACGCTGAAAAAGTTCAAATATAAAAGCATTAGAACAAGCGGGCAGGGGCGAAACTTGGGGGTTACAATTGGGGGGGTGTGAGCTGCTTTTGCCCGACGAAAAGGGCGTGGTTTTGGTGGTTCCCAACATACAAGGCGTGGTTTGATGGAGTATTAAATAGGAGTTATAGTTGCTTAAACGCTAAAATTATACAATTTATACAAGAAAAATAGAAACTTTAATGCTTAACATTGTCTTAATGGTGCGATTGAAATATTTACAGAATAGAGTAGCATGCATAGTGTTTGGGTTACTGAACTTTTAATTCAGCTTTATCTTCAATTTTCTGTTCTTGCGACTTGCCCATCTCCTCAGGGCTTGATCCATGTCGATGGAGTCCACCAGATCTCTTTCAGTTGCAAGAACAATCAAATCATCTAGTCGCTGGTCACACATTGTGGATCTCAAGAAGTTCTTTACAATTTTCATCTTACTGAATGTTCGCTCATCCTTAGCAACACTCGCAGGAGCTGCGAAAAGAAGTTTGCATGTCTTGTAAACATTCGGGAAAATGTCTTTGTCTGCATACGATCTCGGTCTGTGATGACGGTTAAATTATTTCTCTGCGTCTGTAAGCGTTTGGAAAATTGAATGCTGGCTTCAATCTGGTCATCCATTCCTGACTCACTTTCTCTGATGGCTTTCAAGGAGATGATTGTCTCTTCTACCAATATCAGTGCATCTAAAATATTGAGAGCTTCCTTCGGCATCTCCATTGTCAAAATCTTTGTCTTCTTCATTATTGGGCGCATGAACATAAGAGTGAAAATGAAGTCGAATTTCAGCATGTTGTCGTACAGAGTACACGCTTTGGTCTTTGTCACAGCATCTACATTTTCCAGCAGGGAAACTGACTTCAACGCATCTTACTGCTTCGAAGGACGTCCAAACAACGTCAATAGATTCACTTCAATATACCCAATCAGTTTTAGAAAGGTTTTCCAATTTCAAGGCATTCTCTACGGTCTTAAAGTGATCGCGAAGGACAATGTCACGTTTGCAACTTTACAAACAATTCCTGCAGCAATGTATACATGGCTGCAACCAGTTGTACATTCGATGTATGCTCATTAAACGTGTTAGACCTGTGTCCCTGGCAGGGAATATAGGGAATGCTTCTTCCTACCAAATCCTGTAAACATTGTTGGGCACCTCTGTATACACCAGACATAGAAGCAGTATAATCGTATTACTGATATACCCGGTCTTCTTTCTTTAGATTTTTTGAATTTAAGGACTTCAAAATATCTTTTGCCTGTCCTTCACCAGTTTTATTGGTGGTTTCCTTCATTTCTAGCACTCGTTCTCATGGATGATTATCTTCATCGATATATCTTACAGCAACAACAAGCCGATCAGTGTTTGCTGCATCTGGTGACGTATCAGCCATTACGGAGTGCATACCTGAAGCATTGACATCAATAACTATACGGCTCTTGACATCTTGAGCAAGAATATTTATCAACTCGTTTTGCGACTGAGAAGATAGATATTTGACACAATATGGTTTTTGTCTCTCATCTGATAGCCAAAAACGAAGGTGCTGGTTGTGACGTGCAATGGGATATGCGATCTGGATTAAGTTTCCATTGTTATCACTCTGACTACCTCTGAATGCGATTTGCTGCCTAGCCAGTGTTCTAGCAATGTTGAGAAGAATCTTGATAACCTCTTCGTTCCTAATGTTGTCTTCTTCTTCCTGGACTCTAGCAGCAAGTAAGCGTTTGTTTAGCAAAACATCAACATGACTCATGCCGTCTGTGTATTGAGCAAGATCGCTCAGTGCAGCCTTGTGTGCCTCGCTTGAAAAGTGTTTTGCCAGCTTCCCCTGTTTGTCCTTTCCCACACTTTTCATTCTGTCCCATGACCGTAAACCTTTTATCCAAGCATCTACACCCTTTTCTCTTCCAGGTCCAGTTGGAAATAAACTACAAACAAAATAATAAACTGTATCATTCTTTGTGCTGTATTCCAAATGGGGATATTCCTTAAACCATCCAAATACGAAACGACATTGTTTTCCAGATGAAATTTCTTGGTTAGTTGGGTAAGATTTCAGCTTCAGCTGGTGCGGTCCAAGTTCGATCATCTGCTTTTGAAGATCACTCAAATTTCTTGGTCGGTCGGCAGGATCAAACAGAGAGGTGAATTAGTTATCCAATTGAGGCAGTCAAATCTTTATTTTAGTAGAGAGATCTTTCACCTTTGAAACAGCATCGAGTACATCAGACAAGATAACTTGAGGATAGACTATTTCTGATGTTATGGCGTCTGTCATGATACTATCACATTGGCAAGCAAGCCTTATCAGTACTTTCATATGTGCTGCATAGTTGGTCAATAATGTTTCATGACTTCGTTTTGACATTGCATCAAAGTCTTCGTTTGTGTCCCCTCTAGCACTTGATCCAGTGACAACAGCTTCATCCGCTTCTTAATTTTCCTCTCTTTCATCATCTTTGTCTTCATTGTTCTGAATAGTATCATCATGCATGGGGCTGTCATTACCATCACTCTCATTTTCTTCAGTAAATTCATCTTCATCTTCTTGAACATCATCATCTTTATTGTTCTGAACGGAATCAACACAACTCTTATGGGTTTCATTGTCGTCTTCATTGTCCACGCCATTGTTTTGTTGTCATTCACGAATCTCACAAGGTTCAATATTGCCTTCATGTGCACCTTCTATTGCGCTCTCCACTCTGTGTCCATTATTTGGTCTGGCATCAATTTCAGTTTCTTCAACCCTTTCCTAAATAGAAAACAAATTGTTATGAATCACAAGAAATTGTTGTACAATTTATAGCTTGATAATTTTCATGTTATAAAGCGTTCTCATGATTAACAAAATTTTGTTGTTAAGATTTTAAGTTGGTTCCTATTCATACAATGGGTGAAAGCAAATGAAGATAGTATACCTTTAAAAAATGAAGAGTCATTTGACTGGCTTCGCGGATATCTTCTGAAGATGCATTTGCACGATGCTGGTTCAAGTTGTGTTTGGGAAAATGATCACTGTTCATTTCTTTATTACACAACATGCATTTCACTTTATGTCTGTAATACCTGGCCTGCCTGTGCCAAATTTTTGGTTTCTTCGCGATTGGTTCTTGGTCTGAATTCATTAAAAATCAGGTTACGATTAATGTCAAGATATACTGATGAAATGTGAAATCAATGAAAACTTGGTGTAAATGTGCCTCAACACACCATCCATTTTGTCCCACTCTCTACTGCAGAATATTACCAATTTCTTAAACCCAACCATGCCCTTCATTACCGATTTAAACCGTACGGCCCATACTGCTGTAGATTATCTTGCCTGAAATACAAAATATTGTAGTCTTGTAGAAAAGCTTTTTGACATTGCATAACTGCATAAGTTTTCAAATAGCAATTGCTGTATTAATAAAAGATATAACTGATCAATTGAATACCTGAGACAATTGAGCAAGTTGAACAATAGGTTTCCAAAAACTTGCACTTGTTTTTGTCTGAAATTCCGGTTTGACCCGTACGCTACATTTCAAATTTCGCCGTAACTTTGTCAATTTTTATTGTGTTTCTTTGCAAGTTGGTCAGTATGTACTGTTTTTAAAGCTCTATAAAACGGTGTATTAGCGAAGATCACACGGTTTTTAAAACAGAAGTTATAATCGACCAAAGGTACTGAATATATAATTAGTTTACGATAATAATAAATATCAGATTACAAAGGTGTTAAAACTCACGGAGATCTGTAAAACAATGTGTTAGCGATTTGTTTGGCATTAGCCAAGAACAGGTGTGTTTGCTGAATCGATTTGTAATCGATTGGTGGTATTTTCGTCCGTTTTGGGTGAGGGGCGCCAAAGATACAAGCGCTCAAATTCATCAGCTTTTGGAAGCTGATATTAGACGCTACCGTCTAGAAAGAGTTAATCGTCTTCATCATGGACTCAATTACTCCTTCTCTTTAAATATACGAGATAAGCTTTGATTTAGATACGTTAAACTTTGTGTCATTTGTTAGTCATAGTCGTACCCGTAATGTAAGAACCCTTCCCTTCTACTAAAAGTTCCATTGTGTAAAACCAGCACCTTCCAGTCCTCTTTCTTCAACCGAATTGTCTAGAACTTACTTACATTTATTAACTTATAGTTTTGACGTTAATATGACCTGTACGTGGTCATTACATACCCAATTGCTTAATCATACGATGCATCTTTCCACTGATAGATACTACTTTGTCTATGTCCTAGCTTTTTGTTTGGTTTCAATGTTTTTCATTGCTATATCCTTAAAATTGAAGGAGTTACTAATGTGACAAGGATTTTTCCTTGCACGTACAAGGTGGCATGCATTCTAGTTTGGTTATTAGTTACGGGAGAGTGCCTTGCATGGGTCTTTGGGTCCCGTTCACACTCTTGCCGCTTGGGTTCTTGTTATCCAATAAAGTTGTTAAAATAAATAAAAATGTCAGTAATTGTATACTCCATTTAACTTTATCTTCATATCTTCGGTATAGCTCATGTTCAGCTTGCATTTTCCCATATTTTAGCCTCTAATTAAATAGACAGCACGACAAGGTAATAAGACATTGTTTTCCTGTGCAGTAAATCTAAATATATAATCTTGTTTTTCATTCTCGCCCACTTATTTTCAAGTTGTCTGCTAATTGGATGATCGCGCCTCAATAAACCCATTAATTGATTTACTATATTAAATAATTTTGAACACTAAATAGAACCAAACGAATACTTCCACCTCATTTTAGTGTGCAGTGATCAAGTGAAATAAGTGTGTAGTGATAAACAGTAAAAATGTGCAGTAATCAAATTTGTTGTGATAAATTCCTGATTTATATCCACTAAATTTCCCATTGAGCCTGATTCCTTTTAGACTGCCTATTGCTCATAGAATATGAAGTAATAAAAATCTCATAAAATTAGCTTAGTATAGGTATGTTTAACGCAAAGTCGCATAGAATGGAAGACTGTATTAAAATCAACCCTGTATGGCAGGTAACTTAAAATACCATTGACATTGCCAAATACGCTTCAGTAACACCTGAGGCGTGTTGCATGTTTTGATCTTGCATAATCAAACATGCACAATTGTTATCGGATAAACCTTATTCCTTATAATGTCTCCAACCGGATTTAAATTTTGCATTGGTATAGGAGGGTATGAGGTGCATTCTAAGTTATAGTAGGTTTCGATGCTAAATATTATATATTTTTTCGAAAACAGAAGTTAATGTGGTATTTTTATAACTACAATCTTGTTGTAAATAGACTATAGATAAACAGGAAAAGGAATATACCTTTCAGCTTTGTATCATCAGTAAAAATATATACCTAAACTCAATGAACGTTTGCTGGCAAATTATAAGAATTACGTATACTATATAATATTATGAGTTAAATGTGAAGAATGCATGGTTTGGCTAAGAAAGGAAGGCTAATAATAAAATAGCATAACTAATTAGCCAGTGCCCTTTTATTATAGTCTACAATTTATCGAATCACAGTTTTTCGCTTCCGTTTCAGCGTTCCTTATAAAACAATTTCATTTTAATATATTTTAGTGGGCGTAATTTAGCTTTTGTTATTTTAGATGTTATTTTTAGTATATTTAATCAGTGTTTGTTTCAATTGTGGCAAGCTCGAGTGCCACTGGAAAACACCACATCTAAAATTATACGGGCCAGCTGCAACTTCAAGCACATGCCTATAGAACACAGGGCATATATATAGTTGCTTCCCCTGTTATACGTATATCTTATTCGCATTTTTAAATCGGCAAACTTGCAACTCTGACATGGAAGGAGAGAGTGGAATTCGACCAAATTCTATCAAAAGCCTATCAAAAATCACCACAAGCTAACCTAACGATGGAAAGACTGTGCAAGTGTTTCAATGGCGATTGCTGGTATGTTTTGAAACGCAGTAAAGAAATACGCACCGGTGTACAGTCAGCGAAAGTGTCTCTTCTGGCCTTTACAACGCCAAAGCAATTCTTGAGCAAGGTTTGGCCAAAAATTATATGTGCTGAAAATGGATTGGCAGAAGAGTCCTTTTCTATTATCAAAAGATGGAGGTCAAAGATCCAGAGGTTATGGCAGAAAAGTGAAAGGCTTGTTGAGTTTCCCATCAAATCCTTAAATGGTGTTCTGTAGCAGGTGTACATTGAGCATACGAGCGAAGGACCGGTGCGATATACTCTTAGCGTGAGTGCCAGAGAGGCCTTTTTTATGATTTTTGGCTATTTCTATGATTGAATGTTTGGAGGTATTCAAGGGAATATCGGACATGGTAAGTGATTTTTTGAAATTAATTAACTATTGTCGATTTTAGTCTTTAGACAAAAAGATCACATGCATCTATAGTTGGTGTCAGGTGCTAGAAATACATGCATGCAGAACCCCTCTCGCCCATTTGAACCAAACAATTTACTCCCCAAAAGTTATTGTAACATGAAGTACTCGACGAATGTAACCACGGTAATACGCAACATGCCAACATTGTATATTTTTTTATATTTTAATTTGTACAAAATATTATTTTGTTTTTAACTATAAAATGATCAATTGCACAACTATATAAAGTGGGTATGCTATTATGTACTGTTTCAGCTGTGATTTACTGTAACATTCAACCTTAGACGTTCACAAAACGTTATGAAATTTTCAAAAAACTTCAACTGCTTTTCGAGGAGTATTTTTATACTTCGCACTTGCTTTTGCAATGAATTTTTTGAGATTTAATGTTTTTTTCTTCTTTTTCTAACATATTTGAATCAATACTAAAATACTCTTAAAGATCAATCAATGTTGTATTGACCACACAGAATTATCCACACATTTTCAAATTCTGAAATTCACAAACTATACTGCATGCTATGTTAAATCTGCAAAGCAAGCATGCAAAATAGACACTTGCCTGTTTAAAACGCTCCTTTTTCCTCTTGTTAATTTGCCCTCTAAATAATTTTCATTTATCTTGTTTTGGAGACTTAACATATAAACTTACTTACATAGAGACTTACTTATAAAATGAGTGCAAAACTATTTTTTCTTCTCTCGACTCTCGGCTTGAACTTGTGCATGTGCATACCTACGAAAAGGTCCAGTCCTGTCCATGACAAAACGCCTGTCATGGCGGACGACTTTGCATTCCACAATGTTTTGACATACCCGGGTGTAAATCTCCGAGCGGAATTAGTACCCTCGCACGGCGCTTCACACCAGCTCGGGGATAAATAGAAAGTTAAGTACATTCGCTGCATGACGTTATATCTATACTAAATATGTTTATTGTTATTGTAGAAATAGTAATTTCTGTGATTGAATAAACCTGGGGGCGGTTGTATATAACAGCCATAACTACATCTTAACTAATGGTTAGCAGTCCTCGCAATTTTGATAAATCTTCGGCGGCAAAAAATTGCCGCCGATATTTCGAAGTTCGGCGGCATTTTTTTTGTCTCTTATAAAATGACACTGACACTGACAGAGAACTGAATTATTTTATAGTATTCTCTTGACTCTACTGATTAAAAGTGTTTGATATTTCGAAGAAACGTTGTTTCACACACAATAACATTGAGACCAGCTATCAATCTTTTAGTTTTAACTTTGTTACACTACGGACATTGTTCTAAAATTGTTGCACATGGACGAAACCAAACCCGTCGTTACACGTGGCCAGCGGTGTGTATGTTTGGTGGAACTTGAAGTTACATGAAGTATATCAGAACTACTTTCGATGTATTTTAAAACAACCAACAAAAATAAAAGTGTTCACAAAAGAATAGTTCACTTTCCCGAATTATTTTCTGTGAAGTGAACTACAAATAATTAAAATCATGATCATATGTTCATACTTGGAAGAATTAATCGAATTGATAAGGCAGTGAAGCATCATCAGTGACACAAAAATTCGTCGGCGGCAAAAAATTGCCGCCGATAATTTAATCTTCGGTGGCATTATCGGCGGCAATTGCCTTTTGCCGCCGAAAATTGCGAGGACTGGGTGAGGTTGTATATAACAGCCGTAACTACATCTTAACTAATGGTTAAGTCAAAAATACGCAATTCTGATTGGCTAACTTTCACACAAACAGCCTTGTTTATACACTGTAAAAACAGATTGGTGAATATAAATAATTGGTTGTCTCAGATGCACTTATTTGACCAATATTTTATTGGTAAAAAGCGCCTTGGTTAAAACAACCGTTTTTACAGTGTAGAACTGCCCCTAGAGATATGTTAAAAGCACAGCGAAAGCAATGTTAATAATTAACCCTTTACATGCCAGCTCTAGCCCTAGCTCTGAGGCTGTTCTGACTTTGACTCATTTCTTTATGCCTTGACTTGTTTTTGATTTGTAAATTTATAATTTTTTCTCCTTAAACAATTTAAGCTTGCAAGATCAACCCAAGCACCAAAAGCATCAAGATTGGTGTAACAATGGAGGAGGTGACTCAACACGTCCTGAAGATGAAAGGACCATATACCACTGCACATAGAGTATATACAGGTTTTTCATCATACTGCCACCCAAAGGTAAGCATGGTACAAGCAGCAATGGAAAATTTACAAGCTTCCGGTTTAGGCACATTCAAAGTGCACAACAAGTTGAAAGTGTTCTATAAGAATTTGCCAACATGTAACAACCTTCAGCCAAAATTTGCGTCTTAATATTTCTATTGAAGAGTACACGTCAATGTTCTCTAAAGAAGACGAGATACTTACAGCAAGCAATGTTCGTACCATAAGGGATGGATATCCAAATATAGCGGAATTTGAAGCTTACAACGAAAGAGATATTCGACAACAGTTGGCTTAGATTTAAGATATTCTGTTATGCATGTGATGACATGTATTGTAATGATTTATATAATTATAATGCAATTATTCATGCACTCTAATTACTCTAGAGTCTAGTTAAGACGGACATAGAATATACATGCACTTTCATTTGACGAACATGCAATGGTTGAGTGCATATACTTCTTTAATATTTCATATATTACAACTTAGTATAGACTTATTAACAACAACTGATATTATATTTTATAGTTTCATGTTATATCACTTATATATATATTTTAACTTTGTGTATTAAAATAAACGTAATTTGTTAGTTTGTTATGTGTTTGGAATAGTAAAGTCGTGAAGAGAAATTTGACGGTTAATAAACTTGTATAATTCAGCAGCAAAACGGGAATAGTTTATTAGTACAATACATAAAAATGGCAATGGCAATAACATTCTAATTCTTGACGTTTGGACTATATTTAAAGTGGGAGTCAGCTTTTAAACTGTCAACTACATGATTGTATTCATGAAATTTTCATGAGCTTGCAATGTATTTTGAAGATCGACGACAGTATAGAGTTGAATCGTAGATCGAGAATGAATGTATTATTACTTTGCAGAGTACATCCATTGCTTTGTGTTTATTAATAAGCATATAATAAGTATGTTATATTAAAATACTCTGACTATGCATATTAAGCATATATAGTATGGCAGCTTATTAAATTAAATTACTTTTTGGCAGCGCTCAATTATAGTTTAATACATATGTTTCTTCGTTAATATTAATTTCGGATTCAACAACAAGTTAAAAGAGTAAGTATAGTACAATCTTGTCCCGCGTGTGCTCCTTTAGGATATTTATCATGTGTTCTTGTTTCCTCTTTCACACTTTTTAAAATGTTTCCGGCCTGGTCCATCATGGTTCTTGGGACAAATATGGTTGGCAATTGGATGTACATATAACTAGTATACTTTCTCGCTAGTAAATGCTGACTTCTTCCTGATTGTTTAAGAGGAAATATGAAAACAAATAATTTTCGTTTTCAAGTTTTGGACATGCAATTTCCATATTTACGTGTTTGAATGTTCGTGTACAAACATTTTTTTATGCGGCCGCATGAGAAAAATCCGTAAAAATGCTAAACTGTACATGTTCTCTTCCCAGGTTAATACCTATTGGCTTAACAAAACGAGAAAATATAAGCAAACAGGATGTAATAACTTCAAATAAATACACTATAACTCTGTCTAAATATGCCATGCAAGTAATTTACAATTAATCACGTATACAACCCCTTAACACAACACTAACGTTTCAGCACCACAACAAGACGACAACAAGTAGTCTTCAACTATAACTAGATAACAACGCTTGACTTCATTTCGGTTGGACAGAATTGGCTAGCACTCGAATTGAGACAGTGATATTTATCAATTATATTTATTCCGTCGTTGCCCACCAAAGAAGTCACTACATAATACAATTGCCATACAATAAATATGATAGCAGATGATGTAATTTTTTGACCAGGTTGCATAATGGTTAAACGTATGTTACAGGTAGTCAGTTACCGCAGATGTGTCACCCTAAATCACTAAGATATGTGCACACTACATGTATAGAGAATACTACTTGTCGTCTATGTTGTCTCGCTTAAACTACTCATTCCACATATGAGAAACAAAACATAAATCTTTCCCTTTCATATTTCATAACATAACATAACATCAACTGTGCATCCTATAATGACACATCCTTGCAAAACGTTAATAACACTTATATAAACGTTAATACAACTGTTCCGGTTAAATCAAACGCTTTTAATACATTTGACAAACTTTCCATGCTATTCCGTGAAATCGGACAAGTAATAACAACTTAACTCAGTAATGATAATATACAACCCAACTGTACCAACACAGCTGTTCTATTGTGACGACACTGCCTGATGGATTAGCGAGACGTGCATCACAAAATACGACTTGGCATTAGTTCGACATTATACACAATAATATATTGTCATGAGATCTACACAAGATAAAATTTCCACGATTCAGTATTATTTAAAATACTATCAAGTTGGGATTTGAAGTCGGCAAAACCATGATAACCGCCCACTGGAAGATCTACGACACAACTACAGGTATGGGCAACAAAGCAAGGGATTCTTCCAATGCTCAAGTGAAAAATTACTTTAATTTCAGGCGCAACTACGTAATGGCTCCCAGTGATAAACCGCAGCAGACGTTTCAGTGTTCCAGAATCGGCTGCACATATATATCGTCGCAGGTGGTGTAATACTTCTTATTGCTGCTTTGTTAACTCTCCGTCAACATCAGGTCAAATGAGTGACAAAAATTTGTCAGATGTGGGAAACAGATCGGCATACAACTCGAGAACATCTTCTTTGCTTGAATATGCAATAATATGGCTGCCCATCTCCAACACCCCTTCACGAAATTTCCCAATCGCACGATTGATTTTCTGAACTAATTCACAAAGATTAACAAAGACTTTATAGTGTTGTGCGTAGGTAAAGTTCTAATACCATATGGTGACACAAAATTTCTACGGTTTTCTGCTGGGTTGTCGCTTCTAACTTTCCCATTTCTCCTTCTTGCAAAGCTTTTCAGAGGACAGCTGCTTCGTAGTCAAGGACATACTCTAAGAAGTCCTGGTCGCTTAACAACTCCTCTCCGACAATGACTGCAACCATGAATGATTTGGAAAGCTGAATGGGCATGATTCCCGTAAGGAGAAAACAATGAATAAGCGCTCTCCCGAGAGTCTTGCACAGGTCGTCGGTAACATCTGGACCCACTCTGGGAACAAAGCTGTCTCCTCTGTCAAAATAGCGGATTGTTACCTCCTCCCAGAAAATAGAAAAAATTTATCTTTTTACCCCATCCAGGTCTTTCGCCAGCTCGTCCTCGATTATGAAGTTAACAAATTTGTTGTGGTAATCACTTGATTTATAGATATTGGGTAACGTTTGGACTACATTATTCCTTACCAACGTAATGTTGGGCAATATTTCAAGCAAATCAAAAGCTTACTTTCGTCCGTACTTCAGCCCCGTCTGCAAAAACAACGCAAAAGTTATATAAATTTTGACCCACTGCCCTATATTAACACATATGGGCGGATTGCTCTTGGTCAAAAAGTTTCTGCATTTATTTCATATAAGTCCTCAACCTCGTACCCAGGATAAGTCCTTGGGTCGATGAAAATTACCGCATACCGTTATTTTGTTATTGTTTGCGCGCAAAGTTGTCTATATGAAATACGAACGGCTTGAATACTGCATTTACATTTAATTCACAATGAAAATATACCGACAGACAGAAAACACATTTCTAAAAGTTCTATCTAGTTACTGATTTGTTTCTGACGAACAATTGACACAAATTCGAAAGCGACATCAAACACGTGTATGACGTCAGCATTTCTGCGATCCAGTAAAAATATATGGACCATCTGGTAAACACCTTAAAATAAATATATCACCAGAAGATTGACACTGATCTAATGGGAAATCGTTAAAAAAAGTAGTTTCGCACGGCCTCTTGGCTCTGGTATTGATTCTGAACTTTCTTTCAAGAAGCATGTTCATGACAGATTCATAGAGATTGTGTTGAAAGCTCTCCAAGAGAATTGCTGTTCTCAAAATAATTACCGTATTCGTACTTAATTTCGCACGTACTGTTTTTCCCGATTTTTTCGAGGCAATATTTTCCGAGGCTTTATTTTCGCAATTTCGATAGACGAAATTAGAAAACGGGCATTAAAGTTCGCCAAAGCTTTCTCAACATCATTGAGCAACATTTTATTTTCTGAACAACCTTTCTTAACAAGTTATGCCCTCAACGTTTTCATCGTCAAGGTCCTCAAAGGGTTTGCTTTTTACTATGATATTTCAATTTCGCGTGTGTAAATTGACTGCAATCGTACCTTTTTCGTGGTTGGTGGGCTATCATCAGTGTTGTGCCTAAGAAATAAATCAAAATCAATTGTCAGAACTTAAGGTAACAATAAAAATTAATAATATCCTTGTACTTCAATGTTTGCCTCTACAGGGTGTCTCAAAAGAAGTGAACGCTTTGAAATTAAATACAATAGGGTACAATAGATTCTTTGAAAGAAATGCAAATATGTAGTTCAATTTCAAAAGGTTCACTAGTGTATTAAATTTCAAAGAGTTCACTTTTTTATTACACACCCTGTATACAGGGTGTATAAAAAAAACGCAACCTCAGAATTTCCCAAGAAATGCACTTTATTCTTAAGCACAAAATATTTTAGGCCCCTGGGAACTTAAAATAGCTTTTAATCGTATTCTAGGAGCATAAACACTCGTTGCTCTTTTGTGATTTGAATTACTAATTCGACAGTTATGCTCATGGAATACGATTAGAAGGTATTTTAAAATCCCAGGGGCCTAAAATCTTTTGTGCTTAAGAACAAAGTGGATTTCTTGGGAAATTTCGAGGTTGCGTTTTTTTTATACACCCTGTACAGTATATCGCCCCCGTGGATTGTAATTAAGATATTTCCCCGTATTTACTGCGGGGGATGTCTCTACTCTTTCGCTAGGGCTTTACTTTTATCCATTAGTAATTATACATTCATAAAATTTGTTGTCATGGATGTTGCTATGATTTTTCATTGCAGTTTTAGTTGTGCCATATGTTTATCGTCAAACACGAGGTCAAACAGCTGAACACTTACGATTCATTGTTCAGATCACCACCATAACCTTCTTCATTATCATCCTCCTGCATTATGTTATGAGGGCAATGGTCTGGAATGGGCTCTAATGCAAACTCATTTGCAGTGCCTGGTAGTAAATTTCGAGTGGCAGCTCCAAATCCTCGTAAACAGACTTCTCTCTCGCTCGGGGAAAATGGTGCAGGTTCTTCGCTATGAACCATAAATAGCATGCACTTGTTAACTGATTTTACACTCTCACTAGGAGACAAATAATCTCCTGAATAGGTGCACAGCCAAAAATGTTCCGGTGAATCTGGTATTGAGCCTATCCAGTCGTAGATTGAATAAGCAAAATCGTCAAGGGCAAACATGCGCGTCAGGACACCAAGTGACAAATGCCTTACAGAAACGATATGATGCGGATCGCTAACATCTGGTTCCTTTGGCAGTCTTTTGTTTCGAACTTCAAATCATCTAAATCCGTATCAGCCATTTTATGATGATCAATTTCTTCAGGGATTTCTGCAGGCACAGATGATTTAGCCTGGTCTATTGCCAGCGATTCTTCATAGGCATTGTCTATCAATTCTCTTAAGTGCTGGCGCTCATTGGATGAGCCAATTAAACCATCTTGATTAGGCATTTTAGGTTGTAAATTACAGCTTCCTAATTGTTGATTGCCATACATTGAAATTTCCAGATTTGAATCAGTGTCACTCGAGTCATCGCTGTACTCACTGATTTTTGGTTTTATCGTTGTGGATAAATACAGTCTAATTCTGGACAACTTGAAAACATCAATATAGGCCTGTAGGGTAAATGGAACCTCTTCATCATCTGCCTGCAATGTGGAAATTGATTCCTTATCAAAAGTTAACAGATTGAGTTCAAGTTGTTCGCTTGGTGCAAATGTAGACTTCTCGTAATTTAAAAACAAGTTCTTAGCTATTTCAATTATTTCTGTTTTGGTCGCAGATTTTGCAATGTCAACATTTCGGGTGCCACCACCGTCCTTTAATCGTACTAACTTCATGCTGCCATTTTCTGGCTTGTGTAACCATGCTAATTCAACTTTCCGTGTTGCCCTTATGTTCTTATACTTTACAGAACGTTTTTCCATAGGACTAGCTGACTCTTTGGGTTTAAGCCTCATGTTGCGTTTTTTTTCTAACTCTTGGAGAAGGCGTCGCTTTTTTGCATCCCTGCTTTCTTCTATCGCTGTTGTCTGATCTCTTGAAGCCACCAATTTCTTGCGATTTTCACAAAACGCTCGCAAAGACAGTCGGTGACCAAGTTTCGTGAGATAAAGATCGTCCTTGAGTTGCTCCTCCATTGATTTCAAAATGGCTTTGTATGTCATCTACAGTCAAATGAACACGCGTGCTATTACAACGAGTGAAGGAATACAAAACAATCTAGTATCCATTGCTGTACAAGAACAACTGCAGTTGAAATGTTGTTGTATAAAATTGTATGAAACTGTGACTATATAATGAAAATTGGGGCTTATATGTTTCAGTTAAATTTATTAATATGAAAACTCAGACGGAAGGCTAACGCTCAAGGTGTTCGCTCAAAATGTCAGCGTCCCCATGTCTGCGCCCTCCAGTGAAGGTCCTTTTCTCTCAAAAATAAGCAAGTTAGTTTCAGAGTGTCTAGCCCAGCCTTGTGCAGTTTCATGTTTTTCACCTTAAACTTTTACCAAAACTGCCAAAAATAGTGTTGTAAATAGATGGTAATTTTCATCTTGAGCACACCACAGGCATTTTAATTATCATATAGGTCTGGGCGTCTGGCTCAATAATTTTATGACACAAATAAAAAATGTAGATAATTTCTGGGGACCGGGGGGAGAGGCTTTTACTTGACACCTTGACATATGTCCATGACCATGTATTATATTCTTGGCCAAGACAAACTCGTAATATTTTACTTCGAGACAATTTGTGGAGAGACAGAACATGTGCCAGACAGTTAACTCTAAGTAGACTGGAACGTTAACTCCTATGATTAAGGCCTATGATTGGGTGAAGCCAAATTGATGCATAATTTGAAGCAAAAGGCGGGAACCGCGCGACTAAAATGCACTTTCAAAAGGACTAAGGCGAGTTTTGAGAAGTGGGAAATTCACTCAAAAGTTTCTTTTTTAGCGAAAATGAGAAAGAAAAATAGCTTTTTCATCCTAATTTTTCAATTCAAAGATTCAAACCTGGTAGTCTACATCCACCAACTGCAAAAACTTCAGAGGTGTCAGCTTTATATTCGAAATATTGGAAAAGTTTGAACGTGCCGATGAAACTTTAAAAAAAATAAGGTTATAATCTTTCTACGGTCTTGAAACTTGTTTTTTACTAAAGTTGAGGATGAGTTCCAATGAGGATGTTTTGTGTAAGAAAATCGACGCTTTCTAGGTGGTGTGTTTAATTTCGGCTTCGGACCTTCAATGGCGGCCTTCAATTTGGCTCCAAAGATGGCGGCCAAGTTATTGTTCCAGTCTACTTAATAGAGTTCACTGGTCCAAACTAACAGGTTTATAGGTCCATATGAGAGACCAAATATACAGCGCTCTGTATACAGCGATTTATCATAACTTTTATTACCTGTGAACTTTATTATTTTGTGGGGAGAATACACTACATATAATTATAACTTACATTTAAAAATATACTGCATGTATATGCAGTAGAGGCTTGCCAATACTTCAATGCTCTACAATACACAGGTGTCTCAAAAAACCCGCTACCCTTAGAAATTAGAGGCTTTAGAAATTTCGCTTTGTGTGGCATATTTGCATGCAATTAGGAGCAAATAAGCAATTTTAAATTCCCAAGTGTACAAAATCGAGGCTTTTTCTAAAGCCTCTAATTTCTAAGGGTAGCGGTTTTTTTGAGACACCCTGCACATTATAATATGTCTGTTTGTACCAGCTATAAATCAGCGCCAGGGGATCATTTTTTATGTTAAACAAGAAACGAAGAACTACGTAATTGTTTAGCTTTTGAGGCACACTTTCGATTCCTTGCAATAGATTATTAAATTCCAGTCAATACACTAAATTTACAATACGAAATTTTATAACAACGATTTAACGTTTAATACAATAACAATATCAATATCAATCAAACCTCTTGCATTGCTTATACATATTTATCTGGAAGGCTTCAAGGCTATAAAAGTTCTAACAGCTCTCAAGAGAGTTTTTGTTCGCGTGATACGCTTTGTGGAATAACAATGCAGTGCATAAATCTATTGTACAAACTTAATTTGCATGTTTTGCCTGCAATATTTGTAATATTGACGTATAATTAACCTGCTCCTCTTCAAACTTCATTGCCACTTCTTGACTGGCACCAATCATCAACAAGAACTTTCGCACCTAAGCACATTAATTTCCACAAATGAATAACAAATACAAATATACATAGTTTGAACAAAGTCAAAGCCATGAAAGGACAGCTTGTCAGATTACATACCTCGGTAGCTTCTCCAGAATCCGCCATCTTTATAAATCTTGATCATGAAGCCCCCGAAGTAAATAAAAAAGTCAGGGTTTTAAAAAAAGTTGGGATTTAAAAAAAAAAGTAGAGTTAACTAATAATGGCCCTTATGGGGCCTCTGTGAGTACATCATAATATAACACCACAAATTTTTATAACAGTTATTAAAATTTGTGTGTTATTTTTATAACAGTTATTAAAATTTGTGTGTTATTTTTATGCACTCTTTGTTCAGAATAATTTTTTTTCTATATTTGCTGAAATTATCAGCCGGAGAAGGATTCTGGTTGGACTTATTTCACTCATTAAAAGTGAAATGGTTTATGTAGTACGAAAACTATTTTACTCTTTCTGGCAAAATAAAGATTTCATATGCCATTAATTCCGGGAGATTAGTTGATGCAAAAATCTATGCCTATTTCACTTTTATTGATATTTGGAAGTTCACAGCAAGTTGCCTCTTTGCCCCCCTCCCCTCACCCCTTCCTTTTTTGGTCGCCCCTGCGTTTTGGTAAACGTAAACAAAATCTTGCTACTTGCATGCTAATGAATTACTAAAGGTGCTAGGAAATGGGCGTTCAATATATCATATGGGACCGTTCATTATTTATACCTAGGTGTGGCACCAAAGAGAGATAGAAAAATGCTTATTTACCCAACTATTTTTGGGGTTTTAACCAACCTTTACTGAGTTGAAGATTTCTTTAACTATTATGATAATTTAGAACATGCAAAAAACCCTGAATTTTGAAACTAAGTATAAAGTACTTATAAAGTTCCATACCAAATACTTTTCAAACGAAATTGTTTGGACACAAACCACTACAAAATAGCATGCCTATGTCCTACTCCATTCCAATGACTATTGCTTGTTTTGCACCTTTAATGTGTGTATACGGTAGATGATCTGATAAATGACCTCGGAGATCATTAAATTTTCATACTTTAAGGGGCATTAAATAGAGAGGTCTATTGCAAAATTCTGGTTTGACCAGTTAATACGGTATATGTAACGCGAAATGTAACCTCTTTAAAATTCATCTTCGTATAAATGTCGCTTTCTACTTGTGCTTTATTATTTGAACATGAAAGTGACTTGAAAATTTTGCCATACATATTCTCCTAATCAGTAATATAAAAATCATATCATAAAATTTTTGTCACCACTCATATAGACGCGTAAATTTCTACGTAAACATTTTATTAATATTTTGTGACACCACTTGAAGTGTTAATCGATTTGTAATTAGATAAGTATCCTTTGGCGTTTGTACATATTTAAAAAGTTTGTTATATAAACTATAGGTAATTTATCTGAATAGTGCCACGTTAAATGTTTGTTGAAACTATATAGTAATAGATATGCCTAACAAACCTTGCATGCTGAGTCTTTGTGTCTTACCTTATATATATCTATATATTTGTTTCACGAAATGCCAAATAGATATCAAGTAGATAAAGCAAATACCTCAAGGTGTCCAAGGTAGACTATACCTGATGAGTGCTTTATTGCCAACAAAACAACTGTAGTGGACACCTAGAGGTATTTATATATATATATATATTGGGGAATATGGTATTTACCAAGGCACAAGCAACAGATAGAAAGAAACAGTTTCCGTTCTGTGGGATAAATATCCTGCTCATGTTATAGTTCGCAAGAGCACTGTCAAGAAGAGAATATTCCTTTTTATTTGAGATATCGGAAGTCAGGAGTTTTAAAAAACTTTTTCCAAACATCATATGCAACCTAAATTTTTCAAATTGACCAGCTGATTGAATATATGTATTTAGTTCTTCCATAGACTTTGAATTATTAATGACTTGGCTCATATAAGCCTCACTCAAAGGAACAGCTGATTTACAACAATTATCCACACAGAGTTACAAAGTTCAAGAAATACATTAATCATGCAAATAACTGTTAACATCAGTAAGCATATTTGCAAAAGCACCCTCCAGATTTGCATCACTCAAACCATATTTGTTTTCACCATTATCATCTATGTCCATTTCTGACTGAGTAGAAAAGTCCATCTAACCAAATAACTCGCTTGTGTTTTGTGTATTATCATCCAGTTTTGTAAAATACGATTCAATGGGCAGAGTAACTCTGACTTTCCTTTGTTGTCTTTTGTTGCTGCAGACAATCGTTTTTCATTCCACATATAAAAGAACATTCCAAGCAGGGCAATAGCAACTTGAACTCCAATCCTTGATTTTTTTAATGTCTTATCAAGAACTCTATGAATTCCCTCATTGCGATTAGTTCCACCAGATGGTAGAATCCCAGATAAACAACCTTTCTATACATGAACTAGCAATTTCTTTATTTCACAAATAGCACGTTCAGGAACTATTTGTGTTCCTTCATGCTCAACATCTTGCCATTGCTTAAGAAAAGTCATAATGCTTTTCTCAATAACTTCTTTCCATGGTGTTGGCTTAGTTATTGTTCCTCCGCAATCCTGCCTTATGAAACAATACGAACGGTGGCTGGAAATCGTTTCTTATTTGAGAAAGAATACCTGAATCATGGCTAATAATCTGATGCTTGTTCTTATAAAGATAAATCCTGCCAACAAAAAGCATGTCGTTCTGAAGCCCATAAAGACAGTGTGGTTGATCGTAGGCATAGCTGGCTTGTCCATCTTTCCAACGAATCGGCCAAAGTTTCTCTTGTACGTTCAGCACACGATGGACAGAAAAGGGAAAGCTGAGGAAAAAGGGCAAGTGGTTCCCACAATATAATGTTTTCAACGAGAAATGCTTGGGGAGAAACACCAAGTCTATCTCTAATCTGTGTGCCACACGGTACAGCTCGAACAGGCAAGACTATTGTGCAGATGAATGCGTCTTCGTTCTCTTGGTTTTCAAGCAAAAACTGAATAAATTTCTTTGCAGTTTCGTCAACATTTGTTGTGAAACAATTTAAAGAAACGATGCCCGATGCTATTATCAACACATGAAGGAACATCACACTATTACTTTTCATAAACACTTTATACGAGTGAAACTCTAACGCAATCATAAGCAATTGAAACTTCTGTTGACAGTGCTGTGCTCAAGGAGCAGTTTAATATGAAAGTTAAAACAGCCAGTTTCACAATTAATACCTCGCTACTCTAAAGAAAATAGTCTTGACAGGGACAAAATTTTCCAAATAGGGACTACTTTTACAAATAGTTAATGTTTTGATCTATAATATATGGTTATATTGATTATTCAGTTTATTCATATAATTGACTATATAGATATTTATGGTTTATGCAACATTCATATAAGCAAACTCTTTCCTCATGCGTGACCAATTAGCAGACAATTTTAAAACATTTAGCTACCGGCCTATAGTAATTAAACAAAAACATGTCGAATGTATCCACCTTTTCTGCACAGGAAAACGATACTCAAGTTTCTGATTGAAGATTAACAAACCCAATCATGAAAAACATGTATCAATTAAACAAATGTAATATAAGACATCTAAGTAGAGATGCACCATGCTGTATTGGAATAAAAATAGAATAAACTATGTCTATGTATTTCAATAATATTTAGTACCGCACAGACTGTAGAAGTAAGCCTGATCAGTTAAAGAGCAAGATGCCGAGAGACAACTATTAATAGTAGCACTTTCTCGGCAGTCCTTTTTCATTCTACTGCGTGAAAAATATACTATTTAGAGTCGCTTTCCCACATTGATTTTATGTATGCAATCGCGTATTTCAAGGATGTAGATATATACTGGTGGTTAGATGTATTTAGGATATACATACGAGTTCTACAAACGTGAACTTTATTGCATGAAAAAAAACTATGTTACCGATCAATATTATATATAAGACAGGCATCTGTAGTATATTATGAATATGTTATATAATGCAGCAATCAATGCACTTTTATCTGTGCAGTATTACATATAGACTTATTGTACATCCATCATCCTTTTGGCGGCCTACTATTGCCACTAATATATTTTAAAATACATATGGTATCAAATCTCAAAGTGTGCCAGCACAGAAACGTGTCAGAATAGTATCTCATTACCGAAAGTTGTTACATATAGTTAATCCCACTCATTCCAATGCTTTTATATTTGAACTTTTTCAGTGTAGTTTGTCTGAGCTTTGTAACACAGCCTTTTGCTAACTACTGAGTTAAGTATGTTTGCGCTAATGCATATTCTGAAATTGAAATATCGTACCGAGTATGAGCGACAGAATTTAAACATAATCAACAAATGAGCACCAAAGTTAGCTTAAGGTGTTTAGTTGCCTTTTTCTTGTTGAGAATAAGTATATGTCATAATTAAAGAAAACCAATAGCACAAGAACGAAAACCACAGGAACCAGGAGAACCACGAGAACCACAAGAACCAGAAGAACCACACAAACCAAGAGAAGCAGAAGAACCACGAGAACCAGAAGAACCAAGAGAACGAGAAGCCTTTCTGAAGTGCTTATAGTGTTTAGAAGGTTGCTTTTAGGGGTGGTTATTGGAAGGAAAAATTTGTCTAAGTATAATATTTTACAAGAAAATGACCATGCGCCATCCCAGGTCAACTGCTAATTATCCATGAAATAACTAATATACCTGACAGAGATTAAATTTTCTTATTTCCTAAAATTTTTTATCATGGGATGAAAAACTATGCTTAATTTAATATAATTATTGTACATTTCATAAGGATTGACATTGTTTTGTTTAAATATAATAAATACATTTTATTTCACTTACCCCCCACCAAAACACAATTTCAGCCATATTTTGCGGTCTTGTTTGCTTTTTATCGCTGAGTCTCTCAAGTATCATCCAATTGTTGTACTTTTACATAATGATAGATGGCTAAAGAAGATTTCAACCAAGTTTCATCAAGTTTTGAAGCAGTGCAGTGTATTTTATCTTCGATATTGTGTCCTTCAATATTTCGTCAAATATGCGGCCATTGCAATCCCTCGCCGCTTCTCTTCCCGATAAATGCCACTTCTTCGTCTTCATATGTATTTAGATTACAGTATCCAAGAGTACTTCATTGTAGAATAGTCCCAATCGAAACATTGAAAACATTAGTTGCACTTGAAAGGAAAAAACGTCCCATAACACATTTAGGATCAGAATCAAAGACACAAGTTTAAAAATAATTTGAAAGTCATGCGCAATCTTCGCGAAAATTTCTTGTGGGCTATTTGACGGGGGGGGAGCAATATACCACAGCAACCAAAGTAAATATATTATATTTATTGTATTTTTATGATTTGTGATAAGAACAATAATATTTGCGTATTTTTGCCGTGTTTTCTGGATTCCTTTAAGCGTTAACTACAACAAAATCCGAGGGACTTTTGCACGGTCATTTCAAGGGTATTCTATAGAGATATGTACATTTCAAATCTCTGACATTAAAAATCTGATTGGTAATATACTAAATCGCAAGTCAAAATATACTTTTGACAGATGTAAAAATATTCTTTCACTTCTATTCGAAATTCGACTGTCGAAGTAACCGATCTATTTGGAAAGACTGAAAGTAAGAAAAAGTATAAAACTACGAATGTAGACACCCACAATTAATAAAAAGAAACTTTAACTTATAAATGCTAAGGTTTAATCTACAATCTTTGCCATAATACTTTTGGGACAATGTAGCTTCAATGAAGAAATATAGTTATTATAACATTTTTTAACGTAATTACTCCCTCCCCCAACCCGTTTCAATGTTGCGCTCATGTCAGGAGATGTCTCGTTTGCGATATATTACTTTTTTGTGATACCAACATTGAACAGGGGGCGCGGAGGGAACTGAACATAACATGCCTGATGGAAAAATCAATATTTGTCCCATAGTTTCTGGCAAAGATTGTAGATTATACAAATCAACTTTCAATTTTAGGAAGGTTGGAAGATTCGCTATCCGGTGGATAGTGCTATCCGGCGTTGATGCAACCGACCCCAGAAGTACAAGTTTTCTTATCCATTAATTTGCACAATTACGTGTCATACACGATCAGCGAAAACTCTGAGGAGGAATATTTCAATGAATCAGTTCAATGACAATGATCGGGGCATGTCAACTGAAACGAGTAGGTCGCGTAATTTTGCAAAATGTAACTGATAGGTGTTACATGAGACCTATAATGCTACATTAATCATGACCCACCTGGGCGAGAAAATTATATTTTTTTAAATAAACTGAACTAGGACAGTTCTCGTAGTGGGGTGAAAACGGGGGTAAAATGACTAGCTCTACATAAAATTCAGTTTCGAAAGCTAATGTGAATATAGGAATGTAGCGTGTAGGACTGATGTAAACACATTGTCCTTGGAACAGTTTCGTTGAATCAAACTGAATTGTCCTTGGAACAGTTTCGTTGAATCAAACTAATTGTCCTGCAAGGACAAGGTCCCCCCTTTAAAAATTACTTATTCAATAATATTCAGGCGTGTATATTAAGAGCCTATATATGCCTGTGGACTACACTCATAAAGCGTGCTTTAAATTTGAATTTAAATCGTAATATACGTTTATAGTTTGGCCTCAAAAATTTTGTCAATTTCCCGGAAATACGCAACATTAGCTTTATAGGTATCCCATACATTGAAAAATAATTTAATTTCAGGATGAGATACCTCTCTCTATTTGCCCCATGGGTACGTCCAAAATATCATCAGTCAACCCTCGATGAATGCATATTATGCCAGACAAAGATTCGGTCTGAGTACTTATCTAGTGGAGAAACTGGCAGAGCACGCATTGTTGCCCTTGCGAAAGAGGATGAAGGTAGCGATAATCGAACAAATAGAGTTCTAGAACTAACAGTACAAGAACAGGGTTCATCAAATACCATTCATCGTCATACTACAGGAGTTTTCAGAGAGATGTGGAATATAAAAGAAAAAAACCCGGCCCTGTAAATCAGTCGGAGACACATGAACCGATATCTATGGACTTCCAAGCATGAGCGACGCAGCAAAAGGTTTAAGTCGAGTCCAGTTATTAATATCTGTGTCATTTGTGATTCAGATTGTAAAAGCGTTTAGCAAAAGAAACTACACAAATTATTGAGAGTTTGTAAAAAGCTGAGGGCTCAAAAATTACTCAACGCTGCCAAGTTTTTTAAAGATCGTGTTTATACAGACACAGCAGCAATGCATGAACCCGAAGATGTTTTTGCGGCTGATATCTACTATCACGGCTACTGTTGTAGAGATTATTTCAACAAATATAACACTGATATAGAAGAAATATTAAAAAGCCTTGAAGAAGAGGATTCCATAACCGCTGGAGACGAATCATTCAAGGAGCAGTTTTTAGTGCCGGGACTTGATTTTACCACCACTGCATACAGCCTAACTTCAATCAGAGACAGACTAAACTCTACCCTTGGTAGAGATTTACTTAAATGTCTTCCAGCGCTCCATGCACTAACTGGGTGTAGTTGATGGGTACTAGTTCCTGCGATTGTGATCAGTAAACATTATATAACCTTCTTCGTCCGCACCGCTGGTTCAAGATGATCTAATGTAGACATTATATAACCTTCTTCGTCCACACCGCTGGTTCAAGATGATCTAACGTAGACATTATATAACCTTCTTCGTCCACACTGCTGGTTCAAGATGATCTAACATAGACATTATATAACCTTCTTCATCCACGCTGCTGGTCCAAGATGCTCTAAATTAAACATAAAACATTCTTCGTCCACGTTGCTGGTTCAAGAGGATCTAACGTAAACTTATTAAACGTTGTGCTGCTGTTCCATATGATGATCTACGATTACCATTATATATATTATTAAGTTACTTTGTACTGCTGTTCCATATGATGATCTACGATGAACATTATATATTATTAAGTTACTTTGTGCTGCTGTTCCATATGATGATCTACGAAGAGTATAGCGATGCAGAAAATGTCCAAAGCAAAATCATAGCTAACCAAAATAATCAGATTACCGCTATATCAGTTCTTAATCAAATGCGAAGACTTGAAAAGTGACTAGAACACAAATTCGAGAGGTTTGTACAAGAAGTTCAAGAGATTAAATCTGCAAACACAAGCGAAGCATGCAACAATGCACCACAACAAGACGAATATAAAGCATCTCTCAGGAACGAAAATATATCTCTGAAGAAAGAAAGTGCAGTATTGGCTGAGCAAGTGAATAATTATAAACTGATAGTCACTGACATGAAAGCCAAAATTAATGACCTTGAGAACGAAAAAAACAGATTTACAAGATTAAAAACATGACGAGAACAATGCGTGGAATGTTGTGAGTGGACAAAAGAAAATTCCAGCAGGATCACAAAAGAATTCAGACCAAACGGAGAACAAAAGAGAATCCAGAGTTAATCGCTACTCCATCGTAAGGGATACTGACAAGGACAATGAAGAGAGCAAAACAACCAAAGCGAGAATTCCTAATGACAAGGACAAATGGAGTCAAACCAATAACACCCAAACAGAACAGCACGAAAATCCGCCTGTACAAGGAAAAAGCCACCATCCTACGAATATGTGACCTAACACATAAAATACCAACCCAAACCAATCAAGAGAACGGCACCAAGATCCACCTGGACGAGAGAAAAAGGCAACATCCTACGAATACGAGACCTGATACACAAAATACCAACCCAAATCGACCAAGAATAGCCATTCTGGGAGACTCTATGCTCAAACATTTAAACACTAAAAGAATGCAAGCCGGTCTACAAGATCATAAAGTCATTATCAAAACATTTCCTGGCACGGGAACAGAAGAAATGAAGCACTACATGGTACCAACTCTGGCTACAAACCCAGATAAGCTTATTGTCCATATTGGAACAAATGACCTACACAAAACAACTACAGACAATCTGATAAGATCAATGGAGAATCTTGGGAAATTTATCAAAGAACAAAACAATAACGTTGATTTGATATGGTCTGAAATCATTACAAGGTCAGACGATCATAAATTGGCAGATAAGGTAAACATAGTTAACAATGAATTAAATAAATTATGCGAAGCTAACAATTGGGAAGTGATATTGGAACAGCAACATTACGCGAAATTTCTTAAATAAGTCTAGACTTCACTTAAACAAAGAGGGAACTTCTACATTAGCCAAGAATATAAAACAATACCTCAGAGGTGAATACTGTTGACTAGATATGAATACGCCTCCTAGTGCGAATCCCGAAATTACGAATAGCTCACTACTAACAGAAAATCCTTCACAAGCAAATATTCAGTCATCAGACCTAACTAGCACAGTCCCTTGTCAGAAATGAAAGGGCTTTAAAATTGTCCATTTGCATATTGCAAGTCTAATGAAACATCGACAAGTTAAGAATATTCATGCACGAACAACTTGATATTCTAAGTATTAATGAGTACAAATTAACATTAAATACTAAAAAAACGGAATACATGATCATTGGTTCCCAGAACAGGTTTAACAATATACTTTCAAATCCAGAAATTCTTATTGGGGACCATAAGATAGAGAGAGTCGCACACAAATAATTTCTTGGTGTAATTGTGGACGAGAATCTCAACTGACACAAACATATTGACACTCAATGCAAAAATATTTCAAAAAACATTGCTCTACAGTGTGTCCCCAAAAAATTGTCCCCCATCATACTTTGTTGTATTACTTTGTTAATGTTAACCAAAGATTCAAATTTTCGCACTGGATTAAAAAACAAACATATCATGCCAATCAATTAATATTTGACTGATCAAAATAACTAATCATTTGCCTTCTAGAACCAGTTAAGGTGGCAACACCAATATTGCGACTTGTCCAAATTATGGAAATTAGCCTCAACATGTTTCGAGACTTTTAAAAAGGATTTTCAAATCAAATGGCTCGCTATCTGCTCTAAAACTCATGATTTGTTGTCGTTTACATAGACATTTCGTTTACTGTGAAAATTATTAACAATGAGACAGGAGCCTGAGCAGGGAAAGGAAAATGCATTGAATTTGCTGTTTTGGGACAAAATTGATGGAAAAAAAGCACATTTTTGGCATTTCCCCCACCTTACCAAGACTTGTGCCTCCTATTTACTAATTTTTACATGAAACGAAATCTTGATTAATATGGGGAACCACCATTATTCAATTTTAGCGAATGATAAGTAGTTTTTCTTTTAACTCCAGAACGCTAACCATTGGCTATTTTGATCAGTCAAATAGCCATATTGCATGATATGATAGTTATTCCATCCAATATAAGACCCTGAAACCTCCCTTCAAGCTAACATAGTAATACTACAAAATATAGTGGGGGACATTTTTTTTGGGACACCCTGTATTAAGAAGGGCTAAAAATTACATCACAGAAAAAGGGCTAATTATGCTATACACTTCTTTAGTTCTACCATACTTTACTTACTGTTCAACAGTGTAGCATCAGGGAAATATTACACATATTGACAAATTACAAAAATTACAGAAAATAGCTGCACAAATTATTACCAGCTCGAATTACAAAATCAGAAGTGCAGACATATTAAATAGGCCACATTGGGAACCAATTAAAAGGACCCTTAACCACCGCGAAGAAGTAATGACATTTAAGGCACTACGAAAGATGACACCAAAATACATATCACTCATTTTACACTTGTCAAAACGATACTTACGCACTGAGAAGCAACGACTCAAAGCTTTATTTACCAAAACCTAAAACTAATTTCTTAAAGAAAAGCTTTTTATACCAGTGGCGCTACGGCTTGGAACAATTACCAAAGGAAATTGTTGATGATTTTGAAAATCTTTCAATACCTGCATTCAAACGACTTTTAAAAGCCCTTTGATCTTGGCTAAGGGAATGTGCAGATTGATACATTTTATTACATCTTGTTTTATCTTATTATATTACTTATCTGTAAATAGTGTAAATATTAATTAGTTTATAGTAACAACTATTAGTGATAACGTACTTAGATTATATTTATGACTCACGGCCCTTTGAACATATGGAAACTGAAAGGTTACTGTGATTAAATATGATTAAATAATAATAATAATATACATGATATCCCTTTGGACTGTATCTACAGAACCGTTGGACCTAGGAGGTTGCACGACCACTCAAAATTTGCGCAATGGCCACATTATGGGGGGTCAGTAATACATTTTCATATCCAAAAGTCAATGGTTTTTAAGATAATTGCCAAAAACCGATTTCAACATGTTACGAACTACAATTGTATGATACCACCAAGGCCACAACATTATATGACACTTTATCATAACCTGTTATACCTTTTGCATCTTCCTATTTTGGAATTTACTTATTTGGATTTCTACACTTTTCGCCTTTACTACAGCCACAAAACGTGACACATTTAATGTTCCTGTCTCTGCAAGTGCACGTTTTGGTACTCATACATGCTCTTGGGCATTTGCATGGAGGAGGCAGGTCATCGGGCCTTCACTGGTGTTATGCCAACGTCCGTTGCTTCATACCCATACTGGAGTGGATCTGGTTTGGTGATGGCAGGAGTTGGGGCTTGCAACCACATCTTACACTGAAGAAATGCTCGCTTTATGTGTTCTCGTAGCGTTGATGAACAGCACACAAGCTGGTTGAAGTCCAGTTCTTTCTTGGAGTTGTGGTACTGCTCCCATCGATATTCATTGAAAGTGGAACAGTCGGTCTTCTTTAATCCAGACACAAGGAACTTTTCAGCATTGCTTGTTATCTGTGGTGACAGTTCTTCTACACCAAACCCTTCCAGTAGGGAGAGATCGATGGATGCTTTCAGGCCAGACAGCTTTGGACCCACCTTGCTGGTACTGTCGCAACCGCTGAGAGCATGAATGGCTGGGAGACACGACACCAAACCGTTGTCCAGTTGATCAACCAACATGTGGACTGGTACAGTTTTCTTTTTTTTCCGGTTACCAAGCTTCACGTACAGCTTTTGTAGTTGCCAGGTTGTGTTGAAGTGGAAGATGAGGTTGACAAAGACATCTGTGTCAGGCGAGTCGACCAAGACTGATTGAACCCCGTGTTTCACAACACCATCATTAATATGGAACATGATTCTGGCGTCGGCTTCTTCTTGGTTGCTTGAGAGCTCTGCGATCTGTGTTTCAGTGCCAGCTAACAGTTTCCTGCATTCACCCCCATATACTCCTCCAAAGAATATTTCCTTGTCCGACTCGACATTCTGCAGCATCCACTTGAAGACATACTCCTGCAACCGAACTTTGTTCAACATTGAGCTCCAGAACATATCAAGATCGACAGGGAGTTTCTGATTGTCAGACCGAATGGTGATTGTGATTTGTTCTGAGGAACTTCGCTGTGCCCGTTCCATTTGCTTGATTGATGATTTTTGATAAACATAAAAAATAATGTCTATTCTTGTGGACACGGAGCCTGTAGCAAGAATCCTGTTGGAAAGACTCTCAGCCAATTCCCCGAATGTGTGAAGGCCCATCTTTTTCATCGGTAGTTTACGCACAAGTGCCATGAAGTCCACTATTGTCATCTGAGCGTCACTCTTTGCATTCCTCGTCTCCTGTGGAAGGCGACTGACAAGTTCCCTGGCTAAGGAGGCTTTATCGGGCTTCTTCAATTTGATGCCATCTTTACATTCAGTGGTGAGGAACTGGGATGTGCTGGTCAATTCATACTTCAGGAGTTCTAGCATGCTGTACCCTCTTTCTCTAGCATAGTCAATGTACCTAACCGTTTCCGCTGCATCCTTTTTCGCCATCGATTTATTCGCTGTGAACGGAGTAGAAGTACGTTTCACGAAAACAGTCTTGCAGTTGGTAGGGATTGTATCATGTAGGTGCTTCTCCTTATCCTGAAATCTGGTCTCAACAAACTCTTCATAACTCTTCTCACCAATTTCCAGGCATTCAAGTAATCCGTCGACAACCTCCTGGGGAATGTCAGCTCCAGTAGAGATGTTCTGAAGTCTGATTCCAGCGTCGAACGGATTGTTGATGGATTTTATGTAATCCAGAAGGGCCTTTGCACCAACATGGCCAATCTTCGTAGAACTTGGATTGAACTCATGGTGTAGGCTCAGCTCACTGTCATCTTTGTCTCCCAAGTTGCACCATTCCAGCAGCTGTGCCACATGAAGATCTTTCTCATGCTTTAGGAGATTCCATAAGGCTACTGCTTCTTTCTGTCTCGTCATCCCAATGATACCTCCAGCAACCTTGGCGGGTTTATTGTAACACTTCTCGAGTGCCATGTCAAATCCTACTGCACTGCCTTGTCGGGTAGTGTGGTACATCACCCATCCACCATCTGTAAAGCATCTGTAGATACCCGGGAACTTCCTTTGTAGGTCCAGGCAATCTTCAAGGAACAGCGTACCCCATCTGCTATAGTTTGTCCGGCCAAACCCGAAGAACAAAGGCATGCACCTCCGCACAGCTGAAACGAAAAGATGCCAATCGCCTTGCCGAATAGAGTGTGTAAGATCTCTCAGGATAGGATACAGCTCATCCAGAAACAAGCTCCAGTACCTCACATTCTCATTACAGGCCGTTTCTTTCCATTCGGTGAAAGACTTCTTCAAGTCTGCATGTAAGATCTTGCTTTCTTCCCAAATCTCTCTGAACTCTGTATGGTCACTATCTAAAGCCTGCTGCATCTTAGTTTCCATGGTCTCTATTTGCTGGTCTAATTCACAACTAGTACTGTCCTGGTCAGGTTGAAACTTCTCAAACATAAGAACTGTCATCACCTCTGATACAAGACTCATTCCCTCCTTGCCTTTGCAATAGTGACCTCCAGTCATGACACTATTCTCTACAATGAGCTTGCCAAAGGCTTCAGTCTCAATCAAAGCCAGATCAATACCGATACAGCCTAAAAACTTCCCAAGGCAAGCGATGACAATCTTCTCCATGTGAAAAGGTCCCATTCCAAGGAATATGTTACCAAACTGATCTGGCTTCAACAGCTGGATTTCCTTGGCGATTGCATACACCCCTTCATCAGACCACAATGCCCCTGACACGGCATTCTTCTGCTTCAAGACATCCTGAAAGTTTATCATGGATGTAAATATTGTGTCCATTTCGGTTGCGACATATGGAAGGATGGGTACAAATGACGTCTTTGTAACATCAAACTTCAGTGGATCCTGGAGTGCACTCATTGTTGCTGTGAAGCTAGGAAAAGAGCCCTCCTCACGATCGGTGTACTTCTGTCTTGCCATACACCAAAGGAAATAATCATCATCAACACTGTGCTTTCGATTATCCTTGTATGGTGTAGTTGAAAATGTCTCCGGTATATCACCAGTGCCTTTGACAAGGTGTGACTTCTCAATGACCTGACATGGCAGCACATCAGCAAACTTTCTCTTTCCTAGTGGTGTTGAGCAGCTTGTCGTCTGAATGTCCTCAGAATCGCTATCTCTCGGTTGGTTCTGAAATATGACTAGAACAGTGTCATGACTGCCATCTTTTCCTGAAACTGTGTTCTCTGTATGGTCAAAATTGTCCATTGAGCCTTGGACAACATGCCATTCAGAGATCATTGACGATACAGGACATCTGTTGGGTAGGGTATCCTCCACCATCTTTTGGGCAGCCGAAGCGTTGATCCTCTTCATTGAATCATAGCTGATGGCTAAGTTCAACCTATTCATGATGTCAATCAGCTGTCTTGATCTTGACAGGTTGTGGACAGTTTGTGTCAAGCTACAATTAAATGGAGTTTTACTTCCAGAACTTAACCAATAATGCATATACTGAAACAGTGTGTCAAACTTCAGGAGCCATTCATCTGTGTTGGTGTTGCTGGTGTTTGGGGACATGTACTTCATGAACTGCATCCAATGTTGGGGGCGGTGTACTCTGTAGCGGTCCATTGAAAGTTTAACATCCTGACTTGTGCAGTACGTTGCATCCAGACCAAATTCGTAATTATTGCATTCATGGAGTAGCTCTAGTGCACACTTCTGTGGGCCTGACTTATCAGTTGATTGCAATGTCTCTATGATGTTACCCTGCAGGAGAGAGCTAGAAAAAACCATTTGTGATTTCTTTTTGTCATCAGGATAAGTGAAGCAGATTGTGTCACAGAAGCACTTGATCAGAAGAACCTTCGTCCGTCTGTTATCTATTTGCTGATCTGTCTCCAAGTTAGCATTGACGAGATTACGAATGTGGGAAACACTGTAGCTGCTAGTTTTGAAATCGAGACTATCAAACACACGTTTGCAGTTTAAGTCAATTGTGGCTGCCTGGTTTGATCGCTCGATATTTTCAAACAATGCATCAACTTGTCTTTTATACTTTAGCACGTACTGTAGGAAGCAGTTCGCATGATAGAAGATATCTGCAGCAAACACATCACCAGCTGTATCCAGAAAAGCACATCTGGTCTTAACTTCATCCTTATAAAAGTTTAAAGCATCTACGAACAATGCTGCTCGGTTGGACTCCGATATGCGATACAACACCCGGTTCCTATTACCACTACTCTCTCTTGCTCTGTCACAGATTACACACTTCCTTTCTACGTCTTTGCTACCGGAACTCTTTCGTCTTTTGGGGGCCTTATATCTGTCACTGCTTTCTCCCTCTTCAACCTCCATAGGTTCTGGCTCACTATTGGTTTTTACTGATCTCTTCGACTTCAGAATGTAAGTGGAATAACAGGCTTTTGGCTTTTGATGGTACTTGAATGTGTTGCTGCACATGTTTATTCTTGAGATGACGAAATAATCATCCAATTGTTGTGCTGCCATCCGGATTTTGGCACAACCATCATCAGTTCCTGAAAAAAGTTTCAGCATGAGTAAAATCTATATGGCCAACTGCTGATCTTGTAGCACTTCATGTATATACATACAATTCACATAAAACTTGTAAACTGAACCCAAAATGGAGATTATGGTAAAATTTGCCTGTTAACGTTTTCCCTGATGCAGTGTTGCATATAACGCATACAGTCCCATCATAAACTGCTTTGTCTGCTGGGCTTGATAACACTAAAGTTTCCTGTAAAAAATATTTTTGATTAATTAATGATATGGAACAAATATTGTTTCAGATTGATTTAATGCGCATATAATAAATGCAACTATTATTTAAAAACTTACCATGTTTTAGTCACAGCAAGCAGGGATCGAAAGTAGAATTACTTGCCATCAGAGAACACTTTAACACTTCACCTAAACACCTTCACCTAAGAACAGAGGAGAAAGAGTTAAATTGCCTGTAATCTAGGCCTCTTCGGCCTCTACTCGCTTCTCGGTGCGACGCCATGTTGTTTTATGGGATACCGCTGCCTGCATGCAGGCTAAACGACAAAACAACCATGACCGGAATTTCTAGCCATGTCTAGACTCTAGTCTAGACTCTAGACTAAATTCTAGTCTAGACTCTAGTCTAGACTCTAGTCTTGACTATAGTCTAGACTCTAGTCTAGTCTAGACTCTTCAGGAATCAAGTAATTGAACAATAGGAACAGGAACAGGAACAATTACGAATAATATTGTAGTTCGTAACATGTTGAAATCGGTTTTTGGCAATTATCTTAAAAACCATTGACTTTTGGATATGAAAATGTATTACTGACCCCCCATAATGTGGCCATTGCGCAAATTTTGAGTGGTCGGGCAACCTCCTAGGTCCAACGGTTCTGTAGATACAGTCACGGCAAAAAAGGGGGCGTGGCCCAAAAAGGGGTGTGGCCATTTCAGCTATTTCGCCGTCAGTGGCAAATGTGTTACCTACCAAATATTGTTCCTGGACCTTCAATTAGTGGATTCCTGAAGAGTTTAGGTCTGTACAATAAAGTGCATACTCAACCACCATGAGCTACTAGAAAAACATTTATCTGATGTGCATACTGAACAAACTGTATTATTTTCTACCAAATCTTAAAAAAGAAAGTTTAATCTGGGAAAATATTAAATTCAGGTTATTTTGGTACAGTACAAACAAGAATAAAGAATTATAGGATAAAAGTTTGGTGATATGGAGATTTTTCATGGTCAAGAGATGTGCTATTAAGCCGGTTTTCCACTTGCGATTTTTTTCGCGCGAAGCGGGTTATTTCGTGCGAAAAATTTCGCACGAAAAGTTTTTTCATTTCCACGAGCGATCGAAAAATCATAGCGCCAAATTTAAAATTCAAAACAAAATGGCGGCATTGAATCTTAGAAGACTTTTGTTATTACGAAATAACTTATTAAGATTGTTATTGCTTCGACGACGCCAAAAACGACTTACAGGCGCCATAGATGGAAAGCATGTAGTTATGCAAGCTCCTGCCAAATCTGGGTCAGTCTACTTTAATTACAAAAAAACATTCAGCATCGTTTTGATGGCCGTATGCAATGCACGTTACGAGTTTACTTTAGTTGACATTGGAGATTGTGGGAGACAAAGTGACGGCAGTGTTTACAATAATAGTCATCTAGGTTATGCAATTGAAAACAGCAAACTTAACATTCCTGGCCCTACAAACCTCCCAATGTCTGAAAAAGTTGCCCCATACGTGTTCGTGGCTGACGATGCATTCGGGTTAAAAACACATACAATGAAACTTTCCCATCAAAGAATCTCGCACTGGATGAACGTATCTTCAATTATAGGCTCTCAAGAGCCAGAAGAGTTATTGAAAACACATTCGGAATAGCTGCATCAAGATTTAGAATATTTCGCAGACCAATAGTTGCAAATGTACAAAAAGCTAAAGCGATCACGAAGGCTGTTGTTGCCCTTCACAATTTTTTAATGCGCAAGAACTCTTCAAATGCCAGCCGATATTGTCCTAGAGGTTATATTGATCAACACAATGCAACAGGCATTGCAGCTGGGGAATGGAGGAACACTGAAAATGACACTTCAGGTTTAGAACCACTTAGAAGAAATTGCTCCAATAATTATTCCAAGGATGCATCCTCAGTAAGGCAAGAATTCAAAGAGTACTTTAACTCAGAAGGAGCAGTTGAGTGGCAATGGCAAATAGTCGATAGAACTGCTACACGTTATGACAGATACTTTGACAGCTTAGAGCTTATGTAATGAATGTTCAGATCTCAACATTGTTATACGTCCATTTGATAACATTTAATATTGCAACATGAAATACAGTTTGCAATTATAACAAGAAATTTGAAACAAACTTAACTAACAATAACTAGTAACAATGTTGATGTGGAAAGTCTACACAGATAAATATTTTAGGTTCTGGTTTCATACAACAAATGTTCAGTAGATATGGTGAAAATTGATTTATTTCTTTTCTACAAAAATGTATAAGATGTTCCATTTTTTCATGATGCCTCTGACAAACAGCCTTTAGTGATTTGTCAGGGCACTAGTGGCAAATTGATAGCACCATATTTAGTTAAATGTAAACTGGACAGTATTGACCACGTTACTTAAATCGTAGCATGAGAAACAGGAAATTGAACATTTCAACCAATTTAAAGCAATAAAATATTTTGAGTCATGTATGTTTAACAGTCTTTCCAAAAACGTCAACCTAAAATATTTTTCTTTTCAAATTAAGTTAAGCCAAATTAACAACATTCAGTCATCATTAAATTCAATTTCAAACAATTGTTGACTGATTTGAATCATTGCTTTTCTTTTCTTTATCTGCGGAAGGGCACGTATAATGGGTATGAGACTTTGGCAGTATAGCGATACTTCATCTGATGTATTTTCATTTTCATCAATTTTCTTATCTGTCTTCTCAAGTTGTTTCAATATGGCTAAATCAACAGCATCCTGACGTGTTGTCTTTGAAGCATGTCTGCTACTTACAGGAGGAATCAACGGTTCATCGCTAGCTTTTCGCTTTGATGTTTTAGAGGCTGTAGTTGCACTTGTACTTGGGCAACATTCATCTCTTCCAAGTGATTCCATTGACATGGGAGTGACATCTGGAATGATGTTTGAGTCTGTAGGTTTGTTTGCTGTTTTTTCATGAAGGAATCTCATCTGCTCAAAATATTTGCATTGCGGCAAAGATGATGCTGGAGCACCCGACTTGGTCATCTGTTGCCTCTTGTCAAGACACTTTTTCAAGTTGTCCTTCAAGTTCTTCAGATTCCGTTGCAAGACCTCAACTGAAATGTAATTATCAGTTCTTTGTAAGTTGGCATGGCAAAATATATTATTAAAATTTGTCTTTAATGCAAAAAATACATAATATACATAAATATAAAAAAATAATACTGTCGTCGAAATATATAATTTGGTTTAGTACAGTTACATTTAATCAATATATACAGTGCATTGTTATAAGTTAAAAACATAAAACAAGAGGTGCAGGCGACAAGAATGTGGTAAGTGCAGTGGACCTTGATACCTCAGATCAAACAGGAGAGACATCTGCATTTATATCAATCTACTTTATAGACTATACTTTAACTTCAGCGAAACAATTTTGCTCAAAATCCTTACTACATATCGGCATATTTATCACACTACTGTCACCATTTATAGTCATGTCTATCAAATTACTGACATCTGTATACTTCATCCTCAACTATTCGTATTGTGTAGTTTTATGAGTATTTATATACTATTTATGTCAACAAATTTGAAATTATAACACTACTACATGTCTTTAAATTTATAAATTATAATATAACTAAACCCAATGCCATGTCATGGACTTGTTAAACTCATAGTCTCGTACAATGATCACTACTCCGCTTTTAATATGTATTAAATATTTAAATGTAAGCATAAACTCACCATCTCTGTTGAATATTTTTCCTATTTGAACCCATGCATTTTGTTTCATCGGCCGCATTTTGTACCCTTCGCTGTTTATGTCCCATAGACATCTATATTTTCTAACTTCTTCTATAAAGACTTCCTTGTCAAAGTTAACCAACGACTCTTGTTGCATATCCGCCATTTTGAAAGATGATGAAAGGCGAGATGAAAATTCTGAAATCTGATTGGCTAGCGACTTCTTTCGCCGCGAAAAAGTAGAAATCATTCGAACTCCTATTTTCGTCGCCGCGAACAGTTTGCGAATTTTATCGCCATTTGACAATTACGTAATTGACAAAACACGCATGCGTAAAGGCGAAAAAAACCGCTTCGCGCGAAAAAATTCGCAAGTGGAAAACCGGCTTTAAGGAAGTTAAAAGTTTGCAATGTTTTTGCAATATGTCATTTGTTTTATTATATGCTAACAACTTTGTCAGCTTCATGATTACCACATTTACCACCTATTAACTCACCAAAAGCCAAGAATTTACTACAAAATCCAAGAATTTACTACAAAGTATAATAAAATTACCTGCCCATTGACTAACCAAATGCAAACAGTAGCACACCTTTATCAAGAACAGCCAGAGGATCTTCCTTAGCAATTTTTATTGCTGCTTCATTGATGGCAATCTGGTGTTTTGTCAATGGTTTTCCTTGTTTTCCATAAATTTTTGCCCTTTCAGATAATTTTGTATTATCAGCTGCTTGATATGCCAATATCTCCTGGTATTAAATGTAATAATTTCTATGTCGACCAAATTTTATCATTGTCAAATGGTTCTCACCTGCATACATTGAAATGAAGGATAAGTTATTGAAAGAAATTGATTAACTTTCCCATGGTTTATATTCCAATTGAATGGTAGTTAATTAGTTTCAAGAACAACTAACAATTTTCATGTATATCAATAAAATACATGTACATCGACAAATTACAAATTTGACAGATCTAGGTAGCCCCCCCCCCCCCCCCCTTAAAGGTAATCCTCTCCAAGTGCATTTTGCCATCAGAAAAAATATTTTCGTCTGGCCTCTTTCAATGACTGCAGACTTTCAACCATGTGAAGATGTACTTGTTTGCTAAAAATAAATAAATTCACAAATTGCAGTTACTAGTAAATTAAATATGCATGCATAAAACTACCTTAAAACTAAATGCAAGTTGTGTAGAAAAAATTAAAGAATGCTATTTCCCAAACCTTTTCAGGGTCTGATTCAATGACTGTTGCCTTCTTAGCATTAGCATGGGTTAAGTATTGCAAACACATCACCCACCGCTTTTATTCCCATGTCATAAAGCATCTCTTTAGCCAACATTGTGGGTTGAATTCTAAAATGGAAGGTTTACAAGTACAACTGTTGCACTATTTAATGGAACATGTCACAATCAACAGTACTGAAAAAGATAGCGACTTGTCACTTTACTTACAATCCTTTGCAGGTAGAGAACAAAAAAGGTTAAAAAATGCCAAAAGGAAATGACCTAAAAGGCTGAAACAGTACAATTGGATCACAGTCAAGGACCTAGACCGTCTTAAATTCTCCCACAATTCACAAAGTAAATCAGTTATTACAAGTCAGTGTGACCAGATATTTTTAGTGATTATTACCAAACTTTGTGTTTAAATTTTACTAAATCAGAAATGTTTTTACCAAAAAAGGATGGTAAAAAAATTTCACTTACACACAAAACCTTCCAAATTAGGCAAAAGTTTACCCAAAGGAAAACTTTGTACTGAATCTGCTCACCTTATTTACAGCTGATGTCAAAAATTCGTATCGCAAAGGATTGTAGGTAAATCAACAAGTCGCCATCTTTTTTGTTTATAGACTTAATATGGTCAATTTAAATTTTAAAACGTCATATAAGATCATTTAAAAAAAAGTAAATGAACAAAAATCAAATGCATGTGAAACAAATGATCAAGAAATTACCAATACTACTGATATTTAATAATATATTATTAAAATATACATTACCTGTTCTTCAAAAACACATCTGTATATTCCTGACACAAGTTCTCATTTAAACCACATCCTTCAAAAAATGCTTTCCACTCCATCTGAATGCAGCAGATTAGAAAAAAATGCTAGTCGGGATAACAATGACGGTCAAATCCCCACGTATTGCCCGGCCTCCCCCCCTTGGGCTTAACATTGATTTGTGCATTAGGATCAGACAGTTCAGACGAATCTGAAACAAGTGATGATGAAGATATATATTGTGTATGCAGAGGATGTGACGATGGGCGTTTCACAATGTGTTGCAGTACGTGTGATGAATGGTAGTCCGGAGATCATAAGATATTGTGCAGAGTATATACTCCTTACAAAACTAAAAGAACATATCAATTCAAGTACATTTTGGTATAATCATGATGGCTTCATTATTAAGAAATTTAAAATGTCAGCAAAGGACATTTATAATACATTAGTTTGTCTCATTTGAAATAACTCCTAAAATTATGTACGAAACCTTTCTTCTGACCGAAATCTATTTAGACCGAAATTATCAAATCTATGACAATGGGCTTGTTTGACATCTTCGATAGTTCGATTCTTTAGATATGCATATTACATCACAAGCTGGGTCACACAATTTTTTATCTAGACAACTGCTGATCATTATGAGCCCAAAGCTGTACTTCCATTACTTTTTTCAAATAAAATAACTGAAACGTTTAAACGTCTACTAATTTGTATTTGGTCACAGAGTTTTATGTTTTATGATGTCACTGAAAACAATGTTAACTTAATTAAGATAAAAATTGAAAATGGCAGACACCTCATTGTTTTGAGTCAAAATATTTCAAAAAATAAGCAAGATATGAAAAATTGGTAAAATAACTTTATATAAAACAACAAAAGTTATTTCAAATGAGAAACTGATTTTTTATTGACAATGTCCTTTAAGACGTAGCATTCTCATATGTGTTGTCTTCATCGTCAGCTTCGTCGGAACTTAACCCATGGTCCATCTCTCTCGTGTTGTCTTCATCGTCGCCTTCTGATGAGCTTGAAGAACTTAGTTCCTTGTCCATCTCAAAGAGAAGGTCCTTCCCAAGTTCATTTGGCACTAGGTCTACTAGAGTGCATTTTGCAAAGAAAATGTCTAGTTTTGACTTTGTGATATCCAGGTACTCTTCTCTGTTGGATATAATTTCATAATCAGGAATAAGAACTCCTTCGAAACATACATACTATGTACATCTCGGCCACATATTTGACTAAATAATTTTTCAACATTGTTCTTGAACCTGTCATCCACCCTCTTCTTATTTGTTTTCAAGTTTTTGCTTTTTTTCCTCTTCAAAGCACTGCTGCCACTGTTGGAAGTAACTTGATTTAGGCCAGATGTAACATGCTGAAAACGGACAGCAGTTGCCTTGCAACCTTGTTCCAATTTAGTTATACTAGCAAGATTAGATAGCGCCTCAGTAGCACTAAATTTTTTGCATGTCCAAACTCACTCCAGGGCATCTTGCCTGCCCTGTTTGTCAAACAAGGACTGGTCATCGTTAGTTATGATCTCTATTAGGGCCTTTGTGTCATCACTCAGTTTGGCTAGCCCTTTCCCAGCATCAAAGAAAACATGATCATTTGGCTTTGGTACATAATTTGGCTCAAGTTTATTTCCAGTGGCAGTTGCTGGAGCTTAGAAAGTTAAATGATTTTTCAATTTTGTCCACGTTTTTCTTTATTTCCCCACTGCCTGTTTCTTTCTTTGATAAAATGCCTGTCTGAAATGTTTTTTTTTGTGATTGAAATACTTGATGGTACATGAATAAAAACTTTTCAGGAGATTATTAGAAAATAATGTATCAGCATGTGTGCCATGAGATAAATAAATGTCTTTCCATAACATCTTTCCATAATTTGCCATCAGAATCTGTATCAACCAAACAAATTTTCTCTGGTTCTGCATCTAAGCAGATTGAGTCATTGAGATATATTTATAATAAAAAAGTTACCAGTATGACTTTTTATATATATGTATAAAATATTGCATTACAGACACACTGAGACAGTCTTGTTTATTCACTTTCAGATATCAAAATATCTGGATAAGGTTTTGTGTGCTGTTCATGACTATCGGGCCATTCCATTTAATATCTGCACCACCCTGTCGAGGGCACAGTATAAAGACGACCAGTAGGGCCACTCATTTGAAATTTTGTGTGGCCGCTTATTACGCATTGGCAGCCAGTCAATTGCTTTTTCTGGCCAATAAGCAAGCTGGACTAACTTCCCTGGCCAGTAAACTGCATATTTTTGCATAAAAAGCCGGCTACATGTTGCATCGCCAAGTGGCCCTACTGGTCATCTTTACTGTGTCGAGGGGTTAGCATGTTAACCCCCTTGGGATAAAAAAATGTGCACCCCCTTGGATAGGATTTTTAATGTCCCCCCTAGGATATCTCAATTTAGACCCCCATGGATTTCACTATAAAAAAAAACCACCAAAAGATGGGGTAAATTTTTACACAAATATTTTCTTTTGTGTAGTACTATAATACTAAAAGTCGCTAGCTATGCAAAACTGTACCCCCCATTCTTTTCTTATTTCGTAAAAATGTCCCCCTCACATTTTACTGATTTTCAAATTTGTAGCCCCTTACTCTAAATACCAGCCCCCCTGGTCATAATTAACAAGCAGTCCCTAAAGTCATAAGAAACAATTTAAAAGTTACAATTTTTACAATTTGTTCAAATTGTCACTTTTAAATTGTTTCTAATATACTGCATTTTCGCATGCGACTTTAGAAAGAAAATGAAACAAATTAGAAGAGGCCCTGTACTGGCTTCCGAAATCCCACCATCCTGACCGATTTCCTCTTCAATTCCCAAATCCCACCATGTCTCATTTCAATTTCCCGTTCCCGCCGTTTTCTGATACTTTTCAAAGTATTTACGATCTGGAACACTTAGAGGTAGGCAGCAAATGGCGAAAGAACGCAGTATTAAGAAAGTAGAACGCAATTTGAATGCAATGACTACAATATACTAGCTTCTGAAATAATAAGCGCCTCTATATCGCGACTCTCGCAAAAATGCACTCTAAGAAGTAAGTTCTCCATGCGATAATGTAACAGAACATGTACAGATCAAATAGATTCATGTACTTACATCTAGAACTGTGAAATTTAGAGCATTAAATGACGATTAAATCTGACAGCCCTCCCGAATGACGAAGTAGTGCCTATTAAAAAGTTTGACTGGGCCCAGTTATGCAAGGAACGTATTTCCTCTGCTGTTGCATTTCCAGCTGGAAGTGGTTTCATATAAGGTATATCAATAAATCGTGCAGCACGGTCAGGCACTGGATACCACGATTTCGGGTTAGTGTAGTAAATAGCTGAAGTTAGTTGTCCTTTTGGTTGACTCCTTAAGCGCTTTTCCAAAATTACGAGAGTACTGCAAAACAGAGTACAACGGTTCCTTGAAGTGAACGAAGGGAATCTGCACAAAAAGTAATGTTTAATAATTTATATGAAACTATATTAATAAAATATACCTTATTAGATCTTTTAACCTTTTGAGGCTCGTATTATCTTGGGGAATGGAAGCTCTAAATTTTTCACATAATTTGTTCCACTGCTTCTTGAAACAAAGAAGGATGATCAAGGATAATAGTTTAAAATATGTCTTTAATAAAGAGTTGATATTGTGGCAAGATCTATGGTCATCTACTGACTACTGCATGAAAAAAAATGGTCACAGATGACAGCAGAACATAAAAAGTAATTAATAAACGGCTGGAATTGGTATTATATATCCCGTATACCGACAAATTATCGGCTAAATTCCAGCATCTCGCCATGTTATTCTTAACAATCCCGCTCTCGCCGATGATTTCAAATCCCGCTTCCCGACGAATATTTTCATAAAATCCCGAATACCGCCTAATATTTTGGCAGATCACGCCATCCCGCAAAACCAGTACAGGGCCCTCTTAGAACCAGCAGCTGAAAAAGACCCAAACTCATTTTAGAAAGTACTAAAAACAATGAATAATGATATCACTAACGACAAAACTGCCAACCCAATTTCTGAAACACAATGGCTATCCCATTTTCAACAAAGAACAACACAATATAATTGAAACTTTGCATGTCGAAGAGCAAAATAGAAACCAATACAATAATTTAGATCAACCAATCACAGAACAAGAAATAATTAATGCAGCTAAAAAACGTAAATGAAATAAATCTGCCTACTCCGATGGTATAAGTGTTCTTATTCAAGGGTACATGAAACTGTTTAATTTAATCCTAAAAATAGGAGTATACCCAAACCAATGGTGTGATGGTTTAATAACTCCGATTTTTAAATCTGATGACAGACTTAACTGTAACAACTACAGAGGAATTAGCATTTCTAGTTGTTTGTCTTGGTAAATTCTTCTGTGTAATACTCAATGAAAAATTACTTAATTTCACACGAACAAAACATAATACACCCATCTTAGATCAGTTTTTCCCTGGCTATCGAACAGCTGATCATATACTCACATGGAAATCATTAATTGATAAATATGTTAACCAAAAACAAATGGGAAAATATATGCATGCTTTGTTAAGAGGAGATTTTTTAGAAAATCGAGCAATTGGCGCTCAAAAATACCGTCATGCTTTGCGCGAAAACGAAGCAATTGTTGTTTTTGCGAAAATGGCAGAGTGAATATTCGGTTCGATGACTTACTGGCTAAATATTCGAGTGGGACGTTGCTGGATTTCAAGATAAATACTAGAAATGGATTCGTCATAACAATTTTAGTTAGCTAAAGGCTACAACAAGCTTTATACAGCAATTTTTGAATGAAACGGCTATTTTCAATTTGTGGAAGGGCCGACCAAGGGTGATGTTTGGCGACAGAAGTTACCAAGGTATGACAACTTTACGTACTTTATTTTCACGTTGGACAGTGTTAATATGGGCAGAAATTTATCTATTAAGAATGGTATTTGACCACACTTTGCAGCTACGCTAAACTGGTTTGACCTTTGCTACTGAATGTTTTATCATTGGTCATTTATTTTCTGAATATAATTTGTTTTGCTTCTTGCCATGGACTTTTACTTTCCTTTCTGTATTTTATCCTGTTACTGATTCAAACGTGCTTTAATCTCAAGGATATTTATATAACAACATAGCTGGGTAATTGCATTTTTAATTACCTAATTTGATGCCTTTGCAAAGTATTATTAAATTAATTATTGTCACTTTTGATTGATGCATTTAAATTAGATTTGCCCCATTCTTACAAAAATTTCTAAAGCATAAAAATTGTGTAAAAATCTGATTTTCTACTAATCCATATTTCTGCGCAGCAAAAGGCGCTAATGTCCCTTTACCTAACTTACTGAAGGGTAAAATAACTGTTTTTAAAGGAAATCGAAGGTGAAGGTCGTTGGAATATTTTATATGTTTTAACTCCAACCCTGCCATTTTGTTGGCATTTTACCAAAAATGATATACCTTTATATTTTGTAAAAAAAACCTCCTAAATTCATTGTCAGTTTTTAAAATTCATTAAAATTACCATTGATAGATTCTAGTAGTCATAACAAGATAAGTAAACAAACTACAAACAAACATGAAAAGAAATGGTTGGACTTTTATCATAACCTCTTCGTTGAAAGTTGTAAAATAGACCCAAGCATTTGGGGCTTCATTGCTTAAATTTGAAAAATGTCCCTTATATTAAGCGTGCACAGCCAAATTTCATGGTGTACTCTAAGTTTAAACACAAAGCTTCAAAATTATTCTATTTTAAAAAAAATCAAAGCCGAAGGTCGTCGCAGAATTTAGCCATTTTGTAAGGTTTGTCAATTTTTATTACCTGCTATTTTATTAAGGTGGCTCCATGCAGTTTTAGAAAAATGTTTGTTTCAGCTTGGAAAGTCAATTAATATCAGCACAATGTATTAATTAAATTTTGAACAGTAAATGTTGTGCCGATATTGAATAAGTTGTGTCATAACTGTCATTCATACTTATTTCCGAACCAAAACAACTTTCCTTGACACTTGAGAAAAAAATTTGTGCACAGGTTGAAGAGCGCTGAATAATTCATTGCTTTTCTCGCCCTAAATCTGTCGTTAAGATTTGGACAATGGATATCAGTCCATAATATCCAATCCATAATACAATCAGGTCGGACAAACAATAAACCTCAGTTTCACTTGGGTCGGACAGAATGTCCGGTGCTTTCCGCTCTATGTCGGACAATTTCACGAATGGGTCGGACAATGTCCGTGACCGACCGATATTTTAAGGCCTGCATGCATGCCATGAGTCTATTCCTGAAAGTCTCAGTAATCATTATAGATGAACTTGCTTTTCTTCTTTAGGTCAATTAAATCAGCTTACCCCCCACCCCCACACACAGTCCAGATTATATTTTGCAGTGCAAATTCACCAATGTGATTCCAACAGAATTGATTTAAACTGTGTTCCGGGTTGAACCTGCAAGTTGTCTTGTATATTTATCATACTATTTTCTCTTTAGGTGTTTGAAATTTCATCCTACAAAGCAGAAGTGATGTGTGAAGAGCTTTATCTATCAACAGTGGTACCACAACTTCTAAAGCTGCTACAAATTACTCTCTGTTTATATAAAAAATCAGATTGGTAGCCTTTAAGAGATTATCTTAGTTTATTGAAAAATACAATTTCTGTAATAATACTATTTGTTATAATAAATATCAGTTCTCAATTACAGTTGTTGAGAGTTAGGTGCAATATGGATTCTCACTTAAATGAGGAACTATTGATGCATGTTTAGCCAGTACTTCATTTGGTTAATTGAAATAAACATACAAATATTTGTAAGCATTGTTTACTTTGTTGGCATTCTATGAAAAGTAGCATCAGAACTCAGCAAGAAGGGAGGCATGGGAGTACATGCCCACCCATAATTTTCTTCAAAGTGGCCTTTTCTATACTAAAGAACAAGATCGAACTTCGTCAAAACTCAAAACTAAGTAAAATTTTACAAAGTATTTATAAACGTTAAACACTAAGTAGTTAAACGAAATTTCCCACATTTCTATTCACTACTTTCATGATATGCAACGTAAACCAAATTTCCATACATTGGCAGCACTTTTAGAGCCATATCATTACCCACATTATTTCAATGTTTGCCCACAACGAACAGCACTAGAAAAACGCAATTACGCATGAATGCGTGATCGCCATTCTTTTGGAACTAACCGATTAAAAACAACACAGAATATATCCAGTGTCCCTATATTGTAATACTCTTTCTTGTTGACATCCTCAAATTGTATTTACATCAATATTTGCAGTCTTTTACAACTATAATATATGGCAAACACAGAAACACTCATCCCATGAACTATCTTGTGATTTTCCACATTGTTTCCATAGCAACCGGGCAATTACGTAATGTAAAAACAAAAGCCTGGTTACTAAGTTTTGAGCGTTTTTGACAAAAAATACGCGAGTTTCTAAAAAATCTCCTCTTAATTTAAAAAAGGCATTTTACTCTGTTTGGCATGATGGTTTATTGTTAAAATTACTCTGAAATAAGATTGGTGGCAATCTTTATAGCTTAACTAAAAGTCTTTATGCCAATCAAAATGTGCAATTGGGTAATCACAACACAGTACCTCATTTTTCCCATACTGTAAGGGGGTATGTCAAGGATGTATTATAAGTCTTCTATTATTTAACATATACTTAAACATATACATATATTTAACATATACTACCCACATTGCTTCACACCAAAGATTCTGCCCCACTTACCCTTTCCAATGGTACAACGCTGATCTGCCTCATATATGCTGATGATCTGGTAATATTATCAAGATCGAAAATTGGCCTCCAAAGGTACTTAAACCAGTTAAACAACTGGTGCACAGGCCTGGCCGTGAGCATTTGTGCAGGCGAGCGGAATATTGCACGCAATATTCCCATCAGGTGCAGGGTTTGAAAAACGATAAAACTATGCCACTTTGCAACATGGCAACGTTATATTGTGAGCAATGCATGTGGCTGGTAAATAAGTCTAAAGTTGAGAACCGTTCATGTAAAAACTTAATAGTCGCAAAGTGGCATACATGAGGCGTGTGACAAAACGTGCATCTTGACCAGTTAAGGCATGTGCTGAGGTGCATGCGCGCAATTGCTTGCCACAAATGGCCAGGTCTGGGTGCAATAAGTGGATGATGGAGGTTAACTTAAGAGAACTAAAGTTATGATTTTCCAGAAATCAATGTCAAGATGGCAAACACCACAACTTCTATTTGCAAACAAAATAATTGAAGTAACACAAGAATACAACTATTTAAGTCTAAAAATTACACCGAACAGAAAATTTAGCGAAGAAGCAGCTTCAATCTCAGCATGAAAACTTAGTTTGGGACCCACAATTCCGTTAAATTGTTCTGTAGCTTGACAGCATTGCCTTTGTCATCCACCGAATTTAGCAAGTCATCTATGTACAGACTGCAGTACTGCATCTGCCGCTTCAGATAATTTGTGCATGAAATCTTCAGTGTTATGTGTCATCACATAGTTTGCACATGCAGGAGCAGACCACTCATCAAATGGTCTCCTCAAACACTTTTACACATCAGGATCTTGATCCTCTGAATCCTTGTATAAAAATCGTAAGGCAGGTAGATCTTCTTTGACCACTCTCATTTGTAAGAACATGTCCTTTATATCTGAACAAAGTGCTGTGTTTCCTTATCTGAACCTAAGTAGGACACCAAAGAGAGCATTAAATAGATCCGGATCATTGTAAATAAAGTCATTCAAGCAAGTCATTCAAGCTTTTACTCTCAAACTTAGCTGTCGCGTTATGGACTACTAACTTTATGTTTCTTATATTTCTAACGGGATGGTGGGTCAGATAATCTTGGTGCTAGATGTAGCTTCATCTTCCTCTTTATCTAGTTTCTTAATATATCCTTTCTCAACATCATTAGTTATGGACAAATGGTATGCCTTCTTTAGTTCCAGATCACGAATCAATTGTCACTCGAGTGCACATAGTTGTGATTCTGCAGCCCGAAGATTGTCTGGTAGAACGACGAGTGGATCTCTCCATAGGATTCCTGACTCAAACGCATCTCCATTAGGAAGCCTTTGTGTTGTCACTTGTAAAATGTCCAAATACCCTTTTATCTTCAATGGAGCGAATTTCTGTCTTCTTTCATTCTATTGGAATACTTTCCATGTTAATCCATCATTCAAGTTCCCATTGAAAGTCTTTCATTGTAGTGCAGTCACAATCGCAAACCGAAGCAACAGTATTGATGCGTCAAACATGTATATCTGCTGTCTTTGCTGGAATCATTCCAAATGCTAACCAACCGAGCCGGGTCTGTACTGCTACTGGTGTTCCTGGGGTCCCTTTCATGTTTCTAGCAATGCTTGTAGGAAATAGGCATCAACACCAATCACTAACCTCACATTAAGATCTTTCTAGATTAAGATCTTTCAAGTGATCGTACCGTTTGCTTTCATCCAACTTGGTAGTTGGGATTATTCAAATGTGGAATGTGCGAGCTTAGTGGATTGTCTAACGATTTCGTCACTTGCTTACACCCGATATTTTCAAATTGTGCACCGTAAATGACTGGACATATGCTATGTTTGAAATGGAAAACAGCCTTTATACAAGGAGCAGTGGTATGGCCAGGATTTTATTGGGGGGGGGGCACTTAATAACTTGTGACATCACAATTCTAGGGGGATCCATTTCCTGCATCATTAAAGTAATTCAATTCATTGGTTCATTAATTCAATTCATTGGATTTGAACGAATCTAAAACTACACTCTGAAAACCATGGGGGGAAGCCACCCCCTCCCCTTGGCAGTAAAGGTTTATATAGACATCAAAGGTTTATTATTACTTACCCAGTTTGTGAATGTTTACTCTTGAACCAACAGGATTACAAATATCCAATTCATCAAAGAATATAAGTATTTGCAATGCCAGAAAGTCTATGGAAATCATATTTTGATCGGTTTAGTGCTTAGGCGCCTGGGCATGTTGTGACACAGGAGGCACAATGAATCGTGCCACTATTCGTGTTCGTTTAAGTTGTCCAGAGTAAAGGAATCGTTGCGTTCTAGCACGGATCATAATCCAACAGATGGTAGCTTCACCCATTGTCTTGTCAGGCAAGTGCATGAGCCAATTGTCTGAATCTGCAGTTCCTCTTGTACTGAGTAGAATTACTATTTCAACAACCATTCAACAGTAGGGTAAAAATTAACCTGTCTCACGACGGTCTAAACCCAGCTCACGTTCTCTATTGGCAGGTGAACAAAATTATCCTTGTAGTATGAACTTTCACAAGCCTCATTAGTCAAATGTAGAAAAGGCTTCCTTATCACAATGTTTTCTTCAAAAAGGTCACTTACTCCTGGGATATTTCCATATCTAATTCTACGTTTTTTAAACGATCTTTCAAGGCGGATTTTAAAAGATGAACACTACTTTCAACTATTTGTGTTGTATATTTCACCACATAATCCACGACCGTTTGGGGAATCTTTCCTTGATCTTTCACTTGCAGTATGCAGAGAGCGTTCGATGTTCTTCCTCAGCAAGTTCAAATGGATTTAATTATTTCTTTATTCTCAAAATGTTGATCTTCTGGATGTATGTTAAGCAAATCTCCATGGTTTCGGTAGTAATGGCACTTCAGTGAATAAAAATTTCTATAAGTTCACAAACATCCATCTACCCCACACAAAGCATGAAATCCAGGGTCGTTTTTGTGTATTAATCTTAGGTGATTCAACAATGATGGTACCGTAACTGGGACTGGGAGCAATGGGGGATGGACATGTCTCGTTCAAGCTCTTCGTTTTTAGTGCAAAGTTTTTAACTTTGCAGTATTGTGATGAGGGGCGAAAATTCACACGAGCTATCATACATACATACATACATACATACATCATAGTGTAAACTTTCCGGGGGGTGCATACAATTTATGTTTCTTTTTAAATTTCATTAACATTTAGTGATTTAGTGCTTCAAGACAGGGCTTCACATTTTTCTTTAAATATTCTTTTGATCTTATGGTGATTTTACACAAACTATGCTGAATTAGAGTCTTTATATTGAACTTGAAACATTTGCTGAAGACGTTGAATCGACATTAAATTGGCGATCCTTCTCCCCGGAACACCCGATTTTTTGTGCAATCTCAAATGCACGTGCGCTATCAAGTGCGTGGCCGCGAGGTGATTGCGAGATTCGTACACGTACCGTGTAGCGAGTCTAGCGACAAGAACATTATCATTTATATTATTTGACATTTGCTTTCGAGAATATGATTATGACAAAATATTTAAAGACTGTATCTCAATGCGAGTTTGCAGATTATATAAATGATAAGGAAGGTAAATGTGGTTGCAGTTTAAAGGCTATATTATTTCAAATACAACTATAGCCTTATGAACTATAGGGGCAATGCCAATGTGGCAATGCCGTCAATAAACTTGTGCAAGTCGATGGCTGGATATATATAGTATACTGCGTGTATTCGATCTGTAATCTGTATTATGAACTATCAAAAAGTGTAGACTATAGTATAGTATCCGATTTATATTATAACCTCCATGGTATAAAACGGAATCATATAAACGTGCTGCAAAGCCTGCAGTCCCAATAGTCGTGTTAATTTAAACCTTTCAGTATACCTTGAATTGATGGGATATAATTGTATTGGGATGTATAATATTTTAAAATAAATGTAAATTCTGATTTTCTGTGATATAAATAATTACGTTTGAAGTGTGAACGTAAACAACAGTACTGTTTATATATGCATTGTCATTGACATTGTTAGGAAAACGAAAGTTACAACAGTATTTCCGCTTTGAAACAAATCCCCTTAAAAATTGTGTCGGTGTTCTAGTTGAAGGCAGTGGCCGACTATACACCCTTAGTTTTTATACTATTTCACCAAACAATTCAGATTTCCGACTTGGACTTACTTAACTTGGGCTAATATATAATAGCCACCCATGTGCAAAATTTGAAGTGACAGTCCGGAATTATAGAGACTAGAGTACAAACATATACAGTAGTCATATTACTGTAAACAAAATTTTCAACACAACATTTAATAATATGAACCCTGTAATATTTACAAAACTAAACTATATCATACATGTAACTACTCTTTACTCTTTGTCCTTCTATAACTTAATACTGAGTATAAGTCATAAACATAACGATTAACGAATGTTTTTCTTTCAACACAACGACAACGTAATATTTACTGTAACTATTCATCCACAACATTCATTGCCTTGATAACTTTGTCCTCTCTCAAGATTACAAATTTAATCTTTTTTACTAAAAGCAAAGTTTCAATGAGCATTTTCTTGGAAAGCTTGGTAGGGTCTCTTGTTACAAGTAATTATAAATGGGGCATAATTTGCCTGCGTATGTTTACGCTTGGCGTTAAAAACACGGATTTCAAAAGCGAAGTTAAAAATAGGCCTTCGAAAAACAAATGTCATGAGAACTTGACAATCTTGACATATAAATACTGCTAGCTATAATTCCATGCATGACTCATCTATTTACGTCAGCAATAAATACGCATACACTTCCCACGGCGAGTTGTGAAATATTCTTTATCTGTAGGATCAAGGAGAGATTTTCCTGAAACATTACCTCATTTACTTGCATTTACTTGTAAATTATGGTGTTTATACAGGAATATCAGGATCCAAAATTCAACAAAAATATGTCTTCGCCGCAGAGTACATCAGTGCTTCCATATTAATCTTTCGTTTTTCTTACTGAATTTTCCCCCATTTTCACTCCCATTTTCCTCAAAACTTATGGCTCTTTGAAACTTTGCACAATCCTTGGATCCCTAGTTAAGTATTTTTACTTCTTTTGCCGTGATTTTGTGAAATTGAATTGTATAACCTAAAGATAAAGAATCGTAAACATTTAGCAGCCGTGTCTTTGGGGGTTTTTACAACCAGAAATCGTCGCCAACATCATGTTAAATTGATTATTGCAAAATCTACTAAACAACAGTTGTCACTAGTTTTTCCTGCAAGGAACTTATCCTACAATGTGGAGAGTTGCACGAGACCCTGTTTCTCAAGCCGCAAGTAAAAGACAGAAAGTCGAAAAACAATCTCCCTGTTAATGTAACTACACTGCGACGTATTACTTATTAAACAAATCAATTAACTTTGGGAAGAACCGACCTTCACCCTCTGTCTCACGATTTAAAGTTACATCTTATGAAGCTTGGATGTGCTAGAATGTCGCCAATTTTATGTATTGAAAACTTTGAAAACTCCAATATTACAAACTGCATTACGGTTTTCCCCTATTTGTAATGCAAATATCCTAAATGATAATCGGTCAAATCTGTGCACTTCCGGTTAGGAGGATTTCCCTTAAACATTTAAAAATTCATCATTTAAAAATTAATCATTCACCCATGCCTTTTTCAAACCGTGTACTTATTCCAATTAAATGCAAGAACACAAATAACAATATTGAACAGCAACAGACAAAACTACAAGTTTTTATCTGTCAAATTCCTGGTCCATTTTCTTAAAGTTAGATTAATTATCTGCAATATTAGCTACTGCACCAGCAGACGTGGTAGCTATTACTGAATCATGGTTATATGATAAAATTGACGACAGTTTACCATCAATTAACAGGTTTAACCTTTTCGCAAAGATGTGAGTGGCGTTTGTATCTATTTAAGAAAGGAAATACCTTGCAAACATAGATGCGACTTGGAGAAACCAAATTTTGAGTGTTTTTGGATTCGATCTACACCTCTCTGAAGACCGTTATCTGGCATTGCTGTCTGTGTTGTATATCATCCACCAGGTCGAACTGCCCAGGAGCATCACAATCTTAACAGATGTTAAAATCTTAACAGATGTTAAAATCTTAACATTTGCGACATAAGTATCCTGATTGTTGCGTAGTTTTTGGGGGATTTTAATGACTTCGATGTTGCTGGCTTAATATCCAATCACAGTTTAAAAGCAGGTAGTTCAAGAACCCACTAGAGGTACAGCCAAGTTAGATCTAATCATTATCAACTTGTCTAACTTCTATCATATCCCGTGGTTACCACCCATCTTGGAGCAAGCGATCACAATTCAGTGTGTTGCTTACCACATTCTAAACAGGCTACTAATAAACCAACAGCTATTATTAGTAAACAACGGGTTTGTTACGGGTTTGTTACGTTACCCCAAGTCTAGCATTAACGCATTTGGTTGGTGGTCACCATCACAAATTTGGTTTAAAGAGCTTGACCCTAACCCTACAGTTGAAGGACAGATCGTCAGGAAGCCTTTCATTGTGGGAACATCCCCCTGTGGCGTTTTTAAAAAACGAAAGTCCAGAAAGAAATTTTTATTGCGATAAACTGCAACATCTCAAGAAAGATGATTGTCGGAAATGGTGGTCAGCAGTAAGTGCCTATATCTGGCCGATCTCGTAAATCCGAACAACTGTCCTTACAAGTGATGGCGTAACCTTAACACAGCAAGATTTGGCTAACTCTTTGAATGCCTTTTGTGCCTCGGTTAATGCTGATATATCTCCCTTGGATGTAACCACTCTTGCTTCTTTCCTGCTGTCTAACGAGCCTATTCCATCCACTCAACCACATGAAGTTTGTAAAAAACTGCTCTCAATTCATAGTCCTGAAAAGTGCATATGAATTGGCAACTCGTATTACTACTATTTTCAATGTTAGCCTGAGCAGTGGTATAGTACCTAGTATAGTACCTAGTATTTGGAAGGACTCTAAATTAAAATCACCAGAGACTGAAAGAGATACAAGACCCATATCTTTAACACCATGCTTGGCAAAAACTGTAGAAGATTTTGTAGTCTCGTGGATGGTAGACGATGTTAAAGGGAAAATTAAGCCAAATCAATTTGGATGCCTGAAAAGTAACGTCAACCACATATTGTCTCTTAGACATGGTCCATACTTGGCTCCCTCAAATTTCCTTGATTTTACCAAAGCCTCTGATTGCATTGGTCATAATGTGTTGATCATAAAGTTGATAAACATTGGAGTCGGGCGATCCTTAATCCCTTAGATTATTCACTTTATATCAAACTGCTGACAATGTCCCTCAAGGAACGAAATTAGGACCGATTTTGTTCTTGATAATGATCAATAATTTAAGAATCCCATCTCCAGAGATCAGGTCTTGGAAATATGTTGATGATGTTTCTTAGAATGGATAGATCCAAAATTCAATCTAGCCTTGATACTATAAATTCTGGGCTGAATCAAACTGATTGAAACTCAATGTTAAAAATGTAAAGAATTGCGAGTGTGTTTCCTTAAAGAGAAACCACAATTACAACCACTGCAGATCGAAGGGAAAGAACTGGAAGTCGTTACCTCCCATAAAGTGCTTGGTTTCATTTTACAAGATGACCTGAAATGGAACGAAAACAAATAAATGCTATTATTGTATCTAAGGCTTCATATTTTACGGGTACTATGCCGAGGTGGTCTCGCCGCTCAAGATCTTCTTACTATCCATCATGCCATTGTACGACCTGTCCTGGAATATTGCTACGTAGTATGGCATCACGCTATCCCTGTGTATCTGTATCTATCTGAGGAGGTTGACCGGGTCCAAAAACGTGCGTGTAGGATTATCTTACCTGGGTTTCATTATGCGGATGCTTTAAATGATTTAAATTCGCTCAACATTGAGAGAAAGACGGGAACAGTTATGTTTTAAAACTTTAAATAAAATATGTAAGGGTGGTCCTCTTTCGAGGCATATACCTTAGACTAGAGTGGATGCCCATAGGTATAATACAAGAAACTCAAATTCCTTAACATTACCCCCGTTATCGAACTGAGAGACTCTGTCGTAGTTTTTCCCCTAGTACCATTAAACTGTTTAATGCTAATTAGAGTAGTTGCTTTGAGTTAATTATCTGTGTAATATAGTTTACCTAATCAATAATTGTAAACCAGTCCCAGCAAGCTACTTTAGAGCTTGACTTTTTTACCCTTGTAAGCACTTTTGTAATTCGCTACACCTAGCGTGAACAATGGTTGCAAATAAACACACCTTATCTTATCGTATCACCAATAGAATGGACACACAGATCACAGCGATAAACTATATTCAAAGAACAAACTGAAAAACGGAGTGATATTTTCCCACTTATCCTACCCTACAAAGTGCACAATTGCATTGCTTGTATGGCACATTGAAATGAATTATATGGCACTGGTAATGTTAGCCATATTTGGTATTCCATAGTTTTTACTACCAGAAACACCTTTTTTGCAAAAAAAAAACACCAGTGGAGGCAGCTGTTTCTGGCCCCCCTGGGTAGCAAACTCGTGTTTTGACATGCTCATGTGACTAGCAGCAGATCGCAACCAGATCATTCAGTTTTGCCGCATTTTTTGTTCATGCTTTCTTCAGACCGGACTAAAAGGCGGCCACTTCTACAAAATGAACAGCTCAAAAAAGAAAAACAAAAAGTCAGAAAAGCAAAGGTTTCGGTTTACACTATTTTACTGACTATTCATCTATATATACATTCATAACTCTTCATATATGACAATATATGAACTGTATTTCAGGGTAGTTTTTATCCACCAGCCGTGAATTGGTCAACTGCAAGTCTGCAAACCATTTTGTTTACCTAACAGGAAGTTCTGCGATTCTACACTTGCTTTCTGCCAAAAACTACAGACCATATGTAACGGAAATCTAGTCGAAAACATGATTTTTTTTAAAAAAGCGATTTTGAAAGCAAAAATTTAGTAATGAATTTACATCAGAAAAAAATTATTGTAAGGTAACTGCTTTGCATGGGTAAGGTATCAACTGTGGGGCATTTGATCGCCATTTGGCCTGTAAGGTAGGGAATTTGAACAGACTAAATTATTAGTTAAATTTTTTTTTTCATATAGATATGTACCACAAATGACCTGCATTGTTCTAGTGATTTCATTTAATTTATTTTATTTCAACTTGAAATAGACACATACATCTAGCTTTCAACACATAGTCGTTCTTAATTAATTGTTTTAAACTAAAAGATTTATAAAACCAAAAAACTAACACCTATTAGGTGATTAAAATACATGTTTCATCTTTTGACCTCGTCAGTTTGTCGCCATATTGTAAATACTAAATGAAAAACTTCATGTAATTAAAAAAAAACACGATGTCATGTCTATATGTCTATACTTGGTTTAATATCAACTCTGCACAAGTTGCCCGGAGGATTGTCACATAATTCCACTCGTTCTTGTTATTGCTGCTGCAGGCAGCACTCCTACTTTTGACATGCTAAGGTTTCTCCAGAGTTCACTCGACCCAGTCTTTCGGGCTGAGTTATGTATTGTCGAGATTTCGATCTCGCGTCTGTCCATATTTAAGATGTCAGAATTCCGGGGGGGAGGCACTGGGGGGTAGTAAGAGAAAAATATTGAATTGCGTGCGCAAATTTGCAAGCTTTTTATTCTGGATCTGACTTGATGCAAAATATACGAACACTTCCCGAAGAAACCACTGTGTAAGTATGGCTTTATTTCTTCCTGCTAATATCCACCAAGGCAATGAACTGTTTAGCGTTCATTCTAGAGGCAAGCAATGTGCTTTTATGAGTTTATTGGCGCTTCTTACAGCCCGAAATATCCCATTGTCCTCATGGTCGTTTACAACATTTAATAGCATCTTAATACAAGGAGACAATATGTACTTAATTATTACAGGAGCAACTCAGTATTTTAATGAAATACAAAAGAACAGTAACTCCGAATAACATGTTGTTATTTTATTGAATCGACGTTTCGACTAGATTGTAGTTATCATCAGGATTAGTGTAAAAATTACAAGTGCAAGTATTTATATAGTGAAGAAAGCGGAGCTTGGTGTCATTGAAATATGATAAGTTCTTTAGAAGCTTTAGCGCCATGGTTAAGTTCTGGTTTACGTCTGCGTATGGTCAGAGACTCTTTATATAACATTAAAAAACTCATTAATAATTCATGAGGAAAACACAAGGAAAATCACTACCGTGTCAGTGGTTTTATATGTGATAAAAAATCATGTTAATTAATTTACATAAATTTTAGCTTTGATTTTCTCGTCTTATTCGCCAATGAACTCATAATATGGGTCGTTTTTTAAGCCATTTAAAACACTTGCAGTTCATGCGCGAGAGGTCTTTATCAGATACTAAAACACGAGTGCGCAGCACGAGTGTTTTATATCTGATAAAGACCTCTCGCGCGGTTTGTATATATTACATAAAGACCAGTGGTCTGCCTATCGATTATTTTACAGTTACTGAATATAAGTAACACGTTCATCATTCAGAGAACACAACCACTGAGAACGTACTCTAAATATGGATAAGATTGCCATTTATTGGCAAATATGGCAATATTCTCACTAATAAATTCATCAAGAAAACTTGCCGCTTAGTGAAAGGTCTGTGTAAGTTTATCTTAAACTGGCGAACTACGAATTCCAATTGTTTCCTGTCCTGCAAAGACAAAACACCGGATTAATATGAAAGCTCCGTAGTTTACCAATTCTCGTGTCCTGGTTGTCGAAGCACCTATATTGGTAAAACAGTATACAACACCCGAATAAAAGAACACAGCACACGTGAAAGCTCGGAAATCCACTCATGCAAGCATTTTCAACACATTAAATCCCTTTTGGAACTCTCGCCTGACTCAACTATTCTTATAAACACTAATATTACACAGCTTATATTCAGTAACTGTAAAATAATTGATAGGTCAGACCACTGGTCTTTATTGTTATATAAAGAGTCTCTGGCCATGCCCAGACGTAAACCAGAACGTGGAGGTAGCTCAAAATATAAACAATCTACCCGTGGAGGTAGCTCAAAATATAAACAATCTACCTGTGGAGGTAGGTCAAAATATAAACAGTGATCTACCCATTGGGCATTGCGGTGGAGCCCATTGAGGCACAAAATAACATTGATCTACCCATTGTGTTAGAAGAACAAATTGGCAAAAATGAAAACCAAATTTGGTTTATGACTTATGGAAAGGAGCTTCAAGGGCTTGTTATAACTGATTGGGAAATTGAATTTCCTTACCATGATATTCATACAGCACTTTTGCATATTTTCTTGAATGACAGTCATGCTATTTTAATATTATAGGGCTATATGATGGCCTTAATAAAGTAAATGAATGATTTCTTTCTCTTTGACTCCCTCCGGTTGTGTGAAGTACTTCATATAAATATATATATTTAACTATGATCACTATGCTATGGTTTACTGTTCACAGACATAAACCTTTGTTGGGCCCCTGTGTTGTTATATTACTGTCTTTTCCCCGTGACTTCCATGAGTAATTTGACAACAGCCTATTAAAACTGCTAAATCTTTTTCCCCGTTAGGAAAAAATTCCAGGAAATTTTTTTCATTAGATTTTTTCACGCTGAAATTTTTGTCTACATTTATACAGTGATATAACGTTGCTGTACGTTGCCAAAATTTGTTATTGCGCCACGCGAACATAACATAATTATTTAGTACGTTTAATACTACAAAACATGCTTATTATTTAGTATGTTTAATAGTACAAAACATGCTTAGGCAGCACTTTCCTTGCAATAGTAACTACTAGTTAATTAGCATACTAGGTGGTATGCCATTAATATGTACAGCTTCCATGATCTGCCTCAACATTGCATCATCTCCAAATACTCAGTGGTACGATACTGCCAGTAAATGAAGAGAGTATGTGCATCGTATCACATCAGTTTTTCTCTAAAGAGGTATCATCCAAGAATGTCATCGATGCTAGGTCGGCTCTCCCATGGAGCAATAAAAGGACGATATTGACATAGGAGATCTTGAGAATTACAGACCTACCTCGGGAAATATGCATGGAATGATGGCTCGGATGCAGTATTCTGGGTATGGTAGGAAGTTTTGGGTAGAAGTTCTGAGGTCTGCATTGAAAGCATAAAAGAAAATATCCAAAAACTGGATGAGTCTGGAGAGAGACCCATGTATAGGTCTAGAGAATGGAAGCAGCAGCATCGGGAAAGAAAACAGAGAAAACAAATAAATGGTATAGAAAGGCAGGATATGAGAGTGTTGTATTCATACCAGCAGCACAAAAATCTGTTCTTAAAAGACAATATGAGTAAGAGATTAGACAAGTAGGGCTTGAGATGAAAGTAGTTGAGCAAGCTGGGGAAGGGCACATACACATGAATTACAAATATCGGATCCATTTCGAAGTAAGAGTTGCGAGCGAAAAGAATGTTTGGTATGTTGAAATGATGGTAAGGAAATTGTTATGCCACAAGAGTGACATATGAATTGGAATGCAAAGTCTGCGAGCACAAATACATCGGAGAAACCTCTAGGACCTCATACACTTGTGGCAAGGAGCATTTAAACTCCTTAAGGCATAAGGAAGAGAAGTCGATCATGTGGAGACATGCATCTGAAGAACATGGAGGAGATGTTCCAGATTTCACCATGAACGTCACAGGAGTATTTGGAGGTGATGCAATGTTGAGGCAGATCACAGAAGCTGTACATATTAATGGCATACCTCCTAGCATGCTAATTAATAACAAGAACGAGTGGAATTATTTGACAATCCCCCGGGCAACTGTTGTGCAGAGTTGATATTACACCAAATATAGACATATAGACATCGTTTTTATTTGTATTACATGAAGTTTTTCATTTAGTGTTTACAATATGGCAACAAACTGACGTGGTCGAAAGACAAAACATGTATTTTAATCGCTTAATAGGTGTTAGATCGCCTAATAGGTTGTTTTTTTAAATCTTTTAGTCATTCTTAATTGTTTTAAATTATGTGTTGAAAGCTTATATGTATGTGTCTATTTCAAGTTGAAATAAAATAAATGAAATGAAATCAAGTAAAGCTTCTTGGCTACGACAGAGAACATTTCAAGAAATTATTCTAGTGATGAACTGCTCAAACTATGTGGCATATCTGCAGGTCAAAGCATTAAGATACATACATGTGTTGATTCCTTCGGTGGTGAGAACCATGACCATGTAGTAAATTACAATTTTGAGCATCCAGAGGCTGGGACCGACACTTCTGACAGTGATGTTAACAACCTTGTTGCACTACAGCGAGTGCTAGTATCAGAAACAAGCATGGTTTCAGCAGTTGAAGTTCAACGTTGTATTTCAGGAAAATGTGATGGCACTCTCAATCACTTAAAATCAGAAACCGCCTCTCATGTGAATCCATTGCCTGCATTCAATACGAAAGTATCCATCCCCAATGATAAATGGCTTGGTACCCTTGAGTTGGTGACACAGGTACTATTGGCAAATTGCATATTTTACCAAGTCTAATCCCTGACAAATTTAATTGTCAGTGGTAGAATACTGCCAGTAAATGGGTTAAAGAGTTAAACTTAGCCACATAATTCATTTTGAAATTATTAGTGAGCATTGTTACAACTTGGTAGACTTGCTACAGCTAACATGCTTCATCTGCAATATCATAGTGTTTAAAGGGACCCTACAGTCGTTTTTGTACAACTTTGCCACCTTAATTTAGGGGGCTCCACCATACTGACAGTATCTTACAATGTAGTATATGCAAAATAATTATGAACGTCATGTAGTAACAATGAAACAAAATAAAAAGTGTACACATACTTGGTGGCAAATCTGTAAAAAATGACTGTAGGGCACCTGTAATGGCCCAAATATCATGATATATTGATAGGGTATATGTAGCAGTCAAGTTGGCATCTGCTTTTATGACCTAATTGATTTACTAATTACTAATTTATGTATCCAGTTTTCAGTTTTCTCCAAGTATGACAGCAAGCCTGCAAAATGGTTATCTACCAGGAAACATACAAAATGAATTTACCAGAGATATAAGTTCAGCTGTCAAAGTTCATAACATGAACCCTACAAAACACCAAAGAAATCATGTGGTGTTCATGATTACCAAAACATATCCATTCCTGCCAGAAAAAATCGGCAGTGGGAACAGTAAGTAGAGTGGAGTTAGTGGCAGACATTCAGAAAAAACCCACTATATTGTCAAGAAAATAAGGTACCTTTTCCTAAAATTTTACACAAGCTCGAAATGGAAAACAAGGCGGGGGGGTAATTATGTATGCTAACGAAAAGCTATGGTCAAAACGCTGTACTGATCTCGAAAGCGAATATGTAGAAGTGCTTTGGACCGAAATTGCAGAGATCTTGCCTGTTTGAAGTGAGATTAAGATTAGCAAACGAGGCCAGCCCAGTTGTCTATATAAACACAAAATTAATTCTACTATAAAAATAACTACAAGGTGATACGTATGTAAAAGGTGTTTATATAGGTATTAAGGGCATGATGGATACTATGCTATATGGATACAAGCTGGATGAAACAGAATAATAGATCCAATAAAAAATTAAAGTATAATTTTTGCTGCAATCATGCTTCAATGGCGTATGGTGCTATATTTCGGGGGTTTATATTATTTAGTGCTATATTGGTTTTATCTAGCCAATACTATTCTAAATTTCGCTACCAAGAGCTACTGGCTCTTAATAGTCTACAATCTTTGCCAGAAACTATGGGACAAATATTGAAATTCCATCACACATCTTATGTTCAGTTCCCCCGGCCCCCCCCCCCCCCATTCAATGTTGGTATCACAAAAAAGTAATACATCACAAACGAGACATCTCCTGACATGAGCGCAACATTGAAACGGGTGGGGGGAGGGAGGTAGTGGTAATTATGTTAAAAAATGTTATAATAACTATATTGCTTCATTGAAACTATATTGTCCCAAAGTATTATGGCAAAGATTGTCTGTAAACGCATCGCCGTTATCCATAAAAACAAATCAACGTTCACAGAAATCATGTACGCAGTAACTCTACGTTATTTCTTCATCGACTGACTTCAATCCGGTCGAAAATGTTTTCCACATGGTTAAAAGCAATCTACAGATGCAGGTTCGTGATCAACACACAGGGAATCAATCGATCATGAAACATGGAGGGACTTCAAGAATAGAGTTTCTAAAACATTGCTAGATACTTCTGTAGATTTGTCAATAATTTACTATTAAGTATGCCTAGACACGTCGGCGCAGTGATTGCTGGAAAGGGTTACAGAACAAAATACTAGTTTATTGATTAAACATGTGACATTGACATTGAGCTCACTATGAGACGGTTCTCACAATGAATCTCACCTAAATATTGACGCCTTATATGCTCTTAAAATTACTTCTTAGCAACTTATATTTAACAAGGTCGCTATGGAGGACTGACATCATGCATATCAGATATGCCTGCATGATTCTATAACTTTTAAGGACGATATAACCAAGTGATAGATGATTTTTGAGCAATGATTCTCACTTCCGTTATGAAGTAAGCAGTAAGATATCAAGTTCTTTTACTGTTTGGTGGTGAGAACCGTTCAAAATAGATCATTGTTTCCTATATATTTTAACTATACTAAAATAGTTTTACTATAACATTATTTTTGTAAACATTGTGTTATAGAAATCAGCAAATATAAAATGTATGTGCTTAAAAACCAGAGGAAAAGCTAAATTTAATAGCGAGAACCGTGTATGAGCCGAGTGAGCTTCGTTCACTAAATTGTTTGTTGACAGACAAGCATATGATTATCGCTAATTATCTTATCCTGTCAGCATATTATTGTTTGCTAATGTTCGGCATTCTTAAACATAAGCTTCGCAAAGCAAGGACCACAAGGTTCGACTTGTTTTTGCTCATATTTTGGTATTTGACGATGTAATTTGAACATACGCCATCGGACATCCATCATTTCAGTGTTGACCCGATCCACCCTTGCCCCACTCACTAAGGCAAGAGGGGCGTCAATAGTCACGAAAAACGGCGTATCCTTCTCTAGCACATTAACTTTTTGCATGAAGTTCCACATTTTGTGCAAACAATTGTAATCCTTCTCTTATAAACATGTCCGAAATGTGATTAAGTTTACAGTTTATAGCGCAGTTTTACTCACAAGTAAAAATACTATAAGAAATGCCTACCCTCTCTGAAAAATGACCTACATAAAGACCACACAAGCTCCTCTGAAAGGAAAAAATACCTGTTCTTAGTTTCTAAAGTAATAAATATACCTTTTAAGTGAAATAATCTGACTAAGAAAATTCTTTGACATCACTATGTATATAAGTGTGCAAACCTCAGACAATCTTTGCCAGAAACTATGGGACAAATATTGAAATTCCATCAAGCATCTTATGTTCAGTTCCCCCCGCGCAATGTTGGTATACATGAGCGCAACATGGAAACGGGTGGGGGGAAGGGAGGGGGGAGTAATTACGTTAAAAAATGTTATAATAACTATATTGTCCCAAAGTATTATGGCAAAGATTGTATCTATATACATCACAAGAATTGTGCAAACCTGTGATTTTTACAAATAAATCTGTAAACTCAGAGGAGAATGCGTTTTAACAAGACAACCGGTCTATTCAGTCATACTCAGAAGTTATCGAAGCTCATCGTGTTGCTCAACCATGGTATCCTTGTACAATGTCTTATTATGAGTGAAGATATATCAATAAATCCTGGTCCTTTGGATTTTAAATGCCCAAATAATAAAGGTATATCCTTTTGTCAGTGGAATGTACGACGATTAACAGACTTGCTGTTCGAGGAAATCTCTGCTTCTCTTCTGGCTTCCCAACAAACAACATCAAACAGTTTTGATATTTTGATCATAACTGAGACCTTCTGTACTAGCAAAACCCTGGACTCATATTACAAAATCAAAGGCTTCGAACTACAGTGAAAAGATCGAAATGGAAAACAAGGTGGGGGGATAATTATGTATGTTAACGAAAAGCTATGGTCAAAATGCTGTACTGATCTCGAAAGCTAAGATATAGAAATTCGTCCTTTCAAATCACAACGTTCTCTGCTTATCGCCGGAGCCTATAGACCACCCTCAAGTACCCTGGAAATGGACACTCTTTTAGAACAGAATATTGAAAATGCTTGTCTAGACGGTAAGGAAGTTATTCTTTCTGGTGATTTGAATGTTGATTTCTTTAAACGAGAACGCTTCAATAAACATAGAGTAACAAAAGCATTAAAAAATTTGAATATGTCACAACTAATGGATAAGGTAACCAGGCCAATATCGGAGAGTGGCTTGGATCATATTTGGTCAAATTACCAAAGTCAACATGACAACGACTTGGGTACTCTATAAAATATAAAAAAAAACAATGTAACTACCCTTATAGAACGTCATAAGAAAGCGTATTTCAAGACACAGGTCGCTGAAAATCGGAAAAATCCTTATGGTCACTTGTGCAAGACCTTACAAATGCAAATGATGATAGACCCAACTTTTCAACGCTTTCCGAAGAAAACAAGATCATAACAGATTCTGGCAAATCTCTGAAGTCTATTTTATAAATCGACCGAGTCTGCTTTCTTCAATAACTTCTGCGCTTTTCTACCGACTTGGTTCAATATGGTCTGCGGAAAGTTAATATTCAAATAACCTGCAAATTCGAACTGCCATTAATTACCCAAGATAGAGTTACTAACTATTTGAAATCTATGCCATCTCATAAAGCGACAGGTTCTGACGGTTTAATAAGCATGAAACTTCTCAACATAACTGCGTTGGCCATATCACCATCGATCTGTAAGATCATAAATCACTGTATATCGAATAGTGAGTTTCCATCTCAGTGGAAAATTGCAAGGATTACACCAGTATTTAAAGGTCAGGGACGAAAGGATGATAAGAGCAATTACAGACCAATCTCGGTCCTCTCGATCCTGTCAAAAGTTTATGAAAAACGTATTCACAAGTCAATGTGTCCTGCGCGTGTAGTACTTTTTTCTCTCCATTTTATTGTGTCTGGAGAATTAGTTCAGCGAACTAATACTTGCTCCTCGCTTGAAATAGAAGCGTGAAAACCAAATACATTCCACCTGACTCATCCAACACATCACCACATACGAAATTTATTTCCTCCCTTGCTGTACAAATATTGGCACATCACCAGAGAGGGCAGCGTCTTTGTCGTAATGACTTTTGGGCGCTGGTAAATGTACCCACTGACCCTCTAACATCAATAATAGATCATGCCAAGGTATTATCTGCCTCAACCATCTAAAGTCTTCAGAAAAATTATGTCTGCCATTTCCGCTCCAACCCAGGCAAAAGTGGTCGTTACAAGATTACAGAATGTATTGTAAATCAAATTTAGTGGGTTTAATAGAAACGTCTTTCCGCAATTTGCTGGACCCTTCAAATAGATATTACGGTATTTTCCCCGACCTTTTTCTAACAACACATGCACCGCCTCCGCGGGTTAGGATGTCAATGGCCATAACTAACCATCAGCCAAGACAGCCTTCAACACATCTGTCCTCCAGTCTTTTTGTGAGAACCTCAAGTCTGGCGAGCTTCGATCTTTCCAACTTCTTCTCGGCATCCTCTAATTCCCATCCCACTGTTAAGGCTTTGTCCACTGCTTTTGCGCCTCGGTTAGCGATGAATTCCGCCAAATCAGTTTTTCCTTCTCTCTTTTGTTGATTTGCCAACGTGAGGAGTTCTAGTCGGGTTCTTTTTCGCTTCGTAACAGCGAGCGGACAGACGTCAAAAATGCTCATCCTCTTGCGCTTTCGCTTACCCCCATTGGAATGTGGAGTAGGATCGGTTTGTAAAAATTCCCTTTGCACAGCCAAACTTGCGTTCGTTGTGATTGGAAAATTAGAACTCGTCAAATCAGGGTGATATCAGGGTGATTATGTGATTGAACATGTAGATTATCGTAATGTAAAGCCATGCTGAGTAATAATTCACATGAACACCGCTGAAATTAACTTTTATGCCGTGGTTAGAGTCAAGGTAATTTCTCACTTTCAACCAATGACGTGATTGGAGCTTTACTGCCATGTGATAGTGAACTCCGCCGTCTCTATGGGGCTCCATGCTACAAACCCATTGCAAAATGTTAGTGTGATGAAATGTCTGCATTCTTAAATGCATGTAATATCAGCAATGCGAATTCCTGCCGTGTAGATACTAAGGAAATATCTGCTCTACTATAAGTTATGAGATAAACTGATCTCGCATTTATCGGCTCACTATTTTGCACTTGTTCCCCTATTACTAAAGCATCCTCGTTCTCCATGACTGAAAAAGAAACGTATATTCATCTTTATTAAACAAACAAACCTATTTTATATCGTTGTACCTTGTTGCTGATCACTTGTTTTTCCGTTCAAGAACATACCTCGATTTCTAGTCCAAGGTATAACAATTATATATCAAAGTGGCTACTCTTGTGTCGTGTATTGCTGCTTTGGCTTTGCCGACATTCAATATCAATAGCACTTCGATATAAAATTATCCAATTGGAGCATCGATTTGCTTCATCATACTTGCTAAACATCATCTAAACACGGACTAAACACTCTTGTACAAAACATAGAAATTGAATCTTTGCATTCAAGCTGTGATCAGAACGGCTATAGAATCATGCAGTATACACTGAAGGCTGATGCATATGATCGATCAAAAAGTGTAGCGAATGATAATTCATTTAGGAAAGCTATATGGGAGATGAAAAAGCAGGCTTGGGCGAATACAATTATGGCTTTAAAAACTAGATGAAAAGGTAATATAACTTGTTTGTTATTTAAGTAAACTATTTATCAACAAACGTTGCCTAGTTCAGTAAGGTAGGCTAGTATATTTTAAGATTTTGGTGGCATCTCACTCGATTGAATAATACTTGAAAGGTTTTGTAGATGGAAAATTATTGAGTGAAAATGATATACATTTATTAGACCTAACCAGGCACAGCTACGAAAAATGCAACTACAGGTTCCTGGCGGGAATCGAACCTGCCGCCTTGCGATTCCGGTGGAGCGCTCTGATCAACTGAGCTACAAAGTCCAGTTGTCAAGCTCTAACCACAAGTGCATGTATATATACTAGGGTACTGCCAAGTTAAGTTGTGGGTAAATATCAAGATTTTGGTGACATCTCACTCGATTGAATAATAATTGAAAGGTTTTGTAGATGGAAAATTATTGAGTGAAAATGATATACATTTATTAGACCTAACCAGGCACAGCTACGAAAAATGCAACTACAGGTCTCTGGCAGGAATCGAATCTGTGGCCCTGCAATTCGGGTGCAGCGCTCTAAATCAACTCTCATTCAATCGAGTGAGATGCCACCAAAATCTTGATATTTACCCATAACTTAACTTGGCAGTACCCTAGTATATATACATGAACTTGTGGTTAGAACTAGACAACTGGACTCTGTAGCTCAGTTGGTTCGAGCGTTGCACCGGAATCGCAGGGCCGCAGGTTCGATTCCTGCCAGGGACCTATAGTTGCATTTTTCGTAGCTGTTCCTGGTTAGGTCTAATAAATGTATATAATTTTCACTCAATAATTTTTCATCTACAAAACCTTTCAATTAGTATATTTTAACTCAAAAGCCAGTCAAGTATTGTTTATGTATTAAGCATTGGCTTTCTCATTCTGCCTATTATAGTTTATATATACTTGCTATTTTTGCTTCTCTCAAATGTAAATATAACCTATTCTATGGGTGATTTGAGAGTGCATGTTATTTATATACTAATATGGCGATACACAGTGAACATTGTCAATAATATTTGATGTGCATGAGGACAAAATTATTGAAAAGTATGACATGATATGTTGCGTGACCAGACTAATTAGTGAGGGAGATTTAGTAAATGACATTACTATTACCATTACAAAGCACTAGAGTGTGTAATTTCTGGTAGTGTTGAGACCTCGATTCATGCTTGTCCCTTTCTTATTAACCAATAAATCCACAATGTGTTCTAAAGCCACCTACTTTCTCACTTGTCAAGGGGAAAGTGTTGGGCCTTAATATGTTATCCACAATATCTGCATATGTCTCTTGTTAACCCATTAAACCACATTGTGCCCTAAGGCACCCACTTTGTAATTTGACCCTGTCTTAGTAACCCCAGTTGATTTTACTCATCAAGGAGAAAGTGTTGGAGATTATTAATAGGTTACGTTTCTTCAGATTGCACTAATTCTATGCTTTCTTTCTTTCTTTAGATTCATCATCACATTGCCACACCAGCTGGCAAAAACAGTCTTTATCCATACTTGTTCCACAAGGTTTGCATAGTCCCAGATCTTTAAGCCACAATGTGCCCAACTTTGATATTATACTCTGTCTATGCATTTAATGAACAACTATATGTCAATGCGCCTTGTTCTCCAATTAAGCTGCAGTCTGTCTCACTTGGTTATTTTACTCTTACTTCTCAACTGTGTCTTGTACCCTAATGGCTTAACAAAAGTACATGACATATATGTCTTGTTAACCAGTTAAGCTGTAGTGCACCAAATATTCCAGAGGAAGGGATGGGATTGTGAGCAATAACTATGGTACTGTACATCCAATATTTCTTGTTAACTTGTTAAGTTGGAATGTGCTTTACTTTGCTATTTTACTCTGTCTAATAGGTTAAATTATAGAGTGAGCCAATTCAACAATCTTAGCAAGAAACACTGCATTTGACAACAACCTTGAATATTATGTTTTCCATATTGTATTAGTGTTTGTATGTATATTTCATCCCAATTTATAAGTACATTAGTTTCAGTACAATATGCTAAATACCATAATTTATAGATGGCACTTATGCGAAATAAAATCCTGTATAAAATCCAATTGTTTGCATTGTCTACTCAAAATGGCTTACTGTGTAAATGGAAGTGGCTTATTGCCTGATTTGCACTATGCAGAGAAACTTAACAGGCTTTGAACCAACTGGAACAGATTGATGCCTGTTTATATGGAGGCCAGTCAGCTGCCATATCCGGGCTAGCTCACATTGTCAAATTCACCTATGTTTACATGACAAATACAGTATCAACCTGGTATACCAAGCAGTGCATGTAAGTAGGAAAAGTAGGAATAAAGTAGGAAAATATACAAAAAAGTAGGACAAAAATATGAATATTTGATGATTAATTTGCATGAAAATATCACAGAAATATTATGTAATCTCTCTTTTCACTGATAATCCTGGACTGTAGGGGTGTTTTTGATTTGAAGAAAATGTTTGATATTTCCAAGGAGATATTGGGATTTCAAGGAGATCTTTGAATTTCCGAGGAGACCGATGGAATTTAAGGAGGTTTTTGGGATTTCCAAGGAGATTTTTTGGATTTCCAACGAGATTTTTTGGCTTTCCTACAAGATTTTTGCTATTTTCAATGGACTCAATGGGATCATTAGCTTTTTTAGATTTATGCAAGAATTGGTCTGACAGATGTTTGCTTGTCCTATGCTTTGGTGGTTTGTGGCTGTTGTCTTTAGAGCCCCGTTCTAGAGATTCACTAACTAATCTCTTTGTCAGGATGTCTGCAATTTAAAAAAAATTAAAATGTGATGAAGGGGGAAAATGCACAGTGGCATGCTCAACTCTGCCTTATGCAAGGAACCAGATCTTATCTTTATCCATCATGTAACAGATAAACGTTACAATAAAGTCTTACCTCAAAATATTTAGTGCCACAACTACCAGTTTCACTTGAAGATCGCTTGTGTGAAACCGGGACATTCTCATTTTTCCAAATTTGCTGAGTTCCTTCACTTGGTCTTTTACAACGCTTTTCAGTGGAGAAATAATCAAAATACATGGCACTGTCTCTTCGATCTTTAATTTAGTCAAAAGATACAGCTGAAAAATCAAACTTTTCCCGAAACCTGTAAGCAGAATACAGACAACGTCTTTTCCCTGCAGTAAAGAAATGATCGCCAATCTTTGCTGATGTTTGATAAATGGCAAACTTTTAACACATTTGTTCAAAGAAGCATTGAAATCCATCTTGAATTATTATTTACATGCAATATTGCAATTTATTACTCCTTGCTTTGAATTAATTATTCAAATGCGTAATTGATACATATGTCAATCAAGCGTTTTAGCCAATGGGAATTTTCTGTGTCTCAGGACACGGGAAATTAAACTTTGTTAGTCCTGTCCACAATCCTCCTCATTTTCCCGCGCATTTTTCGCAGTAGGTACTGGGTTCAGTCTAGTTGTTGTGGCACTTAGTAAGCAATCAAGTAAGTAGGTGGGGTGTGCTAATCATTCTTACTTGCATGATTACTTAAACATTCAGGTTTGAAGAGTAAAACGTGACGTAATAAAACAAGAGTTAAGTTATGCTTTGATGTTTGCCGAAACTTAACTGGAAGTGCTGGTTCTTTATAACGTCATGTTCATTTCCCTAAACCTAAACATTTGAAACGTGAACATAGGGCGAAAAATGTCACAACTATAGTAATAGTTGCTTGCAAATAGCAGTAGCCCATACACTATCTGCTCATTTTGGAAATGCTTTTTACGAAATGCAATTTTTTAATGGCCTCAAGTGGACTACTAAACTAAATCTAGGGTGCCAGAATATTGGATTTTTTTGCGACTATTTTTTGTGATATGGACGATAGATGTGAACAAGACCGAGGTATGTAGCTTTGTGCATATTGGCATCTAAATTTCAATACATTTGTGCATGTATGCTTCATGTATGAGTATGGTTAAACACAGTACAAAACGATCTGCTTTGTCGGAATCGAGCAAAACAGAAGGCACCGTTTTGTTTAATGAGAGCCATTTATTTGAAATAGCTTGGGGAAAAATCTTTGATGGTCATAAAGATTATGCCAAAAAGGAAACCAAACGTAAAGACAATATTATCCCTGTTGCTCCAAGGCAACAAAGAACAAAGAGAAAGTTTGAGTAAGAGTTCGCTGAACTTTGTATAAAGCCAAAGCCAGAGAAAAAGGGGGGGGGAAGAGGAAAAAGAAAAAAGGGGCAGAACCTCCAAGACCAAGGTCAATGAGTCTGAAAGTGAAGAGTCGAGTGGTGGCAACACAGAGGTCTGGGTCTCTAGTGACTCGGAGAACACTAACTGATGAGGACTGTGCCCCAGCTTTTCATCAGCTGACAGGATGCAATGCCGTATCCCCATTGGTATTGCAAGGCTATGGACAACACACAGTATGTTCTGGTCTTAAATGTTTTTGCGAGAACGCTCTGTTTCTGAACTTTAACTTGATGTATTCCAACAAATATAATGCTGAAAACTTTGTGTTGAAAGACAAGACATTCAAGTTTCACCATCCAAACTTACGTTCTCAAAGTATTTCAGTCTTGAAGTTTAAAACATCGCTTCTTGATGAAGAAAATGGACCTGACAAACAATGTATAATTTAACAAGTGAAAGCGCTGTTGTGTGAAACAAATGGAAAAGCAATGCTGAGTAACTTGCTTGAGGCCCTTCAATATCATGAAAGTTAGAATTTTCGTGGAACTTCTTTTGGTTAGTATAGCAATTAGCCCTGTTAGTTAATATACAAACAATACCTCAAATATATATGGCGATTTAATTGGGTTCAAAATGCATGTGTGAATCTGCCTATTGGCTCTTTCAAATTTGTGGGGGGGGAAATGAATTTGCCAAATCTTCAAATTCATCTAATGATGTACGCATGGGCCGAAAGTATGAATTCATTGATCAGTTTCACCATTTCATGAATTTGTCGAATGTTCCAATTTGCTGATAATGCTTTGTGAGCTCTGTTGACGGCGCATTTTTTACCCGGAGCTTAGGACGAGGAAATAATTAATTTAAAAACATGGCGGACCCTGACTTGACGAACTATGAAACGAGACTTCGTCATTCTCTTCTTGATCTTTCTCGAAGACTTCAATGCAACCCAGAAGCCAAAACGTTGGACTTTATTATATTTCGATTGCAACAAATTTGTCGCCATCTTGTACGTCTGGGGAACAGATTTTGCGAAATATCTCGCATTATTTCAGCTGTAGCGATGTGGATGGCAGTTGTAGTTCTAATGGCTTAGTTGGAAGACCAAATACATGCTCAATTGCATTTGCTTTGGGAGTATCGAAAAGTACAATAAAACGATGTCTTTGAGAGTACGGTATTTCAGTTCGATCCCAACAAAGCATCTTGACTGATGCAGCCAATGATGATCTGATCAGACATCCAGAGTGAGTTTCCTAATGCGGGTTATCGAAGGATTTACTCGCAACTTAAGTCAAGATCGATTAACATGACTCAATCGAGGGTTAGAGTTGTTGCATCGGACGGATCCTGAAGGCGTGGCAATGATATGGCTATTAGTAACTCCAAGAACTGTCTACAGTGTAAGAGGTCCTATGTCACTTTGGCATATTGACGGCAATCATAAGTTGATAAGGTAACTACGTTACCATGGATTTGCAATTTGAGCTATTCCAAAATGTACTCAGTTGACCCTCCAAATCCTATTTTATTTTCTAAATTAAAAGTCCAAATCAAACAATGGTCCTATTAGATTTGACCAACCTTGTCCCCAGAGTCATCACTAAGATAACCCTGGGGATGAGATTTAATTAAAGTAACCCTACTATCCATCTGTGTGTCCCTCTGTTTGTTCATCCACAGGGGTGTATATAGTTAGCAGTGGGGTTACCTTTTTCCCCACCCCCAATTCTTGGAAGGGTCACTTTCTTCCCCTATCCAGGAGCAGTCTGAAGAAAAAGACTGATCAGGAGTAGTGAATACTCAGGTTTTAAAGTTCTTTTCACCAGTGGTGGGGCTTAGGCCAAGGGTTCCAGGGGAGCAAGAAACTTAGAGTTTTGGAAGTTCAGAGTGGACATTTCCTGCATTTTGAGGATGAAATTCTTGCAAATAGAACAAAAAACTTGTGCAGTTGGAAGAAATCTTATTTCCGTTAATTTTAACCCTATATCCTTCCTTCCTTTCCCTTCTTCCTCATTTTCTCTTCGAGTCACGTTTTTCTCCAAACCCTTTACTTTTCCCCCACGAAAGAGGGGGGAGCAAATGGTTATTATATATACCCCTGTTCATCCAGTGAATATTATATGAGTTACCATTATATAGTGATTATGGAAGCAGAAAACATTATTAATTTGTTAACCTCATTTTCTTTCTGGTGCTCTCACCTACACATGCATTCCTGTTTATTTGAAATGTGGGACTAATAATCGATCGGATTTGGTCTTCAAACTGTTTCAAGATGCAGTAGAAAAATATGGTTTACCTTCTAGAGTAAGGTCAGACAAAGGAGGTGAAAATGTTCTTGTCTCATTGTACATGCTTAACCACCCTCAACGAGGCTCAGGACGAGGAAGCATGATTGCAGGCAAGAGCGTGAATAATCAGAGAATCAAGCGTCTTTGAGGGGGTGTTCTATATTTACTACCACCTTTTTTTACTTCTAGAAGATTCATATATAATTGATTTGTCAAACGAAACTGACATTTTTGCATTGCATTATGTATATGTGCCATGAATCAATCGTCACCTGGAGGCATGGAAATCAGGATATATCCGCCATCATATAAGAACAGCTGGAAGTCGAACACCTATGCAGTTGTGCATATTGGGTCTTATTGGAATGAGAGGAAGTGAGGCAACTGAAATGGATAACTTTGAAAATTTAACTGGGGTAAGTTTAGCAAATAAATCTCTCAAACTGAGTTTTCATGGACTTCCACCGGGTCTACCACCTGTTATTTCTACAATTATCTATTCTTTGAAAAACTTATCATGATTTCTTTCCATAGCGAGAATTGGAAACATGTGGAATTGATCATGATAGTCCTCTACCATGTAATGAGGAAACGGAAAGTGTGATAGTTCCAGCAACAGCACAACGATGTTCAGATGATAGGTATGAAGAACTTGTAAGGTTGCTTGACCCACTAAGAGACAGTGATAATGATGGAATTCACATTCTGCTCATTTGTTCCTAAAGGTCATGATATACACTTTCTTTTACCAGCCCTTGAAACTCAGGTTGGCATTCGGCAATGCCGACCTAAATGTCGACCTGCAAAACAATATAGATTTAGGTTGGCAAAACATTGCTGACCTCCTTTGAAAATCCTCTCGGCATTTTTTCCACTAATGCACTTTTTACATATGCATTACAACATACAAACCCAGCGAACACGTCGTGAACAAAACATGTGCGTAGAAGTCTCTCCAGAGCCATGTGAACTTCCGATGGCGTACCACGTAGCTTCGTTGTCACCGGATCTCTTACAATGTTGGATATAGTTTTGTAATACATGTGAGACATTCAACACACACAGCACTGGTTTTTATTGTAATTCTGAATCTGTAATTCGGTTAGTTGGGTTATCTCAAAATAAGGAAACAGGAGTAACTGATCTTTAAAAATAACATTATTTCCAGTTACGAATTAACCGCCTCAGCCTATTTAATTGTTCAAAGGTGACACTTGAAATTTTGAAAAGGAAACAAACATGCTAAAATCGTCAAGCGTTATCCTAACGCAATTATCCTAATAAAGTACCGTCTGTCACAACATGGACTGTTCGATCGTTTAATTGATCTTTAATTGATTTTGCTGACCTAAAATTTCTGGAGTTTCAAGGGCTGCTTTACACTTCCTAACTAATAATTGCAGGAGACAATCAATACATATGTCAAATGTGATGAATACAGCATTTATGAGAATAATAGTTAGAAATGTTAATATGTAGAATACCTATTGTTTAAGTTTGTAACAATCACATGTAATATTTAACAAACACAAATTTAGAAACAACTTTTACTTTGTGTACCGGACACAATTGTCCATCTCATACAGAATTGCTTGTTTCAAAAACGTCCTGTACACAGTGATAACATAACATGCATGTACAACTGTCTCTTTGGTACATGAAGAAATAACCCATGGTCATAGAACTGAAAACATTAACAAAATATTAACAGATAGTTGATGATACATGGCCTTAAATGATGGTCCACTGTCCATAATGGCAGTTTTCATGGCTTGTTCAAAGCACTGATGAGACTCAACATCTGGTGGTAAATGCAGTGATTCCATACATGTGATGCATGAATAGCTCCTCCCATTGCATCAAACGTTACATAAATCGTCTGCAATTTTCTAACACTGCAACTTCCAGTCACAAAACACAAGAAACTCTTAAGATCTAAAAAAGGGAGAGCCAGTTTATTTGGGCAGCACATACTGCTATAAAATATATATGCAGTCTGTAAAATATTTTTTTTACAAAATCATGTTTTGTCAAAGTGATGTTTAGGTTTAGGGATCAGGTTGTTGTTATACCTGCTTAATCCTAGGGATCATCCATAATTATCAACATTTTAACAAACACACAGTTTGTATGCTGGACTCAGGGGTTGTACACTTTGTATGCTTGATCATGATGGTAGACCCATCATCCTCATTCTCTAAGTCCAACATTTAGAAATACACTATGGGAGGGTGTTGAAAAAAGTACTCTCTGTACACTTGTACAAAATGCTGACAATTATGGATGACCCTTTGAGTCCGGGTTTGAATCATGGGGCTTCGGTGGCGAAGTGGTTAGCGCACTTGCCTTTCACCTCTAAGGCCGCGGGTTCAAGTCTCAGTGAGGACTTTCTCAATGCGACTCGAACCCAGTCCTCAAGTGAAAAGAGTAAAGTCAACGCTCTGCCGAAAGTTGTGGGTTTTCTCCGGGTACCTCCCACAGGGAAAGTTGACAGGGTGGGTTAGGTAAAAGGGCCCACAGTAATTGGCATATGCTGTTGTGGTGACCCTGCCCTAGTTGGCGAAGCTAAATAAATTAAAATAAATTGAATGAAATGCACCTGCAATACGGCTCTCATCAATTAAATGAAGCAACATGCGTCTTACAACATGACCATCAGTCTCCAGGAGGAAAATTAGCATACTTTTGACAAAAAAGGAGTCAATAAATTCCTCCTGGACCAGAAACATTGGTGCTAACACCTGCGGAAACTTTATCATTTCATTGAGAATGCCAAGGGTCTTAACTCCTTCCCTTAGCTGATCCAACAAGACCTTCCTTTTCTTGATGAGAAAATGGCACAGTATACACTGCACAATTTCATCTTTGTTTCTGAGCTGTCCAGATAGAAACAATGAAGTGGCTTAGTTTAAATCAGTTTTGGGAAAACCTCAAAATTTAGAGTTTTTTGGGAAGCCAAGCTTTTGTAACAAGTGCCAGCATACTTAAAAGGAGAATATCATACTCTTGATTCAATATTTATTCTCAGTGGCATTGCCAGGGTGTTGACTTTGGAGAGCAAACCAAACCTAAACACAGCTGCCAATGGTGAGAATGCTAGGGGGAGAAAGCTTCCCAGAGAAAGTTTGAATTTCTAGGGTCTCTAGAACAGCATTTTAAGTACTGAAGAAAAATCAAACCCCCAAAAAATATTTTTATCGTTATTCCAGACATTGCACCCTCCCCCACTTTCTGCTCGGATTTCACCTTTTCACAAGAACAGTTATCGAGAAAATTGGTGGAGGGGGGGGAGAGCCTTCCACCCCCTTCGCTATCTCACTGTTTCTCGCCTTGTCGTATTACAATAATGGTTACTTACAGATAATATAGATGTGCTTCCAATATCTGACAATACATAAAAAGGTATCAGCTCCATTTTACATCCTCCTCTGTCTTGACATTGACAATCTTAAAAAGTAACAAATTATATAACGTCCTGACTTGTGCAATAGTTGAATCTCTGTTGAGTCACCTGGAAGATCCGATACTGTAGGTAAAACTAAACTGCTGGTACAGGTAGCGACAATTTATGTTTAGCATGCTTTGTAAAAAGGATCAATTTGAAAATTGTGATCTTCTGTAAGTATTTTCTGCCAACCAATAACTAATGTGAGGAATGCCCTGCTTTAGAAAATTGTGATCTTCTGTAGTATTTTCTGCCAACCAATAACTAATGTGAGGAATGCCCTGCTTCGTTATGATAAACGACCCTCTCACAGACTGGAATAACCGATGGAAATACATCGACGATAGTGCTATCACTGAAAGTATTATATCGGATATCAATAGCATCCTCCAAGAGTTTGTGGATATTATCTATAATTGGACCATTGTTAATAATATGAAACTGAACATCAGTAAATGCAAAGAATTGATAATAGACTTTGCAAAAGATAAACAGGACTTCCCACCTTTAATTATAAATGGCGTTGCTGTAGAACGTGTATCATCAGCTCGGGTTCTGGGACTAATTGTTCAGAATAATATGAATTGGAAGGAACACGTAAACAATGTTGTCAAAAAAGCAGGAAAAAGACTCTACATGCCGAGAGTGCTGAAACGATCAAATGCTGATACGAACACATTAATCACTGTGTACAAACTAAGCGAACTATTGCACCATAAAGCAACAACAGACTATGATATGCGACCAAGATGCAAGTATAACAATTATCTATGTAGAACTGAAACGTTTTAGGAAATCGTTTTTTCCTCAAATTATTTCCAAAGAAAACAGTAAATAACTGAGTAGAAGTATTGGCCTATTGACTTTGCAATTTTTGAACTTTTAATATTCTTAATAATGTAATGTAACAATAACTTAATACTTTTTAACAGTAGATACAAATATTGTAAATTTCTGATGTAATTTAACCTATTGATTACAAAATCAGTTTTCAAATAAACTATTACTATTACCTTATCTACACATAACGCTACATCCATGTCACGAATATCTGATACTTCGCAAAGGATATTGCTTTATCAATATCCTGATAGACTAGGTACCAGTAGCATACTGGAGAAAGTCTGGAGAAGCCTATCCCACATTGTGAAATTGAATGAGCAATCATCTTGCCCACACATTTCATTACACCTGAGAAAACAATACGCATTCTAAATGTTGGTACGAGCCTCATTGGCCGTCCTTCAAACAACTGAAAAGCGGCATCAGCTCCATTGACCAGCTTTGCATACACCTTTTCGTAAAAATCTTTTCTAGGACCTCCTGTATCGATTGCTGATTGATTAGCGAATGTAATTCTCAGAGGACGAGATGCATCAAATTGCGGATCTTTGTACGCAACTAACGCATCAGACAGAATGTCTTCATCATCCACATTAACTTTCAATATTCGACCAGTAAGTTTCTTATTAAGGCTTTTGACAATTGATGAAATGGAAATTTCTGCAAAAAGGAATAAATGAACTGATATTTAACTCATTAACTGACATCTGGGGGTGCAAACTTAGGTTGCCAACATATAACCACCCTTTTGTTGCTGCAAATCTCAGTTCTTAAAACCTTTTTGGCTTAAATTTCATGCAAATTTACTTAAATTATAGCCTATTAAGGCTTTTGTGCTTCTAAAATCGTGGATACAGCTTTGTTACACAGTTAATCAGCTATCTCTCAAAGGCTTTAAGAAATTATTGGGGGGGTTGCCCCCTTTCGCTCCCCCTGGTGTCCGCCACTGCTGGCAGTACCCACTGACGAGTAAGATCATCTTGTGTTAGACAAAGTAAAATTAATACTCTGGCTTTAGACAGAGTAAAATACTAAAGTAGGGCGCATCTGAGTGCATTGCAAGCTAATGGGTTAAAGACAAGTGTCAATGGTAAACATGCTTCAAAGAATATTAAGAAATATGAACATAAAATCTTTAGATATTATGCTATGTCATACCACAGGTTTTTGAGTATTCAGTTCTTTTGGAAATTGCAGTTATTAATAACTCATCCAAAGCAGAATCATCATCATCAGATTGACTACAAAAAAATTATACTTATTTTAGAAAAATGTTGGTACAAACTCTGGGTGGGGGTCCAAGTACTCTGTTGGGGTCCCAGTTGTGCTATCAGGTATTCTCTGCTACATGAAATGATCATTGATAATAGAATATAGCAACCTTTTCCTAACAGAATTGAGTTAGCAGCTTGGTTAATGTCCCCCAGTGCTTCTGCAATCACCTGGCTCAATAGATTGGCCTTTAGTTTCTGGAAAAAGTTGCTGTAATTCTTGAAGTTTCTGTATATGAGAATTAATTATTTATTTGTTTATCTATATCCGATACTAGTATAATAGATGAAAAACCAAACAGATGAAACAATCTAATTAATGTGACATTACAGCATAAGCTTTATATACTCTACCTTCGCTTGTCATTGAACCTCCATTTGTCACAGAACTATCTGAGTCTTCATCTGAATTCAGTGATGTGTCTCTGCACTTGTTTTAAAAAATATTGATACAGTTATATGTATGTGTAAAATGTAATAACTATGGGGCTGCAGTTTTGAATATAATCCTTTGGTTGAAGATAATGTATACATTGAAAAATTCAACCAAAGGTTTATACATTCTTGTGTGTGTTATCCTTGTTAGATAAAGTTTATAAATAGAGACTGGGTGTATTGCACTAACAAGGAATGCACAGCACTGCAAAGCTAACATAATTACCCTGATTCTTCTGACTGGTTTGATGGACCACCACCACAACTACTTTGATGTTGTCTCATTTCAGCCAATGCTATCTGCTCCTTGCAATTTATACAATGAACTTTTGGTGAATTATGTATTTCCTGAAAGGGGAGGAGACAATTAAATAAATAAGAAAGTAAATAGTGCCCACCCCTAAAATGAAGGCAGACAAACTAATTCTTAGAAATTTGTCTATCACCTAGCAGTGTTAGAAGTATGAACAGAAACTTTTGGCAGGAGTAGATGATTAATATGTTGATGCTAAGTTATGTAGTGGCGTTGACTTGTATCCGGATTTGTATAATTCAAAGCATGATATATCTACAGTATATTACACCTAATACAATCAAGGTGGTTCTTTCGAAGTCAAAATGACATACTGCAATAACTCAACCTCTAAGAGCTTGTGTAAAGCACAATGGACCTGCATAATTATGCAATCAAGTATGAATATGGGAATCACCCCCCCCCCCAGTTCCAGGCCTGCTTGTTTATCCTTCCTTTTGAGAGCCCTCCTGTTGATGTTCCAGGACTGCACAACTTTTAAAATATAAAAGCACTGACAATCTCATCACCAATCAACATCCCCGAATCTGAATGTTACAGCAATAACTTTCAATCCTTCATTAGGAAATAGTAACCAGTCAATCAATAAGTCAATGAATAAATCAGACAGTCAATCGGCCAATTGCACAAGTGTGTACAAACTTTATCTTAGGTTCCTCCATAAAATTCACTGTGTATCCCATAGGAGGACAAGGGACATCTATCAATTTAGATTTTGTTGGCATCTCACTCGATTGAATAAAAATTGAAGGGTTTTGTAGATGGAAAATTATTGAGTGTAAATTATATAGAGAATAATACATGGATGCTTGGAAATACCAGATTTATTTAGAGTGTTGAACATCATATCATGTTCAACACGAGAAATAAATCTGGTATTTCCAAGCATCCATGTATTTTCTGTTTATTATAATACAAAGGACAGTCTTTTCAAACAAAATAAAATATGCCATTTTCATAAACTCCAAAAGCGATAATTGTCATAAATAATCTCACATGTGAGATTATCAGTTTTATCAGTGCTCGAAATCTCTATAAAGCACTATACTTTATATAATAAATACATTTATTAGACCTAACCAGGAACAGCTGCGAAAAATACAACTGTAGGTCCCTGGCAGGAATCGAACCTGCGGCCCTGCGATTCTGGTGCAGCGCTCTAACCAACTGAGCTACACAGTCCAGCTCTAACCACAAGTTCATGTATATATACTAGGGTACTGCCCTAAAGTTCATTCAGAGGGGCAATGCCCATTGCAGCATCTCATATTTCAAAACAATCAATTGTTGATGATTACTTAGAAAAAAAATAGTCAGATAGGCACTAACTTTCACTGTCCAGTGCACAGAAAAGTTACACTCCAAACTGTAAAAATCCATAACATATATAAGTGCAAATACAAATTAAAGGGTGACAAATAATGTCCATAAGCCAGGAGGTGGGCAGGGCCGCCCAGAGGTTTTTTGGGGCCCGGGGTGAAATGACCTGAATTTTTTTTTGGGCCCCCTTCCTCTCCTTAAAATCCCCTTTAGGGTACTGCCATGTTAAGTTGTGGGTAAATATCTAGATTTTGTTTGCATCTCACTCGATTGAATAATAATTGAAGGGTTTTGTAGATGGAAAATTATTGAGTGAAAATTATATACATTTATTAGACCTAACCAGGAACAGCTACGAAAAATGCAACTATAGGTCCCTGGCAGGAATCGAACCTGCGGCCCTGCGATTCCGGTGCAGCGCTCTAATCAACTGAGCTACAGAGTCCAGTTGTTGAGCTCTAACCACAAGTTCATGTATATATACTAGGGTACTGCCATGTTAAGTTGTGGGTAAATATCTAGATTTTGTTGGCATCTCACTCGATTGAATAATAATTGAAGGGTTTTGTAGATGGAAAACTATTGAGTGTAAATTATATACATTTATTAGACCTAATCAGGAACAGCTACGAAAAATATAACTGTAGGTCCCTGGCAGGAAGTGAACCTGCAGCCCGGCTATTCCGGTAGCTCAGTTGGTTAAAGCGCTGCACCGGAATGGCATGGCCGCAGGTTTGATTCCTGTGGCCCTGCTACGACTTACCTATAAAGGCTTACCTATAAAGGCGTAAACTAGAAAATAATTGTGAAATTAATGTATTATAGTGTAATTCTTGTTGCATGAACAAATAACACAACACCTTCACGTTTCCCAAGTGGATTTTGATGGTTGTCATACTCTCAGCCGGGATAGTCTATATTGCGTGGGTCGCGAGTCAATAAAAATTGCAAGAGTCCAACGAAAATGGTGCGGGTCCAACGATAATGCGCACGGGTAATAAGTTCCGAGGCGCAGGTAACAAGTTCCGGTTGGCGTGGGGTTTTTTTCCGATAACAAAATATATCCCGGCACCACAGTCTGTAAGACGACCATCAAATATTTTTAAAGTTCAGTCCGTCCGATCGTTGGCATATTTCTGAAGATTTCTTCATTCAAGGCATTTGTTAGTGTATTATATAGTTTGAATTCATTCATGCTTTGAATATTATTAGCCCCCTTTTGACATTATGACCCTCAGGGCAATTAAACTAGGAAGTTAATTATCGTCTGTGTTAATTGGTTTGTAGATGGCTGGCTGAAAAATGACTTGTTTGTTGAAAGCAAATAAAAGATTTGTGCTACGATATGATCCTCCGTGAATATAAAGACATCATCAGCATGTTGGAGAATTTCATGCTTGAGAACCAATATTTGTCCATTTGGAGAATGAGGTATTAAAGCTGTTTATATTTGAATAATTTGATAGATGTGTCCCCATGCACCTTACTTTAGTATTTTACTTTAACAGCAAGTGTTTTACTTTGTCTAATGAGTAATGCCAGACGATTTTAATCGTCAAGTAAAGAGTCTTGGACGTGAAGGACTGAAGGGAATAATGGGGTGATGTATCAGTAAAATCCAAGCATGCCCATCCCCAGGGCTGCCCAGAGAGGGGGGACAAAGGGGGCAATTTTCCCCGGGCCCCAGGCTTGGGATGGCCCCCAAAAAAATTGGGCGAGAAAATTCAGGTAATTTCGTCCCGAGCCCCCAAAAAACTCTGGGCGGCCCTGCCCACCCCCCCCCCCCTATATTGCTTCATGTCTGATATTACTATACTCATGTGATGTATTTATTTTTCTACTATAGTTCAGTTAATTAGTGGAAACAAATCTGCTTGATTTTTTCTCTGATGCTGACTTTCCTTCTTTTGGAAATAAACGTCCACCTACCTGGCATGATACCATAAAAGCAATGCGAAATCAGATGACAACCCATGCTGTGATCACTTCTTCTGCCCTTTTGTTTGGTTTGGATATTCTTATTATTGATTGTAATGGAGTAAGTTAGGGGCTGTATACATTGAGCGTTTTAATTGCCTACTGTAGTGCTGAATTTTAGTGATCTACCAATATCCTAACTCAAGTGTATCGGTAAATATAACTCAAGTGTATCGGCTTGACAATTTGGCTATCAAAATGTCATAGCAATGGGCAAAGGGTGCATGCAGTGATGCAGAGTTCAATGCGATTGACATAATGATATTAATGTTCATATTGTAATTTGTACCAGGTGGTTGGGAATATCAAGGGAGTGGAACAATTACACCAACCAGCACCTGCAGTCTATGGCATTTCCTCAGATTCTGACGATGGCGTTCCAACTCCTCAGGAGAATATTGATTGTCCAAAGGTACTGTATATGTGGTAATGTTTTATATTTACATATTTTGTAATTAATTTATAATTGTATTTATTATCAGAGTCACTGTCAAACTGGTGCAGGTTTATAGATAGTGTATTTTAAGAGCAACATATATATTATTTTATTTTTAGAGAAAAAGGCTAATAAAGAATGTCCAAGCCAATGTGTCAGATTCGGACTTCTCGGATGAGGAGAACTGCAATCCAGAAAATACATTCAACAATAAGCAACAATAAACCTTTTTGAGAAATTATTTATCTAAACTAAAATGTAAATAGCAACTAAAATGTAAATAGCAATGATGATAAATTATGGTTAATACATGACAAATTATGTTTATTTACACCTTGTTTTGACTAAATCCTTATCCATTTCATTGGACTATTTTTATCATGTGATTGCCCTTCTAATTAGATGGATGCTGCAGTAGTGCAATTAACACTTTGTCACTATTTGCACCAAGCAGGAATGCTTGGTAAGTGCTAAAACGATATGTAATGATGATAGCATTGCCTTGTCTGGCCACTTCGTCAACGCCACTGATGCAGTCTAATTTCAGGGTGCTGTATGGTAGGTGTGTAGATTACCATAAACTGGGGTTACTTTGAAAATCGGGTGACTTTGGCCACGTTTTGATTTGCTAAAATCAAATCTGTGGCACTCTGAATTAAAAAAAGAAGTGGCCAAAGTCACCTCAGTTTATGGTACCTGACAATGTTTTATAATTTACAGCTGTTTATTGTGGAATTTTCCCATAAGATATTGTCAACAAAAACAAGTCAAAAGAGTGTACAAAAGTACAATTCAGAGAAAAAAAAAGTTCATTCAGAGGGGCAATGCCCATTGCAGCATCTCATATTTCAAAACAATCAATTGTTGATAATGATTACTTAGAAAAAAAATAGTCAGATAGGCACTAAGGGACCAGTCATTATTAATGCCGGGTGGGGGGCCGGAGGATATTTGGAGGGGCCACGAAAAATTTCTGGACATTGAAGGGGGGGCCAGGAAAATATTTTGAGCATGCAAGGGGGGTCACAAAATATATAAAGAGGTCTATACATAAAGTATAAAAAAGTAAAGTATGGTAAACAGGTGAACAAAAAAGAGTTTTAATCACTTTCCTCTTCATCACTGGTGGAATCTGGTGAATTATTTGAAGGGTTGTTTACAGTATTTTTGAATGCATCTTGAATAGACATTTGCTGTACAATTCTTTGTTTCTTAATATATGTTTTTGGTATGTTCAGTTTCTCCATGTTGTTGATTGCCTCTTCTGCTATCTGTATACTTTCACTGGACTCAAAAATATTTTTCTCAATTAACAAAAGTAAGCCTGATTTGTGTAATTTTGGTTTCAGGGCCAATAACTTTTCAGGTATAAAGTCTGAATTGTTTATTGAAAAACTAAAGTCACCCTTCTCCACTTTTGCTATCATTTCTTGAGCATCAGCTTCCAAACCAATTATATCTTTGAGAACTTTGCAACAACTTCTCAGTTTCCGACTTTCTTTTCGCTTTGATGACTTTCGCTTATTTTCTTTCATTCTTCTTTTTGAGCGAGCGTCATCATGCAAAATGGCTTCATTTTCCAATGCTCTTCTTTTCAAATAGCAGACATTTTGAAAAACATCTCCCTTTGCTTTTACCATCCTCACTTCAATTGCTGTTAAATCTGTGATTATGTTCTCCAAAAAGAGCAACTCATTGGCTTTCCAAGGCTTTACATTACTTTCAATATCAAATAAGTTTGATTTTAGTGTTTTACACTCAACCATGAATGATGCAATCTCCTTCAAAATACCGGACATAAAATCTACCGATCTTTCAGCTGGTTTCATGTCTTTTGAAGTGAGCTTTGCTTGATTATCAACATACTTTCTAATATTTTGCCAATGTCCATCATTTGACTCAGCAAACTTCAACTCGTATGACCGCATGTTATCCATCCTTTGTTTGAGTTTCCAACGTGACTCTCTCTGACCAATAACATATCTCACGAAACTGTCATGCGTAAACAATTCATAAGATGCATTGTACAGTTCATGGAGCAATTCATTGAAATACTTGTGTTTCTCCAAGATGGGATATGGTATCAATAACCTTGATGAAACAGAGTTTGGTACTGCAAAACAAAGACAAATATAAATCATCCATTAAATATTGTATAAAAAATATTAAAAATCAATATCCCTTCATCACTGATCAGTTGAGGACCTCTTCTTTTTTTCATCCCTGGAATTTTTTACACTGTTTGAAAGTATTAATAATTTTCAAATTCAATTCTAAATCCAGATGTTCCAGAAGCCATACCATCAGTATCAAGCATAATATTATGGTCAGTGAAAATGTTTATTTCCTAATATTGATTTTATGGGGGGGGGATCAATCACATTCCAAGTTAAAATTCCATAATCATATTTTACACTTGTTCTAATTTCAATCCCATCCCCACTTTTACATTGTTGCTGTATTATATTTTAAAGTTTCGGTGCACGAAATCTAATTTTCCAATTCATAATTTCACCCGTTGATGATATTAAAAAATTCAACAATTTAATACTATTAAAAGTACTACGGTACCTACATGTTTGAGTATTGTTTGATTTCCTCTGGGCATCTATATCATCGTGTTCTTCCAGTTTGTCTTGGACAGAACGGATAGCTAGCAGGGCCTTTAGTCGCTGGAGGTGTCCTTTCTTCTTGATTCCAATATCCTGTGCTAGCGTTTCTTCTAACTGATCTGGTGTCATTTCCAGCAACTGTTTCATGTCATCATAACCTTCTCTATCGAAGTCAGGCCAGTAATGTAGAAAGTTATTTTCATTCAAAAATGAATAAACATCATTTTCATTCCACTTTCGCCAGAATGAATATCAATATCTTGCTCATCCATATTTATAATAAATTTAAATTGCAAATCATATATATTTAAAATCTGTTTCACGTCGATGCGAACGTGTGAGTCAGCGCAACGTAATCAACGCGTCCGTATTAAAAGTAGGCATGTACTTCATGTTCGCATGTATTATACCGCATTGGAAATTAAAGATGGCGTCTGGAAATGAAGTTAGAAGCTTTATACGAGATAATTCTGCGAGGAATAACGTCGTTCTTAATTCTTTACAAACATGTAAGCTTAACGAAAACTTAGATATACTTGAAAATAAGATTGGTAAAGTTTCAGAAGGTTCTCAACACTGGAACCATCTACGAGGGCTTCGTGCCATTCTTGACTGCCTGGTGGCAAATTTTACATGTAGTGATGGAGCAACACGTATGAAAAGTTACATTGAATTTGATGAAGCCTACCATCTGTTCTTGAGCTATTCCGCCTACGGAAGTACTGACATTAAAGACGCTCATCAGAGAAAACAATTCAAAGAAATGCTTTTGCATCCGAAATTTGGTTTGTGTGTTCAAATTGTCACTTTAAAAGAGAAACAATTTTTAATATTAAGGTCAGATGATGTTGATCTTGATGACTTTTATCTGCACTTGTCTGATGCTGATACACAAAGTAGCCGATTGGTTTTGGACAGGGAAAATGTCCAGGCATTGTACCAGATACTTGATACAGAATGGGATAAGAAAATATTTCGAGTCATTCTTGGTTCTACAAGGTCAAGGGCTGAACTAGATGCATTAGGTTTAGACAGTGATTCCCTTTGTAAGGATAAGCAGTGTGTTTATGGTTACATTGAGCAGTTAGAAGAAATTGAGAAAGAGGCAATAGCTGCTGTTACACAAGAGATTGATATGCGAATAGAAAAGAAAGAAAATCTTCTTAATGTAAAAGAGAAGATGTTGGGCTCGAAAGAGGAGCTTTGGTCCAAAACACAAATTGAAGAGGAAAAAGAAAACATTGAGGACCTAAAAGGTGCAGTTCTTTCTCTCAAAAAGATAAAAGATGAAGGTGAAGCAGTTTCCATTAATAAGAACCGTATGTTAAATCGTTGCAAAAAGAACATTATTAAAGATAGAAGGCTGAAGCTACGAAAGCTTGGGAGTGGTCGCAAGCATAGCATGGATGAGATTGACGAGCAATTTATAGTTGATAGCATAACAGAAAAAGCAACAGCTCATGGAAGAAGGCATGACTCTGTGATGTACTTAAATCATAGAGTCAAGAAAAAAGATTTCTTACGGATTGTCAATTTTAGTCGTAGAAGTCGAGAATTACCACCTATTAAGTCGGCAACAACAGCATATAACAGATCAAGACCAAAGTCCAAAAGATCATTGCAAGCCATGAAACATTGTGGATTAGGACTATTTTGCTGTAAGAAGCCACCAAAAGCTGAGGACAATTCTGGAATTTTGACACATTTTTGCAGGGCTCAAAAGAAAAACATAATTCGATCATTATGTGACACAGAGAAATTTCCAAATCAAAATTCCACTATGTACAGGAGCTTTGATGATAAAGCATATCTTTGTCCTGGAACAGGCACTGGGATGAGTGGGGCAAGATCACAAAAAATCTACCAACCAGATGACCCTACTTTATCAAGAAAGCTTCCCAAGTATGATTTCCCAGAATCCATGGTAAACTGCACCCCAGGAACATTTCTATTTATGAATAAATGCGCTCAAATAGTTGATAATGAAGAGTCCATAAAGACACATGATCAACAAACTGTTGTAATAACAAAACCTAAATATTTTGTTGGAAGCTCGGGCACAGTATGGGCAAGCCACCTAGTGGATATTAAGCACAGAGAACCAAGTTTGTATGAAGCCGAAATTCCTGTAGATTGGCAAAGTAAGCCATTTAGATCTGTCATGAGTGCATTGAATGATGACTTGAAGTATTTTACTTACCAATTTGATGAAGATGACCTTCAGCTTATTACAAATGATCCAAGCTGTCCATTTAGATCCTATGAGTTAAAAAAGTCTCAAATATTTGAAGAAAGAATAGCTGATCATCAAACCAAAATAAATGAAATCAGCGAAGACTCCTGTGAAATGGAAATTGCTGCTTTGAAGAGCACTGCATCAAAGCTAAATGTTCTGCATGAACACATCGTAAGATATAGAGAAAGCCTGGATGATTACACACTTGATGATAACAATTATAGTGCTGAGCTGAAAAACTCAATGAGTGACTGTCTGGAACTGTTGAAAGAAATCAAGCTGCCAAGGTTAAAGTCCAGGATTGTTGATCTTACAGATGCTGGACCTGGTGTTGGAATCACTAACCATGAAGTCAAATTCCGGGCTGTAGAGGAGACAAGATTCATGGACTATGACTATTACATGCGCCACCACCTGGTACCAGGTGATAGTAGTCACAATGAAGTGGAGCGAATTCAGAGTTATGTAGGTAAGTTCTTCTCAACCCATATACGAACATTTGCAACAAATATGTTGTCAATAAAAAAACAGTGACATTTTAATATAGTATACACTAGCTACTAGCTAGGTTATAGTGTGAATATTTAACACTCCAATATTTGTGTTTTGGCTGTAATATTTAATGTTTATTTAAATTATTTAATATTTTATTAGGGGATGCTGTATGTGACGGAGGTGCTTTAAATTGGGAATATAAGAAAAAGTCTGATTTGCTAGCCAGCTTGGATACATCCACAGTTACCACCCAACAAATTGAGGAGTTAGAACTGGAGAGGATGAAGTTCAATGCCTTTCAGGTAAAGTATCTTTACAATCAAAAGACTTTCACAAATTGTAAATATGGAACAAACTTGTGTTCAGCATAGGCAGCAGGTTAATAAATACAATAGTAGTTGTATTAAGTCTTGCAAACCTGTATAAACCACAAATTATATTAGAGAGAACATTGGCATTTCAAGCAAAGCCAAAGCCCTTGATTTTGATGAAGGGCCTTTGCTCGAAGCGTCAATGTCCTCTCCTATCTGCCCCTGCAGTATCGTACCAGTATGTCAAAATAATGATAACTTTGCTTTTCAGGTAGCCAAAGAAGTGTCAGACAGGATTGACTGTGCTGTGGCTCCTGATGGTTTTATGAAGAGTTTTGTGAGCAGTTCTGCAGACAAATTATTCTACTGGGACAAGTCTTATCTTACAGACTTCATTGAGAGAAATAAAAACACAACTGTTCCAGGTCATAATTACTTCTCAAAGGTTGAGAGCTATTTAAATAGGCATGTTCGGACAGGGGCGAAGTTCTTTGAGATTGTGAAGTTTGCATGTAAAGACAATGATGAATCATTGTGTTCAAGCTGCTCTGTAACTTCTTGGGTTGATTCTATTTGCCACCGTATACCAGAACCGATGCCTGATCGTACTTCTAATAAGAGTAAATACTTACATGTCAAAAATACCCCCCATGACATAGATGGATTGCCTCGACCTGTGGATCAATTCAATCCAAGGGTGCAGTTGAAGCAGTTGTTTCAGCAAGGAGCATTAAAAAATGATGACCCTTCAACAATAACTAGATTTGCAGAAAAGTACATTATTGATGAAAGTACTGTTAAAATTGCCGTGATTGATGACCTGATTTTCAAACACACAACAAAAGAGGTGCGGAAGAAGGACATTAAACTAAGAAGAGAAACGGAGAAGAAGCAGGAGTTTGACGATGTTAACTGGTTGGGAAAATCGAAGATGGAAGCATTAAGAATCTCCTTGTAGAAACACTGAATAAATACTTTCTCAAGTACAACATGATGGGATGCTTGAAACTAAAAAGACAGCAAAATTGAAGTGATTTCAAGACATGCAAGATCACAAAATTTGCTTGATTTAGGACAGAACATTGTGGACAATGAAGGTGAAGAGATGAATGAGGGAAATGCTTCAGAGTTATCAGATGATGATATGGATGAGGTTTATAATAGATATAGTTATTACTATTATTATATTGGATGTGTCTTGTGCATATCCATACAAACCCAGGCCACCCTCCCTACATCTAGTGCCTAATATTCTCTTCATACTTTTATGTAGATAATTAACTGCACAGTGGAGGGCACAAGTTCTGAAAGTGAACAAGAGGTCGAAGAAAGCAATGAATCATCTGATGGTGAAGGCCAGGTGGAAAATTTATTTGTTGCAACAAGAAGTGGCAGAATTGCAGGAAATTGGAGACTTTCTTCTTATATTGGTAAAAAAGCTATTAAACATTTCTATTTTCATGTTGCTGATGAGGTTATTTGTAAATAAAAATTGTCAGTGTTTTCTTTAAGAATTACAAATACAGGATGATCTTTAGAAAATCCATAGGATGAATTCACCTTCTCCTTAAGTAAAATACCATCTATTAATATTAAATATGTTTTAATCCTTTACAGCTGCAAGTAAAAAAACATAAAGAAAGGAAGAAATTGTATTACAACTGTGAGTCATTAAATTTAGACACCATGCTATTTATATTTGAAATGGCAGTGTGCCTCCATTAATATATGGCTGGATGATTATTTTAGAGAAGAATGTTTCCAAATTTCAATTCGATTTTGAGGGGGGTCATAAAAAATATTTCTTTAATAAAGGGGGGGTTATAAAAAAATTTTATTGCAATATGAGGGGTCACAAAAAAATATTGGTATTCAGAAAAATATCCTCCGGCCCCCTACCCGGCATTAATAATGACTGGTCCCTAACTTTCACTGTCCAGTGCACAGAAAAGTTACACTCCATACTGTAAAAATCCATAACATATATAAGTGCAAATACAAATTAAAGGGTGACAAATACTGGGGCCCGGGGTGAAATGACCTGAATTTTTTTTTGGGCCCCCTTCCTCTTCCTTAAAATCCCCTTTTGGGGCCCTCCCAAGCTTGGGGCCCGGGGAAAATTTCCCCCTCCCCCCGCCCCTCTGGGCAGCCCTGGTGGGCATGCTTGGATTTTACTGATACATTACCACATTATTCCCTTCAGTCCTTCACGTCCAAGACTCTTTACTTGACGATTAACATCGTCTGGAATTACTTATTAGACAAAGTAAAACACTCACCATTCAAGTAAAATACTAAAGTAGGGTGCATGGGGTCACATCTATCAAATTATTCAAATATAAACAGCTTTGATACCTCATTCTCCAAATGGACAAATATTGGTTCTCAAGCATGAAATTCTCCAACATGCTGATAAGGTTATTCAGATTCACCTTCAAATGCATTGCCAAGCAGTTGTAAAAACAACTATTTCTTGTCCCCGAAGGATCATATCGTAGAACAAATCCACTTTTAAATCCAAAAATTTCATGTTTGTCTTGCACTCTTGCAGCCTGCAGATATATTTTGTTGTAGGAGAAAAATACCCACGCCAACCGGAACTTGCTACCTGTGCCTCGGAACTTGCTACCTGTGCCTCGGAACTTATTACCCGCGTGCATTTTTGTTGGACCAGCTCCATTTTCGCTGGACTCGCGCCATTTTTATTGACTTTATCCTCTCAGCCTATCATGTTGGACAATAAAATGAAAACACAACTTGAGGTAAAGATAATTAGGAAATGTAGGAATGTTATTGTCTAGTGAGAAAGATCAATGTCCGAGGCATAAACAAACCTTTACAAAAGGAAAAGCTCACAGACACCTTGTTTTTACTTTCCAAATTTCAAGCTTGTGAATGATGAAGTGAATAGCAAAATCCAAAAAATGGATAGCGAATCGCAATTCGCTACCATTAATTCAAACCCTGTTTCCATAACATAACAAACATTTTATTTAATTTTATGGTGCCATTGCTGAAGCATGTTAGGTTCACAATCTTCTCAATAGTACACAATATACAGGTATGTGAGAAAATTGTAGATGAATGGATGTTGTCAGGATACCAGATGTTGCTAATACACCCTTGCACCGTTTTTAAAGCCTTTTTTAACCACATTATTGATACAAGACATCAACATGTGATAACACAAATGTGCTGTTTATTCCTGGTGAATCTATTGAAAATCAGGAGTATAACCCAGTCCAACACAGCATATTAGATCCATGCAATAATATTGTGTTGTAGGAGAAAATCCAATAGACAGAATAATTGTGCAAAAGATGCTTTTGTGCCAAAATAGACCTTCATACAACATATGGTTGCTGTTGTTGTTGTTAACTTCTTCTCTTGAATATACATGTACCAGTCACTCAATGAGTTTAAACTGTTCTGGAAATGAGGTTTAGTTCTGAAAAAAATATCCACCATTTATTATGCAGTACATTTATTCACGATTGCTTTCATCTAATAAACAAAAACCTTTATGTTTATTTATCTGAGACAATATTTATTTATCTAAAACGCCAAATATGGCTCCATACAACTCACAAAATCTGCCGTATTCACACAGGTAAAATTGTCAAAATTCATGTTTAAACTACTTAACAAATCAGGATAATTTTCCAGGTTAGACGGCCTCAAAATCAGCATAACTTACCCAATAAAATAGCAAGATAAATTATTCTGTGACTCCAGCGTGTCAGCGGAATGAAGCTTAGATAGACACTACTTTATGTTAGGAATATGGTTGTTTAACTTGAACAAAATAACGGGCGACACGCATGAAACTTCAATGTGGCAGGATGTTTTTGAGACAATGGCATTTGACTTACCATGAAGCAGATTTGCTGATGAATAGGCTAGAAACAGCTGTTGGCATTTTACGGTCCTTAACAGAACTCTGTTGCCTGGCAGTGATGTTAATGTTATACTTGAAGACACAGAGTGTGTTCAGAATCTGCTAATTTTACAAGAATTGTGTGATTTATGTAACCAAATTCATATTACCAAAAGAAGTCATAGAAAACCTACTTGCTGGCGGTTTTTATAGTTGGGGAGAAATTGCTTGTATGCTTCAGGTGTCGCGGTGGACAGTTTATAGAAGAGTAAGAGAGTATGGGCTACAAAACATTGGCAGATTTACTGATGCAAGATTATATTTCTCGACATGGTAACACCACTGGCGAGTCTTACATCATTGGTTACATCAGATCTCTTAACTTAAAAGTACAAAGAGACAGAATAGAATAAGAGAAATCACTTACACAGGTAGACCCTAGGAATACAGCAATGAAGTGGGCCACTGTTATAACACGTAGAATTTACAGTGTCCCTGGCCCAAACTCCATGTGGCATATTGATGTGCACCACTCTCTTATTCGATGGAAATTTGTTGTACATGGTTGAGGATGCTGGATACTTGGATTTAGATAATGAAACACACATGTTTGTACTACACTATGTGTTTCTTCCAAGAGTCAACTTCTCTTTGCAAGAATTTGCAGGAGCTTTTAACCTACGCCCAATGTGTACTGAGCACAATTGGAGCCAAAATAAAATGTGGAGCACTGGAATGATAAACCCCAATAATTATCTGCAAACAGCTATGAGAGACCCAGTTGTGGATGATGTGGAACCAGACAACATAGAGTTATTCGGGATAGATCATGATGGTCCTATACCGCCTGAAGAATCCTCTGATGTTACAGTTGTACCCCCAACCTGCCCTATATCACAAGAAAGGTTACTTGTTTGCAACAATGTGTGGACCCATTAAGAACTTCAGATGTCTGTGGTATTGACCTTTACCTAGATGGCATTTCAGTAATACAATAGAGTATAATCAACACAATAAGAAAACCTTTAATACTGGCTACATTAAATCAAACTTTAGATATGTACAAACATTTTATACAAAGACTATTACCTAATAAGCAATGTTTCCTTTGTCCATGGTAATACATAATAACAATAAATAACACAAGAATAATGTGCTTGCATGCAAGGAACAACAATACAAGAATACATCAGGTAGTGGTATATTTTTTGCCTGTCAGTGGCAGCCTTCCCCCTAGAGTAGTTAGAAAACCTGGACGGAAGTTTCAATTCTAATATACACGTTGAGGCAAAAATGATTGATCCGGCCAATAAACACAATGTAGATGATCTTCAACCAGTGACAAAACACAAAGTTCAGCAAATCAGCTTTTGTAGCATTGTCGATAAATCGATACAGCATTTCGACCACATTGTTGATTTGTGCATCTGTAGGAACAGGTGGTTTCAGCAAAGACTATTTTGATGATACCTCATCACCACTGTGTACAACAAAATGCTCAAACTTGGCAGGTGAGTATTGTGTCATGAATTATAAGACATTGCATAATTTCACCTTTGTTATGTTCCTGCATTTAAAACAGAAGAAAAAAAATACTAAATGCATTCTCTTCTAAAATCTCAACTGAAAAGTTTGTATGCTGAGCTGCTTTGTGTTAGGACAGAAAACATGGTTAATACAAGCAACCTTTTTACTTTATCTAGATCATTCACAATTACTTTACTTTAAACATTCACCACATTACTGCATAAAACATCAGAAATTGTCATCCTGAGCAATTTCTCTTAGATCATCAGCAGTGCCATCTTTAATCTAGAATTAGTAAATGTTCACATGTACGGGTTGGTATTAACTTTCTTTACAAGGACTTTCATTACAACTTTTCAAGGAGTTTCAAGACCAGGACTAAAGGGCTGAAAAAAAGACATTAAAATCAATTTAACAAAATGTCTGTTTTTCAATAGGCACAGAATAGTAAACCGGCAAATCTCACAAAAAAGGCAAGGACTTGCAAATTCAAAGGTTATAAGACCTTGAATTTTTAGATTCTAAATCTTACCCTTTCAATAAAACAAGAAAGCTCTGCATCACCAATGTCAAGACAAGAGGCTCTTGCAACAGCTTCAGACAAATCTCCTGTGGCTATGTACCAATAAATCCCAGGAGCAAAGAATGGGAAACCAGGTCCACCTTCTATTAAACTATGCGCTATCATCTTTCCGAGAACTTCAAATAGTCCTGTCAGAACATGTTCACTGCTGTAAATTGGGGTAAGCCTTTGGTTGGAACCTCTAAATAAGGCACAGATAAGACTCTCCACTTAAAATCTCACCAAAAACATAAGCAAATGCTTGACGTAGAACACCCCCTGTATCTACTGCAGGTTCTCTTCTCATTGTACTTTCACTGGCAAGACTGCATCAAATTCGGAGCTCTTGTAGAAATGAAAAAAAATCATTACTGTGTCTTCTTTGTCTACTTTCAGCTTTACTGAGTCCATGTATGGCTTCATAGATTTCTTCAGATCATTAAGTATCTCTGATGCAGTTTTCCCTTGTGTTTGTTCTACATCACCAAAGAAAGTGAAGAGAAATACAAACTACAGCACATACCGGTAACACAGGAAAAATAATAGGACAGCAGATAGGCTTAGTGTAAGTAACTTAAGAGTAGTTCAATAGAGCAAGGGCATGGTATTAAGTTTACAAAAACAAGATAGGTGGCGAGTGGATAGAAAGACCTCTTTTCCAGTTAGCCAAATAACTGCCTCATCATAGAGTAGTGTAACAGACTGGTATATTAACCCATTAACGTGGAGTACCCTACCACTGATGAGTAAGTCGTCTGGCTTTCGGCAGGGTAAAATACTAAAATGGGGTGCATCAGGGAGCTTCGCCAGCTAACGAGTTAATATATTTTCAGGTAAAATATACATACCTTTACACTCATTTTTTTCACTTTTCCCCAAAATTTCATTGATTGTTTCTTGCATAGTAATGTTATTTCCTCTAATTTGACGCAGATATTCTTCACTACTTGCTGGAAACATCACTTGTAATGCTTCAATATCTGGATCATCATCAAGTTTAATCTGTTGATGACTTGATGTAGATGGTTGGTCAGGTTCTGTCCCTGAGAGCCATTTGAATCATCAGGCACATTTAAAGATATAGGATTGCTTGAAACACTGGACACACTTTGAGAGGCTAATGATGATATCTGAGAACTCTGGGGTTTTTGCAATCGGACATACAACTTTCCTTAACCTTTCTTGCTTTTACTTTGAGGTCCCACTTGTGCCCCTCCCTTGCAGGCTGGAGTTTCTTGAAACTTTGACAAAGAGGTATAATTTGCTTTTAGTCCACTTATTTCTGGATCTAAAAACATCTTATTGCATCTTCTTTATCATTTGTCATCAGATCAACTGTTCCAGTAAACAATACATCATCTTTTCCAATACTGTAGTTTGGTATAACCTCTGGTATGTTGCCATAATTATCAGCAAAGTCATCACAATCAACATAATCAATGACTGTTACTTCCAAAGTTTTCACCTCAGGCCTCTTTTCCTTTGGCACATATTGGTGTCCTAATCTTCATCTCTTTGGTTGGCAACTCAATGCCCTGTTGACTGTGCTTCCCACAGATCGGGCATTGCTTCGCAGGCGATCGTGAGCTCTGCCTATGATACCTGAAATCCCAACTGCATTTACACTAGTCGATGCACCAACTGCCTGGACACTTGTAGTTAGGGTCTGTGTTAAGTCTGTTGAAAACAGAAAAATAACAATGTATTGCTGGATGTATTAAAGTTGTCAAATTGATATTTTCATCTAAATCCAGCCAGGCTTAAAATTGATAGGTATAGCATACACTCAATTTTTCAATGCCTTAGTTGTCTTTAATACACAACTAATAGAGTTTTAGCAGCTTCCTTTGAACATCAGTTCAATCAAGAAATGTTATCAGGGCTGGAACAAAATGTAACTACAACTTAAAACTGGATTTACAGCATACCTGCAAAGTATGTTTATGTTAAAGCCCTATATGGTGCCCTTATCAGTTAAACTTTCACCTAAAAATTCCTGTGATTGTCAAAACTTCGCAGCATGCAGCACTCATGTGCTCGACTATGTGTACTTTTTCCACAAATGGTGCCTGCAGTTTCAACTGGTCTGACACTTTGCAAATGGGATATCTGTGTTTCACAATTGAATAGAGTTTTCCAGGTGTTGTGACATAATGCATGGTCCATTTTGTCCAGTTAACAACCCTCCCCCCCCCCTCCTACTATAATTCAAGCTTTGTCAAGTGGTAGCAATGTTTTCTATTTCATAAGCTTGTCAGTGCCCATGGCAGAAAAAATTCAGAATTAACAGCCTTAACTAGCTGATATCGACTTACTGATATTAACTCACTTACTTATAAGATCCACAAGAGTGTACAACAGAGGGGATAGTAACAGGAAAGATTGGACCATGTATTATTACTGTAGTTATTATTAGCATGACAAAATTACTGGATGCTGATTGGTTGAGAGGAGTACAATTATTTCATTAATTGTACTGCAGTACAATTAATGATTTTCCCAAAAGAAACAAAATGGCGGAAATTTTGTCATGCTAATAATAAACAAGTAATCATGCTCGTACAATTAGGGATTAATAGTACTTGTGATGTTTGAAAATGTTGCCAAATTGGACTCGCCCCGGCGGCTTGTCCAATTTTGGCAAAATTTCCAAACATCACTCGTACTATTAATCCCTAATTGTACTCGCCATCGCATGATCATGGCGAACAATTTTGTACAGTCAGCGGAATGTACCACAGGCACAAAATTTATAGTGTCATGTACCGCAGGTGCGGAGTTGATTATCTATCCAATATGGCAGAAAGTTTAACTTCCCGGGATTGCCCAAGTATGGGTTACTATAAGCAATTACACAACTTAACAACAGACATTTTTTACAAAGCAAAGAGAGTATTAGTATTTTTATAATTTTAGGTCACAAATTTACATGGTATTAACATGCATTGGGTGAATATATTTGTCCTCCTTTGATCCTACAGAACAAGTATTTATCATGTAGCCTGCCAAAGATTTCCCAAATTAATGAGTAAAAAACTGGTCTATTAGAAAATGCAATTATTTGTATAATTACATTTATTGTTTTTGTACTAAACTTTTACTGTGATGTACTAAACTTTTACTGTAAGCCATTTTCTGCAATGACTGGAGAAAACTAGCTCAAGTAATCAGTCAATGCAAAATCATGTACTCTGGACAATAGCCCATAATTAAACTTTCAAGAGTTTAATAATCTTATTAAATATCCTAACACTAGCGATAAAAGCACTCAAATGAGGATGCACTCAATGTGCGCATCGCCCCCCCCCCCCGGGGGGGGGGGACAGAGTTAAAATGTAAATACTTTACAGTAAACATTTTATATTTTTCACTGTAAAAACAATTTGTTTACAATAACCAATAACCAATGGTTGTCTAGATTCATTTTGAATCAATTTGTAAATTCCATGAGTTTTTCCATGTCTTTGTGTGAGGAACTGCTGACGAGTGTGTTTGTGGGCATGAAGGGAAAATGAGAAATGTCATCGTCAGGGGTTCCTCACATAAAGATACATACAAACCCACAGAATTAACAGAAAGTTGGAAACCTCTGCAGAGGAGAGAGAGATATATAGAGTTATTAAAATTTGATTCTTAATAATAATTTTTTATATTCTTAGAATTTCCACTTCGTTTCGTTATCAATAGAATTATAACAATCTGTTGTAACATTTAATCATACGGCCCGGGGGTGGGGATATTGACCTAGGGGGTGGGGCTATATCACAGTACATCTTTCCTTGGGGTGGGGATATAGCCATTTTCTTTTCAAAAATGACCAATGCCCAGGGGTTGGCTGGGGTGGGAGGGTGGACACAGCTGGAATTGACTGATACATTACTGTTTCAGCAATTAAATTCCTTTACACAGTGCATTTCTTTACTGTATGTTTATCAAACAATGTTAATTTATAGATTTTAATATGTCAACTAACTCTTGTTTTGACTTTTTTGAAATCCCTTTTATCCCCTTCTGTTTCAGTTGGTGCTACAGCTGAGGAACGGTCATCTTTGCAATGTCGAGAGGGGGGTTGGTATGGAGCCACTTGTTGAAGGGTTGCAAGTGTTTTCTTCTATATCCTTGAGGCTGTACCCTATATTGTTGAGCAGGTCCACAAGGTTTTTCCTTTATCTCATCCCAGTACTCCAAATTTCTTTTGTTGTATTCTCGCAGTCTCGCTCTCTGTTTTTTTAAGATCCACTGTCTTGATTCAAAACGAATAACACCCTGTCTCACGAACATCTTGAGCAGCAGAGTATTTTTTCAAAAAACCAAGGAATATTGGCAGCCATTATATGAATGTATGGCGTCACACGTATTCTCATAATCCCTCCCTTTTGCCGCTCAATGCTACAAAAGAATTTACCCACTCCTTTGCCATCTTCCATAATTCCATTCCACTTGACTTGGGTTCCCAATTACTCACAACTGTATAAACACTTTGAAAATCTTTCCACAATTTAATAACTGCTTCAGCAGTTTCAGGCTTCAAGAACTCCATTATCTTCTCCGGTAAGTAGTTCATCAATTTTTTCTTATTCCCCATTAGGCTAGTCCGGTCATATTTCCCACTCTCTTTACTGTCAGAATTTTTTTCTCCCATACCTCGAATGATACACCGTAGTGTCAATCAATTTTCCCAGATCAACATTTCTAGCTCCACCTCTCTTCTCAAATCCTTATCCCACTCCATTGCTTCAGTTATTAAATTTGTCATCAAAACATTGGTTACTCTCAATTACAAGTGGAGTTCATCGACGATGATGTGATCCAGTTCAATATTTAATAATGGTTCTTTAATGCATCCATAATTACCATTAGAATCTTGCAGCAGATCTCTGATTTGTTGCAATGTCCTGGTCATGGGGGGCATGTTGAAGTATTCATAATCATAATCCGTTTTCCATCTGTCAAGTTTGTGTACCTTGCACCACGCACATGCATAATTAGCTGAAGCAGCAGTTAGACCCAGCATGATCAGTATGTATCTATATGTATGTATGTTTTTATTTCTTGTGTGCCAGTATTAATAGTTCCCTCTGAAATCATTCCATTTATTTCATTAAATATATCCCCAAATGACTCTTTCAGAGTACTGTACTCTTCTTGCCCATTTACAACTGCGATGGTCTGATTCCCTTTTGCTGACATTACTTCTTGACGAGTTTGTAAGATGGAGAAGGAACGTAATGTAAAACTTGAATTTCGGGTTATTCTCGCCCGTCACCACTTATCTTGATTTGAATGTTTTCTTTGACTGGATAAAAATTAGGATTTTCTTTGATATAATCAAAAATATGCTCTTTTAGTACATCTCTGAGAGAACTTTAGAACCTGGAAGTTTTCCTGGAGGAGGATCAATACGGCAGAGCATGTTCAGGTCCTTTCTACATTGTTGTATAAGATAGGACTTTGGCAAGCCATTTGTGACCATGGTGAATTGGTGGTAAAATGCATTACTGACACAAAATTTATCCAGAACAAACAGGATTTATTCAATCTGTGTTTTTTGTTGTTTGGTCAGACTATTATGTCGGTTGTTCTTCTCACCAGGTTCAGAATCAGCAGTTGGATCTTGGGCGTCTCTAGTGTCAGCTTCAAAATGACTGTTTTTTCTCTGTATCCGACTCCTTTACCTACATGCTCTCAACATCCAAACCAAAACGCTTACTGAACCAGAGGGCAGTTTCAGCTCTTGATATAAATGTTTTCAAGGTCCTGCCCTTGTTCTGACTTGACGAGAGATGCTTTCCTTTGTACTTACACTGAATGTCAGCTACTTTTTCTATATCAACTATATAATTCAGTAATTGTTGGTTTTCATTTTGTAAGTGATTAGTCGTTCTCTCTTTTTTATTTATGACTTCGAGCATTTCATTGTACAAATTTTGCTTTTCATCTTCAAGATTTTGATACTTACTTCTCCATTCTTCTGAGTCACTTTTTGAACTGATTAATTTCCTTTTGATACTCTTCTTGTGACTTTGTTTGACCTGAAAACACATGAAATTTCCTGACTCAGGTATCCCAGTTCTTTACGCTTCCTTCCTTTTCTTTTCTTGTATAACCGAGCAACTGATGCAGAAATTTTCCATAAGTTGTTGTTTATTTGGCTTCTTATTTCTTGATCATCAGTAAACGCGAAGATTGAACCAGGTATAGATAGTTCAAGAAGAGCGATATAATGAAGAGCAATCTGACCATCGACAGTCTTTCCATCAAGACCACCGCTGTAAAGTGTCCCATTCTTTTAATAAGGGATATGGAATTTCCAGAGCAAAAATTGCTTTATTTTCTCGTGTTTTGCCAGCATAATTTAAAACAGGATGACCAAGCTGCACATTCCATTTGAATTGTCTTACGCAATGCTGGAACTCGTCCGATATTTTTGCATAACACTAGTATATTATTACCTTGTATTCATGAGAAAGACTTTCCGACTTCCTCGGAAACCCTGTATAAACTTGGTAACTATGGTTTTAATGCTTCAAAACTAAAGATGGCAGACACATTTCTCAAAAGTTGGATTGAATTTAGCAATGGAATTGCTTCAAAATTTGATACTTGCTTTTACATTTTTGTGGACTTTGGCACGCTTGAAGAAAGGCCATATCTTGGTCTAATTCTAGCAGATTTTAAAAGAAATTTGGAGGCGGTTTAAGCGAAATATGTCAGACTGTATATGGCACAAAGTGAATAAAGGATATTTACACAGTGAAATTGAACTTGTGAGAACGTACAATTATTTCAGTAGTTTCAGGTGCTTGGAGGCCATATTGGAGGGACCACCGATGGCGTCGTACAAGGAGTGTAGGTTGAAGCAATTCAAAGTAAATATTTTCAATTTGTGCTGTACTGTGTTGAAGTTTTACTCTGTCAACTGGTCCCTATTAACGTATGTCTCCAGTGCAATATGACTTTGCAGGTTCATATCATCGGTTAATTGCATGCTCTGTAGATGAAATTACCACCGTTCGATTCAGGGTTTTTTACGATCTCTTTAGAGAAGTAAATTTTGTTCGTTTACAACGCTATGCGGCCGATTTAGCCCCTTTCAAACACTCTGAATTTGTTTATTGTCGGTGCACACCCAGATAACTTCAGAAGCCAAAATCTCCGGGACTTTGCAGGCTATTAGAGACATTTAGCTTCATGTTTTTCTGATTTACTGCGAACTGCAAAGCACAGTTTGCGGTCAGCCGTTTGCAGTTGAGATTTAGCAAAAAGTAACTTTTCTTGTGTTTTCAAAATAGTGGCAGTGACAAGGTTAGTCAAATTACAATGAATTTTCATAGATTCCAATAAAACTTGTTTTTATAGGAAAATTTAGCTATTAATATGCAACACTATCTCATTTTTCTAACAGGAAAGACCATCGCGACATCCTTACAGTCCTACTGTTTAATGTTTTTAACAATAGCAGTGAATCAGATTCCAGCGGCAGCGATGAGGATGATCTTGATGTTTCCACCAACAAAGCTGAGTGTCCCTAGGTAGGGACCCTTTGGAAGATCTCAGCGACTGGAAGTGTGAAAAAATGTTCAGGCAAGTATTTTAACCGTTCTTGACAATCTTGAAAAGGAAATCATCCTCAGAAAGATCATCATCTTCACAATGAATGAACTTCATAGTCAGACATAGAAATAGACTATAAGCACAGTCATGGTGCTTGAACTACTTTCTCTGGAGATAAATTTTTAAATGAGTCTAATGAGTCGATGAGTTGGGATTTATTGTATTTTGATATATTTTTCTCAAATTACATTGCGTACATGCTGTACAGACTACAGGAAATGCTGGGTTAAACCTTGACCCTAAAGCCCCATACAGACGAGCAAATTTTCCTTGACAAATTTGATTTTCCCGTGTGTACGACAAGGAGCCTTGTTCAAAAGCTATTTATGCCAGCTTTTGAACAAGGAAAATTGGTTGTGCGTACGGCCAACAAGGAAAACTTGACAAGGAAATGCACAGTACGACACTGCACACTTATTTTCGATCTAGTTAGCGGTCATTGCCATTATAAACATGGAGTATTCACTTGTGTCGTTGAGACACAGGTTCGTAAAACTTGTCAACGAAAAATTGATCAAAAAAAAGTGAAGGAACTTGTCGACAAGGAACTTGTCAAGGAAAACTTGCTCGTCTGTATGGGGCTTAACCCTACCCTAACCCCTAATTGAGCCTGATGATGAATTATATGTAAACTACATAACCCAGTACCCCTGTGTAGACAGGCAGACTCATAACTCATTGACTCATTTTACTCATAAAACAGGCATCCTCATTTCTCTGAACTCTTCATGTTTGCCATTGTATGCTGTTTTGTTATTAACAATGTGAACGGGACTTCTTCTTTGCCACCTTAGATTTCATAAACAAGACATGCAGCACCTTCTTTTTGCCTTAAATATTCCCTCGCATTATATTTGCAATCAACGCACGAAGGCATCTGGAATGGAAGCCCTCACAATTCTTCTTAGAAGACTAGTTTACCCGAACAGATGGTACGATTTAGTGAGCGTTTTTTCAAGTGAATCTCAGTTGAGTTTGATTTTTAACAAGGTATGCTTTATACTGGATTATCAGGTCATAAGCTCCTGTGTATATTTTTGTTGTGCAATGGAACTAATTACAATTTTCTAGATTTTAGATGATATTCATGGCCGATTCAGTCATCTTTTAGACTCCTTAGACTTAGTTTGGCTTGATCCTGAGCTAGTTTCACAGGCAAATTGTGATAAAGGGGCACCTCTGACTCAGTGCTGGGGGTTTATTGACTGTACAGCTAGGCCAATTGCACGTCCCGTTCGAAAATCAGCAAATAATGTAATGAACTCTTCAATTCTCTATTGTCCCTGTTTCAACTTGTTCAACAGGACCGATAGAAAGACGAAGACATGATGCATTTATGCTTGGTGAAAGTGGATTGATGGACAAGTTAAGAAGGGTTCAACAGCCTAGCGGAGAATAGCCATTCTCTATGGCGATTGTGCTAATGGTGTGACTGACAACATATTGGCTCCATTTCGAGGTGCTATTTTAATGGTGAATGAGCAGGAGTTTAATAAGCGCATCAGTAAAGTCTGTGCAATGGGGGTTTGGAAAAATTGCTCAGTATTTTCTGGCATAACACTGAGTAAAATTATCTGGCCTTAGATAGAGTAAAATCCTACAGTAGGGCACATCTGCGCACAATGCCAGCTAATGGATTAATTATATACAGTGTGAAAGTGAATATGTAGAACTTTCCTACCCTGTTTTTTAAGGTATCCCCACTTTTTCGCACTGTCATCCTCTTCCAGCCTGTCATAATGTTCACTATTTGTTGTATCATCACTGCTTTCATGATCAATATCATGTTGTCTCTCTAAATTTATACAAAGTTCAACAATACAAGCTTTACTTCTAAACATTCTTACTTCTAATTGATATATAATAATTTTATATTTTCTAATAATATTTAAGGTTAATTCTTTATCACTCCAGTGGAAACACAATCATCAAATCAAACACACAAGGTCCGAACTTACTATTCATATTACTGAGTACAGCAACACACATTTCCTTATTTTTCAACTCCTCTTTCTTATTATTTTTTTCTTTCCTCTTCGGTAAGTATAGATGTCTTCTAAAAGTTGGGCTAGTTGAGTATATTCTTCTTCAGTGCCAGACCTTAATACAAAGTTTTTTTACATAAATAGAACCAGGCACATCACAATAAAAATAAGTTTTTGCTATGATTATTACATAATCGTAAAAACAAACAATTGACATTGACACAAGGCTTATAGCTATTTAAATATTTTGTTGGTGAATTCGAGGCTGTTCATATAAGCTGGGCTAGCTTATCTTGCCGGTCATTTGCTTCACACAAGGTGGCTAGCCCAGCGTGTGTTGTAAAATGATTTCCATCCTGGCTTGTTGGTTTGACATGAGCTGGGACCTTGCCTCGCTCAAGCAGAATCTCTGCAAAACAGGCCAGCCCGGCTCTCATATCAACACAAACTTGAAAATATATAAAAACAACAAACAGCCCGGCATAGTATGAACCAGCACTTAACGGAAGACAAGTTGTAAATATTGCAAACAGCAGTGGGCAGCCTGTATGATGATCCTTATCTCAATCTTTTTATCGTCTGTACTAAATGCTTTGCTTAGTATGTAAGCAATCGTCTCCCATTCTGCACCACTCTTCGGGTTTCTTGCTAACACTTTTGTCGCAAGCATAAGGTCATTTGAGACAAAACCAAGAAGACCAAGATGATAAACTTTATACTTACAGTAGAACATCTTAATAACATTAATATATCTCCCTATTAATGTCCGTTGCTGTAGTAACCGCCATGTTTGTTTTGTCTTCGCTGACATGCATCTTTTAAGCTTTGTAATTTGAAATGACTTTATCGTCAAATACCAATTTGTCAATATAATTAAAACCCATAGATATGGAACAATGTAAATTTTATCCCTAAACTTGGTCTTGTGTACTTTTATTATGTTAAGAAGCTTTAGATAATTCACTTTCCACTAGAATGTGTTCCTGCCATCAAAACATGAACTGCAAACGGCAAGCCTGACTGTGGGAGAAACTCCTGGTATTATCGAGGTTTGCGGTTTTTGCAGTAAAACAATGAAAACGTTAAGCTAAATGTCACTGCATCTGTCAGTCCTGCCACCTGTGCTTCCCCAAAAAGCAAAATAACATGCTTACAAAGAAGGTACAAGTACAATAACTGCCTTAATCACATGTCAACATTATTGGCTAAAATGGTTTGATGAAGACATAGACTTTGTTAGAATTATATCGTTCGACCTAAGTAAAGCATTCGATTCCGTCCCACATGAATGACATCATCTGCGAAAAATTAAAAGCAATGAATCTTAATCCATATGTGATAATTGATTTTTTAACAAAAAGAAAACAAAGAGTTGTAGTAGATGGAATTGAAATGGAATACGTTGATATAACCAGAGGTGTGCCACAGGATACGGTTCTAGGCCCATTCTTGTTTTTTTTTATGGTTAATGACATAAAACCTGCTGATTGAGAAAATAACCTTCTAGTCAAATTTGCCGAAGACATGACAGTCCGTGCACCAGTGATAAATGCTAGAGACAGCTTCAAATGAGGTTAATAATATTAAAGATTGGGTTAACGAAAATGGGATGACTTTAAATCTCTCCAAAACATGGGAAATGGTGTTGAGTAAAGGAGTCTTAAAACAACTTCCTCCTCCAAGGAATGGCTTAAACTTCTTGGAGTAAGCTTTCAAGACAACCCCTGTTGCTGGGACTTGCATATAGATAATTTACTGTCAAAAGCTAGTGGACGAATGTACATCCTCAGGGTTTGTAAGTCACATGGATATCCCTTAAATCATTTGACTAGACTATTCGAAAGTTTAATTCTTTCATTGTTCACTTATGCAATTGAAAGTTGAACTGACACTAAATATAATATGTCTTCTGTAATAGAAAAAAGAAACAAAGTTTTGTTTAGTAAAATTTCCAATGACGAAGAACATGATTGTTCTCTATGAACTTTTTCCTGAGAAAAAGGAGAAACTTTTACGGAAACGTGAACATAACTTTATTCTTCCTCAAGTCAAAACAGAGAGATTCAAGCGAAGCTTTGTAAATAGATGTCTTTTTAACTACTTCTAATTAGTTATTTTGCAAATTATAAATGTAAATAATATAGTATCATAAACTCATTCATGTAAAGTCACACATATGATGTGTCTCTAAATTTTTAATAAAGACAAAATCATAATAAATAAAAATATAAACGTTCATACACTCATTGAGTGACAGTGACCTCATGCATTGACTAGGGATGGGCGATACCAGCTTTTTGTGTTCGATACGATACCGATACCACGAATTTTGGTCGATACCGATACCAAAATCGATACCGATACTTTAATTTTTTCACTGATTTTTTAATGTTTACATAACGTATAATACAAGTATAAAGAACATGTTAAATAACTTAAATGGTGGTCCATCATCTGCATAGTGCATATAACCTTTTTAATCTTAACATCAGTTTAACTTAACGATATCAAAGTGCACGTTCAATGTTTTCCTATTTAGCTGCATGTTTTTGTTCAAGAACAGCATCATGTCAACATTTTTTGCTTTCAGTCTGTTACGCCGAATAGATACAAGTTCACCTGCCTTAGAAAATAGTCTTTCTGATGGAACAGATGTACCTGGAACACACAAATACTTCTTTGCAAGTTGAGAGATCAGCTTAAAACGATTTTCGTTCATCTTCCACCAGATCAATGGATCTTCCATTCTCGGTAAAACCGCTTCTCGAAAGTATGCCTGTACTTCAGCTGCCGCTTTGCTGGTAACACTTGTTGTCGACTGTGAATCTACAACTTTTTTGTCGAAAATATCCCACAAACCAAGTTCCTTCTGCTCGTCATGGCTATTTTCATCTTGTACTTCAGCAGTAGTGGATTCTCCTGTCATTAAATCTTTGGCCTCCGTAATGACCCACTGTTCTCCTTGCCGTGCCGCCTCTCGATTAGAAAAAGCCATCTTCTTCATCCATCAATGTAGAAAGAGCAAGGAGATGGGCACGCTCTATAGCTGTGTATCTTCGACACATTTGGGCACTCAATTCCGATCCTAGTGAAGTTTCTTCTTGGGAACCCGCTCCAGCAGACGTCAAGTATTGAAGTGATCTTGCCAGTGGTATCGCCTTGGAAATAGACACATATTGGTCAGCAGAGACCTCCCACGTAGCAGCTTCAAATGGCCGTAAAACTAACAGCGATGCTTCTAGTAGCTTAATATCTGCAGCTGAAAGGCACAGATCATTGCGACTAGACAAGCAAAGGGCTGTTGTAATTGCCTGGTGTTGCTCAACAATTCGTTCAAGCATGTAAAATGTTGAGTTCCATCTTGTGTCTACCTCCTGGATTAGTTTATGATCTGGAAGTTTAAGTTGACATTGCACTTCCTTTAACTTCTCAGTGGCCTTTACGCTTTGGTGGAAATAAGTGACAATTTGCTTGCATCTTTTCTTCAAATCAGTAACGCTTGCAGCTGCTTTAATTGCTTCAGAAACAACAAGATTTAATGTGTGTGCGAAGCAAGGAACATGTTTCCAACCAGTAATCTTTACAGCTGCAACCATGTTTGAAGCATTATCTGTAACAATGGCAACAACTTTGCTTGATATTTCCCAATTCTTTGCAACTTTCAAGAGAGCATCTGCAATATGCTGAGCAGTGTGGCTCAAGTCAAACTTAAAAGTCTCTAGGACCAATGACCTTACCTCCCACGTAGCAGTAATGAAATGGCATGTAATGGTTATATAGCTCTCTGTTGTTCTGGATGTCCACAAGTCACTTGTGAGAGCTACGTGTGAAACTTGAGCAATTTCCTTCTTGATTTCTTCTACTTGTCTTTTATATTCATCAGGCAACATTCGCATGACGGTCTTTCTGGAAGGCAGTTGGTACTTTGCGTCAAGCACATGTAAGAGAGATTGGAATCCTTCATCTTCTACCACAGATATAGGTTGCATATCTTTGACAATCATTTTGAAAACAGCTCCATCAATGCTTTTTCGTCTTGAAGATGTAGAGGAGTATTTGGCTTGTTGTATAAACGATTTTTCTATTGTGTTTTGCTTGAGAGTGACAGTTTTCTGCTTCTTCGCTCGTTCATTTTTCTTCTCATTTTCTTTTCTTTGTTTATCTGCTTCTTTAAACTGAACTGGGTGCTTAGACTTCAAGTGCTACAGACACAAAAGGAAAAGCAATAACTATAGGAAAACTGAAACGCTTAATAAACTGGACAGTACTTTAAATATAACTAAGTATATAAATTACAGACAACGATACAACAGGCCATTTAATACAAATATTTCACAATATTTAAACTTTGCTGATTGCAAACACAATGTCATTGCATAAATTTGAGGTGCATTGTCATTTGTCATTCATGTAATATTTATTTTCGTTACAATTATGGATTTTATATTGCTTAAAAATACCTTAAAAAGATTGCTAGTGTTCAATGAATGTTTAAAAGACTCCGAGCAAATATTGCATTGAGCTTTGTCATCTTCCTTTGATTGCTTTTTAAAATAATCCCACACTACACTCTTGATAAGAAGGGAACGCTTGCCAGCTGACTGTATACTGGTAGTAGGATTTTCGTCCCAATTTTCATCATCTAAAAAACGCAAATCATTCTTCAAAACAGTGAAAAAAAACGGTCATTTGAAAGTTAAAAATTGCAAATTGTGAAAAAATAACATACCTGTATCCATAACTCGTGACATATCATGAAAGACATGAAGTATTAATTGATTTTTTTAAAATACTGACCAAAAACACCGCAGGCTCAGGTATCGAATTACCGATTCTTTTTTGCGAGTATCGAAAAATATCGATACTGTTTAAAGTATTGTTGGTATCGATACTTTGTATCAGTATCGCCCATCCCTAGCATTGACATCATTCAATTATGCTATTTAATTATACAATTATACACACACACATGAGCAGATGCATGTACGCTTTGTGTACCTATTTTTATATATTATCATACAACTGACCGAGAAGCTCAATGTCTTCAAAATAAGCACGATTGTGCAGCAGATGGTGGTCAACCAACAGTCATCAGGGTGAAAAAAAGTCATGTTATTTTCATTATTGCAGACAGCAGTTTTGTATTCGGAAGCAAATAAATAAAAATGAGAATGTAGTTTAATCAGTGTTGATTGACAAACTGTCTCACATGAAAAAAGTTCAGCTAATTTCGTGAGTTTAATATAACAAAACAAAACGAGTTATGTTTAATGTTTTCTAAATTTGTCACTTCAAACAGAATAAAATCTAACCATCTATACAAGGTTATAATCATATATACAAGGTTACGACGAGGAAAGGTTCGAGACTACAGTCAATCGAAATTTCCTTTGTTTAATTTGCTTCAATGCTTTAAAAGACCCGGTCCTATGTTCAAGAAACCAACATTGTTTTTTCGAGCTTCTATCATGAACATCTGCATAAGTACGTCATCACACATTAGCGGCTCTTCAAATTTGTTGAATTTTTAATACTAAGACCCAAGATTAAACTTCAATTGTGTTGAAAGTGGTGGATAAGGATATCGTGTTTGTTGTTCTGAGGTTTGGGCACATCTAGTTGATTTGAAGAAAAGACAGTAAAAGATCATAGTTTTTGTTTTTAATACCAATTGTATTAACTGTTGCAATTTCAAGTTTGATCTCATGTATGCAAACGGACATTGCGCACAAACGGTTATCAAATTACAACAAATTGCAGCCAATATTCACAACAAATAAATTACAATAAATTGAACAAAATGATTGAAAAAAGGAGTTCAAATATGCACCTTCAAAGTTTCTTCAAGAAAACTGTGTTTTGGTTGATTTTACTTGGTACAACTTTCTGGATTTCATCAAGATCAAAATAGTTGCTAAACGAACTTAACTTCTATCTCAAAACAACTTTTAATAAAATCGACATTTCCTCAACTTAACACTTATTGTCTCGATAAAAGCGCACAAGGTAAAACAACGACTGTCTTCTTCACTCCATCCACAGCACGTTAGCTGGACGAAGCATGTTTTACTCGCACCACTAGATCTTCATAAGATATGGAACTTACTCTTTATATGGATATTGAATTTAACTTGTTCCTAATAGCAAGTGATTGATCTTCCTACACACATTGCTGGGAACAAACTATATCTCTTGTTATGTAACTGCCCTGAGGTTGTTGATAACATTATCACTCATACCCCTGAACAAATGTTTCCATCTGATCGCTACGTTGTGGAGTTTTCAATTAAATTAAAGTTCAAACAATGTGAACCAGTAAAACGTAAAGTGTGCGACTTTAACAGAGCCAATTTTAGTGATTTTCGAAATTCTCTTTTATATGTCCTACCTGACTTTTCTTGTGGAGGTGACTAGCTTGAGACCGAGAGAGGACGTGCCTTTTGCTGCTCTGTGTATCAAAGATTGCTAATTAATTTCGTCCTCAATTAAACTCTATAGACTATAATTATTAAGTATAGATCTTAGATATTATGCCACCTAAAAGGCGATCTAAAAATACCAGTGGTCAAGCAAATGTCGAAACCGCACATGTGGTGTCTGACGAAAACCTGACAATGGCGGCCTCAACTGGCTCAAGCAATTCTCTAGAAGCACTTCTTGATCGTCGCCTTAATCGAAGGTTGACCTTGATGAAGTGAAGAAGAGCGATGTGAGCGATCTTCAAGCTGATAATGTTGAGCTTCGCTCACAGAATGACAAGCTGAGAAGTAGAGTAGACAGGTTGGAGAGCATCAAGCCACTACTAATATGAATGATCGCAAATATCAAAGGCAGTACTCATGTAGAGACTTGCTAGAAATTCAAGGCGTACCTGTTGCACAAGGCGAAGATACCAATGCCATTGTGGTGAAAATCGCCGAACTAGTTGATCCCGACATGGTACTTAACGATAATGATATTTCTATCAGTCATCGTTTGCTGGCTACAAGAGACATGATCCCACCTATAATAGTTAAGTTTGGCAGGAGACGTACAAGACAACTGGAGCGATATAACTTGAAGCGATGTCTTTACTCAAAGAAAGCTTCTGACTTGGGGCTGGGATATTCGCAAGATTCAAAGTTATATATCAACGAGAGCTTAACCAGAAAGATAAATTATTTTCAAAGAAGCGAGTCTTCAAATGGAGCCACGACTACAAGTTTGCATGGAAGAAGAATGGTAGGGTGTTGCTGAAAAAGGACGATAGCCCCTTGTGTGAAGTGGCTAGGATCCTTCTCCTAACTGTGATGGATAGATCTTGCCTAACTTTTGATAAGTATTAATCATCTTAAACTGTTATACAATGTTGTGTGTTAATGACCTACTCTTTAATCATCTTGATGATAGTGAGTTCTATTCAGCCTTATATGAATTAAATAATGGTCCCATAAATTTCGAGTAAGATAGATTAGTGAACAGGAAATTTAATCCAATCGATAAGGGTTTGGCCATTTCAAATGATTTAGATCTGGATTCAAGTTTTTATTCTAAATCCCGTAGCTGTAGTTATTATACAAATTAAACGATCTGTTGACCGCTCCAAATATGAAGTATTCCAGTTCTTTATCGTTTTTGCATCTAAATATTCGAAGGCTTTCCCATAATTTGGATGGATTACACAACTTATTAGCTAATGTAAAGACAAAATCTTATATTATTGGTATCTCTGAGACTTGGCTTCAATCTACATAACGTAAACATTGATGGCTATAATTTTACTCACAATTACCACTCTAATAGATCTGGCGGAGGTGTTGGCCTATACGTTGCAACTGATTTAGAATGTAAAATTCGTTCTGACTTGGCATTTGAAGAAAACAATTGTGCATAATCACTCTTTATTGAGATTAACAGGCCTCGGGAGAAAACATCATAATAGGAATTGTTTATAGACCACCAAATCAAAATATTGATGATTTTGTAAAGAACACTTTTATAATGGCAAAAATTTCTAAATTTAATAAAAGTTGTTATTTAATGGGCGACTGATATTTGAATCATATGTGATATGACATTTTGACTAATCTGTTTATACGTCGATGATAAGGAATTGTATCTTATCATTGATTTTTTTTTGTTAGCAGTTTCATGCTTTTGTTGCATATTTAGGGCACTGTCTGAAGAGCTCAATGATAAATCAGAATATCAGATATTATACATGTATTGCTGGTTGAAAAGAACCTTCAACTTGTTTTGGATTATTTATTGGATAACTTTGCTGTGGTTTCCTTGCCATGATGATGGTGCAGCTGCATTTTGCAATAGCAATTGACAATTTCTTCAATCTTTAAACATAGTCATTAATGATGACACATCAAAAGCACCCAGAACAATGTCTTTGCAGTGCTGATGAGGAAGATTTCCAACAGTTGTTGAAAGCATTCTTTGAAAGCATTCTTTGAAAGCATTTTTCACTTTTCTCACAAACATTAATGATGCTGTGGGAAGCGGCCCTATATAAATTATCCCTATTTTTCAATTGCAGGCATTGGGAAGACAGAACCTGGGCCAAGAACATTGCAGCACTTATGGCAGGGGAGTTTCATCTGGACTCTTCCAATTAGTTACTTCTAAATTTGAGAAATAAATTGTCTTGTAAGTATTGATACTGATGAGATTAAAGCTGCAAGACTTCATAATTGCTACAATTGGTGCTAATGTTTTGGAATATTATATCCACTTACTTAATAAATGACGCTCGTGTTCTCAATCTATCTATATTTTGGCCCCCAAGTCAACACCCTGACTATATGCCACTGCCTTGCAGCCTTATTCTCCCAATTTTCTTTGCTTTGTACAGCCATAGTATAGCACGCAGCCCCTGGAATTGACATGTGATGAAACATTCTTAAATGTAACACATTAGTAAAGTGTGGTGAAACATTCTTAAATGTAGTACACAAGTAAACCTCAAGGATTGAGATCCTCAGCATTGGACTTGATTGGTATTTAATGCAGTGTGGTTGATCAACTATGGTTTGATATATAACAAGACACTACTGAGGCATTAGGGGCACCTGGGGCGGTGTAACATTTCCTGTCTGTGTGAGGTTTCAGGTTTCAATCTCAGATAAGTGGTTTGAGGTGTTTGGGTATATTAATGATATATCATTATGCTAGGTTTATATAGCCGATTGTGAGATATATAGACATTGTCCTATCATTACCGAGTATGATATATTCACTTCTTAGTTTAATACATGTATTAAAGACAAAATTCTAATAAATATTTAAACCAAATTCATCGTGTTATTGTAACTATTTTAGTAATATACTTCATACGCCCAGCCTCGACAGTGTTATTTAGAGTTAACACATCAGTTGTATTTCACACAAACTAAAAATAGCAAACGTAAACAAGACATTTTGAGCCATATTTTGTGATATTTAATAATACCTAAAGTCGTAAAGAACAATATTGAATAAAAAAAACCAATATTGTTAAAAAAGCAAGAACAAAGCATATAAATTTAACTGTGTATCAAAGTGAGTTAAGAGCATGTAGGAAATGAAACTCCCTCGCGCTAGACTTATGCAATTGTAATATATTATTGCTTAAATTTTGAAACAATTGTTACTATTCCAAATTCTTTATACAAAGGCAACAAAGCTAATTTTTAATAGCTTTGTAGTTTAATATGATGTAACTGTATTCTACGTTGTACTATCTAAACTTATGTTGTAAACTTAAACAATCTCAGTTAGTAACAGTCGAAATCGCTTAAACATACGGGCAACATTTTCGCCACAATTTCCAGGGATTTTACCAACTGTAACTGCAGCTATTGAATACGCAAGAAATCTACAACAAACTCATGTGTTGTTTATATCAAAGAAAACCACGCATGAAACATAAACACAGGAAAACATTTCCTAATAGACATATTTGTCATATAGCCCGCTCCTCAATGACGGTCATTTTGAATCAGGTGGATGATTTCGTAATCACCACCAGGTCTCTGAGCCTGCGATGCGCTAACGCAAACTCGATTTCTCGACGGTTCAAAAAAACCAGAAAATTAGGGATTTAAGACACTTGGCCTACAGGCCAGTGTAATTAATACAACACAACGACATTTGAGTTGTTAATGATCTTTAATTTAATAATTTAACAGAATAACTGTATAATTATTGTAAAGAGCAATGTCTAAACTTGATATTGATTATTGACTATTGTCCTCTTGATGATTTCCAATTTGTATTGTCCTGAAATACAACATACAAAACTATTTTGAACATTTATGTACAGATATTTTCAAAGCAACTTTGGTCACAAAACATATGGTATACATTTCATCTCGTATTTCATTTCAAATACAGCACATCAGAATATCAGATGTCAATGATATTGGCTCCCTTTTTTAGTTTTATTCTTAAGCTGTTGTAAGCACAACACTCAGCTAGCCAAAGACCCGAAGTACTTTCCAACTAAAATCTTGGCTATAAACAAATTTGCCAGCCCAAGCACATCATGTTTAAAATCTGACACAGTATTAATATTTATGCACTCAAATCGCCGAGATCGGTTGCGCGCAAACTTATTAAACTTACATACTCACTCAAAAATGTTAAACAATTAGTGCTGTAATACTGTAAGTAGTAACTGATTGTTTAATTATACAAAAATAATTGTAATCTCTGGGGTATAGTGCTGTGTTCGGATGGTCTGCCGCCGGGCTCTGACATTTCGTCAAAATCAGTGGTCAAAATTATTTACTTACGATTTAGTTTCTTTCAACATTCAAATGTTCTTCATACTTCTCCGATGTGTGCTTGTTCTTAAAATACCAGATCTGACTTGATTTCTTCACATACTTCGCCAGTATAAGGCAAAACCCCGGAAAAATGTCAATTTCACAATAGAAAAGTATAGTATTCACTCCTCAAGTGAGGCCATACAACATGGCCGCTGCTCTGAACACACATCTCACTTCCGGCTTCAATTCTAATTAGGCCTTTGTATTTTACGATGCTCTATCCAGTCTTAGTATATATCAGTGGCTAAAACCTAGCTAGAAAAATACCTGCTTCCACAAGTTCTTATCAATTCATTTTTTATGGAATCTGTTTCAGAGCTAGAGTTGATTGAAATAGTTAAATCTTTTCGTACCGAACAGCTACTGGTTGGGATGAAATTCCAATGTGGGCTGTTAAGGATACTTAACTTTATTTCCAAACCACTGACTCACATTGTTAATCTATCCATCCAGACTGGTATAGTGCAAGATAAGATGAAAATTGCCCGGGTTAATACAATTATTTAAATCAGAGGCTAATGATATATTCTCAAATTATAGACCTGTGTATGTGCTACCCATCTTCTCTAAGCTTCTAGAAAAGATTGTATATAATCGTCTAACTGTTTATATTAACAAACATAATATTCTGTTTAATAACCAATACGGCTTTAGAAATAACCATTCAACCGCTTTAGCCCTTCTTTACTTAGTTGATAAATTCACTTCATCAATTGATCAGAAAAAGTATACTGTTGGGATTTTCATAGATCTTTCTAAGGCATTTGATACTGTCAACCATGAGATTTTGTTTGAAAAAATTGGAGCATTGGTGGCATATGAGGATTGATCCTTGATTGGATAAATAACTATTTTTTAATAGACTTCAATATGTTGAATACAATGCATCACAATCTTCTTTAAATATCAAATGTGGTGTGCCTCAAAGATCAATCCTTGGACCATTGTTTTTCTTATTATATATTAACGATCTTTGTAATGTTTCTAACATCTTTGATCTTCATGCCAATTATCGATAAATATTAAGAAATCCAATTCTATGATTTTCAAAACCAATTTACAATTGGAGATAAATAATCATAAGATTAACCGACTGAAAGAGGTGGTTTTCCTTGCTGTGATTCTAGATGAGAATGTCTTGGAAACCCCATATTTGCATTATTGCATCATTGTATGGGGTTCAACGTATCCGTCTAACCTTAACCGCATCATATTACTTCAAAATCGCGTGATTAGAATAATTAATAGACAGGCATTTGATGCGCATACAGACCCTTTATTTAAGGAAAACTTTATTCTAAAATTTGAAAATATTTATTTATTATACTTAGGTAAATTTATGTATTACAGTTTTGATAATTTTTGCACCCATCAGTTCTGTACATGGTTATTATACAAGAAGTTCTAATCTATTGTAGGTACCTTTTTGCAGAACCAAACTTAAGCAATTTTCTGCTAGCTATCAAGGTCCTTAATACATTGACCCCAGATATTCACAATGCTTCATCCACTATTTAACAAGGTATTCCATAATCACATAAGCTTTATGGCTTCTAGTTGGGCTACCTTGCCGCTTTTCACATACTTATTCATATGGTGAATTAAATTGAATGGAATCTTCATCAATGGACAGCATAGACGATTGTTGGTTGAAATGAAAAGAATTGTTTCTCACCACCGTAGAGGAATTCATTCCTGTGCAAACAGTTAAAGACAAAAGTAAACCACCATGGATTGACAGTGAAGTTCGCTATTTCATAAGAAAGAAATACGAAGCCTTGAAAAAATATCACAAAGACAAATCTGATGTATGCAAACGTAATCTGCACCTACTTAGTCAGAAATACTTGGTGAGATCAAAATATCTCAAGAAAATTGAATGCTCCTTCAAGGACAACCCAAAATTATTTTGGAGTCATCACAAGGCGATCCTGCACCAACATGGAAAATCAACCCCCATCATTTCCCATAATGGTACTACAGCAACAACACCAGCAGAGCTCTTCAATTCTTTTTTCGCTTCAGTATTTCGTCCTGCCACTCCCACTCCCAAGCAAAATATTGAAAACTCACACTTGCAAGATCATCTTCTATCCGAGTTATTGTCTGAAATTACTGTGATGGTTTAAGAAGTTTCAAATTGCCTAAATGCTTTGGACATTAGGAAAGCAAGTGGACCTGAAAAGTGTATCCTGAAAGCTTGTAGCAACAAAATCACTCGTAGTTTATGTTCCCTTTTCAACCGTTCGTTAGAAACCCCTGGAATGGAAAATATTACTCCAGCTTACAACTACAGACCCATCCCTCTACTATGCATATTAAACAAGGTTTTGGAATGTTCCTGTGGTTCTATACACTTATAGAAACACTTGTGGGAGTTTGGGAGAACTCAAAATAACGTGGAAAACCTCGCCCTACGGGCTCGTTTTCCCACTGATTATTTCTCGTTCTCCCAAACTCCCAAGTGTATAGAAACACGGAAAATGTTTTCTATTTCTTAAATATTAAAATCATTAAAAAGACATTTATTTAAAAAAGATTTTAAAGTGTTCTGTATTTACATGTGGCAACCATAAATGGATGATCACATTCTCTTAAAGGCTGTTGACGTTTTTCTGGTAACAACTCGTACAGACAGTGTTCAGGATTGTTCAGGATTTTTTAACAATCGATCTCTCTCCTCAATCATCTCAGCAATTGAATGTTTTTTTAGAGTATATCCATATCTGAATGCACGATTGAAAAACTTGTTGATTTGATCTACATACTTCACTGGGTTTCCCTGAAAGGTGACACGGACTAATTTTAACCACTCTTTACGCCGTATGCCATTAGTAGGAGGAGGAGGTGTAACAGGTGAACAACTACATAGTAGCTTGTGACATGTTTGTGACAGATTAAGTGTCATTCTATTGCTTCTGGCCCAGCTCTCAATGTTAGTTATCTCGTCTAAAGCCGAATCGCCAGATAGCATGACAGGAGCACTCACTGTCAAATCGTCAGCAAATTTAACCAAATTGTTCTTTTGTGGATGTTTAACCTTAATGTCATTGACCATTAATGAAAACAAGAAGGGACCAAGAACTGTACCTTGCGGTACTCTTCTGTTAATACGAACATAGTTGGTAACAGCTCCATCTACAACAACTCTCTGTTTTCTACTCGATATGAAATTAATGAGCCAATTAAGAATATATGGATTAAGATTTGTTGATTTGAGTTTCTGTGTTAAAATATCATGGGGAACACTGTCAAACGCTTTACTGAAATCGAAAGATATTACACGGACATAATTGGCCTTATCGTCTAGCCATTTTAGCCAATAATGCTGACACTTTATGAGAGCTGCATTAGCGTTTGAGTTTTCTCTATAAGCATACTGATGGCTATCAATAATCGATTTTGAAGGATGACAAATCTCCTTGAAATATGATCTTTTCAAAAAGTCTCATGATAACATTGGTTAGCGATATTGGTCTCAGTTGGTTACATTCGATTAGTGGAGATTCCTTTGGTATTGGGCTTAGGTTAGCCAGCTTCCACAAACTACAATCTTTGCAGAAAATGTTGGGACACTTGTCCTGAAATGTGACATATATCCCCCCTCCCCTTTTACAATGTTGGTTTTATCACAAATAAACCCGATCAAGTGGAATAAATTATGGTAAAAAAAGTGAAGGGTGAAACAACATTGAAAAGGGGATATGGGGGGACATCACAGAATGAGTTTAGGATGTTATTTAAGCACCCATTCACTTGTGTCCCAACTAATTTCTGCAATGATTGTCTGAGAACCATTTAGGGCTATTATTATTATTATTATTATTATGAATATACATACTCCCAGTAGGGCTTTTCAGGTGAGTAGTGAGTAGGGGTTTTTAGGTTTTAGTGATAAAATCTTTGTAGCAGTTAAAATTTACAATATGTTTACAGTGAGAGATAAGACTTTAAAATCCACGAAAGACTCTTAATGTTCAAGCAAATGTTTTTTAAGCTCTACCTTAAATTGTTTAATATTATTAAAAGACTTTAAATGTTTGTCCAGACTGTTCCACTGTTTTACCGCTCGATAATAAAAAGACCTTTGGCCAGTACTTGTTTTAAATTTAGGTATGGTCAGATCTTTATTATGTCTTGTAGGATATTGATGAATGGAATCTTGGTGTAGGAATTGATTGCTTAAATACACTGGTGATAACCCCTTCAAGCATTTGTATGTTTGAAGAGTGTCTCTATATATCAGGTGTTTGTCTACTGGTAACCATTTCAGTTCTTGTAGCACGGGCGTGATGTGGTCAAATTTACGTGTACCCGTTATGATATGGGCAGCAAAGTTTTTTCACATTTTTCGCGGTTGTATTTGCCCAGACAACTGAGCAGTATAAAATAGCTTACTCATTACTAAGGTTTGTATAATAAAGGACAGTGTTCCACAATCTAAAAGGTGACGTATTCTGTTTATCTGACATAATCCTGATAAACATGAGGAAACCAGCTCACTAATATGGAAAAAAAACAAAAACAACACTATATAAGTCTTGAATAATGTGTATTGTGATAAACGACTCTTTATTGATGCATTGTGCTAACCTACGTATGTGTATTAATTTAGGCTTTTTTTAGTTACATCTCGTTTGTATCATTCTATATTGTTGTTGACTAGAATAAAATATCATTTTTCTTGTTTCAGTGTAATCCTTCCTCCTTTTAAGCCGCCATCCAGTGTCCCAAGGGCTGGAGTCAAATTTATTTGATAGCTGGCGAGGGGAAGGATATTACTGTTTCTGATATGATTTATTCATGGTAAAATATCAATTTGTTTTTTTCACTAATATGGATGTCATATTTCAAGTGCGAGTCTAGAGAAACTCCTAAGTCTCTGGCTGTTGAAATTGGGTGTAATGTTTTGCCCAGGAAGTTCAGCGTGAAATCTTCACACAATGTATTTAATAACTGTGGCGTGCCAAATAATAAAATTTTTGTCTTGCCTGGGTTTGGGAGAAGAGAGTTTGCACAACACCATGTAGCGACATTACTTAGATCTTCTTCCAACGCAGCTTTAGCTTGTAGTTTATCACATATCGGGAAATATAATGAAATTTTGCTGTCGTCCACATATGAGTTTGCTGACATTTTCTTTGTTATGGAAGGGAGGTCATTTGTATCAATGCTAAACAAAAGCGGTGATAGGATCGATCCTTGTGGGATGCCGTGTGTGATAGTAAACCCTTCATATGTATCCCGCTGAACATCGTATTCAAAACATTTACGAATCCTGCAAGCACAAGTTTTGTTTGTGTCGGCACTGAGAAGGCTGAAGTCCTATTTCTTAATGATTTTCAATGGTCACAACAGATTATTGCCTGGCATGACCTCCTGTTGATGCTCAAGGGCCAACTAGTGCATCTATCTGCGCTTGATCGCGATACGCCAATCTTCTGCACAACCAAGCACCTGATCGTGCTTGTTAGGAGCGGTCATGTTGACGAGAGAGAGACGGAAATTATGAGTGTGCGCTGGAAGGTTTTTGCCTTCAACTATCAAATCCTTCTGGAAGACCAGAAAGAAATCCTGCCTTGCCCGACATGTTTTCTTGTCTGATTTTAGGTTTGATATTACCAACCTAATTGGTGTGCAAAAGTGTTAAATCATACACTAACATTTTTTATTATTAGTGTTGATGTTTGTTATTCACCATCCTTTGAGAATACATGCATAAAAAGCGATTGTCAACCATATTTAGCCTGCATTCAACCACAGTCAAAATAGATTATTAAAATTAGTTAATATAGTAATCTATTTAATTGAGTTGGTTGACTGTGATTGACTGTGGTTGAATATCCCCCAGTATGATAGCTCACTTCCAATGTGGTGGTATGAGCACTCTGATCCGAAATGACTGGATCAATTAGAACTATATTAAAAGCGCTTACCAAGCGTACTATTTATTCTTAACTCGCATGTAAGCACCCTGAAATGTTATTTTTTAAATATTTTATTCACCTCCCCTTACTACATATTATTTCTTTAACTCTTTTGGGCATACTCGCTATAGTATTGTTGATATAATCGGTTGATATCTGGAAAAGTGTTGATTTCACTCGTATGACGAACTCGTCAAATGTTTCTTTGGTTATGGATTTGTTTATAGCGTCCTCTCGTAGCTTATGTTTCATGACGTGAAATAGATTTTCAATCGGGTTTAAATCCGGTGATCGAGGCGGAATTCTCTTCAACTCAATACCAAGTTCTTGGAGTGCACCCATAACCATGGCCGAAGTTTGTGATGGACAATTGCCATGAAAAAATGTTTTGTGGAACGACGAGTTTTTCCAACCCTCCGAAATATTGTTAGACATTTCCTTTACTTGTCAACGAAACACCTTTACTTGTCAACGAAACGCCAGACTCTCTATCTTGGGCTAACCGCCTCATTTAAAATATTACCCTTGTGTATAAATGACACACCATCAAGATAAAATGCCACATCATTCGTCCAATACGTTGAGTTTAATTTCGACGCTGCTCTTGCGTATTTGCTCCTTTTCTGAAAATCCTTTTCACATAAACGTTCTTTTTTGCGTGGTTGACAAAACTTGTAGCCCAATTTGTTCAGATAAGAAACAAAAGTTCGGTATTTTGCAACAGTGCGGTCAATACCACTGTCTTGAACAACGTCCATGGCCGTAAAGTTCAGGTTAGTTAAACGAAGCCGTGATACGGAATGGCAAAGTTTCCTTTCGTCACGAACTGACAGTAGGCAGGGACGTCCACATATTTTACCTTCCTTCGTTTCATTTTTGTTCGTTTTCAAAATCTCCTTGAAACACTTGCCTTTGATATTTTAACCTTGGCAGCAATTTGCCAACGCGAGTAGCCTTTCTCGCTGTGTAAAAACATAGCTAAAGCTTGTTTCTTGTCACAAACTCGTTAACTGAACACCATTTTGTTCAATTGCTAATCCGGAGTAGTAATTCATTAGTTATGTCACATAATTTCTAGAGCGTGTGCACGGTTGACCTCTGGCCTTCTAGGACACTTAATTGTTATTGGTCGCCCTGATAATGATTTATAGCTAAGAAAATTGCAGATTCCAGCGATCAGACAATCTTTGAAGAAAATGTTGGGACACTTGTCCTGAAATGTGACATATATCCCCCTCCCCTTTTACAATGTTGGTTTGATCACAAATAAACCCGATCAAGTGGAATAAATTACGGTAAAAAAAGTGAAGGGTGAAATAACATTGAAAAGGGGCGATGGGGGGACATCACAGAATGAGTTTAGGATGCTATTTAAGCACCAATTCACTTGTGTAGTAGATATTTTAGCAAGTGTCCCAACTAATTTCTGCAATGATTGTAGGTACACGTTGTTGTTTCAAGGAGGAATTCAATACATTTGTAAGAACTGGTGCAAGATAGCAGGCAAAATCTCTCCAAACCCAACATGGAATACCATCCGGACCAGATGTTGTTGTTTACCTTACGCAAAACTTATTTCCACCCGGTAAATTGTCACGAACGATCAGTCTAAATTCCCATTACATGATATTCCAAAATCTGTGCGATTCGCTTGGTATTTCAACACTTGTTTCCTAAACATACCAATTACCTTTTGGAGTCGTTTTGTGATGCTACAAGTAAACCTTATGGATCTTTTGTGATTGACCGTCATCAGCTCACCCCGGAAAACATGTGTCTTAGAACAAATATTCTTCCTAGGGAAAGACAAATTGTCTATGTGAAGTGTACTTAAGCTGTGTGTGTCACCTACAGCCATCATTTTCAATATGTCGAACCGTATTAAAAGAAGTCTGCCTTATCTTCAAGTCATGGTGAAATGTAAACCTAAATTGCGGAAACTGCTCATCGATAATGTTCCAGTGGATGTCATCACAGCTATTTGCGAGTGTTTGATTAATGGTGCGCTACAAGACACATCTCCAGGCATTGGCAAATAGAAAGTGTCAAGAAAACAGAAAAAGCAGCACCTTAATAAAAAAGGTGGAAATTTATTGGCAGCTCTCTTGCCATCTGTCCTAAGTGTACTTGGAAGCTTGCTCATAAAATGAAGCGAATGGTATTGGTACTTGAGGACGCTCTTAACTTGAAACTTCGCAGATGATACTGAAAAGCAAACACTATACTATGCGAACTTGGAACGTTATCTAAACTTAACTCTTAAACGGTGGATGGGGTCGTATACCAAAGCAGCCCTCTCACATTTTTGCCGTTTTTTAGCGGGTTTGTGGGTCGATGATATTTTGAAACCTGCAATGCATTACTGGGAGAGTAATGGCGATTTTGATTGAGATTTTGTGAAGTTATTCTGCTTTTTCTCATTGAAAATTTCGTGTTGGTGAAATCTAATATGGTGGAAATGTTAAGAAACAGTTCCAGGGTTATTTGCTTGGATTTTAGAGAAGAAATCTGTTATAAATGACAAGGAGTTAGTTGCTCATGTTGACAGTGAACTTGGATCTGCATAAAAATTTAAACTGTCTGATATTAGGACAAGTATTTCTGCACAGTTGCACTTGGGAATATGTAGTAAGTCTCACAATTAGATTGTATTGAATATCATACAATAGGGCAAGTAGATGTATGAATTTTTTGTATCCTATCATACAAAAGGTAACTATATGACCCCTGTATGCCTTGTATGATTATATATACCATGAGTGTCAGTTGTAAAAATTACTGCATTTCAGAAATCCAAGATGGTGGCCATGGATTTTTGTACAAATATTTCTTTTTGTAAATGTGAAATTTCTGCAAAATGAAAAAGTGGATCGAATCGAAAAGTCCAAAATGTTTTTACAAGGTGCTCGACTTTGTGCTACTTGTGAAATAAACAAGTTTTTTCTTGACTTACTGCAATAATCCTAAATTGTGCAATTACAAAATTTATCATAATTCATGAAAAGTCATCATTCATCCCCCTCCCCCTGGATACAACGAAAAACCACCAAAATATCTCAAAACTATTTTTTTCATAAACCTTATTCTATAAGCTTTCCATGTATGGTTTGCCCTAGTTATTGCCATTCACTTCATTTTTTCCATGGTGGAAAGTAAAGGTTGCTAAATTCAACAAAAAGGTCCAAAATATTCAGTAATTAAAGAGTTAAGGTGCCAAAAGGACAATCAAATACCAACTGTTCAGATAGCACCTAGTGCCGAAAATAGAGCAACCCAAAAAAAGGCATATTTATCTGACTCAATCATTGTCGAACATATACCTAAAACAATGCGTCCAAGAGCTACAGCACTTTTAAACCAATTGAAAGCAAGACCTGATGTTATTTCTTGGGACTAATCTGGACAAGTCAACCTGGACTGTAAAAAAATTGCTCACTCAAACATATCTGATCTGGTCAGCGATGCCTTGAGGGCAAGAAAAATTTTTAATCCTATGGGTTCAAAGGAATTTTTTCATGTTTTATCAAAGATAAATATGCTGTGAGACCTTGTGCAGAACGATCATAAATGGAGACAAATTGATACATAATCTCGCGAAAATGTTCCTCACCACAGCCCACAATTTGCAACCCCATCGAAATATTTCCATACCCTTCTAGAGAGACGTGAAGAAAAACCAAAACAAACTCAAAACGTTGGCTTAATTATTAATCATTTTCCAGTTATTCAATAAATTGTTTTTAAAAGTCTTTAGTTGTCATTCTTTTAATATTTTGTTGATTGGTAATACAATGCACAAACTATAGTGGAAAAAATGGTAGCTTGATGAAGCTTGTGCATGATTTTGGTTTCTGATGTCTTCATTTATATAATATACATATACGAACGAACCGCATGTGGATGTAGTTTGTTAATTTTGCAGCCAATCCACATAATTAACTCTTTCTAAAGGTAGCGTCAATATCAGCCGCCAACGCATGATGATTTTGAGCGCTTGTATCCTTGGCGCCCCTCACCCAAAACAGACGAAAATACAATCAATCGATCACCAATCGATTCAGCAAACACACCTGTTCTTGACTAATGCCAAACAAATCGCTAAACACATTGTTTTACAGATCTCCGTGAGTTTTAACACCTTTGTAATCTGATATTTATTATATCGTAAACTAATTATATATTCAGTACCTTTGGTCGATTATAACTTCTGTTTTATAATCCGTGTGATCTTCGCTAATACACCTTTTATAGAGCTTTAAAAACAGTACACACTGACCAACTTGCAAACAAACACAATAAAAATTGACAAAGTTACGGCGAAATTTGAAATGTAACGACAAAAACAACCGGAAAAGGCCCAAACACAAACAAAGACTGTTGCTATGGTTTTTTAAGTGGCCGCAATGAATTCCCCAAGGTACAATACCCTATATAAGATCTTTTTGTCGGGACTGAAGCTCGTGGGCAAACCATATATAGTCAAACTACGGCAAGCACGTGCATGCTGGAAAATTCCCGATAAATAAAAAAAAATTCAAAATAAATATTTCTAAAAGCCGTATCGAAGGCACGTTTTACAGCCGAAAGAAACAGATAAAAAGCTAAATTTCGACCATTAGAAGTCTTTCAAGATATCAAAGATATTAAAAGATATTAAAGATTGTTTGAGTTGAACTGAAGTATGACTGGAGGTATGTTTGGGATTAAACTTTTAGTATTTTTGATTCTGTAATGTTTAGTCGGCAAAATAGCCCACTGTTAAAAAGCTTATTTTGTAAGGATTCCAATGGTGTTAATTTCATTGCCAGGGGGTAAATATTTTGCAAAGGAGATCGTACTCAAAGTGCTCTTGCGACAACTTGCGACAACATAATTAAAATGCGACCGACCAGAAAGAGTTGAGCAACATCAGGCCTTTATTTATATAGTCTACATATGAATGAATGAATAAATAAATAAATGAACGGTTCGCATGTGGGACGTAAATACATTTGTGCACATGCGCTGCAAAGATCAAAACACACATGATATTGATTTTACAACATTTCACTAAAGTGATTAAGGTTAACATTTGATTGCATTAACATCACTTTAAAGTGATTCTTAAAAAAACTGAGACACTTTCACGTCATTTAATATAGTATTGTTATTAAATAACTGCACAATCTTATTCATGCTTTGTCCTTGTGCTCTATGGCTAAGGTAAAATATGCAATACTGGCCACATACATCTGACCAAACACTTTGCAGTTTACGAGTGTTACATTCCCATTCATAAGTCTCCAAACAAATCCCTGTAGTAATCTGGTAGTTGTCCATAACTGTAAAAAAATTATCCTTTCTGTTCTGATGGAAAGTAAAAGGCCACCCAGTGCATTCCAGGTTCACTGCTAGGATCTGTGTTTGCAACAAATCAGCAGGGATATGTGTCAGTCATTTGAGGTAGCTTGTAACTAGGAAACACACTGCAAAACCTCTTGCTTCTTATAGCATCTGGTTCTAGTGCATGAGTTATGTGAGCAGTGTTCACTCGTTGCTACTTCGATTCAGAACAACTTTCAGGTCTACAAAACTTAGTACGAGACGTTTGGTGAAAATTATGTTGCTGAATATAGGTCCAGCCATTTCAACAGTTCCACTTGTCTTGCCAAACACATATCTTGCTTTGAGACCATGGTTGGCATTGGCAGCTGCCAAAGTAGGATCTGCCACATCCATTTTCCCTACAGTATCTTTGTAACAGAGACTAGCCGTGAGTTGGGATTCCTTCGTTGATGGGTATAGTTTAGGAGGGTTTCCATATATACACAATAACTGTAGGTACCCGTGGCATGTGTAACTTGCTTTTCTTTCAGAAACATGTCAACTTGTTTGAACAGACTGTGCAGGAAATTGTTCACAACTCCAACCTTTTCTTCTGCACTAAGATTTGTGCCATCAGCTTTTATCACTTGTTCTCACCACAAGAATTGTTTTAGATAAATCGACATAATCTTCAGTGCCTGGAGACAGGAACATGATACACTGGAAACAGGTTGATGATCTATCCAACGTCCTTTTTTCAAACTAACTTGTGTGTGTGGCACATAAAATAGATCGAGTTCGATGTGCATTCTTGCTACTTGGAATGTACAAAATTCATGTTTATCCAAATATGTCAGGAGTTGTTTTCCGCTTCTTCATCTGATTGCTTCTGGCAGTAGATGCAGATGCCTTTCTCGTTTTAGCTGTTTTCTTTGCCTGTTTTGCACGAGGTTTTCCACTTCCTGTTTGAAGTCGATTAACGTTTTTTTCCTTTGCACGTTTACAGCTTCTTTCCCTCGGGTTTTTATTGCTTCTTTCAGATTTCTTCCAGAAGCAACGTCTCCTAGCACATTATCTCCAGCATTCAAAGCAATATTTCTGAGAGCTTTTGCTCCACTCTTTACCATAGACATGACTGCCCTTGCAACACTACAAAACAGACCACCATATCCCATCTGGCCATGATCCACCTGCCATGCACTGCCTCTGAAAACAGGCATCGCATGTCCTTGTTGATCAAGATAGTAACGTACATAATTATGGATTATTCATTTTTAGGTAAAATAATTATTCTGTCTGAAATGCAGTGTTGTCACCACTAAAGGTGTGCGAATCCGATCCGAATCCGAGTCCGAATCCGATCCGATCGGATTCGGATCGGATTCGGATCAAAATTTACGCGTCCGGATCGGATCGGATCGGATTTTATTGCTTTTATTTCGGATCGGATCGGATTTTGCGTTTTTTTCGCCGGATCGGATCGGATTCGTTTTTCCGCGTATTGAGAAACACTCAGTTAGATTTTGTCATTGAAAATCATTAAACTCGCAAGAAAACAATTAATCAAGATATTGCTATAGTCTTCAACTACGTTTTGGCTTTTCCCGTTCACAAATCATAATCGCCCTGACATCAGGACTTTTAGGCGACGAGTCGTCGACAATTATAATTAACTTGGCACTTGGCAAGTTGATGTGTTTTCCGCCTTTCCGGCTACACTGCTCGTTGTCATTGTAGACTGTAGAGTAGACTTCGTAAAAGCGCACACGTGGAATTTTAGATCGCATTTTATTATAATATGGCTGAAACTATTGAGGCGGTACAACCAAATCCATCTGCTAAACTACTAAGTAAAGATATGGTCGAAAAACTACTACGAGAGAAGTCAAAACGCGTTGTGATAACGACTGTCGAGGACAAAAAGAAACGATCCGAATGTTGGAAATTCTTCGGCTTCCCAAAAGTTGATGGGGTGATTTATCACGAAATGGCAGCTTGTCATAAATGCTTTACCATTTACAAATATAGTTCGTCGAAAGGGAACGCTCAATTAAACAAGCACATCTGCGCTAGGGACAAGTTGAAACTAGTAAAAGGGCAAACATCGCTCAATTTCTTCAGTAATTCGAAGGTTGGCAGCAGTCAAAGTGCACCACTTGTGAAGCTCAGCCAAGACGACCATCAATCTTTACAGATGAATGCCATAAATGCAGCGGCTCTTGATTCTAGCCCGCTTTCGCGTTATGAAAAGGAAGGCATGAAGATTATGCTGAGAAGCGCAGCAAGATTTGGGGCGCGATACGGAGAAAACTTCGATCTTTCACAGCACATCGTCAACAGGACAAATCTAACTCGCAATTACCTGCCGAAGCGTCATGAAGAAGTTCGCGCTGATATCCTTAAGTCTTTGAATGGAGAAGCATTTTGCACGACGACCGATATGTGGAAGGAGAAATACACGGGAAAAAGCTACATGTCTGTCACCGTTCATCACATTGATGCTGATTGGAAGAACCTGAGCAGCTTCATTTGGTCAACGAATGAATACAATCTCGAGGACCATACAGCATCTAGCATTTCCAAATGCTATCTTGAAAATGTCCCCGACGCCCCATTCAGGCTTGTCACTACCGATAACACCAATACCATGCCAGCTGCATTTCGCCGTCTCGCCAGCGACGATCAAATTGGATGCATTTCGCACATAAGTTCACTGGTTGCCAAAGCTTGCGTCACTGCGAATGATGCCGCCGAGGTTAAGCTAAATGTGGAAGCAGCTAAGAAGTTAGTCGAACATGTTAAGCGCGCAGATCTCCAAAGTAAGTTAACTACCACACTGAAGCAGACCATAGCAACGCGATTTTATACCTACCGCGAAATGATTGGATCCATTATCAAGAGCTGGGAAGAGCTTGAAACCGTTCTTGATGCCAGAGGTGAGCTCAATTATATGGAAGATATTAACAAAATCCTTCTCATACAGACTTCGCGTGTTTTAAAACCTCTTCACGACTGTGGTCTGGAGCTTGAGAAAGATAAGGAGCCTACGTTACACCGAGCACGCTACTGGGAAGCAAGACTCAGAGCAGCCTTTTCCGAAAACGAACAGGATATGACGGCGATTAAGAAGATGAAAGATGTTGGACGAAAAGCTCTAACGGCAAAACTAAGCAGTCGACTCGGAATATATCACGATGTGGCTTCTGCGTTGGACCCAAGGGTGGGAGAACCTACAGATGAAACCAACCGGCAGCAGATTTTCGAGAAGATCGAGCTTATTCACGAGCGTATCACGGGTTGTGCCGATGAAGATGAAACTCGCGGGGATGCTGACCAATTTGACAATCCATTATCGTCTGATGGAGAAGATTCAGAAGAGGTAACTAATTAAACAAATGTTAGAAATATATTACTTTGCTGCATTTTTAATTATTCCGCTAATAGTATCTTACCGAAATTTGTATTGTTTCTCATTCTTACTTAAGGTCGCAGAAATCGAGCATTCCGCTGCGAAAAAGAAGAAAAAGAATCCTTGTGATGAGATTGAAGAACCAGAGTTTGGCTTTTACAAGGAAAAGCAGCAAGTCTCCTCGATCGTCGATGAAATTCGAAGGTTTGCTAGAAACGACTTCGACCTCGAAATGTATGAGGATAGCAAGAAGCAGCTAGATATACTAAAATTCTGGAGGGATCATGCTAGGATCTACCCCAAGTTAGCAGTGGTGGCCAGGTTTATATTGGCTTGTCCAGCTAGCAGCGCGCCATCGGAGAGAAGTTTCTCGCAAGCAGGTTGGACAATCAACCTTCAACGTACGCGTCTAGCTCCACGAAATCTAAACGCACTGCTATGCATCCGAAGTTATATGGCAGGGAGTGCATGGAAGGCTTTGGAGCCGGCTGAGCCTACTGCCTTGTATGAAAACGACGAATGAACAGACTAAAACTTTACTCCACTTCACTAACAGTTTCTTGAACCATTGATGACAAAACTACACTGCTTTAATAGTGTTGTATGAATTATTTTTAATATTTAGATTTAGGGATTTGGGCAGTATGGACTATTATTGTGTTTCATTATTTGGTTTATGTTTCATACGTAGAATCGTAGAATTTAAATGAATTTGATTCATACGAATTAATTTGATTCACTCAATTACATTCGACGCAAATACGTTGTACAATAAATGTACATTGTACAACTAAATTCGTCTCACTCGCATTATGATCTGTCTAGCCGTGTCTACTGTCTACCTCCGAGTGATAATGCGATGAAAATGTAACTCCAAGTTAAAGGACGAATAAACAAGTTAAACGTTGCGCATTTTTTTGCAACGTAAAGTCCGGAGGTTTAGAATAATGTGTTGAAAACTCTACAAATGTTAGACATACGTTTCGTTCAAAGTTTGAACTTCAAACTATATAAAAGCATACAATATACGTTCGGACTTCGGATCGGATCGGATTACAAATTTTCAGCATCAAGTCGGATCGGATCTAATATTTTTTTTTCGGATTGGATCGGATCGGATTAAATTTTTTTTAATCGGATCGGATTCGGATTGAGTACTTAGACAAACCTTCGGATTCAAAGAGGTCAATCCGATCCGACGCACACCTTTAGTCACCACCTTCCCACGTTCAAATGGCATGGGATTGCCTGTGTCATTCCTTAAAATAATTTCCGAATCTTCGAATGATTTAGTTTGGATGGGTACATACTGTATGTTTGTGAAAGTTTTGGTAATGACGTCACCAGAGTTCCCTCAATGAGAATGCTTCTGAGTAATTGGGCGTTTGTATCTCTGACAATCTGGGGCTGAACAATATCACAATAAATGTAGATTGTCATCATCCCAAACAAATCTGCCACGTAAGGACTTTCGGTGGTTTTTCTTTAATCCTACGTCTTTTCCTCCAAACCCAAAGGTAATAGACATTCTTCCTGTTAGAGCTAGTTGGTACCCATTTTTGAACTGAACTGTCACTTTTCCAGTGAGAGCATTAAACGTTAACTTCATGTTGTCGCTAACATCTTTTGCCAAAGCTTTATTGGTGGCTTTGATAAGATCTTGCATTGTTGCACAATTGTCCAGAATTGTCACCAGAAAAAGTCTGCTTCTCTCCCTATAATAGATATGATTGTCACGATTTTTTAGAGCATACCACATGTTGGGGTAAGAAATGGAATACAAGCCAACTTCTCAATCACCATTCAAATCAATGGTTTTGGCAATTTTACAGGATAACTTGTCGTTTTGTTATCAGGAAAGATATTTAAGGATGCATTGCTAGGAAGTGTCAGATAAAAATGTGTTCCGCTCATTGTGAATTACAAATTAAAATAACAAAGAAACAACACTTTCAAAGGTTAAAATCTTATTTATTTCAGAAGCAGGGACCCACAAATTAAATTTGTTTGGGTACATTTTTGCCTCTTCCACGTTTCTTCAAAAAATATTCCAACTTTGTCGACATCATCCTCATCATCACCAGTTCATCACCATCATAATCTTTGAGTTGATACACAGGCGGCACTTGTTTGCTTACAGTAAAGATTTCTTTTGAGAAATTTGGCAAGTAATCTTTCTCAAATGTTCGTTTTATTTTACTAATACAAACTTGCTCACCAATCTTAAACTTACACTTTATCTTTTTTACAGCACTATGATCATACAATGTGTGCCACACCTTCTTTTGGTTTTCAACAGTAACATTTGCTGGCTTTGTTTTAATACTACGACGAACACTATGATTGTAAGAGTACACTAAATGAGGCAGCATGTCAATGTATCTCATTGTTGTCTTCGCTGTGAAGTATTGCCACATTCTTGTCTTCAGAGTATTGACTTTATTATTGACTTTATTAAAAACGGTACTTTTTCACCTGATTAATTATTTACAATGTTAATTAAAAAAAAAGAAAGAAAGAAAAAGGTGATCTTCCAATAGGCCATGTGCATGGACTACAAATATATTATATAAAATATCAATGGCCTACAAAACATTAGGTGACTGAAAATGAATTTCTAGTATTAGTATATTCGCTTTATTTTGGTTTTAAAGCTAGAGATGCTTTTCGATGAGTTTATTGCAGTGGAAAGGTTATTCCAAGCCTCAGCCCCCCTGTAGGCAAAAGCCTTTTTCATATTATTTGTTTTTGGCTTAGGTAATGCGAAATTAAATTCGCTATTTCTCGTATTATGATCATGTATTGAATTCGTGTTGGTGAAAATTTCAGTTAAATCATGTGGTAGCATTTTTTTTTACCTTTGTACATTAGAATCGCTAATTGATGCTCTCTTCAGGGTTGTAAGTTAGAAACTCCTACGTTTTCCAAAATGTCAACAGATCGAATCTCATAGTTTTCACGTGTTATTATTCGAAATGCTCGGTTTTGGAGCTTCTGTAATTTGTCTGATAAACCTTTTCCTAGACAACCCCATACTTGCGAGCAGTAATCAAAGTGAGGTTGAATAATTGATTGATATATTGTAATTAGTGTTCTATAATCCACTATTTCTTGAAAACCCGTCTTAGGATGCTGAGGCTTCAATTGACCTTTTTAGTAACTTGGTTCACTTGGGCATTCCATGACATTTTTAAGTCTAAGAATACTGTGCCGTTTAATTTACCAATATCAATGTTTTGATACCATCTATTAGTGATGTATAGCAATGCAGTAACCGTAGAATCGCACGGTCTGAGTACATCAAATAATCATAGATCTGGTTGTGTACCAGCTTCTCCATAATTCTTGCTACAATCGAAATAACGGATATTGGCCTATAATTAGACGTACAATGTTCGCCCCCAGATTTGTATATTGGTGTTACTCTTGCGATTTTCTAGTCACACGGAAATATACCAGTGCGAATTGATTGATTAAAAATTGAAATGATTAATAATTATACATTCAGTGTCTCGTCCCGCGTGCCTTGTTTGTGAATTTAACTGTACTTATCTCAGCTGTGAACATTTTGATATATACTTTGTTAAGTTTTGTGGTTTATTTCGTGTCTAAATTGTTCTTTTGGATTTGTTGCGTACTGTCTTGTATTATTTGACATATAATTACGTTTGTCAGTTGGATTTTGTCTCAAAATTTCTCATATATATACAGCGTTTTGTTATTGTACTATTTTATCAAAGCTTGGTGTCTTCAAGTATCATACAATTTGAATTATCTCGTTTTTAATATTTCATCGGCTGGATTTTGGAATATATTATATGACTAGACTCCAGTACATGAACATATATAGTTACATACCAACTTAGTACATGAACTAAGACTCCAGTTACATACCAACTAAGACTCCAGTACATGAACATATATAGTTACATACCAACTTAATATCACCAGCAAGTTTTGTGTATACTCTTAAAGAAGAATTTAAATAATAACAATTTTACTCGTTTCCAATGGTCATTTCCTCTATTTAAAGTTCAACAACACTAGGGGAATTCCCGATGGCGTCCAGATGCCTCTATTACCCTGCGTCAAACTTGTGCCTAGTTTTATGTCTCTTCTTGTCTCTTAATAGCTCTGAACGTCCAAGCCCTTGGAACAAAACCGCGTTTAAGGATAATACTATTTACCTCATCTCACAATCAGCCTCACGACCCGAAATCCAAGCTTTCTTTGTTCGAAAGGTGACCCGCGAACTTAAGGTTGTGAATCCATCTGAAACCATCCTCTTGACCTGTAAGCTTTTCCAGCGTGGCTCGTTGGCTATGCTACTGATTTCCCTCTCTGGGGATATACAACTTAACTCGGGTTTCAAATTCCTTAATGACGGGAATTGAAGATTGCTCACTTGAATGTTCGTAGCTTACGAAACAAGTTCGACTAAATCTCTGCCTTGAACTGTTAAGCGAGAACTCTTTTGATATTTTAACCTTATCAGAAACATGGCTGTACTCAACCATTTTAGATTCTGAGATACAGCTACCTGGCTTCTCATGCGCAAGATGTGACAGACAAGGTTCTAAATCCTGAGGCGGAACTATCATTTACCTAAGAGATGGCCTGCAATTTTGGGATGATCTTAATATTGGAGAAAATGAATGCATATGGATTGAACTCATTTGTAAAGTTTGCAAGCCTCTTCTGATATGCTGCATCTACAGAGCTCCTGATCAAGACTGTAAAGGATTTATCTCTGAACTTGATGAACACTTGTCCATGATAGATCTCGACTCCGGTGTTGTCTCATTATCACTTAGCGATCATTCCTTAGTTTATTGTGTGGTAAAATCTGGTGTAACAAAGGCTCCCCCTAGAACAATTGAATACCGCTCATACAAATCTTTTGATACCAACACTTTCATCCGAGACTTAAATAACGTTCCTTGGCACATTATAGAAAATGAAAGCAATGTTGATAATGCAGTACTCATGTGGAACAAATTGTTCTGTGAAATCGCCGATGCCCATGCGCCTGTTAAAAGTCGTTGTGTTCAGGGCGTGCAAGTACCATGGATGAATAACATGATCAGCGAAGCGATGCGAGACTGCGATTACCATCACCGCAAAGCGTTGAAGTCTAATACACCCTATCACTGGAATATGTACAAAAAATTAAGAAACTTTGTTAATAAAGAAGTTAAATCGGCCAAGTCCAAATACTACTGCGAGCTAATTGAACAAAGTAAAGGTGACTCTGGAAAGATTTGGAAGGCAGTTAACGAAGTTTCATCACGCAATAATAAATCCTCGAGCCCGCAGTGCATTGTTGCAGATGGAGTTAAACACACAGACTCTAAATCTATTGCTACAGCCCTTAACATTTATTTCGCTTCAGTCGGGAAATCTCTATCTGCAAAGTTTACAACTACTTCACAAATATTTTCAACAAGTCCCTCTTATGCCCCTGAAACAACGTTTGAGCTCGAAGAAATCCAAGAATCTTATGTTCTTAGACAATTCCAAACTTTGGAGACCAACAAGGCCATCGGTTTAGACAAAATAAGCTCAAGACTTCTGAAATGTGGGTCTTGCTCAATCTACCAGTCTGTTACAAAACTGCCAAATCTGTCCATCAACGGCAACCATTTCCCTGAAATTTGGAAATGTGCTAAGGTCACAGCTCTATTCAAATCAGGTAACTTCGACAATCCTACAAACTATCGTCCTATCTCAATATTGCCTACTCTCAGTAAGATCTTAGAAAGAACTGTTCACTCACAACTTTACAACCACCTAAGTGCTAACAACTTGCTCGCGAACAAGCAGTTTGGTTTCCGACAAAAACACTCAACCATCACTGCCCTCTCCAACTTCTCGGATGAAACTCTGAGAAATATGGAATGTGGAAGGCTTTGTGGGGCTGTATTCCTAGATTTATCAAAAGCATTCGATACCGTGGATCACAACATCTTGCTCTACAAACTATAGGCACTGGGTGCCAATCGAATGCAGTGAACGTCTTGTGGAAGCGAATTGTTAGATAGTCTTCCTATCACTTTTGGAGTACCCCATGGAAGCATTTTGGGACCGTTACTTTTTCTTGTATATGTGAATGATCTACCCAGTATTACAAATAATTGCAATGTTTCCTTGTATGCGGACGACACAGTTCTGTATTGCTACGCCTCAGATGTAACTGAACTTGAAAGAAATCTTAATGAAGATCTACTTAATTTGGCTGAAGGAAAATAAGTTGACACTGAACTTAAGTAAAACTTGATCAATGATTATAGGCAGTGATAGAAAATTATGCAATGTATCTCTGATGTCCATTTCTGTCAGTAATACTGAAATCTCCAACGCTAGCAATTTCAAGTACTTAGGTGTTACCATCACTGCCAATTTTACCTGGTCAGAACATATAAATCGTGTTTAGTCTAAAATCAATCAACGCTTAGGTTTACTTCGTAGGATAAAACACTTGCTACCACTTAATGCACGAATCCTTTTTTATAACAGTCTCGTACTGCCAATCTTCGACTATGCAGATATTGTGTGGGGAGACAAAAACAATACAATGCTAATGAAGAATCTCCAAGTACTGCAGAATAAGGCCGCCAAGATTGTTTTAGACAGACCACTACTCTCATCAGCAACCGATGTGCTAAACACTCTCAACTGGATCACTCTAGAGCAACGAAGATTGTATCATAGGTGCTTATTGGTTTTGAAATGTATAAATAATTTAACCTTGCAATGAGTTTACCAACAGTGAGATACACAACTATAATACACGAAAAAAAGACAATTTAAGGCTGCCCAGGGTGTCAAGGAATTGGGGGAAACAAAGATTGGAATATCAGGCCATATCAGAGTGGAACAACTTGAACAGACAGATAAAACTTTCGAACAGTATTTCAACATTTAGGAGTAACTTTTTTAACTAATTTTGAACTTTTTGTATATGATATCGTTAGTATTTTCCTAGTTATGTAGTTTGCATGTATTCCTTTGTTTGTAACTTTGTAAATTGAGTTCAGGACCTTTCTGAAAATCACTTTGTGAGAAAGCTTCCTGGAAATAAATATTATTATTATTAATAACGGGGGCGGCAATTTTTAAGAATTTAGCTGAAATTTTGTCAATACCTGATGCTTTCGAAGCACTTAAGTTTTGAAGCAGTCTTAGAGTTTCCAATTCCGATATCTCTTTAAAACAAAATAATGGGTTACTTGGGCGCTCAAACGCTGTGAAGTAGCTTTCTGGAGTTGTATTTGTGTAAGGTATATCGTTAGATAAATGTATTTGGAATGTCAATGGGGTTTATTATCTCACCTTCATCATTTCTTAACTCTAGTATCTTGCTATCCTTGTTGGATTTATTAATCAACTCATTAATTATCTTCCAAGTTTTTTTAAGATTCCCCGAGTTACTTTGTAATTCATCATGCGTCTTGCCAGACACCCTACGCTTTTTTAGGGGTGCATGTTTATTTATAATATCAAGAAATGCATTTTCCCAGATTTTCCATGACCTGTTGGGGTCCAAATAGTCTAAGTTAAGGTTTGAGAGGGATTCTAATTCAAGGAGGAAATTTGTTCTATTAAAATGCTTAAGTTCCCGGTATTCAACAATTCGAGGTGCCTCTTTAGTTGTATGAATTTTGAGTATACCATATATTAAGTAATGATCGCCCACTAGAAATAATACATTCTCGTTTGTTTGTATAAAAGTGATCAATTAAAGATGCATTGTCTTTTGTAACTCTGGTGGGGTCTTTTATTAATTGCTCATATTGAAATAATTTAGTAATAAAATCCATCTCTGAGACAATGGGTGCAGGGTTTATACTTAGAATATCAGAATTAACGTCTCCCAAGATAATACTTTCTTTATCTTTGAGATCGATTAATTTTAGGCAGTGTTCAAATTTATATAGCGTATCTATGGGGTCATTTGGAGGCCTATACCAGGTAGTAATCAGAAATGGTTTAACCTTGTTTTTTATTATTTCGATTGTTAAAATTTCAATATCAACATCATTAATATCAGATCTAAGGCGATAATGGATTGTATTTCTGATGAAAAAGCCGATACCACCCCCAGATCTATTCCTATCCTTGGAAACCCACTCATAGCCATTTATAGCTATTAAACCAATTGGTATCGTGCCATCCATTCTGGTTTCATTGATTGCAAGGACATCAATGTCTTTTTCTCATTATAATTCTAAGTTCGTCTATGTGTTTAGGTAGGCTAGCTATATTTAGACTTGCTAGTAGCTTAAAGTCTCTAGTTTTAGGAAATAGAGAATCTTGATGTATAGAAATATTGATAGTGCTAGTGGTTGGTGTATTTGTTTGCTTATTGTTATGATTCATATTTTGGATGTCAGATGAGGTACAACTATGATAAAGGTAATCTAGAATATTTATGCTCGGTATATCTAGTCACTTTCTTAGGAAGTCAATATAATTCTTTGCAAGAGCTGAAGTGCCTTTAATATTTAGATGTAGACCCGATGCATTGAGGCAAGAGGTATCAATGTTAGCGTGGGAAATAAGAGACCAATTGTTAGTTTTACAAACCTTGGCCAAGAGTGAATTCACCTTCTTGATTCTTGCATTGAGCTTGTTGTCATCTCTATAGATTATTTCTGAGATCGCAATTTTTGACAAACCGTTCACCATAACACATTTACTCAGCGCTTCCACTTCTTTCGCAATTTCCTCTGGCTCTTTGCGTTGAACATTGTTTGTCCCAACATGTAGTATGACTAGGTGAGGATTTCTTTCAAGCGTAGGCTTGACATAGTGATTCATATCAGCAGTAGTTGCCCCTGGGAAAGTCTTAACAATGATTTTCTTGCTGGTCGAGCGACGCAGTTTAGATGGATTAAGCATTTTTAGCGTAGAATCACCTAAAATTGTTATAGGTCCTTCAACTGACTTGGGAGTATGATGGTGCTTTGATGTTCGTTTGCTTATTTTGTTGCTAGAGGAATTTGTAGGTGTTTCAGAAAGTTGATCTGTTTCCCTTTCTGCGTTAATCACGGGCCTTTGGCTTTGGATGTCTTCGTCGTCGATTGATTCTTCAATCGTTAGTGGGGCAAACTGATTGTGTCTCAAGTCAATCTGATTTGATCCACCAGTAGAGGTGTTAGAAGCTGTAGATTTAGGTAGTGATTTTTCAACTTTTCTTCAAGTTTTCCTTAACCACTTTTTCGACCAAAGGTTTCCATCGTCGCCCGCATCGGTAGCACAACTGCTATTCTCGGATTGAAGTAAATGGATGACAGTTAAAAGGCTAGCCTTTTCATCCTCAGCAGCCTGATGACGTCATTGAAGTAATTTAATCTAAGCGTTATTTCATAAATTTGACTATAATATAAATATGTTGGTACCGATACATTAAACTGGCAATATTTTTTATTTATCTGACAATGCAGCCATTTCTACTGTTCTTTCATGGCTGTCCCTAGATTGTTTTACAGTTATTGCAAGTCCTTTGAAACTATTGTTGAGTCCTTAATTGATACCCTCGATACCGTTGTGTTTCATAGCATTTCTCGTACAGCTTTCATATCCTTCACGGCAATCTTCACGGCTTCATCGCAATAACAGTCTACAAAATTCTGATGAATGTTGCGCGACATTATCAATAATGTTCTCCATACTAAAACAATCTAAAAGTTTGTTTTCCACCATGATAAGCATCAACGAATCCAGATGAGCTGACGATAAGGTGCTTCGCAACCGTGTTTTCAACAGTTTAAGTTTTGAAAATGTTCTTTCGCAAAAGACTTGTGTAACAGGTAATGTCAATGCCAGCTTGTAAACCTGGTACAAGGTTCTTGTAGGCAGCTGAATGCATATTATACTGCGTCAGAAATATATATACACATGTCAGGCAATTATTGCATCTTTTGCCTCTTTTGCAGCCTCTCTGACTATTTAGTAGTTCCCCACTTTCACTATCATCACCAGCATGACCTTCAGCGCCTTCACAGTCATCATCACCTGCTTAGGTTCATCAGTTTCTTCTTCTGCATCGCCAAGTTCATTTTCTGAGCTGTCTGAATCATCTTTGTGGTAAAAAACAGCGCAATCCTTAAATGATGGCAATTACAAGCGAAAGTGACAAGTTCTTGCTTTACTGATTCGGGCTCAAATAAACGATCGCCAAATATATCCATAAGCCCTCCAAGAGAAATGTGTGTCGTCGCTTTTTCAATTTCTGAAAATCTCGATGGACACAATAACGATAAGTCTTTAAACAACTTTTGGTGGCCAGCAAATATCTTTTCCAAACTCTGCAATGCAGTATCATATACCAAATTATACACGGTGACCTCGAATTTTTTTATCTCATCCAAATTGCCAATCTCATCCGCACCATTTTCCCCATACATTCTCTTCTTTGCCCTTACTCTTGGTGTTGGTAAACAATCTTCAACAAGAACATGTTCAAGACCCTCTTCTTCGGAAAGCTGGGAATTAATAACTTCCACAAAGTTGTCAGTTGCAATTTTTATATCAGCAAAATTTCTACAATGTTGGCGAATCATAAGAGAAGCATTTTCAATCTGAACCCATGCTTGTGCATAGTCCATTCCCGCAGTCTGAAGGTAATCGCTGAGTGGAGTCAAGAACAGAAAAATACTAAGGAAAACCATTGCAGTAAGAATAACATGGTATTCCAAGAGTTTATCTCGCATATCTGCAGCTTGGCCTCTGGTTGATTGGTTTTGATTATTAGACTTGAGTAAGCAAGTCAAGCAGTGGATAATATATCTAGGTAAACTGATGACTTCAGATCTTGGAATGAGCCAAAAATTCAACTCAGAGCACGAGACTTGCTTGACCACCTGGTGTTGCTTATCATCTGCAGGCGCTTCTGTCCAGCGGCTCCGATTTTGCATTTAGCAATCATATCTCTCCAAACGTCCATACGCTTGTAGGAATCCCTGAAGAAGACTGCAAGTTTTTCCACAAGACCAAATAAAGTGAAGGCTGGAACTGATGTGCACGAATCACACACAACTAAGTTCAACGCATGAGCAATCACAGTGAATGTGTACATGATTTGGAATATTTTCTTTTAGCTTAGCCTGTAATCCATTATAAATACCGCTAACATTTGCAGCTCCATCTGTGCTGTCGGCTATACAATCCGATAACGCAATTTTACTTGTTTCCAGGGTATTCTTTAACAGTTGGAATAGTCCCTCTCCTGTTCCATTGTGGGAAGGCGCGACACACAACAAACGTTCCTTTGGTTTGTCCATAACATAACGGATTCCTATGCATACCTGGTCAATAACGCTAACATCTTGAGTAGAATCCAACAATACTGCATATTTACCACCGGCTTCTTTGATTTAGTATGGCTTGTTTGAGCATTGTTGCTAGAACACCGTACACTGTTTCAATCGTTGTTTTGCTCAGAAACGTATTCGACTCCCCCTGGCACGCTTCTTTTTGGCGGGATGTTGTCTTGCGATTCTTGCCTTCTTTCTGATAGCTTTCTTGGTTA